>CM062805.1:576995209-578270723 GCA_031772625.1 Pinus tabuliformis
AAACTTTAACTTGAGAAAAAAAATACACATCCTATTGTAAAATAGACCATTTTGCTAAATAAATTTTTCTTATATATAAATGAATGTTAAAATAATAATGAGGAAATTATCATGGAGGAACTTATTAGAATTGGAATAATCTCAAATCCCTAGGAAATTGGTGGGCAGAGAGCCACTTGACATGAATATATTTTTTAAATTTATTAAAAATAATGGACCATTTTGCTAAATAAAAATTCTTATATATAAGTTAATGTTATAAATAATAATGAGGAACTTATCATGGAGGAGCTTATTAGAAATGGAATAATCTCAATCACTAGAAAATTGGTAGGCTGGGAGCCACATGACACAAATCTAAATTTTTTAAATTTATGAAAAGTCAATGGAACCTAGCAAACTCTAACACACTACAATATAGAGACTAAGAATATGCTAAGCATATATACTTGAGAATCAATCTGGGCTGTCAATTAAAAAAATAAAATTCAAAATATCCTCATCCACCTTAAGTTTAAATAAGAAACCTTTGCAATTAAGATTTCTTAAAATACCACATGCCCCAAAAACATAACTTCTTTTACAATCAAAATATTTTATAACAACACGAAAATATTCTTAACCATGGATATTCATCCCCGCTTTACCATAGATATTATTAAATTGCGAATAGGCTTTGTTACAATACCATGGGATAATACCATGCCTTATGGCATACTGAAAAACCATAACTTATTTCACAACTAAAATATTTTATAACAGTATGACAAGATTATTACCATGGATATTATTAACTTGTAAAAACTAGCACAACCATATCAATATTTTTAATGTGGTTGATATATGTGAAGGATTCATAAACATAACCAAAAAATTATTACACACTAAGAATGTCTTACTAATCGACACATTTACTTGATTAACCATGTATAAAAAGGTTATCGGTCAACTTTAACTTAAGGAAAAAAATAATTATAAATGAATGCTATTAATAATAATAAGGAACTTATGATGAATAATTTATGAGAATTGGAATAATATCAAATCCCTAGAAAATTTATGGGCAGAGAGTCACACAAATCAAATTTTTTAAATTTATTAAGCATAATGGACCATTTTGCTAAATAAAATTTTCTTTTATATAAAAGAATGCTATAAATAATAATGAGGAAGTTATCTTGGAGGAACTTATTAGAATTGGAATCATCTCACACCCCTAGCAAATTAGCTACCCTAAGCCCAATCTAAATTTTTAACTTCATTAAAAGTCAATGCATCCTAACAAACTCTTTAATACACTAAAGTCTATGATAAGAATTAAGACTAAGCATATGCCGAACATATTATTTTGAGAATCGGCCTATGCCCTCAATTAAAAAAATAAAAAAATAGAGTCAACATATCTTTTATTTTTTTTGGTCGTTTGAGAGTCATTTTAAAATATAAAAATGAATTTCATTATACAATTTGAGAATATTACATTTTAATTGTGTTGAAACATTTTTATTATTATAATTAAGTTATAGTATGAGAACATATTGTTGTGGGATAAGATTAATTTATAGTTTAAAAAGTAAGAATAATAAGAATATTAAATATTTGTTTTGTGTAATTACTAGTACAGCCACATTAAAAATATTAATGTTGTTGATATACCCAAATTCTTTATAAATATAACAAAAAAAGACTTGCAACAAAAAAACTATTGCAACACGAAGAATGCCTTATCAATGCACACATTTACCTGATTAACCATATATAAAAAGGTTATGTGTCAACTCTAACTTGAGAAAGAAATAATTACACATCTTATTGTAAAATGGACCATTTTTCTAAATAAAATTTTACTTATATATAAATGAATGTTATTAATAATGAGGAAATTAACATGGAGGAATTTATATAATTGGAATAATCTCAAATCCCTAGGAAATTGGTGGGCATAGAGCCACTCCACATGAAAATAATTTTTTAATTTATTAAAAGTAATGGACAAATTTTCTAAAAAAAAATTGCTTATATATAAATTAATGTTATAAATAATAATGATGAGCTTATCAGAATTGGAATAATCTCATATCCCTAAGAAATTGGTGGGCGGGGAGCCACAAATCTAATTTTTTAAATTTATGAAAAGTGAATGCAACCTAAGAAACTCTAACACACTACAACATTAAGACAAAGGATATGTTGAGCATATTCCCTTGAAAATAAATCTAGGCCATCAATTAAAAAAATAAAATAAAGAAGTGAAAAGATCATCACCCACCTTAAGTTGAAATAAAAAAATATTCTTAACCATGGATATTCATCCCCACTTTACCATGGATATTACTAGCAATTGCACCAAATGTTGCAAAAAAAACTCTGTAAGGCAATAAATTGAAGAAGAATCCTACCATATAAAACATCATTGAAAATAAAAATTCTGGAGGATTATAGATTCTAGAGAGTACTCCCTAAATTTTCATCCTTTCTGAAGGGGATTATTGAGAGAAATCACTATATATTGCTAGAGGCATAAATTGAAGAAGAATCCTACCATATAAAACATCATTGAAAAGAAAATTTATGGATGATTATAGGTTCTAGAGAGTACTCCCTAAATTTTGATCCTTTCTGAAGGGGATTATTGAGAGAAATCACTATATATTTCTAGAGGGCTCTTGCCATAAATCATATACATTTGTTACACAACACATGGAAACAAGTTGTATCCAGATTTCATAAAAGGATATATCATGGTTTTGCAAATTATCAAGGTGGGGTTTTCCATAATTTATCTCACTACACTAACCCTAGTATGTTTGGAATGGCCATGAGATGTTTAAGTATGCTAGTAAGAAATTGCACAAAATTCATGAACTAATTTGTGACCAATTGCTTTGACAGGATTACCAACGGTTGAACTAAAATAAAAGGACATATAACTCCATTGAAACAGGCAACAAAATGCAATTGAGTTTTTTGGATTAAAAATGCAAATGACGTTATTGCATCATTTCATCATCGTTACTAATACAATGGTATAAGTGAATAAATCCTCATAGAAATGTATAGAATTCGTTTAATTAAAGAAACTTAATGGGAAAATGCCTACTAGACCATTAGACCTTCAATTCTCACATGGGAGGAGTTGATGTCCCCAACCCACCGTCCCCTGCAAATTTTGGGTACTCTCTAGCCATCCTGTGGATGAGTCCCCTATCCCTCCCCTTCACTCATCCTAAAAATCACTACAACATAGATGCAAACATTACACAAGGTAGCAAGATTATACTTGATGAGACAACTCTCAGTATCATAAACATGAATTACTAGGGATCTTGCACAGTAGTATAACTCTCTGACATGTGACCCAGATTTTCATGCATTCGCCAAGACTTGGTAATCAAGTTTTCAAAACAGATGCATAAATTAATTTAGCATCTATTATTGAAAGAATGGAAGTGCAAAGAGAACCTCTGGGAGAAAATTGAGAAAATTACCTATAAAGTTTAAACTATAGAATGTAGAGTGGTTACTAACAATGTGTTCATTGACATGATTGGGAAAATTATTTGAATTGAAGTTAATGATCAAGATTCAAAACTCAATTCAACCATCCAAGGAAATAAATAATGTATGTGGTACCAGACAAAGTTATCAAAACCAGAACCGAAAAAGCCAAAATATCACACTAGACTGGAACCAGGAATAAAACTAGTTTGAAAAACCACTTGACTTCAAACACATGAAAAAGGAGAAATTTTTCATAAGATAACATATATATGCCTGTATGTCACATAAGTCCAAAACATTCGATTCCAAATATGCAAATCTTTCTCAAGTATTTAGCATGTAAGGGTAAAAATAATCTTACTGGAATTAGAAGTTATCACATCACAGAGAAAGGTGTTGTAACTTGTTATTCTATAGAAAATTATAATCTTAATCTTGTAAAACAAATTTTAAAGATGTTAGATTATTTAATTACTTATGTTAGAAGACTCATGTAAAATATTTCAAATGCATTGTCATATTTAATTCTAACATCAAATATTATTTCTACAAATTACATACTGCATTCGAGTGAATTCATCAGGATTATTTCCATCAATTACATAGTAACATACTGCATTCGAGTGGATTCTTTAGGCTAGAGTGTTCTAGAGAATTGTAAAGGGATTCACTATAGATTCTAGAGAGTACTCCCTAAATTTTGATCCTTTCTGAAGTATTATTGAGAGAAAACACTATATATTTCTAGAGGGCTCTCCCCATATATCATATAAATTTGTTACACAATGCATGGAAACAAGTTGTATCCAGATTTCATAAAAGGATATATCAGGGTTTTGCTAATTATGAAGGTGGGGTTTTCCATATTTTATCTCACTACACTAACCGTAGTCTGTTTGGAATGACCATGAGATGTTTAAGTATGCAGTTAAGAAATTGCACCAAATTCATGAACTGATTTACTACCAATTCCTTCAACAGGATTGCAAATAGTTGAATTGAAATAAAAGGAGATATAACTACACTAAAACATGCAACAAAATGCAATTAGTTTTTTGGATTAAAAATGCACATGATGTTATTGCATCATTTCATCACCGTTTACTAATACAATGGTATAAGTGAATCAATCCTCAGAGAAATGTAGAGAATTATTTTAATTAAAGCAGATTAATGGGAAAATTCTACCAAACCATTAGACCTTAAATTCTCACATGAGAGGAGTTGTTGTCCCCAACCCACCATCCCCTGAAAAATTTGGGTATGCTCTAGCCATCCAGGGGATGAGTCCCTTGTTCTTGCCCTTCAATCATCCTGAAAATCACTGCAACATTGATGCAAATGTTACACAAAATAGCAAGATTATACCTGATGAGACAAATCTCAGTAACAAAAATAGGATTTACCCGAGATCCTACACATCTTATGAGTAAAATTATGTTCACGGTATACAATTGGTTGACTAAGGATATCTTCCAGGAACTCCTCTCTTTAATGAGAACTGAAATGAATCAATTGAGGATGCCATTCCTAAGACCTTAATTATCTACCCATTCAAGATTAACATACCTATGTATCTGGATTTAATGTTCAAGGTTAACAACTGAATCCACGCAAATAGCAACTGGGTATCTATATGGATGTATTTGGTAACCAAACACATTGTACAATTCAGTATGTTTTAAATATGGTACAACAATTGACATGTTTTTATTTGATCAAACTATCAATGTCCAGAGGAGCTTATTTATTCATGAACATATTGTTGTCATGAAAAGCAACACAACATTCAAAGATATATTCATTTTTTATTTTTACTCGATCAATATAGAGAATTTGCATCAAAGGACATGAGCAATTCACCTTGATGAACAATAGAAATATAATTTTGGGTCCCTGGAACAATGGAATATCCCCCATACAGGTATCCTAAGTAAAGGATGAGAGAGAAAGAATAGGAAAATAACTATTGGACATGTATCATATAGTGCCTATTAAAAGCCATTTATCTATCTAGTAGTGTGATAGCTTAGTTTGGACTCTGGAGAGCATCAGACTGAAAATCAAAAGGTTGCATGTTCTATTCACAATCACCACATTGCAGATTTTGTAATTCATTCTTAAAAATGTTTGTTGAACTGAATAGATAAATGAAGGCAATCCCAGGAATTACTATGACAAAAGAAAATCTTATTCTATATGCCAAACTGTAGCACTCAAACATGCATTTGTCAAATAATTGTAACAGAAGGTGAAACTCAATGACTTCATCAGTAACTTAAGTTTGTATACAAATGATTCTTTCAGTGTATTTCGATTTATCCCAACATTATTGTGTCAAAAGACACAAGATACTTAGAATCAAATTGTGATCAAGGATCCTGAACCCTGACTATTTTCTCAATCATCCTGGGCTGGTTCTGTTTCACTCTTTATTTCTTGAATTTCACTCTTTCTTCCTTGACTAGCCAACTCCCAAGAATGTGACTCAGTTTAGAGATCTTGATAGAATATCAAATTTATATAGGAAGTTTTGTCAAGGGTTTTGGAAGCATCATTACACACCCTTACTGATCCTACCAATAAGGATCGATTTAAATGGATAGAGGGGGTAGAGGGTCTACCTTCTTATCTATGCAAACTGTAACACTCAAGAAGGCATCTGTCAAATACTTGTAACCGAAGGTGAAACTACAAGACTTCATTAGTAACTTAAGCTTGTCTATAATTATTTCTCTCAGTATATTCATTTATCCCAACATTATTGTGGCAAAAGACACAAGACATTTAGAATGAAAAACTGTTAGTTTTTCTTCCTATCATATTATTATCAAGGAACCTGAAGCCTAACAATTTTCTTAATCATCCAGGGCTGGCTCTGTTTCACTCTTTATTTCTTGAATTTCACTCCTTATTCTTTGACTAGCCAATTCCTAAGAATGTGATTGTCAGTCATTTGAGAGAACCTGATAGAATATAAATTTTATATAGGAAGTTTTGTCAAGGCTTTTGAGGATTGATTTAAATGGATGGAGGCCACAGAGGGGCTACCTTCGGACAAATGAAAAAGTCTGAGCCCTGTATTTGCACTACCAGACTTCTCGCAGACTTTTGAAGTGAAATATGACACTTTGAGCACCGACATGAACAATGTGGTCATGGAAATTCAACAACCTATTGCCTTTCAAAGGAGAAATTGACAGACAAGGAGAAGTTGTTAGGAATCTATGACAAGGAAATGTTGGCCCTTATGCATATTGTGAAAAAATTCAATCCACATTTATTGGGACAACACTTCAAAATTTGAACAGATCATGAAACTTTGAAGTATTCAGTATCTCAGTGGAATTTTAGTGAACAAATAGGAAAGTAAACTACAAGGTTTTTACTTTGAAATTCAATACAAGAAAGGCATAAATAAAGCTTCAGCAGATTTCTTATCTATGAAATATGAGTTTGATGCCATATCTATGGTAGAACTGGGATGGAGAAAAACATTATTAGCTAAATATGCAAATATTCAAAGGATAAGAGAGCTGTTGATATGCTACAAAACTCAAAAAGGACCCACAACAAAGTAAATTGGTATACACTTTCAAGAAACCTCTTTTTTTTTTTTATATGAATTGCACATATCTAGTACAAAAATCTAGATTTTAAGAAGGCAATGATAAAATAATGCCATTCCTCACCTATTACTGGCCAATTATGGTAAGTTGCAAGACATAGCGAATTGGGTCTGTCTTGAGTTAATTCTAAATAGCGATGTATTAAGGTATTCAAGATCCATCCTATCTTGCTTCATTCAAATTCATTAATTGATACTTGGGCAAGCCCCTATGAAAATCAATTAAAGTAGATTAATGGGAAAATGTTTGCCAGACCATTAGATCTTCAATTCTCACACGAGAGGAGCTGTTGTCCCCAATCCACTGTCCCTTGAAACAATTTGGGATGCTCTAGCCATCCAGGGGATGAGTCCCTTGTACCTTCCCTTCAATCATCTTGAAAATCATCGCAACATAGATGCAAATTTTACACAAAATAACAAAATTATACTTCATGAGAGAAATCTCAATAATAGAAATAGGATTACCTGGGATCCTACACATCTTATCAGTAAAATTATGTTCATGGTATACAATTGGCTGACTAATGTTTTCTTCCAGGAATTCCTCTCTTTAATGAGAACTGAAATGAATCAATTGAGGATGCCATGCCTAACACCCTAATTATCAGCCCATTCAAGATTGACACACCTCTGTATCTGTATTCAAAGGTCAAGGTTAACAACTGAATCCACGCAAACAACAAATGGGTATCCATATGGATGGATTTGGGAACCAAACACATTGTACAATTCAATATGTTTTAAATATGGTACAACAATTGAGCTTTTTTTATTTGATCAAACTATCAATGTATAGAGGAGCTTTTTTATTCCTGATGGTATTGCTTTCATGAAAAGAAACACAACATTCAAAGATATATTCATTCTTGATTTTTACCCGATTAATATAGAGAATTTGCATCAAAGGACATGTGCAATTCACCTTTATGAATAGTAGAAATATAATTTTGGGTCCCTGGAACAATGGAATATCCCACATATAGGTATCATTAGTAAAAGATGAGAGAGAAAGATTAGGAAAATAATTATTGGACATGTATCATATAGTGCCTACTAAAATCCCCTTTGTTTATCTAGTAGTGTGATAGCTCAGTTTGGACTCTGGAGAGCATCAGACTGAAAATCAGAAGGTTGCATGTTCTATTCACAATCATCACATTGCAGATTTTGTAATTAATTCTTCAAAAAGTTTGTTGAACTGAATAGATAAATGAAGGCAATCCCAGGAATTACTATGACAAAAGAAGAGCTTATTCTACATGCCAAACTGTAACACTCAAACAGGTATTTGTCAAATACTTGTAACAGAAGGTGAAACTCAGTGATTTCATCAGTAACTTACGTTTGTCTACAATTGATTCTTTCAATGTATTTCCATTTATCCCAACATTATTATGGTAAAGGAGACAAGATATTTAGAATCAAATTGTGCTCAAGGAGCCTAAACCCTAACTATTTGCTCAATCATCTTGGGTTGGCTCAGTTTCACTCTTTATTTCTTGAATTTCACTCTTTATTCCTTGACTAGCCAACTCCCAAGAATGTGACTCAGTTTAGAGAACTTGATAGAATATCCAATTTGTATAGGAAGTTTTATCAAGGGTTTTGGAAGAATCATGACACACCCTCATTGATCCTACCAATAAGGATTGATTTAAATGGATAGAGGGGGTAGAGGGGATACCTTCTTATCTATGCAGACTGTAACACTCAAGTAGGCATCTACCAATTACTTGTAACAGAAGGTGAAACTACAAGACTTCATTAGTAACTTAAGTTTGTCTATAATTATTTCTCTTGGTATATTCATTTATCCCAACATTATTGTGGCAAAATACACAAGACATTTAGAATGAAAAACCATTAGTTTTTCTTCCTATCAAATTGTGATCAAGGAACCTGAAGCCTAACAATTTTCTTAATCATCCAGGGCTGGCTTTGTTTCACTCTTTATTTCTTGAATTTCACTCCTTATTCTTTGAATGGCCAACTCCCAAGAATGTGACTGTGAGTCATTTGAGAGAACTTTATAGAATATACATTTTATATAGGAAGTTTTGTCAAGGGTTTTGAGGATTTATTTCAATGGATGGAAGCCACAGAGGGGCTACCTTCTGACAAATGAAAAAGGCACAGCCCTGTGTTTTCACTACTAGACTTCTCACAGACTTTTGAAGTGAAATATGATGCTTTGAGCACTGACATGAACAATGTGGTCATGGAAATTCAGCAGCCTATTGCCTTTCAAAGTAGAA
This sequence comes from Pinus tabuliformis, assembly GCA_031772625.1. NCBI lineage: Eukaryota > Viridiplantae > Streptophyta > Pinopsida > Pinales > Pinaceae > Pinus > Pinus tabuliformis. Next base: position 577,004,597 of record CM062805.1, read on the forward strand.
ATTGACAGACAAGGAGAAGTTGTTATGCATCTATGATAAGGAAATGTTGGCCCTTATTCATGTTGTGCAAAACTTCAAGCCACATTTATTGGGACAACACTTCAAAATTTGAATAGATCATGAAAATTTTAAGTATTCAGTATCCTAGTGTAATTTTAGTGAACAAGTAGGAAAGTAAACTACAACATTTTTACTTTGAAATTTAGTACAATAAAGGCATAAATAATGCTTCAACAGATTTCTTATCTATGCAATCTGAGTTGCATGCCATATCTAAGGTAGCACTTGGATGGAGAAAAAAATTATTAGCTGAATATGAAAATATTCAAGGGATGAGATAGCTCATGATATGCTACAAACACTAGCCCATAAAGGGACTAAATTATAATACACTAACCCTCGCCAATAACACTCATGATACTAATGGCCCTTTTAACTTGCCTAACCTAACTATAATAAACCACCAGAGTTTTCCTAATTCGAGCAAGAAATTAACAAAGAAAGGTAAGAGTATGAATGCAAATACTAGGAGCAGGAGGAATAAGGCTAGTACTAGGAATGTGGATTTGGCTAAAGAAAATAGAGAAGGATGGTCGGCTACCAACCTTATGACCTTCATCGTGATGGCCATGCTTCGAGCAGTGGCGATCGGACCAGTGGGCTACATACCTTGAAATGGTTAGATGCAAGTGACCCACCCTCACTGCTCCATAATGTCAAGCAACTTTGTCAGCCGACCATCCATTACATTATAATTGGGTGTGCAGTAGGTCATCATCTCAATAAAAATATTCTCACCATTGGCATTAAATGAATGAGAATGGCCAAGTTCATCTGAATATTTTCTGGCATGACGTAAAAGATGAGAGGGCTGCCCATATGCTACAAAAGTCAAGACATGAGGGGGTCTTCACTTTGAAATTCAATACAACAAGGGAATGAGAGGGTTTTTATTTTGAAATTCAATACAAGAAGGGTGTAAATAATCCTCCAAGTCAACTCTTATGTCACTGCTGCCTCCTCTTTATTGCCATATTTGACTTGAATTATTTCATTCCTCTTTTCCTGATAGAGCATTGGAGAGCCAATCTTTAAAGCTACAAAATCCAATGGATTCTTTCCCAAGGCTTCTATGGTTTTCCTAGCAAAAGCTTCCTTGGGCTCTATCGTGTAAGGCATTTTAGGCTTCTTTGGCACGTATAGGGGATTCGATCCCTACACAGAACACACAACCCTCTCAAATTGTAGAACCCATGATAGAATGAATTCAGTAAAAATCTTCTCACCATTGGTATTCAACGAACGAGAATGGCCAGCTTCATCTAAATATTTTCTAGCATGACGCAAAATATGAGAGGGTTGCCCATATGCTACAAAAGTCAAGACATGAGGGGGTATTTACTTTGAAATTCAATACAATAAGGGCATGGGAGGGTTTTTATTTTCAAATTAAATACAAGAAGGGCATAAATAATCCTCCAGCTTAGATTTCTTATCTATGCTATCTGAGCGGATTTCTTATTGGGTGCATAGTGATTGATCAACTCAATAAAAAATTTCTCACCATTGGTATCCCAAGGAGAAAGAATGTCTAGATTCATCTGAATTTGTTTCAAGTTAATATTCTATAGAATGAAAGGAAAGATCCTACCCTAAACTACTCATTAGAACAAATCACATACCTAGAATTTCCCTCGCCTTAGAGTAAACAAAAATGCTAACCCCTGCAAAGTATTTGAACCTTATTTTCTTGGCTATGCTAGGCCGACCCAAGCACACCTAGTGCAAGTTCATCCCAGGTAACTGAAACTTAGATAGGTAAGGACACCATCTGTGAAACCATGTATTTTTTAAATAGGTCTTGATTATATATGTTTGCTTACATAATGTGGTCTTGCTGAATCCAAATGTCTTCCTACAGGTCGTGCTCCAGTGTGCTTTTGCCTACCTGGTGTGTTTTCATCTAATGCAATCCTCGCCTGGCAGGTCTCATTCCATCCATCTTAGATTGGATACCAGCGTTGTCTCTCTAGGACTAGTAAGTCTATCCATACTCTTTAAAACCACTTTGTTCAAGCTACTTGAGAAAAATAATAAATGGAGATTATTGAATATGACTCTTACATGGAATTGAATGGTTAATAATCTCAAACCAAGTGAGTTACATTATAAGCTCATCCTGTTAGTTTATAAGCTCAACATCACTTGGATTCTAGGTCACTCAGGCTAATAAGAAACATCCAACTACCAGATTCTCTTTGCAAAATGTGGGGACTAAAAGAATTATAATAAAATTGGAATAAAATTTAATTTACCTATTGAACTTCCACAAACAGTTTATAAAATGATAATTCTGAAAAGCCCAAAATTTTCTTTTAAGTTTAATAATTAGAAGGTTTCTAAATGAGACAATGGGAATAGTTTTCAGTGAATTTGCCACCATATTTGGGATCACCTTGTAGACTATATTACAGAACAATTTTCCTAAAGCCATCCAAGAAGTTAGCATTTTTATCTTTCGATTCTTGGAATAAAAGGCGTTGTCAAAATCTCTAAGGAATCTCTCAGATATTCTTGATTCTTCCACCACTCTCTAGGACCCCCCTTGATGATGTCACATCATTCCTAGAAAATATAAGTCCAGAACCCAACCAAAACAAGAGCTTTGTTCTTCTTCGTTGAGAAAGGTGCTAACTAAACTTCTTATAATTTCAATTCCTCTTGTTCCTCTTTTGAATCAATTAATATTTATATTTTTCTTCTGATCCTTAAATAGTCTTCCATTTGAGAGTAGGAGGCATTTCATTTTATTCACTAGTCTATTTGTAATGAAAAAATTGAATGTTCTTGTCACCTTTCTTCAACTAGGGTTACCCTATATTTATACTTTGAGAGAATCTGCTCTTGTTTGTGCACTTTGTCAAGGTCCTCAGAGTCAAGCCTTTGAGAAGGTCCTTTGGCAATCCTTAGCCCGAATATATATTTTCAATTCATCCGTATTTTTTTCCTATGGCATTTCTATTGTTAAAAATGCCACGAGAAGCTTCTCTATGTCAATGAATCATTTTGTCCTTCATAAATTTAAGTATTTGAGCCATGAGAAACATTTCCAAAATGAATATGTTTATTCCACCATTACTCTAGTGTGTCTTTGAAGTTAGGATGAGATATCTAAATGTTTACAAATACAAAAGGCAAAAATTTGGAAGCAGATGTACCCAAATTTCCTAATACTAGTTTATCCTTAGATTTGGAAATCTTGGGGATTAGGATTAAAAAAAAAAAAGTTACCTAGAAACCGATGAGAATTTTCAAGAAATCTCTAATTCCCTTCTGCATTGTGATTCCTCCCCACCTTTCAGTTAGTCTAAGTGAAGCGATCCCTAATAGGAGTTGGATGCCAAACACGATCAATTGAAATGAAGTCCACAAACACTAGGTTGGCTTAATTGAATCCTAAGCCTCTGTTTTTCTCTAAATGTATAAGAGTTGCATTGAAATATCTGTGAACAACCATTTTTCTTCCTCCAAATGGATTGAAATACTTCCAGTAATTCCCAACATCTCTTCTTCATAATCGGATCAAGAGCGTTGTAGACATCTTGTACAAAGAAAATATACAATGGCCACATAACTATGGACTCTATAATGAATCCAAAATTGAGAACTGAAAATGTGATTAACATTCATCTTTGCAGCATCCCACAAAATAAAAAATACCGAACCCAGCTCTGCCTACTTCTTTAGACTTGGTTGTTGTTTTAGCCTTTCATCACTTCATTGCATTCCTCAATCCAAGTCAGTTCTTATGTCACTGCTACCTCCTCTTTATTGCTAGATTTGAATTGAACTATTTCATTCCTCTTTTCTTGACAGAGAATTGCAAAGCCAATCTATAAAGCTACAAAATCCAATGGATTCTTGCCTAAGGCATCTATGGTTTTCCTAGCGGAAGCTTCCTTGGGCTCTATCATGTAAGGCATTTTAGGCTTCTTTGGCATGTACAGGGGATTTGATCCCTACATCGAAGACATAACCCTCTCAAATTTCACAACCCAAGATAGAATGAATTCAATAAAAATATTCTCACCATTGGCATTCACCGAATGAAAATGGCTAGGTTCATCTAACTATTTTCTGGCATGACACAAAAGATGAGAGGGATACCCATATGCTACAAAAGTCAAGAAATGAGGGGGTATTTACTTTGAAATTCAATACAAGAAGGGCATGAGAGGGTTTTTATTTTGAAATTAAATACAATAAGGGCATAAATAATCCTCCAGCTCAGATTTCTTATCTATGCTATTTGAATCCCCAAGTCTTAACACTAAGAAAATCGACAACACCTCTGCATTGTGTATCTGAATCTTTTTCTGAGCATGTCCATTTCATGTCTTTAACACCTCTCCTCACTCAAAATGACACCCACGCTTGACAGATGCACAACTGCTTTCTTTTTACTTCACTTCTTACTAGAAGATCGTACCACAATATTACACTAGATGTTGCTTTTGCAACATGAGCTCTCGCTTTTGCAATAGAAGGTGAATAAATTATTTGTAAAACAAAACAAAGAACAACCACATATTTAATTCACTCATATATGTTTCGAGAAAAGAATTGATAAAGAAAAAGGGAAAATGTGCAGAGAAAACCAAATTTGAAGCTGTGAATACTAATATGATTAGTGACTGATGCGAGAAAGAGAGTGATATCTTGGAGAGGCTTTCGAGGCTTCATTGAATGGGGTAATCGCAATACAAAACCCAAATCGAAAGGAGTGAGTTATATCTTTGAGATGCTTCCGAAGATCCATTGAATGGGGTAATCATAGTATAGAACCCGAACAAGAAGAATAAGAGGATAATGGGGAATGTTCTCTTTAGAAGAAGAGAAGAAGAATTAGTGCTTGCAAGCTCGAAAATTGTTCCTGCAACCTATTCATCCCTGAAACCCCTTGGGATGTGCTTGAGCAAATGAAGAATTCTTGAAATGACGTGGTTAACTGAATAAATAACAGTTTGGTGCATAATGGTGAGATCCAAAGGTTGATGATATTTTAATTGTCTAACAAGCCATCTGACGGTAGAGACCAGATCCATGTATCACAAGAGGATAGTGAGTCTCAGAGGGGAATGCCTTACGACATAATTAAATTGTAAAAGCTAGTACAACCACATTAATCTTTTTAATGTGGTTGATATAGCTGGAGGGCTTCATAAACATAACTAAAAAAATTATTACAACACTAAGAATGTCTTCCTAATGCACACATTTACTTGATTAACCATGTATAAAAAGATTTGTGGTTGGGGAGTCAAATGGTACAAATCAAATTTTTTAAATTTATTAAAAATAATGGATGGATTTCTAAATAAAATTTTCTTATATATAAATGAATGTTATAAATAACAATGTGGAACTTATCATGGAGGAACTTATTAGAATTGGAATAAATCAAAGCACTAGAAAATTGGTTGGGGGGAGCCACTTGGAAAACCTAATTTTTTAAATTTTATTCACAGTCAATGCAACCTAACAAACTCTTTAATGCACTAAAGTTGATGATAAACATTAAGACTAACCATAAGTCAACAAATCTTTTATTTTTGTTGTTGTTGTTTGAGAGTCATTTTCAAATATAAAAATGAATTTCGTTATACAATTTCAGGATATTACATTTTAATTGTGTTGAAACATTTTTATTATTATAATTAAGTTATAGTTTGATAACGTAGTGTTGTGAGATAAGATTAATTTATGGCTTAAAATAATAATAATAATAATAATAATAATAATAATAATAAAGATTGGTTTTGTGTAATTACTAGTAGAACCACATTAAAAGTATTAATGTTGTTGTTATAGCCAAAGGCTTCATAAATATAACAAAAAAAACTATTGAAACATGGAGAATGCCTTCATTGACCTCATGAACCATATATAAAAAGGTTATGTGTCAACTTTAACTTGAGAAAAACAAAATAATTACACATATTATCATAAAATAGACCATTTTTCTAAATAAAATTTGCTTATATATAAATGAATGTTATACATAATGATGAGGAAATTATCATGGAGGAACTTATTAGAATTGGAATAATCTCCAATTCCTAAGAAATTGGTGGGCAGATAGCCACTTGACATGAATATAATTTTTAAATTTATTAAAAGTAATGGAGTATTTTGTTAAATAAAAATCGCTTATATATAAATTAATGTTATAAATAATAATGAGGAACTTATCATGGAGGGGCTTATTAGATTTGGAATAATCTCAGATCCCTAAGAAATTGTTGGGTGGGGAGCCACTTTACCCAAATCTAATTTTTGAAATTTATGAAAAGTCAATGCAACCTAACAAAATCTAACAAACTACAACATTAAGACTATGTATATGTTGAGCATATTCCCTTGAGAATCAATCTAAGCCGTCAAATAAAAAAGATAAAAAAGAGTGAAAATGAAGTAATTGAAACTAAAAGAAAAAATACTAATATTAAGGAAGATATATTATTTTTTTAATATTAAATATGAACCATATTGCAAGATATATTATTTTTTTAATATTTAATATGAATCACATTGCAAGTAAAAATAATATGATTAATTTTATATATAATTCATTCTATAGTTAAAATAAAAATATATTGGCGGCAAAGCGGTGAAAACCTAAGGAAGTCAGGACGAAAGTGCGGACAACCGACGCAGTGTAGTCCAGCAGAACTGTTAGCGGCCAAAGCAGAAAAGGAATGACAAAAAATGTAAGGAGGGGAGAGATCCCATCCTACCGAGAAGTGGCGGAAAGAGACAGACAAAGCAACTAGGATTCAGAGGAATGGAAGAGCACGGGACCAGTGCTAGGAGCGGCCTAGCAATCAGGCCGCAGAGGAAAGTGCCTGCCATGTACAATAAAGAAACCCAGATATGTGATCCCAGCGAACAAGCTGGAGAAGTACCAAAGTTACATGAGGGACCATGCCCTTATCTGCAAGTTTGTCGAAGTCTGGCCGTCGGAAAGGGACCTCACCAAGTGGATACAACAGAAATGGCAGCCTCAAGGCCACATCAAGCTCAAGCTGGGAGCGAAAGGCTTCTTTACGATAATCTTCTTTAACCTGAAAGATAGAGAACATGTTTTTGATAATGGCCCATATTTTTATAACAATGTCGGTCTATTCTTGCGCTTCTGGGAAGACTGTTATAACCCAGACAAAGAAACCTTTCAGGCTGCTCCTATCTGGGTCCATCTATTTGGGCTCCCCACAGACTTCTGGGACCCGGATATCCTGGAAGGAATAGGCAACTCAATAGGAAGTTTCGTGAACATAGCAGATACTATAAAGAAAGGTAGATACACCTCATATGCCAGGATTTGTGTCTACGTGAACCTAGAAAACCCCATCACCGAAACTATAGAGCTTGAATACCACGAAGAGATCTGGCAGCAAAGCATAGACTATGAACATATTCCGTTTAGGTTTCGTAGATGCCATACCCATGGCCATCTAGCAATGGAATGCCCAATAACCCGGGAGGAAGAAGAAATCAGAGGGCTCCAAAGAAACAAGAGAGAGTCGGATCAGGAGGAATTCCAAGAGGTGAGAAACAAAAAGAAAGCCAACAAGGAACCCCCCCAGAAAGATAGGAAAGGCAAACAACCTGACACAGCGAAGCTAAACAGTTTCGCTATACTGCAGGTAGAAGAGGATGAGGAAGATCGGCACATGGAACATCAAGAGCATAAAGGCTCAGACTGCAGTGAAACTAGTGAAAGGATCCTAGCTAAAAGAAAGGCCCCAAGTGAGACACAAGAACAGGAGAAGGAAACAGAGGAACAAACGGATCAGATGGAGATAGACCAGGAGTCTAGTAGGGAGGACCTAAGCCAGGAAGAGGAAGTGTTGGAAAATCTGCTGCATGAATGGAAGAACCTAGATGAGAGGTTTATCCTCGAAGATCAAAGGAAGCTGTATACTAAAACCTTCCAACAATACAAAACCAAATTAGAAAAAGGCAAAGCCCCATCAGCAGAAAACCAAGAGACTCAAAAAGAAACCAGATTATATCAGACTGGTCAAAATAAAGGGGGAAAAAAAAGAGGAAGAAGAAACATCAAGGAAACCATACAACTCATCGGAGAAACCCTAGTCAACACTGGAAAAGTAGTTCCACTTTCAACGGTGTTCCAAACCCTCTCTCAAGTTAATCAATGATTTTGACCTCATGGAATATCATAGGCTTAAATAGTAAAGGAAAACAGAGATATCTAGCAGCTCGACTCAAACAAGACAAACCTCAGATCATGCTTCTCCAAGAAACCAAAATCCCAGGACAGAAAATGGAGGAAATCCTAAATAAAATAAAACCAAGATATGAACATGTCATTATAGACCCCAAAGGCAGTGTAGGAGGAATAGCTATCCTCTGGAACCCAGCTGAAGTCCTCGCTAACTGGTGGATAGGAATGCCAAGAATCCTCACCGGGTGATTCAAACTAATAGGACAAATTGAATGGGTTGCAATCTCAGCTGTCTATGGTCCCCACACCCATGCAGACAGAGACCTGTTCCTCACTAAGCTGACTAAGCTCTGAAGTTTACACCAGGAACAGAGATGGATCCTGGCTGGAGACTTCAACTTAATTGCTTCTTGAGAAGAGAAAAAGGGTGGAATAAGCAGGGGAGACACAGAAATGGAAAGATTCAGAGAAGTGCAGACAGAATTAAGAGTAGTGGATATCCCAACCATCAACATAAAATACACATGGAACGATAGAAGAGGCAGTTCCAAATGGATTGCTTCAAGACTGGATAGATTCCTCATCTCAGAACACATAATAGAGCTGGATATCTTCTATGACGCCTCTATCCTACCCTCAACAGGGTCGGATCACTAGCCAATAAAGCTGGAAATAGCCTTAAATAATTAGAGCAAAAGGAGACCCTTCCGGTTCGAGTCCTTTTGGCTCTAAGCCCCAACTAAGCCCCTGACTTCCTAGACAAAGTAAGAGGCTGGTGGTAGGATAGCAAAAGTTGAAAGGAGGGCCTGAGCAAAATGCGCTCATTTCAACAAAGGCTCAAAGAAATTAAAAGAAAAATTAAAAAGTGGAACAAGGAAGAATTTGGCAATATCCAGTAGGAGCAGGGCAAACTCCAAGCTAGAATGGAAAGAATCCAGCAGCAAATCATCTTGGACGGCTGAAGTCAGGCTCTGGCAGAGGAGGAAGGTAGAGTAATCACCCAATTAGAGGAAAGGAGAAAACAGGAGGAAATCCTGTGGAAACAAAAATCCAGAATCCAATGGATCAAAGAAGGCGACAAAAACTCCATATTCTTCCACAAAGCCATGATAAATCACCGCCAACACAACAAAATATTCTCCTTGAAGGACAAGGAAGGAAACAGAGTGACTCAACAATATGAAATTGAACATCTTTTGGTGGAGCATTTCAAAGGTATTCTCTCTGAACCTAATATCAACAGAGCTGAGGACATCGACAAAATCAGCCACCATATTCCCAAGAAAGTCTCTAGAGATCAAAACCTGGCCCTTCTTCAGATAATCTCCAAGGATGAACTGGAGGAAGCAATAAACAAAATGGCTAAAAATAAGGCCCCAGGACCTGATGGATTCACCATTGAATTTTATCAGGCCACTTGGAGCTTCATAGGAAATAATCTACTTGATCTAGTGGAGGAATCCAGATGCTCCAAACACATGCACCAAGGTTTGAACGCCACCTCCCTGGCGTTAATTCCAAAGTCTGGCTGCTCAGATGAACCGCAGGGTTTTAGGCCCATCTCCCTATGTAATGTGGTTTACAAAATCCTTGCAACTATCATCATCAACAGGCTTAAGCCTATCTTGCTGGATCTCATTGCCCCAGAGCAGACTGGCTTTGTCCAAGGAAGGCAGATCACCGATGGCATTATAGTCGCCCAGGAAGTGATAAATTCCCTGAAAAGCTCCCGAACCCCAGGCATGCTTATCAAACTGGATCTGGCCAAAGAATTTGATAGGCTTAGCTGGACCTATCTGGAAGGTATCCTAAAAGCCTATGGGTTTGATCAACGATGGATAAAATGGATCTTGTCTATGGTTAGCTCCCCCATCCTGTCAATTCTCCTAAACAGCTCCCCCTCTGAAGCTTTCACTCCTTCTCGTGGGCTAAGGCAGGGAGACCCCCTGTCTCCTTTCCTCTTCATCCTGGCTGTAGATGGCCTAGGCAGAGTGGTTAATGCTCAAGTTTCCAAAGAACAGATAAAAGGCTTCCGCATCTACGGAGAAGATATTCCGGTCTCCCACCAGTAGTTTGTGGATGACGTAATGCTTTACAATCAAGCCACCCTAAAGGAGGCCCAAAGAATTATCAAATCCCTATCTCAATTTAGCAGAGCCTCTGGGATGGAAATAAATAAAGATAAATCGGAACTGTTCTTCTTCAACACCTCCTTGGCAGTCCAAAGGTTCCTGGCTCGTACTCTAGGGTTCAACAGAGGATCCTTTCCCTCCAAATACTTGGGAATCATGCTAAATGAGCACCAATTCCGGTCGACCAACTAGAATCTGCTAATCAAGAAAATCCGCAATAGAATGGAGAACTGGACCCACCACTCACTAAATGCCCCAAGTCGGGTAACCTTATTGAAATCTATTTTGCAGGCCATCCCAAACTACCAGCTATCATGCCAAGAAATTCCTAAGGATGCGAGCTGGTCTCCCTATTCAAAAATTTCCTCTGGCAAGGGACTAGCAAAACTAGAAAGTGGGCCCTTATCTCATGGGAGTGGCTCTGCCAACACCCTAAAGATGGCGGTCTTGGACTTCGTGACACCTTCGTCCTCAATCAAGTAATGGGCGCGAAGCTCTGGTGGTGGTGGCTTCATGGGGGCCCTGACCTGTGGAAGATACTCTAGGAAAGAAAATACGACGAGACAGGGGAATTTGAAGACAAACTGAGAAGCACGACAGAGACCAGAGGTTCTGCAATATGGAGCCTGGCTAGAGGAAACAAGGATCTGATAAGGGAGCACAGTTTCTGGGAAATTCGGGAAGGAGATAAAGCCAGATTCTGGGAGGAACCCTGGGAGCAAAGAGACCCTCTCATTCAAAAAGACAACCTTCATGTCATCCTTACCTTTTCGACCCAGGTAGGGGCTTCAATAGTAGGCAACTTCTGGAAGCCTGATGAGGCAGGATACTGGAGAAATTGGAAATTTAAAGAAGACTGGGCAGGAGCACCAGAAACCGACAGATGGCAGGATTACTATACGGAGATGGCTTCTCGGAAAATAGCAAAGAAAATGGGGTCTGACATTCTCAGCTGAGGCAAATGCATACAAGGAAATTTCACTACAGCAGAAGCCTACCACCTTCATAACAACATCAACCTTCATCCGGAAAATAATCAATGGAAAAATCTCTGGGAAATTAAGCATTGGCCTAAAATTTCTTTCTTCATTTGGATAGTTCTACACGGTAGAGTGCTCACCTGGGACCAAATTCTACGGGAAGGTAGCCAAGGCCCGTCCTAATGCGCCCTTTGCCTCACCCAAGAGGAAACCATGGAGCACTTAATGAACCACTGCTCCGTCAACTCCTCCCTGTGGAACAACCACCATAATTTGTTTGAGCAGCAGCACCATAACCAGCAAAATATCGTAAGCACAATCATCAATTGGCCAAAAAAGCCTTACCTGAACCCGATCGTTAACCGTGCCTAGCTCCTCTCCGCTGGATTCCTCCTTTGGAATATCTGGAAAACCCTGAATGGGGCCATTTTCAAAGCAGAAACCAGAACTATCGCAGCAATCTGGGAGCAAGTCATCAGAAACCTCTGGGAAACAATCCTTTCAGAATGCTGGAAGGACAAAGACTGGAAAGTCTCGAATATGGAAGAAACCATCCTGGAAAAATTAGCGGTCAGATAGAGTATGGTAAACTGTGGGGATTCTCGTGCTGATAAGGCCAAAGAGGTGACTAAAAGCAACCAGTATAGATTCCCTCCACATGGATTCAAAAAATTGAACTTCGACGGAGCTGCAAAGCACAACCCAGGCGAGGCCAGCATTGGCGGAGTCTTTAGAGACGCAGAGGGAAACACTCTTAGAACTTTCACGATGGACTGTGGGGAAGCTTTGAACAATGAAGCAGAGTTGCACGCCCTGAAACAAGGACTGGAAATAGCTCTCCGGGCAAACTTTAAACAACTCCAAATCGAGGGGGACTCAAAGCTGGTAATTGACATGGTCAGGAAGCTCCAGATGCAAATTCCGGTGGAAAGAACCAGCAAAAGCTGGAGAACCGCTTAGCTGGTAAGCGAAATTGGAAAGCTCATTCCAAAAATTGACTATCTCCTCCCAACCCACACCAGGCACGTAGGTAACAAGCCGGAAGATTGGCTTGCGAATTGGGGCTGTCGTAACCGGGGCAAGGAAATTGATAGCGAGGGTTTGCCTCATTTGCATCAGGAGGAGAAAAACCAACTCCAACAACTTCTAATCGATGATGCAGGAGGGAAAAGCATGGGAAAAACGAACGGCCAAGATCAGGCGGCACACAGCAGAGGCGGAGATAATCTTCATCAGCAAGGCTCGGACAGCTCCTACGTGGGAAAAGGCAGAGGGGTAAGGCAGGCACATGACAGGCAGGTGACGGGGCATGGCCAGAATGGCCGAACAAGCGGAGGGGACATGCGAGCTAAGGCATCATTAAAGAAAAATGTAGAACCAGCTCCGGAACTCGAGATAATGAGCAGGGGAAGGATGAAAGGTGGCAATAGGAGTCAAGTTAGGCTACGGCAAGAGCAACCGGACAGAGAAAGGAATGATGATGCATGAAGTGGAAAGGACAATCCACACCACTTTCTGAGATGAAAAAACCAGTTGGTGTGACAGAAAAATAAATGGGCAAGCGGAGACCGGAATTTCTATAAGCCAAGTGGCAGCATGCTTGTCATGACATCGAGTTAATAAACCCGAGAAAACATATGCCAGGCTCATTCCGCTCAGCAAGAAGAATGACAAAGAATGGAAAGACGTCTGCTCATCTCTGCGACCAGCCCTCCTCATTGGCCTCAGCAAGAAAAGGTGGTATGTTTCCTTCTATCCTCATCCCTCAGGCATGCACGCTTGTTTTTCTGGTCTTTTGGTTTGGCTGGATATGCTTTCGCCCTGTAAGCAGACCCCCTATCGCTGCGAAGTTAAGGGCCCCTTGAGCTCCTTCTGGTTCCTCCTTTCCCAGTCCCTGGATGGGGAAGATTCGATTTATGGTAATGCTATGTCCTGCTCCAAGAGTCAGGTAGTTTGGGGGTCTTCGTTGGGCTTCGCCATGCTTCTGGAGGGTCATAGCACCCCTGTTATTCTCTTATCTCTGGTTTGCTACCGTGGTAGGCTCCAATTCTGTTCCTCCCCTCCGCTGACCAAGGCCGTCTGGTCTCTTTGCTCTGTTGGTTGGGGGGTTCTCTGGACTCCTGTAAGAAGGTGGCGGGTCTTTTACCAACGTGAACATAATGGCCCTATTCTAATGTCACGTGAGACTTCCCATGCTAAGCGCGTCGCCAAAATGGAATAGACCCCGACCAGGCTCTATTTCTCTTACACTGACTCTCAGCTTTCTGCTGTGATAGGTAGGACCAGAGGGAAAATGGCTCCAAGAAGGCCCCTCCTAAATAGAAGAAGGAAGTCGGCACCAGTAGTCAACCTAATAAAAGAGGCAGAAAGCCTGACTTCGATAAACTCCTTCACCTGATTGATGGGTACATGACTGGTATTTCTCCTGAGGTCCACACTCTCATCCATGAATGGGAACGCGATCTGAGGGAAATAAGTGCGAACCAGGAGATCCCCCGTGAGGACTGGGCTATAATCCTCGACCCAGGCACTTCCAGACGTAGGGACTCGTTATTCGATAGAACGTTACAATTCTACTGGATCATGAAGCATGTGGTTGGCAGGGCCATGAAGGTTAACCAAGCGATGCATGAAGAGGAAGATGAAGAATGCAAGCAAGCGGAAGAACTCCTCAAATGCCAACTGACGGAAGAATCAGCCTCCATAAAGAACATTATGTTGAAAGAACTCGCGGCGGTCCAAATTGAAGTTTCCAAAAACCATCTGCTGCTAAAAAACATGGAGCAATTGATGTAAGTTATAAATAAAATATTTCAATGTCTAGTTTTATATCAAGTTTATGTAATGGAAAACAAACTAATATATTAAAATTGATTTAGGTTATCTACAAAAATAATTGGTTGATTAATCTAATTATATAAACAAATGTTTGATTTAAAATATGATTTATAATATAATATTATATTATTATATTACATTATAAACCATATTATATAAATGAGAGTGATATTTTCATTTATGTCAAGATAAAGGAGAGTTATATTAGGAAAAAAAATGTAATATTAAAACAGAAATAGATAAAACAATATAATATTTAATTATATTTAAGTAGGTAATATAGGTGTTTATTTTGAAATATTATTTATAATATAATATTATAAACTATAGTAAGTATTGATGATGATGATGATGATGGTGGTGGTGGTCGTGGTGGCGGCGGTGGTGGTAATGGTGGTCCACTAAGAACAATACTGTAAATAGAAATATATATAAATGAGAAATATATATGACTTACATTTTGGTAAATAGAAATATAACTCTTATCTTATACAATAATATTCTAATTTTATATTTTATTATAAACATCGATCTATATAATTAAAAGTAATACCCATCCAAATATAATTGGGCAAAGTATAGAGTAGATGTGTAGGTGCAATGTAAGTATGTAAACAATTATAAATGTGCGCTTAATTAAAAAATTAAAAAAATGTATCAAAATTAAATTAATAAAAATAATAAAATTCAATTTGTGATATTTTGATTTTGTTATTAACTTGTGAATATGATTTATTACAATACCATGGCTTATCAATATGGCATGCCCAAAAACCATAACTTATTTCACAACTAAAATATTTTAAAACAATATGACAAGATTATTAACCATGGATATTCACCCCGACTTTACTGTGGATACTTTTAACTTGTAAAAACTAGTACAACCACATTAATAATTTTAATGTGGTTGATATAGCTGAAGGCTTCATAAACATAACGAAAAAAATTATTACAACATGAAGAATGTATTACTAATGCACACATTTACTTGATTAACCATGTATAAAAAGGTTATGGTTCAACTTTAACTTAAGAAAGAAAAGGAATAATAAATGAATGTTATAAAAAATAATGACCAAGTTATCAATAATCAACCTTAACATCTCTGCAAAAACCCTTAATGGAGGAAATCATTGCAATCTCATCACAATCATCACGCCTTTTGACCGGGGACATGAGTCATCTGACAAGGGGCGGAGAGATCCCCTCCTACCAAAACGTGGTAGCAGGGAAAACGAGTTTTCATGGAGTGGCAGTAGGAAACCATAACAGTCATGGTAAATGACCCCCTGTCCTGGGATCTCAGTGGCAGGCAGACTTGAGAGGACAACGCCTAATTAAATGGACCTAATCAAATGGATCCAAATCAAATGGAAGCCGAAGGGCCATATCGACCTTAAAATGGGAGCGAAAGGCTTCTTTATAGAGATGTTCTCCAACCTAGAAGACAAGGAAAGAGTCTTTGAGGAGGGGCCATACTTTTTCAACAATGCAGGACATTTTATGAGACACTGGGAGGAATGTGACAACCCAAATCAGGAAAAAATCCTTGCTACTCTAGTGTGGGTATGACTATTTTCCTTACTAGCATACTTTTGGGACCCAAAAATCTTGGAGGGGATTGGCAACTCTATTGGAACCTTTGTCAAGGTTGCAAATTTCACGAGACGAGGAAGGTACACTTATTACGCTAGGATCTGTGTCTACATGAATATCACAGAGCCACTACCAAATTTCATAGAGCTGGAATACCATGATGAGGTATGACAACCACCTCTGGATTACGAGTGTATACCTTTCAGATGTCGCCTATGCCATGAATATGTGCACCTGTTCTGAGCTTGCCCGCTAAACTAGGATGAGGCACATGAAGCATCTAAATTAGATGGGGAAATGAAGGAAAAAAAAATATGGCAAGGGTTTCCAATATGTTTAAAGATGAATTCGGGGAACCCCAACCGAGTACAGAGTGGAAAAGGGAAACGTAACCACAACTGTTATACAATCCTGCAAGAGGAAGTGGAGGGAGAGGCAATCCCTGACAATAAAATGGAAACGAAAATAAACAAAAGTCTCCTTCAGGGAACAACCCCAAGAGAAAGGTGAAAGAGGAACCTGAGGGGAAAGAAACCCCCATGCAAGTGGCAGAACAAGTCAATATGGAGATTGATAGTTAGAAGGAAGATCTTTGTGTTGAAGAATAAGTGATGAAACATCTACTACAGGAATGGATGCATCTATATGTAGGATTAATCCTATAGGAACAAAAACAATTGTACAAATAAAATTTTCAACAATACAAAGCTAAGCAAGGTACATCCATCGTAGATCAACTAGAGAATTTTGGCTCCCAAGCTAGCCAAGACCAAGACCCTGGATCCCAAGGTAAAGGAGGAAATAAGCGAGGAAGGATAATTCTGAACGAGTCCATTCGGATAGTAGGAGAGATGCTGGTAAAATTTGGAAGGGTGGTGTCGCTATCAGAGGTATTACACCAACTCAACAAGCCATTGAAATGATCATTACATCCTAGAATGTATAGAGCCTAAACAATAGAGAAAAGATAAGGTGTCTTAAGGATAGATTAAAAATATACAAACCAAGTATTCTGATAATACAAGTAATAAATATTACTCAGAGAAAACTCAAGGAGTTCAACAAAAATTACAGACCCTAGTGTGAAGTAATCACTCAGGATGCCAATGGAAGTGCGAGAGGCCTTGTTATACTTTGGAATCTTGGAGAGATTATTTTTGAAGAGTGGATTAGTCTACTGAGGATACTTTCTGGAAAATTTTGACATATCAGATCCAGAGAGTGGGTTCTCCTAAGAGGGGTTTATGGGCCTCACATTCCAGGGGAAAAGGGGGTGTTCCTCCAGAATTTGACAAAGCTAAGGAATTTGTACCCAGATGATCTATGGGTTGTAGGAGGTTACTTCAACATGATAACTTCACTAGTGGAAAATAAGGGGGTATTAGGGGAACAAAAGAAGATATGGAAGCTTTCAGGGACCTTATAATGAAGTTGCACCTAGTGGACTTGTAGACGAATAATGGAGTTTATACTTGGAACAATAGATGGGGAGGAAGCCACCAGATCGCTTCATGACTAGACATATATATGATATGAGATCAAACCATAAGCAAGGACATATTCATGGAGGTCTCAATTCTCCCTTGCATGGGCTATGACCACTGGTCGATAAGACTCAAGGTAGACTTGAAGCTAGAGCCCAAGAATCGACCATTCTGATTTCAGGCCTTTTGGTTAAGGGATCCAAAATTGTTAAAAAGAATTGAAGACTAGTGGAGGAACAATGAAGAGAAAGCGAGAAATTGAAAGCACACCTTTCAATTGAAACTGAAAGAACTCAAACATAAGATAAGGAAATGGAACAAGGAAGAGTTCGGGTATATTATGAAATACAAAAACCAGCTGACTAATAAAATGAAGGATGTGCAACAACATATCATCCAGGAAGATCAGATAACCTAGTGAAAGAATAAGGCCAACTAATTAAGGAAAGAGGAAAGAAGGAGGAGATAATTTGGAAGTAGAAATAAAGGGCTAATTGGTTGTGGGAAGGAGAATGAAATACTACTTTCTTCCACAAAGCCATGATTCAACATAGGCAACATAATCATATCTACTCCTTAAAATATGTCCGGGGGAATTGAGTGGTACAACATCAGAATATGGAGAAGTTGTTGGTGGATCATTTCAAAGATCTCCTCACTGAACCACCCGAGGACCACTTGGAAGCTATACAAAGGATCACATGAAATATTCCCCACCTCATCTCAAGAGGCCAAAATTTAGCCCTGATGTAAGAAGTCATGATGGAGGAGGTTGAAGAGGTAGTTAAAGGAATGCAGGAAAATAAGGCCCCTGGCCAAGACCTTTTCATGGTGGAATTCTTCGAGGTAGCTTGGGGCTTCATGGGACAAGACATACTAATGGTGGTGGAGGAGTCACGCTAAAATTGGAAGGTATAACCTAGCCTAAATGACGCTTTTATTTATCTTATTCCAAATCCTCGATTTCTAAATATCCGCAAGGGTTTTGACCCATTGCCTTATGTAATTTAATATATAAAATCATAGCCACTATGAGTGTAAAGCATCTCAAACCCCTTCCCCCAACCTCATATCACCTGAACAAACTGGATTTGTGGAAGGAAGACATATCCTAGATGGATTTGTAACTTCATAAGAAGTAGTGCACTCGCTAAAGATGAGAAAACTCTCGAGGATGATGATTAAGTTGAAACTCTCTAAATCCTATGATTGTTTAAGTTGGGCATACTTAAATAGCATCACCAAGGCCTTTGAGGTTGACCAAATATGGATAAACTATATTTCTTCTATGGTCTCCTCCCCAGTGTTCTAAATTCTTCTTAATGGCTCCTCTTCTCCTACCTTCAACCACTCTCGAGGTCTTTGTCAAGGGGACCCTATCACCCCTTTTCTCTTTATTCTTGCAGCAGAAGGAATGGGCCATCACATTAAGAATGAATTCTGAAATTCTCAAATCAAAGGACTGAGGCTGTGGGGAAATGACCTACCCATCACCCATCAGTAGTTCGTAGATGATATCATGTTATTTTTCAATGTTTCGCTGAGCGAATCCTGTTGAGTAAAAGAGGTCTTGCACACCTTCATGGAGGCATTCAGGATAATGATCGACAATGAAAAATCATGCATTTTTGTCTTTAACACCCTAGGGGAATTTTTAGTCCTACCTTGCTCAAATCATTGGGTTTTGTATTGGATCTCTTCCATCTAAATATGTAGGAATGCCTTTATCAGTGAACTCCTTGAAGACCTCTTGTTGGAAATCCATGCTCCAAAAACTCAGTGGGAAACTCAATAGTTGGTCCTCTAGATTCCTCAACCTAGCAAGCATGACAGTTCTCCTAAAAGAATTACTTCAATCTATTTGGATTTAACAACTCTCACGAATGGAAACCCCAAAAAACACTTGACTAAAATGGTGGACATCTTTAAAAATTTTCTATGGGGAGGTGCATAAGAAGTAAAGAAATGGGCGTTTGTGTCATGGCCTAATCTTATAAAAAAAAGGATGGAAGGGGGCCTAGGTCTCAGGGACCCCTTTACCATGAACCAAGTAATGGGAGCAAAGTTATGGTGGATGTGGATAGGAGGAGGGATGGACCTCTGGAACCAAATATGGACACAAAAATAAAACATACCAGTGAGAAAAAAAGACATTCTCAAATATCGGGACCCCTCAAAAGTATCAGTGAACTGGAACTTGCCAGCCCAAAACAGGGACCTCATTCATCAACATGCTTTCTGGTAAATATGTAATGGAAAAATGACCCTGTTTTGGTAGTATTCTTGGCAATAAAGACATCGATTGCTTGGAAGGCGAGACTTAAGGGACATATTTATATACACCATTGACGGGAATATCCATATGGTTGACCAATTTTGGAGTGAAGGATAGGAAGAGGAAGGGTGGAGGAGATGCAAGGGGTAATCAAGCTAGCCATAGGCACCCACATCGGAACAATGGAACCAAATTGACAAAGAACTTGAATCCAGAAAATTAACCATCCTCAATGGCCCATATATTCTTAGATGGGGATATAGCACTAAAGGCACCTTTACTATAAAATAGGAATATGATTTACAGATGGGCAGTGATCTCGGAGGACAAAACTTGATTTGCAAAAAGATATGGAAGGGAGGGTGGTGGCTGGTGGGCTCCAGTATTGTAGCAATAATGCTACAACTCCTGGAGCTTCCTTCTCTAATTTTATCAACCCGGTAGTTCGTAACAAACTTGGAAGCGACGGTGTTGTATGCACAAGTACTAGCTCTTGTTGCAGCTGTCACTTGGTCAGCTGGCACAAGTCCGCTAGGGCTCAAGCCAACTTCTATATGTTCTCAGAAGAAGCTTTTTAAGTGATGAACGAAAGCTATCTCAAAGGGAATTAACCTACTTTTCAAGAATGAACTGAAAGCCAACAAAACATGGAAACCCTAGTAAACCCTAATTCTACCAGCTTAATCCTTATGATGCAATGGTGGGAATGCAACTTCTAAAAGTGATGCCATTACTTCTATTGAGATGAGATGCATGTGTCTAAGCTACTTTCATCTGAAGAGAACATGTTTTTGTATTTTTTCTCATGTTGTTGGAGGTATTATGACTGTGCTCCTTACTGGGTCTTGACTATGCAGGGGTAGATCAAGGGGAGGAAGGCTTGGAAAAGGTTAGGAGGACTCTGAGAGGGTCTAAGGGATCCCTAACATCACTCCACAGAATTTCACAAAGTTCAGATGGCTGGCAACCGTGTTTGCAAGCTTCTACAGGATGTCTGCAGGGGATTCTACAGGAAGTTCAGGATTTCTACAGGAAGTCCCGTAATTTCTACAAGATGTTCTACAATAGGATTTTTGGGTGATGGATGAGTGGGAGAGGATATATGGATGGTCAAGGAGGTAGGAGGGGAGCTTGTGATGGCTTATGGACAGAGAGATGAGATGGAGAGGGGGTGTGTAAAGCTGGTTGGTCTAGAGGAGGGTAGAGGCAATGGAAGGCCGAAAAGATAAAACAACGTGGATAATAAAAGAGTTGGGAGGCAAATGATCTAGCTGGGAGATAAGTAGATGGCCTAGGCACAGCTTAGAAGAATAAGGAAATGATAGAGTGGTGTTGCGGAGTGTAAATGGAACAAATCACCCCTGTCTTGCGTATAACCGAAATGTCATCAACCTACTCTAACTGTTTTATTAGAAACCAAAGAACAACAATGTAAGTTAAAGGGAAATCGTGCATGGTGCTGAAACAAAGGGTTATTCCACAAGATCTAAATGCGTGGACAATTCTCCAACCGAAAATATTACCTCAAGACTTGCATGAATATGTAAAACAGTGTTTTTGGTAGTTGGCACAGTCTGCACTTCCGGTCCCCAAACAGAGGTCAAAGTGAGTGTGCATTCAACCTTTTTTGGAACACTGATTAACTCCAATCCTCTTACTCTAATCTAAACTACTGAAAGCACTTTATCCATAAAACTAACCTACTTAATCACATCAAGAAATTCAACTCAGCAAACTGTGTTTCCAAATGCATATAAAGACAAAGAAATATAATGCTGAAAGAAAGACAAGTAACAATACAAAGGAAGGAAGCCTTAGGCTCTCAGGTTGGGCCCAACCCTGAAAGCTTAAGCTCCTTTAAGAACTTAGAGCTACCTCAAATCTGCTTGCTTATTCATTAAAAGATAATAGTCAAAAGTCTGATAACATGCCAAAAATGGCTTACAAAAAGCAAAACAGAGCTATCAGCTCGTAGTCTAGAATAAACAACAAAGTTTCAAAAGTCCCCATCGAAGGCTACAACCTCAATATTTATACATTATGAGGGCCAAGCTGGCCTCCTAAATTAGTGGGGCTTTGCTGACCAGCTAAAAGTAGACTGATGTTCCCTTAGAATGCGTTGGCTGCCTTCTAGCTCGGTGGTGATAGCTGTTGGAGCTCGGAGTTGGGGTGGAGATCACGAGGAAGGCCATTCAAGGCTGTGGACAACCTTCCTACAAAACTGTAATGCCACTTTGGCTGTCTCCTTGCCTCCATCTGCATGGTCTTGCTCCATTTAATGTCAAAAAACCTGAAATAAACATGTATTAGCCACCTAGGAATAGTGACTGCCCTCCTTCCTACAAATAACATGAATATACTAAAAAATGATGCATAAGTGATGAAAAATGAAGGGTTGAGCAAGGGTAAGTAGGCCAAATGAGCCCAAAATGTTACCAAATTTGGGGCTCATCATCACCCCCCAGCTAAAATATTTGCTCATCCTTGAGCAACTAGTCCAGCTCCTCATCCTTCATTGCCTTTACTGCCACCCTTACATCCCAAGCCTCTGTAGTAGTGTCCTCCTTGCTGATATGGAACCCAGCCTTTCTGTTCACCTCTTCCCACTGTTCATTATCATCTTTCTCTGTGCTGCCTTCCATCAATCCTAGCAGCAGTGGTGGGCTTAGCTTGAGGCCAATCCAGCTGGCCTGGAGGTTTTGCATGGATTTCTTATAGAGGGCCACCCGTACTAGAGCTTCCCTCATCTGAGTTGGTTTATGATACTCTCTGATTTTCAGACTGTGGGCCAATGTATTCTATCTGCGGGTGCAAGCTTGGACAGCGTTGTCTCCTAACAATCTCTCCATGTCCTCAAAATGCGCTATGGCTTGGGCCTACTGATCCATATATCTCAATGAAGCTTGAGGGTCAGTGGACAAGTGTTGGTGTGCCGAGATTAGTGCAACTGGATCCCCTGGTTCTGCTCTAATTAGCAATGGCTCATTCAGCTCTCGCTTCATGACCACTTTGGCTTCTACTGCTCTTTTGTCCTCATGGTTCAACCATGAGGCAAATGCCATTAATTGCATATCTCCTAAGGCTGTATTGGGATCCCATGAAATTACATTAGGCAGGGCCAAATTATGGAGGTAGAACTCCGCTAATTTGGCCTTATCCTCTGATGAGCTGGTACTGCATAATTCAGTGAATTGCTGCGGGTCTTGGAGCTGAGAGATACCCCTTTGCGCCAAGGTATTGATTTGAAATTGCAGCCATTGGTCTTTGAGGTACAGGCCATAGGATTTGGCCGGCTATCTGCATTGTATAGCATCCATGGTCCAACTGGCCATGCAGGCCAATTGTGCCTCTTTCTGCGGCATCTGTTGTCTGAGAGCTTGCACCTCAATTTGTGCTTGCTGTTCTGCTTCCTATAGATGCAAGGTTGGCTCCCCAAGACCGGTGTGCAATTCCTTTTTGCTTTGTTGTTCTGCTGTGGTGTCCCCGGAGGATGTACCTATTCCTGTCCTCAGCTCCTGTAGCTGCAATCTAAGCTTTTCGTTTTCTTCCTGTAGGAACACTCGTTGGCAATTTGCCACGTGTTTAGCCATGGCTAATTCACTTCTGGCCTCCTTGAGTTGCTCCTCCAAGGGGCCTATGTCCGCCACACCTTTTGACTTGGCTATTTTCATCCACGTGTGTGTACGTACTCTCTCTTCCTCCAATGCAAAGAACAGTGGCACAGTGAATTTCTGAGGTATAATTTTGCCAGCCTCTAAGAAGTTGTAATATGAACTCAGACTTGGCTGAGGGCTAGGCTCTGGAATATGCTCTTTCTCTACTTCTTTTGGTGGCTCTACTTCGCCCTCCCTCGGTGGTGATGAGGGTGCTTCCCCTTCCATTCTCTCTGTTTCCTTAAGCCGGGCTAAGGTTTCCTGTAGAGCAGCTTCAGCATCCTGTAGTTGGGCTTTCGAGGCCAACTGGTCCAACCTATCCTTCCAAGCAGTTTTCTTCGGGCTCCCCCTCTCATAGGTGACTGATATCTTTGAGGGGGACCTCTCCTTGGGCGAAGTAGGGGCATCTTTGATAATGATTGGGCTGCTGGATGGATGCTGTGGCTTGCCCGTCTTTATTCTCACACTTCTTCTAGCTTTAAAATATAAAGGGGTCTCCCTCTTTCTCTTCTCCTTTGGCTTAGGAGGTGTACTGAGGGTGGCCAGCACGGCTGCTGCCTCCCTTGCAAGAATGTCAGCTTTCTTCTCCTTGGGTTTTCTTTTCTCAGGGCTTCCTGTAGAAGGCCCTTTTTCAGCTGATTTCGGGCTTCCTGTAGAAGCCGGTTTCGGTTTTCCTGTAGAAACAGGTGGCACCGCTTTAGTTTGTTTTGCTGAATGTGTTTTACTTTTTGACTTGGTTGCGGCTGCTGTCGAGGTGCCTTTGCTGATGTGGACCTGCTCAGCCTTGTCCACTCTGCTTTGTAATCTTTTCTCTCTGGCCGTCAACATGGGTGTGTCATCCTTCTCTTTGGCACCCTTTTTCTCTTGTTTCTTCTTTTGCTCTTTCTTTTGTTCCTGGTCATAGTCTTTTGGCCTTTTTCTTTCTTCCCTGTGGGCACTGACTCCTTCTCCTCACTGCTAGATGAACCGAGCTCTTCGGTCAGCATCTTTATATCACCATCCTTGGTCAAATTTCTGAAGGCTTCCCATGAGAGAGGAACCTTGTATGTGTGGAGCGCATTCTCCATGAGGAGTTTAATGAGTCCATGGTGGGCTACCTGGTCTGGTGTGCCTTCTTTCAACTTGGTGGCACATTCAATCATAGACTGTAGTAGAAAGTAGGGGATACTTAGTTTGTTTTCTACTGGTAGGTCCATCTGATGCCTTAATTCCGTGAGTAACCGAAAATGGTACCCATATACAATGCTAAACCGACCTTCGCAGGTGATGTACTTCATAATCTGAAGGCTAACTTCACTCCAAAGTGGCAGTAAGCTGGTTCTACGAACCCCGTTTTTATCTTCTGAGAATTGCTCCTCTGGTGGAAAGAATTCTTTCTTAGCCTGTTGGCCCAATACTTCTTTATCCCATGGTAATCCCATTGGGAGCTCAGTAACTCGGCTGATGAATTGTGGGGTGAGTCTGAGACTCGAACCCCTGAAGTTGACGATGGCCAATGTTTTGGATTTCGGCTTCAGAGCTTGCAAAAACTCCTCTACCACCTCATCGTCATAGCCCTGCAATTTGTCGCAGAACGACATCCATTGTGCTTGCGTGAATAGCTCCACCACCTCAGGATTTTCTCTTAGCTTTGTTGAGTCGGTTAGTTCCCTTCTGATGAACCCACCCGACATGGTGAAAAACTGTTGCGTTAGCTGGAAGTGGCGGGTGCGGAAGAAAATTGGCCTACTGGGACAGAGCGTAGAATTACGCCTCTGCCTCGCATACAATTCATGAAAACTTATCTCCCGACAACCTTAACACGACTTAATTATAGCTCACATCCTATAGGATGACAATTCATGCAACGACAGACAATACTTGCAATTTTTTACGACCAGACTGTAGAACGTCGACTCTACCACCCTCGAAACCAATTGCATGGAAGGTTTAGGCTTACCTTTTTAATCCGCCACCTTTTGACGTGAGGAACCCAATTTCCTGTAGAAGCAGCGCACGAATTCTGGAGGATACTGCAGTGGGTCTGCGCTCTCTGTGTTGCTTAACAGGTGTTCGAATGACCGAAGACTTGGAGTGTCGAGCTTCAGAGGAATCCGGATTCTCACTCAACTTTCAAACGGTGAATGATAAATGCGTGGGGTGGCAATCTAGCCGATTAGATTTGAATCCGACGAAATCCGTGGCACGGGGGTGAGCTATCCCTGCCGGACGGTTGGAAGACGTCACTCCATCATTCTTCTACAAGTTCCCTTACTGCCGCATCATTCCCCGCAGATCCACCACCGTCATTTCTGTTAAAATGCGCTTCTCCCCGACTGGATGGCTCTCACGTGTGCACTGCCCGCTCCTTTTGCCACGACCACCATTTACCATCCGACTAGACCATCTAACTGGTCGATGTGGCCAGTCAAATGGCCATACGACCGCTGAACCCATTCACTTCACACTTGCAAACATTTCAAAGTAAAATTCATGCAATTCGACGGAAGAAAGGGCGAGGCACTTACCTGTGCGGCCGCGACATGATTTTTCGGGCTTTTGGACGATGATGAGTAGATTTGTTTACTGCTGCTTGATTGCACAGGCCCGGAGGTTCCTCTTCACAGGCTGCTGACGATGAATCTTATGATTCGGCTACATGTGCCTGCGTTTTCCTTACATGTTGCAGGCGATGGAATGGTGTACACTCTAGTTGGCTTAACTTCTATGGGACTCCTGCAGGATGTCCTGTAGCAGTTTTTCCTCCTCGGGTGCATGCTGCACAATGAAGACAGTGGCCTCACGTTCACGCTCACAGGGCTCTTGGATAGCTGGGATGGGTATGGCATGGCATCTCAGCGTTTTTTTCATTTAAAAATTGCTTTCTCTTGATAACTCAATGATCTGCTTTGATTGTGCAGGTATCTTCATTGCATGTCGACAGGGGTGGTAGAAGGAGGTGACAGCAGTGTGTGAGGGAGAAAATGGTAGCTTGCATGCGTCCATACCGAACCTTGGTCGTTAGATCTCCCCACATAATGAATTCTGGGTCGTCCCAAACTTCTACAGGAAGTTTCCTGTAGAAATACAGAACTTCCTGTAGAAAGTCTGCACCTTCCTGTAGAAAGTCTGCACCTTCCTGTAGAAGACTTAAGCTATGATGAAATCGTGCCCATACCTTGGAGAAGATGAGTATTCTTGGAGGAGGTGCTGGTGAGGTCTCCTGGCAGCATGATAAGGACCCTTGGCTTTGAGTTGAGAGACCTCCTCTCCTTCATAGAATACCTGCAATCTGCATGCATTGCCACATTATAAACTTGCTATCCCTGTCTTTTTTGCTTATTGCTTTTTCTTCTTTTTTTTCTTTTCTCTTTTTTTTTTTTTTGAAAGATAGCAGGGGCGCCTCAATGAGGTTTTCACCCTTGCCATCTGCCTTAAGCGCCTCAGAGAGGTTTTCACTCAAGGATCTTTTTCAAATTTTTTTTTTTTTTTTGAAAGACAATAGGGGCACCTCAATGAGGTTTTCACCCCTACCACCTGCCTTGGGAGCCTCAGAAAGGTTTTCACCCAAGGATCTTTATTTATTTATTTTTTTAGATCTTTCAGGGTATGCCCAAAGCAAAGGCAGAACCCTTCTCTATGACCAACATTGATTTCTCCACAGTTTTGATGAACTCCTGTCTTGAGAGAGGTTTCCTGTAGATCTTCAGTCGATGCCCATTGACAAGCATGGGGATGGACTCCTCATCAATGGTCCGAATAAGAACAGATCCATTGTCATGACATTTTTCCACTGCATATGGTCCCAACCATCTGGTTCTCAGCTTCCCCTTGAAATCTTTGTGCCTGGAGTCATACAACAGTGCCCAATCTCCTGGCTGGAATTGCTTGTCATTGAGGTGTTGGTCATGCCACACCTTTCTCTGAAGTTGAACCACTTCTGAGTGAAGGAGGGCCTGCATTCGGTGCTCGTCCAGTCCATTCAGTTGCAATAACCTTTCTTGTTGTGCATGGCTGAGATCTAGGTCCAGCTTAGCTGCCATCCTCAAAGTGTTGTATTCAAATTCAACGGACATCAAAGCTTTCTTCCCATAGACCAGCTCATAAGGTGTGAAGCCGGTTGTGGTCTTCCAGGTGGTGTTGTAAGCCCATGTGGCCTCAACCAGGCGATCTACCCAATCTTTCCTACTGCTGCTCACCACCTTAGTCAAAATCCCTTCCAATGCTCTGTTGGTGACTTCCACTTGCCCATTTGCCTGTGGATGATAGGGGTGGAAGTCCTATGCTTGATTTTGTGATGAGCTAGTAGGTCTTCAATTAAGTTGGATGTGAACTGGCTTCCTTGATCGGTGACTAGCTCTCTTGGGTAGCCAAACTTGTAGAAGATGTTTTCCCTTAAGAACTCAGCCACCTTTTCTTCTGTTGCTGCTTTGATTGCTTTGGTTTCTGCCCACTTTGTCAGGTAGTCGGTGCACACAATGATGTAAGATCTCTGCCTCGAAGGAGGGTTGATGGGACCCACAAAATCCATACCCCACTTCTCAAATGGCTCAAGAGTCACTTGAGGTTGGAGAGGCATTTCATCCCTTTGAGTCGGTTTCCCCATTCTTTGGCATCGGTCACATTGGCTGATATACCTTCTGACATCTTGATGAAGTGTGGGCCAATAGTAGCCTGCCTGCAGGATTTTGAAGGCAGTCCTCTTTGTTGCAAAATGTCCTCCACAAGGCCCATCATGACAGGTGAGGAGGATATCAAAGACTTCCTCCTCCCTTACACAACACCTTAAGATCTGATCAGGGCCAAGCTTGAACAGGTTGCCCCCGATCCAAGTGAATGAGGCACTTTTTCTGATGATTCTGCTCTTCTCTCTTGAAGATAGGTGCGGAGGGAACTGTGCTGAAACAAGGTAGTTTGCTATATCAGCAAACCATGGAGAGAGTACTGAGATAGCAAACAGATGTTCATCGGGCATCTGGTCATCCACTGTTCCATCCTCATCTGCAGATAGATCCAATCTAGATAAAAAGTCAACAACAACATTTTCTTTACCTGGTTTGTCAACGATAGTCAAATCAAACTGCTGCAACAAAAGGAACCATCTAATAATACGAGCATTCACATCTAGTTTATTCATTAAATATCTAATTGCAGCATGATCAGTATGTACAAATGTTTGATAGCCAGTGATATAATGTCGGAACTTGTTCAGTGCATGGACCACAGCCAATAATTCTTTCTCGGTTACAGTGTAATTCAGTTCTGCTTTGGACAAGTTTTTGCTGACAAAGTAAATGGCATACGGAAGTTTTTGCTCAACTTGTCCTAAGGCTGCCCCTATGGCTTTGTTCGAGGCATCAGTGTGGATGTGGGAAGGTAGGGCCCAGTTTGGACCTCTCAAGATTGGGGCAAACACCAACTTGTCCTTTAATTCATTCAAGGCCCTCTGACAATCGTCAGTCCATTTAAACTCCACATCTTTTGCCAACAGGCCAAACAATGGTGAGGCTAGCTTGCTGAAGTCTTTAATGAATCTTCTGTAATTCCCTGCTAATCCTAAGAAACTCCAAACATCCCTTACCTTTTGGGGAGGTGGAACCTTCTTGATGAGAGCAATTTTGTTAGGATCCACTTGTAACCCTTGGCAAGAAATGGTATGGCCTAGCACGGTCCCTTCAGTCATCAAGAATTCACATTTTTCAGGACTAAGGGATAGGTTCATCTCAATGCATTTGGTTAGGACTTTTCCCAGATTGGACAAAGCTTCCTTGAAGTTGGACCCATAAGGAGTGAATTCATCCATACAGATTTCCATCGCATCATGGACCAGCTCAGAAAAGATGCTCAAAACGTCTCTCTGGAAGGTAGCAGGAGCATTGCATAGCCCAAAGGGAAGAACTCGGTAGGCAAAGCTACCCCAAGGACAAGTGAAGGTGGTCTTATCTTGGTCTTCCGGGCTAATTTGGATTTGGTTGTACCCGCTAAACCCATCTAGGAAAGAGAAAAACTTATTTCCTGCCAGTCCATCCAACACTTGATCTATGAAAGGTAGAGGGAAATGGTCTTTCTTGGTAGCTTTGTTCAGTTCTCGGTAGTCCACACAGATTCTCCACTTCCCATTTTTCTTGGGAACCAACACCAGAGGGGACACCCATTCGCTATCTGAGATGGGGTAAATGAATCCGGTATCCAACAGTTTTTGCAATTCTTCCTTGACAATGTCCTTAAGGGCTGGATTCATCCTCCTCTGGGGTTGCCTAACTGGTTTACAATCCTCCTTGATGTAAATGTGATGGGTACAGACCGAAGGATGGACTCCTTTCATCTCCTTATAGCTCCAAGCAAAAGCATCTAGATGACTGCCCAACAGACTACACAGCTCCTTTTCCTGCGAAGGAGATAGGGAGGAGCTGATCTTTAACGTCCTCTCAGGGCCGAACTCCACATTCTTGATTCTGGGAGTGATAGGGTTGGTTGCACAAAGGTCCACTAAGGTGCTGGCTTGGGCATCCTCCACCAATTCCTCTAAGGTCAGTGCACTGGGAGGTGGATTCTGGATCAAGGTCTCAATCAAATCATCCTCGGTTGGGGGGTCTCCCCTAGTGGTGTCTAGGGTGCACAAAGGTGCTGAGTACACCTCATCCTCTTCTCCTTCCTCTAACCAAAGTGGTAAGTCATGCTCTAATGAGGGTTGGGCAGGAGGGTATAGGACTAGTTGCTTGGACATAGGACCATTTTTGATGGTCATGTTTCTTGCACGACAACTTATGTAAGCATCTGCAGTGGCTAACCAAGGCCTTCCCAAAATAAGAGGATATCCAGTGAGCTTTGCCTTTGGTTGCAGCACCAAGAAATCTGCAAGATATTCCCAAGAGTCAACAGAGACCAAGACATCCTCCACAATCCCTTCGGGAGTCACGGTGGAGCGATCTGCTAGTTGTAGGACTGTCGAGGTCTTCCTCAAGGAACCCTGAAGGTTGAGTTTGAGCATGGTATCCCTGGTCATCACATTAATGGCAGCCCCCAGATCAATCAAGGTGTGAGGTATGATGGTGCCATTGATGTGGACATCTACTACAGGACTCCCAGGATCTAGGTACTTTGGGCAGATGACTTGTCCCAACATAAGGTCAGACAGTTGTCCTATGACATTGATGGTTGAAGCATCCTTCTTTCGCCTGCCTGGGTGTCTGAAACACTTTTCCTTAACCAGTTTGTTGTATATCGATACATCTTTGATGGCTTGGAGAAGTGGTATTTTCACACACAACTGCTTGAGCTCTCCCAGAAGCTCATCCTCCTCTGGGTTGGGTTGTGTGGTGGCTGTTAGTCTCTCAGGAAAGGGTGGAATAGCCTTTGGTTCACTTTCCTGTTTGTCTTCCTCGTCCTCTGGGGGAGGAGGTTGGCGATCCGGAAGAGTCTTTCCAGATCGCAGATTGATCTCCTGGATCTCCACAGCATAGGTAGGGCATGATGTTTCCCCAGTGTATACCTGCTGGGTTTGTCTGTTGTTGGGGTTCGGGTTCGGTTGAACAGGCATTTGAGGTTGCCTTGGAGGACCAGGAGGTAATGGTTGAGGTTGAACTGGTGGTGGAGGCAAAATGGCGGTAGGAGTGTTGTACTGGGGCCTCCACCCCGACTGAGGTGCATTCCACTGAGGCTGTGGCTGGGCATGTGAGTGATATGAATGAGTAGTGGGTTGAGTATGGTACTGAGGTGGATAAGACCATGGAGGAGGCACGGACCAGGAAGGATGAGCAGGGGGACCCCAGGAAGGCATAGGAGTAGATTGGTTGGGGCTGTAATAAGCTTGGGGTGCCCCTTGCATCCCCTGCTGGTAAGGTCTAGGTCCTTGTGGCCTCCTTTGGTTGAGGAAATAGAGAGGTTCGGTGGGGGCTTCTGTCCCTTGATACATGGCTTTAAGCCCAGGTAAGGTTGGACATTGATTTGTGGGATGGTCCTCCTCACAAACGAAACATACTTCAACCGAATGCAATGGGCATTCGTTCTTAGGGTGTCTCCTTGTACACCTAGGGCAGAAGATAGCCAAGGCCCTCTCAGCTTCTTCCTTCTTCTGCTGGATCATGAATGTATCAAGTTGCATGGCAATGGTCTGTCTCACCTCACTTTTGAGATCCTCTAATTGATTTGCAAACTCATGTTTGGAGAAACGAATACCAGCTGAGAGGAGGTTTCCTCTACCTCATTTCCGGGCTGCCCTAGAGTGGTTTCTAAACACAGTCTTTATGTCCTCATAAGGCAGCTGGTAAATATCTCCTCCAGCTAACATGTGAAGGGTATCCAAGAGGTCTTCAGGGACTCCTCGGAGCAGGACCAACTTAAGGGATTCAGGGTCAAGTGTGCACCTGGCCCGTTTATAGCTAAGTTGGAACCTTTCCTCATAATCCTCTAAGGACTCATCATTTCCCATGGTCATCCGGAAGATTTCTCCCTTGGTTTCCTTGGACCTGCAGTAGTCCCGGTACTTGGTATTGAAAGCTTGCTGCATCTGAGCCCAAGTGGTGATACTATTCCCAGGTAAGCCCATGAACCAGCGTAATGCTGCATCCTTAAGAGTTGAAGGGAAGAGTTTTAGCTTCTGCTCATCTTCAGTATAGTCATAGGTTCGACAAAGAATAGCAAACTCAAACAGGAAGGTATCAGGATCTTCAGTAGTCAGTCCATGGAAGTGAGGTAAAGCGGAGGGGCTAATGTTCTTCATTTTCATGTCTCCATTGGTCTCTCGGATGGGGAAGGCACCTTCTATTCTCTCATCTTCTCCTCTATTGTCAGCCATAGCTTCAGATGGGATGGTCTCTAATTCTTCTTCTATTATAGGATCTTCGTATATCTCAGGAGGTTCACCTATAGGTTCTTCTGGATCACTGTCACCGAAGAAGAGAGAAGGGTGACTCAGTGATGTAGTGGGGGTGTTGGGTAAGAATTTGCCTGTTTTATCTCGATTCCTACGAGACATGAAATGGAAAGACTTTTGATTGCTTTTGTTTTTTTCTCTGGTACCTGCAAAAACTGAAACAGATTGATCTACAACTAACTATCTTGCTGAAATGAAAATGCAGAATTGAAATGAAAGCAAGAAAGAACTAATCTACTTTGCTCAAATGAAATTGCAGGAATGGAAATGCTAGTCTACGCTTGCAGAATTGAAATGCTAATCTATGCTTGCAAAATTGAAATTGCGGAATTGAAATGTTAATCTATGAAAGCAGGAAATGTCTATGCTACTTTTGCAGAATGGAAATGAAATAAACTACTTGGCAGAAGGCAAGAGTGGGAAAATAGAAGAAAAGAAACAATTACTAATACTCTGACGCTTCCCCGGCAATGGCGCCAAAAAGATGGTGGGCTCCAGTATTGTAGCAATAATGCTACAACTCCTGGAGCTTCCTTCTCTAATTTTATCAACCTGGTAGTTCGTAACAAACTTGGAAGCGATGGTGCTGTATGCACAAGTACTAGCTCTTGTCGCAGCTGTCACTTGGTCAGCTGGCACAAGTCCGCTAGGGCTCAAGCCAACTTCTATATGTTCTCAGAAGAAGCTTTTTAAGTGATGAACGAAAGCTATCTCAAACGGAATTAACCTACTTTGCAAGAATGAACTGAAAGACAACAAAACATGGAAACCCTAGTAAACCCTAATTCTACCAGCTTAATCCTTATGATGTAATGGTGGGAATGCAACTTCTAAAAGTGATGCCATTACTTCTATTGAGATGAGATGCATGTGTCTAAGCTACTTTCATCTGAAGAGAACATGTTTTTGTATTTTTGCTCAAGTTGTTGGAGGTATTATGACTGTGCTCCTTACTGGGTCTTGACTATGCAGGGGTAGATCAAGGGGAGGAAGGCTTGGAAAAGGTCAGGAGGACTCTGAGAGGGTGTAAGGGATCTCTAACATCACTACATAGAAGTTCACAAAGTTCAGATGCCTGGCAACTGTGTTTGCAAGCTTCTACAAGATGTCTGCAGGGGATTCTACAAGAAGTTCAGGATTTCTGCAGGAAGTCCCATAATTTCTACAGGATGTTCTGCAATAGGATTTTTGGGTGATGGATGAGTGGGAGAGGCTATATGGATGGTCAAGGAGGTAGGAGGGGAGCTTGTGATGGCTTATGGACAGAGAGATGAGATGGAGAGGCGGTGTGTAAAGCTGGTTGGTCTAGAGGAGGGTAGAGGCAATGGAAGGCCGAAAAGATAAAACAACGTGGATAATAAAAGAGTTGGGAGGCAAATGATCTAGCTGGGAGATAAGTAGATGGCCTAGGCATGGCTTAGAAGGATAAGGAAATGATAGAGTGGTGCTGCACAGTGTAAATGGAACAAATTACCCCTGTCTTGCGTATAACCGAAATGTCATCAACCTACTCTAACTGTTTTATTAGAAACCAAAGAACATCAATGTAAGTTAAAGGGAAATCGTGCATGGTGCTGAAACAAAGGGTTATTCCACAAGATCTAAATGCATCGACACTTCTCCAACCGAAAATATTACCTCAAGACTTGCATGAATATGTAAAACAATGTTTTTGGTAGTTGGCACGGTCTGCACTTCCGGTCCCCAAACAGAGGTGAAAGTGAGTGTGCGTTCAACCTTTTTTGGAACTCTGATTAACTCCAATCCCCTTACTCTAATCTAAGCTACTGAAAGCACTTTATCCATAAAACTAACCTACTTAATCACATCAAGAAATTCAACTCATCAAACTGTGTTTCCAAATGCATATAAAGACAAAGAAATATAATGCTGAAAGAAAGACAAGTAACAATACAAAGGAAGGAAGCCTTAGGCTCTCAGGTTGGGCCCAACCCTAAGAGCTTAAGCTCCTTTAAGAAATCAGAGTTGCCTCAAATCTGCTCGCTTATTCATTAAAAGATAATAGTCAAAAGTCTGATAACATGCCAAAAATGACTTACAAAAAGCAAAACAGAGCTATCAACTCGTAGTCTAGAATAAACAACAAAGTTTCAAAAGTCCCCATCGAAGGCTACAGCCTCAATATTTATACATTATGAGGGCCAAGCTGGCCTCCTAAATTAGTGGGGCTTGGCTGACCAACTAAAAGTAAACTGTTGTTCCCTTAGAATCCGTTGGCTGCCTTCTAGCTCGGTGGTGATAGCTGTTGGAGCTCGGAGTTGGGGTGGAGATCACGAGGAAGGCCATTCAAGGCTGTGGACAACCTTCCTACAAAACCACAATGCCACCTTGGCTGTCTCCTTGCCTTCATCTGCGTGGTTTTTCTCCATTTAATGTCAAAAAACCTGAAATAAACATGTATTAGCCACCTAGGAATAGTGACTTCCCTCCTTCCTACAAATAACATGAATATACTAAAAAATGATGCATAAGTGATGAAAAATGAAGGGTTGAGCAAAGGTAAGTAGGCCAAATGAGCCCAAAATGTTACCAAATTTGGGGCTCATCAGTGGCTGAAAGTGACACACCTCTTATGGTTGGTAATTAGAGGTCATTTTAACATTGGACTAGCTTCAAAGAAGGGGTTTTCATGGTCCTTCATAGTTCTTGTTGTGCAAACAACACATTGAGGACCTTGAACAAATTCTTAACTCTTGTCCATTTGCTCACAAAAATGATGACATTTGCAAGAAGTATTTGGAAGAAAGGAGCAGGATAACAAAATCATTCATGAAAAAATACTCCTCTAGAGAGCCATCATATTCTCCAGCCCTATGGTAAATAGAGCATCAGGGTTGGAAGTGGGATTAACTTCGTGGTCCATATGGAAAGGGAGGAATCACCCAATCTTTAAGAACCAACCTCTTCCCCAAGAGAAATTCTAGGAATAAGTCATCCAAAACATCCAGGAAACAATCCTACTGGAATAATGACATGAGGAAGACTAGCAGGTACCTCCCCAGGAAGCAAAAATTTTGTAGAGGCTGAATCTATTTCCAGAAATGATAGCCCACTCATCTTGGAAGGAAACTGGGTTGGGAAAGGCATCACCTGACCTCTTCACAGCTCTAGTGGAGGGGTTCATAAAGTTGGGTTTTGATGGTACTTCAAAGGGAAATCTAGGGTCGACGAGGTTGGGTGGTATTCTCAAGGACTCCCAAACCTACACTAGACTAATTTATGCTCACTACTATGGGTAAGCTAGTAATAATGAAACTGAATTTGATGCTATCAAGCAAGGCCCACAAATAACTATTCAGATGGGATATAGAAATATCGTGGTGGAGGGTGACTCTAACCTGGTCATTAAGATGCTGACAAAATTGAACCATGGTACCAAATGAGATAAGCTAAACCACAGTTGGAGAACTTCCAGACTAATCCAAGAAATAAGGGAGTTGATTCACAATTTTGACTACATAATGGCTAATCATCTTAGACGGGAGGGTAACAAAGCAAAAAAATTCCCAGACAACTAGGGATGGAGTAAAAAAAAAAACAATGTGGAGAAAATATGGTGAATACAAACCTGGGATGAAGGTTACCAGATCATGGAAGAAATCATGGATCTAGATCAAAGAGGAAGCTTTTCGCATGGCCAACTAGTAGGCCAAACCCCCGATCGGGGTGCGAGCCAGCGTATTACCTCATTAAGGCCATGTTAATGGTATGTACCATGAGGTACATAACCACCATCCCCACATGCTCAAAGAAATGGGTGTGGTGGCCTTTGGCATGATGATGGACAAAGTATTAAGGAAAGGTGGAAATGAGAGGAGGGAAAGAGTTTTAGTATACATTCAGCCCAGAGGGGAGTGTAGTGATCACTAGAATAGCCGAGTGCAAGGGGACTAGAGAGATGGGCTGGTGTAGTAGCTCCATAAGTGATAGACAACCCACCAACTGCAAGCTAAGGAAACCGTGTATGTAATGAGCATCCTCTCTCACCACATTATGCTACCCTGTTTCTGGTTTTTTCTATGAGAGATGCATGGAAAATTGGGGATGGGGTGTAGGGATAATAGGGGATGGGGGTGTGGGTTGGTGGAAATAGCCTGCAACTGCCTCAGTAATTTGATGGGCACCCTAACCATATCAGTCTGTTTCGAGATTCTCCTATCCCGTATGGGAATTATGCTAGTAGTGGGTAGCGAACATAATGTAGGAGCATGTAGTTGCATCACTGGAAAAGATCGAGGGTTTGGGTATTTGGATATTTTCTACCTATAAACCTGCATTATGGGAGGAAACCTTTCTCTTTTGTCCATGCATAGTTGGGGAGGGGATTGCAAGGACTCGAGAATTAGGGAGAAGGAGGAGAGAAGTCGTGGGCATGAGACTTGATAGGGAATTTAGACTGGCTATGTCAGAACTAAAGGGAGGGGGGACAATTGTTATGATATGGGGCTCAAGGATGGTTGGCAACCTTTGTTGGGCACCCACGATGCTTTTTGTACTTGTAGCAAAGTGAAGCTCAAACATGATGGCTTGGTGGCTGGAGGGCAGTCGGGCCACTGTACCCGGGACTGGAGGGATAATGCATACATGAGCGACGCTAAGGGGGGGCTTCAATTGTGGTATAAACACTCATGTGCGGGGCATGGGCATGGTCTCTCTGCATATATTTCCTATGAAGAAGGGGGCAATGCAATTGCAAGCATCAGGGGGGTGTTGGAAGATGGAGGGATGGACCGACACAATTCTACCACCTGAAAACTCGAATGATGCAGTAGCACAATGAAGATTGATTGTTCAATTAGATGTCTTGTCTGCAAAGCAGGTCTACTGAGTGGTAAACCCTCCCTGACACATAGAAACTCCAGGCTTGTTCAGGTAGAAGCTTGTAATCTAGCTAATCCACCAAGCACTACAAGGGATTGGGGTAGTCAGATCATGGCGCGACCATCAAAGACTCAAGGGTGAGGTAAGAGGCCATGAGAGACCAAGCATGACACAAAACCCAACCCTTCAGGTAGTCAACAAGGTCATAAGTCTGTTGAGGGATTAATGAATGAAGTGGGAAACACTTACTAGGAGGGAACCAATGAAGAAGTTAGGAGACTGATATAAGAATGGGAGGAAGACTTGAAAAGGGCACTTCAAAAGGGACTATAAATCTAAATCTCCTGGGAAAGTAATGGGATATGATGATGCTCTTTCTGCGGAGGCGAAAACAACCTTAGATGAAGGTGGTGATGTGTACTTGGCTTCTTCTTCAAGTACACATATAGATCATGAGGCATGGTTGATTGGCTCAGGTGCATCCTTTCACTTCACTCCCCATAGAGAGTGCTTCTATGAGTGTGAGAAATATGATGGTGGTGATGTCCTCTTAGGGGGTGACAGGAAGGCTAGAATAGTTGGTCATTGAAAATTCAAGTTGAAGTTGCAAGGTGGAAGGATTAGAACACTTCCAAGTCTTCTGCATATTCCTGCATTGGCCAAAAATATGATTTTTGTAAGCAAGATGGACGATGCAGGTGTAATAACAGTGTTCAAGAAATATATCAGCAAGATGTTTTGGGCAGAACTGGTATTGATGTGGGGAGTTCGGATTGGAACTATATACAAGCTTCAAGGTAGCACTCTTATTGATGGGTGCAAGAGTTCTGTGGTTCCTAAAAGTGCAGTAGAAAATCTAGTGGTCTCTCGAGAAAATACCATGTTATGGCATCAAAGGCTTGGACATATTGGAGATAAGGGATTTTGAATAATTCATGGTAATGTTATGGTATGATTTATGTCTATTATCTTTGTGGATTTTGATTTGTCTGAAAATTGTTCATATGCAAACCATAACTAGGTGAGTTTCCCCTCTGGTGGTAAGAGGGTGAAATAGATATTAGAGCTTATGCATAGTGATGTGTTTGGACTTGTGTCGGTTCCATAACTAGGAAATCTATGTACTATGTATAATTTATATATGACTTCTCACGGAACACATGGATGTATTTTCTCAGGAAGAAATTTGAAGTCTTTGACAGGTTTAAACAATTTAAGTCTTTGGTGGAAACTAGATAGAGAAGAAGATAAAGATGTTGAGGACAGATAATGGTGGAGAGTTTTGCAAGAAGCAATTTGAAGAATTATGTAAGAAGTGTGTTATAGCATGGTAGAAGACTACTCCATACACACCGGAGAAAAATGGAGTTGTAGAAAGAATGAACAAGTATTTGGTGGAAAGGGCAAGAAGCATGCTTAGTGGTGTCAAGTTAGGACAAGAATTCTCATCAGAGGTGGTGGAAATTTCATATTACATGGTCAACAAATCACCTTTATCAGCATTAGAGGATAAGACTCCACAAGAGGTATGGACTGGTAATAAACCTTCTCTTTCACATATGAGGGTATTTGAATGTGATACATATGTACATGTTACAAAGGAGAAAAGAAAAAAGTTGGAAACATTCATGTTTCTTGTCAGTTTTAACCCCGTATAGAAATTACCTGCATACGAATTCTAAAACATAGAAAATAAATAACAACGAGAGCATAACTCATAAAACAAATATACATAGAGATTTTCCCCTGGATCACAAAACCAGGACTACCAGATTAATTTTTCATTACATTCCTTTGAATGTTACAATACATATATATACATGCCCAAGAATCCAATACCATGGACCCAAAACCATCACACGCAAAACCATGTGCGAAAACCATGCACAAAACTATATGTAGGTCTGCCTAACCTAATATAGGGTCCAAAAAAAAAAATTCCCCAAGGCACTGCCTCGGACCCCGTAGCAGGGGGCTAACTTCCCCCCTCAAACCACCTATACTAGGTGGGATGCTGCCCCCCTTGTGACCCCCCCGCTATGCAATCGGTGTAACGAAGGGTGGGCTCTGCTGCCCCTCTAACTAAATGGTAGCTAGTCGTGGAAATAATATAACACAACCCAACATTTATTGGGTATAAGGATGATTTAAAATGTTATAAGATTTGGAACCCAAAAACAAGGAAGGTTGTGTATAGCTGAGATGTGGTGTTTAGAGAGGTGAACTATTTTATTAAACATGATCTTACCAAAGGATCCTAGGAAGATAGAGTTTGAGCTAAAGGAGGAAGAATCAGACTCTATGGAAAAAGAGGAATCAGAAGATGAAGAGCCACAAACTCCGACTGTGAGAAGATCAGTTCGAGAAAGAAGGCAACCAAAAATGTATAGTCCATTTTCTTTCTATTCAAATTCTTCTTTATCTATTAATCATCATGATCCTAGAACTGTGAGGGAAGTAATAGATTCATAGGATGAAAATTTTTGGAAAGAGGCCATGGTTGATGAAATGAAATCTTTGCAAAAAAATGATGTTTGTGATCTGGTGGACTTTCTAGTTGGAAGGAAACTCATTGGAAGAAAGTGGGTGTTCAAGAAGAAGATGAATGCAAAAGGAAAGGTGCAGAATTAAAAATCTCAATTGGTAGCAAAAGGTTATTCCCAGGTGTCAGGAATTGATTTTGGTGATATTTTTTTCCTATAGCCAAGTTAGCTTCTATTAGATTACTTTTATATATTGTTGTTCCTTTTGATTTTGAGGTGGAGCAGATGGATTTGAAGGAAACATTTCTTCACGGGGATCTAGAAGAAGAGATCTAGATGAAGAAACCTGAAGGCTTTGTGGTGAAGGTAAGAAAGAACTAGTATGTAAGATAAAAAAGTCTCTATATGGGTTAAAACAATAACCAAGGATGTGGTATCAAAAATTTGATACATTTATATGGGGAATTGGTTTTAGTAGAGGCAAAGCAATCACTGTGTTTATCTTAAATTAATTAATGATTGTGTTAACTATCTGGTCTTGTATGTGGATGATATGTTGCTGGTTGGAAATAACAAAGAAATTATACAGGATTTCAAGACCTAATTTTCCTCCAAATTTGACATGAAAGATTTTGGTGCTGCAAACTATATTTTGGGCATGGAAATTAAACATGATCAAGCAAAGAGGAAGCTTCGGTTAAACCGGAGGAAGTATGTCAAGACAATACTGCAAAGGTTTAATATGCAAGATAGTAAACCAGTGAAGGTTCCTATTCTTGTAGGTGTAAAGTTATATGCTAAAGAGTGTCCCACGACACAATAAGAGGAAGAGGACATGTCACGTGTTCCATATGCAAGTGTATTTGGTAGCCTGATGTATGAAATGGTCTATACTAGACCATACATTGCACATGCAATGGGAGTATTGAGCAGGTTTATGTCAAAACCA
Organism: Pinus tabuliformis; assembly: GCA_031772625.1. Classification (NCBI taxonomy): domain Eukaryota; kingdom Viridiplantae; phylum Streptophyta; class Pinopsida; order Pinales; family Pinaceae; genus Pinus; species Pinus tabuliformis. The sequence goes on from CM062805.1 coordinate 577,044,934, forward strand.
ATGAAGGAGCATTGGACAACACTAAAGCGGGTTTTTAGGTATTTGTGTGGCACTAGTGATTATGGTTTGTGTTACCAGGGAATACTAGGATTGGATAGAGTTTCAGACATCCATGGCTTTGTTGATGCAGATTGGGTTGTAGATCTAGATCAAAGAATATCTACAAGTGGGTATGTGTTTAACCTATTTTTAGGTGCAGTCAATTAGATCAGTAAGAGAAAAGTTGTAGTGGTACTTTCAACTACAGAGGCATAATACATGGTAGCCACTCATGCAGGAAAGGATGAAATTTGGTTGCAGAGATTGTGTTCTAGTATGGGGGTTGGTATAATGAGTTATAAGGATAGACTATTATAGCCAAAGTGTAATTTTCTTGGCAAAGAACCCTGCTTATCATTCAAAAACAAATCACATTGATGTTCACTATCACTTTGTGGGGGATATGGTTGAGGACAAAAGGGTGTTGTTCGTAAAGGTGGACACTTTGAAGAATAATGCAGATGCATTGACAAAGTTTGTGAGCACTGAGAAGTTCTCTTGGTGTAGAGAAACAATGGGCATTGCGGGGTTGGGTCAATGACTAAGATCTTCTGTGGCCACCTATGGAAAGAAAACAACAAGTAGGAGAATGTTGGGTTGTGTTATATTCTTTCCACAACTATCACATGCGTGGGTGGGGGAGGTAGGTGACCCTATACATTGCGCAGGGCGCTTCCGGGGGCATCACATTGGGGGAGGCTACACTCCTTGTCAGGGGGTATTTAGGGGGGTGGTAGCCTCCCTACACAGGGTTCGGGGAAGTTCCCTAGGAACTATTTTTGGACCCTGTATTAGGTTGGCAGACCTACCTATGGTTTTGTGCATGGATTTCACACATGGTTTTGGGCATGATTGTCTTCTGTCCATGGTATTTTGTAGATCTAGTCAAGGGAGCTACAATTATGTTCTAATCCAAGGTTAATGGATGTAGGTTTATGGATGCTTTGACATGTATATATATGTATTGTAACATTGAAAGGAACATAATGAAAAATCAATCTGGTAGTCCCAGTTTTAGGATCCAAGGGAAATATGTGTTTATATGTGTTTTATGTTTTATGCTCTCACCATTGTTTATTTTCTCTTTTTACAATTCGTATGCAGGTAATTTTGGTACAAGGTTAAAACCTACAGAAATAAGAAAAATAGGAATACCGACCCTAGAGCTAGGGCATATTTCACTAGTAATCTTAGAATGGAATCCTGTTGAGGGTGTTGGACCCATTGTTGGCTTAATGGGCCCTAACCCAAGTTCAAAATTAATTAGCCAAGAAAATACCTACACTACGGGCCCTTTTGGCACCAATCCGTGGAGCGCGGACTGAAGTCTCACCCAAAGCAGTATGGGGGGATACAGGAACCAAGTTTCCACACCCAGAGATGACAGTGATGTTGTTTTGTGCATTAACTCTGCCTTTGCGCAGATCGATACGCCTTTTAGGGCTTGTCAATATACTTCCTTTAATTGGCCTCTAGACCTTCGTGAAGGTCTCTGATTATCCTTCGTGGACCCAAACAGGTGATTTATTTACTTATGCGCTTCTGTAATTATTCTTACCTTTGTATTTACCCCGATTGACTTAAGTATCTGATAACTTCAACATGCATTAAGATATCTTCGCGTAAACATATATTATTACTTGTGTTCATATAGTAAAGTAAAACATATAGATTCATGCATCAATATCGAATTAAATCATAAACCCAATATTATTCATAACATAATCGCATGCATTCATAATAGAAGTAAATAGATCAACACATGTAATTCCAGAATAATCCTCTTTATTAATGCTTCAGATATTCCTTACAGACTCTAACCATCATGTGCACACAATTATAGAGGTCCACGCACTCAACTGCGGATTTCTACCCTAGGCCTTTGCGCACACAGCTACAGAGCCTCTTTCCTACAGTAAGATTCTTCACTCTTAGCTCTTACTGACCCATTAAATCAACACAATTACCAAATCTAATTTGCCTTACACTCTTCTAAGACTTCCCTTTTTATACAATCCCATGGTCCGTGGACCACGGGTAGATCTCCTAAAGCCGACATGACTTACATAAACAAAGGGTGAAAACCATTTGTGACACTTTACATCTTCGCACTCCATGACCAGGAAATGTGAAGAGTTTACACCTTTTATACAAAAAAAATTTATACAAAAACATGGGCTTTGTACCCCAAAACTTGGGCTTTTAACCCCAAAATTGACCCTAGGGGACACTGCCCCAACAAGCCCCCAACAGAAATAGGGTGACTCACCCTCGAGTCAATCTGATGGCGTAGAGATCTTGCTGTGGAGACCTGCCAGCTCCACTTGCACCACTACAACTTCAGTGGTACACTGCATCGCTGCCTGCTTGACCTGCTCTACTAGCTACTTTGTCACTGGTCCTGTGCTATCTGCCTAGATCTTCTGTTGTACTACTTGTAGGCTAGCCAAATTTCCTTCAATGGTGGTAGTGAGTGCATGGGCCTCATCTAGCCAAGGCCCCAATCTGGGCTTGAGTACTGCCTCTTTGTGTTGCGCTGCTTCTATATGTTCCTTCAGTTCCTTTTGCTTCCCGCAGTTTTTCCAATCTCTATGTGATGACAACAGTGCATTCTGTCGCTCTTTCTTCATCGTACCACTGCTTTAATTCCCTTGCCTTGGTATTTAACCTCTGTAGGTTAGGGTCTTTGTGAAGACTGGTAAGTACCTGCAACGACTGCTCAAAGACCACAATGCAATCCATCACCACGTTATCTATTGTAGCAATTGCATCCTTGACAGTTGCCTCACACTGTTCTTTGACCTCTGGTGGAGTCGAAGGCTAGGCCTTCAACTCAAGCTCTATAATCTTAAGGTTCTTCTCAAACTGAACCGTAGCCAGCTTGGTCTTGGCATCATGCAAAACTACAACCAACTTTTGAATTTTGGCTTCCACCATTGCTTCTTCGGGGATGTGTAGTTCTAGAATGTTTATGCACACCTCTGCTACCACTGATGTTGTGTGATCGTTCTTCTCCTACACCTTCTTCCAGGTTTCTATCACGGATGTTTTCTCAATGAACAATTGTTCATTGTTAACCTTCTGCTCCCTTATCACACTCAATGCACACTGCTCTTGGGCCCTCAACTCCACAATCACACCTACTTGTAGTGTGTGAAGGAATTCGCTTGGGAGCACTGCCACGTTTAGACCAATGTTCCTTAATACAACCCTGTGAGCCTCTGTCTCCACACTTATGGATCCATTAGGTAGCACAATGACTCGAGCATTCATGGAGAAAACCATCTCTGTTGCGCCACTGGTCCCCAATGCCACAACAGTTGACACTACGCTTCCCTGCCCTACACTGACCTACATTTGAGTAGTTTGGATCTACTACTTGCGCAGGCCCATGTAAATGGCCACCAAGGCATGTTTATGCTGTTGCTCAAACTTCTGCAGTAGTTCCACGGTCGCATCCCTAACCTTATCCCCAATGTCGTCTAAGTCACCTTATATCAAGGTGATCGAGTTGAGCAATGACTTACTTGCCTTGGACTTCTTTTGAGGCCCTTCTCTTTCCTACTCCCCATTCTGCTTCACCTAGAAGGGAATGCTTTCCTGGTCTCCACCACCCTGTTTAGATTACTTCTCATCCTCCATCTATAGCGAAGGAGACTTCCAACCTCTATTAGAGTCGCACTCTTCCTCCTCTTTCTTCTCTTTTGCATGCTCATTAGCGGTGCACTCTACTTCATCTATGGAATTTTCCTCTACTTCCTTTTTCCATCTTTCATCCATATGCTACATTTTCAACTAGGCCTCTTCCTTCTTCTACTTTCCTGTGGACTTACTGGATCTAATGACCAAATCTGAGGCCATGTGCCATTCTGCTGGCAAACGATCAAGGACCGCTACTATCGCATCATTCGTCGTAAGGTATGAGAGATCATACAATTTCTATTCTACATCCTTCTGTGCCTTGATGGAGATACAGTGGAAGTCCACCTTGAACTACGCGTATCTCGACAACTGCTCATAAATAGTTGGTGAAAGTTGTGGCTTGTGGTTGATGGTCATGCAGATTCTTGCCTCCATGAATACCCAAAATATTTTACTCTCCTTGACCCACTCAGCATCCTTTGTGACCCATAGCAAAGTGAACTTCACTGCTTCTAGTAAATCTGATGCGATCAAAGGAAACTAGCTGCCCTCCAGTAATTCCCGCGCGACTAACACAATTGATAACAACAACCAAGAGTAATGAAACGTCTTGCTCTAGTCATGTGCTTCTCTACAGTTTGTGAGGAACTCACTGTAGAGGTATCACGCCAAGTTAAATTGTATGCCCTCTATGCACTGGGCCGCTAATGAATCAATTGGTGTTGGCACCTCGTCTGGACGATACTTCCTCATTACCTTCCCAGCCAAGATCTAGGTGGCTACTTCACCGTGGGGTTGGTTATTCTTGAAATTGAATATCTGCATGACTTCTTGACACGCTTAAACTTATCCTTTATTCTCTCAGTGAGGTCGCGCTCACCCAACTTTCCACCAAATGCCTTGGCCAGATTCAACCCTGAATGCGGTAGCAATGTGATCCTATGGATCAGCATATTTGTGATTGGTATTGGCTCTCGCAACCACAAGCACCATCGCACACCAAACACAACAATTGTTGATCATGATCAAATTTATGGGAGCGCGGTTGTAATGTCGTACCCAAAGTAGATTCAAGAATCCTTCTTTCTCCACCACTCTAATCCACTTCACCAGCACCAATGTTGTGACACCAGAATCTTTATAGAATACGCGTGTCATAAATGTATCAGTCACTAGGTGGGGGAATCGCTCAGTATCTGCCAAGTCCCAATACTGTAACTTCAGATGTGGGACATGCGCCAAGCACGGACCTTCAAATGTGATCTGATCAGGTAGCAGAGGTGTATTAAGCAGAAATTTTCCCTCATCTAGGTCCTTCGGGACCTTCACCTTACCCCAACATGGAGGGATGTATTCAGGTATCTTGGAGATAGGGTCTACTCCTTCAATATCAATATCCTTTGTGCCTTCATCTATGCCCTTGTTGGATGCTAGGTTTACCATATTTCATTTCTCCTGCGCGGTGGGATTCTCTTTCTTCTAGTGCTTCCTTGGCAACTCACATACCAACTGTGTCACTTTTTGTTTGTCTTTCTTCATATTAGGCCCCTCTATTGTCGGCATAGGCCTCGTACTAGGTGACCTCGGTGTCTTTGGCAAGTCTACAGGAACCTCTGCACTTACGACCTTAGGGGAAGCTTCCTCAGAGGCCATCGATTCTCCAGCACTTGCAGTTTCTGTGGGTGCTGACATTAGACTATTAAGGACCTCCTCAATTTCCTTAGTCAACCTATCAAACACTGAATTGGCCACCAAAGCCTCAAAACTCCTAGGGTTCATGCACAGCGGATAACTTGACAAATCAACTCTCAGAATGCAAATTGCTTTTCATAGGGCAGCCACCTATAATTTATAGGCAAATTTGAATTCAAATCTGACCACTCCCCCCAAAATTCATTCATAAATGCTAGATTGGTAGCAGATTTTCAAAGATATCACACTTAAATTCCATCTCAAGTGCTACCCCCCCGCTCCTCTTAGCCATTTTCTCACTGTCAAATCATGAACAATGACCTTTATGGCTACTCTACACAATTTCTCCTCCTATAACGTAGCTCCCTTTGCACTTGTGCTGATGCTGTGACATCCATCCCGCGTAGTCCCCCATTCGTGCAACCCTACAACCTAGGCAGCGTAGTTTATACTCACGCGCCTCCTTTCAGCTACCTAGAGCACTAATAATTTTCTTCCATCATATAGTCATATGGCCAGATCCCTAGTGTATGGCTTCAATCGGCTACCATTTACCTTTCAGAGGAATGGATATCCATTCAATTTCACTAGTTGAATTGCCCCACCATTAGTAATCTCTGTGATGACATATGGCCCTAGCCAATGCATTTGAAAATTTCCTGGAAATTTACCAAACTTGTTGTCATATAATAAAACTAAATCATTTACCTTGAAGGTGCACAGTTTTATGTGTCAATCGTGTCATGCCTTTTCACGCTCCTTTTGAACTTGTTGATGGAACCATCCAAAAACCTATCTTCTTCAAGCTTTTTCAGTTGTGTGAGCCTTTCTTCTAGGGCTCTACAATCTGCCATTCCTTTGAGCACCACTATGAGTAGACTAGGTACAATATACTCCATTGGCATCACAACTTCTATGCCTAAACCAACCTAAAGGGTGTCTATCCAGTTAATTTCTTACAAGTAGTTTTGTAAACCCATAGTGCCGTGGGAACGCACACATCCCAATCATTCCTTTGTTCATTGCAAATCTTTGTTAGTGCGTTCTCCAATATCTTATTAAATGCTTCGACCATCCCATTAGCCTACGGGTGATAGGGCATTCTCTTTTGATGATAAACTTGGAATTCATCTGTCAGCACGTTGATCATGTCATTAAGGAAATGTGTACCACGATCTCTCATCAAAATCTTCAGGCAACCAAACCTACTCAACACATATTCAAAGAGGAACTTCACTATTGTTGCCCCTGTACAGTCCTTCATGAGTTGCGCCTCCACCCATCTGGTCAAATACTCTGTCGCGGTGATGGCACTGATATTCTTTCTTAGAGGTTGAATCGGGCCTTCAAAATCAATGGCCCATTTCTCCAATGGCTGTAATGACACTTGTGGATTCAGAGGCATCTCATCCCTTTGTGATGGCCTACCCATTTTCTGACATGCATTGCATGCCTTCTAGTAAGCCTTGGAATCCTTATGTAGTTTCGGCTACCACAACCCAGCGAGTAAAATATTTTGCGCTATTTCTTTTCCTGCATAATCCTCCCACAAATCCTCCATGAGCTTTAGTGAGGATGTTGTTCCATTCAAACTCAGGTACATAACATCGCAGAATTTCATCCGAGACACTATTATATAAATGTCCTGCAATGACAGAAAATTCTGCCATGCACACCACCATCTCCTTCTTTTGTTGACTAGTATATCCTTCTCGAGCCATCCCCATCATCAGGAAGTGTATGATATCTGCAAAGTGATCATCAGCTACGTGCATCGCAAAGAGATACACGATAGATTGTCTAGTCCTGCATTCAATCATCATGGCTTCCTAATGACTTTGAAATCATATTCCTAAAACAACAACAACCATTTGCATATCTTCCCCCCCCAACACAAGATTTTTAACCAAGTACTTCAATGTAGAATGGTCTCTATACATCTTAAAGTGTTCGCCTAGAAAGTAGTGTTTGAACTTATGGATCGCGTACACCATAGACAAAAGTTCATACTCTGTTGTTGAATAGTTCTTCTCATCTTTAGAAACCTTCCTACTTGCAAATGCTATAGGGTGATCCAACTCTCCCTCACTAGCCTGTGTTATTACTGCCCTGAGCATAATACATGATGTGTCCACACGCACATGAAATTCCTTCTTCTAATATGAGAATACTAGGATCAGTGTGGTGACCATGTTTTCCTTTAACACATCTAAGCTTCACTGACACTCTTCATTCCAACAGAATGCAACATCTTTCTTCAGTAGCTTCTCCATTGGTGCAGTAATCTGGGCATAACTCTTGATGAACTTTCTATAGTATCCCGTATGCTCCAACGTTGCGCGCAGCTATTTCACACTTCTTTGCACCTTCAAATTAATGACAATTGCTATCTTAGCTTGGTCCACCATTAATCCTTGTCTGCACACCACATGGCCCAGCAAGATTTTGAAAGGAACACTGAACAAACATTTCTTCAGATTGAGTGAGATCTGATACCTTCAACGTGTATCCATCATCAAGGGTAGGTTAGCTACATGGCATTTCACCATCCCGAACATCATCCAATCGTAAAAGTATACTTCCAGAAACTTGTGAATGAAGCCCTTGAACACCACAATGACTACGTGCGAAAAGATTGTCGGTGCATTCTTCAGTCCAAAAGGAATTACACTATATTGGAAGCATACCCATTCGGTTGCGAAAGTCATCTTACTTCTATTCTCTGGCACGATCTTGATTTGATGGTACCATGAGAACCCATCAGTGAATGGTCTTAGAAAAGGATCATGCATGCAAGCGTCATTCAACTTCCTCAGAACTATGAATATCCTTATTCCATCCTTCTTATTCTTTTCCTGAAATACTATTGGGCTCACACAATTAGACTCTTCCACTGGTTCAATAATACATGCCACAATCATTTTATCCAACTCTAAGCGAACCCTTTCTTTATACTTTGGATTGAGGGGGTAAGTCCTTTTCTTGATCGGCTTCGAGTCCGGTTTCAATGTAATTTTCATAACTCCTAGGTCTCCTATTATCCCCTTTAAGTCTGAGAAATTTGTATGAAACAAGTCTTGGTATTCGCGGAGAAACTCAACAAACTTGTCTACCGTAGCATCATCCCATTAGTCCCCTATCTTTGCAAACTTCAACTCTACCTCTATCTCGATGTTCACTTGTCTTGTTTTTAGCAGCATGGTGATATCTGGGTTTTGTATATGCATCCCCTCAACTTTGCAGTGTCCTTTTGTTCTCAATATATTAATGTTCCTTAGATCCCCATCTTCTTCTTCAACAGTCACATTGTAGCACTCCAACATGTGGCACAGCTAGGTGGTCCAATCCAGTTGAATCAAATCCAAGGGATCCTACGATATTCTAAATATCGTTGCTTTGATCTCTTGTAGCGCTTCATCAATGCACTCAAATCCATCTTCAAACCTAAATTTCATCAATAATCCTTGTCTCAAAATATCCCATTCATCTGTGCCATGGTAGAGCTTTGTTTCCAAGTACCAATTCATAGGTATCACACCCAAGATGTGACAGAATAGATGCACCCACTCTGGTTGCAGTTCTTCTCCATAAGCATTGGTCCATCTAGCTACGTGATCATGCAAATCACTCGTTCCATCGTATTTCTCTATTAATCATAACTTAGGGTAACCAAACTGCACCGTCATCATTCTTCTATATTCGCACCATCCATCAAAGTTGCCTTTATGTGTACCCCACCATCTTGTAGGCGTAGCGTGTAGTGCCAAGTCCAAGGCTTGGAAGTGATGCTTCTCTGGCACTTCCCTTTCAAATTCATTTGGAAATTTATCAACGTAATTTAAAACATCATAGTAAGGTAGACTTCTTACCTCCGATGATACGCAGCGTAGTGATTTGGTCATCATGTTACATCATAGTGTAGATACTTCGTGCAATTTATTCTGTCGATGATCCAATTCCTTATCTGAGTCTAATGTGTAGGAACTTTCATGGTGCCATGCAAGACAACTGTCAGCTGTTAGATTCACCCAACCTTGATCTCGCGTCGTTATCTTATAAATCTGGCTCAGATCTTCATCACTTTCTTAATCATGGGCTAGTTCAGTGTAGCGCGATGCTTATGCAAGGTCCAATAGTACTAATATGCGTAGCGATTGTCTTTCAAATGACATTGTCCACTTCTTCAAATTAATCACCCCGTTCATGTTAATATCCCAGTCGATCCCAAGGAGCACAGGGTATGGATTGTTGTCATCCACAATCTCTATCACTTCAAAATCGGCCAACGTGCTCGTGCCTTCGATATCAACTATCACTCCCTGTAATGCTCCCATGGGGATAATGTTTTGCTGATTTGCCATCCTCAATTGAATAGGAGACCATTGTAGTGTAGGTCTCCCCATTCTCTCCCATGTCCGTTTAGGAAAAACATTCACGTCGGACCCTAAATCAAGAATAACTTGGTCCATTTCATATTCTCCTATCTGGGCGATGAGTCTCATCTAGCTCCCTGTTCTTGCCTTATGCTTACCAATCTTCCTGACCATGCAAAGGCCATCAGGAGTATTACTAGCACATTTATTGATCAACTCTTGTAATCCCTTGATAGCCTTGCTATCTCGAAGAAACTTCATATAGGTCTCCAAAATGTAGTAAGCATGGAAGGGTCCATTTCTTCAGACTGCTTATCCTGAATTCCTGAGGTAGAAGCCTCAGTGAAGCCTTTCTTTGCTTCCATGAAGGTTTCCTTCGTGCACTCCAAATCAAATCCAACCTCCTTTTTTGGAGATTTATACACCCATTCACCTTCTATAGGCTTCTTTCCCTTGTCTTCGCTAGTTGTCATTCCACTTCGCAGCACGATGTTCACATTAGGATCCTCTTCTCGAGGTTCAGCCCTCATCATCTGTAGATTATGGTTAGGCTGCTAAGGCTCTACCCCTTTTCCGTGTATCTTAGCTAATAATGCAGGGCAATCTTATATCACATGGTTAAACTAAGTGCAATATATGCATGATAGGTGCATCGAGTTCATCCATTCTCTTTTGTAGTGTTAGGTCCCCCATTATTGTAGAAAATCACTTGTCCTCAACCTCTACTAGGTCCTCCTCCATCTCGGCCTCACCTGTGTCCCTAAAATCCTCCTTGCGCTCCCCCGGCGCCTTGATCTAGAGGCCAAGTTTCTGCCTGCACTCTATATGCAGGTGTTCTATCCATCATTAGCTCATAGCTATGAGATTTATGCTCATCATGACCCACCGATTAACAGATGTTGCAGAAGAGTTATTGCGGTGTCTGTACAAATTTCTGTAGTAGGTGACAATTGTCTGTCACATGTTTTCCAGCCACCTGACAGATAGCACACCATAGCATGGGCCATGTACTTGGCCCTACTTGAGCTTCCGCCCTCAGAAGCCTCGACCCTCCTACTGCAACATAATTCGCGATGATGAGGCAGTGATATTTGTCATGCCCCTATCTTTTGCATTTCAGGCACCAAACTTCTTCGTGCACCTTTGGCCGAACTAATCTATCCTTCTTCAAACTTTGAAACTCTAGGCAAAGGTTTTGTAATTGTGCATGAATCTATTGAACTCCCAAATTACCATCTTGCATCAGCATCTCATACAATCTCATTGTAATCTCTAGGACTTAAACATGGGTCCCAACCTTTTGTTGTGATAAAGAAACCCTCAGATGAGGCAAGAGCGAAGCCACAAACCATTCATGGTGCTGCCCATCCATAAGATTCATGTTGGATTAGTGGATCGTGCACTTTAACCTCTAATCCAAATCCCAGGGTGTCTCATAAGGCTTCATCATGATCTCCTTGAATCCCACAATTGATTGAACTACAGAGTTAAGCCTACTAAACTCCTTATTCAGCACGGTCTGAATATGGTCCGGATTTAAACAGGAACGTAACAAATTACAGAGATAACCATATACACAAAGATGCAGTAGAAATAATACTTCATTTCATTAATGGAAAATACTGAAATATGCTTACAACCAGAAATGGAAATAAACCAGCTAGGGCGATGGTAGCTTATCTCTGAGAAGAGATGTGGTGGCTACATGCCTCTGCACTATGTTACAATGAGACTCGAAGGCCTATTTATTGTTGAGAAACAATGGGAAACCCTTAACATTCCAAAACCTAACCCTAGGAGATGAAATGCCAAACTGTGGGCCTCGTTTGGGTAAATTGGTACATCAACTTCCCGGGGTCGTAACTTTGGCATACGATCTCCGTTTGACGCATACAATAGCTCGTTAGGAAGATCTATCCGAGCACTATCACTTTGGGAAGGGCAAAATTGGTCCGTGGTCCCATGTTGCCCCCAGATTTCCCAAAAAACATCAATTAGGGCCTTAAAACGGCTCCAGAAGTTCAGGACCCGAAAAACTGCTAAAAATAGTAAGTTGTGCTACAATTAAGGAAACTGAAAATGCTGAGAGAAACAATGGTGGGGGTTCAGTTGGACTTGGTAGGTGGCCACCAATATCCACCTAGATCATTCCTCCCCCCTTAGGAAGCAATGGTCCCCATTGCGTTGAGTTCCTCCATGAGATGAGGAAACTTTTGCTGAACTTGTTCTCTGATGAGCCACTTGCCCTGCTGAAGGAGTTGGCCTTCTTTGACAACTCGATACAGTTGGATATTCTGTTGGCGAGTGTTCTTGATCTGTGTGTCCATGATTTGATCAGTTTCAGCTTGTTCCATGCAATCTGGATTTAATTCTATGGGTTTGAGCTGTTCTGCAATGTCGGATGTGTCTAGCAATGGTGGAAAGTATGGCCGAAGGCGGTCCACATTGAACATTGGGTGTAGGCCAAGGAATGGGGGAATGCTGAGCTCAAATGCATTGTCTCCCATAGCCTTAGTAATGGTGTAAGGACCATATCGGAGTGGTCTCAATTTCCGATAGGCTCCAGTAAGGCATTCCTTTTGCAAATGCAACCAGACTTTGTCGCCCACCTGAAACTTGTGTGGCACCCGATGTTGATCATGTCGCTGCTTGTACTTGGCATTTGATTTCTCAAGAATGTCATGGACCTGCTGGTGAATATGTTGGATGCGCTCAATGAAGCTGGTGGCCTTATCTATTTCGGACTGGACATGAGCTGAATTTATGTGAGTAGCTGCAAGTGGCATGGCCACATCAATGGGGCATAGTGGCTGGAATCCCAAACCCACCTGAAAAGGGCTATGGCCAGTGGAGCTGTGAAGAGCTCGGTTGTGGCTGTGTTGAACATAGGGGAGGCTCTCGTCCCATGTGCATGGATGCTTTGAGTTATACATGCGTAGAATGTGCACAATCATCCTATTGACAACGTATGTCTGGCCATCAGTTTGAGGATGGAAGGCTGTGGACTTCGTGAGTTTGGTGTCTAGCATTGACCAGAGACTGGACCAAAATGTGCTGAGAAACTAACTGTCGCGATCTGAGATGATAGACTGTGGGATCCCAAAGTGCACCCACACTCGTTCAAAGAAGAGTTTAGCAGTGGCTTCTGCTGTGATATTCTTCTTGCAGGCCGCCATAATGGCCATCTTCGAGAACCTGTCGACAACCACAAAAACACAGTCATTTCCATGCTTAGTGGAAGGAAGGCTTGACATGTAATCCATGGAGATGGATTCCCAAGGTCGACTAGGGGTAGGTAACGGGGTATAGAGGCTGTGCTTCTTAATGGTCGGTTTGGCAATGGCACATGCAGTACATGATCTGATGTACTTCCCAACATCCTGTCGAAGATTCAGCCAATAGAAATAATTTTGCAGTACTGCCACTGTTTTCTCGACCTCGAAATGCCCAGCAGCCCGACTGTAGTGTGCTTCCCAAATCATCTTGGCACGCTCACTTAAAGGAACACAAAGGTGACCGAGGTGGCATAACAGGGAATCCTGGAGGTGAAAATCTGGAACATGCCGACCCTCCAAGAGTGTCTGGTATGTGTGGCCGAATTCTGGGCCGCTTTTGTAGAGAAGTGGCCAATTAGAAGTCTCATGCCCACAAGAGTTGATCACGGTGGTTAACGCCATGATCGGTGGTTGACTGAGGCAATCTGCAACATTATTGTTGCTGCCCTTCTTATACTTGATATTCAAGTGGAACTGTTGCAGGTATGTAGACCACTTCTGATGGCGATCATTCTGCAATTTCCCTTGGGTTTGTATGAACTGCAGGGGTCGGTGGTCTGTGTGGATGACCGTTTCCTTCCCCAAAATGTAATGCTTCCATTGTCGGTAGGCCTGTACAATGGAATACATCTCTTTATCATAAGTGGGGTACTTTCGGACTGTGTCTGAAAGTGTTCCACTGTGATATGCCACTGGATGTCCATGTTGAGTAAGGACTTCCCCAATAGCATAGTCAGAGGCATCTGTCTCGACCTCAAATGGTTCTTGTAAATCTGGTAACGTGAGCATTGGTGCCGTGCAGAGGCGATCCTTCAACTCCATGAATGCCTTCTGTTGAGATTTAGACCAAAAGAATTTTTCTTTCGCCCCTCCCTTGGTGACTTGACTCAAGGGCCAAGTAATATGAGAAAACCCCAACACGAACCGGCGGTAGAAGTTGGCAAGACCTAGAAAGCTGCGGAGCTCTGTTAGAGTGGTTGGAGATGGCCAATCCTGAATGACTTGGATCTTGGCTAGATCGACATACACCCCCTGTTCATGAATGATGTATCCCAGATACTGAACCTGGGTCATGCCAAAAGTGCATTTCTCCAAATTGGCACATAGCTTGTGTTGCCGCAGTGTTTGGAGAACCTGTCAGATGTGGTGGAGGTGCTCTTCCCAACTCTGGCTGAAGATTAGAATGTCATCCAAGTATACTACTACAAAGGAGTTGGTGAATGGCCGCAATATGTCATCCATTAGCCTCATGAAGGTTGCAGGAGCATTCGTTAATCTGAAAGGCATAACCAACCATTCGAAAAGGCCCTCTTGGATTTGAAGGCAGTCTTCCACACATCAGAGGGTTCGATTGGTACCTGGTGATATCCTGACTTCAGATCGATCTTGCTGAAATATTTCACCCCCTTTAGTTGGTCCAGGAGGTCATCAATCTGTGGGATCGAGTACCTATTATGGACAGTGATCTTGTTCAACGCCTGATAGTCAATACAGAGTCTCCACGTCCCATCCTTCTTCTGTACCAACACGATCGGGCTCCCACAAGGCGATGAACTCAGACGGATGTGACCTTTCTGCAGGAGATCCTGAATCTAACTCTTGATTTCATTGTTCTCCAGAATGGAGCGCCGATAAATTGGTCCATTGGGTAGCGGCGCACCTGGGGTCAAATCGATGGAGTGCTTGACCTGACAGTGTAGAGGAACCCCAGCATGGGGGGTGAAGATGTCCTTGTACTCCTCCACAACCTTGTCCATCTGTAGTTGTCGTGCAGAGGGACCCCATCTGGAGGCCGTGACCACCGTCTTCTTCTTTCCTTGAGGGCGTATCATCAGGAAAACAAATTTCATGGTTTTGGAAATGATCTTACTGCATTGTTTTGCAGTAATCAAAGAGATGGCGGTAGGTGGTGCTACCTCTGGTATCCTGTACAACTTATTTCCCAATGTAATAATAACAGCACGGGGCCTTGATTCATACACAGCATGTCGCTTCCACAAGTATGGCTGTCCTAATAATACATCACAAACTTCAAGGGGAGCAATGTCACACAATAGCTCATCCGTGAAGGGCTTGATGTTATATGGAAGGCGACACTGCTGGCTCATGCGAAGATCTCGTCCTTGGTGAAGCCACCCAATGGTGTATGGTTGTGGATGTGCTGTGGTCGGTAAGCCCAACCGCTTCATGACCTCTGCCGAAATGAGGTTCTTTTGACTCCCGCTATCAACAATGAACTGTATCAGGGAGCCCTTTACCCACATCTGGGAGTGGAAGAGATGCTCCTCCTCCTCTGGATCTTCGGGTTCATTTTTCTGGATCTTGGTGGTAGCAACAGTGGCATTGGGATCCGCATCAATGATCTGCTTCCCTTTTTCATTCCCCTTATCGGGTTCTGACTCAGAGTCGGAACATGCATCTGATTCTGAAACCTTTAGCTCAGCCACCAGTGACTACTTGGCCCGACACTCACTTGTGTTGTCAGTGGAGCTCTTATGGAACTCACACCATTTTCCAGTGTCCTTTTGCGGCTTCGCAGCACTGTTCTTTGCTTGCAGCTTCGGCGGGTTGTCTTGGGTTGTCTCGCCTTGGCTTTGTCCTTTGTTATGTGGTTTAGGGGCACCTTTTCCCTGCTTTGGATTTGCAGATCCAAAGTCTCGCTTCTTTTGTTTAAACTTTTCCTCGACCTTGACGGCATATCGGTAGGCTGCGCCGAGCGAGGAGATGTTTAGGAATTGTATTTCTTCCTGGATGTATTTATGCAGGCATCCATGGTATTTGAGTATCAAATGTTGCTCTGAATCCTTGATACCCAACTTTCTGCGAAGGGTGTGAAAAAGATTGGTGAACTCTGGCACGTCTTGGTCCCTTCCCTGCCGCAGCGTGGTCCACTTTATGTATTCATCCTCATAGCTTCCGACAGGGTAGTACTGCTCCTTGATGGCATCCCGGAATGAATTCCAGGTGGGTGCAGCTAAAAATAGTGAGCCAGTACTTTCATCCTTCTCCTCGCAGTAGGTTTCCCACCAGTCCTTGACGTGGGGGGGCTGCTTTGAGAAGAGCGAAAACAACCTTTTCCCGACTCGAAAATTCATGAACAGAAAAATAACCCTCTAGTAGATTTAACCATTTATCTACGACATCTACATCTATCTGACCCTCGTATATGGGGATTTCAAAATTAGCTTGTACCTTAAAGGGCATGGCATTTCCAGAGTAGCTGCTGGAAGCCGATGCGTCACTTCTGGGTAGCCGCTGAAGGATCTGGGAAAAGTTGTCCATCATCGCGTTCCGTTGTCGCTCGAGGGCTTCTTTGAGCAAGATTTTGATGGGATCTCCTGCCCCCTCATCTTTCTTCTCATCCGCCATGGGAGGCCGTCGGGATTTGCGAGGCTGGTCTTGCAAAGGTTCAACCAGTTCAAGCCCTAACTCCTTATATCCCGACCTTGTTGGGGACATGCAAAGAAAAACAGAGAAAAAGCAGACCGCTCTGATACCACTGATCCGGATTTAAACATGAACATAACAAATTACAGAGATAACCATATACACAAAGATGTAGTGGAAATAATACTTCATTTCATTAATGGAAAATACTGAAATATGCTTACAACCAGAAATGGAAATAAACCAGCTAGGGCGATGGTAGCTTATCTCTGAGAAGAGATGTGGTGGCTACATGCCTCTTCACTATGTTACAATGAGGCTCGAAGGCCTATTTATTGTTGAGAAACAATGGAAAACCCTTAACATTCCAAAACCTAACCCTAGGAGATGAAACGCCAAACTGTGGGCCCCGTTTGGGTAAATTGGTACATCAACTTCCCGGGGTCGTAACTTTGGCATACGATCTCCGTTTGACATGTACAATAGCTCGTTAGGAAGATCTATCCAAGAACTATCACTTTGGGAAGGGCAACATCGGTCCATGTACCCATGTTTCTCCTAGATTTCCCAAAAAACGTCGTTTAGGGCCTCAAAACGGCTCCAGAAGTTCAGGACCCGAAAAACTGCTAAAAATAGTAAGTTATGCTACAATTAGGGAAACTGAAAATGCTGAGAGAAACAATGGTGGGGTCCAGGTGGACTTGGCAGGTGGCCACCAATATCCACCTAGATCAGATATCTTCTAATGAAGCCATCATGTTATCAGTGTAGTACTTAATGTACCATGTCAACACCCATTCCTGTAAAGTAGTGACCAACATTTCTTTCTTCATTTCATCATATGTTATACCCTGAGCCTCCCACGTGACCTTCACGACGAGCTAAAACTGGTCTGTGTCCTTAGTTCTGAACCCTTGAAAACGAGTAACTTTAATGCATTTTCCATATTGAACGACGGTGGAGGTGGTGGCAATGTGGGGGAAGGTGTATGTTGTGCAAGTGAAGATGGAGGTGGTGTGGGTGGATGGCGTATTCGCGGGAACCCACGTCTTATCAATTGAACAACGCTTTGCGGAGAAGCCTGTGCTACTTCCCTGTTGTCACTTAGATGAGGTCTAATCAACAGGCTATATTTAGGGCCTGTTTTCCCTCTCTTGCTTGAAGATCTTTCCACTTCGCATAGCTCCAAACATCAAGGTAACTACATAACCATCTTTTCACACAAGAGCATCTTAATCCAAGTATTTAAAGACCTTAAATACATACCTCATGGTCCCTTGAAGAAGTGGCACTCTACTTCACTGTAACGGACTGAAGTATCGACTGCGAACTCTATCACGAACCCTCCTATGATACGAGTGAGCTAGTGATTGAAAATGCGTGTGATCTCATCTTTCAAGGCATCCAATATCTGCACTAACTCTGGAGTCAACACTATCGGACCGTCAGGCCTCCATCTTCCTTGGCCATCTACCAACTTATTGATCCACTCGTATAATTCAACCGGGAAGGAACATAAGAAGATTTCGTGTATCTTTGTGTACAAATATATATCCAGCCACTATTATTTCTTCAATCACAGATTCCTATTCTCTTGTGCCATGAATTCGTGGATATTTCTATCTAACAAGTCTTCAATTTCCTTCTTAGTTGGATTCCAGTGATGTGACATCACACATCTCTTTATGCAAATCCCGGTCCCCACAATGGAACCATTTGTTGGCTTAGTGGGCCCTGACCTAGGTTCAACATTAATTAGCCAAGAAAATCCCTACACTACTAGCCCTTTCGGCATCAATCTGTAGAGCGTGGACTGATGTCTCACCTAAAGCAGTATGGGGGGATGCAAGAACCAAGTTTCCAAACCCAGAGATGGCAGTGATGTCATTTTGTGTCCTAAATCTGCCTTCGCGTAGATTGATAAGCCTTTTAGGGCTTATTGATATACTTCCTTTAATCGAACTCTAGACCTTCATGAAAGTATGCGATCATCCTTCACGAAACCTAAATAGGTGATTTATTTACTTACATGCTTATGTAACTATTCTTACCTCTATATTTACCCTGATCGACTTAAGTATCTGATAACTTCAACATGCATTAGGATATTCTTTGTGTAAATAGATATTATTACTTGCGTTCATATAACAAAGTAAAACATATAGATTTGTGCATCAATATAGCATTAAATCATACACCCATTATTCTTCATAACATAATCGCATGCATTCATAACAAAACTAAATAGATCAACACATGTAATTCCAGGATAATCCTCTTTATTAATGCTTTAGATCTTCCTTATAGACTCTAACCATCCTGCACACACAGCTGTAGGGGTTTGCGCATTCAGTTGCAGATTTCTACCATAGGCCTCTACGCACACAGATGCAGAGCCTCTTTCCTACACTAAGAATCTTTGCTCTTAGCTCTTACTGACCCATTACATAAACATTAATTACCAAATCTAATCTGCCTTAGACTCTTCTAAGACTTCCGTTTTTATACAATCCCATGGTTCGCAGACCATGGGTAGATCTCCTAAAGCCGACATGGCTTACGTAAACGAAGGGCAAAAACCATTTATGACACTTTACATCTTCATACTCTGCGGCCATAAAATGTGGAGACTTTACACTTTCTATACAAAAAATTGGGATTTCTGCGCCAAAAGTTTGGGTTTTAACCCCAATAGCGACCCTGTCCTAACACCCACCAACATGTCAGAGGATCTCCCTAGTAAGAAATACCAATTAGAACTCAGATCGTTTAGTGTAGGAGTCCCAGTAGTGGGTCATACGGTAATGCCTTGACCATGGTTTCACACAGAGGTAAGTAAGATGTCCCTGTTGGTAGAAAGGGTGTAACATATGCAGTAAGTCAAGGAAGGTGCATGAGTAGTTCTAACACACGGTGGGTGGGGTGAGTGCACCCCTTGGAAACCTGTGATAGCACAGAGTTAAGAAGGGAACACATGAGAAAAGATGCATCACAATATGGAAGGAAAGTAAGCTAGCAATCCTAAGTGATGGTTAAATCAACAACACATTTCGGAAAGATTCATACATACATATACAGAAATAGCTACACATGCATGCGTAAGCAAATAGATACATATATCATTTAGAGTACTCAAGATAGCCGAAATTCAATACAACATATGCATGAAACATGCTAGCTATATTATATTAAGAAGTGTAAGTTCTAGTCATACAATACATCCATGTCCAACCACTAGTTTCAACAGCGGAATGTTACATACAAAACTGCCCGCTCCTCCAAAGACATATGCTAGCTCTATGTAGTGGAGAAGCCAAGGCTCATTAGAATACTGTCCAAGCGCTCTCTAAGATAGTCCTATTGGAATCTTGGCTGACCAAAATACTATACAATGAGTTATGAGGGGCTATTTATAGCAAAGGGTGGAATGGCCCTTGACATTTCCCTTTATGATAGTTCATCTAACCTCATGAATCTTCATCTTCTTTATGACTATTACATCCAACTATCGACAGTTGAACTTACACTTGATAAGACGATAGATTACAATGCACATGTACCCATTTGAGACAAAATGGATTGAGAAAGCCATGCAGGGCATCACTATGACTAAGAAAACTATTGGAAGACCAACTCTTTGACATCCTCATGGTGGTCGACAGTAGTGAACTGATGCCAAGCTCAGTAGTTTGCGATGGCATCTGTGTACTCTAAGGTGACATCTTTTTGGAAACGAACTCTTGCCTCCATAGCATCTAGGTACACTACTCGGGCTCCTTAGTCCAACTCATTTGATAGCATGCACACCATTTTCTTGAGTGCGGCCGAACCAACAACATACTTGTGCATGATGTCTGCACTGATTGACAAGTCTAGGGTGGTGGCTATGTGCATCAACTTGTCAAAGTACGAGTCAAGATCTAGATGGACTTGTGCCTTTGTCTTCACCTGGGTGAGTGTCCCAATAGATGGGATCACATGTGCATGAATGATAACATCCATACTCTTGAATACACGTGCATGGGAATCCTATAAACTAGTCGTGAGCTGTAGGAGATCCTCATAGTTCTAGATCTATTTCTAGATGCGTGCCATTGGCTCACTCGCTCTAGGATTCATCATCTTAGGCAAGTGAAGTGGGGCTCCATTTTATCTCATTGTCCATGTTTGCATGTAACCAAGAGCAGCATGCACATTTGATAGGATACGTGCTCTTCTAGCACATCGTTGCTGCCAACCGTTGAGATGGATAGCTGCCTTATGTATGGTACCAAACTTGGAATACAACGTGCATGACTGTGTTAAGGGACAATAATTCATCCAATATTTTGTTCTTCAATTCTTCTTGGGCAGATGCTATAACCAATTCTCCTTCCTGCTTGCCTGTTTGTAGATGCTTAGCCCTTTGCTCATTCTCAGCTATCAAGAAGAGAACACTCGAGCTAGTGGCTTCGGCATATGCTCTGGTAGCATTGGCTAATGCTACTGGATGTTTGTGCATGTTAGGAAAGATCACCCATTCCTCAAACTTCGCAGGGGATGTATGATCATCCAGAGTCGACACTCTACGAGATTGCACAACTCTATGTTGGGACTCGTCAAATGAGATGCTCTGCATCTCCTACTCCAGATTGTCTTCAAGGATTTCAGTTTCTCCTTATTCGCTTGGGACTTGCTCCTCTTTTGAACATGGTGAAGCTAGTGGGTCGACCTCTTGTTGGTGGGGCATGAGGCCGATATCTTGCTCTAACTCCTCTTGATCCATATCTGTATCCATCTAGTCAAGTACTTGCTCTATCTCCTAAGTGAAGTCCTACTCCTGTGATGGTTCACCCTGTCTGCCTAATGCCAACTTTTCTAATGAGTCTAGTATCTGTACGGTTGCAGTTTCATTTGTCGGTACAGGTTGTGCACCCTCTTGTACCTTTTCTTGCTACACTTCCTTATATTTTATATGAAGCTCCTGTTCTTTTCAAACTTGCTCCTTCAATTCACGCAACTCCTTCTCTGTTTCCTCCATTCTTTGAATCCCTCTCTGCCTTTGCGTGTTTCTCTTGTCACCTTGTTTCCTCATTGCCTCTATCTCCAAAGCAGCTTTCTACACAAGTGGGTCTGCTCAGACCTTGCAGCCTTGCTCCTCCTCCATGCGGTTGAAAATATTCCTTTTGCCCTGGTCACTAACTGGTATGTTCACCTCTGCTACTACTGCTGCTGCTTCTAGTGCTCTCTGGGATGCAGCTTCATGTTGCTTTGCTATCCATTCCATAGCGAGGTCGACCATTTCATTGCGTCTAGAGGAGTTGTAACAATATCTCCATGGGTCTTCCTCTGCCCAATGACATGCCCCGTGGATCCAATTAAATTGTACTCTCACATATTAATCTTTCACAAGACAATGTGGGTCATATAGATTGTAACTTTGGAGGTCAAATCAATATTTCTTCATTTGATCTGCTTCGACATCTGCATGCTTGAAACTTTGTATCTCATATAACCTGATCTGGAATAGAAGAGTGGGCCTAGGTGTCGTCTTCTTCCGATGTAGCCTAGCTGTCAACCCTATTGAGATGTGACATGATACTTCTTCCACGGTGATCTTGTCCAAGGAAAACTTCAGTAGAACATGCAGAGGCTTCTTTGTGTTGTACATCTGTATGAAGGTGCCAGACAGTGAGGCATACCAATTAGATATGTTGATAAGTGCTTCCATTACTACCTTCAACATGTAGGGTGGATCTTATTCGAATATCATCTTGTAAACTAAGGTGACAAAATGATCAGACAGTTGTGTGATAACTACTCTGAAGCTACATTCAGAAAAAATCTTACAATAAGTGTTCACAGAGGTCTCCATCATTGTCCATGCCCACTTCAAGCCTGGGAACTCATGACGAGCATAGATTGCATCCAAGATGTAACTGAACATGTAGATTTCATCTTCCATACCTTTTGGCATTTGTCGAGCCCTTGCTATCTGTTCCTTCAGCTAAGGAGCCAACATGTCAGACGAGTTCCATGCTTTGCCTTCTCTGACCAGTTGGTCCAACGCGGTCACCCAACTCCTTGGGAAGGTTTCCATGCTTTCTTGGACATAAAGATGACGTGAAAAGATGACCAAGTATTGATACACCTTTCTCAGTATCTTCAAGTTGTAGACCTGGTTGGGTGTCATCCTGAATTTAGCTGGCTCCTTCACCCAACTCTTCAAAATGTCTCTGGAGTTGGCATTGTTGTTGGGTATGCTGAAGGGTGTCTCCATGATGATCATGGGCTTTGACATCTGATACATCTCATCATAATCCTATGCCCTGAAGGTAGAAATCTCCATCCCACTGACACTGCTTAATGGCATCATCTCAGGATCAGTGTGTGAAACGATCCAATGTATCATGTACGTGCATGGGAGCATGGGATACATGCATGCAATCTGGTACAAGCCATACTTATGGATGTTCACATAGACTTGGTGGTCTTTGAGGTCTTCCCCAAATGTGCCTACAAATGCATCATTGACCTCTTGCCACCTCAGCTTGATGTCCTCATCTACAATCAACTTGGTGTCTTCATAGATTGGCGGACTTGTAGACACTCACTCGATTGTTTCTTGAGTTCCTCTTCCATCAATATCCTTTGATCCTGCCCTGTTAGAGGCCATTGATCCTGAACTACTAAGAGGTAGATGAATACCTACTAGATCTGGAGACAAAGTGACATGCATGGTAGGAAATTTGTCAGCTAAAACCAAAGCAAACTTGAGGAACAACAAGGATTGTGTAATTTTTCCTAGGAGCCTGGGAGACTAGTTTCCAGAACTATGCAAAAGGAATATTGGGTTGTCTAGGTGTTATAGACATTTTTGTGCCTTACAACATTGAGCATGAAATGTCCATAATCCAAGGGATCCAAAGTCCCTAAAAGAGTTGTTCCTTCCCCTAAAGGAACAAGGTCAACCAATGACAGCTTCTCCCAGAAGTTCTCCACCAAAAACCACTCAGAAACAGTCAATTCAGGATCAATTCAGAGGCTCCACTAGCTGCCTGCGTTGAAATGTAGAGGCTACACTGGCTAGGTGCACTGCAACGCAGGTGGAAGCACTACCAGGGTGCGCTGAGCGGGAAATGACAAATGGCAAGCTCATTCAACGAGGTGGAAAGACCATGGAAGCTTCCAGAATCTTCTCCAATGACACTTGCCTCAATGAATTCGACTAGTGATGAGTAAGAGGCTCTCAACCTCCAAGTGGAAGCAAGAACTGACAGAGAGAATCCACAAGTCAAAACATAAGTTGACTCATCCTCTCTTCTTACATCTATATATGGATCTCTCACCCAGAGGTTAAGGAGGCTGGAATTTTGTACTTTGCAGAGAATTGCTGTTGGTTTGAGATTGAGATTAGTACATTGGGTGATTTATGCTTTGTTGGAGGAGAGGAAGGGATTCCTTTTCCGGGAGGTAGATACTGGATCGGGACTCACTTGGTTGTATCTCCTCTTGAACTTTATTATCATATCAATAAAGCTATTTGAGTTTCTCCTATATGCTTGTATATCAATGATGTTTTGTTATATTTGCATATTTAGTTTATATCTGATCCTAAACTAGTTATGAATGTGAATCTATGTCTTTTGTGTAGTTTTCCTCTCTTGTGATCTTGCAGGAACTGGGTGAAGCTGGACCAGTGAAAGAGCAGGCAGCGGGAAGCGAACAAAAGAGAGAGTGATTGGATCGACAAACTAGTGGAAGACACCGGTTAGTTACATCCTTCTTTCTCTATTTACATCTCATAAAGAAGAATACTCAGATAGTTTTCCTTGTTTGTTGCTAAGGCACTATCACACCTTAGAGTGGGATAGGGGCATTCCGAATTGGATACTTTTCCCAACAACAAATTGGCGACTCCACTGGGGAGAGTATCTTGTTAGTTTATTTGTGTTTCTATTGCTATTCATTTCATAAACTCAAGAGTGCCGAATCGAACTGCATTTGCCATTTACAAATGCAAAGTAGAGATCTGCTACTCTAGTCCATTCGTTGGGCCTGTTTATGATCTGAACAGCTGAGCCACAAGTGCTCTAACAGCCCTTTGTGATAGATCTTAGTCCTCCCTTAAATCATCCTTCTAATTGTACCTTATTGATAGCTTTTATCCGGCCAAAAACTGTAGATTAAACTGCAAACCGTGACCCAGAACCCAGAAACAACTCTCGTTTCTGCTTCAGCACAGACTTTGTGAAGAGGTTCTGCATTTCAACGCAGGTCCCGTGAAGGCTACCTGCGCTGAAGTTCAGTTTCTCTGTGCTGAGGGTGCGCTGATCAGTCTTTGCCTTGTGCAGCTGTGGTTCTCTGTTTCTTTTGGCTCAGTTTTCTCTCTGTTTTTTGCAGCCTGTTATCAGTCAGTGTACCTATCTGAAACCCCTTTTCTTTGCCTCAATTCTACCTCGGTTGTATAAAGAAACTGTATTTGTTCTTTGTGTATTTGTTACATCATTTGCAGTTTCCCATTACAAAAGTAAACTAGTCATACTGTCGCCCTTAGATCTAGACCTGTCGTAAGTGTCGTTTTGATCTTAGGAGTGAGTTTGTTTGCTGTTCACAGTTGATTTAGCTTTTACTTTTGTATTTTGGTTTGAATTTATGCATTTCAAGTGTCGAAAACAAGTAAATCATAAAGTGTCGTAATCATCTTTTTGATCTCGAAAAAGGAACTTGTTTGTGTTTTTCACTTGAAATCGAATTCAAATTTGTACAACAGCTTTCTTTTTAGGCATCAATATTAAGAAAGTGAAAACAAATACATGCATATGTGCATTTGCATTTTGATAGTTTGTATGTTGATTTAGGGAAAAGTGCATTACTGTGTGCTCTATGCTCTTTGAGAAAAGATGGTGTCTTTCTTTTCCTCTTGTAGCTAGGATTTTCATTGTTGAAAAGATATAAAAGCTTGCTTATCATCTTTAGACTGCATTTAGGAATTGTATCATACATCTCGTGGTGATCCAAAAAGGCAAACTTCTAAGAAAGATCAACCTAAAATAAATTGAATGAACTTAACAATGCTTTGTAACATAACGCACAACATAGAGGTCTAGGCTAGAGACGTGTTCCAGCGTCGTAAAACCTGGTCACTGGTCGCCTCACTGATGGTTGGGTGATTCCTCCTGAGAGACGATAAGTGCCAGTACGGATTGTGCTCCCACGTACCGTCGAGTATATATTGGGAGACCCCTATAGGAATAAAACCTTTATCCATAGGAAGCCGTGTCGGCTGCCCTACTGATCGCAATGCACTGAACACAACATTCAGGAAGATTGACTGCCCGTACCCTAAAAAGTATTCTACGGTTTTGCGAAAAGTTTGGCACACCCTCTACCTAGAACTCCAGAGCAGTTCCTTTTGGCCTTTTTCAGACTCTATAACGGAAAAAGTCCATCTGAGCATTTGTCACTTCGGGCTCGTTAAAACATCAAAGGAGACTAGAGTCATCTTTAGCTTTTTCTCGACTCTTTAAAATTGAAAAAGAAAGTTGTGTCTAAGCGTCGTTAAAATTTATTTTAAACAGAACAATCACCCCTTTTTCCTGCGTTGATCTTTAGGTTGAGAAAATGGAGCCCACCAACCAAGGAATTCCCCTTGGTGGAAATCCTAGTCCCTTCTCCTCTTGGGGAGATGTTGGTGCGCCTCATATGGCCACATTGTTGCTTCCAGGACTGACAATTGGCCTGCCGGTCTGACTCCTCTCAACCAATGTCATTCAGAACACCACTATTCCTGAACAGTCGAATCAACAATTAGACGAGTCCAAAATTTCCCACCAACCTTCTACTTCCTATAATTCTTCCTCTCTTCCTTCCTCTTCGCATGACGGGACTGGTAAAGCTAAAAACCAAGTTCCTAAGGAGAAAAAGGAAAAGAAGAAGAAAGAGAAAAAGAAGAAGGAGCCAAAGGAAAATAAGGGAAAACAAGTATCGTCTGATGAAAATCCACACACAGCACTGACCAGGCCTAAATCGCCATGTGTCATTTGCAAGGGAGACCACTTTCACAGAAATTGTCCCTGCATACCTCGGATACTAAGGGACTAGTCTCCCCGTTTGCACAATCCGGTGTCGTCAACCTCTGATAGCCATCTTGAAAGTACACCGTCAACTAGCGAGAACTAGACCTCCCTGTAGACTGTGCGAAGGCAACCATGCCCTCCACTGTTGTCCCTTCTTAGACGAGGCTAAAAGAGTCTTGGAAGATCGTCCGGTTTCACCGTTACGACTTCCTCCTGGATATAAAAAACTCTTGCCAAGTCCTTCGTTAGTTGAAAATCCAGTTGGCTCGCTCAAGTGGTCAGCTGAAGCGTCTATCATTGAGGATAAACCGACTGAATCCATACCAGACGAAAGTCAAAAGGTCGAGGCGGCAGTTGACCCGGTCGTGCCTTCAGAGGATTTATCTTCGAATGATACAGTCACTGAAGAGGATAAGGATGACACCATCCAGATTCTTTTCATCAACACAGACTCTGACGAACACGGGGGCAATGCACCCATTCCTTTATCGCAGGAAGGAAGTTCGTCAGAGCGATATCCGGCCATCTACTCGGTCCCACCACCAAGCAACCCGGTTGTATCCTTCGACTGGAACCAACTAGGCAGACCCCGTTTGCCAGCCAGCATACCATTCAGAATTATCGTCCAAATATACAGAATGGTAATGGCTGGCACCATCATTGATGAGGGGGCATCTGTGAGTATCCTTTCCTCTATTGCTTGGAAAGCGCTTGGTTCGCCAGCGCTTTTGCCTGAAATGAGAAATCTGACAGGCTTTGATAAAGGAACCAGTCGACCTTTAGGGATCCTCCCCAATGTGCCTATCACATTGAAAGGGAAGACCGTTCAAATGAACGTGATGGTCGTTCAAGGACCCTTGGATTATAACCTACTCCTTGGACGAGACTATATATATTGCATGGGAGCCATCGTCTCCTCACTCTTTAGAGTAATGTGTTTTCTGTACGAAGGAAGAGTGGTCAAGCTCGTGGACCAGCTTTCATTTCCCGGATCACGCATCGCAAATAGTCATATACCATCCCTAAATGGTCTCTTCACGCAAGAAATGTCTCAACCCACAGTCCGTCCTCCCGATGAGCGCGAGTAATTCGGAAGGATATGACTCGAACCCAGGGGGCATGCGTCCTGGTCTGCTTCGGCAGGAAAACTTTGGGTATAGGGTAGGTTTCCGTGGGAGAATATGACTAGTCTGTACCCCGCCCATGCTGGAAGAGGGTTATTCTAGAATAAGATTCTTTTGTCAAAGTTATGTGTTTGGCGCTCGTTGTCACTCACCTTTGTCTATCTCGGTAGACATCGCCGAAGAAGTGTTTTGTTCGCTGCGCGAATGAGACAATCTTTGGATAACCTGAAAGAGGTAGGCCTTTCCTGGTAGAACAAATGTTTTATCTGCAAATTGAGGGGTAACCTTGAAATCGTACTTTATACCTGGGGGCATGCAAACCTTTCGGAGTGCAAGCAAGGGGCGACTATTTATTTTTTAAATTTTTAGGTCCTCCCTTTAAACCTGTAGGTCTAACCCTTTAAACTCGTAGGATTAGTCGTTTCCGAACTTGCATAAAGAAAGGATTCCGGGGCAAAGCTTTATGAGGTGCAAGCCCCATAAAAAATGGCATCTTAAATGAGACATTCTTATCTTATGACTGGAATCGAGCAGTTTTAGCACATAGTTCATGCTCGTTAAAAAATAAACATAAGATCGAGCAGTTTTAGCACATAGTTCATGCTCATTAAAAAATAAACATAAGATCGAGCAAGTGTTTCAATTTGCGTTTAAGCTCGTTAAAAAATG
Organism: Pinus tabuliformis; assembly: GCA_031772625.1. Classification (NCBI taxonomy): domain Eukaryota; kingdom Viridiplantae; phylum Streptophyta; class Pinopsida; order Pinales; family Pinaceae; genus Pinus; species Pinus tabuliformis. The sequence continues at coordinate 577,073,193 of CM062805.1, forward strand.
AACTATCCTCCGGTAAATAACCACTGCGAATGTAAATTTATCAGCCATTAAAGCCTTGGTCGTGTTTGCACCGTCACCTCCACTTTTCATTGGCCGATCATTCACCTCCATTTGATTGTTTACCCATTTTGAGGAACAGCTGCGAAGAGTGATTTCACTAGCCATCCTTGTGACACTGTCGTGATTGGAAAATTCCAACCCTTACCTAGAATCAGCTGCTACCCATTTTATCACTCGTTCCTCAAAAGACGAGTCTTCTTTAAGCTCTTTTCATCTGACTCGTAAAATATGAAAAGATTGCCGAGTTTTGGCCTTCCAGCTCGTTAAAGCGACCGGAAGTGCTATCCCTCCTCTAGATTTTTATCTTTTTGGAACTGAGGCATTATTACACAAAAAGATCGAGCGCTTGTTTTGTTCGGCTCGTTAAAACTATCGAAAACTCATCCCTTCTGTATTGTTTTATACTTTTTCGGACTTAATGGATTAGATGAAGAAAAAGGAACTTTGGAGTTATTTTTAAGCACCTTTTCAGACTCTCTAAAATTGAAAAGGACCGAGTTATCTTTGTCGTTAGACTCGTTAAAAAAACATTAATAGCGACAAACTTGTCTTTAGACGAGAACGAGTTTCACTATTGCTAGGCTCGTTAAATCATAGCGATGGGTTTGCCCGAAGGGCAAATTATAGAACAAGCATATGTTATCCTCCTCAAGCTTGACAAAAATAAAGAGGTACTGGTCAGAAATGACTGGGGAAAAATTGGGAAGAAACTCAAAGAACTTTTATTGGTAGCAAGTCGCTCTTGAACATGACACTTCCACTCCGTGCCTGAGTCAGGTTGGGTTGTTTCATTCACCGGTCACATCACCATGGTCTCGCAAATACCATCCACCTTTGGGGTAAATGCTACCAATCCATCACACAAGTGTCGCCGATATGTTCAAGAGAAGTCATCCAGAGAAGTCAACCGTGTCCCATCCACTACCATACATTATCCTTCATCCTTTCATGACCGCCACCCTGAACCATATATCATCAGATTGTTTTCACCTCCATCAAAATCATTTGCTCCGTTCCGTGTCACTGATGTGGGATACATTAAGGCCCTCCTTTGACGGATCGCTTCTTGTCCACATCAGCTCATTATCCAAGAAGTTGATCTAGGAACACCCCCTTCAGTACTTTGAAGCTTGCATGCCTCAATGGCAAGTTTCTCACTTCCGGCGACAAGTATACATCAATGACCTTCGACCGAAAGATTTTGTGTGGTGTTCGACGCCAAGTCCTTTATTCACACCACGTGAATTGTACTACAGTACCTTGAGGGTCATTATCATTATCGGTGATTCCTCTCGCGCTTGTTAACAGTTTATATCATTGACTGGTAATCAAGCGATGTCTTTCCATGTTCGACTTCAGAACATTTCTCACATGGATCGACTTGTACTTAGAGTGAAGATCGAACGAGATTGAAGACCCCGGATCTAGTTTCATCCATCCGGGCTGCGATATATATTCAGAAAAAATAAAGACATTGACATGTACAACATTGCAGCAGATAATCATCCTACCAAAAGGATGATGATTTCATCAAAATCATCAGTCTACCATCAGACGATTGTCTGTTCTATGTACAAAAAAATGAATTTATAAAGCTGAGCATGGGAATGCCCGCCTCAGCTAGATCATGAAAGCAGTATGAAAAATAATGTATTGTATTGTATCTTATTACAGGTCTCCTCCTGGCATTGGAAGAACTTCGGATCCTCCTAATAAAGCATTTCACCCGATAAATGGCCTCATACTTTAGGGGGCAACTGTTATAGACATTTTTGTGCCTTACAACATTGAGCATGAAATGTCCATAATCCAAGGGATCCAAAGTCCCTAAAAGTGTTGTTCCTGCCCCTAAAGGAACAAGGTCAACCAATGACAGCTTCTCCCATAAGTTCTCCACCAAAAACCACTCAGAAACAGTCAATTCAGGATCAATTCAGAGGCTCCACTAGCTGCTTGCGTTGAAATGCAGAGGCTACACTGGCTAGGTGCACTGCAACGTAGGTGGAAGCACTACCAGGGTGCGCTGAGCGGGAAATGACAAATGGCAAGCTCATTCAACGAGGTGGAAAGACCATGGAAGCTTCTAGAATCTTCTCCAATGACACTTGCCTCAATGAATTCGACTAGTGATGAGTAAGAGGCTCTCAACCTCCAAGTGGAAGCAAGAACTGACAGAGAGAAGCCACAAGTCAAAACATAAGCTGACTCATCCTCTCTGCTTACATCTATATATGGATCTCTCACCCAGAGGTTCAGGAGGCTGGAATTTTGTACTTTGCAGAGAATTGCTGTTGGTTTGAGATTGAGATTAGTACATTGGGTGATTTATGCTTTGTTGGAGGAGAGGAAGGGATTCCTTTGCCGGGAGGTAGATGCTGGATCGGGACTCACTTGGTTGTATCTCCTCTTGAACTTTATTATCATATCAATAAAGCTATTTGAGTTTCTCCTATATGCTTGTATATCAATGATGTTTTGTTATATTTGCATATTTAGTTTATATCTGATCCTAAACTAGTTATGAATGTGAATCTATGTCTTTTGTGTAGTTTTCCTCTCTTGTGATCTTGCAGGAACTGGGTGAAGCTGGACCAGTGAAAGAGCAGACAGCGGGAAGCGAACAAAAGAGAGAGTGATTGGATCGACAAACTAGCGGAAGACACCAGTTAGTTACATCCTTCTTTCTCTATTTACATCTCATAAAGAAGAATACTCAGATAGTTGTCCTTCTTTGTTGCTAAGGCACTATCACACCTTAGAGTGGGATAGGGGCATTCCGAATTGGATACTTTTCCCAACAACAAATTTGTCAGCTAAAACCAAAGCAAACTTGAGGAACAACATGCAACATACCTCGGGATTGACTCGCAAGGATTGTGTAATTTTTCCTAGGAGCCTGGGAGACTAGTTTCCAGAACTATGCAAAAGGAATATTGGGTTGTCTGGGTAGGTTGGTTGGCACTGGAATTGCACAATCCAGGCTGGTCTGCTGGCTGCTTAAACTGCACAATTTCAGCTAGCAAGGGTTGCACACCCAGTGACTATATTGCACAATTTTTTGAGCCAGTAGTCATTGTCCCTCGGAATTGTGCAAAGCAAGAGTGGATGATAGTGGCTAGGAAGAAATGCACATTTCCTGAGAGGAAGACAGAGCCTTCCCTCTAAGGATTGCACAATGGTGTCTTGGTGAGGCGGAGTCTAGGCCAAGGTTGCCCAGACCCACTGACGGGCAACTGAAAGCATATGTCAATGTGATTGCATGGTGATACTGAGTGTAATCAAGAGTGAATGGTCTTGCATGAAAACAATGAATGAAAGGTTAATAAAACAGAACAACATGCATGTGGGTGAAGTGAGTTGTCGAATCGGTGACCATTCATGCAAAACAGTTTCATGCATGCAACAACAGCGAGATGCTAATGAAAACTGAAACGGTGCTAGTACAAGTTAGTATGCATGTAAGCATCAAAATTGTTCATAGAAATCAAGCAAACAACACTCACACAAGCAAAAACACAAAAATCAATAGAAATGTTGCAAAAGACAAGTTAAGTCGACTTACCCGTGAATAGCTGATCTGGATGTGTCGAAGACTCCTGGATGTGTTGTGGGATGTAAGAGTGCCAAGATCGATGTGAATAAGTGAGCTCTGAAGCATCAAATAAATAAGTTTGAGGGTCATGATGGGCATCCTACAAATCTAGGAAAAAGAGACACTTGGAGGAAAGATCCTAAAAAGATCTTTGCATAACCTCGAGCTGCTAAAAATAGATCCCTAAAATCTAGGGATGCTTTTTTCATGTTTCTTTTTTCTATTCTGGTAAAAAGGACCCCATGCATGCAAGTCATGTTTTCCCAGTCCTGGGTGGAACTAGTCAACTGAAAGTCACATGTAACAGCCTGCTCAGTTGAGGGGAAAAAATGTGCATTTCTAAGAGGGAGCTGGGCTAACTGCCCAAAAGGAATGCACAATTTTTGTGATGAGCAGCTGACTACTACCCAGAATTTCACAATTTCTAGGCTGAGCAACCCTACTGGGAGGAATTGTACAATTTTCTCAGTGAAGCTTGACGTGTAGATTTGTGCAATTCTGGAGCCCAACAGGCTGCCAGAAAAAATTGCACAATTACCAGAGGGAAGGCTGGTTCCCCTCTAGAATTTCGCAATTTATTGAAGGAACTATTCGGCCTACAATTGGACCAAGTCTAGGGAAATAACCTATGAGGGGGATGCGTCAAGCCATCATGCACAGGCTGTCAATCTACTAGAAAATTATTGAAGCTTGTGTGCTTGACAAGTCAAGACATGATGGTGAGGATGGCTGGTAGGGAGGCTCCAAAACAAAGCTAAGGAAAAATTTTGGAGGGTGGTTGTAGCCACTACAACACTTGGAGACACACTGGTAGAACTCGAGCTCTCTTAATGGACCTTGTTCGTGAAAAGAAAGTCTAACACCTTTAGAAGTATTGTTTGGTTCTCAGTTCGTCTTTAATTCCACACTTGCTTGACTATAATATGTAGCATCTACCATGCTCTTGGTCGATTGCCACACATTCCAAGCCAAGGATAAATAATTGTTTCGATTGGGGTTGAGGGGTGTATTGGTGAAAAAGAAGTATAATCATCAGAGTCTTAGTTTCATCTCTCGTGTTGCTTTGCTGCCAGCAGGCTAGGACAATACCGGGGTGGAGTCACATAGGAACACAAGCATCGCTCCACTACCAACGAGCCTAGTCAGTACCCTGGTGGAGTTACCTACATCACCTCTCTGTGCAGGAAGCCTTTCTCTTCTTTTGCCTTATTGATTTTTCATTTTTGAAAATTTTCATTTTTCACTTTTCATTTTTGAAATTTTTCATTTTCACAACTATGCATAGCAGTTATTCAGTTCAGAGGCAGAAGAGGGATCCCAAGTTATTGAGAGTAGAATAGTTTGTTCCTTCAGAGAATTAGTTTATTATATAACTTTGACGTGCTTGTTAAGGTTTTCCCCCTCACCTTAATCTACTTGACTAAGATGACTAGGGTTAACCCAAAAACAATCGACTAGAGAAGGTGACACTAGTTACCGCTCAAGCATTGTCTTTTCGCCAAGGTTCACTTCGAACAATATGTATTTTCCGTCAATGTATCATGGACCGAAAGTAACAAGTTCTTCATACATAGGTAGGATGATAGATAGCCAAGTAGTGATAGATGCATAAGGCATCTTGTACTTTACCCAGCGTGTTTCAAGAGTCGCGCAAGGTTTCATGCGAAACTAACCTATAAACAAAAATAAGAAAATGAACAACAAAGCAAAGCAGAAGCATAAGTAAATGCGAAAGTAGAGTGAGTAAACAAACAAGCAAACAAACAAACAAACATGCAAAGCAAGAAAGCAAACATGCATGCAAGCAAACAAATTGAAAGCAAACACTACTCCTACTCCTAGGCTAACGGTGCATGGGCCTAATCACTTGAAGTCATATTTCCAATGCAGCCACCAGCGCATTGGTCGACCCATGTTGGTGAAGGCTTGGTCCAGGAGCAACCTGGTTGTGCAAACTAGCAACCAAGAAAGATACAACAATGAAGATAGACATACTTCATGTTTAAAAGTGTCCACAAGACATAAGTGAGTGCAAGTACATGACATGTGGTCTATGGACTTGTCATGGTGCTGTGCGACACTATGTGAAGTTGTGAAGAATACACATACTCTTGACTATGACATGCAAGCAAATGAAAAAAACAAAGACAACTTGCATCGTGAACGTGTGCTTGCAATGTAAGATTCCTCCAATGCATGAGCGATGGGATTGTGCAGTTCGAGTGGAGGAAGTATGATCTGTGTGTGAGATTGATCTTAAATGCACACAGATGAGTGATGAGGAGCCTCGAGTGATTGAAAAATTTCCTGATCAGAAGTGAAACCAACCTCACAATAGCAAGAGCCTAACATAACCATCAGCTTGGTCTAAAGTGCCTCGACAGTCTGGGGTGTTTTGACTTCATCGTTTGATTGATCATCCTAAACAAGTGGCTTCGAAAAATCAACTATGATAGAATCATGATCATGACTGAATATGGGAGTAAATAGGTCATGATAGCCATGATAAAAAAAGTCAATTATTTCATTGGCATCCTCGTGATTAGATTAACCAGATAAAGGGGTAGATGAAAAGTGGACAAATCCATCTTCTGTGTTTCTGGAAAAGGCAGATGAAGAATCAAGTGGAATTTCATTGAATAGTTTGTCTTCTTCACTGTTGGATGATGGACTGACATTTGGTGTGTCCCATGAGTGATCAACAATGGGCGCATCCATAGATGAAGATACACATGTGAAATCATGGATGGCAGGTTCACCAAAGATGTCAGGAAAGAACATAGGAGGCTCAAACAGAAGGGAGTCATCCTTCACCAAGTGTTGATGCTCAAGCTCCTAGTCATACTCTTCATGAATGGCAATGCATGTTGTTGTGACCTGATCCTCATTCACAACAAGTGTAGAGTCTGTAATGGAAGAACACAAGGAAATATCATCCGAAGGATCATCCGAGTACTAAGATGGAGGTTGTGGTACAAAATGCATATGATAACTCGATAGACTCACAACAAAATCTGCGCAAAAATTAAGCGAAGTGATGTTGGGAGGATGTGACAGCTAAACAGATGTGTGTTCCTATTCTCCCGCGTCACTCTGCACTAGTGGAGCTTTTTGATGAGGGGACGATGGACAGTCACTTGTGACAATGACCATATCTATCTGCAATTGCAAAAATCCATCACTGAAGTGTTCTGAGCGAGGCTTGGGCTCAAATTTCTTCTTGGGATGGATTGACTTGTTAAGATAGTACTCAAATCTATTCCCAAAGATAAGGAAATTTCATTTGATTCTTCAGAGCTTGAAACTGCAAATCACAGAAGCGCTACCAAAATTCCATAGGTGGTTCATGCAGAGGCTTCTGTTGTTGTAATAATTTTTTTTCAAGATGTTGTGGATCAAAATGATAGAAAGTATCTTAAATGAGATCACAAAAGTTCTCAAGTGAGTGCACGCTGTCAACCGGTAGGCTGCACATCCACCAATGTGGGGATTCGTGAAGTGTGTATGCAAGCAACAGACTGGCCTATTCATCAGAAACTCCATCATACTCGTCAAGCATGGCAGGGAAGTCATGTAAGAGCTTAAGCCAGGCCACTTCGCCTCACCATCATATGTATATGTAGACAAGAGATCAAAAAAATTCCTCAAGATGGTAACAAGTTTTGCATGTGAAAAACATGATGGAGGGTTGAGGGTGCAAGATTCCATGATAGATATGAAAAGGTTCAAAACAAGATGAGAGGACATAGCTTGTCACCTGGCCCCCCTCTTAGCACTAGAAATGTTGATGGTGTTGGACCCGCCAACATGTCAGGGGATATCACCAGTAAGAAGTCCCAATTAGACCTTAGACCATTTGGTGTAGGAGTCCCAGCAGTGGGTCGTATGGTAATTTCTTGAACGCAGTTTCACACTGGGGCAAGTAAGATGTCCCTGTTAGTAGGAAGGGTGTGACATATGCAGTAAGTCAAGGAAGGTGCATGAATAGTTCTAACACATGGAGGGTAGTGTGAGTGCGCCCCTTGGAAACCGTGATAGGACAAAGTTAAGAAGGGAACACACAAGAAAAGATGCATCACAACATGGAAGGCAAGTAAGCTAGCAATCCAAAGTGATGTTTAAACCAACAACACATTTCATAAATATTCATACATACATATATAGAAATAGCTACACATGCGTGTGTAAGAAAATAGATACATATATCATTTAGAGTACTCAAGTTAGGCGAAATACAAAACAAAATATGCATGAAACGTGCTAGCTCTATTATATTAAGAAGTGTAAGTTCGAGTCATACAATATGTTATCTCAAAATCAATCCCTGAAAGGCTATTGATCAGGTAGACCTTGAGTATGTTTCAAACCTACTTTTGGCTCAGGCTTAGCCTCCTCAACCTGAGAGGGCTCTCTCAAAGGATTAATGATATTGATAATGGATTAGATGGCTAACTCTATTAAACAAATGAAGAAGTGTAAGTGGTTGAAATACAATCAATAAACATCGATTGGGCTTATGGAGTCAGATATGCTTCAGTATTGACATTAAGCTTAGCTTTACATAGAAGTCAGGGCATTTAGAATTCAATGCATGTAGAATACACCAAAAACACATAGGACCAATACAGTTTACAAATGCATGAAGGAAATTAGAGCACTGTTAGTGATTTCTAAGTAATCACACATTCATAACATTGTAGATAATAGGAAGAGAACAATACAAGACATTTAGAACATCGAATTCCTTCTGATTCTTGAGAAGCAAAGCCAAAGTACTATATTACTAAAAACAAAGTCTTTACACAAAGCACAATATGAGAGCTTTTCTGAATAATTTTCCAACCCCTGGTACATTGCTCTTTCCCCTATATATAGAATTTTTACATAGCTGAGATTCCTCCTCCAGCATGAGGGGAACTCAAATTTTGCCTAATATGACACTTTTTCATCCTTTAAACTAACTATTAAATGTAAATGACAGCTAACTAGCAGTCCTAGAGACCTAAAACAATTAGGAGTATAACTCCTCATCATGTTGGTAGTAGCATTTATTACAATCCAAACTCATTCTATAACAAATGTCCTTCTTCAGTTTAGCTATGGTGATGGTTTGAAACTCCTTGCTGGCCCTTGATGTCTCATCTCTTTACTGCTCCTGGAAAGTAGGAAACTACCCTTGTTTTTTTGTTTTTAGTCTCCACTAGGATATTCGAAATCAATTATCCCTATTGTTCTTCTTTGATTACACAAAAATGTATTGGACTGCCATGTTTTTCATGTACTGTAGACCTGGCTCATGTACATGTGTTAAGATAAAACCTCTCTAATGCTGCCTGAAGCACCATGAACAAAACTAGCTATGAATAATGACCATTTTTATAACACATAGCTTTAGAGTTCATATATGTCCTTGCTTTGCTTGTTCTGCCCTTGCTGGATGCTTACACTTTGTTAATAATTCTCTTTATAAACTTCCTTTCAAAAATATTTTCCCTTTGTCACTCACAATTGGTCAACCGAATTATACCATGTAGCTACAGTAGTTTCGTAGCGCGCTACGAATCTGTTGTGCATTAGGCATCATCTTCAGCAGTTTCATAGCGCGCTATGAAATTGCTGTGTAATTTCAAAAACACAGTTTTAATGCCAAAATTTGACTATCTTGAGCTTCTTTATCTTGAAATGTCCTTTTCATCTGCCCTGAAGCTGTTCAAAACTGAATGCAGAGGCACCATTCTTCAAGAAAAACTACAAAAAGGTAAATCATCAAAATTTGGGAATTAACCTTACTTGCTGTGTGATTTTCCTTAGCTAAGGAAATCCTTCCCGCTGGCTTAGTTGTATCTTCAAATCCTTGATTTTCCTCTTCAAATTTCTGATCCCAGCTCTCAGTCTCGTATTAACTTTTCTGATGAATTTTGCTTCCTTTATTGTAGGGACTAACCACGTGTAGTATTGGGCATTACAGTTGACCACCTCAGGTATTGAAATTGTTTTGTCTTCCCACAGGGCCTCCATTTTATTAAAATGAGCTTCCTTGATTGCATGTTTCCTTGAGGCTTTCTTCAGTTTAGCAATTTCAAGATTTTCTAACTTCAACTTCTTTTTCAATTCTTCAACACTATATTCCTCTTGAGAGATAACTTCCTTACCTCTATCGTCTTTATGCAGTTGTGATGATGTTTCTATTGAAGTCATAGGTCCTTCATGAGGTTTTGCTATCTCCTTTGTTTCACTTGCTTCTAGCAACATCTCTTGTACCTACTTTGAATTCCTCGTCACAGGTCTTCTTGGCTTAAAGACAAATTTAGAAACTTGATCATCAAACTTGAGCTTTTTCGAGGCTTTGTTCCTTTTCATTTTGTATTTACCTGATTCTAACAAGTCTGCCTGAACCAGAGGAGATTCTTCAATATCAATAGCTTGCAGCAAGTCATTTAGACTTCCCTTTGAAACCAGGCTTTCCTCAGTAACCATTGTCTTGCCTTTTTCTTTAGCTAATTGGCTCCTGGTTATTCTTCTCTGGACTACTTCACCTGTAGATGGTCCATGTATACCCTCTTTTATCTGAGTTTTCTCTTTGTGGGACTGTTGGGGTGTGTCTTGGATTACTGGCGGTCTGGTGGGCTCCTTTACTTGTTTCCTAGCCTTCACTTTTATAAATCTCCTGGATCTTGTTTCTACATGATCACTAGCTGCTAGTGGAGAACTCTTCGTAGCCTGAGGGCTGAGACCAGTTTCATTCTTGAAGACAGACATAAACATGAACACGGACCATTCCCTATCTACCTTCTGGAGCTCATGCAAAACGATCAATTTGACTAAGCCGTGATGAAACAACAAGGTCTCACAGGCTTCCTTCTTTAACTGAACCTTGTCACACACTTTGCCTAGGCTACGAAACAAGTAGAAAGGCAAATCAATCGATATCTTCCCAGTGAAATGAAACAAAAGCTTAAAGTGATAAGAATACACCTTATGATACCTCCCTTCGTAGGTGAAGAACCTCTGTATGTAGGTAAGTAGATTAGCATATGAGTTTTTGACAAAGCTTTCGGGCACTGACTTGTTTAAGTTTGAATCAATGAATTCCGGTTTCAGAAATTCCTTGCAAGTGGTCATGTCAAACTTAAAATTTTTAAACCATATTTCCTGTCCCCTTGGAATCTCAGTGACTGCAGATATAACTTTTGGAGAGATTGGAAACTCAAGCACCCCAACTTTCGAATTCATTCCTGTGAAATTTAGAGCAAATTCCTTGGTGGCTTGCATATGGCCTCCTTGAAGTTTTTCGCAAAACCTCCAACAGCCATCCTGTTTGAAGGCTTGCTCAACTTCATCATTCTTTAGGATGATATCCAAACCCTCAGGTTCATTCCTCAGACATTTTCCTGACCTATGATCCTTTCTTTCTATAGACCCCTCCATGAAATTCCAGCGGAATCAAAATTTGAAAAACAGGCACTATCTCAATCTTCGATCACTGCCTCGCTTGAAAGCTGCCTTGCTTGAAATCTGCCTCGCTTAATCTTCAAGGAATTCAAACTGAACGTTTGCCAAGTTGCTCCTCTTGCATGAACTCAAACATAATTATGACTGTGAGTATTTGGCCACTTTTTGAAACTTGTAACCGGAGCATACCAAGACATTTAACGACCCTCATGATGAGGATAAGCGGTTGAATGTGATAGGCGAAGTGTATGACTGACAACTGATGATGTAAAGATAACAGATTTTGATAGATTTGACAGTTGGATGAGATTTGATATGGATCTACACGAATTCCCGATTTCGTAGCACAACTAGTTCAGAATATGGGTTTTGCACTACAGAAATACCTAGACTGGGTTTTTGCACTACAAAAACTCCTAGACAGTTTCATAGCACATAAGATCCTTGAAACAAATTTGATACATGGAATCTACATGAGTTGTGGAACCAGTGATGAATGAGAACAGATTGTTGACCTTTATTTAACCATACCACTAAGAGTCCTATGACTTAGACACTAATGCAAAGATGGAAAAGTTGAACTCGTGGAAAAGCCAAGGCTCATTACAATACTATCCAAGCTCTCTCTAAGATAGTCCTATCGAAAGCTTGGATGACCAGAAGCCTATACAATGAGTTATGAGGGACTATTTATTGCAAAGGATGGGGTGGCCCTTGACATTCCCCTTTTTGACAGTTCATCTACCCTCATGATTGTTCATCTACTTTATGACTATTACATCCAACTATCGACACTTGAACTTACACTTGAAAAGACATTACGTTACAATGCACATGTACCCATGTGAGACAAAATGGCTTGAGAAGGCCATGCAAGAAATCACTATGACTCGGACAACTGTTGGAAGACCAACTCTTTGACATCCTCATGGTGGTTGAAAGTAGTGGACTGATGCCAAGCTCGGTAGTCTGCGATGGTGTCTGTGTACTCTAAGGTGACATCTTTTTGGAAATGAAATATTGCCTCCATAGCATCCAGGTACACTACTCGGGCTCCTTTGTACAACTCATCTGATAGCATGCACATCATTGTATTGAGTACGGCTGGACCAAAAACATACTTGTGCATGATGTCTACACTGATTGACAAGTCTAGGCTGGTGGCTATGCGCATCAACTCATTAAAGTACGAGTCAAGCTCTAGTCAGACCTGTGTCTTCATCTTCGCTTAGGTGAGTGTCCCAATAGATGGGATCACATGTGCATGCATGATAACATCCGTACTCTTGAATACACATGCATGGGAAGCCTATAGACTTGTGATGAGATGCGGGAGATCTTCATAGTTTTGGATCTGACTCTGGATGTGTGCCTTCATCTCGATCACTCTAGACTTCATCATCTTAGGCAAGTGAAGTAGGGCTCCCTTGTATCTCATCATCTATGTTTGCATGTAATCAATAGCATGCACATTCGATAGGATACGTGCTCTTCTAACACATCGCTACTACCAACCATTGAGATGGACGACTGCCTTATGAACAGTACCAAACTTGAAATACAACCCCCGCATGACTATGTCAAGGGACAATACTTCATCCAGTGTTACCTTATTCAATTCTACTTGGGTGGATGCCGTAACTAATTCTCCTCCCTACTTGGTTTTCTGTAGCTCCTTAGCCATTTGCCCATTCTCAGCTATCAGGAAGCAAACACTTGAGCTAGTGGCTTTGGCATATGCTCTAGTAGCATCGGCCAATGCCACTAGATGTTTGCGCATGTTATACATGATCACTCATTCCTCGAAATGCAAAGGGGATGTATGACCATCCATAGTCAACACTCTGTGAGATTGCACAAATATATGTTGGGACTCGTCGAATGAGATGTTGTGCATCTCCTCCTCTAGATTGTCTCCAAGGATTTCAGTGTCTCCTTGGTTGCTTGGGACTTGCTCCTCTTCCCGACATGGTGAAGCTGGTGGGTTGACCTCTTGGTGATGAGGCACGGGGTCGATATCTTTCTCTAACTCCTCTTGCTCCATATCTGTATCCATCTGTTCAAGTTCTTGTGCTATCTCCTAAGAGAAGTCCTGCTTTTGCGATGGTTCACCTTGTCTGCCTAATGCCAACTGTTTTGATGAGTCTACTATCTATATAGGTACAATTTCATCTATCTGTACAGGTTTCACCCCCTACTGTACCTTTTCCTGCTATGCTTCCTTCTCTTGTCTACGCAGCTCCTCCTCCTTCTAGAGTTGCTCCTTCAACTCATGTAACTCCTTCTCTATTTCCTCCATTCTCCATTTCTCTCTCTGCCTTTACGCATTTCTCTTGTCGCACTGTTGCCTCTTTGCCTCTATTGCCAAAGCTTCTTTCTGCACAAGTGGGTATGCTTGGAACTTGTAGCTTTTCTCTTCCTCCATGCAGTTGACAATCTTCCTCTTACACTTGTCGCACATTGATATATTCACCTTTGTTGTTGCTTCTGCTTCTGGTTCTCTCCAGGATGCTGCTTCATGCTGCTTCGCTATCCATTCCACAGTGAGGCTAACCAATTCGTTGAGTCTAGAGGAGTTGTAACAATAACTCCATGGGTCTTCCTCCACCCAATGACATGCCCCATGGATCCAATTAAATTGTACTCTCGTGCAGTGATCTTTCATGAGACAATTCAGGTCACATAGATTGTAACTTTGGAGGTTGAATGGATATTTCTTCATCTGATCTGCTGCGACATCCACATGCTTGAAAATCCATATATTGTATAACCCGATCTGCAATGGAAGAGCTGGCCAAGGTGCCTTCTTCTTCTGTTGCAGCCTAGTTGTCAATCCTACCGAGATGTGATATGATACTTCCTGCATGACGAGCTTGTCCGAGGAAAACTTCAGTAGAATATGCAGAGGCTTCAATACGTTCTACATTTGTATGAAGGTGTCGGACAGTGAGGCATACCCATTAGTTATGTCAATCAATGCCTCCATCGCTACCTTCGACATGCAGGGTGGATCATGTTTGAATATCATCTTGTAAATTGGGGTGAGAAATTGATCAAACAACTATGTGATAACTCATCTGAAGCTTCATTCAGACAACATCTTACAATAAGTGTTCACAGAGGTCTCTGTCGGTGTCCATGCCCACTTCAAGCCCGGCAACTCCTGACGGGCATAGATTGCATCCAAGATGTAAGTAGACATATAGCTTTGGTTTTCATACCTTTGGGCCATTGTCAAGCCCTTGATACCTATTCCTTCAGCTGATGTGCTAGCATGTCAGACCAATTGCATGCTGTGCCTTCTTTGGCCAGTTGGTCCTCTTAGGTTCCTATACCAAAAGGTGTCATTTTTCATGATTGACATTGATGAGCTCTAATATGTTCATACCTTTTTGTCCGGTTGCAAAAGTTTTCCATATTGTCAAAATCAAAAAATTTAAAAAATGAAAAGAGGGTATGCTCTAAAAGAAGAATCAAAGGGAAAAAAGAATGTAGTAAAAAAAAATGAAAGAAATGAACCCCAAATCAAATGGACCAGGAAATTGTGCAAGTCCAAAATGCCATTACTATTCTATTTTTGCAATAATTTGATGGTGTGCAGCTTGTTGGCATATGTCACCATTGATGAATGGCCATACAGCTCAATCTTGACTAGTTCATCTCTGAATTTACTTGTTTTAGAGATGGAGAATAAAATCTGTCCAAACTATTCAATCTTGGCAGATATATAGTTAGGTAGAGAAGCAAAGGAGCTCAACTGTTAAACCTAAGCCCTTGGATGCTATAAGGGTAGGTCTAGATAGGATTGCTATAAAAACAAAAGAAGATGATGAGGGTTTGCCAATTCAAGTGCACCCAAAGAAAAAGGAAGAAAAAATGTTAGGCAAAGCAGATTGGGTAGGTAGAGTGGTGTTGCAGAAGTATTCTTGTGATTGATTTTGTTTCCAAAGGGTGTAATATTATCCCTATCACAGGTGCAAAGCATATTCTTTGATGTAGCTTAAGCAAGGTGGAGTTTCATGACTAATTCCCCTTTATCCTTTTCCCTGGTCATTCACTAATCTCCCTTAAAGGTATTAAGATCTCCCTAATATCCCTTATCCACTCATCTCATTTCATAACATGCCTCAGTAAAACCCCTTTTACTTAGGAGATTGCACAAATATCACAAGAAAAACCTTCCTTTCCCTTTAAAAGCCTAATTTTAACTTAGCACTTTCAGTTTCATCTCGAAATTCAGATTGACTTTTAACATCTATTATGTTTAAAATCCCATATAATGAATTCCCCTTCCCGTATTATATTAACATACAAAAACCCCAAAAATATTATTAATCCTGCCCCCGGTTAGCTATAACCATAAGTCATTATATAAAAGGGATTAACTGGTTCATTTGGAACCTTTAAATAACCTTTGCACATAAACCATGGGATAATTAAACCACCCGGGTTAATTATAACCAAACCCCAAAACAATAACATGGCGCCCGATACCATTAAAAAACATTATTATTATTTTGGGCCTGCGCATTAAATCCCCGCCATCTCCGCCGAGCGTCAACCATCCGATCGGGGCCCACTCATCCGACGGCCCATGATCATATTGTGACCCCCCCATTGTCTGACATTTAATTGCTGGGGAGCCAGCGGTATTACCCGCATACCGTGGACACGCGTTGCGCTCCCACACTGCTTGCTGCCTCCCCGCCTGAAACCGCTTGATTCCAAAGGTGGTGCAGGAGGAAACTGTTTACCACCCCTCCATGTCACGACAAGACATCACATCCCGATGACGTCAGCCATGCAATAAATGACAAAAAACCCTGCCAGAGCCAAAATTTTGTTAAAACCACAAAAAAATGTCATTTTTGTTCATTTCTTCTGCGAATTGTTTCCATGCAAATTATGTCCGGGTGATAGGACGAACGTCTAGTCTGCCACCCGACCAGGAAAATCTCAGCTTCCTACTCTCCACCTCGTCAGTCAACCTACAATTGCACTGTTCGCCTTTGAAAAACAGGTATTTACCCAATTTGCCTCCCGAACCTGTAATTTCGATTTTCCTCTGGAAATTTTACCTAAGAAAGCCAAATTCAAGCTAGAAACAGTCTGTAGCTGTAATATAAATACACTTAGGACTGCTCTTTGGCCTATTTCTTCCACAAAAACTCCAGCTCTAGTTTGAAAACACAAGAACCAAATATGGAAGCTCCCGTAGCCCTGAACATCACGCCCCTCAATGCACCTCATAAAGATAAAAAATATTTACCCTTGGCTGACAGATATTTTCAAATTAGAGAGTTATCTAGCGACATGAACCATCTCCAGGCATTTTTCCGAATTAGGAATAGTTATCTGAGCAACTCTGATTTCTATGGAATATGGGAATCCAGTCTTCCCAGATATTACCTTCCTTTAGTCAATGTTTTTCCAGATATTATTCACGAATGCTGTGCCAGCTATGACCTTGTCAGTAAAACAGTTATAACCCCATACCAAACTATCCTTTTTTACATAACTGCTGAATCTATCAATGAGATGTCACACTTCAAACCCACTCAGCCTCTAGCTCCTCTTTCCAAGGTTCTCAATTTCCCCAATCAGAGATAACCCGTATTGCACAAATGTTCATGAGACCAGACTGTCAGCTCCGAGGCCCACCTCCCTATTTGCATACCTAGTTCACTGAAATAGGAAAAATCCTAATTGATATGATATCATTCATCTTGGGATTTAAAACTAGTAGATATGTTGATGAGACCACCTTAGTTCTGTTATCAATGTTTACTCTAGGACAACCACCAGCTGTCAAGTATGACTATGCCTCTTTTATTGCCAACAAAATCAATGAGCAATTCATAAGTCTGGATAGAGAAGGAGTCTTCAAGTCCACCTCATTCATATACCACCTTCTGCTATATTATCAGCCAGACAGCTTTTCATTTCCCATCAGGAAATTAGATTCCAAAGGAGAGTGGAGGTCTGTGATCTTCTGGAGCTCTGTATTCCACAGAACCTATGAATCCCCTTATACCTATATTGAGTTCATTGACCTATTTGTGCATCCAGCCTCCACCCTATTGGTAGGAGCTCCTCCTCCTAGACTCTTTGCTGATATAAAAAATATTTTACAACTTTCCAGACAGTACATGATAGGTGACTGGTACCTCTACCAGAACCATACAAAAATCAGAATATATGGCTGTCACCTCTGCCCTTACAAGCTGCCTAAATATGTGCCTATGAGGTTATTTGCTTTAGAATACTTCAGACAGCTCATAAATGCAGATTTGAACCACTTTTGTAATACAAAGAAAAAGGTTCAGCTGAGAATCAAAAACCAGTTAGGGCCTTATATCATTCATGCTAGAGAGGCATCGGAAGAAGCTGATAAAATTTTAGGAGAAAAACTCAGATTGAAGAAAAGCTTTTGGTGGGTGCCTTATGACCCAAATAGCTTTATAAGTGATAGAAGGGTGAAAAACAGGCTGTCAGTTTATGTACATCATAGGATCCCTGATATTGAACAATATGCAAATCAAGATGAGTGGATAGAGGGGACCTTGATAGAAGAAACTAGTGAGGAAGAAAAGATGGAAAAAGCCATGAAATATTTAGAAGAAGGCCTTGACCTAGATTCTTTTGCATAGGTATCTTTTAAGCTACCTTATGACCATCAAAAATGGGCATATGTACAAGCAGTGAGTCCTATACCCTCCTTCTCAACCTTCTCTAGAGCATGATTTACCTTTATGGTTGGAGGAGGAGGAAGAAGATGAGGTTTATTCAGCTCAACTTTATGCTTTGGAAGAAACCGTGGGAGGAGGACAGTAAGATGAGAACGATGTGATTGAACACCCTCTCCAATGTCCAACTCCTGGTTCATTAGCATTAGAAGAAGTAAGGGAAACCTAGAAAAATCATCAAATTGACTTATGCTTGGCTGATTCCAACCCACTCTATGTCAAAACCATAGAATTTGACCAAGAGAAAACCTTGAAAATTAACCCATCCCTTTCTGCTCTCGAAGAGGAGAAGCTATGCAACATGTTAAAAAGAAAACCTAGAAGCCTTTGCTTGGAGTTACAAGGAAATGAAGGGAGTACACCCCTTAGTGTGTACTCACCACATGTACATCAAAGAAGGTTGCAAGCCAGTGCAAAAACTGCAAAGGAGGATGAATATAGCTCTTAAAGATATAGTCAAAGAAGAACTGGAAAAACTGCTACGTGGAGGATTCATTTACCCTATCTCTGACATTGAGTGGGTCTCGCCTTTAGTGTTATTTCCCAAGAAAAATGTTAAGTGGAGGATTTGGGTCTATTACAGGCAGTTGAACAAATCCAAAAAGAAGGATCATTTTCCCCTACCCTTCATTTACCAAGTGTTAGATGACCTGGCAGGGGATTTCTTTTTTTTATTTTCTACATGGATTTAGTGGGTACAAGCAAATCCAAATCTTCCCAAAAGACCAGGATAAGACTACATTCACATATCCCTAGAGTACTTTTGCCTATAGGGTCCTTCCTTTTGGCCTATGCAAAGCTCCTGCCGCTTTCCAGAGAGCAGTCTTGAGTATTTTCACCAAATTAGTCCATGATTTGGTGGAGATTTATATGGATGATTTTACATCTTATGGCTGTGATTTTCAAGAAGCCTTGACTAACTTAGGAAAAGTACTACACAAATGCATTGAAATGAACCTATCTCTAAGTCCTAAAAAATATGAATTCTTAATGACTTATGAGATCGTGCTAGGTCATTCAATAACTCAGCAAAGACTATGGGTGGACCTGAACAAAATAGCCATCATCCAAAGGGTCCCACCTCCTCAAAAGAAGAGAGATGTTAGGAGTTTCTTAGGGTTAGCTGGATACTACCGAAGGTTCATCAAGGACTTCAGCAAGTCAGCCTCTCCTTTATTTGGGCTTTTGGTCAAATATTTTGAGTTTATATGGTCAAAAAGTTGTCAAGAGGCTTTAGACATTGTAAAGGGTAAGTTAACCATTGCACCAATTCTCTAAGGCCCAAACTGGGCCCTCCCCTTTCTTATTCATGCTGATGCCTAACACAAAACGATAGGAGCAGCCTTAAGTCAGGTAGAGGAAAATTTGCCTTATGCCATCCATTTTATTAGTAAGAACCTGTCAAAGGCTAAGCTAAATTATACAGTGATAAAAAAGGAATTCCTGGTTGTTGTGCATTCAAAAAACAAATTCAGGAATTACATTACAGGCTATCAAAGAATTATGCATATTGACCATGTTGCAATTAAATATTTAACAAACCAGATGTAAATGCTCAAATTATAAGATGGTTGCTTTTATTACAACAGTTTGATCTAACCATTGTTGATAAGCCTGGTAAGGAAAATGTTGTTGCAGACTTTTTATCTAGGGTAAATGTTCCTGCAGGTGAACAAGGAATGGTGGATGACCAGTTACCAGAGGAGCACTTGTTTGCTATTTCAATTCTCTCTCCATGGTTTGTTGATATAGAAAACGATTTGGTATCAGTATAGTTCCCACAAAATTTTCCCTCCAAGGAAAAGAGAAAGGTAGTTAGGAAAAGAGCTCCCTTCACCTAGATTGGGGGCAATCTTTTCAAACTTGGCCTAGATTAAGTCTTGAGAAGGTGTGTTAGGGAAGAGGAAGTTTTTGAAATCCTTATGACCTCTTGCGGAGGTCACTTTGTAGCAAAGAGGACAACATTCATAGTATTACAAGCATGCTATTATTGGCCCCCTCTTCATTAGGATGTGAAAAAGTACACTAGTCAATGTGATTGGTGCTAGAGGATGGGAAGGTCTACTCCAAGAGATGAAATGCCCCTACAACCTCAAGTGACTTTCAATCCATTTGACAAGAGGGGCATAGACTTCATTGGGCCTATCAACCATTCATCAAAGAAAAAACAATACATTATTGTGGGCACTGATTATTTGACTAAGTGGGATGAAGCAAAAGCGATTAGGGAAGCAACAAAAGAGAAGGTGGCTGATTTACTAAGGGAGAGTGTATTCTACAAATTTGGGTACCTAGAGAGCTAGTCACAGACCAAGGTAGCTAGTTTAACTCCAACAAGATTGAAGAACTGCTCAGCCATCACAAAATCAAGCATAGTACCTCCACTCCCTATCATCCACAAGCTAATGGGAAAGTGGAGGTGACCAACAGGGCATTAGAGGGCATCTTAACCAAGGTAGTGAGAAGCAACAAGAAGGATTGGGAAGAAAGACTAGTTGAGACCACTTAGGCTTATAATACCACATGGAAGACCACCAGTGGATTTACACCCTATGAGCTGGTCTATGGGAAAAAGGCCTTGTTGTCCATTGAGTTTGATTATGACACATTAAGGATGACAACCTAACTAGATTTGGATCTCAGCAATGCATAGAAAGAGAGATTGTTCCAATTGAATGGCTTGGATGAATTTAGGATGTAGGCCCTCCTACATACAAAGATATTTCATCTTTAGAGGAAGATCTGGCATGATAAACATATTAAGGAGAAGAAATTTCAGGAGGGCGATTGGGAATTGTTATATGATTCTAGGTATAAAGACTTCAAGGGAAAGCTAAGGACAATATGGCTTGGACCTTATGTTGTGGAAAGATGCCACGATAATGGTTCAGTGCAAATTAGAACTATAGATGAAGAAGCCATTCCTTTGCTTGTTAAATGTACAAGAGACCTTTATCAAAACAAGAGTTCATTGGCAATATCAATAAGATAGTGATGATTGTGGAGCAAGTTCCAGTTCCTCCCTCATCAAGTCACTGAAAGAGAAAAAAGAGAAAAAAGAATAAGGACTCAAGTGGAAACCTCCATGAGGCACCTGAGTCCCATCTTTGGGTTGAAAACCTCGTGAGGCGGCCCAATGATCAAGAAAGGAAAGAAAAAAGACAAAAAAGACAAAAAAATAAGAAGGTCCCTGCGTGAAAACCTCCCTTGAGGCACCCAGGGAAAATAGCTAGGGAGAAAACCTATCTGAGGTGGCCTAGTTGCTTTTCAAAGAAAAAGAAAACAAAAAAAAAAGAGAGAAAAATGTATAATTGTCATTTGCAGGTAAGTGAGAAAGACAAACAAGGAGCACAAAAAAAGGATCCAAAGGGAACCCTGCCTTTCACATACTCATCTCCTCCACTCCTTACCATGCATCCCTCCATAATTTCTATCATTTTTCCAATCCATTGCTTTGATTTATGCAAAGACTGTGTTTTCTACTGGATCCACTATATTCCTACAGGATCCCCTAAAAACCTACAGGATGATCTTGTAGGAATTACGGTGACTCGAGAAACCTACAAGAAGCAATCCAAAGGAACATGATAGGTTTTTTAGGTCCCTAAAATTCATCCTATGCATGATCTAACACCTGACCTCATCCACCATCATCATCCCTGCACTCACCATTTAAAACAAAAAAATCAGTTTCAACAATTTCTGCCAGTCTTAGAAAAAAGGGAAAATAGAGAGGAGTAAGAGCATTACCTAAGTATCCTTTTCTCTACACACTTCTACTCCTTTCCATTCGTTACACCATCCTCATATCCCTAGCAAACAACATGATTAAAGAATTTTGAGGTAGAAACAGCAACAGGACATCGTGTATGAAATCATGTAACAGCCTATCCCACAGAATTCCAATCACCAGCAACATGTCTTCAGTAGGATGATCCAGGAGCTCCATAGCTGTAGGAGCATCAGATCTTCAACCAAAAATACCTGCAAAAGCAAAGAAACCATTAGAAAATAGCAAGAGGAGGAAGAAGAATTGCATGCATCAAATAAACAACACAACACCTTTGGTCTTCGACAACTACAACATGCCATTGAAACCACAGGTAAGTATCTAGCTCACTCAATCATCTGCATCATGTAGTCAAAATTTGTAAGGGTTATCAGATAGTTGGCTTATAAATGAAAAGGTGGCCAATTAACTTGGCCACCTTTGTTCAGTCAGCACATGCAGAAACGGGTGTCCTCTCACACATGGCTATAGTCAACTCAAATACAGAGAAGGAGTAGGAAAACAAGTAGTTAAACTACGGATCTACAAGGTGGGAGTTGGTTACGAGGAGTGGAAAATTATGAGGTGGTAGTGGGTACCAACGATCAAAAAATGGAAACATACCTCTACTTCCAACACACCTGCTCACCTCGAAACACCTTAAAGGAAAATAAAACATCATTCCCATGCATTCATTCATTTCACCTCCTCAAAACTCCCTCATTCAAGCTGCTCTCATAACCCAGGCCACCCACCATAAGTAAAGATCCATCGTTCTGCACAAGAATTCCTACAAGAGCATGCACAGGAATTCCTATAGGATACAGTCTATAGCATACATAGAGACAGACTACAAGATAGGCATAGAAGAGTTCAAGAAGGGATATCATGAGAATTGGCCACTGCAACCATTCTAAAGAGGTAGGTGTTATAGAAATTTTTGGGCACAAGCAACCCCAAGCATAAATATCCATAAACCAAGGGCTCCTAAGTCCCTAAAGGTGTTGTTCCAACCCCTAAAAGAACAAGGTCAACTGATTACAGCATCTCCCAGAAGTTCTCCATGAAAAACTACTCAGAACTGGTCAAAACTGGACCATTTCACCTGCTCCATAGGCAAAGTGCACTGAATCCCACCTAAATACACACAGTAGGTGCATTGCATTTAAAAAATCCCTTCTATGGGGTGTGATGGGCGAGAAGGGACAAATGGCAGGGTCAATTCGCAAGGTGGAGAAGCATGGAATCTTCCAGAAACTTCTCCTGTGACACTTGCCTCTCTGAATTCGACCAGGGATGAGTAAGAGATCATCAATCTCCAAGTGGAATCAAGAACTATAAGAGGGAAGACACTAATCAAATCTCAAGCTGACTCACCTCCCTTGCAGACATCTATATATGGATCCCTCATCCCAAAGATCCAGAGGCTGGAATTTTGCATCTGGTAAGGAAGTGCTATTGGTTTCTTGAGACAACATGATAGTGTTGGGTGATCTAAGATTTTCATGAGGTGAAGAAGGGCTTACCTGCTGAGAGGATGATGTTGGATCAAAAGAATCGGTTTTAATTCTCTTGGCTCTTTCTTGATTATCAATAAAACTATTCAAGTTTTCCTCCATACACTTGTGTGATTGATGTTTTATGCATTTGTGTGGCTAATATACATCTAATCCTATATTGCTTATGATAATAGATCTATGTTCTCATATAGTGTTATGCTGCTTTGATTCTACAGTTACTCTGTGAAGTTGGGTACAAAAGAAAGTAGCAAAGGACTATCAGAAGAGAGAGGAATCAAGGAAGGAACCAAGCGCAAGACAGAGGTTGGTCTCCTTTATTCTTCTCTCATCTATCTTTCATAAAGGAAAACAAAAGTAGTTTTAGTTTGTTTGTTTCTAGGGTAGCTACCAGCCTTAGTGAGAATAGCAGTTCTCCATAGACACTATTCCCGGTAACAAAATGGCGACTCCGCTGGGGAGTGAGTAGATTGTTTGTTCATCTACATTTGTTTACGTTATAAACTTACAGACGAAGCCTGAAGTCAAGCCAGCTAGCCTTCGAACTGCATTTGCTATGCAAGTGAAAAGTAGATCAATGTTGCTTCAGTCAATCTCCAGGTTTTGTTTATGAATTAAACAATTGATTTACAAGCTTTCTAATTGCCCTCGTGGTGGCTCTAGTAACCTCCTTAGATCTACCCCCGTGATTGATTTACTGATTACCACTTTCTCGGCCAAAATCCCTGAACTGAACTGCAAACTGTGACCTGGAACCCAATCAAAGTTTCATCCCTGGTCCAGTGCATTGTCTATTCTGTGAACTTCAAATGCAGCGCACTTCCTGAGGGTAGTAGGTGCATTGCATTTCAGTTTCACTATGTTACAGGTGCGCTGATCAAACAAGGCCTTGTTCCTAAATTTTGGTTTCTGTGTTCACTCTTTTCAGATCTATTCAGGAGTTTTGTTGCCTGCAGTCAGCAAACCTCTATTTGAAACCCCTTTCCTTGCTATTATTCCACCTCCATTGTGCAAAGAACAATAAATATTTTTATGTATTTTTGAGTCATTTTCAGTTCTCCTTTACAAAGAAGTAGCGTAATTATACCGTCGTTTCTTGATTTGAAAGTGTCGCAAGTGTCGTTTTCACTCATAGAAGAGAATATGATTGTTCTTGATAGTTGATTACACTGTTACTATGGTATTTGATCTGAATTAGTAGTTTTTCTAGTGTCGAAAGCAAGTTTTCAATTCCAAATCGCAAAGTGTTGTCATTGTCCTCATTTTGTTTTGAAAAGAAACTTGTTAGTAATTGTCGCTTTGGAAAATAATTCAGATTTGTGCTTAGCTTTCTTTTTATCATTCACACATTAAGAAAGCTTGAAACAAATACATGCACGTGCATTTGCATTTAGACTGTTTGTTGGTTTGATTTAGGACAGTGCATATAGTGTGTGCTCTTTTCTCTTTGTTGAAAGAACGCCATCTCTCTTTCCTTAGTAGCTAGGATTTTCATTTGCAAAAAGAAGACTAAATAACTGTTTATCATCTTAGATTGCATTTTAGGAATTGTACATCTACATCATGCGGTGAACCTGAAAGGAAAATTTCTTAAGCAAGATCAACTATAAAATAAATTTAATGAATCTAAAAATGCTTTGGAACCTAACGCACAACATCTAGAAGTCTAGGCTAGAGACGTATTCCGGCATCGTAAAGCCTAGTAACTGTTGTTTTCACTATTGGTTGGGTGATTCCTCCACTTTGAGATGATAAGTGCCAGTATGGACTTGTGCTCCCACGTACCGTCGAGTATATTTTGGGAGACCATAATAGGCTTTATCCTTTAACCATAGGAAGCCGTGTCTGCCGCCCTATCGATCGCAATGCATTGAACACAACATTCAGGAAGATTGACTGCCGTACCGTAAAAAGTATTCTACAGTTTTGCGATTGGTTTGGTAATCCCTCTGTCTATATTTCCATATCAGTTCCTTTCGTTCCTTTTCAGACTCCTTAACAGAAAAGGTCCATCTGAGCACTTGTCACTTCAGGCTCATTAAAAATCGAAGGCGACTAGAGTCATCTTTTGTTTTTTCTCGACTCTTAAAAATTGAAAAAACAAGTTGTGTCAAAGCATCTAAAATTCATCTAATTTGGAAACATAATTCCCCTTGATTTTTAGTTGATCGAGTAATCTGCAATCATGGAAGAAATTCAATTGAAACCCCGTCGTTCGTGGAGGTTTACGAGTCAACCGTCTTTGTCTCTGAAATCGAAACTGTTACGAACAAAGCGAACTCGTTTAACTGGTTCCAAATCTCCTGGTAAAGTTAGAACAAGTGTTCCAACACCATCAGAGACTCCGGTTACTCCAAACATTTCTGGTATCCCTGCCTTTATAGAAGAAGTTCATCAGCCATCGAAGGACAGTAGCACTGATCCTAGCGTGAGGGTAAACACTTGTGTTACTGAACCAGTTCCATCTACAATTGATTCAGAGGGTGTTATTCCCCAAGCATCTATCGCTACAGATTCCATACCTTCTTCGGCACTAGAAATATTTTACGGACCAGAAGGTCTACCTCCTCCACCTGGTCTGATTGCTATAGAAGAGATTGTGGAGGATCCTCCATCTAGTACTCTGTCGCAATTTGGAGTCGGGATCACTTTGTATCCTTCTTCATCAAAGATTAGTCTACCACCATCAGAAGCTCCTGTAGAGTCACTAGGCAATGTTTTGGATAGACTAGAAATGTCGGAACAACCATCAACATATAGGACTGTGTCGTCTGACACAGCGACGACAGAACTTCCTGCTGTCACTCCAACAATGTTCGCCTGTATACCATCTATCCCAACTAGTTCTCAATCGCTAGAAGGGGCCCACTCAGGGGCTATTTCGACAGTATGGTCTTTTCTTGTTTTTTCATGCGGAATAGTATCCGGAAACTCTTATGTTGAGTCTCAGCAAATTGATCCTTCAGGGTGTCAATTTGGGTAGTCCGGTCCTCAAGGGCAAACAATTCCTTTAAGTAACGGATTACCACCGTATGGGGGCCAATATACCCTTTCATTATCTCCTCCAGGAGGACAACCATACGGGAGTTCACAACAAAATTCAGGTTATGCTGGAATTACGTCTAGCGGCTGGGTGCCGATACTACCTCAACAACCAAGAGTTGTATATTCGATGCAACAATGCTTACCTATGTCAAATATACCGACTACGCCAGCTATTGTGATGGTGTCACAAGTACAAGCATTGCCTGTTGTATACCAGCCTCAGGTTTCTCAGGTGGTAATGCAACAGCCTCTTGTCCCTACGACTAAACCACAATCGCCAACTAGTGGAATGACACAGGCCCAAAAGGGTACAATTACCCCTCATCTTGGTCAAACAGTCAGTATTGGACAACAACACATGGCTTCACAACCATGGCTGGTGTAATACCAACAACCGCAATTCAAACAGGTATACCAAGGATCTGAGCAACAGATCTTTGCAAATAGTGGGCAACTGTATATTCAAAACGGTCAAAATCAACCATTCTACAATGGTTATGCCCATCAACCTTAACAAATTTACCAGCATCAAATGCATTATGCTGGTATGCAGAGACCAACTGCTCAGTCGATTCCATCTTATCCTGGGTATGCTTCGCGTAACCTGAATCAATAGTTACCCTTTGTGGCGACTTTAGAGTTACTGGATCTAAATCTGTTAACAAACGATCCAATCGCCTATGCCCCTTGGTGGCCAGTGATTTCGCATAAACTTCCATCAGATATTCCTAAATTTAATGGAAATCTGGGTGAATATCCATCGAATCATGTGATGACCTTTCATCTGTGGTGTTCATCAAACACCCTAAACGATGATTCGAGTAGGCTTCGCCTTTTTCAGAGGAAGTTAACTGGTCCGGCAGCAAAATGGTATATCGAATTACCCGAAGCTTCGTTTGACAACTTCAGTACCCTAACCACAACCTTTTTAACCCATTTTTAGTTACCGATAAGGTACGAAATGGGAACGGAACTTATTACCAATTTCAAGAAAACAACGGCCACTCACATATCCGATCATATTCATGAGTTGCGACGTCGACGTAGAATGGTAAAAACGTATGTTCCTGATCAGCTTTTAGCTGAATGGTTTATTAAGTCTTTATTACCTTTCATTACAGAAGATGTGGAAAAAGGAGGAGTCATCACTAAAGAGCAAGTTATTTCTCGTGCGCAATATTTAGACTTGATTTACACTCAGTCTGGCATGCTCTACGATAAAATACCTGACGCTCCCAGACTGGAATTTTCGGTTCCCCCTCCTCCTAAATCAAACAATGACTCTCATGATGGCGATGGTGTGATTGGTGCGACAGACACGAAATTGACAAAGGCTACATCTAAAAAGTCCCATAAGATTTCCAGTCAAAATGCGAAAGAAGAACTTCTCGCCTCGGAAGTAAATTCCATCTCGACTGATAAAGGCAAAGAAACCAAGCAACCAGGAGGCAAGAAGAAAAACAAAGGGAAGAAGAAGAAACAAGAGGAATCATCACCTGAAAAATATTCTGCAAACCCTACTGGAAATAGGAAACCAAAAAATACATGTGTAATATGTGATGAGGATCATTGGACAAAAGACTATCCATTTAAAGCTGAGCTTAAAAAATTCTGCAAGCATTCAAAAACCTCGGCAGTATTAACTGATCCGTTTCCGAATCCAAGAAGAAATCTGGTTGACAGTGGAAATGTTTCCCTGTCCCAAGTGCTGATGTTGTCAGTTTCCAAACAACAAAATGATGCTTTGATATCGACAAGGAACAAAGATTATGGGAATCCACAGCTGTCGAAAAACAAGGATAAAGATGAACCTAGTAGTTCGAAAACAACTTCGAGAGAAGTTGCACTGCCCATCATTCCTGAGCTAACAATAAAACCGCCAAAGGGAGTAGTACATAAGTCGACATTTAATCCTCGTGCCTGAGCAACACAACATTATAATATAGTGGAAGATCTGGCCCAATCGCCATCCGTTATGTCGACACTTGAGGTACTGCAAAATTTCCCATCCCAAAAGCAGGGTTTATTATCAGCTATCGGTGGGATAGACCCAAAGGATTCTAATCTTGTGTCCTTTAATCATAAAGGACACGATCCTCAGTTACCAGCTCAACTAGCTTTCCTCATTCAAGTGAAATCCCTCAACAAAACTGTTCATTGAACAATTATTGATTAGGGGGCATCTACATGTATTATGTTGATGAGTTGCTGGAAAACTTTAGGATCTCCAACCTTGTCGCGATCTTTGACAACATTAAAAGCATTCGATGGATGAACGTATACCTCGTATGGTATTCTAAGTAACTTGCAAGTCGAACTAGGGGGAAAACAGTAGAAATAGATGTCGAAGTAATCGACGGAAACCTCGATTACAACATCCTACTGGGAAGACCATGGATATATGCTATGGCTGCTGTTGTGTCGACCTATTTTAGGAAGATTGCATTTCCCTTTCAAGGAGGGATTACAATCATCGATCAACAAACTTTCCTCCCCAATGGTTCCCAAGTTACGGGAAGCATTCTGATGATCCATGGAAGCCCCCATTCACTTCAAAATATCAGAGTAGGCCTACTAAAAGACCCTATATTAATGGGGACTTTTACCCTTCCGCCTCCAATCAATCTGGTGGAAGTGGCAACAATAGGAACCTGCAATATGATATCTTCTATTAACAAGATCTCAGAAAACGATATTAACATGGATCATTTATTGGTGTTGCCTCCAAGCCAAATAGAAATATTGTAGCAATCAATGTTTCTAGCATGGGGGGAAAACCCAAATCAACGCTCATCAAGCCTTTGGATAGATAGGTCCGAGGAATATGGCACCCCTTCAGATCCTTGGTCGCAAGTGCATTACACCGACGAAGGAATTGTTCAATCAATGGTAATTGAAGGGGTACCATGGGCATCATTCCCATCTTCCGACTTGTAAAGAAGATACTCCTGATGACCTTCATCATCCGTCAGTTTTGATTTCCTATCAAATACTGTAAACACGATGGATTCCAAGAGAAACTTGTCCAACATTGAAGAGACTATCACCATAAATATCTCGACCAAAACAGATGTTCTAGAGAATATTTATGTTGGCAAATGTTGTTCCCCTTCAGAACTGGAAATACATAACGCTCTTTTTCGCAAATTGAGAGATGTCTTTGCTTGGTCATATGATGAAATGCTAGGCATTGACTCGAGTATAGTTGGACACGAAATTAAGATGTATCCAGATGTCAAACCAGTATGACAATAGCTACGGCAGGTGCACCCCAAGAAAGCCGCTGCCATCAAGGCAGAAGTTGAAAAGCTTCTCCATGTTGGTTTCATTTAGCCTGTTCCTCTAACCGATTGGGTATCGAACATTGTTCCTGTTATGAAAAAACAAGGAACGATTAGAGTGTGCGTCGATTATAGGGATGTAAATCAAGCTTGTCCAAAAAACAACTACCCTACACCCTTTATTGACAAGATAATTGATGAATGCGCTGGATGCGAAATCTTTTCATTCATGGATGGATTCTCTTGGTATAATCAAATAAATATCCACCGACAAGACCAGTCAAAGATTGCATTTATTTGTTCTTGGGGCACATTCGCATATCGCAAATTACCCTTCAGTTTAAAGAACGCAGGGGAAACATTTCAAAGGGCAATGAATTATGCCTTCCATGACATCAAAAACATCATTCAACCATATCTCGACGACCTTCCGGCTCAATCACGGAAGCAGACCGATCATCCACAACATTTGAGAGCGATATTTCTACGTTGCCGACACTACAAGATACGACTCAATCCACACAAATGTGTGTTTTGTGTCAGTTCTAGTCGTTTACTTGGCTTTGTTGTCTCAAAGGACGGGATTCGTCTCGACCCATGTAAGGTTCAGGCAATCATAAATTTGCCTCCACCTTCAAATCTGCTTCAGATTCAGAAACTCCTATTAGTATCCTATACCAATAGGGTTTCATTTTTCATGATTGACAATGGAAGTGCGAAAATTGTTCATCTTTGATGATACAAAGGTTCCATATTTTGTGAAAGAAATGGATAGTTAAAAAATGTAAAGAGGGTATGCCTTAAAAGAATAATCAAAAGGCAAAGAAAATGAATTGGTCAGAAAAAATAATTGAAATGAACCCCAGAGAAAGACCAGGAAAGTGGCCAACTAAAATGCCACTACTATCTTGATGGATGTCCCAATAGTTCAAGCTGGGCCATGCCATGTTTTAAATTGCCTGTTCTAGACTAGAGAATGAATACTTGTTCAAACAGTTCAAGCTTGGCAGATGAGTGGCTGGATAGAGAAAGGAAGGAGCCCAATTGCTTAATCTGGGCCCTTGGAAGACATAAGGGTAGATTTAGATAGGAGGGCAGCAAAAAGAAAAGAGGATTATCAGGGTTTGCAAGGCTAAGTGCACTCATCCAAAAGAAGAAAAAATGTTAGGTCTATTAGGCAGGGTAGGCAGTTGGAGGTTGCAGAAGCAAGGCCTGACCACATGACATATGGAAAATCATATCTTATCTCATCAATAAGAGAAGGGAAAGAACAATGGTCCATATGGCGAACTACCAAACCATCTCTAACTTCCCTCATTCCTTCAAAAGGTTTCTTATTAACATCCCCCTAAGGACTTTAGGATCTACCTAAACAGTCCTCCTTGCATTTCTCCCTTGACAAATTCAAGACAAGTTGTGACCTTCTTCTTCAAGAAGAAGTCACATTTCTTCTAAAAAGCCCTCACGTCATACTTCATCTATCTTTGCTTTCCCACTTAATCTCACATACCCATATTAACTTCTAACCCTATTATATAGCTACCTAGTACATCCCCACCCCTATTTCTTACAAAAAACTACAGAAAATTCCCAAAAATATATTAAATATCCCCCCCTTAGCATTATAGCTAAGTAACATGGTTATGGGAGACATTAGTCCATCTGGGGCTATAGTCAACCCTTCGGCGTCCTTACCCCGGAATTAGTCTAACCCCTGGTTAAGACTAATAGCCTATGCCTAAACCCTTGCAAAAATTGCCCCCTCAGTTGAAATCCAATGTTTAAATGGTAAAAGGTTTAAATAGTTTGTATTAAACCTTGTGGCGCCATGACCTGCATTAATTCGAACCCCAAAACCCACCAGAACTAAAGTTTTAAACCCGCGCCACAAAATATTATTTAAATAATGGGTGGGTCCCGCTCCGAAACTTGCACGCTGCGCCGGAGGCCCCGCCAGCCATTGATCTCCCACTGCACCTGATCCAATAGTGGGCAGGTGATCTGAGCTGCCAACATGTTGGGCTTTAACGTTCGAGGGATGGGCAATTTTATCGCCGTACCGCCGCCACGTGTCGGCAGCCCAGGGTGTTCGAAGGCCTCCCCCCCAAAACTGCTCCTCCCCAAAGGTGGTGTGGGGAAACCAGAAACCGTCGTCCGCAAACCGACCACCCCGCATTACGTCAGCACTCCCGTTACGATGACGTCACGCCCGGGCCCCCGCCTCTATCCCACGTCGCCCGCCACGATGTCTTTGCGTCCCCCACATTCTGCCACCATGCCCCGCCACGCTGTCATCCTAGTCAGCATCCACGTCACCCGTCTGTACCCGGGGCCCGCAGATGATGTCATGCTGACGTCATCGCAGGAAAGCACCAAAAGCACGTATGCACCAAATTTATCATTAAAAAGGCCAAAAGTGACTGTTTTCGATCATTTTCATCATACAATTGCGGCTGCACTGTTCTGCTGGTCACCTCCAACTGCCTCCAGATTTCAAAATTCACTACTTTGGATGCCGTCACCCGCAAATTCGACGACATTCTTCACCTTCCAATCAACTCGACCACCCTCGGCGTTAGCTAATCCAGGTATTTGCAAAATTCAACCTGTTTGCCCTTGTTCTTCCTATTCTCTGCAAATTTTCCACTAAAGTGCCTACAAAACTCCTTAATTTAATGGTGTTGTCCTGTAAATGTTGGCCTAAATAATCTAAGGCACCCCCTGTTTAAGATAGCCGAGCACTATACATAATTTCACTGTCACAGAATCGTTTTCGGGCTTGAATTTTCGATATACTCTCACACCTGCCCGGCATTGTTCCCTTTTGCCATGTTTCGATTCAAGCTCTCAGTATACTAAGCTGCAAACCTTTTCTCCTCTGCATTTACCCTCACTATCTCTAAATTTTGAGAGTTCACTAGAAGAAACCAAAGCTCAAATCAAACTCTTCAAGTTGTTCTTTTCAAAAGGCAACTTTGGCTCCAGCTACACTCATTCTGCCACTCCTCTTCAAATCCTCATAAGCTATCATCTTCAGCCTGTTATACTCAAAAACTTCATTCTAAAGATAACACCTGAAAGTTCTACAATGGCTACACCATCAGCTCTCAGTGTCACTCCTATGAATCCACCAAACAAGGAGCTTGAAGCCATGCCTCTTGCTGATAGAGATTACCTTATCCAAGATCTTGTTGGTGACAGAAACCACTTACAGACCTTCTGCCAGTTGAGAAACAACTATCTAAGCAACAATGACACATATGGTATATGGGAGTCCAATCTGCCTTATGTTAGTTCTCAAACTCGTAAAAAATTTAGGTGCAACCAAAGTTTCAATTTTAGGTGATTCAGATCTGATCATACAACTGGTGAAAGGAAACTTTATCACAAATGATCTAAGGTTAAGAGCTTATAAAGGAGCAACTATCCAAGTACTTGATACCTTCTCAGAATCTCAGCTAACTAAAATTTCCAGAAACCTCAATTTACATGCTCATAGCTTGGCAACCTTTGCCAGCACTTGCAACTACCTTTCAAACCCAATCACACTTTCACTGCTGAAATCAAACATAGGCCTGCAGTCCCGGATAACATCAATAATTGGCAATTCTTTGAGAGTGACACATAGATAAACAACTTCCTTACTCTAAAAGAAGAATTTTCCAGCATTAACATTGATACTAGCACTGTGCATGATCAATAACAAGTATACACAATCAAGCAAAATATATTAGCTGAAACAGCAAATCTGGTTTTGCACCCTACTACCTTTAATAATGAAAATATGCAGGAGCTAAAGCAAACAGATTTAGATGAAATAGCTGAGACAGAAGCCGAAGTAATTGATCTAAAAGACAATTTTCTGCCCATAGGTTTAACCCCTTTGGAGGATTTGTTTGATTCAAATGATATCTCAAAAAAACCAAAAATGCAACCGCTGAATGCTGAAATTGAAGACTGTAACATTGGAACCACAGAAAATCCCAAAATGATAAAATTATCTAAGGCATTACTAGCTGATCAAAAGTTGAAATACATTGAATTGTTCAAAGAGTTTCAAGATATCTTTGCCTGGAGTTATGAGGACCTAAAGTCCTATGATACCTCAGTCATCCAACACACCATACCTTTAAAAGAAAACCAAAAACCTTTTAAACAAAAGCTCAGGAGAGTCAATCCTGTCCTCCTTCCCCTCATTGAAAAAGAAGTTAAACGTATGTATGAAGCAGGAATCATTGCTCCAATCAGGTTTTCAGAGTGGATTTCAAACCTGGTGCCTACTAGGAAGAAGACGGGAGAGATTAGATTGTGTGTTGACTTAAGGAATTTGAACAAAGTCTCTCTCAAAGACCATTACCCCTTACCAAAAATGGATCATATCATGCAAAGGGTAGCGGGAGCCTCTAGGATCTCATTATTGGACGGATTCTTTGGATTCAATTAGATTTTAGTACACACGGATGATCAAGACAAAACTGCCTTCACAACACCTTGGGGAAATTTCAAATATGTCAAGATGCCTTTTGGGCTTAAGAATGCAGGGGCCACGTTCCAAAGAGCAATGGATATAGCCTTTGCCAAAGAAATCCATGATTTTCTAGTGGTCTACCTAGATGATCTTACTGCCTTTTCAAAATCAGACCAAGAACACTTAGAACATTTGAGACAGGTTTTCTTAATTTGTAGAAAATATGGCATACCTTTGAATCCAAAGAAATCATTGTTTGGCTTAGAGGAAGGTAAACTCCTAGGGCATATAATCTCAAAAGATGGTATTAGGATTGATCCTGATAGAATTCAAGCTATCCTTCAGGTCCCTCATCCAAGAAACATCAAAGAATTGCAAGGTTTTTTAGGTAAGATTAACTTCTTGAGAAGATTCATTCCTAATTTGGCCGAGCTCATAAGACTGTTAAATAATATGTTGAAGAAGGATTCCAAGGTCAAATGGACCATGGAAGCTAAACAAGCCTTTGAGGACATCAAAAGAGCATTAACAAACACACCAGTCCTAACAAGTCCTAGGTTTGATAGAGACTTCATCATTTTTTCCTTTGCATCTAAGCATACAATTGTTGCAGTCCTGTTACAAAAAGATGACCAGGGATGTGAAAAACCCATTACATTTTTTAGCAGAGCCCTTAGAGATGCTCCCTTAAAATATCAGATTATGGAAAAGCAAGCCTATGCATTGGGGAAGGCCATCAAAGACTTCAGAATCTATATTTTGTACTCTCATATCATTGCATATGCCCCAAATGAAGTGGTTAAGGAAATTTTAACTCAAGAAGGAATTGAAGGCAAAAGGGGCAAATGGATTGCCAATATCTTAGAATATGACATTGAAATCAAGCCTACCAAACTCATAAAAGGACAAGGTCTAGCCAAGCTAATGACTGAAACCAATTTCCAAGCCCTTGACATTAATGAACTGGATAACAAACAGGAGATGGCAACTCCACAGATCAACCAAGCCTTTTTTCAATCTCCCTGGTATGCTGATATATGTTTTGTATTGTTAAACCTGCAAGCTCTTCCAGGGTTGTCCAGAACTAAGAAGAGGTTCTTGAAAATGAAAGCATCAAAGTTTTGTATCATAGATAATGTTTTGTTTTGGAGAAATCATGAAGGAATCTTACTTAATTGCTTAACATTCGATGAAACTGACAATGTCCTCAAGGAATTTCATGCAGGTGACTGTGGAGGACACCTATATTGGAAATCCACAGCTGACAAAATCCTAAGGGCTGGATTTTATTGGCCTTCCCTGTTTACTGATGTGAGAAAATTTGTAATGTCTTGTCACAAGTGCCAAATTTTTGAAGGCAAAAGAAAGCTATTGCCTTTACCACTCAAACCTATCTCAACTGAGAGACCATTCCAGCAATGGGGTTTAGACTTCATTGGTGAAATCCACCCTTCATCCTCTGGTCAGCATAGGTGGATTTTGACTGCTACAGACTATTTTACCAAATGGATAGAAGCCATCCCTTGTAGGCAAGCCAATGAATCCATCATTATACAATTCCTAGAAACCAACATCTTGTCCAGGTTTGGCTGTCCAGATAAAATTATTACAGACAATGCTGCTGCTTTCAAGTCCAAAAAAATGATCAACTTTTTCCATAAATATCACATGACCTTGGGTCATTCCACAACTTATTATCCTCAAGGCAATGGCCTAGCTGAGTCTTCCAATAAAAGCCTCATCAACATCATCAAGAAGGTTTTGGAGGAGAACAAAAAGAATTGGCATAAGAAGCTGGTAAATGCACTATGGGCAGACAGGTTGACCACCAAGAGATCCATTGGCACAAGCCCATATGAACTAGTTTATGGAATGGAAGCAAGATTTCCTTCATCTTTGGGGATCCCTGTAATCAAGTTACTACAGGAGATACAAGCTGAGCCAAATGACATTCAAAGAAGGATCAATCAGACAATTCACCTACAGCAAACAAGAGAGGAAGTCTATCAGAGAACCCAAGTACTGCAAGATAAGCTCAAGAGAATATTTGACAAAAGAACCAAAGCTGAAGACTTCTTCATAGGAAGTAAAGTGTTGAGATGGGATTCCAGGAGAGAGGATAAAGGAAAACATGGCAAGTTTGACTTCTTGTGGAAGGGACCCTATGTCATTTATGTTGTACAAGGTAATAACACTTATTTTCTGAAAAGTTTGGATGGCTCAAACACTGAGGAAGGCCCAGTCAATGGGAGGATGCTCAAGCATTATTTTGACCCCCTTTGATGAAACACTGCACAGTTATATATTGTACATAAATATTTGTATTTTCAGTATTTTTCATTTACAGCAGATAGATAAAGGACCAAGTGGAGCTGATTTTGAGAAAGATCGAGGTACTGCACCATTTTTGATACATGTTTTGATCCAATCATTGGAAAGCAAGAGAAAGCACTTGGGAACTATCAAGGTGATGAGGAACACTCAGAGAAACAAGTAAAAAACAGAGCTGTAATTTCACAGCAAATCAGCTTGCAGGGTATTTCATACAAGTTTCTAAAGATTCAGATGAATGGTCTTTAACAAAAGGAGAATTCAGGCTGCAGCAAGATTGGAAAAAATAAGGTGATCTGACCTGCTGTTCTTGACTTTTCATCTGGAAAAGTCATCCCCAAGTGGAGCCACTGTTAGTCTCCTATACCAATAGGGTTTCATTTTTCATGATTGACAGTGGAAGTGCCAAAAATGTTCATCTTTGATGATACAAAGGTTCCATATTTTGTGAAAGAAACAGACAGTTAAAAAATGTAAAGAGGGTATGCCTTAAAAGAATAATCAAAAGGCAAAGAAAATGAATTGGTCAGAAAAAATAATTGAAATGAACCCCAGAGAAAGACCAGAAAAGTGGCCAACTAAAATGCCACTGCTATCTTGATGGATGTCCCAACAGTTCACGCTGGGCCATGCCATGTTTTAAATTCCCTGTTCTAGACTAGAGAATGAATACTTGTTCAAACAGTTCAAGCTTGGCAGATGAGTAGCTGGATAGAGAAAGGAAGGAGCCCAATTGCTTAATCTGGGCCCTTGGAAGACATAAGGGTAGATTTAGATAGGAGGGTAGCAAAAAGAAAAGAGGATTATCAGGGTTTGTAAGGCTAAGTGCACTCATCATTTTTCCACCAAGTTCAAGACTCTCCATATTCTTACTGTGAGTTTGTTGACCAATTTGTTTACCCAGTCTCTTGCCTCTTAATGAGATCCCCTCCTCCCAGACTGTCATTTGAGATTCAGAAGACCTTGCAGTTGTCCAAGAGCTATAAAATAGGTGATTAGTACCTATATCAAAACCATACAATCATCAGAATCTGTGGCTGTGAGCTCTGTCCTTACAGGCTCCCAAGGTATGTACCAATGAGATTGTTCGCCTTGGAATACTATAGGCAACTCATTAGTTCTGACCTCACCCACTTTCATAGTTCCAAAAAGAAAGCCCACCTCAAATTTAAAGACCATCTAGGCCCCTTCATCATGAACAAGAAATAAGGTTAGCAAGATGCTGATCAAATTCTCAGGGATAAATATAAACTAAAGAGGAGCTTCTGGTGGGTCCCTTATGACCCAGAAGGCTTCATCAGTGCTAGAAGAGTCAAATACAGGCTGCTAGGTTATGATCACTCTAAATACCCACAAATTGAGCAGTATGCCAACCAAGATGAATGGTTGCAAGGTACATTAGTTGAGGAATTAACTCAAGAGGACATAATGGAAAAGAATGTCAAGGATTTAGAAAAAACTTTTGACTTGGATTTTGTGCAGCAGGTAACATTCAAGCTGCCACATCAAATCGGAGAAGGTACATCCACTACTGCAACCGCACCAGCCACCCAGTGGCCATCTACATCAGCAACAGGTATAGAAAAGGGCAAGGGGATAATGGGTGCAGAAAAAGAAGTGGTCACGGAGCAGCCTGCTTCTTCAATAGGGCAGCAACAAGAACAGACTCCTCCACAACAAACAGAGGCACCAACAGTGCCTGCCTTGCAGAATCCTGCACATGAGGAAAGAGGTAGAAAGCAAGACCAAGAGGAGTCCACACCTGCTAGTGGATCCACTCAGCAACCCGAAGCCAAAAGGCAAAAGGTTGATTCTCTAGTTATAGAAGAAATCAGTGAAGAGATCCTTGGAAGCCCAAGGAAAGATAAAGAAGATAGTCAACAAACAGCCACAAGCTCTTTTCAACAAGAGCAGGAAAGACAACATGGCATGGAGGTGTCCTCCTCCACTCAGCAAAGCAAGAAGCCATCTAGCACCAAGGCCACCTTCAAAGAAATTAAGGCACAAAATGAGCTGCTAAGAGTGCAGTTATATGACCAATTTCTCAAGGCAACACCGACCAAACAAGAAAGGCTGATGGCAACATATGACATCAAAGAGGAAAAGATGATCCTCAGCCATTTTAAACCCAAAACACAACAGTCTCACTCAGCTGCAGATTATGTTAGAACAAAGTTGGAGGTCATGGCAAAAGACATTCACCCCATGGATCAGATAGAACTGCATAAGCAAACAGGGGAAATGGTCTATGCCACATTGGTAGATAGGGCCACAATGGCACATGAATTAAAGGAATCTCTGAAGAACACTAATACTCAGCTTGATTTAGAGAGAATGTCCTCCACAGCCAAAGACAACAGAATCAAAACATTGGAGGACATTATTGTGGACTTAGGACATGATCCTAAGGATCCTAAGGGTGTGAGGGCCCTTATGAAAAAGAAGGATGATGATATTGCTGCATTGAAGAAGAGATTGAGATTGCTTCCTACTGAGCACCCTCAAACAGGAGAATTGCAGAAAGAAAAGGAAGCTGAGGATCAATTGGATATAAGGATGAAACTGAACTAAAGAGTAATTGATCTGGAAGGGGAGTTGGAGAGAGCACTGCAAGACAAACAGGGAGAGTCAACCTCCCAGCCTCCTCAAACTGCCCCAACTACTACAACAACTACAGAAGTAGCAGTGACCCCCCCAACGGATACAACAACAACAGATGTTGCAGCGGCAACAACAACAACTCCTGAGGCTAGCATAAGTATGGATGATTTGACCAAAGCTATCAAAGAGCTGGAGCTTCAGGAAACAGAGATCAAACAAGCCAAAGAAAAATTGGCTGAGCTGGAAACAAAATATGACAAATCCAAAATGACAGTAGCAGAGCAGACCAGATAGATTAAGGCCCTAAAGGACAAAATAAAAGCCTTAGAAAAGGAACTAAATTTAGAGAATACTCTGGTGGAGATAAAGAAGATTTTGTGGACCTGGATTGACCACTCTATTACCAAACAGTGGAAATCAATCAAAACACTGCATGAGCAGATGGAGTTAATAGGCCAAGCACAAGTTGAAAGCTAGAAGGCCAGAGCACCACTAGGGAATATGCCTGAGCAGGCCAGTAGGATGATACATTTCCTCAACACTCACACCAAGGAGGAGTTGGCAGCCCTAAACATCAGCAGTAGAATAGATGCTGTTCTAATAGTTAAAAAAGTGGTGACCCTCAAAAATTTTGTGCAAACTTTGGAGAGAAAATGTCAGGAAATGCAGGCTGAGGTAGATGACTACAAGCTTAGAATGGGTGCATTACAAGACAAAGGATTGCCTAGCCTATTGACCGGTGCAGGAAGACTGCTCACCCATGAGCAATATGCCACTAGAATGACCAATTTCATTGCAAATCAGATCACAGCATCCACCAGCACTTCTGAAGAAGTAGGACCTCCATCAGGGCAGAGCCTCTATAACAAGCTAGAAAATTTATTCTACATTGAGCATGAAATTAATCACATGTTTGAGGTCCCACCAAATTTTTACAGGTACACAGAGGCAGATGAAACTCTAATAAAAATACGAAGACACCAACTGCCTAAGGAGGATTGGTGGTAAGCCATGCTGCAAATTTTGCCCCAATAATCTTAGTTCGGTCTCTTCTAATCAGCCTCAGGTCAACAAAAATTAATGCAGCATGAAGACGGCAGGCAAGGCAAGTGAAAGTAATGACTCAGCATAATACTGGGACAACAAGCCAAATAAGGGAAACGTGCAAATTTTGGACAACACGACTCCAGCCGACTCAATGGGTCACAAAAGTAAAAACCTTCTGACAAAGATGGACAACTAATGCACTAAATAGTTATTACAGCATTTACTCTCTCAGCTGTAATTCCTCAGGGGTTGGCATAGAATTTATGAGACATTAACTCATCAGCTAGATATTTTGTATCTAAATTTTGTATATATACCTCCCCACACAACGTATTTGGGGTTGGTGATTTTCTCTCTGAGACATTGTTTTGTATATTTTCAGACTATCTAATACAAAAGGCTGGAAGAGTTCATAATCTCTGCACTGTTTGATGTCAAAGTGATGATCTGCGTTCTGCTACAGAATTCCTGTGTTGTTTGATGGAACAATAAGTCATCCTAAACTATGTTTTGTCTTTCTATGTTTGCTTAACTCATATATGTGCTTCACTAGCTTAGCAATAGAGAAAAAGAATAGTATAGGAATTGTTCGAGTACACCCTATGCTCAATTTCTGCTGTTAAATGTGTTTTCTTCAGAATTAATCGTAAACATGAATTCTTAATTGCTCATGTTTGTATTTTTTCTATGATTATAAATGTTATTAAGGAATTCTTAAATGCTCCTAAATAATATTCCCACTATTCCCTCTATTAGTTTAGTGAAAGATCCTTATTTGCCTTTCACTCCCTGATCTCATCCCATCATATTACAGATTTGAAAAATTGTTCCATAGATGCTTCTCTGGCTCTATAGCATAACCTTTTCCTCAAAAGATATTTCTAGCAGTTCACCACCATCGACTCCGTGCCCAATGGTTTAGATTATTCTGCAAAAACATACCTGTTTTGACTGAAATCATCATCCCAACCAATTCAAAACAAAATCCTATGCACCATAACTAGCCTAAAAATTACATCAAAACAAAGCTAAATCAGAAAGAGAGAGCCCTCTCTGGTTATAGGTAGGCTAGGACCTGTAGCTAAAAGATTGGTTAGTGGTTACCTCGGCCGTATTCCCTTTGGAGTCAAAGGGAACAACCTGAGTGATAACAACTCCAAGGGAAAGCAAACTTTTTGAGGAGGTTCATTCCAAATTACGCAGAACTTGCTAAAGATTATACACGTCTATTGAAAAAAGAAGTACCCTTTAACTGGGATCAGGTCGCGCAAGCTTCCTTTGATGATTTAAAAGAATCCCTCATGAAAGCATCATTAATGTATGCTCATGATTATCAAAAAGACATTAACCTATATCTGGCTGTAGCAGATACAACCATCGCAATGGTTTTAGTTCAAGAAGACAATGGAATTGAACATCCTATATATTATTTAAGTAAAAACTTAAATGATACAGAGAGCAAATATTTCTATGTTGAAAAGCTGGCGCTCGCAGCTGTTCAAGCGATACAGAGATTTCGACACTATGTCCTCTTTCAAAAAACTACCATTCTGTCAGATTGCAACCCCATGACTTATATATTGTCACGACAGTTGCTGGGGGAAAATATTCAAAATGGATAACAATTCTACAAGAGTTTGATCTGGAATTTGTAAAATCCAAGTCAAAGAAAGCCCTGGTAATCGCGGAATTATTATGTGATCTCCCATCGTCGTCCAACGATGAAACATCCGAAGAAATAATCATCGATGAATCTTTGTTTCTGATATCTTCAAGTAATCCATGGTATGGAGATATAATCATCTATCTCCAAACCCAAAAATATAGGCCTAACACCTCCCGTTACGAACAAAAACGCATTCGATACCAATCAAAAGACTGCATGATCGTCGGTGACACGCTTTACCGTCGTGGTGTCGATATAGTTCTAAGGAGGTGCCTCACCCATGAGGAAGCCAAAAAGGTCCTGAATGATTGCCACTCAGGCGCGTGTGGGGGGAATCAATAGGGTTACGCTATGGCGCAAAAATTTTTACGAGCAGGATACTTCTGGCCAGCAATGTTCAAAGATTGCATAACCGTAGTCAGAAGTTGCCATGCTTGTCAAATTTTCGATAGCAAAACCAAAATACCACCCGCACCTCTGCAGCCAATAGTTGCTTTTGGGCCATTCGCCAAATGGGGCATTGATTTCATGACATGTAACCCCACCTCGACTGGGGGGCATGGGTATATCATAGTCGCAGTGGACTATTTTACCAAATGGTCCGAGGCGATGCCTACATTAGATAACACTGGTGAAACAACTGCCCTTTTCTTTTTCAATCATGTAGTCACCAGATTCCGCGTTCCACAGGCTATAGTCACAGATCATGGATCACATTTTCGCAATCACATGATGGCCGAATTGGCTGCCAAATTAGGGTTGTCTCACAACAACTCTACTCCATACTACCCGCAGGCCAACGGATAAGTTGAAGCAATCAACAAAGTCCTGAAGCGCATGCTGCAAAGGATGATTGGAGTCCAAAAAAGGAGTTGGCACCTGATCCTATACTCAGCCTTGTGGGAATACCAAACATTGGTAAGGAATGCAACCGGGTTTACACGCTTCCAACTGGTGTATGGCCTAGAAGCAATCTTACCAGTTCAATGTGAAATCTCGTCCCTCAAACTCACAATCGACCTTCTCCCCGGAATTTCAGAAGAGGAGGCTCGTTTCTTGGAACTAATCCAATTGGATGAAACCTGTCGTGATGCAACTTTGGCTAACGAAGCCCATAAGTAACGATTCAAGGCGCAGTTCGACAAGAATGTCAAACCCTGTGTCTTCTCAGAAGATGACCTAGTCTTACTTTATGACCAAGAATCCGATAAATTGGGAGCAGGTAAATTCAAGTCTTTATGGATGGGCCCCTATATTGTTAAATGTGTATTAGCAAAAGGAGCCTACGAGTTAATGGATTACGATGGAATTCCACTGGCGCAACCCCATAACGGGTTGTACCTTAAGCGTTACTATGCATAATCAGTATGGTAACCTATATGCTTTTGTTACATTTTTGTTTTCGCTAAGGGTAATCATTCTGGTCAAGTAAATCCACTTTTTACATTTGTCGCAGACATCGAACCTATTGGAATCTTTTGTTGGATATGCCGACGGAACAAGTTGTAGTTCGCGGAACCTATCTTCTGTGGCCTGGGCAATTTTTGATCCAAGCGGTGAGTTAGTAAGTTTCAGAGGGGTATGTATTGGTCGGTCAACGAATAACATCGCTGAATATAGCGCGTTGATAGAACTTCTCTATGATGCCATCACACATGGCATACGCCGACTTGTTGTCAGGCTAGACTCAGAGCTCGTCATACTACAACTCACTGGTATCTACTTCGTCCGAAATCCAGCTATCTATCACATGTTCCTAAGGGTCAAGATTTTGGAAAGGCAATTTGATTTTATTCAATATCAACATATTTCCAGAAGCTTAAACACATTAACTGACTCATTGGCAAATTATGTGTTGGATAGACATTTGTAGCATTTATAAAAAGAAGCATTTCATCAATATTTGCATTCGGATTATGTAACTTAACCAAAATAAAACTTCAAAAATCAAAAATATATATATCACTGTTTATGGTTTACGCATAATGTTCTATAACCAAGACAAAATTGATCAAATGACCCAAAACACAAAATGCTAGTGGGCACCCTAGTCTAATGATGGTGGTGATAACAAGTCACCGCCTGTGCAATCATGCGTAAAAGCCTAGTCCATCGACTTGGCATGCTAGTGGTATGTTGCTGCAACCTTAGAGTCATCTCGTCAGTCCTCACATCTAGAATACCGAGAGTGAG
The DNA here is from genome assembly GCA_031772625.1 of Pinus tabuliformis. Classification (NCBI taxonomy): domain Eukaryota; kingdom Viridiplantae; phylum Streptophyta; class Pinopsida; order Pinales; family Pinaceae; genus Pinus; species Pinus tabuliformis. The sequence goes on from CM062805.1 coordinate 577,116,961, forward strand.
GCCCTCGACCTGATCCTGTAATGCTAAAAGAGTCTCGGGCACATCAAGGTCGCGAAGGATAGCCCTTCACACAGCCTCTCCTGCTGGAGCGGCGGCTGGCACTCTCAGACGTACTACTCACCGGATAGGACCAACATCTGCATGAGCACATGAGTTCTAATTAGTCTTGATAGAATAAAGCACAAGGACATTATAAAGAGAAAAGATAAACAGAAAAATGGTCAAAGAACTTACCAATGGCGCCCCACTGCTCGCTAGCCGGTAGTACCGAATCCGGGTCACCTTGGAAGTCCATACCAACATATGGATACTCGGAAAAAACCATCTCCTGATGATCCAACCACCTGAAGAAGGTATAAGAAAAGGAAACCTAAGACTGACCAGCATGTCTGGACATATGGTCGACCCATCTCTGCATCCATGGTTCAGTCGGTGGAGGTAAACCAAGTGAAATATGCTGCGGCTGCATCAGTGGGATCTTTTCCAAGGTGAAGGCGGTCAAAATAGAACCATATCCAAAGTTCTTCAATCTTCCATTTTTTACCTTGGTCAACTATTCTTTCATCACAAGGAGTACTGCATCACACCAGTTGAACACCTTCGGTTCGAGACATTCTAAGGCGTACTGCATATAAGACCAGTGGGCGACATGGAGAACCGCACCACCAGCCATCCTACCAAAGGTGAACAAAATGGTCCTCAAAGACCTATCAGTGACATCTCGGAAGATGATCTTGTCGTCTTTACTCTGCTGAGATCCCTCTCTGCAATACCTGTGAATGTAATCTCTCACAGATTCACCTCCACGGGCCGAACCTGATAAAGAGATAGGGGCACCTGCCTCGATAAACTGGTCAAAAAATAGATGTCCACGACTGTCAAGGGGATGGATTTGCCCCTAATCTGGAATACCTGGTTGGTAGGGTCCCAAGCATCGAGTAAGTACTGTAGCAAGTTGATTTGTTACCTCATTCTAGAGATGCAAAAAAACTTCAGCAGGCCATAGTTCCGCAATGCATTTACTGTAACCAGATCATGTAAAGCAAGCATTTCCTCTTCTTTATGCTCATATTCTCGCCATGTAATAGTCATTTTGCTCAAATAAATCTCTGAAAACAAACAAGAGAGGAGTTAGATCCTGATCTGGTGAGAAATAGGCAAAAATTTCCATTGAAAACTATGCACAAATTCCCTCCTTGCGCCCATCGCACCTCCAACATTGTTCTGGGTGCGTTGCATGTCAACTGTCTAGTGAGTAGGCCAACATGCAACGCACCTTTCAATATAGAAAGGGTGCGATGGGGCCAGAGTGAGTTTTTCAAACCCCAGGGGCTCAGAAAAACCAGAAATCAGAGTTAGAATGAAAAATGGAAAGGATGAAATTAAAGAGCTCAGGTTTAGCTCCTACCTGGTCCAGACGACGCCAAAAATCGTCTGTAGAATCTCCTGCAATCAGCTGGTGAAAATCAATGGGGAAAGCACCTCCAAAGCTCCAACAAGCCAAAGTTCAAATGAAATGGTAAAATGATGGGTAAAAGCACTTTTAAATTACTGTTTACGTAACTCAAGTAAAATATTAGTGTCTTAAGTCATTTTCCAAGCATGTATTGTTCATTTCTAACTAGTTTGATGAAGTGATTGAGCATGCAGCACAACCTTTGAAGGAACAAAGTCATTAATGGTAAAGTCAAGAAATTACCATTATATCGAGCAGTTTTAACATAGCATTCAAGCTCGTTAAAAAATAAACATAAGCAATGAGCAAGTGTTTCCCCCAGCGTTTAATCATTTTAAAAAATTAACCAATTTCCGGTAAACAACCATCGTGAATGTAGTACTTCAGCCTTTAAAGCCTTGGTCATGTTCTCATCATCACCTCCACTCTATATTGGCTGATCATTCACCTCCACTTGATTGTTTACCCTTTTTGAGGAACAACTGCGAAGAGTGATCCTTTTAGCCATCCTTGTAACACTACTGTGATTGGAAAATTCCAAACCTTACCTGGAATCAGCTGCTACCCGAATTTATCACTCGTTCCTCAAAAACGAGTCTCCTTTAAGCTCTTTTTAACTGACTCATAAAATATGAAAAGATTGCCAAGCCATTGGCCTCTCCAGCTCGTTAAAGTGACCGGAAGTGCGATCCCTCCTTTAGATTTTAATCGTTTTGGACGTGAGGGATTATTACACAAAAATAACAAGCGCTTGTTTTGTTCGGCTCGTTAAAAGTAGCGAAAATTCATCCCTTTTGTATTATTTTATAATTTTTCGGACTTAAGGGATTAGATGATGAAAAAGGATTTTTGGAGTTTCCTTTACGTTCCTTTTCAGACTCTCTAAAATTGAAAAGGACCGAGTTATCTTTTTCGTTAAACTCGTTAAAACCTAGTAGCGACAAACTTGTCCATAACAGACAAGAACGAGTTTCACTATCACTAGGCTCGTTAAAACATAGTGATGGGTTTGCTCAAAGGGTAAATTATAGAACAAGCATATGTTATCCTCCTCAAGCTTGACAAAAATAAAGAGGTACTGGTCAGCAATGACTAGGGAAAAATTGGGAAGAAAACTTGAAGAAACTTTGTTGGTAGCAAGTCGCTCTTGAACATGACACTTTCACTTTGCATCCTAGTCGAGTTGGGTTGTTCCATTCACTGGTCATATCACCATGGTTCCATCACACCATCCACATTTGGGGTTAATGCTACCAATCCATCATGTCAGTGTCGCTGATATGTTCAAGAGAAGTCGCTCAGAGAATTCACCTGTGCCTCACCCACTATAATACATTTTTGCTCAACCTTTCATGACCGCCACCCTGAACCATATATCACCAGATTGTTTTCACCTCCATTAAAATCATTTACTCCATTCCATGTCATTGATGTGGGATTCACCAAGGCCCTCCTATGACAGATCCCTTCTTGTCGACATCAGCTCATTATCCAAGAAGTCGATCTAGGAACAACCCTTTCAGTGCTTTGAAGCTTGCATGCCTCAATGGCAAGTTTCTCACTTCCGGCGACACGTTTACATCAATGGCCTTCGACCGAAAGATTTTACGTGGTGTTCGACGCCAAGTCCCTTATTCACACCACGTGAATTGTACTTTAGTACCTTGAGGATCATTATCATTATCGGTGATTCCTCTCGCGCCTGTTAACAACTTACATCATTGGTTGGTAATCAGGCAATCTCCTTCCATGTTTGACTCTAGAACATCTCTCACATGGATCGACTTGTACTTTGAGTGAAGATCGAACGAGATTGAAGACCCCAGATCTAGTTTCATCCATCCAGGTTGCGATATATATTCAGGAAAATAAAGACATCAAATGTACATCATTGCTGCACAAATAATCATCCAATCTAAGGGATGATGGCTCTACCAGAATCATCAATCTACACTAAGACGATTGTCTGTCCTATGTACATGAAAAATGAATTTATAAAGCTGAGCATGGGAATGCCCGCCTCAGCTAGATCATGAAAATATTATGAAGATAATGTATTGTATTGTATCTTATTACAGGTATCCTTCCAGCTTGAAAGAACTTCGGATCCTCATGATAAAGCATTTCACCCGACATCAACAAGATTAACAACCTCATGCTTTAGGGGGCAATTGTTATAGACATTTTTGGGCACTGCAACCCCAAGCATAAATGTCCATAAACCAAGGGCTCCTAAGTCCCTAAAGGTGTTGTTCCAACCCCTAAAAGAACAAGGTCAACTGATTACAGCATCTCCCAGAAGTTCTCCATGAAAAACTACTCAGAACTGGCCAAAATTGGACCATTTCACCTCCTCCATAGGCAAAGTGTGTTGCATCCCACCTAAATACACACAGTAGGTGCGTTGCATTTCAAAAAGCCCTTCTATGGGGTGTGATGGGCGAGAAGGGATAAATGGCAGGGTCAATCCGCAAGGTGGAGAAGCATGGAATCTTCCAGAAACTTCTCCTCTAACACTTGCCTCTCTGAATTCGACCAGGGATGAGTAAGAGATCATCAATCTCCAAGTGGAATCAAGAACTATCAGAGGGAAGAAACTAATCAAATCTCAAGCTGACTCACCTCCCTTGCAGACATCTATATATGGATCCCTCATCCCAGAGATCCAGAGGCTGGAATTTTGCATCTGGTAAGGAAGTGTTGTTGGTTTCTTGAGACAACATCATAGTGTTGGGTGATCTAAGCTTTTCATGAGGTGAAGAAGTGCTTACCTACTGAGAGGATGATGCTGGGTCAGAACAATCAGTTGTAATTCTCTTTGCTCTTTCTTGATTATCAATAAAACTATTCAAGTTTTCTTCCATACACTTGTGTGATTGATGTTTTATGCATTTGTGTGGCTAATATACATCTGATCCTATATTGCTTACGATAATAGATCTATGTTCTCGTAGAGTGTTATGCTGCTTTGATTCTATAGGTACTCTGTGAAGCTGGGTATGAAAGCAAGTAGCAAAGGACTATCAGAAGAGAGAGGAATCGAGCAAGGAACCAAGCGCAAGACAGAGGTTGGTCTCCTTTATTCTTCTCTCATCTATCTTTCATAAAGGAAAACAAAAGTAGTTTTAGTTTGTTTGTTTCTAAGGTAGCTACCAGCCTTAGTGGGATTAGCAGTTCTGCATAGACACTATTCCTGGTAACAGTAGGCTCTAAAATTTCATCCACCTTTGCAAGAAAATGAACCAGGGATACTCTAAAATTTAGTGAGTTTAGCAACTGTGAGAAGTGAATTACATACACAGTCAACTTTGTTTTGCTCTTGTATTTGAAAAAATTCTGTCAACCCTCTCATTTTCTCCTCAAGATTTACCAGCAAGATGACAGGAGGGTATAATAGGAGAGAGCCCACAAACATTGTGAGAATACAACAACACCCCTAGGTACTTGAAATCTTTACAAGATACAACTAGATGGGGTTTTTCGAAAGAATCACAGGGTGTGGTGATGAGGTGGCCCAAGAATTTTCTCACTCCCTCACTCCACAAAGTAGAATCCATGCCACTGTTGTAGTAAGGGGCCTCACTATAGATGTCACCCTAGAGCTCATCAACACAGTCACCACACTTCCCCTAGGAATTCCATGAAGAAAATAAGACAAAGGAGACAACCAGGTGGAAAAAAGGAAATTCTTTTTAGAAGGTGAAGAACCCACTGAGGAAAAAAATGGAGTAAGGAGGGATATTCTACCATACCCATGGAGTGAGGTAGGCTATGAACTCATAAAATACATCTCACATGAGGGTAGATATACTGTTGTTTATGGTTATCATTTCAGGATCCTTGAGGAACTAAGATTTGGGGAGGAAACACCACTTCACCAAAGACTTAGCATACCCTATTTATTGCTGCAATCACTCATAGACTCCAGCAGCAAAGTGAAGGAAGGGAATTCCCAACAGTTGGATCACCATGGGTTGATTAGGATCGTCATTGAAGATGCCCTCCAAAACCTCAAAATCCCTATAGCATGGTCAGCCTAGAGACTTGCAAGCAAAGGATTACATCAAGACCCTCACTTATGATGTTAGTCCTACTATCAGTGAAGAGGAGGAAAAACATGAAGAGGAAGATCCAAAGCAAGATAAGGATGAGATCGATGAAGAAGAAGATGTCACAGAGGAACATGATGAAGCAGAAGAAGAAGAGGAAGAATGGAAGGAGGATGATGATTAAATAGTGAGGAAACTAAGGAAGAAACTGATAGAGATGATGAAGATCCACAAGAGGAGAATACAGGAAAAACAAAGATGAAGAAGGCATTGAAATAGAGGGAAAAGTACACAAGGAGGAGTCACTGAGGGTGTATCTAGAGGTCACTGTGAGAGAGGCAACAACTACCCTCACTACTCTCAGCACCCCAGTCAAGCAAAAACGAAAAAAGAGGAAAACCCCACTATATTTCAGAACAAGAAAGAGAACAAGAATAAATTTAATAGGGGAAGCCACAAACATCAACAAAAATTCCTATTGAGATTGTAAACTATGTAAACTTTGAAACAGGAACTGATGCTGTTACCCGTTTCGTAAAGATAGCAAAAAAGTGACTTGATTTTGAAAAGGGGTGATGCAGAACGCACATGTTTTTTTTAGAGCATAGTTTTTGGCACTTTAATTTTTTTATGTACATTACATTTTAGAATGGTAGTGATTTTCATGCTGATTTAAAAAAGTGAGTATTCTTCATCAAACCCTTTTTTTAAAAGACCTGTTTTTTGGCTTTAAATTTTCTAATATATAAAATGTAAATAATTATTTTGTAAATTTGATAATTTTTGAAGTGGTCGTTTTCTTCACATTTTCTTGTTTTTTATTTTAATTTTTTTTTTAGTGAGGTTTTTATTGTTTTGCATTTCTAAATTAGAAGGTTGATATTTAGAATTTTCGATATTCTACATATTTATACATCCTTAATTAATTTTTCAATCCACATGAAATAATTGTTTCTAAAAAACAATATTTTTTAACAATGAACATAAAAATAACCATTTTTAACATAAATATAACTAAAAAAGTATACATTTTGATAATTTTTTGCTATAATTGACATGTCAAAATCACAATTTTGATACGATAATTTTAACTAAAAATGGTTAAATAATACTTTTTTTTTATGAATTTCATGTCAAAAAAATAATAATAGTCAATTTTTTTTTCAAAAAATAATGATTAACTTAAAAATCTATGCGAAAATCACATATTGCAAATATTGAACGTATAACAACCCTAATTGAGTGTTTATTCTTCTCATAAAATGTCAAAGTCAAAACATTGCAAAGCTTGATTTACAAGCATAGCTTAAATTTAATAAAAAATGTCACGTAATCCAAACTCTTCGTCGTCTAGAGTTTCATCATTGTCTTCTTCCACAATATTTTTTGTTTCCTTTTGCTCATTTTCCTCTTCTAATGGTGGTTGGGGTTCCTTTGCCTTTTTTGCCACACGTGATTCACTAAAGTCCCCTTTCTTCAACCCAATTTCCTGTATTGCATCTGGAAGAAATTGAAGAGCATTAATTTTTTGTTGAATTAAATTGCACTGTACTGGATCTTTTTCAATTGCAATGCAATTTCTTCCTTTTTGAAGGCAACATGCTAGTGTTGTACCTAATTATCAAGCACAAAAGAAATAATGAACTAAATTAGTATAATGACATATTAATTAAAAAATAACATATTGAAATTCAATTCCATATAATAAAACTTACCTGAGCCGGAAAATAAATCCAGAACCCAATCTCCTTCATTTAAACAAATGTCTATAAGATAGTTAATCAATAATTGTGGTTTTTGATAAATGTTAACTATCTCTCCTTTTGCTTCTTTGTCTTCATATGTTAGTTTTATCACAACAACATCATAAGTGAGTATTTGGCTATGACTCTTTCCGTCTACCCGATTAAAAATCATAGACATATGGCTATCATCTTTTTCCCAGCTATCAATATGAATGAACTCACAATCATTTATAAATTGTTTATCTTCATTGTTAAGAAGATTTGACTTTTTCTTGTAACATGAAATAGTAAAAGTTCAATTAACTTGTACATAAATAAAATTTTCAACATTAATCAAATATACATTTTAAACGTCTTACCATGTAAGCTGCATCCTTGAATTTGTTTTCCCCTTGAAGCTTGACAATATCATTGCCAATTGTGTGTCTAAATGAAATTTCAAAAATCTCCATAATGGTGATGACGTGACTTCTACAAATCTTGCAACCAATTTACTAAGAGCTTGATAAGAATAAGGGTCACTATTGTAGTCAATGTTTCGAATATTGAAACCATGGGGAATATCTGCAATGACTAGGGCATAATACCTTTTAGGTATGAGTTTAGCAATGTCTTCACAGTCACCTTGTATTACTTGATATTGAATAGTGTCTAGCCCATTCCAAATGAAATGATTAAGATTTGGATCAAGTTGAACATTCTTAATACGTTGCTTCCTCAGTATTTCGATCTTTATTTTTTCAATAAAGGTTTTGAAACTATTTGGCGCTCCATTCTCATCCTTCCTCATCTTTTATAAAATAAACAAATATATGTGTAAGTTATAAATTAAAAATAGTACATAGGTGAATAAAAATGAATGTATAAATCAAGATACCTTTTTAAATGAAAGATAAAAAGATTTTAATGTTGACGTAGAACTTGAATCTGGATAGTTGCGTACAATATCATCCCAACTATCTTCATTCAACAATCTAACCATTTGTTCTTGAATTTTCATGTAAACTTTGTGACTGCATAGATGAAGTAATAAAAAGTTATTATAATGATATGTATAACAAATACTACCGAGAACAACATGTTTTATTTAAAATATAATTATAATATAGAAATAAATAAAAATAATTCAACAAAATTACTTTTGAAATTCTTCAGACATTTCCTCCAATGATAATTCCACTGACCTCACACGAGATAATATTGCTTTGACAATTTTTTCATCTTTCACTCCTTGCATCACCCCCCAAAGTGTGATAGCCATATCGTGTGGAAGCTGCTTCATTTCAGGAGCTGATTAATTGTTGCCACATATCAATGGATTAGACTTTTTGACCCTTTGGTTTTTAATGGCAATGTATTCCCACATGCTAAAAATCTCATCAATCAACTTCCAAACATCTCCAGTTCTAAATGCCAATTGAAAAATGTTATCAACACCTTTGAATAAATCACTATTTTTGCTGCCTTTTCCACCTTTTGAATTGGATTTCTCTTCAATTTGATAGCCTATTTCCATACAACATTCCTTTCGGAAATCTGCAGTAACATTTACCCTATCCCCACCATATTTTTCTTCAAATTCGCTATGAATAAATCTAACTTGGATGAAAGTCATAGACATCATATATTCATTATCTGAATTATGATCCCATGCCACTAACTTTGCTTCTGTATTTGATAAACCAGCGTAAATGATATATTTCATTGTTTCAAAATGTGGGTTATTAGGATATTCCTCCATCAATTGTCTTTGAGCTTCTATAGAATGGTTCCCCCCAAGCACATAATAATTGTATTCAAAACATTTTGACTTATCAAATGCTTCTTTGTTGGGAACTTGAAGTGGATCAACAAGAAGCACATAACTAACCACATGAGAATATGGATTGTACCTCATCAATGTCTTCAAGTTGTGAACATGCAGATCATGTGGCTTTCTAACTTGATATTGAAATTGTCCTTCACTTTCTTTATACGTTTTCCTGACATTAAGATGAAATGTACGACCACCATAAATTAAGTTTCTCTTTGTCAAATTCTCTCAAATGGAATTTTGTTTTGTTTTGATAATGCAATCCTCTAAATTAGCTCTTGGTGTAATGATTTCTCTGCTTTCTTTTGAAGTTTCACTAGGTTCCTGACTGTTGGTAATGACTGCTACAAAATATTCAACTTTACTTTTCTTGGTCATAACATTCCCAACAGATTTATTCTTCGGCATTGTTACTTTTGGTATTTTATGGCTCTTCTCAATTCCAATGTCATCTTCAGTAATGGCAACATATGCTTCACTATCAATTTCAACTTAATTGTCCTCAAAAGTAACTTGTTTACCCTTGCCAGATTTATTCACTAGAGGCATTTCTTTTTGATTCTTTGGATGTAGTTTTGTAGCATCATCAATTACTACATTTTGCTTATTTTCCATATCTTCTTCTGACACTGAGTAAAAACTGCTAACAACTTTCATGATATCATTCTCTATGAAATGAATGCCTCCCAACCTAACTGAACAACTTTCAACAAAATTCTGCCAAACAATATATCATATGTCAATAAAAAACAAAGTTAAAAAATATAGCGAGACACTTTCAAGAACGCAAAATACAAATATAAAAAACAATACTTATGATGTTTTGTGTCATATCGTTTACGATTTGTTTACACAACTTTGTAGATACCTCTCTCATGCCATACAATGAATATGATAGTCTGCATTTAACCCTTTCATGTGACTTGGGAGCTTTTGTAAGTACGTAAACAACTTCAGTGTCCGGTACTAAACACATATCTATGACTCTTCCCATCACATCAAAAATTCCATTCTCATTCGGTATATCAATATATAGATATATATTCATATTTTTGCTTTCTCTTTCTCTCACATACTAGATTCTTGATGGAAATTTCACCTCTTTCGAATTCTTCCAGTCTGAAATCATCTTCTTATCACTTGAGGCACTTGAAAGATTTGTAGTCATGAACTCAGGTGGAGTTCATTCACCAATGTTTTTTGAAGATGCACCTTTAAGAGTATTTAGTCCAGAAAGATTCACTGAAATTTTCTTTGATGCTATTTTCCTAAAAAATAGAAACACATAAATCAGTAAATAATAAAAACATATTAACTTAAGTTAACATTGAAAATATGTCATAAATTTTTTATTTGTATGATCAGAATCGCCCCGCCAACGCCGCCACCCTCACCTGCCCACCCTCCACGTCCCCTCCCTCACCGACCACCCCTCACATTCTAAAAGAGTATGCATTAACATTATAGTCTAAAAAAAGTAAATCAGAAATAAATCATTCCAAAGTTAACTATATATATATATATATATATATATATATATATATCTATATATCTATATATATATATATATATATATCTATATATATATATATATAATGTCTGATTTTTTTAATAAGTACAAAAAAAAAAATTATGTAGTGGTGCCCCACTGCACCCACTGGCGCCCTATCCCATCTGCCCCCCCGGGTGGCACCACCGAGCGCCCCCCCCTCTCCCTCCAACCGCTTGGGAACCCCAAACCTGGGCACCCATGCCCCTAGCCCCTGAACCCCCTCCCCTAGGCACCCACCAGCACCCACACCACCCAACCCCCCGTCGGGGCACACAACCCCAACACCCAGCTTGCGCCCTCCACCCGCCCGGGCACCCCACCCCACCCACTGGCACCCCCACATGGGAGACCATCCCCCATCCCAAACTGCCCTCCAGGGCACCCTGCAGCCTCCTATCGATTGGACGCACCACCCCACCCACCGGCACCCATCCCCTCCCCACCAGCACCCCCTCAAGGGCGCCCATCCCCCTCCCCAAACCCCACCCATCGGGTGCCCCGCCCCACCCACTGGCACCCCCACAGGCGTCCATCCCCTGCCACATACCCCCCTCCCGGGTGCCCCGCACCCTCCCCTCGCTTGGGCGCCCTCGCCCACCCACCGGCACCCCCCACGGGTGCCCATCCCCTGCCCCAAACATCCTGCGCAGGTGCCCCGCACCCTCACCCCACCCGGGCACCCCAACCCACCCTCCCTTTCGGTGCTCGCCCTCGCGCCAAACCCCAACCTCCCGGCGCCCGCCCCCCTCCCCGCGCCGCCCCACCTGACCCTACCCCACCCACCAGCACCCCCCCATGGGCGCCAATAACCCACCCCAAACCCCTCTCCCAGGCACCCCGCATCCTCCCCTCGCCTGGGCCCCCCACCCCACCCACCGGCAGCCCCCCACGGGCGCCCATCCCCCACCCCAAACACCTCGCCCGGGCGTTCCAACCCACCCTCCCTCTCGGCATTCGCCCCCATGCCCAACACCGCCCTCTGATGGCCTGCCCCCCTCCCCGCCCCGCCCCACCTGACCCCACACCACCCACCGGTACCCCCCCATGGGCGCCCATCACCTGCCCCAAACCCCCCTCCCGGGTGCCCCACACCCTACCCTCACCTGGGCGCCCCACCCCACCCACCATCACACTGCCACGGGTAGCCATCCCTCACCCCAAACACCCTACCAAGGCACCCCATGCCCTCACCCCACCTAGGCGTCCCGCACCCTCACCCCGCTCGGGCGCCCCAACCCACCCTCCCTCTTGGCACTCGCCCACGTGCCCAACCTCGCCCCGCCCACACAACCCCACCCACTTCCGCCCCATCCTAACGACCTGCACCCCCCCCCCATGGGTGCACATCCCCCACCCCAAACCCCCGTCTCAGGCGCCCCAAACCCTCCCCTCACCCGGGTGCCCCATCCCACCCACCGGCACCCCCCCATGGGTGCCCATCCCCCGCCCCAAACACCTCGCTCGGGCGCCCCACACCCTGACCCTGCCTCGGCACCCCAACCCACCCTCCCTCCCGGCACCTGCCCTCGCACCCAACCCCACCCTCCTAGTGCCCACCCACCTCCCCGCCTTGCCACGCCATACCCAGCGGTGCCTTCCCTTCCCCTGGGCACCACGAACCCATCCCGCCGGGGCGGCCCAACCCACCCTCCCTCTCGGCGCCTGGCCATGCACCCAACCCCATCCTCCCGGTGCCCGCCGCCCTCTCCACCCTCCCAGCATTCCCCCCCACCACATCCACCGGCACCTTCCCCCCTGCCGCCTATCGAGCGGGGGTGTGGGTCGCCCGGGTGGCGCTAACCTCGGCCACGCCACCCGAGCGGCCCGCGCCCCTGAGCAGGCAGCAGGATAATTCCCGCCGCCTGCCATGTGGGGGCGCGGGCTGCCCGTGTGGAAATGGACTCGGTTGCGCCACCCGGGCTGCCCACGCCCCCGCTCGGTAGGTAGCAGGGTGATTCCCGGAATTACCCTTCCACCTGTCGGGCGTGGGTGCTAGCGGCCCGGGTGGCACCGGACTCAGTCCTGCCACCTAGGTGACGCGCGCCCCCGCCCGGCAGGCGGCAGGGTGATTCTGTCTGCCGGGCGGGGGCGTCGGCCACCTTGGTCGCGCAGCCAAGTCCAGCGCCACCCGGGCGGCTCGCGTCCCTGCCCGACAGGCAGTAGGGTGATTCCAGGAATCACCCTCCTGCCTATCGGGTGAGAGTGGGAGCTGCTCGAGTGGCGTGGCCGAGTCACACACCAATTGGGTGGCATGTGCCCCCGCCCGGCAGGCGGCAGGGTAATTCCGGGAATCGCGCTGCTGCCTGTCGAGCGGGGGCACGGGCCACTAGGGTGGCACAACCGAGTCTAGTGCCACTCGGGCGGCCCACGCCCCGCCTAGTAGGCGGCAGGATGATTCCGGAATCTCCCTACCACCTGTCGCACGGGGGTGTGGGCCACCCGGGAATTGAGCTGCCGCCTGCTGGCCGAGGGCGCGAGCCACCTGGGTGGCGTGGATGAGTCCGGTGCCACCCGGGTGGCCCGCGCCCCCGCTCGGCAAGCGGTAGGGTGATTCCCGTGGGCCGGCCAGTAGGTGGTAGGGCGATTTCGGGAATCGCCCTGTTGCCTACCGTCTAGGGGCTCGGGGCGCCCAGGTGGCACCAGACTCGGCCACGCCACCCGGACGGCCCATGCCCTCGCTCGGTAGGCGGCAGGGCGATTCCCAGAATCGCCCTGCTACCTGCCAGGCGGGGGCACAGGCCGCTGGTCGGGCGCCGACTAGGAGGGAGGTATGAAGGCTCTCATGGGTGGGGTACGGTGGAGCGATCGGAGGGTGGGGCGAGTCTCGATGGGTGGGTGGCTGGGGTGGGGCGCTTGGGGGGTGAAGGTAGGGTGGGTTAGGGCGCTCGGATGGGGGAAGGGTGTGGGCTGCCTTGGGGGGGGAAGGGATGGCAGAAAGGAGGGTGGAGTTAGGTGTGGGGTGGGGTGGAGCGCTCGGAGGGCGGGGTAGGCAGGGTGGGGCGCTTGAGCAAGGGGAGAGTGGGGTGGGGTGCTTGGGGGAGGGAGTGGTTGGGCGCCCAGGCAGGGGGAGAGGGTGGGGCGCCCTGGCGGGGGTAGAGGGTGGGGGCGCGTCGGTGGGGCTTAGGGAGGGAGGGCGTCTGGGGACGCGGGAGGGGTGAGGGTTCCCATTGGGGTGAGGGCGCCCAGTGGGGTGGGAGGAGGTGAGAGTGGGGGGTGAGGAAGGATGGGCACGAGAGGGGGGCAGGTCTAGGGGTTTGGTGGTAAGCGATGAGGTTGGTGTTGAGGGGGTTAATGGGGTAGGGGCATAGGGTGTGGGTGAAGGGAGTGAGGGTGTCGGGAGGGGGGTTGGAGGTAGGGGGCGAGTCGGGCTGTGGCGCCCACCTTAGCAGCTCGCCCGCCCGTGTGGGGATTGGGCGATTCTAAGAATCACCCAACCCCATGATAAGCGGGCGATTCGCTGGGCCGCCCCAAAACCCCCTACCGCCTCCCCACACACTCACATCCCGCCCGCTCACCCGACCTCCCCGCCCACTCTGCGACAACATGGAGGTCCACCCACAGGTATTAGGCGATTGAGTTTGATCAGGCCCACCATGCTCATGATGGATGTAATTATTATTTTGGCTCAGAAAAATTATTAATTTAAAAAAAGGAAAAACTTTTTCATTAAACGAATTTAATATGAAATTTTTCAAGTAAAAAAATTTAACTTACCTTTCAATTGTGAGAATTCTTTGTTGAATATGTTGTTGATAGCGATGTAGTTGTTCCACAAATTCACGAGTCTTTCAATGATTTTCAGAAAGCCTAGATGTGATGTGACTAATAGTGATAATGAAATTTTAATATATAAGTGAAATTACGGATATGTTTTACCATACGGTTAATGTGGGATAATTTGTTTCAGAATATATTATAAAAAAAAATCAATTGTTTAGTAAATATTATATACTTTAACTATTACAATAATTAATGTAGAAGTTGTAGTTTACAATTTTAATTTTAATGATTTATTTCATAAAAAAATTTAGTTTACATTTTTCAATAAATTGTAGAACAAAATAATGAAGGTAAATAAATATAACATACCTTTTGGAGGGAAAATTTCATTCTTTAAGCTATATAATATCTTTAGGAGACTCTCCATTTGTATCATTCAACATCTTCTACTTGAAAGGGATGGATTGTTCTGATAGTGAATTTTCGATTTATACACCATCAACATCTTCATCGCGTAACAATTCTATTCATATTGATGAATATAGCGGGAATTCTTCCACTATGAATAGAAAGTCAAATCTTCCACTTAGTCCTGATTCTAAGGACTATGAGAGCAGCACTGATGAAAGAGGGGATGGAGAATTTCAAATAAATAAAGAGTCACAAATTCCACTTAGTCCTTCTTCGAAGGACTATGAAAGCCGCAGTGATGAAGAGCATGATGGTGAAGTTCAAAAGAACGGAGTGTCACGATGTCCACTTAGTCCTAATTCTGAGGACTATGAAAGAAGCAGTTTTCAAGAGCATGATGGTGAAGTTCAAAATAACGGAGTGTCATGATGTCCCCTTAGTCCTAACTCTGAGGACTATGAGAGCAGCAGTTTTCAAGAGCATGATGGTGATGTTAAAAAGAACGGAGTGTCACGATGTCCACTTAGTCCTAATTCTGAGGACTATGAGAGCAGTAGTTTTGAAGAGCATGATGGTGAAGTTCAAAAGAACAGAGTGTCACGATGTCCAATTAGTCCTAATTCTGAGGACTATGAGAGCAACAGTTTTGAAGAGCATGATGGTGAAGTTCAAAAGAACGGAGTGTCATGATGTCCACTTAGTCATAATTCTGAGGACTATGAGAGCAGCAGTTTTGAAGAGCATGATGGTGAAGTTCAAAAGAATGGAGTGTCACAGTGTCCACTTAGTCCTAATTCTAAGGACTATGAGAGTAACAGTGATGAAGAGCGTGATAACGAATTTCAAAAGAATGGAGTGTCAAAGTGTCCACTTAGTCCTAATTCTAAGGACTATGAGAGTAGTAGTGATGAAAAGCATGATGTTGAATTTCAAAAGTATGGAGTGTCACAGTGTCCAGTTAGTCCTAATTATAAGGACTATGAGAGCAGCAGTGATGAAGAGTGGGATGATGAATTTCAAAATATTGGAGTGTCACAGTGTCCACTTAGTCCTAATTCTGCAGACTACGAGAGAAATAGTTATGAAGAGCGTGATGATGAATTTCAAAAGAATGGAGTGTCACAGTGTCCTCTTAGTCCTAATTCTAAGGACTATGAGAGCAGTAGTGATGAAGGACCGGATGATGCACTTAGTCCTAATTCTAATGAGTATAAAGGTAGCAATGACAAAGGACAAGATGTAGCATCTTAAATAAGTAAACAGTCACATTTTTGACGTAGTCCTAATTCTATGGACTATGAGAGTAGCACTGACAATGCACATGAAGAAGAATATCCATGAAACATCGAGTCAGATTTTCCATTCAGTATGAATTCTAAGGACTACGACAGTAGCACTAAAGAAGCGGAAGATGAAGAATATCCTCCAAGTCAATATTGGAAAAGCAGAGTTGATCATAGTGTGGATAACATTGCTCTTAATGATGATGAAAAGCCTTATACAAATGATGATCCAATGATGGAGATGTTGCCAAGAAATATTGTATCAAGGAGTAGGAGCAGACCTTTTCATATCAATGCAAGTTGTTCTAGTTATACAAGGGGTAGAGCAGATTATCTGACGAGAAGAAGTTCTATCAGTGCTCTCATTTCAAGTGAAGGTTTCCAAAAAGATTGCTTGAAACATATGGATTTCAAATTTGCATTAGAAAGCAGGAAGAGATATTTGTCAATGAATAAAAGCATGCAAAATTCATATCTAGTTGGGTGAATGCAATCTACATTGTTAGGTTACGATTATCATATTGGGACTTTATTTATCTGTAGAAAAGCTTTCAAAATGTTTCATTCAATTGGGAATTTTCGTCTCTTGAGAATTCAAGAAAAATTGGAAAAGGATCCCACATTTTATTCAGAAGTACATCATAAAAGACAGTTTGGGACATTATCAAATACTGCAATGTCATGGATGAAAGATTTCTTTTCAAAGCATGGAGAGTGTATGCCAAATAGAGAGACAATACATATTCCAGATAATTTTTCAAGACTAGAAATCTACAACTTATACAAAGAATATGCAGAAGGTGCTGAGGGACATGGCCAGTTTATTACATATCAATATTTTGTGAAAGTATGGAAGAAAGAATTCAATGTCTGTATTCCTAAGAAGACAAGGATGGGGATTTGCAGTACATGTGCTTCTCTAAAATCAAAAAGGGATAAATGTGAAGGGTCAGAAAGAGGTAAGCATTCATAGTTTTAACTTTTAATATTGTATAGTCATCAACTATGAAAACATATTTCTTAATGAATTTCTTTTATGTTGTATAGATTTAATTGTCAAAGAACTTCAGGATCATCGTGAGCAACAAACAAACAAAAAGAAGAAGTTTTACAAGCATCGAAAGAAGTGTTATGATAATCCAAATAAATATTTGGGTTTGATAATTGATGGTATGGACCAGAAGAAAACACTTTTACCACATTTTGTTCACACACCCAAAAATTTACAGGAGGAAAATTTTATTCAATTTCACTTGGTCAGTTGTATGGTCTCCAATGGGAAAATGTTGCCAAGGGTGTACCTCACAGCTCCAAATATTCATAATGATGAAAATGTGACCATAACCATAATTCATGACGTGATTTCTCATTGGTCTGGTACTCTTCCTGAAGTTTTGTGTCTAGAATTGGACAACAATTGCCGTGAAAACAAAAATCAAGTTGTTTTTGGATACCTAAACATGCTTGTTGAATTGAGATTTTTTCAAAAGGTAAAGGTTGGTTTCCTTCTTGTTGGGAACACTCATGACCATATTGATCATATGTTCAATTGTTTTTCAATCAAATTGAGGAGGAAGCAAGTTGGGGGCTTGCCATCACTAATTGGATGTCTTAAGAAATCATACATGCCAGAGACTACTTTTGATGTGTTGGAAGAAACTGACATGCGAAGGTTTATTCTGGGTTCATATGGTGACGGGAAATGCATTGAACAACTTAATGACATTAGCTTCCAACATCAATTTTGTATCAAAAAAATTGATGGGAAAACACTAATATGGGGCAAGAAGTATTCAACTGCTACAGAATGGGCACCATCATCAGGTTTGCAATTTTTTAAGTTCATTCCAGATCATCCAATATTTGCATCAAAAATATTGTTATTCCAATCAGTTAGTGAAGTTCAGAATGCACGCAGGAAACATAGAGATATAAATTATTCTGATTGCCTGGAAGAAATTAAAAAATGTATTAGATATACATATGAGTACTTTGACATTGCTGATTCAGTTTGGTGGGAGTCATTTTTCAATAATCAAAGTGATATCATTTAAACAACAACAAATGAAGATATACCTTTGAAAAATCCATTTATTTGGCCACAAAATGTGTCGAATGAACATGACAAAGTAAACATTGTTGAACAACAACAATCTCAAGGTATTATTAGTTCTTCACAGGCAGCGGAAAGAGAGATGTATATTGGTTCCAGAAGATCTCGTGCACAACGTGAAGCCATGGAAGACCTTTATAGGGGTTCAGTACAGGATATTAAGGAGGGTTGCATGATTGCAGTGCTAGCAGATGGAGATCCCAATGGCTATCCATTTTGGGTTGCTAAAGTTATAAAGGTCTTTACAGAAAATGAGGATGTTACGAGTGTTGAAGTACATTGTTATGCCACAAATACACACCCATTCAATGGTGTGTATAAGCCAAAGATGGTAGTTGACAAAAAAAATGGCGGAAAGAGAAAAAGAAAGGGTACAAATATAAATCGCTGCCGCACAAACATATTAAAATTGGAGGATGTTGACATACTTGTTTATGACTTCAATTTAACAAAGAGAGGAACTCTTCGCTTCAAGATGACAGAGATTCTAAAAAGGTTGTTACCAGAAGGAACAATGCTGAGATGGGAGTCTGCTAAAACCAGTCGTAGATCTAGAAGAATTTTGAAACCTGAAGTGTTGGGCATGCATGTGGACTTAGATGGGGCACTAGTTGATGAAAGAGAAGAATATGGAACATCTTCGTCAGCATCCAGTCACTCATCTGAAGATGTGAATTTTGATGGTGTGCAAGAAAATATGAGTGATTTTGAATAATTATTTAAGACAGTTTATATAACTGATGTATGCATCGTATCTTGAAATGAAATTAATGATTTCCATACGGTGTTAAATGAGAAGTTATGAGGCATTTTTATATTGTTGGATTATATGTCTTAGTTATGATAATTTTTATTGTTTAAAATATCTACAATGCAATATTAAATTAGAGATATAATGTATGTTTTATTCAATATACAAATAATGACTTTTCAATTCATTTAGTGATGTAATTCATTCATAATGTCATGGTTTTTTAATTTTATAGTTGAAAAAAATTCAATTTCTTTTGTATCTAACATGCTATGGTTGAAAACATGTTGAATTTATACTTAGGAAAGAAAAATGATATTCTACCAAAAACATTAATGTGTTTTTTTCCTCATAAACAACTTTGTTTGGCACATAAAAATTTGGTTTTACTAACATTTTTTAAAAAGTTTGAAAATTGACCCTAAAAAAAAAATCATTGTTCCAATATCATCACTTTCATTTTGAAGCTATATTTTGCATCAAAATTTTGTAGTAAATTTCGTAGTCACTGCCATTTTTGAAACATGTTCAAAATTGACCCTAAAAAATAAAATCATCGTTCCAGTATACACACTTTTCATTTTTAGCATTGTTTTTGATGTTTTTTCGGGGTTTTTTGGCCAGAGTTCCCGTTTTTAGTTTATAGTTTCCGTTTCAAAGTTTACATAGATTGTAGATTCCGCTACACAAAAACACAAAATTCCTTCCCCTAAGTCACCTATCACCTATGTAAGGAGGCCTAATACTAGATCAACTTCTTCAAAGAGTAAGGAAATCCTACAAGATCCACAACAAAACCTACAGGAGGCACAAAAATTGGAAAGAAAGGTAGCGGAGAAACAAGAAACAAAAGCATAAGACCCACAGACAAAGGAACCAAGCCACCAACCTAACATGGACTCCTATTACTGGTTTATTAAAGGAGGTAGGGTAATACCTCAAACATTTGCCATCCCATTTTTTTCGAACTTGAGAAGGAGAGGGATAGAACCCAATGATGGATGTAGATCGCAAAGTCAAAGGGGGTGGAAGACATTGGGCACATGTAAGATAAACTCAAAGAAATGGGCAAAGAGCTAACTGGATTAAGGGATGCAGAAGCAATAATGAGAAGTCAACTTGAGAGAGGAAATGCATGGCTGAGGGGATAGTTGCAAGAAAGAGAGAACCAACTAGCATGTATGTCCAACCTCTCCTTGGAGGCCATCCAATGTATGATGCCAGCTAAATCCTATGGTATTTACCTCAAAGAACAATGGTTGTAGTTTCAGATTAAGACACTAGTACAAAGAGGAACCATGCCATTTCAGGACTACAGGTAGTTTATTGATCTTTGTGATCAAAGTACACTAGAGGATAGGGCCAAAATGGCTGAGTTTTATTTGCACAACATGGCCCTCACATACATGAATGTTTGGGACCCTAATTCCAAGCTAAGAGATCCACAATTAATGGGTTTGGCATCATGGATGAACCATGAAGAGTCAAGAGCTACAAAGATGAAAATAATATTGGATAGAGAGAAAAATGAACCTCTTTTGATCAGAGTTGAATAATAAAATCCCATGGCCCTCGTTAGTACCCATAATTTGATTACAAATGATCCTCAGCTGGAACCTAGATATCTTGTTGCCCAAGAGCAAGAAATTTCACATTTTGAGGATATGTTTAGGCTACTAGGAGATGATAGTGTACATGCTTCTCTAAGGACATGGAACACACCACCACACAACTTGAAGATAAGAGAATATCACTCTCCTCAAATGTTGAGAGAGACATTCAACATGACACCTATGTATAAGCAATCTATGCAAAGGTTTAAGATCAATTGGATAGGCCTTAAACTCAGTCCGCCACTACTCTTAGGGATGCTAGAAGGGAGAAAAGAAGAAGAATAAAAGAGGTGGTGGGAGGAAATAGAAAAGAAATCAGGCTTCTATGAACAAGAAGAAGAGACCATAATAGAGCCATGGGATGTCAGAGAGGCTACCAGAGCCATGAAGGGTATGGATATTGACTAAGTTACTCAAAGGACGAGAAACACTTTCACTAGGGGGGTGATGATGAGGCTCATCGTCGAGTAATTATATGGGCCTTGATTCACCTCCTAGCTTAGTCAAAACAACAATTCTCATAACTTGTTACACACTTTTGATTATATTTTGTTTATGAGATGAGTTAGAGTTGGATATTTTTCTTTGTGGTCTAATGTGCATTTAATGTGAGATTAAAGGATAAAAGCAAGGAATTTTGGCAAAGACCTTGGTCAAAACTCAAATGGGACAAGGGAGAGGAATTAGAGGAGGTAAATCCTCCTCATTTACTACCCCTTCATTCGGATATTCCTCCATAAGCTCATAGTGCAAAAACCCAAATCACGAGGACTAGAAGGCAACTGAGCAAGTGAATGAAAAAGCACCATTTTATCTCGAGTTTGAGATTCGAGCCTCCCTGATTTTAAGGAAGTCATTGGAGACTTCAGATGTATAAGTAGAGAGGTCTAGGACCTCAGTAGGATTTGGGTTTTTTTATTGTAAAACTCTACTCTATTTTCAAGTTGCAAGACTTGTGACAGTTTTTTATGTAATCCATTGTTTTGATAATAAAAATGAGTTTTTTTTTTAGCCAACATTGAGTTAACTTAGAGGGTCGAAGCTCTTGGGTTAGGGCCCAAGGCTCCTCTTTATTGTACATGTATCCTAGTATAGATTCATAGTTTAACTGTTCATTTTCTTAGTACATGCATTTCCATTACAACAGTGTAGATTAGATTGGTTGTGTGATAGTTTGCTTCCATTTTTGCCTTCTTTCAAGTAGTAGGTTAGCAAGGAGAAAACGGATCACCATAAGGCCATCAACAGGTGTATCGACCTCACTTCCTCCCTTTAAGACCATGACTTGAGGAAGGGACCCTTCAATAGCCACAAAAACACATATTTCTAGTTCTTGCATGAGCTTTGGAGTTTGTTGTCTTTGATTCAATATTTGGTTCATGTTGCAAGGTAGATTTCATTGTCATCTTTTTCGATCTCCATTTTTGCAATAAGATCTCACTCATGCTTTCATTCCCTTCAACAAATTTCTTCCTGAATAATATAGGCAATTGATTCATGTTTTTCTAGTTTATGAAAATGTATTTTGTTGCATAGTTCTTGGAAGACACACATTTTTTAAGCAAAGAAGGTACTTCAGTAGAAAACCTAGACTTCACCACCATCAACCACCTTCCACTTCCTTAGCCATCTCTTGTTCCACCATCACACTCACTAGTTTTTTTTTTTATCATTTTTCATTGAAATTCCCCTAGATACTTTGAGCGAATCTCGCCATCTCTTATCTTGGATATTGACTCCTGAGTGCTCCTAGACCTCCTAACACCCCATTCCACTTATCACACACCTTTTCCAAGCTTCCCAACACCTCCAACACCTCACAATTAGCTGTTAGCTATATCCTATATGTTTCCTGTAATTCCTACAGGATCATCCTGTAGATTTCTAGTACATCTTGTAGGTTTTCTTGAAATGACTTGTTTCGAGGCTGAATTGATGGGGAACCTCTAGGAAGTCACGTAATCCTCCTATGACCCTTCCACACCATCGAACCACTCCATAAACCTTCTAGCCATCCTCAATCACCCTCCATCCACCTACCACATCCATAAGAACAACTAATTGGCATACATGATTTTGCCTAAACAATAAATAAATAGTGAAAATAGATTTAGTTTAGTTTTTTCTTACACATTAGTATGGTTTGATGCTCTTTACTTCTACATCTTAGATAGTAACATTCATTTAGTGTTGATTTAGCAATTTTGCTTAGCATAGTTGTTTAGATGGTTAATTAGGATATGGTGTGATTTAGCATTTCATATTGTTCTCTTCATTACTGCAGCAGAGGAACTCTCTTAGAGTAGATTTTCTCTTCTTCCATCAAAGAATCAAGCTTCTTCTGATTCTATAGAAGGCTCGCTTGGAACCCCTGTGATCTCTCGCCGAATGAATAGTGACAACTGGCAAGACCTTAACTTTTACTTGTGCATATAGCACTGTCACCTCCAAGTTTGTACGAACCCCGGGTTGATAAGTAAAGTTAGTAGCCCAGGAGTTGCAACATCCTTGCTGCAATACTGGCACTCATCAAAGTTCCACTCCCTACTATCCTCAACCTAATGGAGAGGTTGAGGCCCTCAAAAATTTTCTTGAGACAATGCTTCAACGCATGGTAGGGTTCCATCAATTAGGTTGGAATTTTCTCCTTCACGTTTCTTTGTGAGCGTATCGAACCTTAGTCAGGACTACTTGTGGATTTACACCCTCTCAATTAGTATATGGACTAGAAGTTATCCTCCCAATTGAATGTGAAATTCCATTATTGAAACTAGTTATCAAACTTATTTGTACCACTTCCATATAGTAAGAGTGCCTTTTACATTTGACTCATTTAGATGAAACTCAACGTGATGCTGCTAGCTAATGAAGCTCATAGAAGATGCATCAAGTTGTGGTATGACAAAATTTTCAAGACTTGTCTATTCTCGGAGGGATGCCTTGTTATTTTATATGACCAGGAATCTCTTAAGTTAGGTTCAAGAAAGTTTCAACCCATGTGCTTAGGTCCATACTTTATCAAGTGATTCCTTGCAAAAGGGGCCTACGAGTTAGTATATTTTTATGGAATTCCCTTAGTGCAACCTAGTAATGGGTTGTAACTAAAAAATTACTATGCTTAATCTCAAGTGAATTTTCACTGTGTACATACTGTCTATAGGTTTGTTGAGTGTGTTTGTAGTGTCTCTTTGTAGAGTTTCACCTAGTTTTTGTTGGTTCCCTTTTATGTTTGGCTTGCAAATGTCAATATCTCTTGAAACTTTTATCAGTTATGTTGATGGTGTCATTCGTAGTACTCAAAACATATCTTCTGTAGCATGGGATATCTTTGCTCCAAATGGAAATTTAGTGAGTCTGTAAGGGATTTGTATTGGTCACTCCACCAACAACATATCTTTGTATATTGCAGTGGTTGAGCTACTATCTAATGCTATTTCACATGGTACCGACAGCTTAGTCATCAAAATTGACTCACAACTCGTAGTACTACAACTTGCTAGTGTATATTCAATTATAAGTTCCATAATCTTATGCATAGTTTTAAGAGTTCTCCTTATAGAAAGACATTTCAATTTCATACAATATGAACACATTTCTATAAATCTAAACACATTGACAGATGCCCTAGGTAATCATGTTTTAAATAGACATTTGCAACAAATGTAACTAATTTTCAATTCACATCACATCATATTGAAAGTACAATATAAACCCAAAAACATATATATATATATATATATATATATATATATATATATATATATATATATATATATATATATATATATATATATATATATATATATATATATATATATATATATATATATATATATATATATTAAGCTTGGTTTTACAAAAATTGTGCCCAAGAAACATATGGCATACATCATCCATATAAAAAAAACTACATGCAAATACTTAAGTAGACAATTCAAAGGTGCTCATGACAAAATGACTTTGCACAAGCCATCTATCGTAGTAATCGACCAATACCACTAGGCACTCCTATAGTGTATCGTTGAAGTCACAATAGAATCTGGTCGACTGTGGTCTCATCAATATTCGGTGTCAACCCCTCCATCTAGCACTCTACCTCTGATAGGACCTTGGCTACATCAGGATCCTAGAGTATATCCCGTTCTATTGTAGCGACCCATGTTGGTTCTACTGCCTCCTCTTATTTTCGTTCCTCTGAACGACATAGATATGAGGCACCAATAGGATGAATGAGTCCCATATTTGCATGAAACATCAATAGTTTAGTGTTGGAAACATAAAAAACAAAAAAAAAAAAAACAATTGTAAAAGTTTCAAAACTTAAAAGGTCAAAATTTCTTACCTGAAGCACCCAATTTCTCACCCTCAAGAATCACGAGCTCAAGGTCATCACAAAAACCAATTTTTGTCTAAGGATAATCGTTGATCATAATAAATTATATGCACAACCATACGAAGAAGGATAGTGAGAATTTGATCACTGTCGACCCCACAAGTCAGGACATATGATCTATTCATCTCCTCATCCATGGCACGATCTGATCAATAAGTTTGAGTGTAATCTACTGAGGTTGAAGTAATGGAACCTGCTATATCTCAAAGGAAACTAAGATCACACCATATCCAAATTTCGTTTGTTTCCCCTCTTTTGCAATAGACAAATGTTATTTCATATTAACCAAAATTCCCTCGCTCTAGTTGAAAAGTGTTCACTCTAGAAACTCTAACCCATATTTCATGTATGATCTGCTTGCTACATGTAATGTTGAGCTACCTACCAATGTTGCAATAATGAATAGGTCATTCTCAAAGATAAATGGGTCACATCTTTTATACTAATATTTCCATCCCTTATTGGTTGGGCTCAAGGTCTGCAATAGGTAGTTATGTAGTCTTTAATAGTTTCTCCACCACTTCTACCACCTAGGAGAGAGATGGGGGCACCTATCATGGACAAACATGTAAGAAAGTAGATGTCTTCTACCTTTATCTCAAGGATATGTTCCCCAAACCTCAATGCCTGTGCCTGGACATCCCATGATTGAATAAGATACTCTAACAATTCCATATGTTGTCTCATACTAGGAAGCCATTAGAATTTTAATAGCCCACAGTTCCTTAATTCTTGGATGGTAGCAAGATCATTCGCTGCATTCAAATCCCGTTCTTCATGATCTCTTTCTATCCACACAAAATCCATTTTGTTCTGATGAACCCATGAAACATCAATAATAGATTCATTCAGATCCTTTTCATGTAAAAAACTTGACAAATTTTGAGGAAAAGCTGCTGAGAAAACAAGAAAATTCCACCCCAAAAGAGAAAACCAGAGAATTTCATCCCTACATACAGTGTATGACTACTTAGGTGTAATGAAAATTTTCACTGTCTAGGCCTGTGTTGGTCTTAAGGCAAAATTTAGGAACCCTAACACCCTTAAAAACTTAGAAGTGTTGCATGAAATCATAAAATGGAGCTGTAGAAAGAAAGAGAAAGTTTTAACTCCTACATGGAAGCAACACTACCCAAAATGATGCACTGGATTGGTCACAATTAGTTGCATAAGATCGAGGGTGAAAGTACTCATAATTCTCACTATTGAAGGTGAATGTGAAATGGTAAATATGAACAATTATTTTAGAGTATATATGCCTTATCTTTCATTATTTTATTCATATTTAATGTTTTGACCTAGTCATGATTCATTTTTACTATGAAACAAGTATATTTAATCCTTCATGTGTTATTATCGTTGGGTTGTGTTATATTCTTTCCATGAATAGCCCACGTAGTTAACCGGGGCACTAGAGGGGAGCGGAGCCCCCCCCTTCGTTGCACCGATTGCATATCGGGGGGGTCACAGGGGGTTTGAGGGATGTGGGTAGCCACCCTCTATGAGGTCCGGGTCAGCGCCCTAGAAAATTTTGTTTTTGGACCCTATATTAGGTTGGGCAGACCTACCTATGGTTTTGTGCATGATTTTCACACATAGTTTTGGACGCGATGGTTTTCGGTCCATGGTATTGGACGGTTAAACATGTATAAATACGTATTGTAACATTGAAAGGAGCATAATGAAAAATCAAGTTGGTAGTACCTATTTTTGGATCTAGCGAAAAATCTATATGTATATGTGTTTTATATTTTGTGCTCTCGAATTTTTTATTTTTTGTGTTTTAGAATTCATATGCAGGTAATTTTAAGAGGGGTTAAAACCTACATTTGGTATCAGATCTTTTTTGACTTCAAGGGTACGCCTTTGTTGCTGAGGGGTTTCGCTCGGGCCTGTGGTACACCCTGTTCAGTGGGAGATCTACAGGATCAATTCCAGTGGTGAAACAAGATGGCAAGTAATGGAAATATAGAGATCGAGAAATTTAATGGTTAGAGTTTTGAGTTATGGAAACTCAAGATGGAGGATCTGTTTGTGGGTAAAGATGAGTATGTCACGGTAGATCCAGGTACTAAACCAACGAGATTGTTCGATGAAGAATGGAAGAAGTTAGATCGAAAGGCTAAGAGCACAATACGATTATGTGTCTCAGATTTGGTATTGCGAATGTATCAGGGGAAGCTACAGCAAAGGCTTTGTGGGACAAGTTAGGGACTTTGTACCAATATAAGTATCTAGTGAATAAACTGTTCCTATGAAAGAAGCTGTATAACTTGAGGATGAAAGTTGGAGACTCGGTGATAGAACATCTAAACGCATTTAATATTGTCGTAAGTCAATTATTATCTATTGATATTCAAATTTTAGATGAAGATAAGTGGATCAGTTTGTTGTGTTCTCTACCAGATTCATGGGATAGTCTAGTTATTACAATAGGTAGCAATGCAACTACCTTGTAGTTTGATGAAATAGTCTCATCCTTGCTGATGGAGGAGATGAGACAGAAAAATATGGAGAGCCAAAATGGTGATGCCTTGTCTGTACAAGGACGGTCCCAAAAGAGAAACAAAAATAAGTCATCGAGTGGGAGATCTAAATCTAGAGGGAGATTTAAATCTCCAAGAAAACTTGTAAAGGTGGTGTGATGGAAATGTGGAAAGGAAGAGGACTACAAAAGGGATTGTAAATCTAAATCTCCTGACAAAGGAAATGGATTTGATGATGCTCCTTCTGCAGAGGCAAAAACCACCTCAAATGAAGGTGGTGATGTGTACTTGGCTTCTTCAAGTACACATGTAGATCATGAGGCATGGTTTATTGACTGAGCTACATCCTTTCACTTCACTCCCCTTAGAGAGTGGTTCTGCGAGTATGAGAAATATGATGGTGGTGATGTCTTCTTGGGGGATGACAGGAAAGGTAGAATTGTTGGTCGTGGAAAAGTAAAGTTGAAGGTGCAAGGTGGAAGGGTTAGAATAGTTCCGGGTGTTCTACATATTCTTGCATTAGCCAGAAATCTGATTTCCGTAAGCAAGCTAGATGATGCAGGTGTAAAAATAGTGTTCGAGAAGGATACCTACAAAATGGTTTGGGGAGCACTGGTAGTGATGTAGGGAATTTGGATTGGAACTCTGTACGAGATGCAAGGTAGCACTATTATTGATTGGTGCAATATCTCTTTGGTTCCTGAAAGTGGAGGAAAAAATTTAGTGGTTTTTGGAGAGAAGACCATTCTGTGGCATCAAAGGCTTGGACATATCAGAGAGAAGGGCCTTCGAATACTTCATGGTAAAGGTATGGTAGACGGTATGAGTAATATCTCTCTGGATTTTGATTTCTGTGAAAATTGTGTATATGGGAAGTAGAATTGGGTGAGTTTCCCCTCTGGTGGTAAGAGGGCGAAACATATATTAGAAATTATGCACAATGATCTGATTGGACCTGTGAAGGTTCTGTCACTGGGTAAGTCTGTGTACTATGTATCATATATAGATGAATTCTCAAGGAATACATGGATATATTTCCTTAAGAAGAAATCTAAAGTCTTTGACAGGTTTAAAGAATTTAAGGCTTTGGTGGAAAACTAGAAAGATAAGAAGATAAAGGTGTTGAGGAAAGATAACGATGGATATTTTTGCAGCAAGGAATTTGAAGAATTTTGTAAGAAGTGTGGTATAGCATGGCAGAAGAATACTCAAAACACACATCAGAAAAATGGAGTTGTAGAAAGAATGAACAGGACATTGATGGAAAGGGCAAGAATCATACTTAGTGGTGTCGACTTATGACAAGAATTTTGGGCAGAGGTGGTGGAGACAGCATATTACCTGGTCAGTAGATTACATTCATCGACATTGGAGGATAAGACTCCACAAGAGGTATGGACTAGTAAGAAACCCTTTGTTTCACATCTGAGGGTATTTGGGTGTGATGCATATGTACTTGTTCCAAAGGAGAAAAGAACCAAGTTGGATAGTAAATCTGAAAAGTGCATCTTTATTGGGTATAAGGATGGTTTAAAGGGTTATAATATTTGGAACCCAATAACAAGGAAGGTTGTGTACAACTTAGATGTGGTGTTTAGATAGGTGAAAGATGTTATTAAACATGAAGTCCAACCAAAGGAACCCGAGAAGATAGAGTTTGAGCTTAAGGAGGAAGAATCAGACTCTACAACAGAGGAGGAATCAAAAGATGAAGAGCCACAAACTCCAGGTGTGAGAAGATTAGTTCGAGAAAGAAGGCAGCTGGAAAGGTATAGTCCATTTTCTTTCTGTTCAATTTTTTTATTATCTGTTACTGATGATGACCCCAGAACTATGAAGGAAGAATTATATTTAGAGGATGGAAAACTATGGAAAGAGGCCATGGTAAATGAAATGGTATCTTTTCACAAAAATGAGGCTTGGGATCTGGTGGAGTTGCTGGCTGGAAGGAAGCCCATTGGTAGAAAATGGGTGTTAAGGAAGAAGACAAATGTAGAAGGAAAGGTGGAGAAATACAAATCTTGGTTGGTAGAAAAAGGTTATTCCTAGGTGTTGGGAATTGATTTTGGTGATATTTTTTCTCCTGTTGCCAAGGTAGCTTCTATTAGACTACTTTTATCTTTTGCTACTGCTTTTGATTTTAAGGTAGAATAGATGGATGTGAAGACAATGCTTCTTCACGGGGATCTTGAAGAGGAGATCTACATAAAGAAACCTGAAGATTTTGTGGTGAGGGGTAAGAAATAAATGGTATGCAAGTTAAAGAAGTCTCTGTATGGGTTAAAACAATCACCAAGTATGTGGTATCAAGAATTTAATACATTTATACGGGGACTTTGCTTCACCAAAAGCAAAGCAAATCACTGTGTGTATGAAAGAAATGGTATGCAATTTAAAGAATTCTATGTTTGGGTTAAAAAAATCACCAAGGATGTGGTATCATAAATTTGATACATTTATACGGGGACTTGGCTTCACCAGAAGAAAAGAAAATCACTGTGTGTATTTTAAATTAATTGGTGACTGTGCTATTTATCTAGTCTTGTATGTGGATTATATGTTGCTGATTGGAAATGACAAAGAAAATTTCCAGGATTTGAAGACCCAATGTCCTCCAAATTCAACATGAAATATCTTGGTGCTACAAATTATATTCTGGGCATGGAAATTAAAAGGGATCGAGAAAAGATGAAGGTCGGGTTAAACGAGAGGGAGTATGTCAAAGCAATACTATAGAGGTTTAATATGCAGGATAGTAAATTGATGAAGGTTTCTATTCCTGTAGGTGTGAGGCTGTCTGCTGAACAGCATCCCAAGACACAAGAAGAGGAAGAGGACATGTCCCGTGTTCCATATGTAACTGTAGTCGGTAGCCTGATGTATGCAATGGTTTGTATTAGACTAGACATTGCACATGCAATGGGAGTATTGAGTAGGTTTATGTCAAAACCAGGGAAGGATCACTAGACAATAGTGAAGTGGGTTTCTACGTATTTGCGTGGCACTAGTGATTATGGTTTGTGCTACCAAGGAAGACTAGGATTGGACAGAGTGTTGGATATTTGTGGCTTTGTTGATGGAGACTAGATTGGAGATCTGGATCAGAGAAGATCTACAAGTGGGTATGTGTTTAACCTATTTGGAGGTGTAGTCAGTTGGATGAGTAAGAAACAATCTGTAGTGGCACTATCAACTATAGAGGCATAATACATGGTAGCCACTCATGCAAACAAGGAAGCAGTTTGTTTGCAGATATTGTCTTTAGGTATGGGGTTAGTACAGGGAGCTATAAGGATAGATTGTGACAACCAAAGTGCAATTTTCTTGGCAAAGAATCTTGCATATCATTCAAAGATAAAGAACATTGATGTTTAGTATCACTTTGTGAGGGATATGATAGAAGACAAAAAGGTGTTGTTGGTAAAGGTGGACACTTTGAAGAATACCACAAATGCATTGGCAAAACTATGAGCTCTGAGAAGTTCTCTTGGTGTAGAGAAACAATGGGCATTTCATGGCTAGATAAATGACTAAGCTCTCTTGTGGCCCCCTGTGGAAAGAAAACAACAAGTGGGAGAATGTTGGGTTGTGTTATATTCTTTCCACGACTAGCCCACGTAGTTAATTGATGGGTTGGAGGGGGTGCAGATCCCCCCTCTTCATTGCATAGTAGGGGGATCATAGGGGGATTGAGTGGTGTGCGGCAACGCCTCAGAATTTTTTTTCTTTGGACCCTATATCAGGTTGGGCAGACCTACCTATGGTTTTCTGCATGATTTTCACACATGGTTTTGGACGCGATGGTTTTCAATCCATGGTATTGGAGGCTTCAGCATGTATAAATATGTATTGCAACATTGAAAGGAACATAATGAAAAATCAAGCTGGTAGTCTCGGTTTTGGGATCCAAGGGAAAATCTCTGTGTATATGTGTTTTATGTGTTATGCTCTCACATTGTTTATTTTCCATGTTTTAGAATTCATATGCAGGTAATTTCTGTACGGGGTTAAAACCTACATTTTTGGTATCAAGTAGGTCGACAACTGTTAACATATTTTTTTGTGCTTTAAATAGGTTAATTTTAACAAAGAGTACACTTTTATCTCTTTTTCGGGCTCTTTAAACCTATGAAAAATGAACCCCGTCGAGTCCTCTTTCAACTCTTTTCAGTCTCTTAAAACATGAAAAGATTCTCGAGCACTTATCTTTTTGAACTCATAAAATTAAATTAAAATACATCTACTCAGTATAAGTTTACCCCTTTTCAGTAACGAGATAGACTAACTACAAAAAAGGAATACCTTAGTCGAACATGGCTAAGAGATTTTCTTGGGTACTTTTTTGTACCTTTTTGGACCTAAGGGACTACCTACGAAGAGGAATACCTGGAGTTTGCTTTTCTTTTCTTCCTTTTCAAATGCTCTAAACATGAAAAATAAGTGAAGTTTTCACCCTCTTTAGACTCATAAATACATCAAACAACAATGGACTCATCGATCATGAAAAGACTGCAGAAATACTTGTCTGGGTTCATCAGATATTCTCAGATGGATTCGTATAAAGGATGGACTTATAGATCAATCATGTTTTATCCTCCTCAAGCATGTAAAAAAATAAAGAGTTATTTACTAGTATGGTCGGGGAAATTGGGAAAACAGGTTACTCTATTTGTTAATGACAGTGAGTCACTCTTGAACATGATACTCTTTCACTTGATCTCCATGGTTGTTGGGTTGGGTAATTTACTTGTCTTTGACTTCATATTAACTTCGGAGAACCTCCGTTTTTGTTTTTGATCAATGCTGCCAACTCCATTTCAGTGTCACTGGTGTGTTCAAGAGAACTTGTTTAGTTGATATCTACTGCAATACTCTTAAACTTTCATTCCATGTTTTCCTTTCTTGATCTAGCTACATATAAACATCATTTTGATCATGCTATCTCAATCATCATACCTATTTCATGTCATTGATGGGTGTTGGAAATAATACTGAGAGGGGGGGTGAATCAGTATTATCAATTTCTTTTAATAAATCTTCCTTATTTATACTTTGAATTATTTTTGTATGTCATTACCATAAAATAATGAGCATGAACAAGAAAAACAGATAGTCACACCAAAGAACACCAGATATAAGGTGGAAACCCAATGTGGGTGAAAACCACCTGCTGCAATATGTCTCTATCTTCTTTCAAATTAGAAACTCCTTTTACAATGATTTTGTACTAGTGCAGTCCTTTACCAGTATGCAGGCTGCAACCTGCAGAGAGCTACATTTCTCTCTCGTTTTCCAGTCTCTCCTGGAAGGGAGCTACAACCCCCTACTTCTTTCCTTTCAAGGATCACTTTTCATAATTTTTCAAACTAGATCCATAAGCATCAAGTGATCATCATTTACATGTAAATCACCCAGTCAACTGCAGTAACAAGATCAGTAAACAAAATCTAGAACACCTTATCAACAGAGAAAGGTCAGTCAAATAAATGCCTTAATACAGATCCGCAGTTTTTCTTTATCTGGCATGCGTTGCTACGCACTTCACCTCATGCACCTCTGCGCATCCCCGCATAGAGCCTTGAACAGCACTGCGTATCCACGCACTGTGCCTTTAAATGCGCCGCGTACCTATACTGTGCCACAGCACCCACTGCTTCTATCATGCTGTGTACTTTCACTGTGCCTCCGCAGTCACTGCTTCTATCGCGCCACATACTTTCACTGTGCCTCCGCAGTTACTTCTTCTATCGTGCCGCGTACTTTCACTGT
The DNA here is from genome assembly GCA_031772625.1 of Pinus tabuliformis. NCBI lineage: Eukaryota > Viridiplantae > Streptophyta > Pinopsida > Pinales > Pinaceae > Pinus > Pinus tabuliformis. The sequence continues at coordinate 577,150,115 of CM062805.1, forward strand.
GTCCCCGCACCTGCGGCTTCTGTCGCACAACGTACCTCCGCGCTTCTGCTTTCTCTTCACTGCGAACCACCGCACCTGGACTTCTGTCGCGCTGCGTACCCATGCACTGCGCCTTCTTCTGCTGTGCATACCCCCGCACTTGCACCATTAATCACCTGCGAACCTCTGATTAGGGCCAAATTGGCAGTCCACCAGTGTGCCACAGATAGTCAGATGCCTAGATCTGATCATGCGCCCGAGAGATCACACTTGATAGATTCACTTTCAACTTCACTTTTATACAGATCAAGATTTTAAACCGATAACCCAATATTTCAGATCTTAAGATATTCAATTTGCAAAAGATACGTTGGCCAAGTGATCTCCTTCCCTATTTATAGTCAAGCCCTCATTCACACCATGGGACAAAACCATCAAATAACCAAAACAAGGGATCGAAACCGGGGCTAAATTAGATCCTATACCACTGGCCAAAACCATAGGATCATGAACAACGGGCTAAATACCATAGGCCATACATAAGAAACTGCATATGAGCGCACTTCTCTGCCTTGAAGTGAGTGAACTGGGGGACCACACCTTCTGAACGGGTAACCTGTAGGTATGACCGCATTTCCTGCACGGCGTACCTGCGGGTACGCACGCTTTTCACTGAGCACATGCGGACCTCTTAATTTTTATCATTTTGAGAGCCTGATCAGAGTTTTTCCACCTATATGAGTTGCCATCAAGTACAACACATGAACCATAGAGCCAAACCAGAAATCATAATGCCAACAATCTCCCCCTTTGGACTTGATGGCAACCTCAAGATTCTCCATGTCATTCTCCCCCTTTGACATCAAGGGCAAAGGGTCATACTCCCCCTGAGAACATGCTCCCCCCGATTATAGACCAGATCTGCAAAAGAATGATCACCAAACACCATAAATGAACATGAAAGAGATAGAGACATATTGCAGCGATATTTGGATCAGCATCCATGATCTCCTTTTGTACTTCTACCATAATGCCAACAATGCATTATATGCTCCCCCTAAACCTGTGCCATCAAATGTATACCCCATATGATCCTCACATACAACAACAGATGAGATTCAACAACAAGATGATGCATCAACAACCCCCAGTTTTTGCCTGAGGTATTCAAAGGCCTCCCTGGGCAATGGTTTGGTGAGTATATCAGCAACCTGTTCTTTAGAAGGAACATACTCCAACTTGACCTTTTGTTCAAGCACTTGTTCCCAGAGAAAGTGATACTTGATTGGTATGTGCTTGGTCTTTGAATGTATGACTGGGTTCCTTGAAATGCTGATTGCACTTGTATTATCACATAAGATGGAAATAGGTGGTGTACAAGTGATTTGAAAGTCCTGCAAGGTCTGCATCATCCAAAGGACTTGAGTTCAACAAGATGCAGCAGCAACATATTCCGCTTCAGCTGTAGACAAGGCAATCGAACTCTGTTTCTTGCTGAACCAAGATACTAATCTGGAACCCATAAAGAATGCACCACCACTTGTGCTCTTCCTGTCATCCACGCTCCGGCCCAATCTGCATCTGTATAAGCATGATGTGTGAGATCTGTATCTCTAGGATACCATAAGCCATAGTTTTGAGTTCCTTGAAGATATTTGAAGATTCTCTTTACTGCCTGAAGATGAGTTTCCTTTGGATTTGCCTGAAATCTTCCAACTATTCCCACTGCATGCATGATGTCTGGTCGGGTACCTGTCAAATAAAGTAGACTTCCAATCATAGATCTATAGGTTGGTTGATGCACTGCTGCTAATTCATCATTTGCATTGAGGCTACATCTTGTGACCATGGGTGTACATACTGGTTTTGCATCTTCCATGCCATATTTCTTCAAAATCTGCTTGAGATACTTGGTTTGAGACAAAAAGATCCCTCCTTCTTTTTGTTGGATTTGAAAACCAAGAAAATATGTCAGTTCTCCCAGCAAGGACATTTCGAATTCTTTCTGCATTACCAAGGCAAAGCTTTGACTCATAGCTTCTTCATTGCTGCCAAAGATAATGTCATCTACATACACAACAAGTATTAGCAATTTGTCGTTTTCAACTTTTATATAAAGATTGCTATCTGCTGATCCTTTTGAAAAGCCTTGTTGATGAAGATATTTGTCCAAACGATAGTACCAAGCCCTTGGAGCTTGTTTGAGACCATAGAGAGCCTTTTTCAATCTGCATACAAGATTTGGATCATTTCCAAGAATGAAACCATCTGGCTGCTCAATGTATACTTCTTCTTCCAAGTCTCCATTCAGAAAGGTTGATTTCACGTCCATTTGAAATACTTTGAAGTTTTGAAATCTTGAGAGAGCAAGGAACATTTGGATGGCCTCAAGTCTTGCAACAGGAGCAAAAGTTTCTTCAAAATCTATTCCTTCTTGCTGCACATACCCTTTACAAACAAGTCTGGCCTTGTTTCTAATTACTTCTCCATTTTCATTCAATTTATTTTTGAAGACCCATTTTGTCCCTATAACATTCTTATCCTTTGGTCTAGGAACCAACTCCCAAGTGTTGTTCCTTTCAATCTGCTCAAGTTCTTCATCCATTGCTTTGACCCAACATTCATCTTTGCATGCCTCTTTCACATTTTGTGGTTCAGTGGAAGAGAGTAATGCCAAATAGCTTGAAGCTTCTGCAAGTGTTCTTCTTGTTTGTACACCTGCTTCTTTCTGCCCCAAAATCTGAGATTCTGGATGATTCTTCTGAACATACCTGGATGGAGTCTTCTCTTCTATCCTTATCTGCTCCTCTGGTTCTTCTTGAGGTTCTTCTTCTTCATCATTCTGTCTTTGAGGGTAGTCTTCATCTTCTTCGATATTTTCATGATTTACTTGCCTAGGAATGTATCCCTTCTCATCAACCACTACATCAATGCTGTCAACAATTCTTCCAAGTCTTTTATTGTAGCACTTGTATGCTTTGCTGTGTGGAGAATAACCAAGAAGAATGCCTTCATCTACTCTAGGTTCAAGTTTGCCAAGTTGCTCATCAGTATTCTTAATATAGCATTTGCTCCCAAAGATTTTGAAGTGCTTTACCGAAGGAGTCTCACCATACCAGAGCTCATGAGGGGTTTGAGTGCTGTTCACACGGACATTTGTTTTGTTGAGAATAACAACCGCAGCATATGCAGCTTCACCCCAAAAAGTTGCGGGAGTTCCAAACTCATCAAGCATAGCACGAGCCATTTGTTGGACTATTCTGTTCATTCTTTCCACCACTCCATTTTGCTGAGGAGTTCTAGCTGTAGAGAATTCTCTTCTTATCCCATGTTCTTCATAGAAATTGAAAAATTCATTTGGGGTAAACTCCCCACCTCTGTCGGACCTGAGGCACTTAATTTTGTATCCTGATTCATTTTCAACCAAGGCTTTAAAGGATTTGAATTTTTCGAATGCTTCATCTTTGTGCTTCATAAGTCCTAACCAGACAAACCTGGAGAAATCGTCAATGAATAATATCAAGTATTCTTCTCCTCAAGGTGTCCTTTTCCTGAATGGACCACATACATCTGTATGTACTAGCTCAAGAGGCATGCTAGCTGATCCTTCCTTCTCCGGAAAGTTAGTTCTGGTTTGCTTTCCAAACTGACATGATTTGCATATAGTGTTGTTTGGAATTTTGATATCTGGAAGACCACGAACTGCCTGATATTTGCATGCTTTCCTTATTTGTGAAAAGCTTAGATGCCCCAACCTCTGGTGCCATAACCAGTGTTCATCATCCTTGCTCAGATAGCATTTTTGTTGTCCTTCTTCAAATATGTATAGATTATTTGGAGTTCTTTTACCTTTGATCACTGTTTCACCTGTATCAAGATCACGAACAAGACATCCATTTGATCTAAATATCACCTCGGTTCCTTGATCACACATCTGGCTGACACTCAGAAGATTATGCTTCAATCCATCAACATACAAAACATTTCCAGCTTTGACCTTTTCTTTTAACTGAGCAGTGCCTTTTCCTTTTATAGCTGCAAGAGTATCATTTCCAAAAGAAACTTTCTTTCCCTTTTCTAAAGCAGAATATGATTCAAGTTTTTCTTTATCACGTGTCATATGCTTCAAACATCCACTGTCAATGTACCATAGATTTTCCTATCCCTCTGCATAAAATGCTATCCCACATCTTTCTGTTTGTGGCTCCTTTATTCTCCATGTTTTGGTGCTTGAGGCTTGTTCCTTTGTCTGCTGAAACCTGCTCCTGCATTCAGAATCTTCATGACCAAAGTTATTGCAAATAGAACATTCAACTTCATTTTCAAGAGCCGAAAAGTTGTTATAGGTCCTTTTTGTAATCCCGATCATACTTCTTTGTTTTTGAGCTTCTCTAGTCATGATTGTTTTATATGCAACACATTGAGCTGCTTTGTGACCAAAGATATGGCAAGAGAAGCATTGTCCATTGAAGAAACTTCTGCGGTTATCAAATCTTCCGGTCAAATGATTTTAATTTCTATTGTCATCCATTCTTGAAGCAAATTGAGAGGATTTTACCTGTGGCTGGTTGTAGCTTTTGTTCATCCTTAAGACGGATTGCCCCTGGTTTACCTGATAGTACTTGTTTGTTCTTGATGTAATTCGTCCCTGTTTTACCTGGTGATCTCCATTGTGCTTTTACTCATTCCTTCTTGCTGCATCAAGATAACTCTTTGAGGTGGATGGTTGAGAAGTTTCTCCATTATAGCCCAGACCTGTCTTGTTTAGAGGAGAACGCTGTACATTGATGATCTCATCTAGAGTTTCAGATCCTTTGACAAACTTAAGATTAATAGCCTTTGTTTTCTCAATCTCTTTTCTAAGACCAACAATTTCACCTTCTAACTTTTCAAGATATTTTTCTTTTTCATCAATTTGAGATTGTAGGGTATCAATGATCATATTCTTTTCTTCTATACATGTATTGAGTCTAGAAATTTCTTCATAAAAGCTATCCACATCTATAGCATCCATGTAATCATCATCTTCAAATGCCATTAAAATTTTATAGTCATTACCTCGTTCATCTTCATCACTATTTGATAAACCATCACTATCTTCATGAGTGTAGTAGCTTTTCTTATTTGCATTCTGTTTCTTGTTCCATCTAGCAGGTTCCTTTCCTTTGTCAATCTTATCCTTATGAGGACATTTCACAGCATAATGACCTACTATTCCACAAGAAAAACATTTAAAAGGTAACTTACCTCTGAACCTTCCAGTACCCCGTTGAAGATTTCTGACAAAATTTGATTCTTCTTCTTCTTCTGGCACGTGACTTGCTTCATAGTAGTCTCCTTTGCCTGAAGCCTTGAAGGCAGCTTCTCTCCTGTCTGATGGACCTCCCTTTCTCATTTCATAAGCAGTTAGAATTCCGTGTAGCTGAGACATAGTAAGAGTTCGTAGATTTTCCTTTTCTTCTATTGCAGACACTTTAGATTCAAACTTGGGGGACAATGATAGAACTTTTTCAACCACAATAGCCTCTTTTATTTCTTCACCCAAGTTTTTCATGCAATTAACAATCTCATCTACCCGAAGGAAATAGTTAGCCACACTTTCATCATTATACATTCTGAGATTCTCATACTGAATCCTGAGGGTTTGAAGTTTAGCACGCTTTACCTGTTCATCTCCTTCGTAGCTCAAGACAATCTTGTCCCATATTTCTTTTGCGGATTTATATTGCATAACCTTCATGAATTCTGTTTGAGATAAGCATCCCAACAGAGTATTGACTGCTTTAGCATTTGTTTCATATTTCTTCTTTTCGGTCGGATCTGTAGGAGTAGCTGAAGGAAAAGTGTAGCCTGTATCTATGATATCACAAATGTCTGTACCAAGAGATTGAAGATAGGCAGTAACTCTTACCTTCCAATAATTGAAGTTTGTCCCATCAAAAATTGGTGGCCTGATTGATGCTTCCCTCTCGTAGTTGCTCATGATGAGTGATCTTCCTTCAAGCGATCAAGCTTCTCTGAAGGACCTGCTCTGATACCAATTGTTGGAAATAATACTGAGAGGGGGGGTGAATCAGTATTATCAATTTCTTTTAATAAATCTTCCTTATTTATACTTTGAATTATTTTTGTATGTCAGTACCATAAAATAATGAGCATGAACAAGAAAAACAGATAGTCACACCAAAGAACACCAGATATAAGGTGGAAACGCAATGTGGGTGAAAACCACCTGCTACAATATGTCTCTATCTTCTTTCAAATTAGAAACTCCTTTTACAATGATTTTGTACTGGTGCAGTCCTTTACCAGTACGCAGGCTGCAACCTGCAGAGAGCTACAACTCTCTCTCATTTTCCACTGAGCACATGCGGACCTCTTAATTTTTATCATTTTGAGAGCCTGATCAGAGTTTTGGCACCTGTATGTGTTGCCATCAAGTACAACACATGAACCATAGAGCCAAACCAGAAATAATAATGCCAACAATGGGGAATACATCAAGACCCTCCTACGACAGGTTGCTTTCTATCGAAATCAACACATTATCCAGGAAGTTGACTTAGAAAACCCATCAGTACTTTCATGCCTGTATACATCACTGACGATTTTCATGACTAATGGTGATAGGTTTATATCATTGGCCTTCCATGGAAATATTCAGTGTGGTGCTCGACGTCAAATCATTTATTCACACCATATGGATTCTACTTGAGTACCTTGAGAGCCATTAACATGATCGGTGGTTTCTCTCGTGTCCATTAACAGGTTACACCATTTCTCGGTAATTAGATAGTATCTCCCATGTTTGAATTCAACTAATTGATTCACATGGTCAGAATCGTATGTTGGTTAGTCATGTGAATGAGGTAGAAGAGTCTGGATCTAGTTTCCACCATCAGTGGTACAATTTCAGGATTATACAAGATCACTATGTATGATGGTTATGATCACAATGACAATCATATAGCCATGGGTCAACCATCATCCATTAATGGACCTGTTTTTTGATCATTATACACGTAATACTATATTATGCGTTGAGTAGGGGTATTCCTCCATAAGTAAAAAGGATTTTATGATGTAAATGTATTGTAACACAATACGATCTCGCTAGTTTTTCTTGATCCCAACTTTTGACAGGGTAAAGCAGTTAAGTCATTAGTCATCATCTCTAATCTTTCACTATATGGGGTACTCTATTATATCTCATTTTGTCTCATCTGATCAATCAACCTATGAGCTTGATAATTCATATCCTATTCCCCCTTTTCATGATATTGCAAAAAACCATATGCATGACTCTCTTATTACCCACAGTTTCTTCCCTAAACCGCATCTTCTAAGCTAGTTTTAGGACCAATGCTTCTTGGCCTCTTGCTAGATTGCACTCACCTATACATTAGTCCACTCTGGCTTTTGTTGATCACCTACAGGATTGTCACCTTTGCACCTGTGTTGGTTCTAGAAATTTTGTAAAAAGAGAGAGAATCTCGAATCCTCCATTTCTAGAAGCTTTGAGGATCTGTTGTAACCATTTACCTTAGATAAAATTTTTGTATCATATGCTATCCTACCTTGGATTTTCCATCCCTTATCCTTATATCTCATCCTCAAATCAAGAGTGGATCTCAATACCAATATTGATAAAAGAATAACAAATCCCAACTTACCTCACTCCTTTATATATTTACAACCTTCCATACGCAAGTGGTTGGCTTTTGAAGAGTGATTCAACCCTTATGTTGTGGTTGTGAGAGTTATATTTTCATGCATTTAGAATGATTTGATTTGAACTTTGTGACAAAGGAAGGAAATTTCAACGAGGAGCTCTTGTACAAGATCAACAACTATTTATGGTTGTAACTCACTCAATTTATATCAATACAAAGAGTTGGTTGTTTTCCTATATGTGATGTCGTTATTTCATGTATTTCAATACCATGTTGATCTATTGAATAAAGTATATAGATGATGTTACATAAACCCTGTAGTTTATTGGCTTGTGTTTTCTTGTTGTATAGGTTCTAATTTTGTCAGCTGGAGCTAGGATTAGAGGATGCAAGGGAAAGAAGGAGCAAAATATATGAAAGATCCTAGGTAGGTTTCAACCCTTCATCTAATTACTTTAAGGAAAACATTGGGTCCTTTGTAATTATATTGTTCTAGGTCAGTCCACCAGACCTAGGGGAGATATTTATGTCCGCAGTCATAAATCCCACATAACATGGTGTGGCATGTGACCACTCATGACATGACATGACATGACACTGCTGACATGGAATTTTTGATGATGTGGCGATGTCAAACCTTTGTTTTTGTTGTGTGTTGAGTGTATTCTTGATAATTCTCTTATTTTCACCTCCACATGACTTGGTGATAGGGAATCTTCAATGATATTATGTCTTGAGTTGCAACTGTAAAATGATGTCCCTTTGATTTCTTATGACTAGTCAACTTGTGTGTTCATCTGCAAATGTGTCTTTTAGCATGCTTCCCTCCTTCATCTACCTCTTCATCATCTTCCCATGGTATGATAAAGTAATGGCTTCTAAAATTCACTCATGACGACATGACATTGGTCTTAAAACCCCCTAGTCTAAGATAGTGCACTTTGATCCATTAATTAAGCTAGAACAAAGTGATAGACTAGGAGAGAGGGATCAATTATTGCACATATATCTAGCTCAAGCAACCAAGGGTGAGGCTTGATCCCTGAGACTACGTAGTGCATTTTTGAGGAAGGACTGACGGAAAAAATTGTGCAATCCTAAGATTAAGTTGGATAGGCAGAGGGGATGGGCACTGAGATGACATCTTACGCAGTTCTAGGAGACAAGGGAGGCTGAGCTATTTTAAAATTGCACAGGTTAGAGGCTCAAAGAATGAGCTTAAGGTTTGTGATTGTGCATTTTGTTGTGAAGGCCAGGCTGGGAGGATGGATTGCACAATTCTATAGGTCAAGGTTAGAGCTTGAGCACATAAATTTCGTAGTGCAACAATATTGGGAGGAAGGAACTATGCATTGCATAGTGCCAAGGGAAAAGGTCACATATATAGGAATAAAATTTCACAATACACAATTAAGGGAGCTCAGGTGAATCTGAGTTGCTTAGTTAGGAAACCTTCATAGAAATGGCTAATTGTAAGACTAGTTAGACTGATGTGAATAGTGATAAATCTTCAAATTTTATCTCGCACTTAGAATACTTGAAGACACAACAACAAAGATAACCCATGACCCATGAACAATTCATTTACCTTTATGTGACAACATTACAATGAGTTATGACAAGTACGACACTTAAGATATACTTTGATATGGCCATGACGACATTTGTGACAATGCTTAAAAATTTGTCAATGAGTGCGACACATGTTTACATAGTTAGAAAAAATCATATACACAAATATAGACCCTTGAAACCAAAAAAAAAATCTTTTGCACATTGTGTGATAGCCAATCATGGAAAAATAGGACAATTTACCTAACTTGAAAAGGGGAGAAAAATACTTCAAGAAAGTACACAAAATGATCCATGATGTTTGTGATAAAAAATTTCAAGACCAAGGAAGGCTCTAAAATTGAGTGTAAGCCAAAAATTTTGAGGGTGTTGTAGCAGCTACAACACTCTCTTTTCTTTAGAGCGCATGATGCAATCTTGAAGCATGAATCTTTCAACCTTGTCCCTTCAACGTTCCCCACTACATTGGACCAAGGAGAGATCCTCCTCATAGTGCATGGAATAGTAAAAATGAATACTATACCCCCTTAAGCCACTGATGATTTTCACTGTTCCATTTTAGTGTAGTCTTATTCTTCTAACCCTTTCACATGCCTACCATGAGTAGATCATTCCATGAACTAGATAGTGATAGGATCGACGTATTTCAACAGATTTTACCTCATTATGAGTTATTTTGATTGGTAGGAGTACCTTACTAGCATGGCATAGTGCTGCTCAAGAGAATATAGCAAGGAGAAAGCATGAAGAAACACCTATAGAGAAGAAGAACAAAAGAGAGCTATCATGGAGAAATGAAAGAGATCATGGACCAAGATAGAAAGAAGATATTGAATGATGGCTGAGAGGATTCAAATATTGATCAAAGACCTTTTGGAGGGTGAAGATGAGCAACAAAGTGGATCTTTTATGAAGATTAAGCATAGGTCAAATCTATCATCAAGAATGTAAGATGAAATAGTAAGGGAAACAACTTGGTATTGCCACCTAATCATGAAGTCCATGTCAGCATTGCCAAGTTGTAGCTTGTAGAAATGTCATCATAATGGTCCATGTGTGTCCATGTGTCATGCCACATCCTCATGTGGAATGTAATGATATATTTTCAGGGAAAGGAAAGAATGTAACATGAGGAATTCCAAGAGTCAAGTGTAAAATATGAAAGTCACTTACTCATACATGGACAAAATATCTTTGGGAGAAGTAAAAAAGTCACTAGAAGTTCAAAAATTGTTTAGAAGTCCAAAGGACACATTAGAAGTTCAAGAGTCACAAGAGTAATTGAAGAGTCATGGGGATATGAAAGGTCACCCTCCTTGTTGTAAAAGAAACCTCATAACTCAAGCTAAGGGACTTTGGAGGCTTAATCTTTGGAGAGCTAGTCTTGGCTTCTCTACTTGGCATAGGAGAGAAAACTATTCTTTGGAGAAGCAAGATGTGACTTAATGTTCCACTATTGGAACTAGTGCCTCACTATTGGAATTATGTACTTGGATCTTTATCCTAATATTGAAGCTCTATGAGGAAACACATTTTCATGTATCTATCAAAAATGTTTTAGGAATATTCTTGGGATGTTTACGGTATATGTTATTTTCATATGTAGTGAACAAATTGAACTATTTTGGTGGCTTTAGTACTCATCTTGTTGAATGTATGTTGTATTCTCTTAGTAATCATTATACAAATTATTTTTCTAATGAATATTTCTTTGATCATGTGTCTTTCTTAGGTTAGTACTATTACTTCCTTCTAGAGGCTTATTTTTTATTTGCCCCCTCGTGAAATTCTCCTTTTACACATTTCAATTATCATTTCACAATGTCAACTTACTTGCTCATTCAAGGCTTATGAATATAATCTCTTCTGTTATCGATTTAAACCATGATGAACCTTACAGTTATGGTGGTGGGGCTGAGACTCTAGATGGAGATCCTACTCCAAATAGTGTTAGGTATAAACTTCAAATTTTAGAGATCCACTGTAGGCTAGCAATATCAAGCACCATCAACACATTGATATTGTACTAATGACGTTCAATATTTTTGAAACTTGGATTCTATTAATGATGAACGACCCACCTACCATCTTCCTGGTGCAACCTATTATAACGTAAAATTGAGAGAAGGCTACATTAGGGTAAAGACTCAGAGAGGAATCATATAAATAATGGTTGAATCAACCACCTATTCAATTCCCACTATGTCTAAATTCACAATTAGGAATGACTACAACAATAATAATTCTTCATCACAAGTTGGAAATGGAGGAAATATAATAGAGGTTGGTGTGGATGATTACTTATGGGATACAACTACCATGGAGGAAATTCTGTTAGATGCATTGTACAAAAATGATCTAGGGGATGATGCTCATATCATTGATACCTTATTCGAAAGCCTGGAATATGCTTCCAACACCCCTCTCTTTGGAACTAACAGTAAGTTAATGTCCACTCAACTGGAGACAATGATGTTATTGTACAACTTGAAAGAAAATTTTGGCATGTTTAATGCATTTTTCTCGGAAATATTGAGGTAATTGACTTGCATGATCAATAAAGTCCTTTATATTTTTATAAATCTTGTCACACAATCAAAATTACAAATGGTTGATTTTATGAATGTTAAATATTGATATTTTAGAATTATATTCCCGACCAACTGTAGGTTATTCAAAGATAAGATTCTTCCAAGTGATAATGTCTTATCGGGTAGTTGTGAAGATGCAAAGTAGTTCTTGAAAATATTTTGTGTTGAGTACATATCATATCATGCATGTCTGAATGATTGTGTTATATATGGAGGAGAATATCTATACAAAGGGATATGTTTGAAGTGTGGGCATGATAGGTACTGTAGTTCATACAAAATAAGAAAATCACATGGTCCATATACTGAGGAACATGCCTATAATCCCAAGGATTCAAAGACTCTTTCATTGGTTTGTAGATTTCTATGGAGTGGTTTCTGAGAGACTAAATTCGGATATTCCACAGTGTTCATCTTTTCATTTATCGACATTTCAAGCCTAGACCAAGACTCATCATCAGGATTGATTTACAGAGAAGAGAAAAGTGTGTGATAAATATGGTGTAGGTGGGCTGCTGAGTTGATAAGCCAACCTATTGATTATTTAATATTATTTTAATCTTATTTTAATTAATTCTTGTAATATTATCATATTATATTTATTGAATTTATTACTATCTATGCGCTATTTTATTGTAAAGAATTAGCTATGATGCAGGGATTGCATGTGTGACACAGAAATGAGTCAACAATTATAAGAATCCTAACAAATTCAATAGACATGAATCATATGGAGGATACATGGCATAAAAAATTCAATGATGAAGTCCAAGTCTATGAATCATCATATCCATGGATGGCATCAACCTATATTCCCTCCAAAACACAAATTATTCTATTTGGCTTCTAGTAGTGATAAATAACAATATCCCACCATGGGTTTTTATAAAGAATTAGCATCTTATGTTGCCGCTTATATTCCCCTCTAGAAGACAAGTGAATAATATGGATGCCTACTTACAACCATGAATTGAGGGAATTATGGGAATGGATACATGTGTATGATGTATCAAGGCCCATCACAACATAAAGGACTTTTATGCTATATGGCATATGCTCTTACACCAAAAATGATTATCCAGGGTTAGGAGTTTACTCTAGTAAATTAAATTTTTATTTATTTGTTTATATATGTAACAATATTCTTTTGCATATTAATTTAAGTCATTGGAATTGTTCTGATATTCATGGTCTCTAACGTGTTGTCCTATATACAATAATTTTACAATGCTTGTAAGAAAATGGTATCACAGATGTAAATTTTGTGCATGTTCTACAAAGAGTAGGTGGTCTGACCACCTACGAAAGCTAGTGTATGACTACTCTAGGGAAATCCTTTTAGAATAACACCCCTACAGAAGAGAAACATCCACTTTTACTTGTAAATGAGAGATAACCCAAAGGCATACAATAATGACATGAGCTAAATGGCTTAGAGAATATGAGAGAGAGAAGGAGAAAGAGTTGGAAAAAATGTTTGATTCAAATGGGGAGCCTTTGTTCGATGATATAGAATTATTGGACACCTATGTTGAGAAATTTCCCATTGGGATGAAGATGAAATTTGTCTTTTATGAGATTCCATATTGGGGGCATCTTAAGATTTCCCACTTACTAGATCACATGGATATATTTAAAAATATTTCATCTTGTTTATGGAGGCACATATCATCGAAATAATGTGAAACATTGGCTATTAGGAGAGATTTTAGTTCTTCAAAAACTAAAAAGAAACATTTGCTAAGACGAGAAACTAGAGGAGAGGATGGTCCCTCTTGCTTTTTCAAAGAAGGTGATGTCCCATGGATTCTAAAGAAAGGATGATATTCCTTTGGAAAAGGAATTTATAATGAGTGTGAGGGTGCCTTCTTTAAATGGTTTTTCAATATGACATTAGTTCATTGTGGAAGACCATTTTTTGAGGTTGAAATCGCATGACCATTTGAACCTACTATGGATACGTATGTCAAAAACATGATTTCCTTATTATTTTTTTATTTTTATGTAATGGGATATTTTATAATTATTTTTTTTATAATTTACTATTTACCACGCAATTTCATTATCCTATGCTCATGCATGGGTGTGTAAACCATGACTTCCCCCAAGACCTACACCGTGCCATATCTAAATTATCTGCATTTGTATGTTTGATCACATCAAAGGAGATTCATATAGCTACCTTTCCACGGTGGTGCCAAAAGGTAGTTGAGATTGTTTGTATTTTTGAGAAGGAATTGTCGACAAGTTTCAAGGACTTGTAGGTTCTTCTTCTAATTCACCTAGTACACGAGGTTGAATTAGTTCGGGTGGTTTATTTTCTTTAGTTTTTTTTCTTAGAGAGGTACATGAAGAAATTAAAAGTATTCATTTGACAAAGAGTAAAACGTGAGGCTTTTATAGAAGAGGGATATATATCGTAGGAGTATTTCTATTATTATAGTGAGTACATGTTATGAAACCAGCTCAACAAAAGATAGAAAAGATAGATCAACGCCTTAGAATTTAGCCTCTTCGAGGGGGAAACCTCCTTTACATTACGTAAATGAACAATTATTGGATGTTTCAAATGACAAAAACTCATTTCTATATATAGGAGTCTAAGGAGTCACAATATAACCCAGCCAACCTAGCAATAATAATATAAAGCCACAAAAATAACAATAGAGGGATTCTATGGGGCACAATAATAAAAATATGGGGACAATAGGGGCACAAAAATATTAATATGGGATACAACTACAATAGTAATGGGCTAATCACTAGTATTATATGGACCCAACATGCCCCTCTCCTTCAAAAAAGTGTTGTCCTCAACACTTGAGTAGTTCTGCATGCTTTTGTATAAAATTCTCATCCTCCCATGTGGAATCTTTAGCAGATAAGTTCTTCCACTTGATAAGATACTTCGAAATTGATCAATTTCATAACTATCGAGTTCTTGCTTATGTGACTGCTTCTGGTTCCAATATAATTTTTCCTTCCTCGTCAAGTACTGGCAGTATTGTTTGAACTGGGAGCTTATCGCCTCTAACCTTCTTTAAACATGAAACGTGGAAAATTGGGTGCAATCTAGAAGCTACAGGAAGCTCCAATTTGTATGCCGTAGTACCAACCTTTTGCAACACCTTGTACCGACCATAATAATTTGGTCATAATTAATTATCCTTCTTAGCTTGCTTGAGGGACATTTTCTTATATGGTTGTAGCCCTAGGAATACCCAATCACCTACATCAAAACTTCTTTCACTGTGATGTTGATCTTCCTGTTGTTTCATTCTATTCTCTGCCAACATGAGGTTATCCTTTAAGACTTGGAGGACTTTTTCTTGATGTTCGATGTGATGTTCCACTGCTTGAACCTTAGAATTTTCTCTTAAATATGATGTGATGTATGGTGGCTGATATTCATAAAGTGCCATAAATGGGGTCATTTTTGTTGCTGTATGGAAGGAAGTGTTATACCACCATTCAGCCAGAGGCAACCATTTAACCCATTGTCTCTGTTTATCAGATACAAAGCAACGAAGATATCCTTCCAAACATTTGTTTACTATCTCAGTTTGCCCATCAGATTGAGGATGACAAGATGAGCTATGAGCTAACTGTGTACCAAGACAAGAAAATAATTCCATCTAAAAATTTCCAGTGAAAATGGGATATTGGTCACTTACAATAATCTTTGGGTTTCCATGTAGCTTTTGAATTGTTTCCATAAATGCAGTAGAAACCGTACTAGATTTAAATGGATGTGATAATGCACAAAAGTGTGCACACTTGGTAAGTCTGTCAACTACCACCATGATGACACTCTTTCCCTCAGACTTGGGTAAACCTGTGATAAAATCCATTAAAACCTCCTCCCAACGTTGGCTTGGAATGGATAAAGGTTGTAGTAGACCCGATGTCTTAATTGTTTCAACTTTATTTTGTTGGCAAACCAAACATTCCGCCACAAACTTTTGAATATCTGATTTAAGGCCCTCCCAAAAAAATTCCTTCTTAACCCTGTGGTAAGTTTTTAAAAATCCTGAGTGCACTCCTAAGGGAGAAGCGTGCAATTCCATAAGAATCTTTTGTTTTATCTAGGAATTCTTATAGAGGTATAAGCGATCTTTGTACCATAACGAATCATTTCACCAGCTAAATGTATCAGATGTACCGGAGTCTTGTTGTAACTTTTGAATAAGTGCCCACACTTCTTCGTCATTCCTCCATTCCTCCCTTGCTTCATTTATCCAATCTAGTTGGATAATAGAAATGGCGCACAACAGTGCTTCCACATCCTCATCCTTTCTTGAGAGTGCATCTGCCACCAAATTTTGCTTCGCTTTTTTGTAGATGATTTCAAAGTCATAACCCAACATCTTTGTGACCCAATTTTGTTGCTCTTCAGAGGATAATCTTTGTTCTAAAAAGTATTTAAGGCTATCATGATTCGTTTTTACCTTGAAGTGTCTTCCCATTAGGTAGGGTCGCCATTTCTTAAGTACATGGAGTATTTCCAACATTTCCTTCTCATAAATAGCTTTGTATAAAAACTTTCCCTTGATTGGATGACTTTCAAAAGCAATGGGTCTTTCATCTTGCATCAAAACAACACCAATTCCATTTCTTGAAGCATCACATTCCACAATAAAGGTTTTTGTGAAGTCTGGTGTAGCTAAGATCGGTGCTTGACACATTTCCTCTTTAAGATGCTCAAAGGCCCTTGTTGCTTTTGGAGTCCATGAAAATGTATCTTTCTTCAATAATGTTGTTAGAGGTGTTGCTATTCTCCCATAATTCTTAACAAACTTGCGATAATACCCTGTCAACTCGAGAAATCCTCGCAGATGCTTTATGGATGTGGGGATTTTCCATTTCTTAATGGCTTTAATTTTGCTAGGGTCTACCTTAACTCCTTCATGAGATACAATATGACCCAGATATTCCACCTCTTATACTCCAAAGAAACATTTGGATCTTTTGCATATAATTGTTTCTCCTCCAATAGTTGTAGCACCCTGTCAACATGTTCAACATGATCCTTCCAAGACTTGCTGTAGATTAGTATATCATCAAAATATACTAACACAAATTTTATAAGGAATGGTTTGAAAATGGAATTCATCAAACCTTGAAATGTTGAAGGTGCATTGGTAAGGCCAAAAGGCATGACCAAAAATTCATAATGACCCTCATGAGTTCTAAATGTTGTTTTCAGAATTTCTTCAGTCTTCATTCTGATTTGATGATATCCTGAACGAAGGTCCAACTTGGTGAAGTAAATTGATCCATGCAATTCATCCAGTAATTCATCAATGACAGGAATGGGAAACTTATCTTTAATAGTGAGCTTGTTGAGCTCCCTATAATCTAGACACATGCACCATGATCCATCCTTCTTGTGCACCAATACTACTAGAGCAAAGAAAGAACTTTGAATTGGTTGAATTATACCAACCTCTAGCATTTCTACAACCATACGTTCAATTTCACTCTTTTAGGCATAGGGATATGTGTACGGCCTGATTTTTGGAGGAACACTTCCTGGAATCAGATGAATAGTATGATCATGATCATGAATAGGTGGGAGACCTTTGGGAGTCTCAAATACCTTGGAATGATTTTCCAAGACTTTTTGGAGATCTAGAGAAATAGATGATTCCAATGTGGAAACATCTAGCGAACATAATTGTCTAATTACACCTCTTTGTTCCTTTTTTAGAAGCTTTGTCATACCGTTAGAGCTAATTATCTTTCCCAGTTTCCTTGCAATACCCCTTAATTCAACTTCCTTTCCTTCCATAGAGAATTTCATGAAAAGTTCTTGAAAATTAAAGGCTATTGTACCTAATGATTATAGCCATTGGACTCCTAGTACAACATCAACACCTCCCATTGGAATGGAAAGCATTGGGCTAGTCAATACATATTCTACCATGGATAGCTTGATATTATGGCACTTTCTAGAGAAATTTATTGTTTCTCCATTTGCAACCATCAATTGACACTCTGGTGCTGGATATAAGAAGCATTTCAATTCTTTTGCTACCTTACAATGAATAAAATTGTGGGTAATTCCTAAATCAATCAACACTATTACCTTTTTCTTCTTGATTTGTCCTTCTATCTTGATGGTTTGAGGAGTGGTAATTCCCGCCAATGCATTACAAGAAATGGTTGGATTCATTTCTTCTTTATCTAGGCTTTGTTCCTGGAGTATATCCTCTTCTTTTAACCTTTCTTGCTCCTTTTCTTCTTCCTCTTCAAAATCTATGTAGAATAATTTCTTCTCAGCACACTTATGACCTTTAGTGTATTTGCTATCACAACTATAACAAAGCCATTTTTCTCTTTTTTCTTCCAATTGTTGTGGTGTCAACCTTATAGGTTGTGGAAGACTAGGGGCAACAACACTTCCATCTTTATAGTTGTGAGTGGTATGCTTCCTGGTTGCCATAATTTTGCTTTCCATTTTTCTTCCTAACCTGAATGCCTTCTCTAATGAATCAGGTTCCTAAAGGCGAACATCATGTTGGATATTATCCTTTAAAGTCCCTATGAACACATCAATCCTATGCTCCTCTGGAATATTTTTTACCCTTATGTTCAATTTTTGGAACTCCTCAATTTGCTCCATTATTGAAACTTGTTGTTTGAGACTTATCAATTGGATAAAAAAGGTGTTGCATTTTGTATCCTCATAATGTGCTATCAATTCTTCCGTAAAAATTGCCCAAGTGATAATTTGTTTACGAGAGCAAATCCATTTATACCATACAAATTGATTTGGTTCCAAATATAAAGTTGCAATACATACCTTTTGTGTGTTTTGCACATTATTGAGATCGAAAAATTGCTCCATCTGTAATATCCATGTTGCGGGATCCTTGCCATCAAACTTTCTCATATCGATTTTTGGAATATGGTGGGTCTTTGATCCCACATTAGAGTCTATGGAATCATGATTAACATTTCTTTTGTTCTCATCATGAGTTTCCTTTACTACCCTTTCACCATTAGTGACCATTTCTTGTAGCAACTTATTCATATTTATCTTCAATTCTTCCATCTTATCATCTATGTCATCAATTTTAGCATCCATGCCATTCATCTTAGCTTCCATGCCATCCATCTTAGCTTCTACACCTCTCTTTAAACAATCCATCTTATCTTCTACACCTTTTTTTAAACCACCCATCTTAGCTTCTACATCTTTCCTTAAACCATCTATCTTAGATTTTGTTGCTTTTTTTGCAAGTGACACTTGTTGCACTTGGTCTCATAATTTTGATATATCATGTTGCATTTCTTCCTCTTCTTCATGAGTAATGCTAGACCTTTCAGGTTGCTTACTAGGTGTTTTTATTTTTTTTCCTCGGGGCATCAATTACTGATTCAAACTAATTTTTCAAACCAAGCTTATGCAAAAGTTTTAAAAAAACTACACACCTTTTTTCACTTTGTAGAAGCTTGATATTGAATCTGATGCATCTCTGCAATTTCGGATCATCCAATTCTGAAATTGTGACCTGTAGTAGCCCTATATGTCCTCTTTCCAATGCCACCAGTTTGATCCAAATTGGATTCTCCAAAGAAGATTTATGCACAATCTCCCCAGATGACCCGATTATAGACTAGTTTAGTAGAGCGAACTTGTACGATGTGCCACAAGTCACTGTTTCAACCTTTGGCTCTGAAAAATATACACAAGAAACTACAATCCGTCTCTTTTTATAACTTCTTAGGAAATTTCAATCCGATGCTCAGAGAGAAAGTTATGACGATTTTCCCCAGGTCACCTGTTTGGAATGTAATTCAGGAGTCTGCAAAAAGACCAACTTCCTCAGATCATATCTCCGCAAATATAGCGCAAAAAACTCTAAAATTAGGACCCGAGATTCAACGCAATTTCTTCCGAAATGGGTTTTTTTTTTTGTTTCTGAAACATTGCAGAAAAAAATTATAGAAAAAATACCATGATGACCTGTTTGGAGCAGCGAAACCCTAGAATCCAAAGCTCTAATACCAAATGTTATGAAACTAGCTCAAGAAGAGATAGAAAAGATATATCAACGCCTTAGAATTCAGCCTCTTTGAGGTGGAAACCTCCTTTACATTACATAAGTTAACAATTCTTGGATGATTCAAATGACAAAACCTCCTTCCTATATATAGGAGTCTAAGGAGTCACAGTATAAACCCAATCGACCTAACAATAATAATATAAAGCCACAAAAATAACAATAGAGGGATTCTATGGGGCACAGTAATAAAAATATGGGGACAATAGCAGCACAACAATATTAATAAGGGATACAACTACAATAGTAATGGGGTAATCACTGGTATCATAGGGACCCAACAGTACATCAAGTATATTGACAAAACACCAAGTGCGTCGAATTGGGATGACCAAAGGGATGAAGACAAAAGAGAAGGGGAGCTTATCAAAATGAATGGAAAGAGGGACATGATAAAGAGTAAGTGTAGGCTTTTCATTTGTCAAATCTCTACATAATAACTATTCACACTGAACTTCATATTAATTCATATTTTAATCTCATATATATATATATATATATATATATATATATGCTAGTTTTATTTCATTAATGAATTTATAAATCGAAGCCATCAACAAATTCATTGCTTACAATATGGAAGCCACACAACTATGGGTCGCATTGTGTAAATATAATATGACAAAATGGGACAATGACAAGAAATAATTCAAATAGTTGAATGGTATAAGTGTGCCTTATCATGATCATTTAAAAGAAAATAAGCCAATGACATGCCCTAGTAGTTTGGTTCTTGATCAAGACAGAGAGAAATACGATGCATCTAGTCATTACCCACTTGCTGAAGAGGATGTTCTAAACATAGGGATTGGGTGCAACACCTCGGTAATTATAATCCATTTCTATACAGTTTTAAATTCATACTAGACCTTTGAATTTTAACATCTATATATTTTATATTTTTAATTATGTTCGGGTTATTAGACATATGACACTATGATTTTTTCACTTTTTTATAGCTACATTTTTTCCCATCTATGTGGGCATATGGACATCATTTTCTCATGGACAATGTTGATAATGGATGCATGACACAAGAATGTGGAGTGAAAGTTGATTTTTACCAATATAGTTGCTCTAGCCACAACAATCAAAACTTAATGTAGGGGACATTAGGTTACATTTGAAAGATACAAGATATTATTCAAGTGGACTTCTCTTCATTCCAATGTCTTAATTTTTGGTGCAAGTGGTGCGACACCTTTGATCGTAATAATGTAAAGGAAGATCATGATAGTGGGGTGATATTTATCAACTCTAGAAAGATGTGGCATGAAGCTAGGGAGACTTATGTTTTCCAAAAACACTGCAAGTAGGTAATTTTTTACCTAGATTTGTTGGATAGGGATTGGTGGTTCGTATTAAGGCACGACCCTAGATCAAAACATATTTTTGAGAATAATAGTGTTATAATGTCAAGTGAGGAACATAATCAGGGTGATGACAATGGATAGTGATATGCACTTGTGTTATTTCATCATATATACTATTGATGTATGTTTTTGTTTTCTTTATTTCGCAAATTATATTGTTTTTTTATTTGTCTTGTTGGAATTTTATAATGTAATTCGTAATATTCGCAAACATTTTTAAACATTTTTTTGTAGTGGAAACATTTTTACAGTTAAAACTAAGTATTTCTAATTGTGTACAATATTTATGATAATAAAGATTCAAGGTCACAATCCTTCTCAAATAGGAAAATGAGAAGAAAATAGTGAATTTAGAAATAACATTGAAGATTTATTCTCGATTTAGATACTTATTGGCTTCTTAATCAGTTCACATATATTTTCTTCTTGTCTAGTTCAAAATCAATACAAATCTTCATGTAGTGATAACTCTATGGGGAATTTAACAATGAAAATTTTGTGTATTAATATGTAAAATTAAATTCTTGACATGAGAGGTAAAGTCATGTTTACTATATTTAAATTACAATTCTTGCAAAATTATGTAAACTAAAAGGACGTATTATACATGTATAAAATGTTGATTACATATTTTTATGGATCATAAGAGAAACAAATGGGCTTACATGGATGCATGAGAGGTTTTAATTTTTTCTTCATGGATAATGGACCAATTTTTACTTTTATTTTCAACAGTAATTTTTATTTTTAAGCTTGGTAGGACTCTCTGATTTTAAAGATTACATGTCCATTATTCATCCCAATACCGGGGGAGGTTAGCACAAGATTCCAACCAAAGATATTTGGTTCGGTAAGACTTCATTCCATGGCCATCGCCGCTTGAGCTACCTCAGATGAACATTTTCAACAGCAATTATAAATAAAATTTGAATTAATAAATATTTTATGGCTAAGAATTAAATGATAAATAATGTGATGGTGATCAACAGGCATTTGTTTGACTTTCAACTAGACTTGGTGATGCATTTTTATTTCCTATTTAGATTATGTAAACTAAGTATCTATTTTTATGTATTTATAAGTAAATTATTTAAAGTATGCATGTGCTTATCATTGTAAACATGATGTAATATTAGCTAGGAGAAATGTGAAAAAATGAACTTTTGTGACTCTCTCGTGATAAATATGTGGAAAATATAATATTTTTTTAGTTTTTTGTCAAGAAACAATCAAATATATTATTTGTCAAATGTTTACATCTAATATTATATCATTTTAGTATTATTTAACTCATATTTATTGCCAATAAGAGTTAATTTAAACGAGTACAATAGAAAATAAAGAACCAAAATAGCACCAAAATGATACATCTTTATTACAAGAAAAAATTTAACTTGCATCTTCAAGGGAGTACTTCAAATATAGCAAATCCCCAACTACAACTAATATCACAAGCCTTATTTTACATTTCTTAGGCCTCATCTTTAGAGAGATAGAGAGAAATGTCTAATTTAAATTGGTAAGAGTTTTATATATATTAAACTTAAATTTCTTGAAAATATCATAATTTTAGTAATAACTTAAATTTTTTAAAAATATATTTTTCTATTTTATACTAAATCTAAATTAATTATAAAAGGAATTGACTTAAATTTTTAAAATCTGACAATAGATTGAATTTTGTAAATCAATATTGAATTTGTTAAATTGTATTTTTAAATAATTTATTATTAAGAATATTTTATATTAAAAATTGATTGAGTTACACATTTTTGTCTTATTAAGAACTAACTAAATTAATTTACCTTTAATTAATTTTTCCTTCTGAGTATTTGAATATTTTACTAATTAAATTAGATTGAATAAGAATGAACTATATAACAATTATAAAAGTATTTATCGTAATTTTACAATCATAGTTTAAACCATACTAAACTTCGTAATTTATAAAAATATCATTGCATTATTTTAATGTAAGTCATTTTCCATGCTGTTTCATAGATAAAAGTTGGATATAAGTGCACCAATACATAATATATAATAAGAATTATTTCAAAAAATAAACATCATGATGATAACCATCTTACAAACATAAACAACATCTAAGATACATATTCAAATTCACTACCATCATCTAATTATATACACTTCAAGCACATATAAACGTCATTAGCTAGCATACAAATCTAATAATCTAATAGGGAATCAACATCATGATCACATCTAAGAAAACACAAAAATTGTAGTGTAACATCATCATGACACACATCCTCAAATTAGTCTACATCTCATGTCAAATAAATGCTTTCACATACACATTTATCTGCAAGCATATTAAATGAACATATCGAACATGACCTAACAAGATACACATCAATGGAAACATATAAATTAAGTGCATAAAGATGAACAAAATAAATGCACCTTAGATATATATCTATATATATATATATATATATATATATATATATATATATATATATATATATACACACAAAATATCTTATACAAAAGACATAGTAGTGCTAGCTTGATCTGTAGTATAATATGATGGATGGTCAACTACTGCCTCAATGTGGTTTGGTGAACTCTAAGGTGGAGGAGGGGGGGATTGGTCTACTCTATCAGGAGAATCATAAGATAGATCCTTTAGCTCTAGCATCTCATCATCATGCGATTGAGGAGGAGGTGTACTACCAGAAGGGTCAGTACTGAAACCCTCATGGCCATGATCCAAAGGGGTAGTACTACTAGAACCATCATGATCGCCACCCTCATCATCATGATCATGATCACAACTCTCATGATCATGATCACCAACCTCATGATCATGATCGCCACCCTCATTTGACTTATCTTCCACTACAAGCCCTACATCCCTAATCACTACTAGTAATCTACTAGCTCTGATGATATGATGCATAACAAACATCATCTTGCACGGACAGTCCTTGTAGAGGTCCATGAACCTAGGATATGTACTAATATCTCGAGCCCTCACAGGGTATACTCCCTCCTCAAACAAAAATTTAGCCAATATAACATAGTAGTCCATCTAAAATTGCAGACCAATCCTATGACCTTGATGCCCATGACCCCCTCAGGATGTGCCTCACCCTATTGGGTCTCGCCCATAATGTCATTTCCTCCATCCGGTGTGGGAGGAGGCATGTCCCCATCAAATGTGTTGATATCTACAAAATATATAGTACACAAAAATAATTAGACAAATTCGTTAAACAATTTAATAAAAAATTTAAAGAATGTGTTAGAATAAATTTTATTCTAATTAATTAAAACAATAAAATGAAATTATATTAATTTAAAGAAAATAGTAATAATACCTCTATCATCTAGAGGATCATCTAGTGTGAATAGCATATTGGACACTATCTCTAATCAATTCTCATTTATGGAAATGATAAAAATATAAATGCATGGTCATCCTCACTAGGTATAAGTGCCAATGCTTGGGAAGAAATCCTAGCCAGATCCTCTATTAGGCCCCTTATGGAAATCATCTACAAGCACATGTGCATCCAGGCCCCAGTGATCAACGTAGGATGGTGATGGTCAAATGTATGCCTCGTCTCTAGAAACCTCCCAAAATATAAAAAAATTATTTGAAGTGAAAGGGAAGTTTTCTCTCCCATGTATCAATGCACAACCTCTATCTAAAACCACACAAAACTACCTCAAAAAATTGTAGATCATGTAATACAATGTGGCACGTGAATAAAATAATTGAAATAATACAAAACAGTGAAACTAATGTGGTACCCATCACTACTAAAGTGTGCAATGGTGGTGACTAATAACGAGAGAAACCTAACCTCTTCTGCAACCAAAGAATAAATTTGCAATTCATCACCACACAATTGAAAATTTGTTGGATGGACTGCATGAGGCTCAACATATCTCTAAGTGTAGGCATGCTGACTCTTAGTTACAACCCCATGGGGGACATCAGGGAACTAGGAAAAACCATCACCTCTCCTAGATAGCTAAGTGATAAAGTATGTGTCTCCTCAAAGGGCCTATACCGCACCCCATTAACAACATGGAAACCCAACTTTTAGGCACTCCATCGGCAAATCAGATGTGCTAATAAGACAAACTACACCTTCAAGGATGCAACTTTCTCAGCATATGCGAGGAGGCATACATCCATTAATAGCACTTGGGTTGTTGCAGTAATATAATGAGTGTGTAAATGCATCTCCCTCTCTTTGCCTTCTCGTGGTCATATCACATTGTATTGGTTTACTTTGCTCCTACTCCTTCTATTTCTCCCTATATTGAATTCTATGCCACATGATTGATATATAAAATACATCAGCCTTATACATAAAATACAAATTTTTTTATTAAATGATAAACGTATTTATAAATATGGAAACATAACTTTTAATTAAAAAAATCATCGGTTCATTGAAAACATAGTCATGCATCGTTTCCAGTGCCCTGTGAAGTACAACCACAATGACATTAGTTCACACATACATATGAAGAACTGATATTGGTTCATAAATTTAATTTTTTCTCACAATGCATCACAAATATGCATCGGTGCGCACAAATAACCTTTTTTCACTAATATGGAATGTTCAAGTCATCAAGTGCATGTGGAAACCCATAAAGGGAGAAAAGCATGATTTTATTATTATTTTGATGCAAAGGAAAGCTCCTACTCCTTATTACATATGATTTTATGTAGGCTTAAACCTAAAGGAGGATGCTACCTCAATATTTCTGCCAGCTACAACATGCAAGGAAGCTCCAACTCCCATATGTTTTCTATACGCTACAACCCATAAGAGGCTCCTATCTCAACCAGTTCAAACTAGATATTTATCAAGCCACAAATTGAAATGAGACTACAATCCCCTCATACAAGAAATAAATAATAATGTCTTGGTTTACTTGGTCATAAATTATGCATATCTCCATATTCATTTCTACCTCTCGTTTCCTTCAAATATTCTTCACATAAGATTCATATGTCAGGTAACTAGTTCATAACACCTCAATCAAACTCTCACACATTCTCCAACTCTCTAACCTTATTTTTCTTCCAAAAACAAAATATTTTGGAAAGAAAGTTTGTTGATTGTTTGTATTCCACATAAGAATATCAAGTGAACAGATTTGACTGTTTGCCTTCCATTCATTTTTTTCCGTGCTCTTCATATTTAGAATATTAGAAAATAAATAAGTTCTCCACCACATTATTTCATCCATCTATAATGATCAGGTACACCAATAACAACATAATGCCCAAAATAACATATATAGATAACATATGACTATGTAGTTGAGCACTCATTCCTCATGATCAGTATGAACATTTTCCATTAGTGCATCACAATTATATCTCCAACATCTTTTCCTTTGCCTTGGAGTTGCATCACAATATCTTCAGGTCATTGACTGAAGAACCTTGTCTTTGTTGTCATGGAGTCTTCCTTTGCCTTTGTTGTCATGGAGTCTTTCCTTGCCTTTGCTACCCAGTAGTATTTTCTATTCCTTTTTGTCATGGAGTCTTACATTTTCCTTGTTGTCATGGAATCTTGCATTTTCTGTGCATCACAACATATCACTCATCATATGCATACAACAATTATCTCATCAAACATATGCTAACACATCTTCTTTCTCTCTTCTTGTTGATGGTGTTTCACTTGCCAACATTCAGGGGATCACCCTGGTATGAAGTACCAAATAGACCTCACACTATTTGGTGTGGAAGTCCCATCAGGTATGATGGCCCAACTGCCATTGTCTTAAGGATTTGCCTCAACTCTTGCTTGTCAACATAGGAGAGTGGTCTGCTTTGCCTTCAAGAAGTGAGGTTCGCATACCTGGTGATTGTAAGTGTACTTGTTTCGATGGTTCTTTCACTGTAGAGGGAGAGGTGAGAGTGGGTTCTAAGTTTGTTGGGATGAAGTCCCAATTTGGCTAGAAACACACAACACAGTAGGACATGCACAGATTCTGGAGGAGCAGTCCACACAGATGCAGAAGCCATTACACATGAGGTAAGATAACACTTACACCACTCAACAGATGAGTTCACACAAGTGCATCAGTTGTTACAACAAGCTCTATGTGAAAGGCCTGTCCGATGTACATGGAGATAGCCACCACCGGCGAGACAAAATTAACAGTATATACAACACATTTCAATTAACAGATTATGTATTACAACAAGTGAAATAATTGAAGTGTTCAACACAAGTTAAAGCACATGCATTACAAGTGTTCAAGATTAGTCTTACAATAGTTACAATAAATGTATGAAAATGTGTTGGCCTGTTAGCAAGATTTTGAATTAAGAAAAAATTTGAAGACACATCTGTTATAGACATTTTTGTGCCTTACAGCATGAAGCATGAAATGTCGATAATCTAAGGGATCCAAAGTCCCTAAACATGTTGTTCCTACCCCTAGAGGAACAAGGTCAGCAAACCACAACACTGAAAATCAGTTCTCAACCTGAAAACACTAAAAAACAAGCTAATTCTGGATCATGTCAACTGCTCCACTGAGCATCTGCGCTGAATGTCAACTGTTCCACTCTGTACCTGCGCTGAATGTCAACTCCAATGAAGGCTACCTGCGCTGGGCGAGATTGGCCAAGTGGCACAGTCATTCTGCAAGGTGTCAAATGCCCAGGAAGCTTCCATAATGACACTTGGATCAGGGAATTCGCCTTGTGATGAGTAAGAGGATCTAAATCTCCAAGTGGAAGCAAGAAACTCCAAGTGGACTCAAGAACTGAAGTATAACTGAAGTGGGAGAGGACACTAGTCAGCTTCATGCCAAACTCAAGCTGACTCATCCTTTCTCCAAATATCCTATATATAGAGCTCTCTCATGAGGTCTAGGGGGGCTGGAATCTTGTGAATGTAAGGAAGTGATGTTGGTTTGAGTATAGAACTATTGGGTGATTGCTTTGAAGGAGGTGAAGAGGAGATTTCTTTCTGCTGGGAGGTGTTGCTGGATTGGGCCTATTATGGTTGTAACACTCTCAGAACTTTACTTCTTCCATTAATAAAGCATTTGAGGTTCTTCTATATGCATGTGTCTTTGTGGCGTATTGATGCTTGTATATTTGATTTATTCTAATCCTTGAATCAATTATGGATGTATGCTTCTTGTAGTTTCCCTTTCTTGTGCTTTTGCAGGATCTTTGTGTAGCTGGGCCAGTGAAAGAGCAAGGAGCTGGGAGCAAGCAGCAAGGAGAGAAGATTGGGTCAAACATTAGCGGAAGAGAACGGTTAGTGGATCTCTTTCTCCCCTCTCTTACATCTCATAAAGAAGTAATCTTGAATAGCTTTGCATTCGATTGTTGTTGAGGTACTATCACCCTTAGAGTGGGATAGGGTCATTCCGTATTGGATACTTTTCCCAACAACAAATTGGCGACTCCGCTGGGGATCGTATCTTGTTGGTTGTTTGTGTTTTTTCTATTCATTTCATAAACGAAGTGAGTACCGAATCGAACTGCATTTGGATCTTTCAAATGCAAAGTAGAGGGCAGCTACTCTAGCTCAGTTTCTGGGCAAGTTTATGATTTGAAGAGCTGATCCACAAGGACTCTAATAAACTCTTAGTGATAGCTTTTCATCCTCCTTGTCATCCCTTAGTGTGTCCTTGACTGATAGCCTCTGATTTGGCCAAAAACTGTGAATTTTTGAGCAATCTGTGACCCGGAAACCAAGAGAAACGAAAGTTTCGTTCTTCAGTGTAGGCTGTGTGAAGGCTGTCTGCATTTCAGCGCAGTTCCCGAAGGGGCTACCTGCGCTGAAGGTCAAACTGCCTGTGTACCACCTGCGCTGGACCAGTCTTGCCTTGTGCTACTAGGGTTTCCTGCTGTTTCTTGCCCTGTTTTCACTCTTGTTTTTGCTGCCTGTTACCAGTCAATGTGCCTATCTGAAACCAACTTTCCTTGCCACTATTCCGCCTCGGTTGTATAAAGAAACTGTGTTTGTTCTTTGTGTATTTCTTGTATCATTTACAGTTTCCCATAACGAAAGTGAACTAGTCTTGCTGTGGCCTCTTAGATCTAGACCTGTGATAAAGTGTCGTTTTGATCTTAAGAGTTAGTTTGTTTGCTGTTCATAGCTGATTGAGCTTTTGCTTTCGTCGTTTGGTTTGAATTTATATATTTCTAGTGTCAAAACAAGTAAATCTTAAGGTGTCTTTTGATTTTGGACAAGCTTGTTTGCTTTCACTTGAAATTGAATTCAAAGTTATACAACAGCTTTCTTTTTGTGTCGCACAAACATTAAGAAAGGGAAAAGAAATACTTGCATTGTGCATATGCATTATGACAGCTTGCATGTTGATTTAGGAAAAAGTGCATTAGTGTGTGCTCTATGATCTGTGTGAAAAGATGTTATCTTTCTTTTCCCTCAGTAGTTAAGATTTTCAAAGTTGAAAGATTGAAAAGCTTGCTTATCATCTTAGACTGCATTTAGGAGTGTTATCATACATCTCGTGGTGATCCATAAAGGCAAACTGCTAAACAAGATCAACCTTAAAATAAATTGAATTTACATAACAACACGTTGAAACATAACGCAAACACATAGAGGTCTAAGCTAGAGACGTGTTCCGGCGTCGTTAAACGTGATATCTTAGCGTTGAGTGGTTGGGTGATTCCTCCACGGTGAAGCGATAAGTATCAATACGGAGTTGTGCTCCCACGTACCGTCGCGTATATATTGGGAGACCCCTATAGGAACAAAGCCTTTATCCAATAGGAAACCATGTCGGCCGCCCTATTGATCGCAATGCAGTGAACACAGCATTCATGAAGATCGACCACTCGTACCGTAAAACGTATTCTGTGGTTTTGCGAAAAGTTTGGCACACCCTCTGCCTAGAACTCCAGAGCAGTTTCTTTTGGCGTTTTTCAATCTCTATAATTGAAAAAGTCCATCCGAGCATTTGTCACTTCGGGCTCGTTAAAACATCGAAGGAGACTAGAGTCATCTTTAGCTTTTTCTCGACTTTTAAAAAGTGAAAAAGCAAGTTGTGTCTAAAGCGTCGTTATAAAATTTATTTTAAACGGAACATAATCACCTCCTATTCCTGCGTTGATCTTTAGGTTGAGAACATGGAACGCCCCAACCAAGGAATTCCACAAGATGGAAATCCTAGTCCTTTCTCCTCTTGGGGAGAAGTTGGTGCGCCCCACATGGCCACATTGTCGCTTCCAGGACTGACAATTGGCCTGCCTATTTGGCTATTCTCAACCAATGTAGTTCAGAACACCATGTTTCCTGAACAGTCGAGTCAGCAGTTAGATGAGTCTAGAGCTGCCCACCAGCCTTCAACTTCCTATAACTCTTCCTCCAATCCTTCATCTTCGCAAGGTAGAGCCGGCAAAAGCCAAGCTCCCATGGAGAAGAAGGAGAAGAAGAAGAAAGAGAAGAAGAAGAAGGAGCCTAAGGCGACTGGGGGCAAGCAAAAGACATCTGACAAAAATCCACACACAGCATAGACCAGGCCTAAATCGCCATGTGTCATATGTAGAGGAGACCACTTCCATAGAGATTGTCCCTGTATTCCTCGGATACTAAGGGACTGGTCCCCTCGGTTGCACAATTCGGGAGCATCAACCTCTGATAGCTATGTTGAGTGCTTACCATCAACCAGCGAAAGTGAAGGTTCAAGACAAAGAGGGGGAGCAAGATCCCCTTGCAAACTGTGTAAAGGCGATCACGCCATCCACCGTTGTCCCTTCTTAGACGAAGCGAAGAGAGTTTTGGAAGATCACCCGGTTTCACCGTTGAGACTTCCTCTTGGATACAAAAAACTCGTGCCAAGTCCTTCGTTGGTTGAAAATACAGCTGGCCTGCTCAAGTGGTCAGCTGAAGCGTCAGTCATTGAAAATGAACCTACTGAATCCAGACCAGACGAAATTCTAAAGGTCGATACGGCAGTTGACCCGGTTCTTCCTTCAGAGGTTTCATCCTCAAATGACACCGTCACTGAAGATTCATCTTCAAATGACACCCTCACTGAAGAGAATAAGGATGACACCATCCAGATTCTTTTCATCAACACCGACTCTGATGAGCATCAGGGCAATGCGCCCATTCCTTTATCGCAGGAAGGAACATTGTCAGGGTCATATCCGGCCGTGTATTCGGTCCCACCACCAAGCAACCTGGTTGTGTCCTTTGATTGGAACCAACTAAGCAGACCCCGGTTGCCAGCCAGTATACCATTCAGAATCATAGTCCAAATCTACAGAATGGTAATGGCTGGAACTATCATTGATGAAGGGGCATCTGTGAGTATCCTTTCCTCTATTTCTTGGAAAGCACTGGGTTCCCCAGAGCTTTTGCCTGAGATAAGAAATCTCTCGGGTTTTGATAAAGGAACCAGTCGACCATTAGGGATCCTCCCCAATGTGCCTGTTACATTGAAAGGGAAGACCGTTCAAATGAACGTGATGGTCGTTCAAGGACCCTTGGATTATAACCTACTCCTTGGACGAGACTATATATATTGCATGGGAGCTATAGTCTCCTCACTCTTTAGAGTAATGTGTTTTCCACACGAAGGAAGAATGGTCAAGCTCGTAGACCAACTTTCATTTCCGGGATCACGCATCGCAAATAGTCAAATACCAACCCTGAATGGTCTATTCACCCAAGAAATTTCTCCGCCCCCAGTCCTCCTTCCCGATGAGTGCGAGTGATTCGGAAAGATGGGACTGGAACCCAGGGGGCATGCATCCTGGTCTGCTTTGGGCAGAGGAAACCTTGGGTATAAGGTAGAATTTCCGCGAAAGAATACGACTAGTCTGTACCCCGTCCGTGGAAGGAAGAGGGGTTGTTCTAGAACAGGATTCTTTTGTCAAGGTTACTTGTTTGACAAAGAGTCATTCACCCTTGTCTATTTCGGTAGACATTGCCGAAGAAAGAGATTGATTTACGGCAGCAAATAGAACCGTCTTTGGGTAACTAGAAAGAGGCAAGCCTCACCCATTAAAAAAAATGTTTTAGCGGATAAGTAGGGGCAGCCTTGAAATTGTACTTTATACCTGGGGGCATGCAACCTTTTGGAGTGCAAGCAAGGGACGACTATTTATTTTTTAAATTTGTAGGTCCTCCCTTTAAACCTGTAGGTCTAACCCTTTAAACTCGTAGGATTAGCCGTTTCCAAACTTGCATAAAGGAAGGATATGAGGAGCATAGCTTCGTGAGATAAAGCTCCATAAAAAATAGCTATCTCACAGGAGACATTTCTTATCTTATGACTGGTATATCGAGCAGTTTTACCGCGGAATTTATGCTCGTTAAAAAATAGAAAAGCGAGATCCGAGTAGTTTTAACGTCATAGTTCATGCTCGTTAAAAAATAAACATAAGCTTTTGAGCAAGTTTAAGCTCGTTAAAAAATGAACTTCCCGGTAAATAACCATTAAGAATGTACCTTGATCAACCGTAAAAGACCTTGGTCGTGTTTTGCTGCAGCCATCACCTCCACCGTTCATTTGGCCGATCGTTTACCTCCATATGATTGTTTACCCATTTTGAGGAACAGTTGTGAAGAGTGATTTCACCTAGCCATCCTTGTGACACTGCCGTGATTGGAAAATTCCAACCTGTACCTGGAATCTGCTGCTATCCCTGTTTATCACTCGTTCCTCAAAAGACGAGTCTTCTTTGAGCTCTTTTCATCTAACTCGTAAAATATGAAAAGTTTGCCGAGTTTTGGCCTTCCAGCTCGTTAAAATGACCGGAAGAGCTATCCCTCCTCTAGATTTTAATCTTTTTGGACCTGAGGGATTATTGCACAAAAAGGTTGAGTGCTTGTTTTATTCAGCTCGTTAAAGTTATTGAAAACTCATCCCTTCTGTATTGTTTTATACTTTTTCGGACTTAAGGGATTAGATGACGAAAAAGGAATTTTGGAGTTAACTTTCTGTACCTTTTCAGACTCTCTAAAAATGAAAAGGACCGAGTTTTCCTTGTTGTTAGACTCGTTAAAATGATTAAATAGCGACAAAGTTGTCTTTAGACGAGAACGAGTTTCCCTATCGCTAGGCTCGTTAAAACATAGCGATGGGCTTGCCCGAAGGGCAGGTTATAGAACAAGCATATGTTATCCTCCTCAAGCTTGACAAAAATAAAGAGGTACTGGTCAGAAATGACTGGGGAAAAATTGGGAGAACCTCAAAGCTTTAATGGTAGCAAGTCGCTCTTGAACATGACACTTTGTCCTCCGTATCACATCGGGTTGGGTTGTTTCATTCACCGGTCTCATCACCATGGTCTTCGCCAAACCATCCACATTTGGGGTAATGCTACCGATCCATCACATCAGTGTCGTTATATGTTCAAGAGATGTGTTCAGAAAGAGTCAACCATGTCCCATCCACTGCCATACATTATCCTTCATCCACCCATGATCGCCACCCTGAATCATATCTCACAGATTGTTTTCACCTCCACTAAAATCATTAACTCCGTTCCGTGTCACTGATGTGGGATTCATTAAGGCCCTCCTTTGACGGATCACTTCTTGTCGACTTCAGCTCATTATCCAAGAAGTTGATCTAGGAACAAAACCCCCAGTACTTTGAAGCTTGCATGCCTCAATGGCAAGTTTCTCACTTCCGGCGACAGGTATACATTAATGACCTTCGACCAGAAGATTTTGCGTGGTGTTCGACGCCAAGTCCTTTATTCACACCACGTGAATTGTACTACAGTACCTTGAGGGTCATTGTCATTATTGGTGATTCCTCTCGCGCTTGTTAACAGTTTACATTATTGACCAGTAATCAAGCGATGTCTTTCCATGTTCGACTTCAGCGCAATTCTCACATGGATCGACTTGTACTTAGAGTGAAGATCGAACGAGTTTGAAGACCCCGGATCTAGTTTCATCCATCCGGGCTGCGATATATATTCAGGAAATATAAAGACATTTGATATGTACATCATTACAGCAGATGATCATCCTACTCAAAGGATGATAATTTCAGCAGAGAATTATCAGTCTACCATCAGACGATCGTCTGTTCTATGTACCAAAATGAATTTATAAAGCTGAGCATGGGAATGCCCGCCTCAGCTAGATCATGAAAGCAGAATGAAAAATAATGTATTGTATTGTATTTATTACAGGGCACCTCTCAGCGATTGAATGAACTTCGGATCCTCCTGATAAAGCATTTCACCCGATAAACGACCTCATACTTTAGGGGGCAACTGTTATAGACATTTTTGTGCCTTACAGCATGAAGCATGAAATGTCGATAATCTAAGGGATCCAAAGTCCCTAAACATGTTGTTCCTACCCCTAGAGGAACAAGGTCAGCAAACCACAGCACTGAAAATCAGTTCTCCACCTGAAAACACTCAAAAACAAGCTAATTCTGGATCATGTCAACTGCTCCACTGAGCATCTGCGCTGAATGTCAACTGCTCCACTCTGTACCTACGCTGGGCGAGATTGGCCAAGTGGCACAGTCATTCTGCAAGGTGTCAAATGCCCAAGAAGCTTCCAAAATGACACTTGGATCAGGGAATTCGCCTTGTGATGAGTAAGAGGATCTAAATCTCCAAGTGGAAGCAAGAAACTCCAAGTGGACTCAAGAACTGAAGTATAACTGAAGTGGGAGAGGACACTAGTCAGCTTCATGCCAAACTCAAGCTGACTCATCCTTTCTCCAAATCTCCTATATATAGAGCTCTCTCATGAGGTCTAGGGGGGCTGGAATCTTGTGAATGTAAGGAAGTGCTGTTGGTTTGAGTATAGAACTATTGGGTGATTGCTTTGAAGGAGGTGAAGAGGAGATTTCTTTCTGCTGGGAGGTGTTGCTGGATTGGGCCTATTATGGTTGTAACACTCTCAGAACTTTACTTCTTCCATTAATAAAGCATTTGAGGTTCTTCTATATGCATGTGTCTTTGTGGCGTATTGATGCTTGTATATTTGATTTATTCTAATCCTTGAATCAATTATGGATGTATGCTTCTTGTAGTTTCCCTTTCTTGTGCTTTTGCAGGATCTTTGTGTAGCTGGGCCAGTGAAAGAGCAAGGAGCTGGGAGCAAGCAGCAAGGAGAGAAGATTGGGTCAAACATTAGCGGAAGAGAACGGTTAGTGGATCTCTTTCTCCCCTCTTACATCTCATAAAGAAGTAACCTTGAATAGCTTTGCATTCGATTGTTGCTGAGGTACTATCACCCTTAGAGTGGGATAGGGTCATTCCGTATTGGATACTTCTCCCAACAACAACATCATTACACCATACATCACTAACCTCGAGCGCGGGGCATTGGAGCCACTACCTACGCCTCAAATAAAAGATCATAGACTCTCTTGGCTATGTGGGAGGAGCTGAGATAAAAATTCCTTTGCATGTACAAATAAGGGGGTATTTATAGCCAAGGGTGACATTGATCCTTGTGGTTGTTCGACTACCCTCATGTCTATTTGACTTCCATGAATTTTTGACTTTACATGAATCTTCATACAACAAGTGGGTCTCTTGGACTTCCACATTGCATTACACTGATTTGAGAACATGGCCCATCGTGGAGATGTGGACAACATGACTCATGACATGACCCAACATGACATTACTAGTACATTCATGTTGTTGCTGTAGTGCATGTCAAGCTGCAGTGTTGCTGGTGATGGATGTCTTCATGGTGTATTACAGCTTCACCTCCGCATGGAAAAGTAGGTGGAGTCTTTGATGGTCATTAGTTCAATTGATGTTTTCTTGTCACATTTCTCCTTGCTTGTATGTTGGAAGGCTTCATAGGTGTGGAGTACCAAGGAAGGTATGTTTTGATGGTCATTTTGGTATTTTTTCATCAGAACTCAAAAGCCTTTTGCATGAGAAATCTAGATAATGATAAGAATTTATAACGAAACACGTGAGATTAATGAAAAGCACTGATAGTCGTCATTTCTATGTGCAGAAGGGAGGAAATACTGGAGGTGGCCATTCCAAAAGTAAAGACAAGGATGAGCTAACTGCTGTCCCTTTAACGAAAGACCGGAAACGAACCAGATCACAACGAATCAACCCAAGGAAGGATGCGGAGATACCAACATGAAACAGAAAAGGGAAGAAGTAACGCAGTATTAATGATTCTGCGAATCCGTCAGGATCTGAGATCCTGAAGGATCGCTATTTTACCTATTTTCTGTACCTAGATATCTCCGCCATCTTCCCTATAAAAGGGGTAGCACTGTTGGTTTCGGAGAGGATCTTTTGGGAGTGTAATTTCTTTTAAGGAAGATCAGGACTATGATCTTTATGTTCGGTTGAAGACTTGAGTTCCTGTAATTTTATTGCATGCTTTAATACAGACTTGTTCACTCTTTTATCTTTGAGCCTGGATCTATCTTAAGTGGTGTACCCCTGGAGGCTAAGGGCCCGGCCCTGGAGGACACTTGCTCTTGTATTATTACGCGTGGTTTCCATGTGGTTTGTTCATAGACGTACTCTGGGAATCTGCTGTGTTT
The DNA here is from genome assembly GCA_031772625.1 of Pinus tabuliformis. Taxonomy (NCBI): domain Eukaryota; kingdom Viridiplantae; phylum Streptophyta; class Pinopsida; order Pinales; family Pinaceae; genus Pinus; species Pinus tabuliformis. The sequence goes on from CM062805.1 coordinate 577,186,882, forward strand.
TGAGAATATTCTATTACATGCTCTGTTGTTATTAAGTCATTTTGTATTCTTGAACTTTATATCGATGCTATGTTATTTTACCAATTCTTCAAGCATTGATTAATCCCTACAAGACACTGTTACTTTATTACAGAATTCTTCACGATTGTGTTTTGCATTATAGCAAGTCATCTGGAAAGATCTGTTTTACATGGGTATCGAATGTGACTATTCTTTATTATGAGATACAGTCGTATGTGTTTCAACAGAAGCATATTAAGTATGGTGTGTTTCTAAGGTTCTATAGTATTGTTCCATCATATAAGATTGAGGGATTGGTGTTTTGATTGGCATGGTTAAATAGAGTTGCGGCATAAAGAACTCAGTTATTACTTATTTCGATTACTGTTCTATTCTTGAACTGCTGTTCCATTTATTTGCTGTTCCATTTCAATTTGCTGTTCCATTTCCAGATTGCTAATTTGCTGTTTCTTGAGGACGGACTTAGGCTGTAGAGGACCCCAGCATCTACTACTTGGTCCCCAGACCTCTGATCTGCTCCCGTCAGCTATGAAAGGGATGTGTTATTGCTACCAAGCCCTTGGCTGATGTGCTGTTCCATTTCATTATCACTTCTTTTATCTGCTGTTTCATTTCTAATCATTAAGAACTATCCTAGGCTGTAGCGAGCCCAGCATCTGCTATTTGGCTCCCAGACCTCTGATCTATTCTCATCAGTTATGAAAAGGATGGGCTATTGCTACCGAACCTTTGGCTGATGCAATACTTGGTGTGATTTAGTTCTTTGAAGTAGTTAAATTGTAGACTTGCATTAGTTTACTTTCGTAGTTGTAAATAGCTGTACTACAAGCATTACTCTGGCAAATGCTATCCTCAGACTGAGACACCCTTTGAAATAACCAAACGATCCCGGATTGACATATTAATGTGAGGTAACTAGAGGTGAAAGAGACCCTTTTTATAGCTCTACATTTTGGCGCCGTTGCCGAGGAAGGAGTGTAGCTATTTGTCTTTTTCAGAGTAGTGTACGAACCTGCTAGGGAAGAATTGGGTTTTGAAAATGGAAGGTAAGAACCTACGTTCGGAGCATGTAAAACCCCTGCTCCTTTGCCCACTTTCCTGCAGATTTGCTGTTATCTGCTTAAAATTTAGTAGTTAAATTGAGTGCATGACTAAGCAGAAAAAGCTAGAGAAAAATCCCAAACCGTTAACGAAACCAGAAAAAGCTAAGGGACCAGTGACCCTTGGTCGATTGACATACATAGACGAAATCTATAAGAAAGCCGAATCTCAGCCTTCAGTAGGACCTAGGAAAGTTACTTCCAAACAACCTACTAGTTCCCTTCAGGCCTCAGGCTCACCATCTGAAGCCTTTGCTGAGGTGCATAGTCAGACTGATGAACAACACTTTCAAGAAATTGAAAATTCTATTCCAGAATGACTGCAGGAAGGGAATCTAAGCAATCTTTGTGAAGGAGAAGGAGAAACAGGGGAAATTGGGGAGCCAAGATCTCCTCCTAGCATAATTCAGCCATTAAATAGCCCAGACAAGGGGAGCGAGGTAAAAATTATTATTGAAGACACCCTATTTCATCAGACAAAAATTCCAGATAGAGGAAGTGCTATTAAAACTATTCCTGTTGAAAATATTCCTCCTCAACCTAGGAATACCCTCTTAGATCTTCCGGAAGGTTATTGGCATATATTTGACCCAATGGCTCAAAATCAGCCAAACACCCAAACCTCTACATTACAATACCCCATAGTGGATTCCGCAGCAAATGCTCCTATGAAAGCAATCCCCGTTCAACACATTCCTACATTTCACGGACTTACATCAGAGGACCCCGATGCATTCTTATTTGAATTTGATGTGCTATGCAGGGGATATGATTACACCACTGACCCCCAGAAATTAAAATTGTTCCCCTCTACTTTGAAAGGGGCAGCTTTAAGATGGTTTATGGGTTTAGGTGGTGGAGTTATAAATAACTGGGAACAAATGAAAGAATCTTTCCTAAAGAAATATCAAGATTACTATAGGTCTCGAGAACTGAAAGATGAAATATTTCAGATGATAGCTAGACCAAATGAAACATTAGAAGAATACATGGAACGTTTCCAGTATAATCTGCAAAGATCCCCTTATGCATCGTTGCCCTTGCCTGATAACGTGTTGAAAACAACATTAATAAGGGGCATGAAAGAACAATGGATTGAAACATTAAACATTATGGGGAAAGGGGATATATATCAGGAAAGTTTTGCTGACATAATTGATTTATGTATCAGGAGTTCGAGAGGTAGTACACGAATCAAACCAGCAGAACATGATCGATTTGCACGGGAAAATAAAATTTCATCAGAAGGAGTAACACGTGTGGAAATTAGGAATTTACTTGAAAATTTTAAAATTGATATACTAGGAACACTGACTACACAATTGGACGTTTTGCAGGCTAAGAAGAAACAAATGGAGGCAGAACAGAATTTAGCAATTTTCTGCCCCAGATGCAGGAAAAAGCATAGCCATAAGGAATGCCCACTAGATACAGTTCAGACATGCGCCATTTGCACAAGGGATCACTCTACAGAAAATTGTCCCTCATTACCTGGACTGAAAGCGGTATATAAGGAAGCGGAAGAAGAACCAGAAGAAGTGTATCTACTTAACCAGCATCGTCAATGGCAGTTGCGACAAACTGGTATGTTTTCAGACCCGGCTTCTTCTTTTCAGTATCCGCAATACAATACTCAACAATATAATACATGGCAAAGTCAGTTTCAACCCCCATTTCCAAATTGGTCATCACAGTCATACCCTTCTGAAAACCCGTGGCTAAATCAGACAAGCCAATCTGGCTGGTCGAATCCTCCTTATCCCCCACCATACTAGCAAAACAACCCTTATCCACCGCAATGGACTCCCCCCACTTCACAAAGTTCAAGCTGGCAGAATAACTGGCAGAGACCGACACAGCAGCCAGTAGGAAACATTCCTTTCCCTCAACCTACACTACCAGCTTTACAGCAAAACCCCCAATCTAATCTTAGACCCCAACTCCCAGCCCAGCCCAATCCCAATCCAAATAACAGACCGGTCCAAGCACTCCAAATTTTAGAAACACTAGAGGAAGGACCCGATCTGAGGGAGTGCAATGATCTGTAGTTAAGATCTGGGCGTATCATTCAAACAGAGGGAAACAAAATAGTTCAGATTGAAGATCAGTTACCTAGAGAACAGTTGTCACAAGAAGAGGATGAAAACAGGCAACAAACTTAGAATCAAGCAACTACATCCTCTCCCCCATTCCCAGAACGTTTAGTCATACCTCGACCTATATAGCAACCTAATTTTGACATTCTCGGAGAATTACAAAATTTGTACATAAAAATCCCATTCCTTCAGGCCATTCAGGACATCCCAATATACGCTAAAACTATTAAGGAATTGCACATAAAAAGACCAAGAAGGAATGTAATAGATAATCCAAGAGTTCAAGTAGTCGGCACTTTATCTGACCTATTATCAGGAAAGGAAACACCTATTAAGTATGAAGACCCAGGAAACCCAATAGTAACTGTTCAAATTTATGGCCAAACCTTAACCAATGCCTTAGTTGATCTTGGAGCTGCAATCAATATATTGACCACCTCCACTTGCCAAAAGTTAGGAATTACATATGCAGAACCTACTTCAACTTTGCTGGAATTGGCTGATCGATCTATGGTCAGGCCAGAAGGTATATTGCATGATGTTATGGTCTCAGTTGATTCCTGGGAATACCCAACTGATTTTCTGATAATAAATCCTAAAACCCGACTAGATGGACATCCATTGATCTTAGGAAGGCCTTGGCTCGCTACTGCTAATGCCTACATCGACTGTTGACAAGGAAACATGATCATAAATAAGGGGGCAGATATTAAGAACTTAGTATTATATCCCCCAGCGCAGCCAAGCATCACAATAGTCAAAACTAATAGGCACCCTGTATCATATCTTACTGACAACATTAGATCTCCATTAACTATACAAGAAGCGCTAGAGTTCAAAAATCAAACAGAAGATGATGCCATCAGTAATTTTATTAGTCAAACTGAACTCACATCTCATACCCAGTGTCATATGATAAAAGCAGCATTTGATAACGAAGTAGAGGAGGAACCTCTGAAAGATGTGCATGACCATACAATCCCTGTCACGTCGGTTGCACATAGTAAAATAGTGGAAATCGAACCTAGGAAGACCTTAAACATTAACGCCAACCTTACACCGGAACAAGAAACAAAACTCATCCATGTTTTAACAAAATATAAAAATGCATTTGCATGGGATTACCCCGATATGAAAGGAATTGATCCTCAAGTGTGTACACACCACATCTACATAGAGAATGATGCAAAACCTGTTAGACAACCTCAGAGAAGATTAAACCCTCATCTAAAAGAAGTAGTAAAAGCTGAGCTCCAAAAACTTTTAGATGTTAACTTTATCTACCCTATCTCTGATAGTAAGTGGGTCTCCCCACTTGTCGTGGTACCGAAAAAGAATGGGAAGTGGAGAATCTGTGTGGACTATAGAGAACTAAATAAGGCAACGCAGAAAGATCACTTTCCTCTCCCATTCATCGATCAAGTATTGGACACTTTGGCAGGCAAGAAATTCTGTTCTTTTCTTGATGGCTTCAGTGGGTATAACCAAATACAGATTGCCCCTGAAGATCAGGATAAAACTACTTTTACTTGTCCTTGGGGAACATATGCCTACCGAGTTTTACCTTTTGGTTTATGTAATGCCCCTGCCACATTCCAAAGGGTTATTCTTAGCATATTTGCAGATCTAATAAATGACGGATTGGAAGTATATATGGATGATTTCACTCCATACGGAGAAGAGTTTGATCCAGCATTGGAAACACTAGAAAAAGTCCTACAACGCTGTATAGATACCAGGCTTTGTTTAAGCCATGAAAAGTGCTACATGATGATGACAGAAGGACTTATTCTAGGGCATTATATTTCAGCAGCCGGCATACAGGTAGACCCAGCCAAAATCCAAATACTTTTTCTTATTCCTACTCCTACTACTCAAATAGAGGTGCGTAGCTTTCTTGGATTCTCTGGTTATTACAGAATATTTATAGAACATTATTCACATATTGCTGCACCATTGTATGCACTAACTGGTAATATTGATTTCCTTTGGACAGAGAAATGTGAATGTGCTTTCAATGACCTGAAAAAGCTTGTATCTACAGCCCCAGTCCTTCGTGGACCAAAGTGGGATTTTCCATTTCAGATATCATCCGATGCCTCAGATACAGCCATTGGAGCGGTCCTTGGTCGGGAGGAGGATAGAAAACCATACGCCATTTATTACATTAGCAAAAATCTATCCCCTGCTGAATTAAATTATACTGTAACTGAAAAGGAATTTCTAGCTGTTATACATGCTATCAATAAATTCAAACATTACATCACTGGATATCTCGTTATCTTGTACACAGATCATTCTGTTATAAAGTATCTAGAAAATAAACCTGTCACAAATGGCAGAATAACTAGATGGCTGATTTTATTGCAGGAGTTTGACATTACAATCAAGGATCGACCTGGCAAAGAAAACCCGGTAGCTGATTTCCTCTCAAGAATGCCAAAACCAGTCGATGCAGCAGTAGTTGAGGATCAGTTTCCAGATGAGCATCTCTTTGTTGTTGCTGTTCAAACACCCTGGTATGCTGATGTCACCAATTACCTAGCAGTAGGTAAGTTACCAAAACATCTAACCCCTAATGAGCGAAAACAGATTGTCCAGCGAAGTACCAGATTTTCCTGGATTGGAGGCTATTTGTTTCACATAGGGGCAGACATGCAAATCAGGAGGTGCGTTCGACAAGATGAAATCTTTGATATATTGAAAGCATGCCATGACCAACCATGTGGTGGACATTTTGCTGATCGTAGGACTGCACATAAAGTATTACATACTGGGTATTATTGGCCCACAATTTTTAAAGATGCAAAGAAATTTGTCCAAGCATGTGCTAGTTGCCAGAGGGCGGGACGCCCTAGTCACTCAGATGAGGTGCCCTTGAAACCACAGCTAGTCATCGAACCATTTGAGCGATGGGCCCTTGATTTCATGGGGCCAATCAACCCACCATCAAACCAGAAAACATACATTCTAGTGGCAACAGAATATGTCACTAAATGGGTTGAAGCGGAAGTCTTGCCCAGGGCTACAGAAGAATCTGTTATACAGTTCCTGTTCCATCTATTTGTGCGCTATGGCCTCCCTAGAGAGATAATCACAGATGGAGGGCCGCAATTTGCTGGAAACAGAATAGCGGCAACACTCAACAATTATCATGTTCAGCATAAAATGACCACCCCATATCACCCACAGGCAAATGGGCAAGTAGAAAGCAGCAACAAGATAATAGAAACAATTCTATCCAAAACAGTTACATCACATAGACGCGATTGGGCTGCCAGACTACCAGAAGCACGGTGGGCCTATAGAACAACATGGAGAAGCACCACTGGCCACTCACCTTACCAGCTTATGTTTGGAAAACAACCTATCTTTCCTATAGAATTTAAAATCCAGACATTACGAACAACACAAGAAGTAGGGTTAGACTTAACCGAGGCGCAAACTAATCGACTGCAACAGATTAATGAGCTGGATGAAATTAAACTCTCTGCACTTCAACATACTACCCTGATACAGCAGCAAAGAGCTAAGTGGCATGATGCTCTCATCAAAAACAAAGTCTTCCATGAAGGAGACTGGGCTCTTTTATATGACTCTAGATTTCAGGACTTCCCCGGGAAACTCCAGACTCGTTGGTTGGGACCATATGAAATTCAAAAAGTACATGACAATGGTACCCTCACACTAATTACTATTGATAGTTCTGGGTATACCTTTAAGGCAACGGCCATCGAGTCCGTCTCTATCGCAAACCACTTACTCGAGAGTCCTTTTTCCAGCAATTACGCCAAGATTTAGATATGGAGATCTTACGGGAGGAAGACAAGTCTCCTCCACCTGTAACTCGCTAAGAATTTTATTTGTCTTTACAATTTGTATATAATTCTTTGAATTATTTTTATACATATTTTTTACAGCATGTTGTGATTTTTGCTGTTCCTTTTTCAAAAGGAACAACACTTGTGATTTTTTGTTGTTCCTTTTTCAAAAGGAACAGCACTTATGATTTTTTTGCTGTTCCTTTTTCAAAAGGAACAACACTTGTGATTTTTTCTGTTCCTTTTTCAAAAGGAACAGCACTTGTGATTTTTGCTGTTCCTTTTTCAAAAGGAATAGCATTTGTGATTTTTGTTGTTCCTTTTTCAAAAGGAACAACACTTGTCATTTTTTTGCTGTTCCTTTTTCAAAAGGAACAACACTTGTGATTTTTTTGCTGTTCCTTTTTCAAAAGGAACAGCACTTGTGATTTTTCCTGTTCCTTTTTCAAAAGGAACAACACTTGCGATTTTTGCTGTTCCTTTTTCAAAAGGAACAGCACTTGTGATTTTTGTTGTTCCTTTTCCAAAAGGAACAACACTTGTGATGTTTGCTGTTCCTTTTTCAAAAGGAACAACACTTTTGATTTTTGCTGTTCCTTTTCCAAAAGGAACAGCACTTGCGATTTTTGCTGTTCCTTTTTCAAAAGGAACAACACTTGCGATTTTTGCTGTTCCTTTTCCAAAAGGAACAGCACTTGCGATTTTTGCTGTTCCTTTTTCAAAAGGAACAGCACTTGTGATTTTTGCTGTTCCTTTTTCAAAAGGGACAGCATTTCTGATTTTTGCTGTTCTTTTTCTAAAAATGAACAGCACTTGAGTGTTTTTGCTGTTCCTTTCTAAAAAAGAACAACATTTGTGTGTTTTTGCTGTCTCTGAAAGAAACAGCACGGTTTGATTTCTGCCGGTTTTTTTCCAAAGGAACGGCATTTGTTTGATTTTATTGAACTGCACCATTGATTTCCACTGCTCCTTTCTCTAAACGAACAACCGTTGTTGTATCTTTCCTTGAAACTGCACTACAGCTTGTCCCTTCTCAAGGATGCAGAGTGCTAATGGTCTTTAGAATACAGCTATCTACTTATGTGATGGAAACAAAAGCACAGTATACGGAAATCGGTAAATCATAAATCGCTATCCTTATAAGCAACTGCCCTGAATTGATGAAAGGATGTAGGGAAAAGATATGCTTACTTATCACCTTTTGTTGCCATTGTTCTACTAACTCTGTTCTGATTGGTAATCTCTATCATGCTGATTTTTTATCTATTTTAATTATCATTCGCCAATAAGATCAAAGAGTTTATATCTTCCTATTGGGATTTTAAGACTTCTTCCACCATTCCTACTCTTAAGGAGTGCGGAATCACCCTTTGTGTATAAACAGGAAAGGTTCTCTATTAAAACCAAAGAAAAAAGAAGCAAGCAAAGCCGTTTTGTCAAATTGCAGGATAGGGAGTCTCATTACGAGCTGGCCTACCATGATCATCGGGATGGAAGCGAAGTGGCATTCCCATTAGGGCCACCACACCCGGGAAATGGTCCAAAAGGTATATCAAAATAAATAAATAACCCTTGGAACAGGAGGTCTCACCACGAGCCAGCTTGCCCACTATTCGTTCCTTCCTCGTGAATGGCAGTATGACTAACTAGTTACCAAGCTTGCATAGTGGCCTACAGTTTTGACATCACATAACACTTCCTCGCATACACAAAGGACTATGGTTCTCGGGGTGAAATAAACAACTCTGCCAAGGTTATGGACACTTGTTGGCAGCAAGGCTCTGTTAATGGTATTGAAGTCGTAACCTTTATACCAATGGGTAAGGAAATTATAACCTTTGTATCTTATAACGTGATAATTTAATTACCCAGCCATATACCGCATAACTATTTATTACCGCCAATCATTACGGAGCTAGTGACAGTGACCGCATGGGGCTCGCTAATTATGGAAAATGTCTATTCCCGAACTTCCATCGACTCACAACAGTCGCTTACATATTAAAAGCGATTTAACTTTTCACCTCGATCCCCGTAATACGCTGTTTTTGCGGACATGGCATATTTTTATAAGCTGCTCCATAAAGGCCTTGCGGACGAAGCAAACGCTGCTCCTTTATTTGACGGTTGGGACAGCCTATCATATTGCGGGGGGGGGGGGGAGTAACCTCATTATTCCCCAGAATACTTGTCAGCCCGTTATTCGAGAAGATCTTGTACTTGAGCACAGCACGGCTCAACGGTATGATCATTTACCATTTTTGTTTCTTCTACATGAATCTCTATTCGAAGTTATTTCCATTGCATATGCCGTTGTATTTAAATTTGAACGAGAAACTCGCCACCAGCTTCTCTACGTCTTAACGAACAGCTGCTGTTCCTTTAAGAATTTGCAAGTGAAGCCATGGGTGGAAGGTCAGTCCGCAGAGAACCACAGACATTGACTGCTTCAGCTGCAGCCCGAAGAATTCTGAAGAAAGCAGGATGGTTGACCTACCTCAACCGCCTGAAGGAGTCTAATGAAACTGTGGCGAAGGAATTTTTACAAAACCTGCAGAAAGAACATTCCACAATCAGAGGAAAACGAATAGAGGTGACGGATGATATAATAGCAAAAGTCACAGGACTACCGGCCACAGGGCCTGTGTGGACAATAAAGAAGGAAAGGCTGCAGAAGATTCTGGAAATCTTTTAGGACGAGGGCCAGAGCTTAACAGTTCAAGGAAAAGGGGTGCTACCAGCAACGCTAGGAGAGCCGTGGGCGGAATTGGCGAAAATTGTCCAGAGCTACATTACTTGCGAGGGCAGAAAAGACGTGGTAAGACCACGACATCTAAAACTCCTAGCTGTCTTAAGACAAAAATGTTCTGTGAATTTACCTACATTGCTTAATTCGCTATTGCATGATGTGGCACGAAGCATGAAAAAGGCACAGCACAAAGAATCTGTGGTTAGCCACCACGGATTAATTCGTTTGATAGTAAACCATAGTCTTACCGAGCAGCAGAGCAGCTCGAAAGAATTAATTGATATTATTAATAAAGGGACGGCCACATCTGGACGCCCAGAAAAATGAAAACAAATTGATAGCACACCCCAATGCCCAAAGAAGCGAAAGAAGGACGCTTGCACAGAAGTGCAAGCTGAAAGACAAGCCGAGAAACAAGCAGAAGAGCAACTTGAGAAAAAACTCGACTCTGGTACATCTGAGCCACCAGCAAAACGTAGAAAGTCAGCATGGCTTGTAGGGTTACAAGCAGAGCTGAGGAAACCCCGGGCTCGCACGAGCCAAGCAATAGAAATTATAGATGAGCAATCGGCAGAGACAGATACATAAGAAGAAAGTAATGAGGACGCAGAACAGTCCATAGGGACAGAGGCGGAAGAAGAAAATAGCAGAGAAACAGAGCAGTCCGCCGAGGCAGAAACAGAAGAGGAAGATGAAGAACAGTCAGCAGAAATAGAAACAAGAGGAGAAGAAGAACAGGATGAAGAAGAAGAAGGAGACGAGAAAGAAGAAGTTGAGCGACCCGAGCAGGAGGAAGAAATGGAACAGCAGGGAAGAATACCAGTACAAAACCCGATGGGGGAAGATGAGTTGGCCAATATTCTGGCCAATATGGGCGAGTATGGCCAGCCCCTGAGTCCATCCAACCTCCAGGCCGAAGAAGAAACCCAGGAAAAATATGCACCCAAGGAAGTGCATACGGAAGAAGCAGAAGTAGAAATTTCACCCGTCCATGATGAGAAGGAAATAGAAAATATCAGGCAGGAACGGCCCGTTCCCAGTCAGAAGGCACCAGAGGAGAATCCGGAGGAAATAAGGGCAGAGGAAGAATTGGCCCAAGAAACAACAGAGCCAAGAGAGGTTCTTACCCCGGATCAGCCACCTCAAGAAGAAAATCCGGAAATTAGTCACACTCCAACCCACGGCAAACAGTCAGCTATTCTTTCTGAGAAGTTGACGAAAATAAGGGAATTGCAAAAGGAAAAAGGGGCACTGTTAAACGTGATAGTCAGGCTTCACCAGCAGATTAGGCTTCTGAAAGCAAGACAAAGGGGGGTAGGGACCTCAACAAGAAAAAATTCGGCCACGCCAATGAGACCCCGTAAGAATAAAAGGCGAAGAACCGAGAGCCGTTCCACTACTCAAAATCCTGACAGAAGCCAAACTGCTGTCCCTAATGAAGCAGAAAGACAAACTGTTGTTCCAATTGAAACAGAAGGACAGACTGCTGTTCCATTTGAAAAGGAACAGCAGTGGGCTGGAGTTCGTGTTAAAATTGAAAAAGATAATAAGGAGGTTCAGACGGAGGCACCACCTTCGGGAGTAATAAGGGTTATGAATTCAAAGCAGCATAATAAGAAACTCCAAGTAAAGCTCCCAGCCTCCACAGATGCATGGAAAAAGGACCCAAAAACAAGAACCCTCCACCATCATTTGAAGCAGGCTCAACAAGAAGCAGAAAAGCTCAGGGAACAAACGGTCCCCCATGAAAAATATGAGGAATTACAACAGCAGTTAAGGAACGTCAACCTGTCAGAAAGCCAAGCCTTCGAAGGATGGCGAAAGGAGCAAGAGAAAGTTGCCAAGGTAACCCGTAGATTAGATGTAGTTATTAAACAAATGGATACCTTGTGTGCTCTGTACAATGATGCCCTAGCATGTAGAGCTCCTGCCAAAAATTATGCCCTGTTTCTAATGGAAAGATACTTACAATTGAAAATTAAAGCCGTTAGGGCAGGTGCTCCCATAGAAATTAACACTATAGATGATTTTATAAACTGCTGTAAGCATTATGGGGTAAAAGTACAAAGGTTATTGTGTGAATTTTACCTGCATAACCTTGTACTAGAACAAGAGACCGAGCTGAACCCTGGCCCTTTTGTCGGAGATATTCAATTACAAGCATTCATTTCATTTACAGTTAATCAGATTAAATGGCTCAAAGCCTACAATGCATTTCAGGGACAAGAAAATGGATTAGACCTATGGGTAAGAGCTGAGCCTAGAGACCCGGAACAGTTATGGAGAAGTCATAGAAATCTCATGAGGGCTCCAGGCGTGATTGAAGCATTAGGACCCATGCATGAAGCAATCATTCGGAAAGGGCTTGAATTCTTTTCTTCTATTAAATACCCTGCCATTGAAGCAGCTAAATTTCGATATCGAGTATCTAATCCAAATATTCAGATCCGAGAGCCATTTAAGTATGAAAATTTTAAGCTTGCTGCTAACCGATTCCCCCTCTATGGTGAAATTGTTTTGAGGGCAGGGCCATCCTGGTTAGGATATAGGTTTCGGAGTCGAATCATTTGGCATCCTGCACCCAGATACCAAGCCCTGTATGAAATGCCTGAGGGCCAGACAAGCCATTTCTTTGATCATCTAGTTTCGCATCATGGGTGTAGGCCCCCACACGAAATTCCATCTCCAGCCTACTCCCTCACTGCTCTGCATGTCAACTACAATGTTTTCATGAGGCCATGAAAAAGGGTAAGCTGGGGGGTGTGTGGAGTACCAAGGAAGGTATGTTTTGATGGTCATTTTGGTATCTTTTCATCAGAACTCAAAAGCCTTTTGCATGAGAAATCTAGATAATGATAAGAATTTATAACGAAACACGTGAGATTAATGAAAAGCACTGATAGTCGTCATTTCTATGTGCAGAAGGGAGGAAATACGGGAGGTGGCCATTCCAAAAATAAAGACAAGGATGAGCTAACTGCTGTCCCTTTGACGGAAGACCGGAAATGAACCAGATCACAACAAATCAACCCAAGGAAGGATGCGGAGATACCAACACGAAACAGAAAAGGGAAGAAGTAACGCAGTATTAATGATTCTACGAATCCCTCAGGATCTGAGATCCTGAGGGATCGCTATTTTACCTATTTTCTGTACCTAGATATCTCCGCCATCTTCCCTATAAAAGGGGTAGCACTGTTGGCTTCGGAGAGGATCTTTTGGGAGTGTAATTTCTTTTAAGGAAGATCAGGACTATGACCTTTATGTTCGGTTGAAGACTTGAGTTCCTGTAATTTTATTGCATGCTTTAATACAGACTTGTTCACTCTTTTATCTTTGAGCCTGGATCTATCTTAAAGCGGTGTACCCCTGGAGGCTAAGGGCCCGGCCCTGGAGGACACTTGCTCTTGTATTATTACGCGTGGTTTCTGTGTGGTTTGTTCATAGACGTACTCTGGTAATCTGCTGTGTTTTGAGAATATTCTATTACATGCTCTATTGTGATTAAGTCATTTCATGTTCTTGAACTTTATATCGATGCTATGTTATTTTACCAATTCTTCAAGCATTGATTAATCCCTACATGACACTGTTACTTTATTACAGAATTCTTCACGATTGTGTTTTGCATTGTAACAAGTCATCTGGAAAGATCTGTTTTACATGGGTATCGAATGTGACTATTCTTTATTATGAGATACAGTCGTATGTGTTTCAACAGAAGCAGATTAAGTATGGTGTGTTTCTAAGGTTCTATAGTATTGTTCCATCATATAAGATTGAGGGATTGGTGTTTTGATTGGCATGGTTAAATAGAGTTGCAGCTTAAAGAACTCAGTTATTACTTATTTCGATTACTGTTCTATTCTTGAACTGCTGTTCCATTTACCTGCTGTTCCATTTATTTGCTGTTCCATTTATTTGCTGTTCCATTTATTTGCTGTTCCATTTATTTGCTGTTCCATTTCAATTTGCTGTTCCATTTCCAGATTGCTAATTTGTTGTTTCTTGAGGACGGACTTAGGCTGTAGAGGACCCCAGCATCTGCTACTTGGTCCCCAGACCTCTGATCTGCTCCCGTCAGCTATGAAAGGGATGTGTTATTGCTACCAAGCCCTTGGCTGATGTGCTGTTCCATTTCATTATCACTTCTTTTATCTGTTGTTTCATTTCTAATCATTAAGAACGATCCTAGGCTGTAGCGAGCCCAACATCTGCTATTTGGCTCCCAGACCTCTGATCTATTCTCATCAGTTATGAAAAAGATGGGCTATTGCTACCGAACCTTTGGCTGATGCAATACTTGGTGTGATTTAGTTCTTTGAAGTAGTTAAATTGTAGACTTGCATTAGTTTACTTTCGTAGTTGTAAATAGCTGTACTACAAGCATTACTCTGGCAAATGCTAGCCTCAGACTGAGACACCCTTTGAAATAACCAGACGATCCCGGATTGACATATTAATGTGAGGTAACTAGAGGTGAAAGAGACCCTTTTAATAGCTCTACAATAGGCTCATTTATTTGTGAAAGGTGCTTCCTCATCCATTCGTCCATCCGTGAGCACATCTTGCATGTTTGCTCATATTTCCATTTGCGAACACATATTTGCATGATCATCCATTCATGAGCACATCTCTTTGCATGCATCATTCTTTCATCTGTTGATGAACCTATCCTTCTACATTTTCTCCCTTCATTCATCACATTCATCGTTGCGCCATGTTTGTTGGTGTACCTGTACCTACAGTCACTCATGACGAGATGTTATCAAATCCAAAACCCTCCTAGTCTACCATGACACATGATCATTTTGGATGCAGGTGACCAGGAGAGGCACCAAGGTTTCGAGCCAGGATGATGGCTCTAGGCACTGTTGATGAAAATTGTGCAAGAGTCACTGTGTGATGAATATGGGAAATCCGAGTCGATAGTGATTGTCCGCGAGGTATAGCTTGGTTGGAAGGAAAAAAATGTGCAAATTTTGGGAGGGACAGTCGAGGCTACAAGAAGGAAAGGCATACAAAATTTGTACATTTCATAGAATGAGTGAGAAGTAAGGGTTGGAAGGAAAAATTTGCGCAATTTTCTTGGGGAACATGCCAAGCTACATGGAGGGTTAGCATGTAGGAATTGTGCAGTGTTTTGGAGGAACTGGCCAGGAGCCTGACAGCTAAAACTACATAATTCCCAGAGGGAACTCACAGTTGGTCGCTGGGTCACTGGAAGAAAAAACTATGCAATTCCCAAGGCAGTAAGCTGCTGGGAGCTTGGCAGTAGAAACTACAAAATTCTTGGAGCGAGCTAGCAGTCTACTGCTAGGGGCTAATGGTGAGGGAAATTGCACTGAGGATGGTAGGCTAGCTGCCTGATCATATCTGCACAATTTCTAAGCTAAGTGGAATACTGGGTAACATAAGGCATACTCATGAAAATTGCATAATTTCTTGGATGAGTAGTTGCTCGACTGTAGGGAGGACTGACTAGTAAAATTGTGCAATTTTCTGAGGGAGATAGGGATAACACTTAGCATTTGTCCATCCTGTTTATGCAATTACCTCAGCTAGTAGAGTGGGCAAGGTTAGCAGCCTCTGTGCAATTTTTTAGGGGAGTCAATCTTGGGGTCGTTGTCGGGTCTGACTCTTTGGGTGGCCAACATGAAAGTTGATTGGATTGCTTGCGACTAGTGCAACTTAGAAAGACTTGCTTGGTTCTTCTACACTATTTTGGGTGACAATAGATCGAGTTCATGGCGGGGTGATGATTTGACTATTAGAGGGGAGTCTGGTCATCATAACTTCAATAAAATGACTAAGTGTGTGAGTGCTTGAAAGATGAATAGACAATCCTGTAAACACACACTCACATGAATCGACAATGAGATGACTCATGCCATCCAGACACACATGTTCAACACAACTAATTGACTGTGCAAGAGACAAGTGTGAAACTCGTGATTGGTCGTTGATCGAGCGTGACGACGCTTGTGCGATAGTGAATGTGACTCCATTTGTGAGTATGATAGATACTTTCATAGTGAACACAACAAGTACACACGAAGCGAAGACTTTGAGTAAAACATGACTTTAACATCAACATGAAAGACTTGGTGAAATGAAAAAGCAATGAGAATGCTATGACTCACACAACTATGGGTCACATTGTGTAAACATAATATGAGAAAATGGGACAGTGGCAAGAAATAATTCAAATAGTTCAATGGTATAAGTGTTCCTTGTCATGATCATTTAAAAGTAAATAAGCCAATGACATGCCCTAGAAGTTTGGTTCTTGATAAAGTCAGAGAGAAATACGATGCATCTAGTCATTACCCACGTGCTGAAGAGGATGTTCTAAACATAGGGATTGGGTGCAACACCTTGGTAATTATGATACATTTCTATATAGTTTTAAATTCATACTAGACCTTTGAATTGTAACATTTATATATTTGATATATTTAATTATGTTCGGGTTATTAGACACATGACACTATGATTTTTTCACTTTTTTATAGGTATATTTTTTCCCATCTATGTGGGCATATGGACATCATTTTCTCATGGATGATGTTGATAATGGATGCATGACACAAGAATGTGGAGTGGAAGTTGATTTTTACCAATATAGTTGTTCTAGCCACTACAATCAAAACCTAATGCAAGGGACATTAGGTTACATTTGAAAGATACAAGATATTATTCAGTGGACTTCTCTTCATTCCAATGTCTTAATTTTAAGTGCAAGTGGTGTGACACCTTTGATCGTAATAATGTAAAGGAAGATCATGATAGTGGGGTGATATTTATCAATTCTAGAAAGATGTGGCATGAAGCTAGGGAGCCTTATGTTTCCCAAAAACACTGCAAGTAGGTGTTTTTTTACTTAGATTTGTTGCATAGGGATTGGTGGTTCGTATTAAGGCACGACCCTAGATCAAAACATATTTTCAAGAATAATAGTGTTATAATGTCAAGTGAGGAAGATAATCAGGGTGATGACAATGGAGAGTGATATGCACCTATGTTATTTCATCATATATACTATTGATGTATGTTTCTGTTTTCTTTATTTCGCTAATTATAGTGTTTTTTTATTTGTCTTGTTGGAATTTTATAACATAATTGGTAATATTCGCAAACATTTTTAAACATTTTTTTGTAGTGGAAACATTTTTACAGTTAAAAATAAGTATTTCTAATTGTGTACAATATTTATGATAATAAAGATTCAAGGTCACAATCCTTCTCAAATAGGAAAATGAGAAGAGAATAGTGGATCTAGAAATAACATTGAATATTTGTTCTCGATTTAGATACTTATTGGCTTCTTAATCAATTCACATACCTTTTCTTTTTGTTTAGTTCAAAATCAATACAAATCTTCATGTAGTGATAACTCTATGAGGAATTTAACAATGAAAAATTTGTGTATTAATATGTAAAGTTAAATTCTTGACATGAGAGGTAAATTCATGTTTACTATATTTAAATTACAATTCTTGCAAAATTATGTAAACTAAAAGGAGGTATTATACATGTATAAAATGTTGATTACATCTTTTTAGGGATCATAAGAGAAACAAATGGGCTTACATGGATGCATGAGAGGTTTTAACTTTTTCTTCATGGATAATGGAGCAATTTTTACTTTTATTTTCGATAGTAATTTTTTTTAAAGCTTGGTAGGACTCTCTGATTTTCAAGTTTACATGTCCATTATTCACCCCAATACCCGGGGAGGTTAGAAAAATATTCCAACCAAAGATCTTTGGTTCGGTAAGACTTCATTCCATGGCCATCGTTGCTTGAGCTACACCAGACGAACATTTTCGATGGTAATTATAAATAAAATTTGAGTTAATAAATATTTTATGGCTAAGAATTAAATGATAAATATTGTGATAGTGATTAAGAGGCATTTGTTTGACTTTCAACTAGACTTGGTGATGCATTTTTATTTCCTATTTAGATTATGTAAACTATGTATCTATTTTTATGTATTTATAAGTAAATTATTTAAAGTAGACATGTGTTTATAATTGTAAACATGATGTAATATTAACTAGGAGAAATGTGAAAAAATGAACTTTTGTGACTCTCTCGTGATAAATATGTGGAAAATATAATATTGTTTTATTTTTTTATTAAGAAACAATCAAATACATTATTTGTCAATTGCTTACGTCTAATATTATATCATTTTTTATTATTTAACTCATATTTATTGGCAAAAAGAGTTAATTTAAATGAGTGCAATAGAAAATAAAGAACCAAAATAGCACCAAAATGATACATCTTTATTACAAGAAAAAATTTAACTTGCCTCTTTAAGGCAGTACTTCCGATAGAGAAAATCCCCAACTACAACTAATAATAGAAGCCTTATTTTACATTTCTTGACCCCTCGTCTTTAGAGAGAGAGAGAGAGAGAAAAAAATATCTAATTTAAATTGGTAAGAGTTTTATATATATATTAAATTTAAATTTCTTGAAAATATCATAATTTTAGTAATAAATTAAAATTTTTAAAAAAATATTTTTTATATTTTATATTAAATCTAAATTAATTATAAAAAGAATTGACTTAAATTTTTAAAATCTGACAATAGATTGAATTTCATAAATCAATATTGAATTGGTTAAATTGTATTTTTAAATAATTTATTATTATTAATATTTTATATTAAAAATTGAATGAGTTACACATTTTCGTCTTATTAAGAACTAACTAAATTAATTTACCTTTAATTATTCTTTCCTTCTGAGTATTGAAATATTTTACTAATTAAATTAGATTGAATATGAATGAACTATATAACAAATATAAAGGTATTTATCATAATTTTACAATCATAGTTTAAACCATACTAAAATTTGTAATTTATAAAAATATCATTGCATTATTTTAAAGTAAGTCATTTTGCATGCAATTTCATATATAAAAGTTGGATATAAGTTCACCAATACATAATATATAATAAGTATTATTTCAGAAAAATAAACATCATGATGATAACCATCTTACAAACGTAAACAACATCTAAGATACATATTCGAATTTACTACCATCATCTAATTATATACACTTCAACCACATATAAACGTCATTAGCTAGCATAGAAATCTAATAATCTAATAGGGAATCATCATTGTGATCACATCTATGAAAACACAAAAATTGTAATGTAACATCATCATGACACACATCCTCAAATTAGTCTACATCTTATGTCAAATAAATGCTATCACATACACATTTATCTGCAAGCATATTAAATGAACATATCTAACATGACCTAACAAGATACACATCAATGGAAACATATAAATTAAGTGCATAAAGATGAACAAAATAAATGCACCTTATATATATGTATATATATATATGTATATATATATATATATATATATATATATATATATATATATATATATATATATATATATATCTATACATATATATATATATACATATACATATACATATACATATACATATACATATACATATACATATACAATCAAATATCTTATACAAAAGACATAGTAGTGCTAGCTTGGTCTGCAATAGAATACGATGGATGGTCAACTACTGCCTCAATGTGGTTTGGTGAACCCTAAAGTGGAGGAGGAGGGGGTTGGTCTACTCTATCAAGAGAATCATAAGATAGATCCTTTAGCTCTATCATCTCATCATCATGCGATTGAGGAGGAGGTGTACTACCAAAAGGGTCAGTGTTGAAACCCTTATGGCCATGATCCAAAGGGGTAGTGATCACCACCCTCATCATCATGATCATGATCATGACTCTCATGATCATGATCACCAACCTCATCATCATGATCACCATCCTCATTTGACTTATCTTCCACTACAAGCCCTGCATCCCTAAGCACTACTAGTAATCTACTAGCTCTGATGATATGATGCATAAGAGACATCATCTTGCACTGACAGTCCCTGTAGAGGTCCATGAACCTAGGATATGTACTAATATCTCGAGCCCTCATAGGGTATACTCCCTCCTCAACAAAAAAATTATCCAATCTACCATAATAGTCCATATAAAATTGCAAACCAATCATATGACCTACATGCCCATGACCCCCTCGGGATGTGCCTCACCCTATTGGGTCTCACCCATATTCTCATCTCCTCCAATCTGGCATCTCCTCCAATCCGGCGTGGGAGGAGGCATGTCCCCATCGAATATGCCGATATCTACAAAATATATAGTACACAACAATAATTAGGCAAATTCGTTAAACAATTTAATAAAAAAAGTTAAAGAATGTGTTAGAATAAATTTTATTCTAATTAATTAAAACAATAAAATGAAATCATATTAATTTAAAGAAAATAGTAATAATACATCTATCATCTAGAGGATCAGCTACTGTGAATAGCATATTGGACACTATCTCTAATCAATTCTCATTTATGGAAATGATAAAAATATAAATGCATGGTAATTCTCACTAGGTAGTAGTGCCAATGCTTAGGAAGAAATCCTAGCCAGATCCTCCAGTAGGCCCCTCATGGAAATCGTCTGCAAGCACATGTGCATCCAGGCCTCAGTGATCGACGTAGGATGGTGATGGTAAAATGTATGCCTTGTCTCTAGAAACCTCCCAAAATATAAAAAAAACATTTGAAGCGAAAGGGAAGTTTTCTCTCCCATGTATCAATGCACAAACTCTATCTAAAACCACACAAAACTACCTCAAAAAATTGTAGAGAATGTAATACAATGTGGCACGTGAATAAAATAATTGACATAATACAAAATAGTGAAACTAATGTGTACCCATCACTACTAAAGTGTGCAATGGTGGTGACTAATAATGAGAGGAACCTAACCTCTTCTGCAACGAAAGAATAAATTTGCAGTTCATCACAACAAAATTGAAAATTTGTTGGATGGACTGCATGAGGCTCAACATATCTCTAAGTGTAGGCATGCTGACTCTCAGTTGCAACCCCATGGGGGACATCAGGGAACTAGGAAAAACAATCACCTCTCCTAGATAGCTCAATGATAAAGTATGTGTCCTCCTTAGAGGGCCTATACCACACCCCATGAACAACATGGAAACCCTACTTTTGGGCACTCCATCCGCAAATCAAATGCGCTAATAAGATAAAGTGCACATTCAGGGATGCAACCTTCTCAGAGCATGTGAGGAGGCATACATTCATTAATAGCATTTGGGTTGTTGCAGTAATATAATGTGTATAAATGCATCTCCCTCTCTCCGCCCTCTCATGGTCATATCATATTGCATTGGTTTCCTTTGCTCCTGCTCCTTCTATTGCTCCCAATATTGACTTCTATGCCACATGATTGATATATAAATACATCAGCCTTATACATAAAATACAATTTTTTTTATTAAATCATAAATGTATTTATAAATATTGAAACATAACTTTTATTTAAAAAATCATCGGTTCACTGTAAACATAGTCATGCATCGTTTTCTGTGCCCTGTGAAGTACAACCCCAATCACTTCAGTGCACACATACATATGAAACACTGCTATTGGTTCATAAATTTAAATTTTTGTCACAGTGTATCACAAGTATGCATCGGTGATCACAAATAACCTTTTTGCACTCGTATGGAATGTTCAAGTCATAAAATGCATGTGGAAACCCATAAAGGGAGAGAAGCATGATTTTATTATTGTTTTGATGCAAAGGGAAGCTCCTACACCTTATTACATATCATTTTATGTATGCTCCAACCTATAAGAGGATGCTACCTCAATATTTCTGCCAGCTACAACATGCAAGGAAGCTCCAACTCGCATATGTTTTCTGCACGCTAAAACCCACAAGAGGCTCCTACCTCAACCAGCTCAAATTGGATATTTATCAAGCCACAAATTGAAATGAGATTGCAATCCTTTCATACAAGAAATAAATAACAATGTCTTGGTTTACTTGGTCATAAATTATGCATATCTCCATATTCATTTCTACGTATTGTTTCCTTCAAATATTCTTCACATAAGATTCATATGTTAGATAACTAGTTCATAACACCTCAATCAAACTATCACACATTCTCCAACTCTCTAACCTCATTTTTCTTCCAAAAAAAATATATATTTTAGAAAGAAAGTTTGTTGATTGTTTGTATTCCACATAAGAATATGAAGTGAACAGATTTGACTCTTTGCCTTCCATTCATTTGTTTCCAAGCTCTTCATATTTAGAATATTAGAAAATAAATAATTTCTCCACCACATTATTTCATCCATCTATAATGATTAGGTACACCAATAACAACATAATTCCAAAAATAACATATAGAGATAACATATGACTATGTAGTTGAGCACTCATTCCTCATGATCAATACGAACATTTTCCATTAGTGCATAACAATTATATCTCCGACGTCTTTTCCTTTTCCTTTGTTGTCATGGAGTCTTGCCTTGCCTTTGCCTCCATGTAGTCTTTTCTTTGCCTTATTGTCATGGAGTCTTACATTTTCCTTGTTGTCATAGAATCTTGCATTTGTCGTACATCACAACATATCAATCATCATATGCATACAACAATTATCTCATCAAACATATGCTAACACATTTTCTTTTTCTCTTCTCGTTGATGGTGTTGGACCCACCAAAATTCAGGGGATCACCCTGGTATGAAGTACCAAATAGACCTAACACTATTTGGTGTGGGAGTCCCATTTGGTATGATGGCCTGGCTATCATTGTCTTAAGGATTTGCCTCAACTCTTGCTTGTCAGCACAGGAAAGTAGTCTGCTTTGCCTTTAAGAAGTGAGGTTTGTGTACCTGGTGATTACAGGTGTACTTGTGTCAATGGTTCTTTCACTGTAGAGGGAGAGGTGAGAGTGGGTTCTAAGTTTGTTGGGATGAAGTCCCAACTCGGCTATGAACACACAACATAGTACGATGTGCACAACTTCTGGAGGAGCAGTCCGCATAGATGCAGAAGCCATTACACACGAGGTAAGATAACACTTACACCACTCAACAGATGAGTTCAGAAGAGGGCATCGATTGTTACAAAAGCCCCTATGTGAAAGGTCTTTCTGATGTACATGGACATAGCCACCACTGGCGAGACAAAATTAACAGTATATACAACACATTTCCATTAACAGATTATGTATTACAAGAAGTGAAATAATTCAAGTGTTCAACACAGGTTAAAGCACATGCATTACAAGTGTTCAAGATTAGTCTTACAATAGTTACAATACATGTATCAAAATGTGTTGGCCTGTTAGCAGGCTTTTGAAATAAGAAAAAATTCGAAGGCACATCATTACACCATACATCACTAACCCCGAGTACGGGGCATTGGAGCCACTACTTACTCATAAAATAAAATATTATAGACTCTCTTGGCTATGTGGGAGGAGCTGAGATAAAAATTCCTTTGCATGTACAAATGGGGGGGTATTTATAGCTAAGGGTGAAACTAACCCTTGTGGTTTTTTGACTACCCTGATGACTATTTGACTTCCATGAATTTTTGACTTTACATGACTCTTTGTACAAAAAGTGGGTCTCTTGGACTTCCATGTTGCATTACATTGATTTTTAAACATGGCCCATTGTGGAGATGTGGACAACATGACTCATGACATAACTTGACATGACATTGTTAGTAAATTCATGCTATTGTTGGAGTGCATGTCGAGCTGCAGTGCTGCTGGTGATGGATTTCTTCATGGTGTATCACAGCTTCACCTCTGCATGGAAAATTGGGTGGATTCTTTGATGGTTGTTGGTTCAATTGATGTTGCTTTGGCACATTTCTCCTTGCTTGTATGTTGAAAGGATCGACAGGCTCATTTATTTGTGAAAGGTGCTTGCTCATCCATTCATCCATCCATGAGCACATCTTGCATGTTTGCTCAACTGTTCATTCACAAACATATCTTTGCATGATCATCCATTTGTGAGCACATCTCTTTGCATGCATCATTCGTTCATCTATTGATGAACCTATCCTTCTACATGTGCTCCCTTCGTTCATCACATTCGTCGTTGTGCCATGTTTTTTGGTGTACCTGTACCTGCAGTCACTCATGACGAGATGTTATCAAATCCAAAATCCTACTAGTCTACCATGACACATGAGCATTTTGGATGCAGGTGACCAGGAGAGGCAACAAAGTTTCGAGGCAGGATGATGGCTCTAGGCACTATTGATGAAAACTGTGCAAGAGTCATTGTGTGATGAATATGGGAAATCTGAGTTGACAGTGACTGTCCGTGAGGTCTGGCTTATTTGGAAGGAAAAAATATGGAAATTTTGGGAGGGACAGTCTCGGTTGCAAGAAGGAAAGGCATACAAAATCTATACATTTTCTAGACCTAGCGGGAAGAAAGGGCTGGAAGGAAAAATTTGTGCAATTTTATGGAGGAACAGGCTAAGCTGCATGGAGGGTTAGCATGCAGGAATTGTGCAGTGTTTTGGAGGAACTGGCCTGGAACCTAGCAACTACTACATAGTTCCTAGAGGGAACTCGCAGTTGGCTGTTGTGTCACTGGAAGCAGAAACTATGCAACTCCCAAGGGGAATAGGCAGTTAGCAGCTCGGAGCTTGGTAGCAGAAACTGCACAATTCTTGGAGAGAGCTTGTAGTTTGCTGCTAGGGGCCGATGGTGAGTGGAAATACACTAAGGATGGGAGGCCAGCTGCCTGATCATATCTGCACAATTTCTGAGCTAAGTGGAACACTAGGTAACATAAGGCATACTCATTAAAACTGCACAATTTCCTCGATGAGCAGTTGGTCGACTGTCAGGAGGAATGACTGGTAAAATTGCACAATTTTCGGAGGGATATAGGGACAATACTTGGTGTTTGTCCATCATGTCTGTGCAATTTCCTCAGTCAGCAGAGTGGGCAAGGTTAGCAGCCTCTGCACAATTTTTGAGGGGAGTCAATCTTGGGGTCGCTGTCGGGTCTGACTCTATGGGTGGCGAACATGAAAGTTGATTGGATTGCTTCCGATTAGTGCACCTTGGAAAGACTTGCTTTGTTCTTCTATGCTATTCTGGGTGACAGTCATTTGAGTTGATGGTGGGGTGATGGTTAGACTATTAGAGGGGAGTCTGGTCATCATAACTTCAACAAAATGACCAATTGTATGAGTGATCGAAAGATGCATAAAAAATCCTGTAAACACACACTCACATGAATTGACAATGAGATGATTCATACCATGTAGACACACATGCTCAACACGACTAATTGACTGTGCAAGCGACAAGTGCAAAACTCGTGATTGATTGTTGATTGAGCGTGATGATGCTTGTGCGATAGTGAATATGACTCCATTTGTGAGTACGACAGATACTTTCATAGTGAACACAACAAGTACACATGAAGCAAAGACTTTGAGTATAACCATAACAATGGTTGAAAACATGACTTTAACATCAACATGCAAGACTTGGTGAAATGAACAAGCAATGAAAATGCTAAGACTCACATGAGCTCACAGAGTGAACCTGAGTGTTTGCAGTCATCAAGTGAAACTCTTAAGGGAGGCTCCAAAATTGGGTGCAGGCCAAAATTTTGGAGGGTGGTTGTAGTTGCTACAACACTACCCAAGCTGCTCCTTTTCCATGCTACTACTTCTTTTCCTTGATCATAAAATACATGCTTGTTTTTGTTCCTTTGCTGTCACCTTCATCTTTTGATGTCAAATATCCATGCACCATACCTTGCTACACCTATTCCTTTGCTTCTCTTTTGATTTTCATTTTTCCTCATTCCCCTTTTGTTGCTCCTTTTCTATCAATGACAATAATTCCATCACTAAATTTAGTACCCAATCTGAATACCTCAAAGGTATGATAATCTTAGCATGTAGCAATTTTTTCACTTCCTTTTCAATCAATGGGAGTAACAAGGGATTAATTTTCACAAGCTTATGCTTGTGTGACTTCACCCCATCTTTTAAAGGAATTTTGTTTTGTATAACATTGGGATCAAGGGTATTCACATCATCATATTACCAAGTAGACAGGTACATATACTTCCTAAAATACAAAATGTCAAGATATATTTATTTTATTCTTTTGAAACCCCTTTAGCTAACTTGATGACTCTAGGATCTTTTGTCTTGCCAATATTTCAATCCTCCATGTCTTCCTCAAGTTCTTGTTTATTTGGGTTAGCAACCACATCATTTGAATTAAACAACCTCTCGAATGGAACCAACCCTTTTGGGGATGGTATTTCCCTTCAATTATAAGATTTTGTGAGCAACAATTGATTTCTTGCAATTTTCCTACTTTTCGTCTTTTGTATTTTCATCCTCCTAATCTATCACTGATTTTGAGAGTTCCCTAAGAACATCCATAAAGCACTTGATATGTTCTTCGTCCTCAAAAACCTTCCAATAATTAATGTTGTCTAGTACTGAAGGACTGTATCTGACCTCAAATTTGTATCTGAGCAATGAGTTTTGAGGGAATTTAAAATTACTAGCAATAATTTTCGAGTCAAGCATCCTATTTCGCTCGCTAGGAAAAAACTGAATATTGAAGGCTAGGAAAAATATTTCAACCAAATCACATACCTCATTCCTATAAGACATCAATGAAAGATGCTTGGTTTTACATCAATTCTTCACTTTCTTCACCACCAGCTTTGAATCCCCAAGTATAGTCAAGCACCCAATATTTAACTTTTTAGCAGCTTACAGCCCCAATCACAATGCTTCATATTCAACCACATTAAAGGGATAAAGTTACTACCAATAATACACCTCATCCATTTCCTTCCCTAGAATAAGAATCATCAAAAGATAATTTCCATACTTGGTCATGATCAAATGGATGTTCACCTCACTGGGTAGAAAATTCCATCTAGGTCTCGCCCAAGATTTGATCATCTTCTTCTAGTAACATACAAGAGGAATATTTCTCCCAACCATATATAGGGGAATATTTTTGAACAATCCTCTTTGGTAACTATCTTTATGAATCTAGATTCCCTATATAATCGATGCTTCTCCCCACTAGACACTACAATGGTAGCATATGTTAAATCAATTTTAATAGAACCCCTAATTTTCATTCCCCATGACCTGGACAAAAGCATACCAAATCCTGTAGGGATTTTTGGAACTACAATATCAATTACTACACTCTTCACTAGGATCTGAGTGAGATTGACCACTAGATATTTAATCATACATAAGAACTTGACTCTATTAGAATCAAAAGAATACAAGTATTTGTATGGTTTTATTATCTACAGTCCTAATTGTTCCATTACATATAAGGGCAACAAGTTATGAGAAGCTCCTGAGTCAAGCATGCAATTATGTAGTAGCAGATTACGTGTAAGGTTCTTTTTTCGGTGTTCCTCATAGCATGGTTAGGGTGGACTTTTAGGGTTGGTGGAGATGGGTCACAAGTGCATATTTACTTCATCAGCGGGCCCAGGGGCTTATGGAGGCAACTCATGGGGTTTTTAGGAGTTTGTATAATGATCGATGGCATTTGCTTGGTATATTCCATCATCCATGTAGTTTTCCTCTTGTTCCATTGCATTCTGACAACTTTCAAAAAATTGAGTTATTAGTGGGCATGACTCAATTAATTACACTTAAGGTGGCATTTCAGGAGGAATACATGGAATAACACCTTAGTGTAATACCTTGATGGAACTAGAACAAGAAGATCTATATGATGCGATAGCTAGAAGTGATATTCGGTGGTTTGAGGAGGCATAATGGCCAATTTACCATTTTCCCACATTAAAAGGAATATTTTAATTAAGGGAAACATACTCAATAATTAAAATAATAATAAAATAGGAGCTTCTAGAAGGGTCCATAAGATCTATAAAAGAGGAGGAGGAGGCCATTAGAGGATATTTGGAATTTGATATTGTTTCTTGTATGATAGATTAAGAACCCGATTCTCTACTCCATTGTTAGCTCCAGGACGAGAACCCTCCGGTGATTCAGTGATATTGGGTGAGTACCCATCTCTCGTTGGTGAATTCATCCAAAATTCATAGGAGAGCACAGTTGTACATTTTAGTTTAGTTTGGAGGGCTAGCATAGTGGTGCAGTAGATTATCTTGGAGGCTAACTTTCCTTCTTAGCTCTTTTGGTTGTATGCGAATGTAACTGAGTTTATATATTATGAATAAAGCTAAGATTATTTCTTCTCATTATTGTTATGTTGAGTTCCATGGTGTTGAATTTTACATGGTAATATTTTGTTTATGTATGGATGTTCTATGTGAAATATTTTTAAGTTAGAATTTCAAGAAAACCACAAATTGCTCCATTTGGGACATTGAAAGTTGGTTTTGCTACCAACATAAGGGTTTATTTGCAGCATGGATTTTGAGCTAAGTTTGTGGGTTTAATTTTGAAAGGGTTGAAGCCAATATTATTCTACTCGACGATGTTTCTAGTTAGAGAAAAAAATTCAAAATTTCGTATTATGGAAATCAATTTCTACATTAGATTTAAAATGGGTGAGAGAATTCTTTATTGGTAGACCAAAAATTAGAAATCTAGCTTAGTAATTCGAAGGATCTTGTTGAATTCTTCAAAGGCCAAAGGACCCTAGTACAAATTTATTTTATTTTTCTAAGACCAAGGGTTCGAAGGAAGAACATGGTGATTTTTGCAACTGAATACATGTAGCGTGAGTAAATATCACTCGGATAATGTGCATAGACAAAGCAAAAGTAGCTAATTCATTGGAGTGGAACACATCTAGTTGATGGATTTGATAAACACGTTAAAATACATGAAACAATTGTAGCCTTTAATTATGAGTTGAATCAGATCATGATCACTAGGAGTTATAGGTGGATTTGTTGATTTGTTGCATGAAAAGGAAGCCAATTCATTGCACGTGACCAGGTTGTGTTGCATGCAGATGGAATCAACGCTTATTGTTGTGAATCCAAAAATTCTGTGATCAATCTTGTTAGAATGAGGTGACCATGCAGGCAAATTACAAGTCGGTCTCACTGTTATCGGGAAAAGTGTCTATCTAGATCTGCTCTATCCCACTAAGGTGTGACAGCGACCTTAGAAACAAACAGAGAAAACTACTTTTGTATTCTTCTTTATGAACTATAAACAAAGACGAATAGGATGAACCAACCTGTGTCTTGCGCTAGTCCTTTGATCCAATCTCTCTCCTCTTTGACAGCTTCCAGCTACCTGCTCTCTCACTTGCCCAGCTTCACCAAGTTCCTGTAAGATCACAGAGGAAAGAAACTATACAAAGACATGGGTTTATATTCATAAATAACTTAGGATCAGATTTAAGTTAACCATACAAATGTAACAAGCATCAATGAAACACAAGCATGGAGAAGAAACTCAAATAGTTTTATTGATATACAAGAAGATCCAGGAGGAGTTACAACCGATGATTCCTGACCCAGCATCAACCTCCCAGAAAAGAAGTCCCTTCTTCAACCCCAACAAAGCATAGATCACCCAATCCTCTGATATGTATCTCAAAACCAACAACAATTCCTTGCAATGTGCAATATTCCAGCCTCTGGATCTCTGGGATGAGGGATCCATATATAGATGTATGCAAGGAGGATGAGTCGGCTCATGAATTGATTAGTGGATTTTCTCTATCAGTTCTTGCTTCCACTTGGAGACTGAGAGCCTCTTACTCATCCTTAGTCGAATTCAGTGAGGCAAGTGTCATTGGAGAAGATTCTGGAAGCTTCCATTGTCTCTCCACCTCGTGGAATGACTCTGCTACTTGTCATTTCCTGCTCAACGCACCCTGGTAGTGCATTTAGGTGCGTTGCAACACACCTAGCTAGTGGAATTAGGTGCTATGCAACGCACTTGGCTAGTGGAGCAGCTGAAATGATCCTGATTTGACTTATTCTGAGCAGTTTCTGGTGGAGAACTTCTGGCAGAAGCTGTATTTTCTTGACCTTGTCTCTTTAGGAGTTAGAACAACACCTTTTAGGGACTTAGGAGCCCTTCGTCTATGGAAATTTCATGCTTAGAGCCGTAAGGCACAAAAATGTCTATAACAGTTGCCCCCTAAAGTATGAGGCCGTTTATCGGGTGAAATTCTTTATTAGGAGGATCCGAAGTTCTTTCAATGCTGGGAGGAGACCTGTAATAAGATACAATACAATACATTATCTTCACACTGTTTTCATAATCTAGCTGAGGCGGGCATTCCCATGCTCAGCTTTATAAATTCATTTTCATGTACATAGGACAGACAATCGTCTGATGGTAGACTAATGATTCTGATAGAGCCATCATCCTTTTGCTAGGATGATTATCTGTGCTGCAATGCTGTACATTTCAATGTCTTTATTTTCCTGAATATATATCGCAGCTCGGATGGATGAAACTAGATCCGGGGTCTTCAATCTCGTCTGATCTTCACTCGAAGTACAAGTCAATCCATGTGAGAAATGTTTTGAAGTCGAACATTGAAAGACATCGCTTGATTACCAGTCAATGATGTAAACTGTTAACAAGCGCGAGAGGAATCACCGATAATGATAATGACCCTCAAGGTACTGCAGTACAATTCACATGGTGTGAATAAAGGATTTGGCGTTGAACACCACGCAAAATATTTCGGTCGAAGGTCATTGATGTATACCTGTCGCCGGAAGTGAGAAACTTGCCATTGAGGCATGCAAGATTCAAAGTACTGAATGGGGTGTTCCTAGATCAACTTCTTGGATAATGAGCTGATGTCAACAAGAAGTGATCCGTCATAGGAGGGCCTTAATGAATCCCACATCAATGACATGGAACGGAGCAAATGATTTTGATGGAGGTGAAAACGATTTGATGATATATGGTTCAGGGTGGCGGTCATGAAAGAATGGAGTATAATGTATGGTAGTGGGTGGGACACAGGTGGCCTTTCTGGATGACTTCTCTTAAACATGTCGGCGAAACTTATGTGATGGTTTGGTAGCATTAACCCCAAATGTGGATGGTATGGCGAGACCATGGCGATGTGACCGGTGAATGAAACAACCCAACCCGACTCGGGCACGGAGTGGAAGTGTCATGTTCAAGAGCGACTTGCTACCAATAAAGATTCTTTGAGTTTTCTTCCCAATTTTTCCCTAGTCATTGCTGACCAGTACCTCTTTATTTTTGTCAAGCTTGAGGAGGATAACATATGCTTGTTCTATAATTTGCCCTTCGGGCAAACCCATCGCTATGTTTTAACAAGCCTAGCGATAGTGAAACTCGTTCTCGTCTAAAGACAAGTTTGTCGCTATTAATCTTTTTAACGAGTCTAACGACAAAGATAACTCGGTCCTTTTCATTTTTAGAGAGTCTGAAAAGGTACATAAAGATAACTCCAAAATTCCTTTTTCGTCATCTAATCCCTTAAGTCTGAAAAAGTATAAAACAATACAAAAGGGATGAATTTTCGATCGTTTTAACGAGCCGAACAAAACAAGCGCTCGATCTTTTTGTGCAATAATCCCTCTGGTCCAAAAAGATTAAAATCTAAAGGAGGGATAGCACTTCCGGTCGCTTTAACGAGCTGGAAGGCCAAAACTCGGCAATCTTTTCATATTTTATGAGTCAGTTGAAAAGAGCTTAAAGAAGACTCGTCTTTTGAGGAACGAGTGATAAAATGGGTAGCAGCTGATTCCAGGTAAGGTTTGGAATTTTCCAATCACGGCAGTGTCACAAGGATGGCTAGTGAAATCACTCTTCGCAACTGTTCCTCAAAATGGGTAAACAATCAAATGGAGGTGAATGATCGGCCAATGGAAAAGTGGAGGTGACGGTGCAAACACGACCAAGGCTTTAATGGTTGAAATGTTACATTCACGGTGGTTATTTACCAGGGGATAGTTCATTTTTTAACGAGCTTAAACGCGGGTGGAAACATTTGCTCATGTCTTATGTTTATTTTTTAATGAGCTTGAACTATGTGCTAAAACTGCTCGATTAATCCAGTCATTTGATAAGAATGTGTCATATAAAAATGACAACTTTTAGATTTTTGCCCCACATCCTTTCTTTATGCAAGTTAGGTGACGACTAATCCTACGAGTTTAAAGGGTTAGCCTACGGGTTTAAAGGGAGGACCTAAAAATTTAAAAAATAAATAGTCGCCCTTCGCTTGCACTCCAAAAGGTTTGCATGCCCCTAGGTATAAAATATGGTTTCAAGGTTACCCCTCAATTTGCAGACAAAACATTTGTTCTATCAGGAGAGGCCTACCTCTTACAGGTTACCCAAAGATTGTTCTATTCACACAGCAAACAAAACACTCCTTTGGCGATGTCTACCGAGATAAACAAAGGTGAGCAACGATTCCCGCCAACTCACATAACTTTGACAAGAGAATCTTATTCTAGAATAACCCCTCTTCCACTGACGGACGGGGTACAGACTAGTCATATTCTCCTGTAGAAACCTACCCTATACCCGAAGTTTTCCTGCCGAAGCAGACCAGGACGCATGCCCCCTGGGTTTCAATCATATCCCTCCGAATTACTCACGCTCATTGGGAGGGCGGACTAGGGATGGAGACATTTCTTGCGTGAAGAGACCATTTAGGGACGGTATATGACTATTTGCTATGCGTGATCCGGGAAATGAAACTTGGTCCACGAGCTTGACCACTCTTCCTTCGTGCGGAAAACGCATTACTCTAAAGAGTGAGGAGACGATGGCTTCCATGCAATAAATATAGTCTCGTCCAAGGAGTAGGTTATAATCCAAGGGTCCTTGAACTACCATGAAGTTCATGCGAACTGTCTTCCTTCTCAATGTTATGGGCACATCGGGAAGGATCCCTAAAGGTCGACTGGTTCCTTTATCAAAGCCTGTCAGATTTCTCATCTCAGGCAAAAGCGATGGTGAACCAAGCACTTTCCCAGCAGTAGAGGAAAGGATACTCACAAAAGCCCCCTCATCTATGATGGTACCAGCCATGACCATTCTATATATTTAAACGATAATTCGGAATGGTATGCTTGCTGGTAAACGGGGTCTGCCTAGTTGATTCCAGTCGAAGGAGACAACTAGGTTGCTTGGAGGTGGGACCGAATAGACGGTCGGGTATGGCTCTGACGAACTTCCTTCCTGCGGTAAAGGAATGGGTAGATTGCCCCCATGTTCGTCGGAGTCTGTGTTGATGAAGAGAATTTGGACGGTGTCATCCTTGTTCTCTTTAGTGACTGTATCATCTGAAGATAAAACCTCTGAAGGCAAGACCGGGTCAACTGCCGCCTCGACCTTTTGACTTTCGTCTGGTATGGATTCAGTTGGTTTATCTTCAATGGTAGACGCTTCAGCCGACCACCTTAGCGGGCCAGCTGGATTCTCAACTAGTGACGGACTCGGCAAGAGTCTTTTATATCTAGGAGGAAGTCGTAACGGTGAAACCGGACGATCATCCAAAAGTCTTTTAGCTTCGTCTAAGAAGGGACAACGGTGGAGGGCATGGTCGCCTTCGCACAGTTTACAAGGAAATCTAGCTTTCCCTTTTTGTCCTGGGGCTTCACTTTCACTAGTTGACGGTGTGCTTTCAACATGATCATCAGAGGTTGATGACACCGGATTGTGCAAACGAGGAGACCAGTCCCTTAGTATCCGGGGGATGCAAGGACAATCTCTGTGAAAGTGGTCTCCTTTGCAAATGACACATGGTGATTTAGGCCTGGTCGGTGCAGTGTGTGGATTTTCGTTAGACGACACTCGTTTTCCCCCATTTGCCTTTGGCTCCTTCTTCTTTTTCTCTTTCTTCTTCTTTTCCTTCTTCTCCTTAGGAACTTGCCTTTTAGCTTTACCAGTTCCATCAAGTGAAGAGGAAGGAGGAGAGGAAGAATTAGAGGAAGTAGAAGGCTGGTGGGAAACTCTGGACTCGTCTAATTGTTGATTCGATTGTTCAGGAATGGTGGTGTTCTGAACGACATTGGTTGAGAAGAGCCATACTGGCAGGCCAATTGTCAGTCCTGGAAGTGACAATGTGGCCATATGGGGCGCACCAACATCTCCCCAAGAGGAGAAGGGACTAGGATTTCCACCAAGGGGAATTCCTTGGTTGGTAGGCTCCATTTTCTCAACCTAAGATCAACGTAGGAAAAGGGTATGAATATTCCATTTAAAATAAATTTTAACACGCTTTGACACAACTTGTTTTTTCAGTTTTTAAGAGTTGAGAAAAAACAAAAGATGACTCTAGTCTCCTTCGATTTTTAACGGGCCTGAAGTGACAAGTGCTCAGATGGACCTTTTCCGTTAAGGAGTCTGAAAAGGAACGAAAGGGACTGCTCTGGAGGTCTAGGTAGAGGGAGTACCAAACCAATCGCAAAAACTGCAGAATACTTTTTACGGTACGACAGTCAATCTTCCCGAATGCTGTGTTCGGTGCATTGCGATCAGTGGGGCAGCCGACACGGCTTCCTATGGATAAAGGTTTTAAGCCTATAGGGGTCTCCCAATATATACTCAACGGTACATGGGAGCACAAGTCCGTACTGGCACTTATCGTCTCAAAGTGGAGGAATCACCCAACCATCAGTGAGGACAATAGTTACCAGGCTTTATGACGCCGGAATACGTCTCTAGCCTAGACCTCTAAATGTTGTGCGTTAAGTTCCAAAGCGTTGTTAAGTTCATTGAATTTATTTTAGGTTGATCTTTCTTATGAAGTTTGCCTTTTGGGATCACCATGAGATGTAGATGTAATTCCTAAAATGCAATCTAAAGATGATAAACAAACTTTTATCTCTTTTCAGCAATGAAAATCCGAGCTACTAAGGGAAAAGAAAGACACAATCTTTTCACAAAGAGCAAAGAGCACACTGTAAATGCACTTTCCCTAAATCAAGCCAAACAGATTGCCAATATGCAAATGCACATGCATGTGTTTTTGTTTTTCACTTTCTTAATATTGATGCCTAAAAAGAAAGTTGTTGTACAAATCTAAATTTGCTTTCAAGTGACAAACAAAAACAAGCTTCTTTTCGAAATCAAAAGGTAGAGATGATTATGACACTTTATGATTTTGAAATAAATACTCGTTTCGACACTAGAAAGTGACAAATTCAAACCAAAGGCAAAAGTAAAAGCATAATCGACTATCAACAGCAAATAAACTTTCTCCTATGATCAAAATCGACACTTGCGACAGATCTAAATCAAAGGACGACAGTACGACTATTCTACTTTCGCAATGGAAAACTGTAAACGACGCAACAAACACATAAAAACATCTACAGTTTCTTTTGTACAACTGAGGCGGAATATCAGTAAGGAAAAGGGGTTTGAAACAGTGAAATACTGATCACATGCTACAAAAACAGAGACAAAACTGAAAAATGAAGTAAAGAACCTCAGCTGCACAGGGCTAGGCTGATCAGCGCACCTGTTACACAGAGAAACTGCATTGCAGCGCAGGTAGCCCTCTCGGGAAGTGCGTTGAAATGCAGAACCTCTTCACATAGCCTATACTGGGGCAGAAACGAGAGTTCTATCCGGGTTCTGGGTCACGGTTTGCAGTTTAATCTATGGTTTTTGTCCGAGTAAAAGCAATCAGTAATACACAATCAGAGGTAGATCTAAGGGGGGTTCTAAGAGCTATCACAAGGGTAATCAGTCGGTTTTTGAATCAGCTGTTCAAATCATAAATAGATCCAGTGAGTGGATTGAAGGAGCAGATGTCTACTTTGCATTTGTTAATGGCAAATGCAGTTCGATTGCTACTTCTAAGTTTATGAAACAAACAACAAGAGAAACACAAACAAACTAACTAGACACGATCCCCAGTGGAGTCGCCACTTTGTTATCGGGAAAAGTGTCTATCTAGATCTGCTCTATCCCACTAAGATGTGACAGCGACCTTAAAAACAAACAGAGAAAACTACTTTTGTATTCTTCTTTATGAACTATAAACAAAGACGAATAGGATGAACCAACCTGTGTCTTGCGCTAGTCCTTTGATCCAATCTCTCTCCTCTTTGACAGCTTCCAGCTACCTGCTCTCTCACTTGCCCAGCTTCACCAAGTTCCCGTAAGATCACAGAAGAAAGAAACTATACAAAGACATGGGTTTATATTCATAAATAACTTAGGATCAGATTTAAGTTAACCATACAAATGTAACAAGCATCAATGAAACACAAGCATGGAGAAGAAACTCAAATAGTTTTATTGATATACAAGAAGATCCAGGAGGAGTTACAACCGATGATTCCTGACCCAGCATCAACCTCCCAGCAAAGAAGTCCCTTCTTCAACCCCAACAAAGCATAGATCACCCAATCCTCTGATATGTATCTCAAAACCAACAGCAATTCCTTGTAATGTGCAATATTCCAGCCTCTGGATCTCTGGGATGAGGGATCCATATATAGATGTATGCAAGGAGGATGAGTCAGCTCATGAATTGATTAGTGGCTTCTCTCTATCGGTTCTTGCTTCCACTTGGAGACTGAGAGCCTCTTACTCATCCTTGGTCGAATTCAGTGAGGCAAGTGTCATTGGAGAAGATTCTGGAAGCTTCCATTGTCTCTCCACCTCGTGGAATGACTCTGCCACTTGTTATTTCCCGCTCAACGCACCCTGGTAGTGCATTTAGGTGCGTTGCAATGCACCTAGCTAGTGGACTTACGTGCTATGCAACGCACTTGGCTAGTGGAGTAGCTAAAATGATCCTGATTTGACTTATTCTGAGCAGTTTCTGGTGGAGAACTTCTGGGAGAAGCTGTATTTTCTTGACCTTGTCCCTTTAGGAGTTAGAACAACACTTTTAGGGACTTAGGAGCCCTTGGTTTATCGACATTTCATGCTTAGAGCCATAAGGCACAAAAATGTCTATAACACTCACCATTTGGATGGTTGTACGCAGTGGGGGATTTCATTGAAGTAACTACGAGGACGTAGAAATCAAGGATGGGGTGTGCGAGCCACAAGGGAGCACTTTATCAGTCGTGTCATCTAAGTGGAGTAGTCATGGAATCCATGCAACTTGATTTCCATTTGATGGAGAATTGAGTCAATATAAAAGTGTGGATCCACCTGTATTTTAAGTGACCTGGGTGTTGATATCTCTGTTCACTCTGGAGTGCGAGGATGTGGCCTGTATGAAGGAGTTGAAGGGGCATTGAAAGAATACTATTGTGATGTTATGCGATGAGGTAGAAAGTAATATAATGGTGTGCATACAATTTGGTCGATTCCCCCTAAGAAAGGGGTCGAGAATATGTGATGTGAGCCTGTTTTTCCTGGAAGCAAGAGCCATTCTACGTGTTGTACGGTTGGAGCCCTAGTTTGGACTAAGAAATGAGTTCCATATTGCTAACTCGGGTCATGATTTGTAATTTTCAGTACTATCATTAACGTTCTCAGCATATCTGGGGGTTGGTAATGGGAATTTATTTTCATTGATGGTAGATTACAATAGAGCACAAGCACCCAGTCAAGCCACATGAGAAACTTGATGCAGAAGTAGTAGTCAATGTCTTGGAGAAGTAGCATTTAGTTTAATTTGCAAAATTCATTCATCGAATTCCATACATGTTAAATTCAGGGGTGGCTGAATTGCTTCATGAGTGTGAGTTGCTTCTGTTAGTAGCATCGAAGTTGTGTCATCAAGGATTTATCAGGAAATGACACACTGCGTCTCAATTCATGGGCTGAAACAAACTCATCTTCTTCTGGGTGATTTTGATGGTGAACTGTTGTTGCTAATGCTAAGGTCTAGCCAAGGACCCTCTTGATATAATGCTGATAGTGAACAAAACTTTGAGGGGATTTTTAGCAAAAGGATAAATGCATGACCATATTTCTATTCATTCTAAATCACTTTATCATTGTGGTTGATTTACGGATGTCATGTATTGAGTTACTGCTGAAGCTATCATGTGTTAAGGACATGGTTGTAACAAATATCGTGGAGCCTTTAGAATAATATAATTAGTTAAGAGTGTTGGCGACATGTTGGGTCAGCGACTATTAGCGAAACTGAGTTGAATTTTCATGCATGGCAGTAATCACTCCAAAAAAGGGACGAATGTTATCATGGGGGATTATCTCAGAGCTGTAGAAAGGAATCCAGCCAAACACACATAATTCCATCACATATGGGGGAGTTTAGTGGTTGCAGTATGGCCATATCTTAAAACAGAGATGGAAGATCGATACCCCTGAGACATGCTCATTGTCCACAAGAGTTTGATTTGGTATGATCAAGAGAGTGCAATCTGTTGAGATCATTGCCAAAAACGTGACATGGTCGTATCCCCATTAACATAAAAATGGTTCTTTGTAGTTTTATCTATTTGACGTGTTAGCATATATTTGAGGAGCTGAGGGATGAGTTTCCATAAGGAAAAAACTATATCATCTTGTTGTGCTACATAATAGTCTACCATAACCTCTGTGGATGAAAACCAGAATTGGAAGAAGATGAAGACATTCGATTTCCTCTACTGATCAGACTACTTGTAACCATATTTTCTCTATTCTGGTTGTTCACCAAATAATTTTTTTACAAAGATTGTTCATGATCATCTTTATTTCAGCATAAATTTGTACCAACATTATATACAATTATGGGACCAATTTGGGCATACTATAATCTCTATACATTTATAGACAAACATAGAAAGTAACTTGCATGCAAACCATTTAGAAGTTAGTAATCATTAAGGATTGCATACAGAGACATCTTGTCATATGTTTACCAACCTTGTAAATCTTTTGATGGATGCCAAAACTAGATTCAGATGAGTATTACTTTAAAT
The DNA here is from genome assembly GCA_031772625.1 of Pinus tabuliformis. NCBI lineage: Eukaryota > Viridiplantae > Streptophyta > Pinopsida > Pinales > Pinaceae > Pinus > Pinus tabuliformis. The sequence goes on from CM062805.1 coordinate 577,225,438, forward strand.
GTAGTTCCCCTTTGTAGTCTTAGGGTTTGTGTTAGGTCCCTATAAGATTAGTGATTCCCCCATTACTATTGTTATTGTAGCCCTTATTGTTATTATTGTGCCCCTATTGTCCCCATATTATTATCAGTGTGCTCCATAGAAACCCACTATTGTTATTGTTGTGCCCTTATGTTATTACTATTATGTCGACTTGAATATATTGTGACCCGTTAGACTCCTATATATAGAAGGGAGATTTAGTCATTTGTATCATCCAAGAATTATTCATTTGTGTAATGTAACGGAGGTTTCCTCCTCGAAGAGGTTGAATTCTAAGGCATTGATCTATCTTTTCTATCCTTTGATGAGCTCATTTCATAACATTTGGTATTAGATCTTTGGATTTTAGGGTTTCGCTGCTCTAAACAGATCATCATAGAATTTTAGCTATAACTTTTTTTTTGCGATGTTTCAAAAGACAAAAAACAAACCCATTTGAGCTGAAATAGTTCTAAAGTTTGGGTATGAATTTCAGGGTTTGTCTCACTATTTTCAAAGATATGATCTGAGGAAGTTAAGGCTTTTGCAGACTCTCGAATTACATTCCAAACATGTGACCTGGGGAAAATAGTCATAACGTTGGTTCTGAGCATCAGATTGAAATTTCGTAAGAAGTTTCAGAAAGAGGAAGGCTTGTAGTTTTCTGTATATCTATTTCAGGTACTAAGGTTGAAAGAGTGACACGTGGAACTTCGTACAATTTCGCTCTACTGAACTAGTCTATAATCACGTCACCGTGGGAGATTTGGCATAACTCTTCCTTGGAGAATCCAATCTTGATCAGACTTGTAGTTTTAGAAAGATGACTCAAGGGGCTACTGTAAGATGAAATTTAAATATTCGAGATTCAGAGTTAGTGAGATACAACAGATTCAATATCGAGCTCTTACAAAGTGAAAAAAAAAATGTTTGTAGTTATTTTTTAAAGTTTGCATAAGATTGGTTTGGAAAATTAGGTTGAAGGAATTCAAAGGGAATATTGAAGAATTATTAGCTTTAAAGAAAATGGAAACACCTAGTAAGCGACCTAAAAGCTCTAGCATGACTCGCAAAGAAGAGGAAGAAATGCAACATGATATATCAAAATTACAAGACCAAGTACAACAAATTTCACTCTCACAAAAGGTAACTAAAGCTAAGACGAATAGCATGGACACTAAGATGGAAGAATCGAAGATAAATTTGAATAAGTTGCTACAAGAAATGGTTAATAATGGTGAAAGGGTAGTAAAGGAAACTCATGATGAGAACAAAATAAATGTTAATCATGATTTCATACACTTTAATGTTGGATTGAAGACGCACCATGTTCTAAAAATCGATATGAGGAATTTTGATGGCAAGGATCGTGGAACATGGATACTATAGATGGAGCAATTTTTCAATCTTCATAATGTGCGAAACACATAAAAGGTACGTATTGCAACTTTATATTTGGTGTTAGATTCCTATACCAATAAGATTCATAATTTTGAATTGGGTAAGGTTAACTGTTGTGCTATTGTACATACGTTTGTTTTTTACAAATGTTTTCTATATTAAAATTAAAAAAATATAAAGAGGATGTTTCCAAAAAGAATAATCAAATGAGAAAAAGAAACAAAAGGTCAAAAAAATAAGAAAAGGTCAAAAAATGAAAATATATGAATTCCAAAAACAAAAAGAGACCATGAAAGTGTGGAAGTATAAATGACACTGTTATTTACTTTTATGCATAATAATGATTGTGTGCAGCTTGTTATTCATGCCACAATCCATGGTAATCAAATTGATTAATATTAATTATATCATGCTTTGAATTTTATGTTTATAGTTAGAAAATAAAATTTGACCAAACAGTTCAATTTTGGCAGATCATTAGATAGGTAGAGAAAATAAAAGGAGCTCATCAGTTTAATCTGAGCCCTTGGATGATATAAGGTTAGAAATAGATAATTTGTTTTATAAAGGAAAAGACAGGATAAGGGTTTGCTAGCCTAAATTCACCCAAATAGAATGAAGAAAAAATTGTAGGGTAAGTAGAAGAAAGGTTGCTGAAGTATAAATTTGATTGGATCAAAACACATGCATCATGCTTAGACACATATTTCTATATGTATGATCAATCATGGAAGCAAAAACAAAGGTTTGCAACTTAATGTGGTTAACTCCCCATCATTCATTTTTCCTTTTACTTAGTAATTTCTTAACCAGAAGCATGTTCTAGTACTTTTAATCCTTTAAGTCTAAGAGGCTCAGAGCATTTCTCTGACTTTTGGTGGGACATGACCCTTGGCTTAATGACTTATAGACATCAAGTGTTTGAATTCTCTTCATAAAATTCATCCCCCTTCATTTCCCTAAACTCCTTTTCCTAAGGTTAAAACTCCATTGGCCTATGAAAAGTGAGAAATACCATGTTAAATTCCATTTCACTCAAAAACCCACAAAATATTTTATCCTAAGTTTAAGTGTATGTAAAAGAAAATTGCAAAAGTTATATTACACTTAGTGGTATTATTATCTCCACTCATCTCATTTCATATTAATCTCTAATTTAATTATATAGCTCTTGATCTACCTATTCCCATATATAAATAAGTCCTGTATATAATACCCCAATTCTTAGTTTAGCTATAAACTATATTTTTTATCCCATACTCCTGACAAAACCCCCTTAACTCACCAATAATTGGTAAAGTTAAGATAATCCCTTCATTAAACCCCATCTGATCATTTAAATCCATCTTTAACTCCTACATAATCCCAAACCACTTATAACTAAAGCCATGGGCCCCCCGAAACCTTTTCCCATTTCATCCGTGCACATATGTCACCCAATTGGTGTCTGATCATCGGCGCCCAAATCTAATGGTCCACAGCCATATCGAGCTCACCCGATGTCCAACCTTTAACTGCCTGAGAAAGTGGCTTTGCCTCGGCCCCCATACTCTATGTGCTAAGCGCTAACATAGATTGGGTGACCTTGCCAAAATACTGCCTCCTCCAGAAAAGTGGTGCGATGGCTTGGGAAACCACCTCCCCGCCAAACCCGAAACCACTCACTATTCATAATATAAAATTCCGCACCAATTTACCCATTACCCGTAAGAACCCTGAAAACCATCATTTTCATGCCTTTTACTCAGTTATATAAAAAAAGCTATCAAATCCTTCTGGTGCCATCCTGAGCCTCTTAGACATGATTTCACTGTGGATTCCCTCCTAAACACCTTTTGGAATCTATCCACAGTTCTTCCCAGTTTTAGTATGGCCTCCAGTCACCTCCTTACAGACCTGTGTTTTATTAACAAAATGTTGCATTTTGCAGGTAATTAGTAGATGACCAGAGCTTGGATAAACAATTTTGGTACTAGTCACAAAACTTGTTTACTCCAAGACTCGAAAGGAAATCTATTTAAAAACCTTCATTCAGAAGAAGAAAACAGTTATACATAGAATAGAGAAACAAATCATTCACACAGAGACATTGAATGTTAAAACAAAGGAACCAAACGAAGCATACAATCAAAAGACAAACATATCAAACATACAAAAATTTAATCAATATTTATTACCATATGCTAATACATATAAAAAACTAAATAATTTACTATTGAAATACACAGTAAAAAGTTAAAATGTACAGTAAAAGTAAAAACATAGTAAAAGATATTGACAGGTCATCAAATTAAAAGTGTATGAGATGAAAGAGTATTAGTAAAACTGTATCAGATTGAAAAATCAAAGTGAAGAAAGATGAAATGAGAGAAGGAAGCTTACATTTTCCAAGCATTTCCTGTTTAAGTCATAGTTTTTCAAAAACTATTGTGGCCAATCCAAGATGCATTTTGAAAAATTGGAGGTTTTTGTTCCTAAATGGCCAATCTACAAAAACCTATCTAACAGTTTACACAAGTATTACAAAAAGAGAGATAAATTCATATCTTCACAGCCTATCTTTTAGATTGTGGAAAGTCCTATTTTTGACATCTTTTTGCAAAGAATATTGTGAACAACTGGAGCTAAATTTTGGGAAACTAAAAGAGGTTTATCTCAATAACATACTTATCCATAATAAATTCTTTCACTTTTTACATAGCTATCTTGTATTGAGATATACAAAGGTATCATTGGACCCTAATTTTGTAGAATTTCTGGGGCAGAATGCATAAAGGAAGAAGATAGTTAGTGACTTGGAAGCCTCATCATCAATTAAGAGCTGCGATCAAATTTGAATTTCTCTTCTTTTTCACCATAAATACATAAATATAGTGCCAAATAGGTTCATTAGTTTTGAGTGTCCTTTATTTATGTTCTATTAATGTAAAACAGTTTGAGATATTTGTAAAACCAATATTGATGAGTTTTCAAGATATTTTAGTTCAGAATTTGTATAAATACTTCTTCATTTGAAGTATTTTTGGATGGATTCTTAGATATTTCTATAGAAATTTGAATAAAAGGATTGTAAATCTATTGTATCATTGACTGAGCTAGCAAGCTAGATTGATGAATAAAGACAAGATATTTCATATGATTCACATGTTGAGTGAAGTGCAGACAAGTATTCTCTTATGTTATTGTTATCTTTCTTAAAGTTTTTCAACAATATTTAATGTATTTCTGAATCTGAGTGCTATAACTGGAATAATATCTTAGAATTTCTTTAATTGCACTCTATTTTAACAAGTTATGCATATAAATGTTTTCAACTGATAATCTAAGTTAAGGAATTCTTAATTGCTCCTTAGTTTAGGTTGTTTCTTGCTAATCCATCTCAAAGGATTCTTAATTTCCCTTTGCTTTCGATTACCCTCCATTCCAATTTCATATCTCGGTCTGAGAACCCTTAATTTCTCTCTCACCCTAATTGAAACTATTTCACCCCTCTGGTCCAAAGTTCTGAACTCTACTTTGGTAGCTTTCCCTTTGAACGTTTCCTTTAGTGAGTTAATCCAGTTCTACTGCATTTCTATTGACTCCATAGCCCAATGGTCTAAATACATCATTCTATCCATTGTTTTAAGTATTCCACCATCCAATCTCAAATACAAATCAAAAACCCCTTGAACAATCATAACTAGCATGAAATCCAAGCAGACAAAGCTAAATCATATAGAGAGGGCCCTCATAGAACCTAGGTTGGCTAGAGCCTATGCTCCAAAGTTCGTTAGTAGTTACCTCGGTGATTTCTTTCCTTAACCTTGAGAAAATATTGAGTGATAACATAATGGCGACTCCGCAGGGGACAACTAACATTTTATTTATAAATATTTTATAGGTTCAGATCTGATCTATGATGGTGGACAATGATTAGACACACAAAGGTTAGAATCATCTACCTGGAGACTCCAAATCAATTTCACAATCAAGACACCAATGGAGGAATGAACCTGAAAGAACAATATGGGAAGATCAGGTTTCTAACTTGGATTGTTATCCAAGACATCATGTTTTTTTCATCAAGAGTGTTTTTCAATGTATATTGTATTTCAGAGAAGATATTAGATTAGTTTTTAATTATTTTCCTTTGAAAATTGTAAATATAAAATCTCCTTACACATTTGAGAAGCATTCTTCTGAATCTTATGATGATCATTTTCCAATCAAGAAATATCAAATAATCAAGAACGATCTTACAATTCCTGTACATATTCCTATACCTTGTAAAGTTCCTAATAGGTATAAACCACTCATCTTACCTCATACACTCCATGTTTTGCCTAAAAATTATTACACGTATCTCCCTAGGTTTGATGGAGAAGATGGTAAAATCACTACCCAAAAACATATTCAAGGTATTGAGAATTATATGGACTTATTTGAGATCAATGAATATGATGTGAGAATCAGACTTTTTGCTCTCTCTTTGCAAAGTAGAGTAAAGAGTTGGCTCAAGATCTACCTATTGCAAATATCTCAAATTTCCAACAGTTTGTCAAATTTTTCCTTGATAGATAGATAATCAAAGTCAATAATTCTTTTGATCATAGAAGATTATAATTAGGTAAAAAGACAACCAAATGAAACAATACAACAATTTTCTGATAGATTTAATAAAATCTATTATTCAATGCCATCGAATATAAGAGCACCTCTTGATTCAGCTCTCTTGCATTATCCAAAATCATTGGATGCAGAGATAGAATTTCTGCTAAGAGAAAGAAACCCCTCAACACCGGAGCAGATGCAGAACATTGCAATAGATGTAGAACTTAATCTGAAAATTGGAAGAGAAAAGTTGAAAGCAGGAGCAGAGAAGAAGAACATTGCAGAGGTTAAACTTGACATTTTGGTAAGAAAAATAGAAGAAAGGGTACATAAGATCACCATGAAAGATAAATTTTTTGTTCAAAATCACCATGACACATTTATTACACCACAAAATGAGGTTGATAGCCATGAACAAATTCCTACTAATTCCAACTACCATAGATCAGAAGATAGATTATTAGAGGAATCAGGAATATGGGGAGAGGCAATCTGTTGACCTAATGTGTATGTTTATGACATTACTTCTTTTAATGATTTGCTTAAATATGATCAGTATGATGATAATTATGTTCTTCAAATCCAAACTAACTTTACAGAGCAATCAGAAACTAGTTTTGGAAATAAAGAAATTCAGTTTCAGTAGCTTGAAAACAGTGATCATCTTATTCATATTAGCTATGAAAGTGAGGAAGAAAGTTAAGAGAATTTGGAAATAAGTGAAGCTTCTTTGCCTCTTTGTTTTGCTTCATTTCAGTTCATCGGAGAAAATTTTAAAGCAATAAAAAATCAACAGTCTTTAGGTATTTATATTGACATCAAAGAAGATAATGAAATCTTAATCAGGATTCTTTAGTTTCATAAGTGCAGTTATCAAATTCTATTGACGCATCTGATCAGATGACATAGGAAAGTTCTACACTACTATGTTTTGAATAATTTTAGTTTTTAAAGGAAATGTGGTATAAAATCTCTAAACAAAAGGATGAGCAGCTTGTAGAAATCTATGAAGTTCCATTCAAACCTATATGCAATAAGTTGTAGCAATCCTTACAAGTTTTTTATGATCCAATCGCTGATATATTGGATAATGAATGCAATCCGAATTTTTGTCCATTAACTAAATATGAGATTCAAAATCAAGATCATAAAGGTTTCACCAGACAGATATTTCAATTAGTAGAAATATCATCACAAAGCTGATCTGAAAATCTACAAGGGGATAAAGATAAAAATGACATTTCACTTTCCTGGTATGGAGGCCATCCAGAGCAATTGTACAGTTTCTTAGATCAGTTGAACAATATTGTATATATTTTGGAAGATCCTTTTGTAAAAATTTTAGATTCCACGAAGGAAATCAAGTATTTCTTTATCTTCTCCTTTGTTGACAAAGTTATATTGGGCTCTAGAACTTCAGTTTTAATCACAAACAAGCACAAGCAGCAAAATCCACCAATTAATGGTTGAATGGTTGCATTGGCTATTTCATTTTACCTAACTAGCAGTTTGACAACTGATTAGAGTAAGTACCTAAGATTTTAGTTTGATTAAATACAGTTTTTCAGCAACAAGTTTATTTCAGATCAGATTTCAGTACAACATGTGTCAGATTTCAGTTTGCAGAAAATGGTGTACTTTTAGTTCAAGAGTTTCAGTCATAGAGATTATACAACAAAGCATATACATGTTTGGGATTGGCCCAATGGATCAGGCTACTATCAATGTTCTTGGCATCTTACAAGAAGATGCCATCGCCAAGTGGAGCCACTGTTAGGTTCCTATACCAATAGGATTCATAAATTTGAATTTGCTAAGGTTAACTCTTGTAAGATTGTACATACCTTTTATTTCTGTAAATATTTTCTATATTAAAATTAAAAAATGTAAAGAGGGTATGTCCTAAAAGAAATTTAAAGGACAAAAAGAAACAAAAGGTCAGAAAAATAAGAGAAGGTCAAAAAATGAAAATATATGAACCCCAAAAACAAAAGGAGACCATGAAACTGTGCAAGTATAAATGCCACTACTATTTACTTTTATGCATAATAATGATTGTGTGCAACTTGTTATTCATGCCACAATCCATGGTAATCAAACTGTTTAATCTTGATTATATCATGCTTTGAATTTTATGCTTATAATTAGATAATAAAATCTGACCAAACAGTTCAATCTTCACAGATCATCAGATAGTTAGAGAAAATAAAAGGAGCTCATCAGTTTAATTTGAGCCATTGGATGATATAAGGTTAGAAATAGATAGTTTGTTTTATAAAATAAAAGACAAGATAAGGGTTTGTTAGCCTAAATGCACCCAAATAAAATGTAGAAAAAATGGTAGGGTAAGTAATGGGTAAGTAGAAGAAAGGTTGTTCAAGTATTAAGTTGATTGGATCAAAACACATGGACCATGCTTAGACACATATTTCAATATGTATGATCAATTGTAGAAGAAAAAACAAAGTTTTGCAAGTTAATGTGATTAGCTCCCTCTCATTCATTTTGCCCTTTACTTACTAATTTCCTATCCACAAACATGTTCTAGTACTTTTAATCCGTCAAGTCAAAGAGGTTCACAACATTTCTCTGACTTTTTGTGGGAACAGACCCTTAGCTTAATGACTTATGAACATCAAGTGTTAGAATTCCCTTGATAAAGGTCATCCCCGTTCATTTCCCTAAACTCCTTTTCCTAAGGTTAAAACTCCATTAGCCTATGAAAAGTGAGAAATACCATGTTAAATTCCATTTCACTGAAAAACACACAAAATTTTTTATCCAAAGTTTAAGTGTATGTAAAAGAAAATTGCAAAGATTACATTACACTTAGTGGTATTATCATATCCGCTCATCTCTTTTCATATTAATATCTAATTTAATTATATAGATTCTAATCTACATTTTCCCACATATAAATAAATCCCGTATATAATACCCCAACCCTTTTTTAGCTATAAACTATATCTTTTATCCCATACTCCTAACAAAACCCTCTTAACTCACGAATACTTAGTAAAGTTAAGATAATCCCTTTGTTAAACCCCGTCTGATCATTTAAAACCATCCTTAACTCGTACATAATCCCAAACCACTTATGATTAAAGCCATGGACCCCCCGAAACCTTTGCCCATTTCATCCATGCACATCTATCACTAGATTGTCATCTGATCATGGGTGCCCAAATCCAATGGTCGACAGCCATATCAGCCTCACCTGATGTCTGACCTTTACTCGCCTGATAAAGTGGTTTTACCTAGGCCCCCATCTGCTACATGTCAAGCGCTAACATAGATCGAGTGACCTTGCCAAAATACCGCATCCTCCATAAAAGCGGTGTGATGGCTTGGGAAATCACCTCCCTGCCAAACCCGAAACAAGTCACTATTCATAATATAAAATTCTGTGCAAATTTACCCATTACCTGTTAAAACCTTGAAAACACTCATTTTCATGTCTTTTACTCAGTTACATAGTGAAACCTATCAAACCCTTCCAATGCCACCTTGAGCCTCTGAGACATGATTTCACCATGGTGTTGGAAATAATGCTAAGAGGGGGGTGAATCAGTATTATCAAATCAAACACTTTTCATTTTCATACTCAGATACATATACGCTACTTCAGTTATGGGAACCCGCGTATATACACACCTATGTCTAAAGCACCCACTGTATATCAGTAAAATTATGATTTAGTTAATCCATTAGATGTTGATCTTTAATCAGAGCATCAAATCTTCATTAATCATAAGAACAATAAATAGGTGCAGTAAAACAGAATAGATCGTCACACACATGAACACAAGATATAAGGTGGAAACCCAATGTGGGTGAAAACCACTTGCTGTAATTTGTCTCTATCTTATTTTAATAAGAAACTTCTTTTTACAATATTTTTGTATTGGTGCAGTCTTATACCAGTACATAGGCTTCTACCTGCAGAAGGCTACAACCTTCTCTCGTTCTCTAGCTTCTCTTGGAAGGGAGCTACAACCCCTTTAGCTTTTGTACTAGCTGGTGTACTAGTACGTAGGTGCTGACCTACATAAAGCTACAACCTTCCCTTTTCTTCTAGGGACCACATTTCATAAATTTTTAGCCTGTATCCATCAATAGCATCAATCAAACATCAAATGTATCTGCATCAACCAATCTCCTTTGCACCAAACAAAACTAAATCAAACAATCACTTCTCTGAATGTTGTAGCTAGAAAACAATAATAGTAACCAGACACCAATCTTGAACCTAGAACACTACAACAATAAACAGAAGTAGCTAAAACATATTGTGTGAGACGTACGCTACTTCAATATGTGAAACCTATGTGCATATGCTTCTATATTAAGGCAAACAAGCATATACGCTGTTTTGAATCATTGTTCCAATGTGTATACGCACCTTTGTTGTGGAAAACCTTGTACAGATCTATAAAAGATAATTTACCCTTTTCAATTATTCAGACATCAGTTATGCCCAAATTATCAGATTTATAGATCAAGTAATGTGCCAAATATAACAGATAAAAATCACACAAAGATAATACAATTCAAGCGTTAAGATCTTCACCCATCAATAGAACTTATCCTTCTTCTAGTGCTCAGATTCCTCCTAGGTTCAGATCTAGCTATGCACCATAACCCAACGACTAGTATTCTAGATCTTACTCTTCATAAGATATTCAATCCTGGAGTAAGTGCCTTTGCCTAATGATCTCCTTCCCCTTTTATAGTCTTAGTCCTTACTCAATACCATGGTCCAAAACCACTTAGAATCAATACCTGGGTCCAAATACCTCGGTTCAACACTTCAGATGACATACCATGGTCCAAAACCACAGGTCCAGATACCAAGGACCAAATACCATGGACTAAAAATAAGTTTTCCCAAATGTACCCTCTTTTCTGTGCATTAAAGTGCATGCATATGCATACGTGACTTTTGATCGATTATCCCATGTGTATACGTGACTTGGTTAAATGGAAACTGCATATATCTCTTTTTATTTTATTTGGAGAGCCTGAACTGTGATCTGTCATCTGATTGAGTTGCCATCAAGGACAACACCTGTGTCATAGTGCCAAACCTGTGTCATAATGCCAACAATCTCCCCCTTTGGACTTGATGGAAACCACAAGTCACTCCAAGTCACTCCCCCTTTGTCATCAAGGGCAAAGGGTGATGCTCCCCCTGAGTACATGCTGAAATCTTCTGCTCTGCTATGCTATCCATGCTCCCCCTGACTGTAGGTAAGGTCTGCAAAAAGATGTTATACAGGAAAGAACATGGCTCTATAAATGACCTTCCTATCAAAGACTCATACATACATCCATCTCCCAACCAAGTACCAATATTGACTCATCCACCCAACCAAGTGGGGATACACCAAAATTTTACATCATCCATCCCAGGCATAGTGGGGAAACCAAAACAGGTTGTTACATGACCCTGATGATAAACAAATATACATTACATAGAGACAAAATATCTACAACAAGACTATGATAATCATCAGTAGCATCTGTCAATCATCATTCAGACCAACAACCATGTTCTCCATCAAACCATGTTCCACTTGAAACCAAAAACAACTGAAATTGAACCAAGATCTTCTAAGATAATGCCAACAATGCATTATTAGAAGTATATGCTCCCCCTAAACCTATGCCAGATGGTCTCTATCAGACCCATGTCAGACTCTTTTCATTCTAAGTTTGGCCCACTGTTTTTCTTCAAATCAACATATACGCGACTGTATCCACAGAAACCGACATATGTACGCGGATGCTTCTCATGAAATTCACGTACAACCACATTTTTTTTTGAAACATATAAGTTTTAGCTGCAAGATGATGCATCAACGACTCCCAGCTTCTGTCTGAGGTATTCAAATGTCTCCCTGGGTAGTGGTTTGGTGAATATATCAGCAACCTATTCCTTGGAGGGAACATACTCCAATTTGACCTTTTATTCAAGCACTTGTTCCTGAAGAAAATGATATTTGATAGGTATGTGCTTGGTCTTTGAGTGCATGACTAGATTCTTTGAAATGTTGATTGCACTCGTATTATCACATAAAATGGATATAGGTGGAGTACAAGTGATTTGAAATTCTTGCAAAGTTTGCATCATCCAAGGGAGTTGTGTGCAGCAAGATGCAGCAGCCACATATTCTGCTTCAGCTGTAGATAATGCAACTGAACTTTCTTTCTTGCTGAACCAAGATACTAATATGGAACCCATAAAGAATGCACCACTGCTAGTGCTTTTTCTATCATCCACGCTTCCTGCCCAATTTGCATTTGTATATGTATGAAGTGTGATATCTGTATCTCTAGGATACCATAATCCATAGTTTTGTGTTCCTTGAAGATATTTAAAAATCCTTTGAACCGCCTAAAGGTGTGCTTATTTTGGATTTTGCCTGGAATCTTCCAACTATTCCCACTACATGCATGATGTCTAGTTGGGTACCTGTCAGATAGAGCAGAATACCAATCATGGATCTATAGGTTGGATGATGTACTACTACTGAATCATCATTCGCGCGAAGGCTACATCCTATTACCATAGGGGTACATACTGGTTTCGAATCTTCCATGCCATATTTCTTCAAGATATGCTTGAGGTACTTTGTTTGTGATAGAAAGATACCATCTTTGTTTTGTTGGACTTGTAAACTAAGAAAATATGTTAGCTCTCCAAGCAGGGACATTTTAAATTCTTTTTGCATCACCAAAGAAAAGTTTTGACTCATGGCTTCTTCATTGCTACCAAATATGATATTATCAACATACACAACAAGTATTAGCAATTTATCATTATCAATTTTTATATATAGATTTCTATTTGATGATACTTTTGAAAAACCTTGTTGATGGCGGGATTTGTCTAGACCACAATACCGAGCCCTTGGAGCCTGTTTAAGACCATAGAGTGCCTTCTTAATTTTGCATACAAGTTTTGGATCATTTCCAAGGATGAATCCATCTGGTTGCTCAATATACACTTCTTCTTCTAAGCCTCCATTTAAAAAGGCAGATTTCACATCCATTTGATATACTTTGAACTTCTGAAAGCTAGAAAGAGTAAGGAACATTATTATGGCTTCAAGTCTAGAAACTAGTGGAAAGTTTCTTCAAAGTCTATATCTTCTTGTTGATCATACCCTTTACAATCAAGTTTGGCCTTGTTTCTAATAACATCTCCATTTTTGTTCAGTTTGTTTTTGAATATCCATTTGGTCCCTATGACATTCTTATCATTAGGTCTAGGAACCAATTCCCAAGTGTTATTCTTTTCAATCTGCTCAAGTTCTTCATTCATGGCCTTGGCCCAGTATTCATATTTTCATGCTTCACTTACATTTCGTGGTTCAACAGAGGAGAGCAATGCTAGATAGCTTGAAGCTTCTATTATACTTCTTCTTGTTTGAACACCTGCCTCTTTTTGCCCCAAAATTTGAGTCTCTGGATGGTTCTTCTAAACATACCTGGATGGAGTCTTTTCTTCTATTCTTATATGTTCTTCTGGTGCCTCATAAGTTTCTTCTTCAGCATTCATCTGATCTGATGTTGAAGGATAGTCCTCTTCGTCTTCAAATTCTTCAGTTTTTATCTATTTTGAATTGTTGCCTTCCTCATCCACCACCACATCAATACTTTCAACAATTTTTCCAAGTCTTTTATTGTAACACTTATATCCTTTACTTCGGAAAGAGTAACCAAGGAGAATGCCTTCATCTGCTCTAGGTTTAAACTTGCCAAGATTTTCATCAGTCCTTTTGATGTAACATTTACTTCCAAAAATTTTGAAGTATGTTACCGTAGGAGTCTTACCATACCAAAGTTCATGAGGAGCTTGAGTGCTATTTACCTAAACATTTGTTTTGTTGAGAATAGTAACGGCAGCAAATGTAGCTTCACCCCAGAAGGTTGCAGGAGTTCCAGATTCATCAAGCATAGCATGAGCCATTTGTTGAACCGTTCTGTTCATTCTTTCCACTACTCCATTTTGCTGAGGAGTCCTTGTAGTAGAGAATTCCCTTCTTACTCCATGTTCTTCACAAAAGTTGAAAAATTCATCCGATGTAAATTCCCCTCCTCCATCAGATCTGAGGCATTTGATTTTGCGATCTGATTCATTTTCAACCAAGGCTTTGAAAGCTTTGAACTTTTCGAAAGTTTCATCTTTATGCTTCAGAAATCCTATCCAACACATCCTTGAAAAGTTGTCAATGAATAATATAAAGTATTCTTGTCCTCGAGGTGACTTTTTCATTGATGGACCACATAATTCAATATGGACAAGTTCAAGTGGCTTACTAGCTGATCCTTCCTTCCCAGGGAAATTAGTTCTAGTTTTCTTACCAAACTGACATGATTTGCATATTGTATTGTCTGGAATTCTGATGTCAGGGAGATCACAAACTGCCTGATATTTGCATGCTTTCCTTATCTGAGAGAAGCTTAGACGCCCCAATCTTCTGTGTCATAGCCAGTGTTCATCATTCTTGTTTCGATAGCATTATTGTTTTCCTCCCTTGAGTATGTATAAATTATTTGGAGTTCTTATGCCTTTGATCATTGTTTCTCCTGTATCAAGCTCACGAAAAATACATCCATTTGATCAGAATATTACCTCATTTCCTTGATCACACATTTGGCTAACACTTAATAGATTATGTTTTAAGCCATCAACATACAGAACATTTCCAGCTTTGACTTTTTCTTTCAAAAGAATAGAACCTTTAGCTTTTATGAGAGTAGGGGTGTCATTTCCAAATGAGACCTTCCTTTCCTTTTCTAAGGCAGTGTATGATTGAAGTTTTTCTTTATCACCTATCATATGTTTCGAGCATCCACTGTCAATGTACCACTGATTTTCCTGTCCTTCTGCATATAAGGCTATACCACATCTTTCTGGTTGCGGTATTTTCTTTCTCTATGTTTTGGGACCTAATAAAGGTTGCTCCTTCTGAGATGATTGCCAAAACTTACTCCTGTATTCAGAATCTTCATGACCGAAGTTGTTACAAATAGAGAATTCTATTTCATTTTCAAGAGCAGAAAAGTTATTATAAGTCCTCTTCATGATCCCAGTCACGCTCCTTTGATTCCGTGCTTCTCGAGTCATGATGGTCTTGTAGGAAACACATTCAGAAGCTTTGTGTCCAAAGTTATGACATGGAAAACATTGGCCATTAAAGAAGTTCCTACGATTATCAAATCTACCGTCCAAGTGATTGTAGTTTCCATAGACATTCATTCTTGAGGCAAATTGAGAATGATTTACCTGCGATTGGTTGTAGTTGAAGTAGATTGACCCCAATTTACTTGGTGATCTCTGTTCATCCTTGAAGTAGATTGACCCTTATTTACCTGGTTATCTGCTTTATGCCTTTGCTGATGATTGTCAACCTGTTCACTTCTCCTTGCTGCATCAAGATAACTTTTGGAGGTGGATGGCTTCTATGCTTGAGATGCTTCTTCAGTATATCCAAGACCTATCTTGATTAGAGGAGATCGCTGCACTTTGATAATCTCATCTAAAGTTTCAAATCCTTTAGCAAATCTAAGATTAAGAGCTTTTGTTTTCTCAATATCTTTTCTAAGTCCCACAATTTCACATTCTAACTTTTCATTATGTTTTTCTCTTTCAGCAAGTTGGGATGTCAGAGTATCTATGATCATACTCTTTTCTTCTAAACAGATTTTAAGTTTATAAATTTCTTCATGGAGATCCTCTTCATCTATAGCATCCAAGAAATCATCATCTTCAAAAGCCATCAAAAGTCTATAATCATTACCATGTTCATCTTCATCACTATTTGAAATTCCATCGCTGTCTTCATGTGTATATTAGCTCTTCCTACCTACATTATGTTTTCTGTTCCATTTAACTGGTTCCTTACCTTTATCAAGCTTATCTTTATGAGGAATTTGGCTACATAGTGACCGACTCTCCCACAAGCAAAGCATTTGAAAGGTAGCTTACCTCTGAATCTTCCAGAGCCCCATTGAAGGTTCTTGACAAAGTTTGATTCTTCCTCTCCTTCTGACGTATGTCCCGACTCATTGCATTCTCCTCTTGAAGTTTTGAATGTGGCTTCTATGATGTCTGATGGACCCTCTTTTATCATTTTGAAAGCAATTAGTATTCCGTGCAGCTCTGACATGGTAATACTCTAAAGATTCTACTTTTCTTCTATGGTAGAAACTTTTGATTCAAACATAGAAGACAAAGATCTCAAAACCTTTTCAACTAAAGTAACTTCTTTTATTTCTTCACCCAATTTTTCATGCGATTAACAATCTCATCTATACATAAGAAATTAATTAGCCACACTTTCATCATTGTGCATTCTGAGAGTTTCATATTGAATTCTAAGAGATTGTAGTTTTGCACTTTTTACCTAGTCGACTTCTTCATAACTTAGAATGATATTGTCCCATATCTCTTTGGTGGTTTTGAGCTGCATAACCTTGACGAATTCTAATTTAGATAGACTCCCCAGTAGAGTATTGACATCCTTTGCATTTGTTTCATACCACTTTTTACCAACTGTATATGTAGGAGTTGTTGATGGGAATGTGTATCCTCCTTCCATGATATCCCAAACTTCTGCACCAAGATATTGAAGATAAGTTGTGGTTCTTACCTTCCAATAGACGAAGTTTCTCCCATCAAAGATTGGTGCCCTGATGGATGCATCCCTTTCGTAGTTTCTCATGATGATAGATCTTCCTTCAAGCGATCAAGCTTCGTCTAAAGGACCTACTCTGATACCAATTGTTGGAAATAATACTGAGAAGGGGGCTAAATCAGTATTATGAAATCAAACACTTTTCATTTTAATACTCAGATACATATACGCTACTTTAGTTATGGGAAACCGTGTATATATGTAACTATGTCTAAAGCACCCAGCGTATATCAGTAAGCTTATGATTCAGTTAATCCATTAGATGTTGATCATTAATTAGTGCATCAGAACTTCATTAGTCACAAGAATAGTAAACAAGTGGAGTAAAACAGAATAGATCATCACACACATGAACACAAGATATAAGGTGGAAACCCAATGTGGTTGAAAACCACCTGCTGCAATTCGTCTCTATCTTCTTTTAATAAGAAACTTCTTTTTACAATATTTCTGTACAGGTATAGTATTATACCAGTACACAGGCTTCTACATGCATAAGGCTACAACCTTCTGTCATTCTCCAGCTTCTCCTGGAAGGGAGATACAACCCCCTTAGCTTTTGTACTAGCTGATGTACTAGTACGTAGGTGCTGACCTAAAGAAGGCTACAACCTTCTCTTTTCTTGCAAGGACCACATTTCATAAATTTTCAGACTGGATCCATCAATAACATCAATCAAACATCAAATGTATCTGCATCAACCAATCTCCTTTGCACCAAACAAAACTGAATCAAACAATCACTTCTCTGAATGTTGTAGCCAGAAAACAGTAATAGTAACCAGACACCAATCCTGAACCCAGAACACTACAGCAATAAACAAAAGTAGCTAAAACATATTGTGTGAGACGTATGCTACTTCAATATGTGAAACCTGCGTGCATACGCTTCTGTATTAAGGCAAACCAGTGTATACGCTGTTTTGAATCATTGAACTAGTGTGTATATGCACCTTTGCTGTGCCAAACCTGCGTATAGATCAATAAAACATAATTTACCCTTTTCAATTATTCAGACATCAGTTATGCCCAGATTATCAGATTTATAGATCAAGTCATGCGCCAAATATAAAAGATCAAAATCACACAAAGATACTACAATTCAAGCCTTAAGATCTTGACCCATCAATAGAACTTATCCTTCTTCTAGCACTTAAGTTCCTCCTAGGTTCAGATCCAGCTATGCACGATAACCCATTGACAAGTATTCTAGATCTTGCTCTTCATAAGATATTCAATCCCTGAGTAAGTGCCTTTGCTTAATGATCTCCTTCCCCTTTTATAGTCTTAGTCCTTACTCAATACCATGGTCCAAAACCATAGGTCCAGACACCAAGGACCAAATACCATGGACTAAAATTAAGTTTTCCCACATGTACGCGCTTTTCTGTGCATGAAAGTGTGTGCATACGCATATGCGACTTTTGATCCATTATCCCGTGTGTATACGCAACTTACTTAAATGGAAACTGTGTATATCTCTTTTTCTTTTATTCGGAGAGCCTGAATTGTGATCTGTCATCTGAGTGAGTTGACATCAAGGACAACACCTGTGTCATAATGCCAACACATGGATTCGCTCCCAAACACCTTCCAAACTCTGTCCACAGTTCTTCCCAGTTTTAGTATGCCCTCTGGTCACCTCCTCACAAACCTGTGTTTTATTAACTATTTGTTTTATTTTGCAGGTAATTAGCAGAAGACCAGAGCTTGGATAAATAGTTTTGATACTAGTCACAAAACCTGTTTACTCCATGACTCAAAAGGAAATCTATTTAAAAAGTTTCATTGAGAAGAATAAAATTGTTATACATAGAACAGAGAAAGAAATCATTCACACAGAGACATTGACTATTAAAACAAAGGAACCAAATAGAGCATACAATCAAAAGTCAAACAGATCAAACATACAGAAAGTTGATCAATATCCATTACCATATGTTGATACATATTAAAAACTAAATAATTTATTGTTGAAATACACAGTAAAAAGTTAAAATGTAGAGTAAAAGTAAAAACATAGTAAAGGATATTAATAGGTCATCAAAGTAAAAGTGTATTAGATGAAAGAGTATCAATAAAAGTGTATTAGATTTCTAGTGAATTTAGTCTCCTAAATTGCTCTACATAAATTATCAATCGGGGTATCGTAAATTGATTAAGTGTAGTGCACTGTTTGTGCTAGCTAACCCTTCTTACTTCGTCGTTTTTATGTTTTATGTTGTGTTATGAAACCAGCTCACAAAAAGATAGAAAAGATAAATGAACACCTTAGCGATAAGCATCTTTGAGGGGGAAACCTCCTTTATATTACACAAATGAACAATTCTTCTATGATACAAATGAAAAGACCTCCTTTGTATATATAGGAGTCTAAGGGGTCATAATATAATCAGAGCTGACATAACAATAATAATGTAAGGGCACAATAATAACAATAGTGGGCTTATATGGGGCACACTAGTGACAATATGGGCACTACATGGGTACATCAATATAATAAGGGGTTTGTACTAATAACAATAAGGGGTTACACTAGTAGTATAGGGGCCTAACATGTCCCTCTCCTTCAAAAGTGTTTTCCTCAACACTTGAGTAGTTCTTGATGCTTCTGTATAAAATTCTTGTCCTCCCATGTGAAATCTTTAGTGGGTAAGTTCTTCCACTTGATGAGATACTTTGAAATTGGT
This sequence comes from Pinus tabuliformis, assembly GCA_031772625.1. Taxonomy (NCBI): domain Eukaryota; kingdom Viridiplantae; phylum Streptophyta; class Pinopsida; order Pinales; family Pinaceae; genus Pinus; species Pinus tabuliformis. The sequence continues at coordinate 577,244,846 of CM062805.1, forward strand.
CGATTTTGTAACTGTCGGGTTCTTGTTTCTGTGACTACTCCAGGTTCCAATATGATTTTTCCTTCCTCTTCAATTTCTGGCAATATTGTTTGAATTGGGATCTTTTGCAACTTTTGAATAAGTGTCCATACTTCTTTGTCCTTCTTCCATTCATCCCTTGCTTCACTTATCCAATCTGGTTGGATAATAGAAATAGCACAAAACAATGCTTCCACATCCTCATCCTTTCTTTATAGTGCATCTGCAACAAAATTTTTCTTCCATTTTCTATAGATGATGTCAAATTCATAACCCAAAATATTTGTGACACATTTTTTCTCTTCTTCTTAAGATAATAGTTGTTCTAAAAAGTATTTAAGACTATCATGATCCATTTTTACCTTGAAGTGTCTTCTCATTTGGTAAGGTCGCCATTTTTAAGTGCATGTAGTATTGCCAACATTTCCTTCTCATAAATAGCTTGCTTGAGATGTAGGTGTAAGAACACCCAATCACCTACATCAAAACATTTTTCACTACGATGTTGATCTACCAGTTGTTTCTTTCGATTTTGCACCAAAGTGGCGTTATCCTTTAAAAGTTGGAGAACTTTTTGTTGATGCTCGATGTGATCTTTCATTGCTTGAACCTTTTTCTTCTTGATATGTCCTTCTATCTTTAGAGTTTGACGAGTGGTAATTTCTTCCAATCCTTTACAAGATATGGTCGATTCATTTCTTGATGCTCGATGTGATCTTTCACTTCTTGAACATTTTTCTTCTTGATATGTCCTTCTATCTTAATAGTTTGAGGAGTGGTAATTCCAACCAATGAATTACAATATATGATTTGATTCATTTCTTCTTTCCCAATGTGATCTTTCACTTCTTGTACCTTTTTCTTCTTGATATGTCCTTCTATCTTGAGAGTTTGAGGAGTGGTAATTCTTGCCAATGCTTTACAAGATATGGTTTGATTCATTTCCTTTTTCTCTGGGGTTGGGTCCTGGTGTACATCCTCTTCTTTTGATGTTTCTTGATCCTTCTCTTCCTCCTCTTCATAATCTATGTAAAATAATTTCTTCTCAGCACACTTATGAGCTTTAGTGCATTTTCTATCACAATTGTAACAAAGCCCTTTTTCTCTTTTTTCTTCCAATTGTTGTGGTGTAACCCTTGTAGGTTGTGGAAGGCTAGGAGAAACAACACTTCCATCTTTATAGTTGTGAGGGGTAGACTTCCTTGTTGCCATAATTTTACTTTCCACTATGTCACAAAGCCCTTTTACTCTTTCCAATTGTTGTGTTGTTGCTCTTTGTATCCTCATAATGTGCTATCATTTCCTCCGTGAGAATTGACCATGTAACAAGTTGTTTACGAGAACAAAGCCCTTTATACCATAAAAATTGATTTGGTTCTAAATATGAAGGTACAATACATACCTTTTGTAACAGTGGTACACCATCTGAAGTATCCAATTTAACGGATCCTTGCCATCAAACTTCCTCATCTTGTTTTTTCTTGATTTTAGGAGCTTGATCTTGAAACGAATGTAACTCTGTACCTTTAGATATTTAAGTTCTGAAATTGTGACCTACAGTTGCCCCTTGTGTGCTCTTTCCAATGCCACCAGTCTGATTAAATTTAGATTCTCCAAGAAAGAGTTATGCACAATCTCCCAAGATAACCTGATTATATACCTTTTCAGAAGAGTGAACTTGTATGAAGTTCCGCATGTCACTGTTTGACCTTTGGATCTAAAAAATGTATACAAGAAACTACGGTCTATCCTCGTTCTGTATGTTCTAATGAAATTTCAATCCGATGCTTAGAGAGAAAGTTATGATGATTTTCCCCAGGTCACCTGTTTGGAATGTAATTCAGGAGTTTGCAAAAAAACTAAGTTCCTCGGATCATATCTCCAGAAATGATGCGCAAAATGCTCTGAAATTCATACCCAAGGTTCAATGTCATTTCATCGCAAATGGGTTTTCTTTCTCACTTCTGAAACGTTGTAGAAAAAAAGTTATAGTGAAAATTCCACGATGACCTATTTGGAGCAGCGAAACCCTAGAATCCGCAGCTCTGATACCAAATGTTATGAAACGAGCTCACAAAAAGATAGAAAAGATAGATGAATGCCTTAGCAATAAGGCTCTTCAAGGGGAAAACCTCCTTTACATTACACAAATGAACAATTCTTTAACGATACAAATGAAAAGACCTCCTTTCTATATATAGGAGTCTAAGGGGTCATAATATAGTCAGAGTCGACATAACAATAATAATGTAAGGGCACAATAATAAAAATAGTGGGCTCCTATGGGGCACAATAGTAACAATATGGGCACTACATGGGTACATCAATATAATAAGGGGGTTGCACTAATAACAATAAGGGGTTACACTATTAGTATAGGGGCCTAACATGTTGTTTTGGGGGTTTTTGGTCTTTTAATTCCCAATGATTTACAATGTAAATTATAAAAACTAAATATATCTTTTTTAAAGACTACTCAAAAACTAAAAATGAAAATAGAGCTAGGAAAGAAATGAAAATAGAGATAAGAAAGATATGGAAACAAAAATAAGAAATAAATGAAAACAAAGTTTCTATTCCTATTTTACCATTATTTACAAATCATGAATTAAAACTGAAAGTGAAATTTAAAATTGATATCTAACTAATTACAGAAATAAAACTAAATGAAATACTTGGTTACTCTACCTATCAATTTTGGGAGAAAGTATCGTTGGCATGACATTTGAGTATTTCTGTACTTCATTAATCTAAGAGAAAGAAAATACAAAGATGCAGAAATAACTCATTGCATAGATGATATCTTCAACCACTTAGCTAAGGATGAATTATCAACTTGAAGGGTTTTCCATAAAAATTCAGTAACACCATGAGTTAGCATTTTAAACTAAAAATGAAATGGAAAAGACAGTAAATGACACTGATCAGTTTATTTGCGAATTTAAACTAGCAAAACAGTGAATGAAGTAAACTATCCAACAATGTATCCTTATTATTCTTCAATCCTATTCTCATCCTGAAACAAGGTTAGTTTTTAATTGAAGAAACAAGATTACACTATTGACTTCTATCATCTAAACTACTAATAAGAACTAAAAAGAAATCAAGCTAATGGAAATTACTCTAAATTATAAAAACTGTTAGTGAGAAAATGATAAAAATTGCATTATAAACATTGTTAGAAAGAAAATGATTATAAACACTATTTTAGAAAGGAAAATGATGAATTTACAGTTAACAAGAAGAAGAAAAATAAATAAAATGAAATTGTCTTCAGTGCAGGGGCCCTTTGCAACTGATTAGACTATGCTTGCTCAATCAACTCCAACAAAAATCCTTCAAGCATTCATAAAAACATGCGGTCTTCTCATATTAAAATAGGGACAAAAAATGCCCCAAAATTATAGAGTCTAGAACTTTGATTTCACATTAAAACTATTACTAACTTCTTTGATCTTTTACAAAGGTATTTATAAGAAAAATCACATAACTATTTGTGGAGAAAAGCATGATACAACCACACACGTAGAAGATAGAGATGCGGAATTTCTTCCTTGGCTGTTGGAGAAACAAATCCAAGACATGTTGGCTGTTGGATTCGTTTGTGCAAGTGGTTGTTGGAATCCGTAGGTACAGGTAGTTGCTCTGGATAATGCTTCCCATCACTAGAAACACATTAATTAACCACGAAACAGGGCGCTGATACCATCGGTCTCTTTGTATTTTACTTATCCATTGACTGTAGTCTTATGCCATCTTCTTTGTTGGCTTGGGCTGAATGAATAATACCGGGTTCATGTCATGATGATTTCAAAGTTGCCCATGTGGCTAGTTTCTCCTTTTGACACTTGGAACTTGTTAGAGCATGGAGGTAGCTGTGCAACAACTGGTTAGCTACAGAATGGGCTGCATTCTGTAGCTAATATACAAAAAATTATTCCAACAACAAAACATAAAAAGCATAACATGTAAATCACTAAATGTTTTCCTCAAGACAGTATATACCAGTTATTAGTGATGACAATGCATCTTTCTTGTGGAAAAACAAAGAAAAGGAATGAGAAGAGCTTCTAGGGAAAGAGTAACTTTGAGGCTCAACATACCCCCACTGCAAAATCATTGCATGTCCCCATGCAATTTTAAAAAATGTTTACTTATTTCTCTTATTGCATCTGTTCTGAAACTTCTACCATCATATCCAACTTCCTTTTCTTACTTCTCCTTGCACTGACTACCATCCTGGGCTTCTCCATAAGAAGTATGTATTTGAGGTTGATAAATGTTCTGCTCAAATTCCTATTTTTCCTTTTCAGCTCCCTATTTTTCTTGTACCAAAATCCTAGGTGCAGCATTGCGTTGTCATGAATGGCTTTATCGAGTTTGTTTTGTTCCCTCAAGGTTTCATTTTCTTTTTTAATATAAATCTCTAACTCAAATATTTCTTATTTGAGAGAGCTAGTTAAAGGTTCTTGTGGATTGATAGGCTTCTCTAGATTGGCTGAGGATCTTGGATCCATTGTGGTATCATTCCTCTCTAATGACTCTATGTAGTCATAAACTTGTTGTCATACTGGATCTATGCCAGGAGAAGCTTTACTTGGGCTGCCTGCAAAATTCTATGGAGGAGAGTTTTGTGGACTATGTTTAGGTGGAATACTATAAGGAGATTGAATTGGGGTTTCTTCTTCTAAGTTTATGAACTGGGCTCCTTGTGATATTACCTTCCTTACCTTACCTCGGAGTCTAGAACTCCTTCTCAGGTTTTGGAATCTTATCATTTCTTCTCTTATGTCCTTCCTCTTCCCTATCTCCTTATTTTTCATGATTTTCTCCCTAATCTTGGTCAGGCTTTCAGAGAGTAACTATTCATCTTCTTGTGGTGATGAAGGTTCATGAATGTCTTCATTGATTTCTTCAGCTCTCTCTTTCATTTTTCCTTTCTGTTTAGTCTACTTTCTAACATCTGCTTTAGAAGCTGTCTCTGCATCATTCTTTTGTGAGGAGGTTTCAGATTTGTTTTGAATGTTAATGCTAATATTTCTCCTACTTTTCTTAACATGACTCTCCTTAGGTGACTCTGGAGCATCCTGGAAAAGATTTCTTACCAAGAAATCTTCCCAGGTATATACTTTTCAAATGGAATTCAACTAGTATTTTCACTAATCCATGATGATACATAGTTGTTTCTATAGATTCAATTTTCTTTGGACATTTTTAGCCATCCTTCTTAGACTGTTCAGATGGAACAAGGGAAGGTTGATGGTTGTATTTTCTAAGAAATTCATTAATAAGCATATATGGTAAACATACATAAACCCAAATCTTCATGTAATGAATTTTTGCAATCTCAACAGCATATTACGCAATTTGTTCTTGAGTGTTGAAATAAGAATTCCCTTTCTAAATTATGTAACATCCATACTTGGGGTTTTAAGGATCACTTTCCAAGATTCTCCATGAAATTCCTTGTTTTTAAACCATCTTTCTCCTTGTATCAGTAGCTTTGTTGCTTCTGCTATGAAGGATTCTGTGACTACAAATTTAATATCTCCTATCTCCACTTCTATGCCATCAAATGACCTTGCAAAAGAAGGTAATTTCCTTGTGGTAGCCCTCTAATTTCCCAATAAAATTTAACCATCCAGCCTTCTGTAGCATCCCTTTAAGCTGTGGATACCTCTCCATATACTTGACCCCTAAGAGCTTTGTCCTGACAATAAGCCCCATATCCCCTATTTTCGGTTAACCATCAAAATTATTCTTAATGTCTATAAAATGAGTGCTATTTAAGAAATGGAATGACCGTGTGTATGGAAATGGAATGATTACGTATATATGAAAATGGAAAGTCCGTGTATATGAAAAATGGAATGACTATGTATATAGAAAATGGAAAGACTGTCCATATGAAATTACTACTTGCATATGAAAATGGAATGACTGCTAACTATGTGATAGAATGACTACGTTTTATAGGTGAGATAAACTTAAGGTTTTGCATGTAATAAATAGACCGTAACAGTTTAGAGATTCGTAGATAGGTAGGTCACATCGTCATCTGGACCATTAACAGGGGGAGCTGTGGAGGACTATTTTAGTACAGTTTATGGAGTTTGAAGTGGAGATTTGTTATGAAAGAATCATTGAGACCGTTTGCTATTAAATATGGAAGATATGGCAGAGATATAGTGGTGGTAAAATCAAATGATGGTTGATTAAGGGGACATGTGATTATAAATACTATACAAACTTATGTTTTCAAATTTCCTTTTGAAATAGATCTTTGCATTTACCTTTGGAACCTTTACCTTTCACTTGCTAATTTTTTTGATGTTGATCCACAGGTACCTTGAGCATGGTTGGTCTTCAAAAATTGATTTTCTTTCAATTCCCTACATACATGATTTTATTATGACCTATATGCTTGTGCCTGAATTGATAAACAAATTGTAGCTGCAGAATCAGATTAGCTGCAGAACAGAATCAACTACAAAACATGAAAAAGAAAGTGAAATATGGCTTATGGATCATGAATGAAATGGAAGTGACTATGTAAGTGAAATGAAATGAGACGTAAGACAAGATGATAAATGGAATGAAAGCTGTAAAAGGAAAAATTGAAAAATTTATTAACGAAATATGACAATGAGATGAAGTGAAACTGCAAAAATAAAATGGAGTGAGGTGAGATGAGATGATGAATTTGTAGAATCTAAATTGTAGAGTGACTGTAGCCTTTTGTCACTATTTATTATAGAAAGAAAATGGAAAATATAGGGCATCAGAAACCTCTAATTTTCACCCTGTATTTTCTATATAAGTATGCCAATCAGTGATTGGTTTTCAACCTTATATAATTTTATATATTTTTTATTTGTTTTTGTTTTTGTTTTTGTTTTTTGTTTTTTGTCTTTTTATTTTTTTTAGGATAAAATAAAGACTAAGTTAGTGGTGAAGAAGAATTCTTCTTCACTAGCTTCATTTCAGAATTGTCTTGGAAAAACTTAATGAACTCCTCTTTTGAAATTGGTTTTTGATATATCTTTAATGTATGACCATTCACAAGAAGAGGACTTTTACTTTCATCTATTTTTCTTATCTTCTCTGCTCCGTTACTAAAGACCTTTTCAATCTCATATGGTCCAAGCCAATGAGTTTGGAACTTCACTTGAAAATATTTAAACTTTGAATCAAACAATAGCACCCAATCTCCCACTTGAAACCTCTTGTCCTTGGTATATTTGTCATGCCATTTAGCCCTCTGTTGTTGGACTATACTAGTCCTTTGAACTGTCTCTTGTCTGATTTCATGAAGTTCATTTAATTTCTCCAGCCTATGCTTTGGTACCTATGATAAATCTAGTCCCAATTGGACTGCCATCATGAAAGTTGTGATTTGGAACTCTAAAGGGAACAATACTTGTTTCCCATAAACAAGTTCATAGGGTGTATGTTATTTTGTGTTCCTCCATGTAGTTCTATAGGCCCATAAGGCTTTAGGAAGCCTTTCTGCCCAATCTCTTCTATGTAGATGCACAATCTTGGTGAGGATTCCTTCAATCACTTTATTTGTAGATTCCACTTGACCATTTTCTTGAGGATGATAAGGAGTATATTTCCTATGTTTGATCTTGTATTCTTCCACAAGCCCTTCCACCATGTTAGATGTAAATTGAGATCCCTGATCTGTCACAATTTTTCTTGGAACACCAAAATGAGTAAAGATGTTCTCAAAAAGAAAATTCAATACATATTTTTCATTAGCAAAAGGTAATGCTTTAGCTTCTACCAATTTAGTGACATAATCAGTGCATACTAATATATACTTCTTCTGTTTAGATGGAGGATTAATTGGCCCAATAAAATCTAAGGCCCACTTCTCAAAAGGTTTGATGAGCACCTGAATTTGTAATCGCACTTCATTTGAGGGAGAAGGTTTCCCTACCCTTTGGCAACTGTCACATCTCCTGACATATTCTTTAGCATCTTTGAAGATGGATGTCCAATAATATCCTAAAGAAAGGATTTTATAAGCTATCCTCTTGTCAGCAAAGTGTCCACCACATGCTCATCATGACATGCCTTAACAATCTCAGGAATTTCATCTTCCCTGACACACCTTCTGATCATAACATCTGGGCCTGTTTTATACAATTTGTCAGTGACCTATGAATATATTGCACTTTCCTGAATAATTTTTCTTTTCTCTCTAAGAAACAAATGTGAAGGTAACTTTTCTGTCACTAAATAGTTAGCAATATATGCAAACCAAGGAATTTGAGTAGTTACTGCAAAAGGATATTGATTAGGAAACTTATCTTCATGCAGAGAATCTTCTTTGATATTCTAAATCCTGGACAAGAAATCAACAACTGTGTTTTGTTTTCCAAGTCTATCTAGCACAGTAATGTTGAATTCTTGCAAAAGTAAAATCCATCTTGTAACTCTGCCATTAGTAATAGGTTTATTCATTAAATATCTAATTATAGAGTGATCTGTATGAACAAAGGTTTCATAGCCCGTTATATAGTGTCTGAACTTGTCAATTGCATGAACAATAGATAAAAATTCCTTCTCAGTCACAGTATAATTTAACTCATTGGGAGTCAAATTCTTACTTGTATATTAAATGGCATAAGGAATCAAATCTTTTTGTCCCAATACAGCTCCCAGAGCTGTATCTGAAGGATCTGTTGAAATATGGAAAGGGAGTTTCCAATTTAGACCTCTTAAAATGGGTGCTTCCGAAATTTTTGTTTTTAAGGTTTCAAATGCCAACCGGAAATCAGAATTCCAATTGAATTCACAATCTTTGGTAAGAAATTTGAAGAGTGGAGATGCTATTTTAGTGAAATTTTCTATAAACCTTCTATAGTATCATGTAAATCCTAGAAAACTTCTAACATCCTTTTGGCAATCTGGAATTGATAATTTAGAAATGACTTCAACTTTATATTTTTCAACTTTAATCCCATCTCCTAAAACTTGATGTCCTAAGACAATACCTTCTGTAAACATCATAAAACATTTTTCATGGCTTAGTGAAATCTTTGATTGTTTACATCTTTTAAGAACTTTTTCCAAATTTTCCAAAGCTTCTTCAAGTGTATTCCCATAGACTGTAAAATTATCAATATATACCTCTACACAATCATGTATTAGATCAAAAAAAAATCCTAGTACTGCTCTTTGGAATGTTTTAGGTGCATTACATAACCCAAAAGGAAGTACTCAGTAAGCATAAGTTCCTCATGGACAAGTAAATGGGGTTTTATCTTGATCTTTAGGTGCTATCTGAATTTGATTATAACCACTAAAACCATCCATGAATGAGAAATAATTCTTACCTGCTAATGTATCTAACATTTGATCTACAAAAGGAAAAGGAAAATGATCTTTAAGGGTTCTTTGTTCAGTTCTTGATAATCAATGCACGCCCTCCATTTACCATTCCTTTTAGGCACAATTACCAAAGGACAAACCCATTGGTTATCTGAAATTGTGTAAATGAAGTTTACATTCAGTAATTTTTGGAGCTCTTCTTTCATAATCTCTCTAAGATTTGGATTCATCCTTCTCTGGGGCTGTCTGACAGGTCTACAATTTTCCTCAATGTAGATGTGATGGATACAAGTTTTAGGATTGATTCCTTTCATGTCAGTATATTCCCATTCATATCCAGCGGAATGTTGTTGTAATGTTTTGATTAGCTCTTCTTCTTGTAGTTTCTCCAAGTTTTTGTTTATGTTCAATTTCCTACCTAGAAAATTTTCAATTATAGAGCTACCAAACTCTTCCATAGAATAGAGAGACATCTACCTAGATGACAAATATTCAACATTAGATTTTTCTTGAAATTGCTCATGGTCATATTCTGAAGATGATTCAAAATTTTCCAATGTATTTAAAATTTGACTATCTTCACTAATATCTGAAATAGTAAAGAGAGGTTGAATGTCATCTTCATCATCAATCCATACTTTGTCATCTATTTCTGTGATTGCTTTTGCTGGAGGATATAGAGTAAATTTTTTTGTTGAATTACCATAAAAAATATACATGTCACTAGATCTACAGCTAATAAAAGCATCAGTTGTGGCCAGCCAAGGTCTTCCTAATATGAGTGGATGTCCTCCTAGATCGTTCTTGGGAGTTAAGATCATGAAATAAACAAGATATTCCCAAGAATCTAAGATACTAAAATATCTTATAACACTACATCTAGTTTGATTACTGATCTATCTGCTACTTGCAATAAGGTAGGTGTGTAAAGAAGATTATGAAGCTTGAGCTGCTCCATAGTTTGTTTGCTCATGATGTTTATTTTTGCCCCTAAGTCAATAAATGTATTTGGAATTTGAACTCCATTGATATGTGTTTTTACAATTGGACTTCCTAGATCCACATATTTTTGTATGGCAATTTTTCCCATCATTATGTCTGTTATTTTTCCTACCAGGTGAATTCTTTTTGTTTCCTTTGTTTTTCTTCCTGGTTTCTTTATGCTCAACTCATTTATTGTTTTGGCTAGAATTGGAATTTCTTTAATGGCTTGTAGAAAAGGGATTTTGATACAGACATTATTTAATTCATCTAGAAAATCACAATTGGGCAATATAATACGCTTTTCTACTCCTCTATCAATTTGTAATCTTTCAGGAAAAGGAGGTGTAGAAATAGATGTTGGTTGCTCAATGACAGGAGTTGTGTTCACTGATTCTTTTTGTTTTTATTTTTCAATGTTTTGGTTTTGGAGAGATGTTCCGTCAAAAATTTTATTGACCTTTAGAGAATATTCCTCATAATTATCTTGTTCTTGAATAACTATAGAAAGTATTTCCTTTTCTAATATCCTACTAGATCACAGTTGAACATCATTAAGATCTAGAGGAGTGATCATATAAGCTCGAAATTGTTGTCCTTCTACCATGTAAGCATTCTGAGGATTTTTATTGTTGGGGTTTGGTAATGGTTGGGCAGGTAGCTAATTTGGTTTCAGCTGAAATGGTAGTAAGAGTTTAGGATTTTGGTTTTTTTGTGGATTTTGTTGTGGAAATGGTAATGAAAGTTGAGGGTTCTGATTTTGAAGTTGTGGTTGTTGATTTTGTTGTGGAATGTGTGGGGGATGATAATTCTAATATGATGGAGGATATTGGAAATAGTGATAAAATCTCCCATAATGATTTTGTACTCCTTGTGCCCATGGTTGAGATTGAGATTAAGGTTGAGGCCAAGGTTGCTACCAAGAATTCCAATTCGGTGGGGCCTGAAGATACATTTGATTGTCAAATCCCTGATTTTGTAGTGCCTACCAAGGTCTTCTATTAACAAAATAAAGAGGTTCTACAGAATTTGGGACTGTTTCCTCTTGAAAGACATCCTTAAGACCTGGAATCGAAGGGCAACCCTTGGTTTCGTGGCTTTCTGAGAATATCATACAAGTTTCTACAAATTTTGCATCCAAAGGACATTCTCTTAAAGCATGTTTTTTTTCTGCATTTTAGACAAAAGGTGGCTAAAGCATCAGCCTCGGTTTTCTACCTGTTTTGCAACTTAAGGGTGTATGTTTGCTCACTAAGACTCCCTAGAATGTCAGTTTTGAATTCATCAAGCATATTACCAATTTCTGCCCGACTTACAAATCCAATTGCAGATTTGTTTACTCTAACAAGAGAAGGATCTCCTAGACCCTTCCCAGTTTTAGAATTCCCTCTTGAGAGATGAACACATAACTCTCATGTATCACTTAATGGGAGTTGAGAGATATCTCCCTTCCCCATCATGTTAAGGATAGCTATCCATTCATCCCTAATGGCTTTCAATAAAAGAGCTTTTAAAGTATCTTCATCTAAATTTTCCCTCTTTGCTCTCTTCAAATTATAGTTGAATCTCTCCATCAAATCCTCTAAGTTTTCATCCTCTCTTTACATAATTTTTAACACTTCATCTTTGTGATTGGTAGGCATGCAACAATCCAAATACCTATCCAAAAACGTTTTTTCGTGTCATTCCAAGACCTAATGGACTGAGTGACTAACCCCATGAACCACTTCAAAGCAGATCCTTTCAGTGTTGAAGGGAAAAACAAAATTTTTTTAGAGTCTTCTAGATAGTCATAGGTACTGCAAAAGACTTCAAACTAAAATAATAATGTTTCAGGATCCTCACATTTTAAGCCGTGGAAGTTTGGGAGGAAAGAAGGTGAGATATTTTTCATTGTAGCATTTGTTTCTTCATCCACTATGGGAAATCCAAAAGAATTATCTATTTCCCTATTTCCTCTGCCTCCTCCATTATTTCCTCTACCTCTTCCTCTACCCCCTCCTCCAAACAGCGTGACTTCTCCATCTTCTCCTTCTTCTACCATTATTTTTTTTCAGGGTCAGTATAGGGTTCAACCTACAAGGTTACTTACTCCTCCTCTGGTTCTTCTATCAATCAGATATGGGAGAGAGGTTCTACTTCTTCTTCCTCACTAGGTATTCCTAATTCTTCAATTAAAATGTGCTCCCATGTGGAGGTGAAAAAGGCTACTCTTGCTGTTGGAGATTCAAGATTTTTCTCCCATAGGATTGACTTGGTAGATGAAGTAGGAGATTCTTTTGATTGGATTTCTACTCCTGGAACTTCAGGAGTTCTATAGTTATGAGTATGAGTTTGGGATCGAGGTGTGTCTCTTCTTGTTCCTAATGGATTGGGTAGTGTTGTAGGAGTTGAACGTTTCCCCTAGCTATAAATCTATGCCTAGAGTCTCTTTCTCTATGCATATCATTTTTTTTTTAATGTAAGAGATGAGACTACCTAGTTAGACTTCCCCAGAAACAACGCCAAAATTTCTGGTCAATTTAGTATCCTAAATTGCTCTACATAAATTATCAATCCGGCTATTGTAAACAGATGAGTGTAGTGCACTATTTGTGCTAGCTAACCCTTCTTACTTAGTCGTTTTTATGTTTTATGTTGTTTTGGGGGTTTTTGGTCTTTTAATTCCTAATGATTTACAATGTAAATTATCAAAACTAAATCTAGCGTTCTTAAAGACTGCTCAAAGTCTAAAAGTGAAAACAAAGCTAGGAAAGAAATGAAAACAGACCTAAGAAAGATATGGAAACAAAGCTAATAAAAAAATGAAAATAAAGTTTATATTCTTATTTTACCATTATTTCCAAATCATGAATTAAACTTGAAAGTGAAATTTGCAATTGATATCTAACTAATTACAGAAATAAAACTAAATGAAATACTTGGTTACTCCACCTCTCAATTTTTGGAGAAAGTCTCATTGGGATGACATTTGAGTAATTATGTACTTCATTCATCTAAGAGAAAGAAAATACAAAGATGCAAAAATAACTCATTGCATAGATGAAATGTTCAACCACTTAGTTAAGGATGAATTAGCAACTTGAAGGGTTTTCCATAAACATTCATTAACACCATGAGTTAGTATTTTGAACTAAAATTGAAATGGCAAAGACAGTAAACGACATTGATTAGTTTAATTGAGAATTTAAACTAGCAAAGTAGTGAATGAAGTAAATTATCCAACAATTTATCCATATCATTCCTCAATCCTACTCTCATCCTAAAACAAGGTTAGTTTTTAATTGAAGAAACAAGATTACACTATTGAGTTCTATCTTCTAAACTACTGATAAGAACTAAAAAGAAATCAAGCTAATGGAAACTGCTCTAAATTATAAACACTGTTAGTGAGAAACTGATAGAAATTGCATTATAAACACTGTTAGAAAGAAAATGATTACAAACACTAGTTTAGAAAGGAAAATGATGAATTTATAGTTAATAAGAAGAAGAAAAATAAATATAATGAAACCTTCTTCAGTGCAAGGGCCCTCTGCAACTGATTGGGCTACGCTTGCTCAATCATCTCCAACAAAACTCCTTCAGATGTTCATAAAATCATGCGGTCTTCTCATATTAACATAGCGACACAAAACGCCCAAAACTTACATAGTTTAGAACTTTGATTTCACATTAAAACTATTACTAACTTCTTCAGTCCTTTACACAGGAATTTATAAGAAAAATCATATAATTGTTTATGGAGAAAAGCATGCTACAACCAAACACATAAAAGATAGATATGCTGAATTTCTTCCTTCGCTGCTAGAGAAATAAATCCAAGACATGGTGGCTATTGGATTTGTTTGTACAGGTGTTTGTTGGAGTCTATAGATATAGGTAGTTACTCTGGATAGTGCTTGCCATCACTGTTAGACACATTAATTAACCACGGAATAGAGTCTTGTTACCCTCGGTCTCTTTGTGTTTGACTTATCCATTGACTGTAGTCTTATGCCATCTTCTTTGTCGACCTAGGCTTAATGAACAAGACAGGGTCCATGTCATGATAATTTCAAAGCTACCCATGTGGCTAGTTTCTCCTTTAGACATCTGGAACTTGTTAGAGCATGGAGGTAGCTACGGAATAGCCAGTTAGCTGCAGAATAGATTGTGGTCCATAGCTAATATACAAGATTTATTCAAACAACAAAACATAAAAAGCATAACATGTAAATCACTAAATGTCCTCCTTGAGACTGTATATACCAGTTATTAGTGATGAGAATGCATCTTTATTATGGAAAAATAAAGAAAAGGAATGAGAAGAGTTGCTAGGGAAAGAGTAATTTTGAGGCTGAACATCAAATTGAAAAATCAAAGTGAAGAAAGATGAAATCAGAGCAGGAATGGTACATTTTCCAAAAATTTCCCGTTTAAGTCATATTGTTTCAGAAACTATTGTGGCCAATCGAAGACGAATTTTGAGAAAATGAATGAGGTTTGTGTTCTTAAAAGGAAAATTTACAAAAACCTATCTCACCTTTTACATAGGTATTACAAAAATTGAGATAAATTTATATCTTCACAACCTATTTTTCGAACTATGTAAAGTCCTGTTTTTTACATCTTTTTGCAGAGAATATTGTGAACTGTTGGAGCTGAATTTTGGGAAAGTGAAAGAGTTTTATCTGACTAACATAATTATATACAATGATTTCTTTCATGTTTGACATATCTATCTCGTATTGACACATACAAAGGTATCACTAGACCCTAATTTTGCAGAATTTCCGGGGCAGAATGCATAAATGAAGAAGGTAGTTAGTGACATCGAAGCCTCCTCATCAATTAAGAGTTGCTATCAAATTCAAATTTCTCCTATTTTTTACCATAGATCCATAAATATAGTGCCAAATAGATTCATTAGTTTTGAGTGTCCTTTATTTATCACAAGAAACAATCAAGAGAAAATGGGCATTGATGAGTAATAATATATTTTGAAGGAGTCAAAAACACTATTGGGTAGAAGTCTGGTTGGGAGATCCTTCACTATGCATTCAAATCCTACTTTAATTTATGGTGAAGGAAATGGCCTCAGGGCTGGTGAGAATTGCCCTTGAATGCGAGAGGGCTGTGAACAGAGGGAGGCTTTATCAAGAGCCTATCTAGACCATGTATTGCAATGGCAAGAAGAATGGGTATGACATGAAGAGGAGCTGCTCTATGATAGACGAAAAGATATTTGAGATGGTGCAGGCTGTTTCAATGGGTGCGGGATTCCGAGGCATTCTACATGATGAATCTTGATGGCACTCGAGGACCAGAACTCAGCATTTTCTTGCTCAGAATATGAGACTAATTGCAGGTGAGCTACAAGAATCCGTTCATGTGGGCAGAGAAATCATTTTAATGTAATTTGTGGGTCCTTCAAATGCACAACACACCACGGTAATTCAACGCACAGGTATAACGGCCTCAGCGTTAGGTAGACAACCTTCTGCATGCCACCTTAACCAGAGAGGGCGAGGAAGAAATTATGGCATGGTCTGACTGCTCAGAGAGTGACAGAGGCAGAGGCAGAGTAGCGCTCTGGACAGAGGCAGTGGCAGCAATGATCAGGATAGAGGCAGTGGCAAAAATGATCAGGAGTTACAACTATTTTTAGAACTGGCTTTGATACCATGTTAAACACACATGGGCAGCAAGAGAAAATATGAAAGATAATCAGGAGAGTACAATTTTTATTAACAAGAGATATACATTTATAGTACATTATGTGACTCTTGGGTTTCACATCCCAAGGTCTCTTGGACTACTTTGTCTATTCAGCTTCCACACTAACCCATTGAGGATTAGGTGTCCAACATGTTCTATTAATGTAAAACAGTTTGAGATATTTGTAAAGCCAATCTTGATATTTTTTTCAAGATATTTCAGTTTAGAATTTATATAGATACTTATTCATTTCAAGTATTTTGGGGTGGATTCTTAGACTTTTCTATAGAACTTTGAACAAAAGGACTGTAAATTTATTTTATCATCGACTGAGCCAGCAAGCTGGATTGATGAATAAAGACAAGATATTTCACAGGATTCATGTGTTAAGCAAAGTGAAGACAAGTATTCTCTTATGTTATTCTTATCTTTCTTAATGTTTTTCCACAATATTTAATGTATTTCTTAATCTAAATGCTATAACTGGAATAATATCTTAGAATTTCTTTAATTACACTCTGTTTTAATAAGTTATGCATATAAATGTTTTCAACTGATAATCTAAGTTAACGAATTCTTAATTGCTCCTTAGTTTAGGTTGTTTCTTGCTAATCCATCTCAAAGGATTCTTAATTTCCCTTTTCTTTCGATTACTCTCCATTCCTCTTTCATATCTCAGTCTGAGAACTCTTAATTTCTCTATTTCCCTAATTGAAGTGATTTCATCCCTTTGGCCCAAAGTTCTGAACTCTACTCTACTAGCTTGCCCTTTGAACATTCCCTTTAGTGAGTTAATCGAGTTCTGCTGCCCTTCTGTTGACTCCATAGCCCAATGGTCTAAAGACATCATTCTATTCATCTGTTTTAGGGATTCCACCATCCAATCTCAAATACAAATCAAAAACCCCTTTAACACTCATAACTAGCCTGGAATCTAAGAAAACAAGGCTAAATCGTATAGAGAGCCCTCTTTGAGTATAGGTTGGCTAGAGCCTATGCTCCAAATGTGGTTAGTGGTTACCTCAGTTATTTCTTTCTTTAATCTTGAGAAATTAGTGAGTGATAATGTTTGGAACCCAATCAATTTGTATGGTATCAATGGCTTTGCTCTCGTAAACAAATTGTCACTTGGGAAATTTTTATGGAAGAAATGATAGCACATTATGAGGATACAAAAGGTAACACTTTTTTTAGCCAATTGATAAATCTGAAACAAAAGGGTTCAATGATGGAGCACATTGAGGACTTCCAAAAATTGAACATAAGGCTAAAATATATTCCAGAGGAGCATAGGGTTAATGTGCTCATAGGAAGTTTAAAGGATAATATCCAACATGAGGTTCGCCTTTGGGAACCTGATTCATTGGAGAAGGCATTCAAGTTAGAAAGAAAAATGGAAACCAAAATTATAAAGATGAAAGTTTTGTCGCTGCTAGCCTTCCACAACCTATAAGGATGACACCAAAAAAATTGGAAGCAAAAGGAGAAAAAGGGCTTTGTTACAGTTGTGATAGCAAATACACTAAAGGTCATAAGTGTGCTGAGAAGAAATTATTCTACATAGATTGTGAAGAGGAGGAAGAAAAGGAACAAGAAATTTCTAAAGAAAAGGATATGCTCTAGGAACAAACCCTAGATAAAAATTAAATGAATCCCACCATATCTTGTAATGTATTGGCTAGAATTACCACTCCTCAAACTATCAAGATAGAAAGACATATCAACAAGAAAAAGGTAATAGTGTTGATTGATTCAGGAAGTACCCATAATTTTATTCATTGTAAGATAGCCAAGGAATTGAATTGCTTCCTATATCAAGCACCAGAGTGTCAAGTGATGGTTGCAAGTGGGGAACCATAAATTGCTCTAGAAAGTGCCATAATATCAAGCTATCCATGGGATAATATGTATTGAATAGCCCAATGCTTTCCATTCCAATGGGTGGTGCTGATGTTGTACTAGGAGTCCAATGGCTAAAATATTTGGGTACAATAGCTTTTAATTTTCAAGAGCATTTCAAGAAATTTTGTGCGGAAGGAAAGGAAGTTGAATTAAGGGGTATTGCAGGGAGACTGGGAAAGATAATAATCTCCAACGGTATGAAAAATATTCTAAAGAAGGAACAATGAGGCGTAATTGCATAATTATGTTCGCTAGAGTTTCCATATCGAAATCATCTATTTCTTCATATCTCCAAAAAGACTTGGACAATCATTCCAAGGTATTTGAGACTCCCAAAGACCTCCCACCTATTCGTGACCATGATCATGCTATTCATTTGATGCCAGGGAGTGTTCCTCCAAACATCAGGCTGTACAGATAACCCTATGACTAAAAGAGTGAAATTTAACATATGTTTACAGAAATGCTAGAGGCTGGTATAATTCATCCTAGTCAACATTCTTTCTCTGCTCCAGTAGTATTGGCACACAAGAAAGATGGATCATGGCACATTTGTCCAGATTATAGGGAGCTCAACAAGCTTATAATGAAAGATAAATTTTCCATTCCTTTCATTGATGAATTATTGGATGAATTGCATGAATCATTTTACTTCACCAAGTTGGATCTTCATTCAGGATATCATCAAATTAGAATGAAGACTGTAGACATTCCGAAAATAGCATTTAGAACTCATGAGGGTCATTATGAATTTTCGGTCATCTCTTTTGGCCTTACCAATGCACCTTCTACATTTCAAGGTTTGATGAATTCCATTTTCAAACCCTTAGAAAATTTATGTTAGTATTTTTTGATGATATACTAATCTATAGAAACTATTGGAAGGATCATATTCAACACGTTGATAGGGTGCTCAAACTATTGGAGGAGAAACGATTATATGAAAAAAGCTCCAAATGTTTCTTTGGAGTACAAGAAGTGGAATATTTGGGTCATATTGTATCTCATGAAGGTGTTAAGGTAGACCCTGGAAAAATTAAATCCATTAAGGAATGGGAAATCCCCACATCCATAAAGCATCTGCGAGGATTTCTTGGGTTGACAGGGTATCATCACAAGTTTGTTAATAATTATGGGAGAATAACAGCACCTCTAACAACATTATTGAAGAAAGATGCATTTTCATCGAATCTCGAAGCGACAAAGGCCTTCAAACATCTTAAAGGATCAATGTGCCAAGCACCGGTCTTAGCTATTCCAGACTTCACAAAAACCTTTATTATGGAATGTGATGCTTCAGGAAATGGAATTGGTGTTGTTTTAATGTAAGATGAAAGACCAATTTCTTTAGAAAGTTTTCCAATCAAAGGAAAGTATTTACATAAAGCAATTTATGAGAAAGAAATGTTGGCAATACTACATGCACTTAAGAAATGACAACCCTACCTAATGGGAAGACACTTCAAGGTATTTCAAATCATAATAGTCTTAAATAATTTTTGGAACAAAGATTATCCTCTAAAGAGAAACAAAAATGGGTCACAAAGATGTTGCGTTATGTCTTTGAAATCATCTACAAAAAAGGGAAGCAAAATATTGTGGCAGATGCACTCCCAAGAAAGGATGAGGATGTGGAAGCATTGTTGTGTGCCATTTCTATTATCCAACCAGATTGGATAAACAAAGCAAGGGATGAATGGAAGAATGACGAAAATGTGTGGGCACTCATTCAAAAGCTACAACAAGATCCCAATACATCTGATACATTTATATGGAAAAATGATTCGTTATGGTACGAATATCGCTTATACCTTTGCAAGAATTCCCAACTCAAACAAAATATCCTTATGGAATTTCACACTTCTCCCTTAGGAGGGAACTCAGGATTTTTAAAGACTTACCACAGGATTAAGAAGGAATTTTTTTGGGATGGCCTTAAATTGGATATCCAAAATTTTCTGGCGATATGTTTGGTTTGCCAACAAAATAAAGTTGAAGCAATTAAGACCCGAGGTCTATTACAACCTAAATCCATTCCAAGCCAATGTTGGGAGGAGGTTTCAATGGATTTTGTCATAGGTTTACCCGAGTCCGAAGGAAAGAGTGTCATCATGGTGGTAGTTTATAGACTTACCAAGTATACACACTTTTGTGCATTATCACATCCATTTAAATCCAACAAAATTTCTACTACATTTATGGAAACAATTCAAAAGCTACATGGAAAGCCAAATATTATTGTAAGCCACAGAGGTCCCATTTTCACTAGAAATTTTTGGACAGAATTATTTTCTTGTCTCAGTACTCAATTAGCCCATAGCTCATCTTATCATACTCAATCTGATGGACAAACTGAGATAATAAACAAATGTTTGGAAGGATATATTCATTTCTTTGTATCTGATAAACAGACACAATGGGTCAAATGGTTGTCTCTGGCTGAATGGTGGTATAACAATTCCTTCCATACTGCAGCAAAAATGACCCCATTTATGGAACTTTATGGATATCATGTACACGATCCATCACATCATATTTAATAGAAAATTCTAAGGTTCAAGTAGTGGAACATCACATCAAGCATCAACAACAAGTTATCCAACTCTTAAAGGATAACCTCACGTTGGTGCAGAATAGAATGAAGCAATAGGTAGATCAACATCATAGTGAAAGAAGGTTTGATGTAGGTGACTCAGTATTCCTATAGCTACAACCATATAAACAAATGTCCCTCGGGCAATCTAAGAAGGATAAAAAATTATCACCAAAGTATTATGGTCCGTACAAGGTGTTGCAAAAGATTAGTACTATGGCATACAAATTGGAGCTTCCTACAGCTTCCCGAGTGCACCGAGTTTCCATTTTTCATGTTTAAAGAAGGTTATAGGTGACAAGTTCCCACTTCAAAGAATATTTCCAGAACTTGACGAGGAAGGAAAAATCATATTGCAACCGAAAGAAGTCATAGAAACAAGAACTTGACAGCTACAAAATCGATCAATTTCAGAGTATCTCATCAAGTGAAATAACTTATCCGCTGAAGATTCCACATCGGAGGATGTGAATTTTATATAGAATCATCTAGAGCTACTCAAGCATTGAGGACAACTCTTTTCGGAAGGAGAGGGGCATGTTAGGTCCCTATAATACAAGTGATTCCCCCATTACTATTTTCATTGTAGCCCTTATTGTTATTATTATGCCCCTATTGTCCCCATATTGTTATTAGTGTGCCCCATAGAAACTCACTATTGCTATTGTTGTGCCCTTATGTTATTACTATTATGTCGACTTGATTATATTGTGATCCCTTAGAATCCTATTTGTATAATCCAAGAATTGTTCATTTATGTAATGTAAAGGATGTTTCCCCCTCGAAGAGGCTGAATTCTAAGGCATTGATGTATCTTTTCATTCTTTTTGTCAGTTGGCTTCATAATAATTTGATGCTATTGGTAGAGTTGGTTTCATTCCATATTAATTCCTTGTATAGTTTCTAAGACATGTCATTTTTAATTGAGTGATTATCTTTTTGTAAGGGTCATTGGAGGTGTTGTAACAACCTTGTATTGTCATGTATTGCTGACTGATTGTATCTAAGATATCAATACCATTATTTCCATATATATTGTTGAACAATGGAGTTTCTAAAACACTTCTTAAATCAACACAATAGAACATCAATGCACTGCAATTTGGACCAAAAATCCACACAGAACAACAAACCATCCTCAAAGCGGATCCACAATCTTCTCCAGTAAGTGCCAAAGGATTTATAAAAGGGGAAGGAAACAGGACACAAGATCTTTGCACTTGGGATAGCTTTGAAGCACATGAGGGTCACATGGAAAGTTTTTTTGAAACTACATGAACTAGATGCACTTATTTATGAAGTGAACCAGCTAGAAGGGAAGAAACTCATTTGGGCTCTAAAAACAGTTATGCTTGCTCTCATACAACACAAGTTCTTAGACGAACCTTGTGAGGAGGTTGGACTTCCAGTTGCATCTTGTCTTAATAACATCATGAGACTGACTACACCTATACCTCCTTTTAATGATGGTGTTATGAGGAGAGTTTTCAAGCTGATAGTAGTTACTTTTCAGGACTTGGAAAATAGTGCAGGTTCTACCTTTGGGAAGAAGCTTGAGATTTTATAAGTTAAGGATAATTTGTGGGGAGTTGTAGTCTCAATTTTTGTCTATTTGGAGGAGAGAGAAATTGGTCTTACCTATTTCTTATGAACTATCCAGAAGGTTGGTTGAGAAGAACATTTGGATGTTGAGACAGTTCACCAGGGAGGAGCTATGCAAGTTTGGGGGATCATGCAATGGGAATGATCTGAGGAGGAAGGGACTTTTCTTCATCTGTAGTGACATTTGGGATGTAATCACTCATGCTTGAGTGACACTGAGGAGATTGCAAAGGTAATGTGGGTGGAGATTCCTTCTGACCTTCAAGGTGAAGATTATTCTTTAGATGAGTCCACAGTTTCATACGAGGGCTTCTCCAAGGAGCATGAATCAAGTAGATTCATTGACAGCAGACCAGATTCAAATGATGAGAAGTTAGTGGACCCAATGGGAGACATTCAAGATGATGACTCAACAATGGTGATTCAACATGAGTGGAATATGGTGGATAATGAGTTAGCTGAGGAGGATGATGTGAACAGTATGCATGATGAGCCTTCTGGGGAGAGCCAGTTGGAGGTTCATATTGAGCCCATGATGGTGGAGGATGAAAAACCACCCTTGAGGTCAACCATTGATTAAGAGAAGACAATTAAATAGACATCTGGTAGGGTGGTAGTATTTACATACACTTCTCCTTAGGAGGTGTTGGAGGCTGACAGGGTAGTTTTGTAGGAAGCTAGTAGATGACATGAGCATGAAATTCTCGATCGTAGGAGGAAGGAGATGTTGGATATGGTGGTGCATACATGTTTGGTCCTACCCATTGATGTGGTGTAGATAGGTGTAATGAGAACTAGTAGAGCTATAGTACTTCCAAGGTGCAGCCTTCTCCGGGAGTACATAGACAGGGCTTAACAAATCTTTCCTGATTTTGCCTATTATAGTGAGAGGGGCAGGTTTCCTTAAATAGATCTGGTTGATTTACCAAATAGAGCATCATCACTTGAGCAGGATCCCATATCAACCCAGTGGATTTGTTCCTTACATAAGTTTCCAGGCTTTGGATTGGTGAGAGATCATGAGATGCTACCCTATTGATGGAGTATCATTTTTAGACATAGTAATTATACTACAGAAGCCCTTAGAGGTGAGGGTTATTACGTTCTTCAGTTGGTAGAAGGATGTGGGCTAGTCACTCATCAGTATTCCAGCACAACGTTAGCATGATGATATGGACCTTGGTTTATGCTAAGGGTTGGATTGGAGAGAGGTGACAAGTTGGTACACAATGGATGGAGCAACATTCATGGTTGGTGTTATAGCATAGAAGGAGCCGTCGATCCTTAATACCTTTTTTTGGTGGAATTGGGATCCCGGAAGAGTTTTTGATGATAGGTACAGTCGAATATTGGTTTAGGATCTGGGCATGAGGGGTTGAGGGGTTTATTCATGGTGGGTTGATACAGAGGTAGAGAATCACCCAATGGTTCATATGGGATCTGGGCATTGGGTCTTAGTTCTTTTGGGCCACCAGATTGATCCACATATTTGGATTTCTTGAGGGAAAGAAATATTGGGGCGGGAGGACTTGTAATGTTCCTTTTTTTGTTGTTCCTCATGATATGGTTGGGATGGACTTTCAAGATTGGGGAAGATGCATCACATGTGAAAGTTTAACTCATTAGTGCGCCTAGGGTCTTTTTGAGGTTCTTCATAGGGTTTTGAGGAATGTTTATGAGGTTATATGGCATTGGCTTTGTATTAACCATCATCCACATAGCTTTCATTTCGTTCCATTGCATTTAGACAACTTTCAAAAAACTGAGTTATTCATGGGCCTGACTCAATTAATTACCCTTAAGGTGCCATTTCGAGAGGAACACATGGAAAAACACCTTAGTGTAATAGCTCATTGGAACCATAAAGAGGAGATCTACAAGATGGGATGAATAGAAGTGATTTTCAGTGGTTTTAAGAGGCATAGTGGCCAATTTACCATTTTCCCGCATGAAAAAGAATATTTTAATTAAGGGAAATGTGCTCAATAATTAAAATAATAATAAAATAGGAGCTTCTAGAGGGGTCCATAAGATCTATGAGGAGGAGGCCATTAGAGGATACCTTGGACTTGATATTATTTCTTGTATCATAGTTTTAGAACTTAGTTCTCTACTCCATTGCTAGCCCCAGGACGGAAACCCTAGGGCAATTTAATGAGATTAGGAAGGTACCCATCTCCCCTTGGTGAATTCATACAAAATTCATAGGAGAAGTACAATTTAGATTAGTTTGGAGGGCCAACATAGTGGTGCAATAGATTATCTTGGAGGACAACTTTCCATCTCAACTCTTTTGGTTGTATGTGCATGTAACCCCAGTTTATATATTATGAATAAATATGAGATTATGAATTTTTGAGTTAGATTTTGAAGAATTTCATTTGGAAAATTACATTATCAATCATCATAATGACATAAAATGGATGACTAGAAGGTCCTTCTCCTCCACCTATGGTCCAAATACAACCATGGGCCTTACTTCCTGCAATTTAATGCTATATTGAAGGGGGTGGTCATGGGTAAACTCAGGAACTTAGAAACCTTAGCTTTATAACTAGGTTGTTTTAGTAATTTGGTTAAAGGAATAGCTAACTTAACCTTCTCTGGTTCTTTTTGGAAAGTGAAAGAAAATGGATTCTTATCAATTTTAACTTAGAAGTTTCTTTGTTTTCATTATAGATTGGATTTTTTTTGCTTTAGAATTTGCTCTATTTTGGAGGCTCCGAAGTTAATGGGAAAGGGATTGGAGGACTCTTTTTTGGCTGGTGGGATAGGGTTGAGTGGTTTCTTCGCTTTATCTGTTGGTTTAGGGACACTTGGGTGAAGAGTTTCTTCATTCTAATATTTCATCCTAGACATATTTCTAGATGACCTCAAATCATATTTCTTGTGTAACTAGGCTTACATGAAGTCAAAAAACTTCATGTAGTAAATATCTATCTCATCATCATCAAGTGGCAATCAAAATATTCCCCTTTTCCTTTATGTACTTTTATCTAATTTTCTCCCTCTAAGAGAGAAAAGAACTAGTTTTACTATACTTCTATACTATCTTCAACATTCTCCCCTGGGCCATCTTCTAAGTACAAAGGAGGCTGAATTTAATCTTGTTGATGCTTTCTCTCCCTTTCCAAGAGATGCAAGGTTGACCTCCCATACTATGGGTTAATGTTCATGTTCGGAGCTTGTTAGATTTGTCAAGGAGGAATTTTTCTCTCCAATTCCAATTTCAAAAGATTTTTAGACAAATTATTTATCATCTTTCTCATTTTGTTTAAATTTTGTTCTTTGGTTTATTTTACATGGCCTAGAGGACTCACTTCTTCCTTTCCCCTCTTCCTATCACCATATTTGACCTTCCATTTACACTTTCTGGTAGAGATGAAATTTTCTTCAACTTCAAGGGCATCTGTTTGGATTCGATCCAAAGTACCTGACTTTCTTTCTCTAAAAGTAAACCCAAAATTTGGTTCAAAGGCTCTATCAAAAACCAATTTGGCAATAGGATATAGAGGTTTAATTTCTGTAGAAATGTTGTTATATAATTTATTAAACCTCTTTATAGATTATGAGACATATTCATTATATTTTTTCTTCATTGGATTGAATTATGTAAGAATATACCCATGGTCCCTTTTCTCCCCCTAGTTTTGCATGAAAGAGTTCTCCATCTCTTCCTAGGTGTTAATTAAAACATTTGGTAGAGCCTTGAACCATTTCCTAGTCTCACCATCTAAGGACTCAACAAAGAGTCTTGGGACTACATCCAAATTTTCCACATTTAAATTCTTGGAAAATGCACAAAAAATTATATATGTTTTTGGGCTGAAATATCATCCTCTCCTGTGGATCTTGGTAGGAGTTTAAGGTAATATTGTGGAATCCTATTCAAAGTCTACTGCATGTTGAGTGGAGCATATTTATTAAGTATAAAATTAGGGACAACCATGTTTTTCAATGGAGGTGGTATAATATTTACCACATAGCCTAGTTGAGGAGTTGTATGGATAGTGTCTAACTAGAGCTGAGGTGGAATATTACTAGTGCTCTAAGTTGAACTAGTGATAAGCATATCTTTCAGTTCTTTTGGGAATGTATGGAACGTTAAAATAGGTGAACTCATAGAAGCTTCTTCAAATTTTATTCTTGAGGAATATTAGCTAAACAATGAGCAACATTCTTCAAAGTATTCTAAGAATTTGGAAGATGACTCAGGGTAGTTTATCTCAACCTTCTGTGAGCTAGAAGTTGACACTTTCAGAAATGAAGTCATAGGATCTGGATTAGTGGGAGTTCTCTCTTTCCAAATCCTCCAAGAAGTAATTATTTCAGGGTCAAATATAGGGGGGGGTATTCTACTGAGAAGTGTCAAAGTGAGTATGAGGCCTTTTGAAATCTAGGGTGATCAAATGAAAATTTAACAGTGGAGTCCGCAAGGTGAGAGGTCTTCAAGACACACCCCCTTTTTGTCACCTAACCAAGGGGTGTATGAATATCGTACCCAGGGAAAATATTCTGATTTATCTCTGGAAATGATGACAAAAGATGTTTTATCTCCTAGATAACCTTTGGGTTGAGGAGAGGTCGGTGCCTAGGATATCTTGGAGTGTTTGTGAGGTTTGCAGAAATTGTCCATGTACATTCAACATTCAAGAACAACATGAATTATAAACTATCGAGAATCTCTTTCAAAAGGGTAGATTCGATTTTAGATATAAAACTACGGGAGAAGACTTAACATTAGGCTCCAGTGGCTAACTTGTAGAAGCACATAGTTCATTTGGACATTGTAGCTTATATGAAAGGATACCGTGAAGAAAAGGAAATAAAATACATAGGGCTTGTCACATAATCACATGCATCGAAATCTAGTGGAAAAATGAGGAAATGAAATTATGACTAATATTTAGAATACATGGAGTGCATATTAAGCACGTTTAGTGTCATCCATCACATACACCTTCAATAAAAATTTGAAACATATGAATCCATGATTTAAAAGAATACACCTGGAAGCTACTATTATATGTCATATAATAATAAGGAAACAGATAAATGAAAAACACAAGCGGAGATCACATACTATAGCTTCATTCAATTAAAATCAACATAACTTCTTTATTAATCCACATACATAACATACATATTTTTTCATTCTCATTTCACAGTTCAAGAGCCCCTTTGAAACAAAAATTTTGAACCTCATTAAAAATATGTCATAGACAATTCTATAGGGTCTCGGGATGAGTACCCCTTACAAAGATATTCTATCTTGATGTTCTAATGATTCATCATAACAAAATGGTGCGAGCATGCTACTTTCATAGTTGTACTAATTGAACCATAACTAACTTGATTTCATTCTTAAAATGCAATATTTACAAAATCATAAAAGCATCAAAGTGTCATGATTGACATGATCAAAACATATTCATCACTGTAGAGCTGCTTTTGGTGGAAGAGATCATGGCTCAATTACTTGGAGTTGTGGAGGACTGATTAACTGGTCACACTTCTACCACAGTGTTGGGCTTGGTAGAGGAGACTAAGAGAAGGTCTAGTATGCAATATTAAGACTAGTGAGCCCTGCACAATTTGACTTGATATAAAACAAGGTCCTCACCAACCATAGCAATTGGCAATCCCTCTTGAGATAATTCACTATTTTCTTCCCCTTTAGAGAGGAGGTCTTCTCATGAGAGGAATAAACTCTTCTCTTAGCTTCTACTAGAATTTGATTGTACTATTCTCATGTGATCAGTCCTCCTACCAAGTTTACATAGTTGGGAAGTCCAGTTCTAACCCTCTGCTCAAACTGCAAGTCAAAAAAAGCTACATATTTAAGCACTTTTCCAGACATTCCTCAACCTTGGCTCTAACAACTTCCTTCTAGATCATCTTCAAGACCTCGAAGATTATAGTCACCTAGTCTACAATATCTATGGTCCTCAATTCACTAGTTGATTTTTCATTAATATACTGGATGCATTTTTCAATTTTCTTAGCATTTCTTCCATCCTCCTCCTTGGTATATAGGATAAATAACTTAGAATCCTTAACTAAATTTTTTTCTCTACCATCAGGGTTATATTATTCTATTTTTTCTTCACTTATGTTATTATTTCATCCCATATCAACTGTTTGACCTAGAGAGGGGCATGTTACCTCTAAGCCTGCTTCTCAACTCAGTAACCTCTTGGTTTGTATATTTTTATTGATTAGCTTAGCATTAGTCCTCACAGTCTCTAGTTGTTTTTGGTTTTGTATGAGAGCATGCTTGGAATTATTGAAATCCCCTTGTCCCTTCTTGAGTTTGCCTTCAAAGAGATGCATCTCAGTGAGGGTCTTACTGAGCTACTCAGTGGGATTTTGTGGATTCTCTGGTACCAAAACTACACAAATATTAGAATATATTCTCTGTTGGAACTCTTCCACCTATTTCTTGAGAACTACTACCTTATTATTTCTATCTATCATCTCCTTAGATATAATCTTCTTTCTCCTTCCACTTCTGCTAATTCGTTGGACTGCACATGTTCACTAGCAGACATCTTCAGCTTATGTCTTAGTCCTGGGATCTCAGCCTGGGAACTCTGAATACAAGTCTCTATCATAAATTTGACTTTTGGATTCACTCCTAGGTTTCCAATTAGTTGTTTGAAGTTCTCATTCTGTAAATGTAGAGCTCTAGAATTAGTATTTCTTTCTTTAGCCTTTTGCTAGCCTTCTCCAGTAGATTCTCATATTTGTTAATTGTCATATCATTTCAACTCAATTTGTTGTATGGCATCTCTCCCACTTATTTATGAAAGTTGATTTTGTCTAGCAGAGGGACACTAGTCATTTCTAGAGTTACATACATAGTTCTAAACTATGAGCCTGATCAAAGGGACTATGTCGAGGGACAATGTAAAGAAAATTTCATTTGATTTCTTTCCATGTTCATGAAAACTAGAAGTGTGGTATGGTAAGGGACTAAATGTGATGCTAGTTGTTGTTGTGTCTCCTCTATAATCCTCTTGTTACCTTCTTCTATTACGTTGCTTGTAGCCCAACTAGATCATGTTATTGATGAGCTTCTAGAAAAACTCATAAGTGCTACGTCTATTGATGAAGAGGTAGAAGCTTGAAGTGGGAGGCCTAGCTGGTCCAGCTTTGTCTCAATCAACCTAGTCTCGATATCTTCAACAACTATTTCTTGGATTTTGGACCTTTTACTAGAGTGATCTTCTTCCATGTCCACATCTCTAGTCTTGTCCACATTCCTCTTCTAAGTTTTATCCTTTGAATTCAGAGTCTCAATCTCCACCTCTTTACTGGTTACCATAGCACTCACTTGTTGATGTTTATGGAACCTCGATGTATGGTGTGGTGGGCATGGTCCCAACCTCTCTTCAAAAGGAGAACAAGTGGGAGTTAGGATCAAGCCGAGACCCCCAAGAGTTAATCTGGGTCGTTGATCCACAATATCTTATTTGTTGACTTTTCTCCTTTGGGAGTTGGCATCGACATATGTTCGCGCCAGTTGCCCCCAGTAATTCTTCTGGGGGATGGACGGGTTGTGATAAATGATTATCTTCCTAACACCTACTTGGATTCTAAGCAAAGGGCCCCACCCTTCATCAACCTCCGACTGTTTGATTGCTGCACCCGAGAAATAAATTTTTTTAATGCTACCTTTGCCTAAGTGTGTTTAGCATGAAAGAAAGCACCTCACCTTTTTTTTCTTTTTCCAACCTAGGTGTATATGTTCTTCTCTTCCATAGGGATAAGTCTAGGAAAATACAATGAATATGTAATCATGCTAAAGAGGATAACAACATCAGCTTGAACAAGGGATAGTGCATTGCAAGAAATGCATTGAGAACCTACAAATTAGTGCCTTATTCAATGGGCATGCAATCAATTTATTCAGGCATGTATCAATCTATAAAAGAAGAAGTAAGGGTATAAAAACATATATGGTATGTACAATGGCTCACTGGAATATAAAATGAATGTAAGTGGAATTCTTTAATTCTGGGAATATAGATTGAGAAATGACCCATTTACAGGCAGTTCAACCACTTCACCATCCAAGTTCTCCAGCAAGAATGTATTGTTTCCTTTTGTTTCAACTATATTATAAGGTCCCAACAATAGGGGGTCAAAATATACATGTTTTCCCTTTTCCCCTCTCCTAAAATCCCATTTGAGCACCAAATCTCTTGGTTGTAAGTATATGCCCCTTGCCATTCTATCAAAAAGAGCCTTCATATTTTCCTGATATCTGAGTAGATTATGAGTTACCTTCCCTCTGTTTTCTTACAGTTTCACCAAACAATTTATTCTCTTAGCTAGAGAATAAGGCTCCTCCTCAACATCCTGTAGAATTTTTCTCATTGGCATAGCTAATTAGACATGAGAAAATGTCACTTTTCCATACACCAACTCAAAAGGAGTCTTTCTAGTTGATCTCTTGGTAGTAAATCTATTAGCCCACAATGCAAACTTCAATTGTGAGTCCCAATTTTTTGTATTTTTTGTTGTTCTCTTTTTCATAATTCCTACTATAGTTTTGTTTAAATATTTAGCTAATCCATTTCCTTATGGATAGTAAGTGGTGGAGTGTCCCAAAAATCATATTGTAATTTTTACATAAACTCATAAAATTTTCTTACTTAAATACTTGGGAATTCTTAGTGATAATCTTCCTTGGACAACCAAATATAGCAAGGACTTTCTCCTCCCTAAACTTGATTACCACTGCATTATTTGTGTTGCTGGCTGGGATGGCATCCACCCATTTAGTGAAATAATGCATTATTGTGAGTGTCCATTTGTGTTGACCGTTGGATGGTGGGTGTAACTCTAATAATGTCTGTCTCCCATTGTCTGAAGGGATCTTACACAAATACAAGGATCAAGGGGAGAGGTCTCAGCCTCTGCTTCTCAACAACGATCTAGTATTTTTCATAGGCCCTAACATATGCATGAACCTCACTAAATAACTTGGGCCAATAGAAGCCCACTTTGAGAATATTATGGGCTGCGGCTGTCCAGTTGTAATGCTCCCCACA
This sequence comes from Pinus tabuliformis, assembly GCA_031772625.1. Lineage (NCBI taxonomy): Eukaryota > Viridiplantae > Streptophyta > Pinopsida > Pinales > Pinaceae > Pinus > Pinus tabuliformis. The sequence goes on from CM062805.1 coordinate 577,276,043, forward strand.
TACACAGCTATGGAACTCAGTAATCACCTTAGGAATCTCCTATTTAACTAGGCATAATAGAATATTCCTACCAGCTCCTCCCAGTACAACTGACCATTTGAGATAACAGACATATGAGCTTGTAGCCTCAATTCCCTGTATTTGACATTGTCGAAATTCAATGGGAAACTCATAAAGAGTAAGTAATGTATAAGAGGTTTGTAGCAATTTGAGACTAGGTACTTCATCTAGATTTTTTGTTTTGATGTTTCAATGTCTCTTTGTTCCTTTTCTCCTTTTCTTTCTTTTCCTTCATTTGTTAATAGTTTCATGCCCAAGGATTGGCAGTTAGCTTCAAACAATATTCTAGCCAATCCTTGCCCTTTCATCAACTTGGTGGGTTTCATATCCATATCATATTCTTGAATCTTGGCAACCAATTTGCCTCGCATGCCTTCACTATCACCCTGTAAGAGGATATCTTTCACAATAGTTGTAGGGACATAAGCAATCACATTTGATTGGAGGACATCAGTGTGAAAGGCCTTCAAATATTTTACCAAGGCATTGGCCGACTTTCATTAGGGGAATTTTGAGGTCTAAAATGGCCCTCCTAAGAAAATTATAAAATAAGAGTTGAAGCAATAAAAGAAAATTATATTACATCATCAAATTTTAGAGGGAAAAAAGAAAAACCTATTTTTTTCAACTCGTATTTTCAAACTATCTCCCTATGTGTTTACTCAAATTTTGATTGTGAACACTCATGGGATGAAAAATTTGGTTCCTCATCCAAGGAGTTGCACACTTTTTTTGGACCCTTCTACACAAAAATTGAGAAATACATGAAAAAAGTGATTGCAATTATGCTTTTTCATGTATTTCTCATTTTTCACGTAGAGGGTTCCATCGAAAGTATACAACATGGGAACTCCTTGGATGAGGAATTAAATTTTACATCCAACGAGTACTCCTTATTGAAATTTTAGTAAAACTTTAGGGAGATAAGTTGAATATACAAGTTGAAAAAGTAGTTTTTTTATTTTATTATTTTTTAATCTTTTTACTTTTTTACTCCAAAAATGGCAAATCATCCCCCATGGTTGACATCATCATATTGAATCTTATTAGTTCTTATAAAATTTATTTTGGTTGTACATTTTTCTTAGGAGGCCCATTTTAGACCTAAAAATTCCCCTGATGTCTATAATACTGTATTTCAACTCTGCATCTTGCAACACCTGATTGAAAAATGCATTTGACTGCACTTGTCCTTCACTATTGTTCTGTAATAAAATAACCACCACCATGTTAGGAGAGGAAAAATAGAAAATCAAGAATGGCCTATGATAATATGGGCTAGATGAGAACGCGACTTCTGAAAAATATTTTTTGATTCTAGACAATGACTCCCAGGCTTTCATAGTCCACATGACCTCGTTCTCCTTCTTTAACATTTATGTGATTTCATTGACAATTTCAGCATAGTTTGGTATAAACCTTCATAGGAAATTTAATCTTCCCAACAAGAAATAAATTTCCTTCCTATTCCTTGGTAATGGAATATTTCTAATGGCCTCCACCCTTTTGGGATAAATTTTCACTCCTTCCCTTGTCACAATATGGTCCAATCAGTTCCCTTCACTTAAAGCAAACTCTGATTTCTTGGGGTTTAAAGAAAGACCATACCTCCTACATTTTTCAAAAGTGAGCTGCAGGTCTTTGAGATGATCTTTATCTAATTTCAGGAAAACAATTATGTCATCTAGATAAATCAATATTAATTTGTCCCTTTGTGTAATGAATCTCAAATCCATTTCTCTTTGGTATGTATCTTCGACATTTATGAGGCCAAAAGGCATTCTCGAATACATAAAGGTTCCCTAAGGTGTAGTAATTTTTTTTTTGAACCCCAGGGTTTACAATGACTTGGTTGTATCCATAAAAATCATTGATCATGGAAATTCTCATAGACCCTACAACTTTTGACAGAGTAGAATCCCTTTTTAGGAAAAGGTTAGTTATCGTTTAGTGAGGCCTTATTTAAATTTTCGAAATCTACACATTACCAAATTTCCCCATTTTTCTTCCTGGCAAGGAATAAATTTTCTACCCAATCTAAATACCTCAAAGGTATGATAATATTGGTATGTAGCATCTTTTTCACTTCCTTTTCAATTGATGGGACTAACAAGGGATTGATTTTCCTGAGCTTCTATTTGTATGGCTTCACCCCAACCTTTAAAGGATTTTTGTTTTATATAACATTGGGGTAAAAGGTCTTTAAATCATCTTATGAACAAGAAAACTCATCCATATACTTCCTAAAAAGGTCAATATATATTTGTTTGTATTGCTTTGGAACCCCTTTCTAGCTAACTTCATCACTCTAGAATCTTCTTTCGTGCAAATATTGTAATCCTCCACATCTTCCACAAACTCTTCTATTGGCTTAGCAATAACATCATTTGAATTAAACAACCTCTCCATTGGAGCCAACCCTCTAGGGATGGTATTTCCCTTCAATTGTAATATTTTGTAACCTACAATTCATTCCTCCCAACTAACCTATTGTTCATCTTTTGTATTTACATCCTAATTATCAAATGCTAAGTTTGAGAATTCCCCAATAACCTCCATAAAGTGCTTGATCTGTTCCTCATCCTTAAAAATTTTCTAGTACTTCACATTGTATGGTACTGAAGGCCTATATCTGACCTCAACTTTGTATCTGAGCAAGGTGTCCTTAGGGGGTTTAAAATTGCTAGCAACAATTTCCAAGGAGTTAATCATCCTATTTCTCTCCCTCGAAAAAAACTAAAGTATTGAATGCTAGGAAAATGTTTTCAACCAAATCCCATACCTTGTTCCTGTAAGAATTCAATCTTGGGTTCTTGGCTTGACATTGATTCTTCACTTTCTTGACCACCATCGTTGAATCTCCAAATACATTCAAGCACCCTATATTGAGGTTTTTAGCAGCTTGCAGCCCCAACAACATTGCTTCATATTCAAATAAATCATTTGTGACCCCAAATTCTAGTTTGAAAGAAAAAGGGATAAAGCTACCTTCTGGGGATAAGAAAAATATGCCTCCCCCATTTCCTTCCCAAGAATAAGCATCATAAAAATACAATTTCCATAGCTAGTCATGTTCAACTAGTTATTTACCCAGTTCAGAAGAAAATTCCACCACGGTGTCTCCTAAGATTTGATCATCTTCTTCTAGTAAAAAACGTGAAATCTTTCTCCCTACCATATAGATTAGCATTGTTTGAACAATGTGGTTTCATAATTGTCTTCACGAATATGGATTCCTTGTATAATCAACATTCCTCTCCACCAAACACTAGAATCATAGTTATTGTTGCTGATACAACACCCTCCAAATTTTTAGCCTATGCTCAATTTCAGAGCCTTCCTTGGTCTTGTACATTGTCATAACAAACATTTAAATTCATTCCATGTGTTTTCTTAAGGATTTTTGGTCCCTTTTCCAAGATAGGTAAACTGTCATATTTTTGCATGTTAGCCATCAAACAATTTGTTTCACCCTATTTTTGTGGTTTCAAGGAGCTACCTTTGTGTAAATGAGTTAATCTAACCTTGTAAACATCTGTCACACTCATTTCCAAATTTTTAAGAATTGTCGCATAAGTGTCGTCACGATTGTCGCAAAAGTGTATCTTTGGTGTCGCATTTGTCATATATTGTTGTAAAGTTGTCATGCTTAGGGAAATTCATTTTTCATTTGTCCTGGATGATATATTTTGTTGTGTCATCAAGTATTCTAAGTGTGTGATCACAATCAAAGTCTTATCACTCTTCACATCAGCCTCACTAATCTTGCACTTAGGAATTTTCTGAAAATATTCCCAACCAAGAAACCTAACTTCACATGACTTTCATGAAGTGTAAATCACATAGTATTAGTCCTCTAGATGTGATATTGCACCTTGACACTGTGTAATGTGCAGTTCCTGCCTCTTGGGACTGTTACAATGCATATTTCTAGTGCTCAATCGCCAACCTTGGTTCCCATAATTGCGCAATCCACCTACCCAGCCTAGCCTCAACTGCACATTGCAAAATATATAGCATTAGTCTCACCCCTTGATCCTCTAATCTACACAATCACACAATGGCCCAGCTTCCTCTATATCTCAAAACTATACAATCTATTCTTCCAATACTCATTCCCTCATGCTCTCACAATGACCTCCAGAACCATGCAATTTTCTTCCTTAGCCCAGCTTGGATTTCACATTGCATAGTATCAAGGCTAAAGTTTCACCCAAAACTTCTTTAAATACATAACTACCTAGTCACTGAGCCCCTCTCCCTGCTTGTTCCCTGGTTTTGACTCAATTAATGGATCAATATGCACTATATTAGCCCTAGGGTTTTCAACCTGATGTCGTTTTGTCATGAGTTAATTGTAGATATAGGTACCTTATTGTAACATTATGGGGTGATGAAGAAGGGAAACATGCCAAAATAGATCTTTTTAGCTGAGTTTTTAGGTTACTCAACCAAGAGAAAGAAAAGTGACACTAGTTTGTGATCACAACTCAAGACTCGAGATCATTGAAGATTCATTACCTCCAAGCCATGCAGAGGTGGAGAGAAAAACATTCTTAAGAAGACACTCAACACATAGTAGCAATAGTGGCTTGACATTTCCACATCATCAAGAAGTCCATGTTAGTAGTGTAATGTCGTGAGTTGTCACATGCCACACTATTGTGGTGGATTATGTAATTAACGTTTCGAAAATGTGTTGTAAAGTGAAATTCTAAATTACATGTATGGAATATGAAAATTCAAAGAGTCATAAGGTTAGTCAAAGAGTCACAAGGAAGGCTAAGAATCACCTCCTTATTGTTATATAAATACCCTCATTAGAAAAGCAAAGGATTTTTCACCTTGGCTCCTCCTGTAAGGCATTAGAGAGATAAGCTAGTACTTTTTAGGAGCAAATAGTGGCTCCAACGCTCCACTATTGTAGCTAGTTGTGTTCATTCCATACAAGTGTCTTGGAACATGAACTTAATTTAAGAAGCCTTATGGGCCAACACATTCTTGATGCATGGGTTATGGATATTTGCAAAACTATTATGTGAATGTTTGTAATCCATGTATGTTTTTATCTGTGATAAAGTAGTTGAACTATTTCGGCTATTTTGGTAGTTATCATATTGAGAATGAGTTATAATTTCTATTATTGTTGTCGCATCCTTGTGGACTATTCCACTGGATATTAGACATATCTTCCTTTTACAATGGTTTTAATGACCATCACATCCTCGTGGACTATTCTTCTTGATGTTGTATATGTATTTCTTGTTCATCTGAATCTGTATTACGATGGTACTACTACCTCTCTCTTGGAGGCTCACTTCTCCTCCCATCTGCTGTGAAATAACATTGACACACATAGGAATAAACACTCACTAGGAACATCTGCTTGCTTTTCAAATGCACATTTTCACTCCTATCTCTTACTAATAGTTAGAATTAAGGCATATCTTTAAGATAACTAGAAACCAGGCCATATTTTGGATGGAGTTCCTATCCCAAATGGTGTGAGGTATAAGTCAAAACACATATCGGGGAGAGCCCTTGAATGTTGGGGGTTCTAGTACTGTCAACATTTCTAGCGCTAGATGGAGGGAAGCCATATTTTTAAGGATAATAACCTCACCCAACCAAATATTACTTCCTCTGGTCAAGGCATTAATATTTCTAGCACCTCCCCTATGGATATCCTAATGTTGGATTCTTCTAAGCCCGAGAATATACAAACTTGTGAAATCTCTTACGACTAGATCTCAGCCATTGACACCATCACCTGTAAGTTTCCAATATCTATTGGATTGATACCAAGAGTACCTAATCTTCCATATTTTCAAAATAATAACCAAACCACCCCCACCAGGATAGTGGTCTCCATAGTTTAATATTTGGTTCATGCCACCCTTGAAGAGTTAGCAAACTTTGAGGAGAATGCAGAAAAACAAGAGCAACCCCAACCTTCAACAGTGGTGATGGTGATAATGTGGTACTCTGAGATGATACTTTCTAGGGGTTAGGTAGTGCAGAAGAGAAAGAATATCAAAACCAGTCAAATTCTCACAAAAAAGTGGAAAACAATGACGAAGACCTAAAACACCAAATCTAGACTAGATGACTCGGGGCCCACTTGCACTGCCGAGTATATTACAAAAAATTCCAAGGCACTAAGAGAAGCTACTAACCAGATATGACCTTGACAAAGAAATAAAAGTGGAGGACCATCTAGATGAATTATACCTACATTTGAAACATTTGAGGTGCATTATGATGATGTTTCATGTAGACCTTTTCTGTGTATGTTAGATGGAAGAGAAATTGTATGGTGTCCCAACATTCCTCTAAACTTAATCTAGAATTGGAGGGATTTTAAGAAATAGTTTCTTGAGAAATTCATTGATGATAAAATCCCTACCATTCTTTTGAGAGAGATGGGAAGTCTCAAGATGGAGAATAAATAGAAAGTGATATATTTCAATCAAAGGTTTAACAATATCTTGAACAGACTTCTAGCAAACATGAAACCTCATGACTCCATCACTATTGATTATTTCACATATGCCTTACAATCAAGCATTACACATTTCATGAAAATATCTACAAAACTAACTTTGGCTAAGAATTTTGAAAATAAAACTGGAGTTGAAAAGGACTTACGTGTGATTTTTTTCATCGCAAATGACGAATCAAAAAAGGACTCCAAAGACATGGGGAAAAGGTCTCAAGCCTCCATATGTAGAGCCAAGGAGAAACAAGTAATTGGTATTGAGAGGTTGACCTGCACTATCAAGTCACTATCTAATGAGTGGAAAAAATGAAACAAAGGTCAAGCGAGACCACCGTGAGCAACAAACCTCCCAAGTTCAACTTGCTCAAAAGCACTGCCAACTCTGGTAGTAGCAACAACTAGTTAACCAAGCATGCACAAAGCTTGAATGTTATGATGAATATTAAGAGTATGGGCATGGACCAGTGTTGTTCATTTCATCAATAATATTATTTAGAAAAAAACATGCCCACAATGGAACCACAACACCAGTGCTCTAACTATGCATTTTATTCATACAATGCTTACTGATGAGCAAACTTAGCCTGCGAAAGAAAACAAAGAAATTGTTGCAACTGAAGTGACTCCAATCATGGGGCATGTAGTGAAAACTTTCAATTGTGTACTCACAACTAGAAAAAAAATGCCAAAAAGCAGCCACTGAATGATGACCTGACCCAGAAGAAAAACACTTGATATAACTTGTGAAGCCAATGTCTGGCTTCCACACAAGAGTTGGCGATGCATAAATTGAAAGAAAAATTGTTAAGGAAGATAAATTTTCCCATCAAGTCAACACATAACAGTTATATCAAGTCTACAAACCAAGTTATGATGCAAAGTACTTCCCCAGGTAGTAAAGGTAAGTCCATCACTCTGAAAGTAACATAAAATCCAATTCCCCTAGACACTTCTGAAATATCCCATACTAGATTACAACATAGTTGAAGATATAAAGAAATCTCTTGCCAATATCTCACTTTTTGAATTCACAGAGATTGCGAGCTAGTAGGACATGCTCCTACATGCACCCAAACGACTTATCTTAGGTAACAATGCTTCTTCATATAAGGGATCCAAATCAGATAAGTCCTCTGATTCCCCACAGTCCATGCATAATGATTTAACATTTGATGTAAACACACTCTGCCCTCGATTTCTATTAACATTTGAAATTTTCAATTTTAATTCACATAATTGCTTAATTTATTCTGGTGCATCAGTAACTGTAATGCCTCTATTTGTCACAAACAAAATCAATGCAAATTGGGATAAAATAGATGCACATATCATTCAATTGGACAAGACTCTTGTCCATGTGATCAATGAACTCAAAAATGTGTTTATTCATTTATCATCCAATCACTGAGTTCACCAATGTATAAGTATAGTAATAGTGGACATTCCAGAAGCATATGGTGTATTTTTAAGTAGAGACTGGTCCAAAAAGTTACAAGGGTATTTTATGATGGACTGGTCACATTTGTGGCTTCCATATAAGGGCAAAAAACAATCAGAACTGGGTCAACTTAGAGTGGTACATGAAGCACATGGTAACTCACTCAGAAGGCGAAAATGAGTCAATGGATTTCACGGATCTCATCTTCGGAAATTGCTTCCTGGAAACTCATCTAGGGTGTTATCTTGTTCAACCATTCCTAGTTTCACTAAACATATAGTTGGAGCTTCTTCCTAGTCCAACTAGTGAAAATGACATTTGCACAATTAGTAATAGTAATAGTAGTACTAGTGTGGCACATACTCCCTATATATATGATTATTGGACATTATATTTTGATGGTTCCAAAACACATGAGGGCTCTAAAGATGGTCGTGTTTTAGTAGACCCACGAAAAGGAAAAACATATGATCTCCATCCACTTAGAAATCAAGTTCAAAAATAACATGGTAGAATACAAAGCACTCATCTTAGGTTTGCAAAGAGCCATCAACATCAACGTTACAGTTCTCAAAGTAGAAGGTGACTCAAAAATTGTCATATGGTAGGTACCTGATACTATACATTATGTGTCACCTCACCTAAAAAGTTACCAACAAAAGGTATGGCATTTAATTTCACATTTCCAAGATTTTAACATTATTTATTCTCCAAGAATATGCAACATAGCTGTGAATGCATCGGTAAATATTACTGCTAGGTTGTCACTGCCTAGGGGTGGTTTTTCTGTAGAGATTATTTATAAACCATTCGTCCCTGACAATATTGCTAATTTATGCATTTTCAATGATGACCAACAGATACTCCACTTTATGAAGAATGTTGATGTATTCAAAGATGCATCCATCGATGAAAATGATCACGAGAAAGAATTGCAGGATCAAGCTTGCGCAAGAAATGAGAACCTCATATCAAAAGGCATGGTATCACTAGAAACGTTGTATGACTTTCAGAATCACTTTCGAGGGACAATCATTGAAAAAAACTATAGCTTACTGATGTAATGAGAAAATAAATCTAGGCACAGAAAAGGATTTGAAGTATGTCAATATCGGTACATTTTTCACACCACAAGAGCGACAGGATTTCATCCACTTGTTCAAGCAGTACCAAGATTTACTCGTGCAGACATACGATGAGATAAAATCTTTTGAAATGTGAATAATCTAGCATGTGATTCCAATCAAATATGTGGCCAATTCATTTCAGAAAAACTATGGAAGGTACATATGATGCTTGAGTGCCTGATTCAGAAAGAGTTAAAGAAATTGTTGGATGAACGGATCATATACAAAGTGTGACATTCTACCTGGGTATCAAACCTAGTCCCTATGAGAAAGAAGTCTGAGGAAATATTCTTGTGTGTTGATTTTCGAAACTTGAACCATGCCTCGAATAAATATAATTACCCCACAACATGTATGGAATATATTCTACAAACAATATTGGGGTTAGAGATGTTTTCTTTATTTGATGGGTATTCCAGTTATAATGGGGTTCTAGTATCAGAGCTTGACATACTAAAGAAAAATTTTCGCACGAAGTGGGGTATGTTCACATTCAAAGAATGGAATTTGGGTTGATCAATACCAGTGCAACATTTCAACATGCCATGGACATCACATTCCATGGACAGATCAGACAAAGTGTAGTGGTCTATCTTGATGACATCATGGTATTTTCGAAGAAGAGATCTGACCAGATACGCCACTTGAAGAAAATTTTCGCGCGATGTCGCAAATACATGATATCCTTTAACAAAAAAAAGAGTATTTTCACAGTGTATGAGGGTAATATCTTGGGCCATATATTTCCAAAATTTGGATTAAAGTTATTGAAAATAAAACAACAAAATCGTAATTTAATTTTGTCCTTGAATTAAATTAGGAACAAAATTATAATTCCACATCACAAGACAACTTGTATAACTTAACTAAGTTAATTTGACTGATTTGGCTTTGTTAATTTGAGTTGAGGGTCCAAATTGAGTCATGTAGAGTGTCCCCTACTTTATAAGATCCCTAGTTGATTTTATTTTGACTTGTAATTACTTAATTCAGTTTAATTGAGTTAGAGTCAATTACACTAGTTCCAATTGATGGAGAAATTAGTAGGAGGTGAGATAGTGGGGTGTTGCTTCATGTGGTCAATCAGTTAACTAATGATTCACTCATAAATAACTCATTTATGTTAGCTATGAGAGTTATCTAGTTGATATTGGAGTTCAAGGGTAGTGTACTATCAGCTGTATAATCATCTGAAATGTACATGTTCTGCATGCAATCAAAGGAAGGCATATGAGGATTGTGCAATTCATATTGAGTAATTTCCATAATTAATAGGTAGCTAATTCCAAAGGAAGCAATGCAAGGAAATAGGGACTTGGGAAAGCCATAAAAAATTTAAGTATTGGCCTTAGCTTGTCTAGGAAGTAGTAAGACAAATAGAGATAGTGCAGAGGTTGCTCGAGCTTGAGCAAAGAATTGTAATCTTCTAATATTTTCTGACTAATGCAATATACAAATAGTAGGGGTTTTTAGTTGAGGATTTCCCCACAAAATCATTATGTAATGTGTTGATTGGGTTCTTTCTCTTGTATGCTTTATGATTTCACGATCATTTAATTGTTTCCATTGATGAGTAGAGCAAATTCAAGTCTATTATTTTAGTAAATTACAATTATTAGTTTGATTCTATCAGGCATTTCTACATGGTGTCAAAGCAGAAATCACCCCAGAGGAGGAGAATACGATTTTGTCTTTTGCAGGTGAAATCAAAATTGTAGTATCATTCCTGAGAGCCAAAAGGATGTCTCTCTATGGATTGAGACTCGAATATTCCCTTTAGGTGAGTTCGAACTATATTGTTTGGAAGGAAAAGATGGAGGTAGTGTTGGAAGATAATGGGCTAAAGGAATTCATAAAAAAATATATTCCTAAGCCTCCAACAACTGATCCTTGAGATTTGGGAGAGTGGAGGGAATGTGTTACAAAGGCGAGCAAGATCATACTAGAAGGAGTTCAAGATCATATTGTCTTGAACCTCCATGGGAAGGAGACTCCCTTTGCAATGTGGAAGGATTTGACATACGTTTTTGAAATAGCAGTGACCACATGAAGCTCAAATTGAAGGACAAGCTCAGGAAAATTAAGATGGAGAAGGGCGACACAATACCTCATTAATTCACCAAGTTCACCCATTGACAGAATGACCTTAGAAGTGTTGGTGTTATAATTACTGAAGATGATCGGGTTAGCCTAGCACTTCTAGGCCTTCCTAAGAGCTTCACAACTACCAGGATTTGGTAAATGGGAGGGAGAAGCTACCAGAGTGGGATCATTTGTGCTCCAACTTGGTGCAAGAAGAGATTCAGTAGAACACCAAAGATGTATCCTCATCCAAGCATGATGATAATGAGAATTGTGCCCTAGATGGAAAGTCAAAGAAAGGGAAAGGGGTTTCATCCCATTCCAAATCAGATCCTAGACAGCGAGGCAAGAAGAAGGAATTGTCGAATATTAATTTTTTTCACTATCAGGAGCTATGAAACTATTCCACGAAGTTTCCGCATAAAAAGGGTGGCAAGAAGCCCTCAAGAGGAGCGAAACGTGAAGCTCTTGCTTCATAATTTGAGTTGGATTTCACCCTGATTACTTGCATGGTGACATTAGTGATGGGTAGTGTGTGGTATCTAGATAGTTGAGCCTCATTCCATATGAACGGAAACAAATAATTATTCAGTGACTTGGAGGATAAGGATCTCTAGGTGCACAACAAAATGGGAGATGATGGAAGGTATAGCGTGACCGACATCTATACTATTAATTTTCATAGGGAGTCTAGTTCTTCTCTCACATTAAAATATGTCATTTATGTTCTGAGTCTAAAGTAGAATTTGGTTTCAGTTGCTATGTTGGAAGACCATGGAACGATGTGATATTTAGCAAAAGAAATGATTTCCTTTGTCACATAGCCTTAGGACAAGTGAAGCGGATCAGGGTTCAGGTAAAACAACTTTACAAATTAGATATAGAATATTGTGCTACTTTGAGCAAAAAAGTAGAGAAGGTGTAAAGCCAAGACATTAGTGAATTATGGCATAGAAGATTGGGCCATCTTCACCATGGAGATTTGAACACTATGCAGCAGATTTATACAAGATTTCCTAAGGGTGCACTAGAGAATAGAGATACATACAACGGGTGTACATTGGGAAGTACACCAAAGCCATGTCTCAATATAAGTACATTCGAGTGCATGATATCCTTAAAAGTGTTCTCTTAGGTGTGTGTGGACCTTTCTCGATAGCCTCCACAACCAAGAACAAGTATTATGTAATATTTGTAGATTATTTCTTATGTAAGTGTTGGATTTTCTTCATGCAGGAGAAAGATAAATCGTTCACTAAATTTTGGAAATTTAAAGCACTTGTTGAGAAATACATTGGCAGGAAAGTGAAGGCTCTCAAGAGTGATAACACTAGATAGGATGCGTCAAATGAATTCAAGAACTTGTGTGAATTAGAAGTCATTTGATGGTATTTAATAGAACCCCATAACACACAACAAACTAGGGTGGAAAAAAGGAATAACAATAATATTGTGGGAGATACACAAGCAATGTTACATGATCAGGGTCTACCAATGCACTTATGGGTTGAAGCATGCTACACAATTGTATATGTGTAAAGTAAGCGTCCTTATCAGATTCTCAGGATGAGTACACTAGAAGAAGCTTTTTCATGTAAGAAACCAGATGTGGCACACTTTAGGATCTTTGGTTCATTAGTTTACTGTCATGTTACCAAGGATTCAAGGAAAAATATATAATTAACAACTAAGTTAGGGGCTACACTGATACACCTCACAACTACCAGGTGTACATGCCATCTCACAGGATGAAAGTCGTAAGTAGATATGTGAAGTTTGATAAAGAGAAGGCCATGAGATGTTCCCTTGGGAGGGAGATTTAGTTGCATGCAAATGAGGATGTTTTAGCTCCAAATAAAGAACCTTAGAATGATATGGAGAAACCACATGCACAGGAGCAGAGAGTGGAACAACCCACTCATGCAGAGACTTATAGAGATGGAAGGAAGTGCACCAGAGAGGCTGACTACTTGATGCATGATGCTTGAGACAATGTGGGAGAACTCACATCCTGACCTAGGGAGACGAGGTCACCAGATTGGTACACTGGTTACATGGATCTAATCAAAAAGAGTGTAGAGATAGAGCCATCCTCATTCATTGAAGCAGTGCAACTAGTATGGGTCGATGCCATGGTAGAGGAGTATGATTCCATTATCAAAAAAAGTGTTTGTGAAGAGGTCCCAAGACAAGCATACAAGTCAATGGTGAGTTCCATATTTATTTATAAGTTAAAGCAAGAAACATATGGGACTGTGGAGAAACACAAGGCCAGATTTGTGGCTAGAGGTTTCTCTCATGTGGGAGAAATTGATTACAAGGAGACCTTTTCTCTAGAAGAAATGTACTCTTCAATCAAATATATTCTAGAGCTTTCAGCACAGATGGGATGGAAGATAAAACATATGAATGTGAAGTCAACATTCCTCAATGAAGTGATTGAGAAAGAGGTGTACATTTAGCAATAGGAAGGATTTGAGACCTTCAATAGAGATTTTCATGTGTGGATACTTAAGCAAGCATTGTATGGAATGAAACAAGTGCTTCGTGCTTGGTACACCAGGATTGAAAGATATTTCACAAGGTTGGGCTTCACCAAAAGTCAAGGAGATATAAACCTTTACCATATTGTGGTTGAAGGTAAACTATTGATTATAGTATTATATTTTGACGACTTAATTCTAATAGGTGATGAGAAGCTGGTAAAATCTTGTAAAGAGGATATTGTTATGAAACCAGCTCAAGAAAAGATAGAAAAGATAGATCAACACCTTAGAATTCAGCCTCTTCGAGGGGGCAACCTCCTTTACATTACATAAATGAACAATTCTGCGATGATTCAAATGAAAAAACCTCCTTTCTATATATAGGAGTATAAGGAGTCACAATATAATCCAACCGACCTAACAATAATAATATAAAGCCACAAAAATAACAATAGACGGATTCTATGGGGCACAGAAATAACAATATGGGGGTAATAGGGGCACAACAATATAAATAAGGGGTATAACTACAATAGTAATGTGGTAATCACTAGTATTATAGGGACCCAACATTCCCTTCTCCTTCAAAAAAGTGTTGTACTCAACGCTTGAGTAGTTCTAGATACTTCTGCATAAAATTCTCATCCTCCCATGTGGAATCTTTAGCGGATATGTTCTTCCACTTGATAAGATACTCTGAAATTGATCGATTTCGTAGCTGTTGAGTTCTTGTTTCTGTGACTGCTTCCGGTTCCAATATAATTTTTCCTTCCTCGTCAAGTTCTGGCAATATTGTTTGAACTGGGAGCTTGTCGCCTATAACCTTCTTTAAACATGAAACATGGAAAACTGGGTGCAATCGAGAAGCTGCAGGAAGCTCCAATTTGTATGCCATAGTACCAATCTTTTGCAACACCTTGTACGGACCATAATACTTTGGTGATAATTTATTATCCTTCTTAGCTTGCTTTAGGGACATTTGCTTATATGGTTGTAGCCGTAGGAATACCCAATCACCTACATCAAAACTTCTTTCACTGCGATGTTGATCTGCCTGTTGTTTCATTCTATTTTGTGCCAACATGAGGTTATCCTTTAAGAGTTGGAGGACTTGTTGTTGATGTTCGATGTGATGTTCCACTGCCTGAACCTTAGAATTTTCTCTTAAATATGATGTGATGGATGGTGGTTGATACCCATAAAGTGCCATAAATGGGGTCATTTTTGTTGCTGTATGGAAGGAAGTGTTATACCACCATTCAGCCAGAGGCAACCATTTGACCCATTGTGTCTGTTTATCAGATACAAAGCAACGAAGATATCCTTCCAAACATTTGTTTACTATCTCAGTTTGCCCATCAGATTGAGGATGATAAGATGAGCTATGAGCTAACTGAGTACCAAGACAAGAAAATAATTCTGTCCAAAAATTTCCAGTGAAAATGGGATCTCTGTCACTTACAATAATCTTTGGGTTTCCATGTAGCTTTTGAATTGTTTCCATAAATGCAGTAGAAACTGTACTGGCTTTAAATGGATGTGATAATGCACAAAAGTGTGCATACTTGGTAAGTCTGTCAACTACCACCATGATGACACTTTTTCCCTCAGACTTGGGTAAACCTGTGATAAAATCCATTGAAACCTCCTCCCAATGTTGGCTTGGAATGGATAAAGGTTGTAATAGACTCGGTGTCTTAATTGTTTCAAATTTATTTTGTTGGCAAACCAAACATTCTGCCACAAACTTTTGAATATCTGATTTAAGGCCATCCCAAAAAAATTCCTTCTTAACCCTGTGGTAAGTTTTTAAAAATCCTGAGTGCCCTCCTAAGGGAGAAGTGTGCAATTCCATAAGAATCTTTTGTTTTAGCTGGGAATTCTTACAGAGGTATAAGCGATCTTTGTACCATAACGAATCATTTTGCCAGCTAAATGTATCAGACGTACTGGAATCTTGTTGTAGCTTTCGAATAAGTGCCCACACTTCTTCGTCATTCTTCCATTCCTCCCTTGCTTCATTTATCCAATCTGGTTGGATAATAGAAATGGTGCACAACAATGCTTCCACATCCTCATCCTTTCTTGAGAGTGCATCTGCCACCACATTTTGCTTCCCTTTTTTGTAGATGATTTCAAAGTCATAACCCAACATCTTTGTGACCCACTTTTGTTGCTCTTCAGAGGATAATCTTTGTTCTAAAAAGTATTTAAGGCTATCATGATCCGTTTTTACCTTGAAGTGTCTTCCCATTAGGTAGGGTCGCCATTTCTTAAGTGCATGGAGTATTGCCAACATTTCCTTCTCATAAATAGCTTTTCTTAAAAACTTTCCCTTGATTGGACGACTTTCAAAAGCAATGGGTCTTTCATCTTGCATTAGAACAGCACCAATTCCATTTCCTGAAGCATCACATTCCACAATAAAGGTTTTTGTGAAGTCTGGTGTAGCTAAGACCGGTGCTTGGCACATTGCCTCTTTAAGATGTTCAAAGGCCTTTGTTGCTTCCGGAGTCCATGAAAATGCATCTTTCTTCAATAATGTTGTTAGAGGTGCTGCTATTCTCCCATAATTCTTAACAAACTTGCGATAATAACCTGTCAACCCAAGAAATCCTCGCAGATGCTTTATGGATGTGGGGATTTTCCATTCCTTAATGGCTTTAATTTTGCTAGGGTCTACCTTAACTCCTTCATGAGATACAATATGACCCAAATATTCCACCTCCTGGACTCCAAAGAAACATTTGGATCTTTTTGCATATAATTGTTTCTCCTCCAATAGTTGTAGCACCCTGTCAACATGTTCAACATGATCCTTCCAAGACTTGTTGTAGATTAGTATATCATCAAAAAATACTAACACAAATTTTCTAAGGAATGGTTTGAAAATTGAATTCATCAAACCTTGAAATGTTGAAGGTGCATTGGTAAGGCCAAAAGGCATGACCAAAAATTCATAATGACCCTCATGAGTTCTAAATGCTGTTTTCAGAATGTCTTCAATCTTCATTCTGATTTGATGATATCCCGAACGAAGATCCAACTTGGTGAAGTAAATTGATCCATGCAATTCATCCAGTAATTCATCAATGACAGGAATGGGGAACTTATCTTTAATAGTGAGCTTGTTGAGCTCCCTATAATCCGGACACATGCGCCATGATCCATCCTTCTTGTGCACCAATACTACTGGAGCAGAGAAAGAACTTTGACTCGGTTGAATTATACCAGCCTCTAAAATTTCTGCAACCATACGTTCAATTTCACTTTTTTGGACATAGGGATATCTGTACGGCCTGATGTTTGGAGGAACACTTCCTGGAATCAGATGAATAGCATGATCATGATCACGCATAGGTGGGAGACCTTTGGGAGTCTCAAATACCTTGGAATGATTGTCAAGGACTTTTTGGAGATCTGGAGAAATAGATGATTCCGATGTGGAAACATCTAGCGAACATAATTGTGCAATTACACCTCTTTGCTCCTTTTTTAGAAGCTTTTTCATACCATTAGAGCTGATTATCTTTCCTGGTTTCCCTGCAATACCCCTTAATTCAACTTCCTTTCCTTCTGTAGAAAATTTGATGAAAAGTTCTTGAAAATTAAAAGCTATTGTACCCAAGGATTGTAGCCATTGGACTCCTAGTACAACATCAGCACCTTCCATTGGAATGGAAAGCATTGGGCTAGTCAATACATATTCTCCCATGGATAGCTTGATATTATGGCACTTTCCAGAGAAATTTATTGTTCCTCCATTTGCAATCATCACTTGACACTCTGGTGCTGGATATAGGAAGCAATTCAATTCTTTTGCTACCCTACAATGAATAAAATTGTGGGTGCTTCCTGAATCAATCAACACTATTACCTTTTTCTTCTTGATTTGTCCTTCTATCTTGATGGTTTGAGGAGTGGTAATTCCCGCCAATGCATTACAAGATATGGTCAGATTTATTTGTTCTTCATCTAGGCTTTGTTCCTGGAGTATATCCTCTTCTTTTGACCTTTCTTGCTCCTTTTCTTCTTCCTCTTCACAATCTATGTAGAATAATTTCTTCTCAGCACACTTATGACCTTTAGTGTATTTGCTATCACAACTGTAACAAAGCCCTTTTGCTCTTTTTTCTTCCAATTCTTTTGGTGTCAACCTTATAGGTTGTGGAAGACTAGGGGCAACAAAACTTCCATCTTTATAGTTGTGAGTGGTATGCTTCCTGGTTGCCATAATTTTTCTTTCCATTTTTCTTGCTAACATGAATGCCTTCTCTAATGAATCAGGTTCCCAAAGGCGAACAACATGTTGGATATTATCCTTTAAAGACCCTATGAACACATCAACCCTATGCTCATCTGGAATATCTTTTACCCTTATGTTCAATTTTTGGAACTCCTCAATGTGCTCCATTACTGAAACCTTTTGTTTGAGACTTATCAATTGGCTAAAAAAAGTGTTGCTTTTTGTATCCTCATAATGTGCTATCAATTCTTTCGTAAAAATTGCCCAAGTGATAAATTGTTTACAAGAGCAAAGCCATTGATACCATACAAACTGGTTTGGTTCCAAATATACAGTTGCCATACGTACCTTTTGTGTGTTTTGCACATTATTGAGATCGAAGAATTGCTCCATCTGTAATATCCATGTGGCAGGATCCTTGCCATCAAACTTCCTCATATCGATTTTTGGAATATGGTGAGTCTTCGATCCAACATTAGCATCTATGGAACCATGATTAACATTTCTTTTATTCTCATCATGAGTTTCCTTTAGTACCCTTTCATCCTTAGTGCCCATTTCTTGTAGGAACTTATTCATATTTATCTTCAATTCGTCCATGTCTATCTTCAAATCTGTCTTCAAATCTGCCATGTCTCTCTTCAAATATGTGTTCAAATCATCCATCTTATCTTCCATGCCCTTTATCTTAGATTCCACGCCATTTATCTTACCTTCTGTTAGCTTTTGTGAGCGTGACATTTGTTGCACTTGTTCTTGTAATTTTGAAATATCATGTAGCATTCCTTCCTCTTCTTCACAAGTCATGCTAGAGCTTTCAGGTTCCTTACTAGATGTTTGCATTTTCTTTCCTTGGGCCATCAATTACCGATAATAATGCTTTACTATGCCCTTTGAATTCCTTCAAACCAAGCTTACGCAAAAATTTAAAAAAAAACTACACACCTTTTTTCACCTTGTAGAAGCTTGATATTGAATCTGATGTATCTCTGTAATTTCGGATCATTCAGTTCTGAAATTTTGACCTGTAGTAGCCTTTTGAGTCCTATTTCCAATGCCACAAGTCTGACCCAAATCGGTTTCTCCAAGGAAGAGTTATGCGAAATCTCCCACAGTGACTTGCTTATAGACTAGTTCAGTATAGCAAACTTGTATGACGCACCACGAGTTATTGTTTCGACCTATGGATCTGAAAAATGCATACAGGAAACTACAGTCCGTCCTCTTTCTATACGTTCTTACAAAATTTCAATCCGATCCTCAGAGAGAAAGTTATGACGATTTTCCCTAGGTCACTTGTTTTGAATGTAATTCAGGAGTCTACAAAAAGACCAACTTCCTCAGATCATATCTCCGACAATATTACACGAAAAGCTCTGAAATTTGGACCCAAGGTTCAGCACAATTTCTTCTCAAATGGATTTTTTTTGCGACTTCTGAAACGTCACAGGAAAAAAAGTTATAGCGAAAATGCCACGATGACCTGTTTGGAGCAGCGAAACCCTAGAATCCAAAGCTCTGATACCAAATGTTATGAAACCAGCTCAAGAAAAGATAGAAAAGATAGATCAATGCCTTAGAATTCAGCCTCTTGGAGGGGGAAACCTCCTTTACATTACATAAATGAACAATTCTTCGATGATTCAAATGACAAAACCTCCTTTCTATATATAGGAGTCTAAGGAGTCACAATATAATCCAGCCGACCTAACAATAATAATATAAAGCCACGAAAATAACAATAGAGGGATTCTATGGGGCACATAAATAACAATATGGGGGTAATAGGGGCACAACAATATAAATAAGGGGTATAACTACAATAGTAATGGGGTAATCACTAATATTATAGGGACCCAACAGATATTGCAAGAGAAATTGAGATGAAGGACAAGGGGCTCATGAATTATTTCCTAGGTATGGAAGTATTGCAAGGAGATGAGAAACTATTTGTCTCTCAGGGAAAGTATGCCAATGAGATACTGAAGAATTTCCACACGAAGAGCAACAAACCCATGGTGACTCCTCTAACAGGGAATTGGAGGAAGGAGGATCATACTTACGGTGAAGTATTGGAGGCTACCATTTATAGGCATCTTGTGGGTTCACTTATGTATTTGTTGAACACATGACCGAGAATATGTTTTTTAGTGAACCAGATTAGTCAAGAAATGGTTTAAGAGAACCAAAATTTAATGGAAGACAACTAAACATGTGTTTAGATACCTCAGAGGAACCACTCAGAATGGTATTTGGTACAAATGTATAGAGGAAGTGAATATTCAAGGATTCATAGATGCAGATTAGGTAGGGAGTCCATCAGACAGGAAGAGAACATTAGGGGTAATCTTCACTATTGGGTAAACAACAGTTTCTTGGTACAACAGGGAGCAAATATCAGTTGCACTCAATTCGGCATAAGAATAGTACATGGCTTCCAGTCAAGTAGCTTGTGAGGCTACATGGATGAGAAAGATCCTTGTTGGGCTATTTGGTCAACAAATGGATCATAGAGTGATTTACTCTGACAATCAGAGTTGTATCAAACTCTCTCAAAATCTAGTTTTTCATGATCAGTCCAAGCATATCGACATCTGGTATCACGATCTATGATATTGTGTGTAGAGGAGAATCATGCTGTTGGAGTAGATTCCTATAGAGGAAAATAATAATTCATTGTGACTAAGGCACTGTCAAGAGGAAAATTTGAGTTTCATAGAGGGAGGATTGGGTTATCTGATAGTCCCTTTATTGTTTAGAGGGAGTGTTGAAAATGCAACATGCAAATCCTAATTAATTTTGTCCTTGAATTAAATTAGGAATAAAATTGTAGTTCCACATCAAAAGACAACTTGTAGGAGTTAACTAAGTTAATTTGACTTAGTTGTCTTAGTTAATTCAAGTTGAGGGTCTAACTTGAGTAATGTAGAGTGTATCCTACTTTATAGGAGCCCTAGTTGAGTTTATTTTGAGTTGTAATTAATTAATTCAGTTTAATTGATCTAAATTCAGTTAAACTAGTTCCAACTGATGGAGGAGCTAGTAGGAGGTATTACAGTGGTGCCCTGCTTCATGTGGACTACTAATTAACTAATTATTCACTCATAAATAACTCGTGCATGTCATATCTAAAAGTTACCTAGTTGAGATTGGATTTCAAGAGCATCATACTATCAGTCATATAATCATTTGAATTGTACATGTGGTGCATGTATCCAGAGGAAGGGTTATGAGGATTGCGCAATTCATATTGACGAATTCCCCTAATTAGTAGGGGGTAATTACCAAGGAAAAAATGGAAGGAAATAGGGACTTGGGAAACCCATAATTTGATAAGTATTGGCCTCGGCTTGTATAGGAGGCAGTGAGATAGATAGAGATAGTCCAGAGGTTGCTCAGGTTTGAGAAAAGCATTGCAATATTGTCATATTTTTTCACTAATGCAATATAGAGATAGTAGGGGTTTTCAGTTCAGGCTTTCCCAAGAAATCATTATGTAATGCCTTGATTGAATTATTTCTCTTCTATGATTCATGAGTTCACAATTATTTAATTGTTTTTGTTGATGAGTAGAGTAGATTCAAGTCTATTATTTTAGTATATTACAATTAATAGTTTGAATCTATAAGGAATTTCTACAAAAGCAGATCTGGAAAGGGTCAAAGAAATTATGCAGATTCCCTTCACTATAAACAACAAAGCTATGTAGACCTTCCTTGGGAAAATTAACTTCTTCTGTAAATTCATCTCCGATTACACTTAGATCATGAAGCCTATACAGGAGATGATCAAGAAGGACATGATATACAAATGGTATACAAGGGAAAAGGACCCATTCTCCATATTAAGAATGCCATTGAAGAAGCACTTGCTTTGTACAACCAAGATTTTAGCAAATATTTATTTCTTTACAATTTTTCTTCTAACACTTCTCTCGCCGTTGTGCTTACACAAAAGGATGATCAAAACAATGAGTGTCCAATATCATTCATGAGCACTAACCTCCAGTGACCTAAACTCAACTATCCCACCATTAACAACCAAGAATGCATATTTTATAAGGAGGTGAAGAATTTCTAACCCTATCTTATGAAAAATCATTATATCATTTTCATTCCACACCCAACACTCATATCACTATTCATTTAACAAGAGATGGATGTAGGAAGAGTGAATTGGATGACCAGTTTACATGTGAATAACTTGGAGTTCAAACATGTTTAGACAATAAAGGGAAAATAATTTTATCATCTAGTAGAAAAAGTAGTGGATGCATGATCCGAATTGGATCCATAAAGGAAAACCAGAGAACCGTGACTGTATTAAATCAGGACAAAACTTCAAATTCAAAAAGCATGGAGCAATCAAAAACACCTCTAAACAGTGGCAATTGGTAGCCAATGTGGAACGACGAGGACCCCAGTCAAAACAGGCTGACCGAGGCCCATGGAGACTGCACAGGAGGTGAAACTAGCCCCTGGGAAGTCCAGATCGGGAAAAGGAGGCAGTTTTTGATGCGCAATTAGTGCATCATTGGGCAAAAACCCTCGAGAAGGAGAGGCCCCAAGCACTCGGTCGCATGGGAGCCAGGGAAACTGTCGAGAAAAGTGCTAGAGGCAAAGGCGGGACCTGTGCTCCAAAAACTGGTGGTATTTATCGGGGGCACCCTTGGGAAGTAAGTAGATTTGGCGAAAAAGGAGTGATTCCACTCAACACCCAATGCGTGACAAGTGGAGGAGAGAGAAAACTGTCGCTCATCGCACGCTAATGATTGAGCAAGTCAACTGCGTGAAATGAGCGAATGGCATCAGATCTGAGGGATCAAGATATAACAGTTGAGATTGCTCCCAATGAAGAAGAGGGAATTGACGGGGGATTAAGCCACGATATGTAAGAATTTGAGGTCCAATTTGATGTGGAGGTGGTGGATGAGTCATTTCCTAACATAATCGAAGAACTGAACCAATGAGGAAGAGATGACGCAGTTCATAGGAAGACAAGTGGCCACTCCTTGTGAGCTGATGATCATGACACAGAGACAAGGGATCCCAAGCGAAGAGCAGCAGGTGATCCGACAGAGGTAGAAGGGGAATAGAACAGCCATGAACAGAGAACGGAAAGGACACAAAGAGGAAGAGCTAGAAGAAGAAGACGAAGATAGAGAAGACAAGAAACAATGAAGCAAAGAGCAGAAGAGACAGAGAGTCGAGCTGACCTGCAACATAACATCAAGCAAACCCTGAGAGGTTATGTCAAGGACTGAGCACCACATTGGGCTCCTCCCAATAAATACTAGAGAGGTCAAGAGCTGATAAGGAAAAGAGTCTGTTCACTCTAGTGGCTTGGGGAATCCAAGAACCACCCTGCCAAGAAAATTTTGTTTCAGGAGACTCATATTGAGCTCCTTCATTATAATTCTCTGCTTTAAGACACAATAAAAGAAGGCCACTACTGAAGGCTGGACCGAAGACGTAGCCCTGGAGGATAGGGTGAAATCCTTATTAATTGTTCTATTCTTGTATTTTCTTACTGTGTTTCTCTGCTGTTTTCCCTCTCAAGTGTCTGTGTATTTGCAATCTGATCAATATGTTGCCTAAATTACATAGACACCCACCATCACATGAGTCTGTAATACCTTCATTCAATAATTCTTAACTGAGATCACTCATAGGGTGATTATCTGATCAAGTGGTATCAGAGATTTAGGCTGTAAAGGTTAGACAAGCCTGTGTTGGTTTAGCTGTTGAATGCTCACTAGATCAAAGCTCAAATTAGGAGAAGGAGAGTTGGTCGAAACTAATCCTAAAATTGGGAGAGTCTATCTTCGGAAGACAATGTTAGAGGAAGGTTTTGTGGGGCCAGACCCTTAATTCATAAAAGGTCTCCTAGCCATAAATTCCATGGTAGAAGAAATGTATAGGGACTTTAGAAATCATAAGGATGAAGATTCATCAGGCTCTAAACAAGACAGAGAAGAAGATGAGTCTCACTTCCATGACCACTCTAGAGGAAAAGGGAAAGAGGAAAGCTTTCTCACACCTCCTAGTAGCCCTGTGCATAACAAGAAAGCATCTTTGATCAAACTAGATGTTAAATTTGATTTTCCTATATATGATGGAGAGTTAATTGTAGAAAAGTTGGGCAATTGGATTAGACAAATTGATGTATATGGCAGAATACAGAACATTGACTCAGACAAGAGCAAGATTCAGCTGGCAAGCCTACGCCTAGGAGGCACTGCCTTGGTTTGGTGGGAAGGTAGAACCCAAGCTGACATGAAAAAACATGGTAATATTATCTCTTTCTAGAGTGAATTGTGTCTGCAATAAAAAAACAGTTCTATCCATTGGCCTACATGCAACAAGCCATAATGAATTGGAAAACTCTTCGACAGTTGAAAGGGCAAAGTGTGCAAGGGTACACTCAAGAATTTAGAAAGAGAGCATTGATTCTAGGAATCTTGTTAGACTCACCAGAGACTCTTTTGAAGTACATTGGTGGTCTACAAAGCTAGATGAGGCATACTATCCTCATGTTCAATCCCACTAGTATACATGACGTATCTGTACAAGCTACTCATCTAGAAGCTAGAGGAAAGAATGGAAATCTAGAAGTTGGGGGACCATCCAAACCCACTACAAGTAAGAGAAAGGAGAAAAGAAAGAAGGAGTGGAAAGAAAGGGAGGCTGACACTACACAGAAAAGAAAAGCTTCATGCACTCACTGTAAAAGGGATGGGCATGATGATGAGCATTGTTGGATTATGCATCTAGAGCTAAGACCTAAGAAGTTCGAGGGCAAGAAGAAGAAGACTACTACAACTATTCAAAAAGACTTGGGGTCAGACTCGGGAGATGAAACAACCATTGTAGCCATAGGTATAAAAGGTAATAATTCTAAAGTATCTACTAGTAACTCTGCTCAATCTATTAATGATGAAAAGAATGAGAGGAAAAGACATGAGCTTTTCCATATTCGAGTTGTTTCCAAATATCAAAACATCGATAATTTGTTTGATAGTGGCTCACAAGTAAATTTAATCTATGAAGCAATTGTAAAGAAATTGGGATTAGCAACTACACCTCACAAGAAACCATACCCATTAGGATGGTTGAATGATAAAGAACGACTACAAGTGACTAGACAGTGCAAACTCAAGTTTTCTTTTGGGTCAGCATTTGTAGATGAGGTTGAGTTAGACATAATTCCTTTGGATATATGTGGAATTGTTTTAGGAAGTCCTTACTTGTATGGTAGAAATTATATTTTCTATAGAGCTGAGAACAAGTATCTACTTGTTAAAGATGGAATCTAATATTTTGTAAGAGCTCATAAGCTCAAGAATAATTATACTCTCATAAATTCAGGGCAAATGAAAAGAGTGATAAATTCATGCAAACAATTCTTATTGATGGTTGTAAAGGAAAAGAAACCTGATAAGACCAATGCATTTGAGGGCTGTAATGCTAAACATCAAGCTGATATAGAAAAGATTGTTTCAAAGTATGATTTCTTGTTTCAAGAACCTAAAGGTCTGCCACGAAAAAAGGAAATAGTACATGATATTATTTTGCAACAAGATGCTCCATTGCCTAACATTGGAATGTATAGGTCGTCTGCTTTAGAGAATGCTGAAATCAAGAAGCAGGTGCGGGAGTTGCTCGAGAAAGGGTTCATCAGGCCTAGCACATCACCATGTGGATCACCAATCATATTGTTGAGAAAGTAATATGGCTCACGGAGAATGTGAATTGACTACCGAGCACTAAATAAGATAACGATAAAAAATCGTTATCCCCTTCCTCGCATAGATGATCTTTTAGATCAAATGAAAGAACTGTTTATTTCACCAAGCTAGACTTGCACAGTGGATACCATCAAGTCAAAGTTGTAGAACAAGATGCATGGAAGACTGCTTTCAAAACAAAGTAGGGATTGTATGAGTGGCTGGTTATGCCTTTTGGCTTGACCAATGCTCCTACTACTTTCATGAGATTAATGAATGATGTACCCAGGCCTTTTCTTGATGATTTTGTTATTGTGTATCTGGATGACATTCTGATTTTTAGTAAAACTTGGGAATAACACTTAAAGCATGTTAAGTAGAAATTATATGTTTTGAAAAGGGAAAAGCTTCATGTTAGACTCTCAAAATGTGAATTTGGCAAATTATCTTTAAATTATTTAGGTCATATAGTAGGGGGTGGTGAATTGAAAATAGATCCCTCTAAGGTGGCAGTCATTGTAAACTGGCCTAAACCCAAGTCTGTTATAGAAGTGAGAAGCTTTTTAGTAGCAGCACAATATTGGAGGAAGTTCATTTCTAACTTTTCCTCAATCGCAGCTCCGTTACATGCTTTAACAGGTTTGAACAAGGTGTTTCAGTGGGGACGCAAACATCAAAAAGCCTTCAACACCTTAAAAGAAAAGTTTAGTACAACAATTATACTAGCACTACCTAATCTACAAAGACCATTTGAAATCCAAATAGATGCCAGTGACTATGCCACGGGAGAAGTGTTGACACAGCACGTAAACCCATATGTTATCATTCAGAGACTTTTAATCCTGCAGTAGTTAACTATCCTAGATATGATAAAGAATTGTATGCATTAGTTCAGGGTGTGAAAAAGTGGAAATATTACTTAATGGGAAAAGAGACAGTAATACATACTGATCATCAACCACTTCAATATCTACACTCCCAAACTAAGTTGCAGCAATCAAGAGACTACATATGGATGGGTTTTCTACAACAGTTTCACTTAGTCATCAGATATAGAAAGGGCATACATAATAAAGCTACAAACATATTATATAGACCTGTTATAAATGCATCTACTATACTTAAGCATAATTCTTTGCTACATGAAAGCTACATTGAACAATATTCTCAAGATATAGACTTTAAAGATGTATATGCAACTTTGAGTCAAGGAAAAAGGGTAGAAGAATTGGATTATCATGTGAAGGACTGAATCTTATACCATTGTGGGAAACTCTGCATTCCACAAACTGAGAGAGTAAATATAATTAGAGAAGCACACACTTCTCTGATGTCAGGTCACTTTGGGGTAAGTAAAATAGTTTCACAGTCGCAAAGATTTTGTTATTGGCCAAAAATGAATGAGACAGTTTCTAGATATGGAAGAGGGTGTACTATGTGTGGTAAAAGCAAGCCCAGCAATAGAAAACTAGGCTTGTACACTCTATTACTAGTTCCTTCTCACCATTGGGAAAGTGTTTCCATGGATTTCATTGGAGGACTACCTAAATCTAGGAAAGGTCATGATTACTATATGTTGTTGTGGATAGATTCAGCAAAATGTGTATTTTGATACCTTGTAATAAACAGATTACAGTTGAACAAACTATAAAACTGTTCTTTGAACATGTATGGATTCATTTTGGATTACCCACTTCCACTGTGTCTGATCGAGACACCCAATTTGTGGGGAAGTTTTGGTCAAGTTTGTGGGGACTGATGGACACCGAACTAAAGAAAAGCACAACCTTTCATCTGCAAACTGATGGCCAGACAGAAGTAGTTAATAGGATAGTGATCCAGTTACTCAGAGGATATTGCAGTAAACATCCTAAGCTTTGGGATGAACATTTGTGTTATGTGCAGCATGGTTACAATAGAGCAAAACATTCTTCTACACAGAGATCTCCTTTTGAGACCTATTTTGGTTTCACACCAAGTTCTCCTTTGGATTTTGTCTTTGGTAAAGATGCCACAGTTTATGGACACAGTGATGCGGACAAGGCAACTAGGTTCATTGAACAGATCCAGGAGATCCACAAGGCAGTACAAGAACAACTGGAAAAGACCCAAGCCAAATACAAGGCTAGGCATGAAAAGCATTGGATGGAGCATAGTTTCCAAGTTGGTGACCAGGTCTGGTTATATATCAGCAAGGACACGATGCAAGGTGAAGTTAAAAAGCTAAAGCCTATCAGGTATGGACCTTTCAAAATACTTGAGAAGATTGGTGAAAATGCCTTTTGCTACTAGCTTACATGCACATCTACTCAGTCGTAAATGCAGATTGCTTGAGATTGTTTGACCCCTCTCTAATTGAGGATCCCGAAGAGTAGAGTCAATTTCCTTTTATTAATGACCTACTACCTGAATATCTTAATGAATTGCAGGAAGACATAGTGCTAGACAGGAAGGTGAGGACAACACACAGAGGAGTTGCTGAGTATCTCAGAATTTGGCTCAAAGGTTCAAAGCTGAGCAGTGCAAAGTGGATTGAGATTGGACAAGTGAGACAATTGTATCCTCACTTAGTCGATGCTTGAAAACCAACTTTTGGTGGTCCAAAAGCTTTTCAATGGGAAGGTCGTGATCCGAATTGGATCCATAAAGGAAAATCATAGAACCATGACTGTATTAAATCAGGACAAAACTTTGAATTCAAAGAGCATGGAGCTATTATAAACACCTCTGAACAGTGGCAGTTAGCAGCCAGAGTGGAACAACAAAGACCCTAGTCAAAGCGCGCTGACCAAGGCCCATGGAGACTACGCAGGAGGTGAAACCAGCCCTTGGGAAGCCCAGATCGGGAAAAGGAGGAAATTTTTGATGCACGATTAGCACTTAGGAGAGGTAAAAACCATCGTGAAGGAGAGGCCCCAAGTGCTCGGTCACATGGGAGCCAGGGAAACCGTGGGGAAAAGTGCTAGAGGTAAAGGCGGGACCAGTGCTCCAAAAACCAGAGGTATTAGCGCTAATCACACATCACTAGGCAAAAACCCTTGAAAAGGAGAGGCCTCGAGCGCTCGGTCACATGGGAGCCAGGGAAACCATGGGAAAAAGCACTAGAGGCAAAGGCAGGACCCGCACTCCAAAAACCAATGGTATTGATCAAGGGCACCCTTAGGCGATAAGCAGATTTGGAGAAAAAGGAGCAATTCCACTCAGTGCCTAACACGTGGCAAGTGGAGGAGAGAGAAAACCACCACCCATTACACACTAATGGTCAAGCAAGTCAACCGCGTGAAATGAGCGAATGGCATCGGATCTGAGGGATCCAGATCTAATGGCTAAGATCGTGCCCGATGAAGAAGATGGAATTGACAGGGGATTAAGTCGTAATATGTAATAATTTGAGGTTTGATTTGATGTGGAGGTGGTAGATGAGTCACTTCCTGACGTAATTGAAGAACTGAACTGACAAGGAAGAGCTGGCGCAGTTCATAGGAGGACAAGTGACCACTTCCTGTGAGCTGATGATCATGACGTAGAGAGAGGGGATACCAAGCGAACAATAGCAAGCGATCTAACGAAGGTAGAAGGGGAATCGTATAGCCATGAGATTGACTAGCTTTAAAGCCATGAATAGAGAATAAAAAGGACATGGAGAGGAAGAGCCAAAAGAAGAAGACAAAGACAGAGAAGAGAAGAAACAGTGAAGCAAAGAGCAGAAGAGACAAAGAGCCGAGCTGACCTGCAGCATAAGGCAGCATCGAGAAAACCCTGAGAGGTTCTGTCAAGGACTGAGCACCACATTGGGCTCCTCCCATTAAAGACCAGAGAGGTCAAGAGCTGGTAAGGAAAAGAGTTTGTGCACTCTAGTGGCTTAGGGAATCCAAGAACCACCCTGCCAAGCAAATTCTGTTTCAGGAGACTCATATTGAGCTCCTTCAATGTAATTTTTTTCTTTAAGACACATTAAAAGAAGGCCACCATTGAAAGTTGGACCAGAGACGTAGCCCTAGAGGATAGGGTGAACTCCTTATTAATTGTTGTGTTCTTGTATTTTCTTATTGTGTTTCTCTATTGTTTTCCCTCTCAAATGTCTGTGTATTTGCAATTTGATCGATCCATTACTTGAATTACATAGACACCCACCAGCACATGAGTCTATAATACCTTCATTCAATAATTCTTAACTGAGATCACTCATAGGTTGATTATCATATCAATGCAAAAGAAGAAGATCCTTCCAGATGGGAGTAGGATACTGAAGTGTACAATGTTGAGTGAGCCTCCCCCACAGTCATTGCAAACTCTTGGGACACAGACGTGCAACAATATGTTCAACAGGATACTATGCACTCCCATTTATCTGCATGAAGGAAGAGGGAACTCATACTTAGACAATTATCTTATCAGTTGGTGCATGTGGTGCTTTTCAGAAAGCATCATAATGGAGTATTTCTCAGGTGCATGTAAGCGCATGATTCAGAGAAGGTACTATCTAATCTCCATGACAGACTAGCCAAGGGAAACTTTGTGGGTAACACAACAACACATGAGGTTATGCAGGTTGGTTTTTACTATCACAAATTATTCAAATATCCTCATGCCTATGTTCGCAAGTGTCAAGTTTGTCAAAAGTGTACTATGCGGAACAAGAAGCCAACCGCTCCATTGCAGCCTATCATAGTGGAATAACCTTTTCAACAATGGGGCATCGATTCCATTGGAGAAATATTTCTACATTTGTTAAAGAAGCATCTCTAAATTCTCACTTCTAGAGACTACTTCATGTGGTGGACCAAAGTAGTTCTCCCGAAATAGATGAATGATCAGGAAGTCATCAACTTCCATAGGAAAAATATCATTTCGAGGTTTGACATTCTGACTTCACTTGTTTTTGATAATGCAAGATTTTTTTCATCATTAAAATTATATGATTTTGCATTAAAAAATGGAATCTTATTGAAAAATTCATCTAATTACCATCCACAGGAGAATGATCTTGTTGAGTGAGTATATAAGAACGTTATTTGTATCATCAAAAATACCATCTTCTCATAAGAAAGAAACTGACACTAAGGTTTCGTAAATTCCTTATGGGCTAATTGAGTCATGCCAAGCCCTCAGTAAACACCTCTCCTTACCTCCTAGTGTATGGAAAATAAACCGTCCATTCTCCTAAATTATACTTTCCTTCTCTCCATATTTCACAAGAATCCTAAGGAAAACCTTGTTTAATAGTTCAACATAGGGGATGATGGACTCAGAAAGGGATGATGGACTCAGTAACTTGAACCTTTGAAGTGGACGCTAAGGCGAAAGATTCCTCACATCAACCTGAGATATATGTGGACTTACGCGACCCGTTCGCTTCTCCAACATGCTTTACGATCTCACTCCTTGAGATGATCTTGAAACAGAACTGTCCTCAGACAGACGGCCCAGCAGGCTTCAATATGAATTCAAGCAAAATGTTACATACCATGTTAAGCCTCAAGATTAGAGCTTGCTAGTCTCTGGTCTTTGAGAGCTCAGAATACAAACACGCACTCACGCTCACAAAACTCGATGTCTATACTATCTATCACACACTTATTTATAAGACATATGAGAATAATTGAGGGTCCTTGTATGACATTACTTAGTCATGATGGTGTCTACCCAATATTATCGAGTACAAAATAAATCAAACGCACTCACAAAAAGAAGATGCACTACCAAGGTCCTTTCGGACTTCGGTCACTATCATAATCTAATGCAAATTCAGAATCTGGCGGGGTCCTTTGTCTTTCCCAAGAGGATGTAAGCCACGATAGGTAATCTTTTTCCCAAGTGAGGTCATTTTGTTCCTAAGCATCTTGGTACATGTCTACGAACACTTTCTCAGGTCATTTTGTTCCAGAGCATCTTGGTACATGTCTACGAACACTATCTCTTTTTCCTTGGATGCTTTTTCTTTACCTTTTGAATTGGTCATGACTATTGAAGATTCCTCTTTGAGTGGTGCTCATGATGATTGTCTTGTGTCAAACTTTACTGTATCTATCGTGACTCTTAGTTTCTTTTGTGGAAAGAGATAATCATCTTTATTCCATCGGTTATTGTAAGCAAATGGATCGATCTCGATATTAAGAAAAGAATATTTTTTACTTTTCCTAAAGTCGGGCAAGGACTGAACTAACAGCTCCACTCCATCCAACAATTCCCATTTGAAGATCTGGAACATACTGACTGATTTCTCAATGCATGCTTGGACCTATAATTTACAATTATGACTGACATTCCCTCGTTCTTGCCAATTTACTTCAAACATCATGGATGAGCATACACTATTAGATAATAGTAGATTGATAAGACACACCACATCATCAGACCAATTACCTGAAGAAACACTAATTGTGATTAGTGCCTTTTGATTGATTATCAGCCTCATTACTCCATGTCTGCCTTGCATTGGTTCTAAAGTTTTGATTAATGAGACATTCTCTGATAGTTTCAAAGCATGAAACTCTTTAAGCCAGCTTGACGCTTTCTTAATTTCTTCTGCATTAGTAGCAAGAGTAGCTTCGCCCATACTTTCAACTCCATAGACTTGTGAAAAAGGATTAGGAATTATAGGACTTATGAATTCCATGCTTTGATAATCCCAAGGTGATGAAAAGGTTCTCAAATACTGAAGTTTTCTCTCAACACACTGAGAGGCTCGAACCTGAACCTTCTTCTGACATCTACCACCTTTAAATTCCCAATCAGCAAAGGGTGCAAACAATTCATATTGTGGGTAGGAATCAATACCTGCAAAATTCTCATCATTGCTTTGCAGAAAAGAAACTTCCAATTCTTCAAATAAATCAGGGATTCTTAAATATTTTAAGAATCTTTCAACTTGTTCATGCATATTTATTTCTTCCAGATCAAGCATTTTTGCAGTGACATAAACAGCAATAGAAAAATCAACTCCACCAATAATTTGATAATAATTCAAAATTTTCAAAATTCTAATCATCTCATCTATATAATGCCTGGTCCAAGAATCATCTAATGTTTTAAAATACAATTTTACCTTCATGTTTGGTAGGGGATAGACCTTTACCAATTCTTCATCCATATTTAGAAAAACACCAATATTTTTATGTTGCCATGCTTGGCACCTTTGGATCCATTGGTTTCTTCTCAATCTTAAACCAACAATCTTTTTAATTTCTTGAACCACATCGCCTAGGATAAAATCAAGAAGGTGAAATCTTTGAACAAATGTTTCAAAACTGTGATCAGTAGGAGTCTTACCAGGAAGACGGAAGATATCATTTCTGTGAACATGAACTTTGTTCATCTCTCTAGTAAGAGCATCGGCTAAAACATTAGAATTACCAAGAACCCATTCAACTTCAAAATCATACATTTGGAACCACATTTGCCATGCTAGAAGTCTTCCACGCGCAAGTTGTTTTGAGATCTTTGCTATCAAAAAATACTTGAAATTCATAGAATCGGTTCTGATTAGAAACT
Source organism: Pinus tabuliformis (assembly GCA_031772625.1). Lineage (NCBI taxonomy): Eukaryota > Viridiplantae > Streptophyta > Pinopsida > Pinales > Pinaceae > Pinus > Pinus tabuliformis. Next base: position 577,309,201 of record CM062805.1, read on the forward strand.
TGGTGGGTGCTAAATAAATTTCAAACTTTTGTATACCATTAAATATGGCGAGGGTTTCTTTTTCTGCAAGAAAATAGTTTTTCTGGTGTTTCAAGAATTCACCAGAAGCATAGGCACATAAAACTTCTTCAAAATTTTCTCCTTCTCCCTTTCCTTCAAAAAGGACTGCTGCCCAGAAATCATTAGAGGCATCAGTCTGTAAAATAAGAAAACCATTACCAGGAGGTTTGAGTTCCAGGAGATGCTGACATTCGACCTTCAGTAACTGAACTGCTTTGGTAGCTTCAGATGACCAACTAGAATGAAGATGTTGACGAATAGGAGCAGTTTTTTCAGAGAGTCTAGGAATATACTTATGTACATAATTCAGAATTCCTAGAAAACGTTGAATCATCTTCACATCTTTCAACTGATCAGGAAATTCAGAGAGTTTAGTTAACACATGTGGCTGCATCTGAATTTTTCCTTGACTAACATGAATTCCAAGAAAATCAATGCTATCTTGAAAAAGACACATCTTCTTCTCTGATAAAACAAGACCATGTGTTCTTGCTTCTTCAAGAAATACTTGTAGATGTTTTAGATGTGTTTCAAGATCTGAGCTATGTACAAGAATATCATCAATATATACAACTATGAAATCATATTTACCGAAGATATGATCCATTCTTCTTTGAAAGAACGCAGGAGCATTCTTTAATCCAAATGGAACAACTCTCCATTGAAAGAAATCGGCAGGGCAGGTGAAAGCAGTTTTATGACAATCTTCCTCGATCTAAATCTGATAGTAACTAGATTTCATATCAAACGTACTAAAGATTTTACTACTCTGAATCTTCTGCATTATTGTTTCTTGATGAGGCAGAGGATAATTAAAACTTTTAGTAATTTCATTCAGTGGTTTATAATTAATAACCATCCTATCCTTTCCTCTGACTATTTCGGAATGATTCCGAACCAGGAATGCAGAACAAGAGTAGTGAGATCCACTTATTTCTATGAGTTTAAGATCAAGTAATTCTTCTATCTGCTTTCTGATTTATTTATTTTTTTTCAGTTGGAGTGCAGGGTATTAATTTCCAGTTACCCCATTGTCATGTAGTGTAATAATTTCTTGTTTAGGGCTCTCAACACTCCAGAATGCTTTAGGATTTTCAGAACAACATTTCAACAATTCTTCATATAAATTTAATTGTTCTGGGGACCAATTTGGATTTCTATTGGCTTTCTGCGTAGGCTGGTGTTTGGTCTCATAGATCTGCAAAACTTCTTTCCAGTCATGGGATTCATTCTTTGATTTTCTGACACCTATTTTCTTCTGACTTTGTTATTTTCTTGCTTCAGAGTTTTCCATAACTAATCTTGGTACTACTATTGCCTTCTTTTTTATATTACAGATAATTTTATCTTCGCTGATAGTCATAGGCAATACTGAATTTGTAAATGGCATACCTAAGAACAGTCTTGCAAAGGCATCATAATGTTGTATTGCAGACATTTTGACAATACTCCCCCCAATTTTTAAACAAACATTATCAACATAATGGGTGAGATTGACTGAACCACCTATAGTTTCAGACACCAGAATGTGTTGTAATGGTTTCCATAAACCTTTAGAAAAAGATGGACGAGCAAGGTTGTTAGAACCACAGGTGTCGATGAAAGCATCAACAGATATCCATTCTCCTCTTACTTGGACTTCAACTGGGATATACAGGAGATTGTTAGACTTGACAATCTTTTTAAGAAAAGCACTTTCTTCAGCAAGAGTAGTAGCATTTACAGGCAGTGGTGATGAGGATGACGCTACTATTTTTGGATATGGGCAAAAAGAATTCACCATGGGCTGTGGAGGCAAGGAATCTAAAACGAGAGTCGAATTCTTTGAGTCTATTGTGATCACAGTGTCAACTAAGGAGTCATTTGAGTATTCTTCTGTATAATATTATAAATCATATTCATCACTATAATGAAGCTCTTGATCACTAGGTTCACTTTCCCATGCACTATAACAAAGATTCATTTTTTGACCGATATCTGGAATAGATTCATTATCGGACAAAGAAGCATCTGTCAAGATATATACATCTGACACTTCATCTTGAGAATCAACTACTGACCAATTATCTACAAAATCTTCAAACTCTATACAAGATTTTAACTTACTGGACGAACTCTTTGGACATTTACGAGCAAAATTACCTTCTTGCTTGCAGATAAAGCAAGCATTGTCTCTTTCGGGTTGTTTTCTCTTTTTGATATATTTGAATTTTCTAAATGGTCGCCTTGGATTTGCAACTCGTTTTGGTCTGTATTTTCCATACCCTTTTGATCTTCTCTTATTTAAAGGATTCCATGGAAGTACAGAACAACATACATTCAAATTTGGAGAAACACCATGGATTTGTTTTTGCCAACATAAATATTTAACCTTTTCCTGACATCTGAATAAAAGATATATCCAATAAGTTTGATCTATCTTTTTGTCCTGGACTTCGAGATCTTTCATTATCATATCACCTAAATTTCCTGGCAACTTAGACAAGAAGGAAATCTTCTGAGTAGAATCATTGGTAAGATTTTCTTTGTATACCTTTGACATATAGTCATTACCAAAATGATTCAGATCTTTTAAATATTTTAGTTCCATTCTTGTTAAATCAGTAATAAGTTGCTTTTTCTCATCTACAGGTTTAGGAACAAATTGCATTAGCAATAAAACTTCTAATGTAGCTAAACCCGAGGCTGCAACATTTCTCCTTTCTTCATCTGTTCCACCCATCCACCAATCATACACAATACCGGCCATTCTTTTCTCAGCTAGAAGAAAGATAGAATAATTATCCAATTTTGAAACAACTTGCATCTGGTAGAGAGCTCCGATCCAAACTCTAATAGATTTTGCTGGATTTTTGGATCTAGAACATAACCAGATGAATTAGTAGGAAATAAATCTTCCTCTACCCTTGGGTATTTGGCTTCTGTAAACACATTTTCTTTTTGGAGAGATGGCATGATAAAGGATGGAAACAGGGTAGCAGCATTTTCAAGAGTGGCTAGCTCACTTTTATTTTTGTGGACATGAACTGGTTTAGGCATTTCTAATTTATGTCCAACTTGACTACTTGATTCATCAATATTGTCATCTTGAGACTCACTAGTGACCCAATTTTGAGGAATGTCCAAGTTTTTAGAAAATTTTGGAGGCTGTGATTCTCTTTTCTTCCTTTCTCTCCTTCTTCTTTCTTTAGCTTCTCTTCGTTGTTTGTCTGCTTGTTGTTCATCTTGCAAGAGTTTTAGATTAGCAAGAATTAACTCACTCTGGCAACCTAAATCATCAAGTACTTCTTCAGCATGTGCACACCATGTTGTCAGATAATTACCAATCTGGTAAGTCTGATCCAGATCATTAGGATTCTATGCATTATGCTCAATAAGAGGAGCACAGCCAGCTCATGTCGCTGGTTGCTTGGACAAGTACAGAACTTGGTTCGAGGAGGCCACTTGCCACCTTTGACAAAACGGTGATTGGCATACTGCCATTCTTCTACAGCAGGAAAATGACCTATACGATGCATTTTATTTACAGGAAAAAAAGGTTTTGACTCAGGTATGTACAACTCAGTAGAGGATAACTGAGGTTCAGAAGGACTGTTTTCTTCAACTATGGACAAATTAGAACTACTGGAAGGAACATCACTTGGAGCAATTGGAAATACATATCGATGAGGTCTGGTTACAGGTTTAGGTATCTTTGACTTGGCAGGAATCAACTTTACTTGACCATCATCAAGTGATACCCTCCTAAACTTAGCTTCAGGCTTTTTTTTCATCAGCAATTGATTTATACTGAATATACCAATTGTTTGGTAATTCATAAGGATCATATAGTACACCTTCGACTTGTGTATTTGATAAACCAACTGTAACACAGTCTTTCAGAACGGGTTGTTTCAACTTGGGATGTGCAGTGTTAGTTAACTGAAATGAGGCTTGGACAATTGCAGAAAGATATTCACTATCTTCAGCCATATTAAGACCTTGAACTCCAGTCAATAGTTTCCAGCAATCTTTTAAATGTGCATCATTCAAACTGATAGAGTAATCGGGAAATATGGTTCCATATTGGCATCTAGTGGACAAATTTCCCATAATGGTTCCTATTCTTGCACTATCATAGGTTTGATGACGGGTGTTGAACAGTTCAACAATACAAGGAGTATTTATACCATGACGAAACAGAGGTGCAAGACCTATTCTTATCCCCCCAAAATGAAGATAAGAGTACTTCTTTTCCTTGACATACTGACGGAATTTCTTTATCTCATCATCAGAAAATAAATTCAAAGCAAGAATTTGAACAGCAGGGCCTGAAATCTTTATAGTAACCTCGACTTCTTTTAAGAAAGATTTTCTTTTTAGAACAAAAGACATCAGAAGCTTATATACATCAGTGGCATGCAGTGCAGGAGGATTCCAGTTAGCAGGAGTTTCAACTTCTTCATGATTGTTATTATTATCTAGTTCAGATTCATGAGAGCGAGAAGAGACTTCTGTGATTACTTTTCGATCAATAGAAGAAAATGAGCGTAGGAGATTTTCCTGAGTTTATAAACTACAGACAGAGCCTAAAGAAAGCCAGGTAGCCTTCGAAAATGATCTTTGTTTTACATTGTGCTGAGTAGATAAACGCTTCTTTAGTCGACCTCCCTGTGACTATCAGCGAAGATAAAATTATCTGTAATATAAAAAAGAAGGCAATAGCAGTACCAAGATTAGTTATGGAAAACTCTGTAGCAAGAAAAGAACAGAGTCAGAAGAAAACAGGTGTCAGAAAATCAAGGAATGAATCCCATGACTGTAAAGAAGTTTTGAAGATCTAGGAGACCAAACACCAGCCTACGCAGAAAGCCAATAGAAATCCAAATTGGTCCCTAGAACAATTAGATTTATATGAAGAATTACTGAAATGTTGTTCTAAAAATCCTAAAGCATTCTAGAGTGTTGAGAGCCCTAAACAAGAAATTATTACACTACATGACAATGGGGTAACTAGAAAATTAATACCCTGCACTCCAACTGAAGAAAAGGAAATCAGAAAGCAGATAGAAGAATTACTTGACCTTATACTCATAGAAAAAAGCGGATTTCACTACTCTTGTTCTGCATTCCTGGTTCAGAATCATTCCGAAATAGTCAGAGGAAAGGATAGGATGGTTATTAATTATAAACCACTGAATGCAATTACTAAAAGTTTTAATTATCCTCTGCCTCGTCAAGAAACAATAATGCAGAAGATTCAGAGCAGTAAAATCTTTAGTAAGTTTGATATGAAATCTGGTTACTATCAGATTCAGATCAAGGAGGAAGATCGTCATAAAACTGCTTTCACCTGCCCTGTCGGTTTCTTTCAATGGAGAGTTGTTCCATTTGGATTAAAGAATGCTCCTGTGTTCTTTCAAAGAAGAATGGATCATATCTTCGGTAAATATGATTTCATAGTTGTATATATTGATGATATTCTTGTACATAGCTCAGATCTTGAAACACATCTAAAACATCTACAAGTATTTCTTGAAGAAGCAAGAACACATGGTCTTGTTTTATCAGAGAAGAAGATGTGTCTTTTTCAACATAGCATTGATTTTCTTGGAATTCATGTTAGTCAAGGAAAAATTCAAATGCAACCACATGTGTTAACTAAAATCTTTGAATTTCTTGATCAGTTGAAAGATGTGAAGATGATTCAACGTTTTCTAGGAATTCTGAATTATGTACATAAGTATATTCCTAGACTCTCTGAAAAATTGCTCCTATTCGTCAACATCTTCATTTTGGTTGGTCATCTGAATCAGAGCCCTGTTCTAGTCCTGAGTTTATAAACTACAGACAGAGCCTAAAGAAAGCCAGGTAGCCTTCGAAAAGCATCTTTGTTTTACATTGTGCTGAGTAGATAAACGCTTCTTTAGTCGGCCTCTGGTCTAGTTTGTAAAACATGGCAAATCTCCTACGCTCATTTTCTTCTATTGATCGAAAAGTAATCACAGAAGTCTCTTCTCGCTCTCATGAATCTGAACTAGATAATAATAACAATCATGAAGAAGTTGAAACTCCTGCTAACTGGAATCCTCCTGCACTGCATGCCACTGATGTATATAAGCTTCCGATGTCTTTTGTTCTAAAAAGAAAATCTTTCTTAAAAGAAGTCGAGGTTACTATAAAGATTTCAGGCCCTGCTGTTCAAATTCTTGCTTTGAATTTATTTTCTGATGATGAGATAAAGAAATTCCGTCAGTATGTCAAGGAAAAGAAGTACTCTTATCTTCATTTTGGGGGGATAAGAATAGGTCTTGCACCTCTGTTTCGTCACGGTATAAATACTCCTTGTATTGCTGAACTGTTCGACACCCGTCATCAAACCTATGATAGTGCAAGAATAGGAACCATTATGGGAAATCTGTCCACTGGATGCCAATATGGAACCATATTTCCCGATTACTCTATCAGTTTGAATGATGCACATTTAAAATATTGTTGGAAACTATTGACTGGAGTTCAAGGTCTTAATATGGCTGAAGATAGTGAATATCTTTCTGCAATTGTCCAAGCCTCGTTTCAGTTAACTAACACTGCACATCCCAAGCTGAAACAACCCGTTCTGAAAGACTGTGTTACAGTTGGTTTATCAAATACACAGGTCGAAGGTGTACTATATGATCCTTCTGAATTACCAAACAATTGGTATATTCAGTATAAATCAATTGCTGATGAAAGAAAGCCTGAAGCTAAGTTTAGGAGGGTATCACTTGATGATGGTCAAGTAAAGTTGATTCCTGCCAAGTCAAAGATACCTAAACCTGTAACTAGACCTCATCGATATGTATTTCGAATTGCTTCAAGTGATGTTCCTTCCAGTAGTTCTAATTTGTCCACAGTTGAAGAAAACAGTCCTTCTGAACCTCAGTTATCCTCTACTGAGTTGTACATACCTGAGTCAAAACCTTTTTTGCCTGTAAATAAAATGCATCGTATAGGTCATTTTCCTACTGTAGAAGAATGGCAGTATGCCAATCACCGTTTTGTCAAAGGTGACAAGTGGCCTCCTCGAACCAAGTTTTATACAACCTCTTCTTTGTCCAAGCAACCAGTGACACGAGCTGACTGTGCTCCTCTTATCGATCATAATGCATAGAATCCTAATGATCTCGATCAGACTTACTAGATTGGTAATTATCTGACAACATGGTGTGCACATGTTGAAGAAGTACTTGATGATTTAGGTTGCCAGAGTGAGTTAATTCTTGCTAATCTAAAACTCTTGCAAGATGAACAACAAGCAGACAAACAACGAAGAGAATCTAAAGAAAGAAGAAGGAGAGAAAGGAAGAAAAGAGAATCACAGCCTCCAAAATTTTCTAAAAACTTGGACATTCCTCAAAATTGGGTCACTAGTTGTTACAGGGAAAAGTGTCTACTGAGAACTGCTTATCCCACTAAGGTGTGATAGCTACCTTAGAAACAAACAAAGTAAAGCTACTTTCATTTTTCCTTTATGAAGTATAGATAGAGAAGAACAAAGAAGACCAACCTCTGTCTTGTGCTAATCTCTTGGTTCGATTCCTCTCTTTCTTGATAGTCTTTCACTACTTGTTCCCTTGCATGCCTAGCTTCACAGAGTACCTGTAAGATCACAGTAGCATAGAACTATACAAGAACATGGATCTATAATAATAAACAATCTAGGATCAGATGTAAATTGACCATACAAATGCAACAAACATAAATGACACAAGAGTATGGAGGAAAACTTGAATAGCTTTTATTGATAAACAAGAAAGAGCCAAGGGGAGTTACAACCAGTTGTTCTGACCCAGCATCATCCTCTAAGCAAGGAAGGCCCTCTTCACCTCATACAAAGCTTAGATCACCCAACAATTTGATGTTTGTCTCAAGAAACCAACAACAATTCCTTACAATCTGCAAAATTCTAGCCTCTGGATCTCTGGGATGAGGGATCCATATATAGATATCTATAAGGTAGATGAGTCAGCTTGTGATTTGATTAGTGTCTTCCCTCTGATAGTTCTTGCTTCCACTTGGAGATTTATGATCTCTTACTCATCCTTGGTCGAATTCAGAGAGGCAAGTGTCACAGGAGAAGTTTCTGGAAGTTTCCATGCCTCTCCACCTCGTGAAATGACACTGCCATTTGTCACTTCTCGCCCATCGCACCCCATAGAAGGGATTTTTGAAATGAAATGCACCCACACAGTGTGTTTAGGTGAGATGAAACACACTTTTCCTATGAAGCAGCTGAAATGATCCAGTTTTGACCAATTCTGTGTAGTTTTTCATGGAGAACTTCTGGGAGAAGCTGTAATCAGTTGAATTTTCTCCTCTAGGGGTTAGAACAACACTTTTAGGGACTTAGGAGCCCTTGGTTTATGGACATTTCATGCTTGGGGTTGTAGTGCCCAAAAATTTCTATAACAGTTGCCCCCTAAAGCATGAGGTCGTTAATCTTTTGATGTCGGGTGAAATGCTTTATTATGAGGATCCGAAGTTCTTTCAAGCTGGGAGGAGACCTGTAATAAGATACAATACAATACATTATCTTCATAATATTTTCATGATCTAGCTGAGGCGGGCATTCCCATGCTCAACTTTATAAATTCATTTTCATGTACATAGGACAGACAATCATCTGAGTGTAGACTGATGATTTTGGTAGAGCCATCATCCCTTTGATTGGATGATTATCTGTGCAGCAATGATGTACATTTGATGTCTTTATTTCCATGAATATATATCACAACCCGGATGGATGAAACTAGATCCAGGGTCTTCAATCTCATTCGATCTTCACTCGACGTACAATTCGATCCATGTGAGAGATGTTCTGGAGTCGAACATGGAAAGACATCGCCTGATTACCAGCCAATGATGTAAGCTATTAACAAGCGCGAGAGGAATCACCGATAATGATAATGACCCTCAAGGTACTGCACTACAATTCACGTGGTGTGAATAAAGGACTTGGTGTCGAACACCACACAAAATCTTTCGTTCGAAGGTCATTGATGTAAACTTGTCGCCGGAAGTGAGAAACTTGCCATTGAGGCATGCAAGCTTCAAAGTACTGAACGGGTTGTTCCTAGATCGACTTCTTGGATAATGAGCTGATGTCAACAAGAAGCGATCTGTCACAGGAGGGCCTTAATGAATCCCACATCAATGACACGGAACGGAGCAAATAGTTTTAATGGAGGTGAAAACAATCTGGTGATATAAGGTTCAGGGTGGCGGTCATGAAATAATGGAGTGTAAATGTATTATAGCGGGTGAGACACAGGTGAATTCTCTGAATGACTTCTCTTGAACATATCGGCGACACTGACATGATGGATTGGTAGCATTAACCCCAAATGTGGATGGTGTGATGGGACCATGGTGATGTGACCGGTGAATGAAACAACCCAACCCGACTTGGATGCAGAGTGAAAGTGTCATGTTCAAGAGCGACTTGCTACCAACAAAGTTTCTTCAAGTTTTCTTCCCAATTTTTCCCCAGTCATTGCTGACCAGTACCTCTTTATTTTTGTCAAGCTTGAGGAGGATAACATATGCTTGTTCTATAATTTTCCCTTCAGGCAAACCCATCGCTATGTTTTAACGAGCCTAGCGATAGTGAAACTCGTTCTCGTCTATAGACAAGTTTTTCGCTATTAAAATTTTAACGAGTTTAACGACAAAGATAACTCGGTCCTTTTCAATTTTAGAGAGTCTGAAAAGGAACGTAAAGGAAACTCCAAAATTCCTTTTTCATCATCTAATCCCTTAAGTCCGAAAAAGTATAAATCAATACAGAAGGGATGAATTTTCGATCCTTTTAATGAGCCAAACAAAACAAGCGCTCGATCTTTTTGTGTAATAATCCCTTAGGTCCAAAAAGATTAAAATCTAAAGGAGGGATAGCACTTCTGATCCCTTTAACGAGTTGGAGAGGCCAATAGCTCAACAATCTTTTCATATTTTACGAGTCAGTTGAAAAGAGCTTAAAGGAGACTCGTCTTTGAGGAACGAGTGATAAATTTGGGTAGCAGCTGATTCCAGGTAAGGTTTGGAATTTCCTAATCACGGCAGTGTTACAAGGATGGATAACAGGATCACTCTTCGCAGCTGTTCCTCAAAAGGCGTAAAAAATCAAATGGAGGTGAATGATCGGCCAATACAGAGTGGAGGTGATGATGAGAACACGACCAAGGCTTTAAAGGTTGAAGTACTACATTCACGACGGTTATTTACCGGAAATTGGTTCATTTTTTAATGATCTTAAACATTGGGGGAAACATTTTCTCTTTTCTTATGTTTATTTTTTAACGAGCATGAAGTCCGCGTTAAAACTGCTTGATTAATCTAGTCGTATAATAAGGATGTCTCATATATAAAAACGATAATTTTTCAAATCTTTGCCCCACATCCTTTCTTTATGGAAGTTAGGAAATGACCAATCCTACGAGTTTAAAGGGTTAGAGGACCTAGAAATTTAAAAAATAAATGGTCGCTCTTCGCTTGCATGCCAAAAGGTTTGCATGCCCCCAGGTATAGAGACATAGAGTTTCAAGGTTACCCCGCAATTTCGTAGACAAAAGATTTGTTTTGCCAAAAAGGCCTACCTCTTTCAGGTTACCAAAGATTGTTCTATTTGTACGACAAACAAAACACTTCTTCGGCGATGTCTACCGAAATAGATGAAGGTGAATGGCGCAGACGCCTCCACTCACATAACTTTGAAGAGGGAATCTTGTTCCAGTCCAACCCCCTTTTCCAATCACGGATGGGAGTGTCAGACTAGTCATATACCTCTCGCGGAAACCTATCCTATACTTGAAGTTTTCCTGTCGAAGTAGACCAGGGTGCATGCCCCCTGGGTTTCAGTCATGTCCCTTGAATTACTCACGCTCATCAGGTGGACGGAATTGAGATTGATGAGACATTCATTGCGTGAAAAGACCATTCAGGGATGGTATACGACTACTTGCTATGCGTGAAACGGGGAATGAAAGCTTGTCTACGAGCTTGACCACTCTTCCTTCGTGCGGAAAAAACATTACTCTAAAGAGTGATGAGACAATGGCTCCCATGCAATAAATATAGTCTCGTCCAAGGAGTAGATTATAATCCAGGGGTCATTGGACTACCATTACGTTCATGTGAACGGTTTTCCCTCTCAATGTTATGGGCACATTGGGAAGGATCCCTAACAGTCGACTGGTTCCTTTGTTAAAGCTTGTTAGATTTCTCATCTCAGGCAAAAGCGATGGCGAACCAAGCACTTTCCATGTAGTCGAGGAAAGGATACTCATAGAAGCCCCTTCATCTATGATGGTACCGGCCATAACCATTCTATATACTTCAACAATGATTCGGAATGGTACACTAGCTGGTAAACGGGGTCTGCCTAGCTGATTCCAGTCGAAGGAAACAACTAGGTTGCTTGGAGGTGGGACTGAATAGACGGCCGGGTATGACTCTGACAAACTTCCTTCCTGCGATAAAGGAATGGGTAAATTGCCCCCATGTTCATCGGAGTCTGTGTTTAAGAAAAGAATTTGGACGGTGTCATCCTTATTCTCTTTGGGGACTGTATCATCTGAAGATGGAACCTCTGAAGGCAAGACCGGGTCAACTGCCGCCTCGACCTTTTGACTTTCATCTGGTATGGGTTCAGATGGTTTATCTTCAATGATAGATGCTTCGGCCGACCACCTGGGCGGGTCAGCCGGATTTTCAACTAGTGACGGACTCGGCAAGAGTTTCTTATATCTAGGAGGAAGTCGTAACGGTGAAACTGGATGATCATCCAAAACTCTTTTAGCTTCGTCTAAGAAGGGACAACAGTGGATGGCGTGATCGCCTTCACACAGTTTACAAGGAAATTTTCACTTTCATTTTTGTCTAGGGGCTTCACTTTCACTAGTCGACGGTGTGCTTTCAACATGATCATCAGAGGTTGATGACACTAGGTTGTGCAAACGAGGGGACCATTCCCTTGAGATCCGAGGGATGCAGGGACAATCTCTTTGATAGTGGTCTCGTTTGCAAATGACACATGGCAATTTAGGCCTGGTCGGTGCATTGTGTGGATTTTCACTAGACAATGCTTGGTTGCCCCGTTTCGCCTTTGGCTCCTTCTTCTTCTTCTCTTTCTTCTTCTTTTCCTTCTTCTTCTCAGGTACTTGATTTTTGGCTTTACCAGCCTCATCAAGCGAAGAGGAAGGAGGAGAGGAAGAATTGGATGAAGTAGAGGGTTGGGGGGTAACTCTGGAATTGTCTAGTTGATGACTTAATTATTCAGGAATTGCAGTGTTCTGAACGACAGAGGTTGAGAAAAGCCATACGGGAAAACCAATCGTCAATCCTGGAAGTGACAATGTGGCCATGTGGGGTGCACCAACATCCCCCCAAGAGGAGAAGGGACTAGGATTTCCTCCAAGGGGAACTCCTTGGTTGGTGGACTCCATTCTCTCAACCTAAAACCAACATAGAAAAGGTGGTGATTATTCCATTTAAAATAAAATTTAGACGCTTTGACACAACTTGTTTTTTCAATTTTAAAGAGTCGAGAAAAAAAAAAAAGATGACTCTAGTCGCCTTCGATTTTTAATGAGCCGGAAGTGACAAGTGCTCAGATGGACCTTTTCCGTTAAGGAGTCTGAAAAGGAATGAAAGGGACTACTTTGGAAATCTAGGCAGAGGGATTACCAAACCAATCGCAAAACTGCAGAATACTTTTTACAGTACGACAGTCAATCTTCCCGAATGCTCTATTCAGTGCATTGTGATCGATAGGGCAGCAGACACGGCTTCCTATGGATAAAGGATTAAGCCTATTGTGGTCTCCCAAAATATACTCGACAGTACGTGGGAGCACAAGTCCGTACTGGCACTTATCATCTCAAAGTGGAGGAATCACCCAACCAACAGTGAGAACAACAGTTACCAGGCTTTACGACACCGGAATACGTCTCTAGCCTAGACTTCTAGATGTTGTGCGTTAGGTTCCAAAGCGTTGTTATATCTTGCTTAAGAAATTTTCCTTTCAGGTTCACCGCATGATGTAGATGTACAATTCCTAAAATGCAACCTAAGATGATAAATAGTCATTTTATCTTCTTTTTGCAATGAAAATCCTAGCTACTAAGGAAAGAGAGACAATATTCTTTCAACAAAGAGCAAAGAGCACACACTATATGCACTGTCCTAAATCAAACCAATCAAACTGTCTAAATGAAAATGCACATGCATGTATCTATTTTTAGCCTTCTTAATAGTGAATGATAAAAAGAAAGCTAATGTGAAAATCTGAATTACTTTTCAAAGCGAAAATTACTAACAAGTTTCTTTTCAAAATTGAAATGAAGACAATGACGACACTTTGCGATTTGGAAATGAAAACTTGCTTTCGACACTAGAAAAACTACTAATTCAAATCAAATACAATAGTAACAGGGTAATCGACTATCAAGAGCAATCAGACTCTCCTCTATGACTAAAAACGACACTTGCGACACTTTCAAATCAAGAAACAACAGTACAATTACGTTACTTTTTTGCAAAGGAGAACTAGAAATGACTCAACAAATACACAAAAAATTTACAGTTCTTTGCACAATGGAGGTGGAATAACAGCAAGGAAAGGGGTTTCAAACAGAGGTATACTGACTACAGGTAGAAAAACTCTTGAATAGATCTGAAAAGAGTGAACAGAAACCAAAATTCAGGAACAATGCCTAGTCTGATCAGCGCACCTGTATTACAGTGAATTTGAAATGCAGCGCACCTAATACACTCGGGAAGTGCGCTGAATTTGAGATTCATAGAACAGATAGTGCGCTGGACCAGAAATGAGACTTTGCTTGGGTTCCAGGTCATAGTTTTCAGTTCAGTTCAGGGATTTTGGCCGAGCAAGTGGTAATCAGTAAATCAATCATAGGGTTAGATCCAAGGAGGTTACAAGAGCCACCACAAGGGCAATCAAATATTTTGTAAATCAGTTTTTTAATTCATAAACAAAACCCAGAGATTGACTGAAGCAACATTTATCTACTTTGCATTCGCATAGCAAATGCAGTTCGAAAGCTACCTGGCTCAACTTCAGGCTCCGTCTGTAAGTTTATAAAGTAAACAAATGTAGATAAACAAACAACCTAGTCTCTCCCCAGTGGAGTCGCCATTTTGTTACAGGGAAAAGTGTCTATGTAGAACTGCTATCCCACTAAGGCAGGTAGCTACCTTAGAAAAAAACAAAGTAAAGCTACTTTCATTTTCCTTTATGAAAGATAGATGAGAGAAGAATAAAGGAGACCAACCTCTGTCTTGCGCTTAGCTCCTTGCTCGATTCCTCTCTCTTCTGATAGTCCTTTGCTACTTGCTTTCTCGTATACCCAGCTTCACAAAGTACCTGTAGAATCAAAGCAGCATAACACTATACAAGAACATGGATCTATTATCATAAACAATCTAGGATCAGATGTAAATTGACCATAAAAATGCACAAAACATAGATTACACAAGAGTATGGAGGAAAACTTGAATAGCTTTATTGATAATCAAGAAAGAGCCAAGAGAGTTACAACTAGTTGTTCTGACCCAGCATCATCCTCTCAACAAGTAAGCCCTTCTTCACCTCATGCAAATCTTAGATCACCCAACACTATGATGTTTCCTCAAAAACCAATAGCAATTCCTTACAAGATGCAAAATTCTAGGCTCTGGATCTCTGAGATGAGGGATCCATATATAGATGTCTGTAAGGGAGATGAGTCAGCTTGTGATTTGATTAGTGTCTTCCCTCTGATAGTTCTTGCTTCCACTTGGAGATTGATGATCTCTTACTCATCCTTGGTCGAATTCAGAGAGGCAAGTGTCACAGGAGAAGTTTCTGGAAGGTTCCATGCTTCTCCACATCGCGGATTGACACTGCCATTTGTCTCTTCTCACCCATCGCACCCCATAGAAGGGCTTTTTGAAATGCAATGCACCCACTGAGTGTATTTAGGTGAGATGCAACGCACTTTGCCTATGGAGCAGGTGAAATGATCCATTTTTGACCAATTCTGAGTAGTTTTTCATGTAGAACTTCTTGGAGAAGCTATAATTAGTTGACCTTGTTCCTTTAGGGGTTGGAACAACACCTTTAGGGACTTAGGAGCCCTTGGTTTATGGAAATTTTATGCTTGGGGTTGCAGTGCCCAAAAATGTCTATAACACACATGGAATGATGAATCTTGTAGATGATCCGAGCATCTAACAACTTAGTCAATTCTTTTTGTATGAAGGGCTCAAGCGATGGATTCACTTTCCATAGCTTCTACTGAAAAGGCTTAACCCCTTTGTTGATTGGAATGACATGTTGGATTTTTCACATGTCATAATTTTTTCATGTCATCGTATGTACACGTGAACACATATTGGTACTATCTAAATAGGTGGAAAAGATATTTCTACTCTTGTGGTCCTCAATATGTAGCGAGATTCCCAAAATTCAGATATCTGTCTATTCCCAGATTAATTTGTTCATGCAACAATGTGGAACTATGGATTTTGGCATATAGGGGCCTCTGAATGTTGTTTTGCAGCTCATACAACATCTTGAGAGATACCACACGCTTCTGGATGATTTTTCCTTTGTTTTCATTACTTGCGAACCAAAGGGACTACTCATGCTCGTATTCATGTATCAACGTGTCCTTGAAGACGTCAACGTTAGCCATAAAATGCAGTATCTGTTGGTCATCATAGAAAAAACATAAATAAGTGATTTTATTAGGGACATATGCCCCATACAAAATCTCAACAAAAAAGCTATCCCTTAACAGTGTCATCGTAGCAACTGCATTCACCAATGAATCTGTAGTTGCATTACACATTCTTGGCACACAAATAATATTGAAAGCTTGTAAGTTAGAGATGATTCACCATAACTCTTGTTGATAACTTTTAAGATGGGGTAACACACAGTGTATAGTGTTATGTACCTGACACACCATGATCTCTAAGTCACCTACCATTTTTAACAGAACAACGTTGAGACTGATGGCTTTCTATAAGGCCAAGATAAGTGCTTCAGACTCGACGATGTTGTTCACGCACAAGAACTCCAAGAGGCTAGAGACCAAGTGCTTTCTCTACAACAGGTCTATTAAGACACAGCTGGCTCCAGAGACCTCCTGTGTCTTGGATCCGTTAAAGTACAAGGTCCACATATCATTTGTACAAGGAACACTTGCGACACTAGTACTATTATCTCTACTACTACTACTCTTACAATGTATTATACAAGTTTCATTTTCACTAGTTGGGCAATGAAGGAAACCTAACTGTGTTTCTGGTGGGGTGGGAGATGGCTATGCAAGATAACACCCCAACTATTTTTCCATAAATCAATTCCCAAACATGAGTTCTATGCAATCCAATGATTTGTTTTCACGATCCAAGGCACTAACATTGTGCTTCATGTATCTTTCTGAAAACACCTGGATCTGGTTGTTTTTTCCCTTGTATAGAAGCCCTAAGTGCCACCAGTCAATAACAAAGTATCGTTGCATATTTCTAGACTAGTATCTGCTGAGTAGTAACCCATATGTTGGGTTGTGTTATATTCTTTCCACGACTAACCTACATAGTGAACCGGGGGGTTAGAGGGGCGGCAGAGCCCCCCCTTTGTTGCATCGATTGTGCAGTGGGGGGGTCATAGGGGGGGCGGCAGCCGCCCCTGTCCGGGGGTTTTGAGGGGGGTGGGTAGCGCCCCAGGAAAATTGTTTTTGGACGCTATATTAGGTTGGGCAAACCTACCTATGGTTTTCGGTCCATGGTTTTGGACGCGATGGTTTTTAGTCCATGGTATTGGATGCTTCAGCATGTATAAATATGTATTGTTACATTGACAGGAATATAATGAAAAATCAAGCTGGTAGTCCTGCTTTTGGGATCTAGGGGAAAATCTATGTGTATATGTGTTTTATGTGTTATGCTCTCGCATTGTTTATTTTTCTGTGATTTAGAATTCGTATGTAGGTAATTTCTGTACGGGGTTAAAACCTACATTTGGGATCATAGCTGTTTTGGCTTCAACGGGATGCCTTTGTTGCTGAGGGGTTTCGCTCGGGCCTGCGGTAGACCCTGTTCAGTGGGAGATCTGCGGGATCGATTATGGTGGTGAAAGAAGATGGCGAGCAATGGAAAGATAGAGATCGAGAAGTTCAATTGTCAGAGTTTTGAGTTTTGGAAATTCAAGATGGAGGATCTGTTGGTGGATCAAGATCAGTGGATCATGGTAGATCCATGTAATAAACCAACGGGAGTGACCGATGAAGAATGGAAGAAGTTCGATCGGAAGGAAAAGAGCACAATACGATTGTGTGTCTCAGATTCAGTATTTTTGAATGTATCAGGGGAAGCTACAACGAAGGTTTTGTGCGACAAGTTAGGGACTTTGTACCAATCTAAGTCTCTGGTGAATAAACTGTTCCTGTGGAAAAAGCTGTATAAACTGAGGATGAAAGATGGAGACTCGGTGACAGAGCATTTGAATTCATTTAATATTGTGGTAAGTCATTTAGCGTCTGTTGATATTAAAATTTCATATGAAGATAAGTGCATCAGTTTGTTGTGTTCTCTACCAGATTTGTGGGATAGTCTGGTTATTACAATAGGTAGCAATGCAACTGCTTTGCAGTTTGATGAAATAGTCTCAGCCTTGCTGACGGAGGAGATGGGACGGAAAAATATGGAGAGCCAGAATGGTGATGCCTTGTCTGTACGAGGACGGTCCCAGAATGGAAACAAAAATAAGTCATCGAGTGGGAGATCTAAATCTAGAGGGAGATATAAATCTCCAGGAAAACCTGTAAAGGTGGTGTGCTGGAAATGCAAAAAGGAAGGGCACTTCAAAAGGGACTGTAAATCTAAAGCTCCTGATAAAGGAAAGGGATCTGATGATGCTCCTTCTACAAAGGCAAAAACCACCTCAGATGAAGGTGGGGATGTGTACTTGGCTTCTTCAGGTACACATGTAGATCATGAGGCATGGTTGATTGACTCAGGTGCATCCTTTCACTTCACTTCCCATAGAGAGTGGTTTTGCGAGTATGAGAAATATGATGGTGGTGATGTCTTCTTAGGAGATGATAGGAAGGCTAGAATCATTGGTCGTGGAAAAGTAAAGTTGAAGTTGCAAGGTGGAAGGGTTAGAACACTTCCGAGTGTTCTACATATTCATGCATTGGCCAGAAATCTGATTTCTATAAGCAAGTTGGATGATGCAGGTGTAAAAACAATGTTCGAGAAGGATACCTGCAAGATGGTTCGGGGAGCACTGGTATTGATGCGGGGAGTTCGGGCTGGAACTCTGTACAAGCTTCAAGGTAACACTGTTGTTGATGGATGCAACAGTTCTGTGGTTCCTGAAAGTGGAGCTGAAAATCTAGTGGTCTCTGGAGAGAAGACCATGTTGTGGCATCAAAGGCTTGGACATATCGGAGAGAGGGGCCTTTGAATACTTCATGGTAAAGGTATGGTATAAGGTATGATTAATAGCTCTCTGGATTTTGATTTCTGTGAAAATTGTGTATATGGGAAGCAGAGTCGGGTGAGGTTCCCCTCTGGTGCTAAAAGGGAAAAACAGATATTAGAGCTTGTGCACAGTGATGTGTTTGGACCTGTGAAGGTTCCATCACTGGGTAAGTCTGTGTACTATGTATCATTTATAGATGACTTCTCAAGGAATACATGGATATATTTCCTTAAGAAGAAATCTGAAGTCTTTGACAGGTTTAAAGAATTTAAGGCTCTGGTGGAAAATCAGACATAGAAGAAGATAAAGGTTTTGAGGACAAATAATGGTGGAGAGTTTTGCAGCAAGGAATTTGAAGAATTCTGTAAGAAGTGTGGTATAGCACAGCAGAAGACTACTCCATATACACCTCAGCAAAATGGAGTCGCAGAAAGAATGAACAAGACATTGATGGAAAGGGCAAGAAGCATTCTTAGTGGTGTCGGGTTAGGACAGGAATTCTGGGCAGAGGCGGTGGATACTGCATGTTACCTGGTCAACAGGTTACCTTCATCAACGTTGGAGGATAAGACTCCACAAGAAGTATGGACTGGTAAGAAACCCTCTCTTTCACATCTAAGGGTATTTGGATGTGATGCATATGTACATGTTCCAAAGGAGAAACGAACCAAGTTGGATGGTAAATCTGAAAAGTGCATCTTTATTGGGTATAAGGATGGTTTAAAGGGTTATAAGCTTTGGAACCCAGTCACACAGAAGGTTGTGTAAAGCCGAGATGTGGTGTTCAGAGAGGTAAAAGATGCTATTAAACATGATGTCCAACCAAAGGAACCTGAGAAGATAGAGTTTGAGCTAAGGGAGGAAGAATCAGACTCTACAATAGAGGAGAAATTAGAAGATGAAGAGCCACAAACTCTGGCTGTGATATGATTAGTTCGAGAAAGAAGGCAGCCAGAAAGGTATAGTCCTTCTGCTTTCTGTTCAAATTTTGCTTTGTCTGTTACAGATGATGATCCCAAAACTATGAGGGAAGCAGTAGATTCAGATGATGGAAAACTCTAGAAAGAGGCCATGGTTGATGAAATGGCATCTTTGCACAAAAATGAGGCTTGGGATCTGGTCGAGTTGCCAGCTGGAAGGAAACCCATTGGCAGCAAATGGGTGTTCAAAAAGAAGACAAATGCAGAAGGGAAGGTGGAGAAATACAAAGCTTGGTTGGTAGCAAAAGGTTATTCCCAGGTGCCAGGAATTGATTTTGGTGATATTTTTTCTCCTCTTGCTAAGGTAACTTCTATTAGGTTACTCTTATCTGTTGTTTCTGCTTTTGATTTTGAGGTAGAACAGATGGATGTGAAGACAACATTTCTCCATGGGGATTTGGAAGAGGAAATCTACATGAAGCAACTTGAAGGCTTTGCAGTGAAGGGTAAGAAAGAACTGGTATGCATGTTAAAGAAGTCTCTGTATGGGTTAAAACAGTCACCAAGGATGTGGTATCAGAAATTTGATACATTTATAAGGGGACTTGGCTTCACCAGAAGCAAAGCAGATCACTATGTGTATTTTAAATTAATTGGTGACCGTGTTATTTATCTGGTCTTGTATGTGGATGATATGTTGCTGGTTGGAAATGACAAAGAAATTATCTAGGATTTGAAGACCCAATTGTCCTCCAAATTCGACATGAAAGATCTTAGTGCTGCAAACTATATTTTGGGCATGGAAATTAAAAGAGATAGGTCAAAGAGGAAGCTCTAGTTAAACCAGATGAAGTATGTCGAGACAATACTGCAGAGGTTTAATATGCAGGATAGTAAATCGGTGAAGGTTCCTATTTCTGTAGGTGTGAGGTTATCTGTTGAACAGTGTCCCAAGACATAATAAGAGGAAGAGGACATGTTCCATGTTCCATATGCGAGTGCAGTCGGTAGCTTGATGTATGCAATGGTCTGTACTAGACCAGACATTGCACATGCAGTGGGAGTATTGGGCAAGTTTATGCCAAAACCAGGGAAGGAGCATTGGACAACAGTGAAGCGGGTTTTCAGGTATTTGCGTGGCACTAGTGATTATGGTTTGTGCTAGCAAGGAAGACCAGGATTGGACAGAGTGTTGGATATTCGTGGCTTTGTTGATGCAGACTGAGCTGGAGATCTGAATCAGAGAAGATCTACAAGTGGGTATGTGTTTAACCTATTTGGAGGTGCAGTTAGTTGGATGAGTAAGAAACAATCTGTAGTGGCACTATCAACTACAGAGGCAAAATACATGGCAGCCACTCATGCAAGCAAGGAAGCACTTTGGTTGCAGAGATTGTGTTCAAGTATGGGGTTAGTACAGGGAGCTATAAGAATAGACTGTGACAACCAAAGTGAATTTTTCTTGGCAAAGAACCCTGCTTATCATTCAAAGACAAAGCACATTGATGTTCAGTATCACTTTGTGAGGGATATGATAGAAGACAAAAAGGTGTTGCTGGTAAAGGTGGACACCTTGAAGAATACTGCAGATGCATTGAAAAAATCTGTGAGCTCTGAGAAGTTCTCTTGGTGTAGAGAAGAAATGGGCATTTTAGGGCTGGAAAAATGACTAAGCTCTCCTGTGGCCCCCTGTGGAAAGAAAACAACAAGTGGGAGATTTTTGGGTTGTGTTATATTCTTTCCAAAACAGCAAGTGGGAGATTGTTGGGTTGTGTTAGGTTGGGCGAACCTACCTATGGTTTTCAGTCCATGGTTTTGGACGCGATGGTTTTCGGTCCATGGTATTGGATGCTTCGGCATGTATAAATATGTATTGTAACATTGAAAGGAATATAATGAAAAATCAAGCTGGTAGTCCCGGTTTTGGGATCCAGGGGAAAATCTCTATGTATATGTGTTATGCTCTCGCATTGTTTATTTTTCTACATTTTAGAATTCGTATGGAGGTAATTTCTATACGGGGTTAAAACCTACACCATATGCTTCAGGGATTTCCACAATCACAATGTTAATGCACTGATAAACTCGTCCTTCAGATGATAACTAGATGATCACATCCCTAAGTTCACCAATGGATGGAAAACCTATTCTGTCAAGTTGGATGATCTGCACACTTATGCTACTCCATTGAGCATTGATCCTCTTAGTGATGGAGAGTGGAATGAGATTGATTGATGCACTAGATTCAACCAAACAATTGTGAACATTGAAGTTGAATATTTCGAATGACAACAGGAACATTGGATAGAGTGATTTTGCTTCCTGCATATGAATCATGTTGAGAAAAGATATGAGTGAATCAGGAAGCTTACTTGATCCCTTGCTAGAAGAGGTAACACTGTATATGGAGGTTTAACCCAATGCAGTATAAGAATATCCCACTGACCCATGATCTTGGTTAACTCATAAAGGGACATGTCCGCACATGTTTTTTTCATGTCTTCAACAATGTTGTAGTCCAGAGTGGGGAGACTCACTGAGATGTCTGGGGGTAGACTTGTGTTTGTGTTTCCTGGAGGGATGCTTTTGTCTTTGCTGCTCACTAACTTGCTTTTTGTTGTAGTTATCTCCCTAGACTTGATTTGATTTTTCTATGTTGAGCTAACTAGCAGATCAAATTATCTGACTAGATGTTGTCTTACTTTTTCTTTCACTATCTCAAACAAAGTGGGGATCCCTTGACTTCTCATGTTATATTGATTGGTCTTCTTTGGGGTTGGATGGTCATTAGGAGGCACCTTCTCGGTGGTCATCATTTGGGTAGTGTGAGCACATTTATAAATGTTGATTACATGCCCAGTACTTGGAGCTTCATCAGAAGTAGTGACTTCTTCTTTTTCTTCATCCTCATGCCCGACCTAATCACTGGTTACGAATTGGTAAGAAAACTATGTAGCCAGGGTGCTAATTCCATGGTTCCATCCTGGGAAAGTCCTCTCTGAATTTCATTCTCTACATAACTTGTAGTAATCATTTGTCGTGATCTGATCGTGCCTGAGCACAAGGTTAGAGATCTGTACAGACTTGGTTGGGTGGCTATTTTTGTTTCCTAAGGTCATGTTATTCTTCTTTGAACATGGGAGTCCTACTACTCACATTTGTCTCACTCATTTGTTGTTTGAGTTTGGAAACTTCAATTGTAAAGGACTTGACGAGATGAGTAAGTCTCTCAATTTTACTTACTTCCTTTTCCTTTTCCTTACTCATAGTAGTCTAAGACCTCCTTCCTGTGTCTTTGGAGTCCTTCGCTAATTCGTCATCTACAACGACACCAATAGAGTGAAGGTTTTCCTCCACAACAATCCAATAGTGATGGTTTCACAACTCACTTGACGAACTGTGCAATGCTAGTCGACAATATAGACGTGTAGTAGTCAATAGTGATGGAGTGATGAGGTTTGGTGTCCGTTGTGAAATTTTTCAAGATATTGTTAAACCTCTCATTGAAATCTTTGACATTTTTCTATCTGCTCGATCTTGAGACTACCCAACTCCTTTAGCAACGTGGCAGGAGATTTGTATTTAGAAAACTTCTCAAGGAAACTTTTGTTGAACACCCCCCAGTTTTGAATGGAGTTCAAAAGAAGGTTGTGGTACCATACATCTGCTCTTCCATCCAAGGTACTTGGAAATAGTATACATGCAACGTCATCATAATATACCTCAAGTGTCTACAGCTGTAGGTAGAACTTGTCTAAGTGATTTTCTGCCTTAACTATGTTGTTAGGGTCATACTTGGTTAACAACTTCTCTACATGTCTTAGCATCTGTTATAAGACACGTGAGAGTGCTAATGGGCCCTGGGTCATCCAGTCCAGATTTTTCATAGTCGTGTTGTCCTCTTCTTCTGAATCTTACTATTCTACCTCTAACTCTATTGGTTCATCTCTGCCTCCACCTCCTCCACTACCTTCCCCTCTGCCTTTTGTGTCAGAACCTAAGCCCAAGAGTAAGAGGTTGTCTTCTTATCCCTCTCAGAAGACTAGAGGTTTTGATTCATTTACAACAACTTTTTCCAGCTCTTCAAGAGTGGAAAAGATTTATTCTTCCACCAATGAGATTAGATCTTCTGTGGGAGTAATGCTTTTCTTCTTCTGCAAATAGGGAAAAGTTTGCACTCCTCGAATCATTATAATAGATTTAGCAAATTGATGAGTGATGGGACAGACATCACAGATGTGCTAATAGAAGATTTATTGTTTGGGTTTTGTTGGTGAGGAATGAAAAACTTTAGAGTTATGTGTATGGGAGAGGGGGTGTGTGTCACTTCCTTGACCAGATGATAGATGAGTGGGGTTGATA
Organism: Pinus tabuliformis; assembly: GCA_031772625.1. NCBI lineage: Eukaryota > Viridiplantae > Streptophyta > Pinopsida > Pinales > Pinaceae > Pinus > Pinus tabuliformis. Next base: position 577,333,060 of record CM062805.1, read on the forward strand.
GGAAATTCATCCATAAAATATTGGTGGCCCTCCTTCTAGTGCCATAAATGTTGATAGTGCTGGAACTATTAACATTCAAGGGATCTCCCTAGTATGAAGTCCCAACTATACCTCACACTGTTTGGTGTAGGAGTCCCATTTGATATGTGGACGTCGTTGCCATTATCTCAGATATTTTCCTTAGATCTTGTGTTTCAATGCATGAGAGTTTTATGCTTGCATCTTCTAAAAGCGAGGTGAGTACTCCTTCTAAGTGCATAATCTAACTTTTGTCTAGGTTCTCTTACTATAAAGGGAGAGGGTAAAGTGAGCCTCTAAATGAGAAGTAGTAGTACCACCCAGGGAGAGACACACATGAACCAATAAGGGTCTACCCAACATCCAGCAGAGTATTCCAAAACAAATGCAAAAATAGTTAAAACTAAAGTTTAAGGGAAAACACATACACCATCCAGTAGAATAGTCCACACAACGGTGATGGTCGTTATAACCAGTAAAGAAGAATGGTCTTTCTAATGTCCTATGGAGTAGTCCACAAGGACGAGAAAACAATGACAAACAATAAAACACAACTTCAACAATTTAACTACTAAAATAACCAAAGTAGTTCAACTATCTTAGTACAGGTTAAGCAAGAATGTATTAGAAATGTTTAAATAGTATTATTAAAAAAATATACAAAACATGCATGAAAACATTCCGGCCTTAACAAGCTTCTGAATTAAGAAAAAGTTTGAAGACACATTTGTAAAGCACACATCACTAGTCCGAGTAGTGGGACACTGGATCCACTCCTCACTTCTCGAAGAACATACTACAGATCTCAAGGATATGTGGGAGGATCTAGTGTGAAAATTCCTTTCTCATATAGTGGGAGGGGTATATATAGCCAAGATTGATGCTTGACCCTTCTGACTCTTGGACTACCCTCATGACCATTCAACTTCCCATGACTTCTCAACTGACATGACTCTTTAACTTCTTGTGTGCATCCATTTGACTTTCACTTTAGATTACATTCAGTTGCAATGGATATGGCCCATAGTGGTGATGTTTCCTAGATGACTCATCACACAACTTGACATGAAACTGCTGACAAGTACTGGATGACTCTAGTGTCCATATCAAGTTGTTGCGCTACTAAGTGATGGATGTACTCTTTGTGTGCTTTGTCTTCTCCTCCTCATGAATTAGTGTTGCAGATTCTTTGATGGTCTTGGTATTGTATTATGGTTCGATGTATGTGTTCCTTTCACTTGTTGCTTGATATTCTTTCTACATTTTTCCACCTACAAGAAATTCTTTTACCATGTGTGCTCCTTCTCCATCTCATTCGTCTTCTCATCATGATTCATTAGTGTACATGTTCTTGCACTCATGATGGGATGACATCAAATCCAAAATATCCTAGTCCATCCTGATGCATTGTTCTTGTGTTGTGGGTGACAGGTCGGGATGACAACTCACTGAGACAAAGTAGAGCACAACTCATGCTGGGATGAGGAACTTCAGGAACATATTCTATACTATTAGGAAGAATTGTGCAGTGGCCACTGGGAGGTAGAATTGTGTAGTGAATGACACCAGTGGTAGTTGCAAGCTGGGACTTTGAGGGGCACTGTTGTGCAGTTTCTAGACGGAAGGCAAGACAGTGCTGTAGAGGACCTGCTGGGAAACTCCGCATAATTTTCGGGACGAATACATTATAGGGCTATAGGAGACTTATTGGGAAGCTCTGCACAATTTCATGTGGAAGACATGATAAGGTTGTAAGGGACCTTCTGGGTAGCTTTGTGTAGTTTTTAGGAGGAAGACATGCGAGGGCTTCAAGAGATATATTAGGCATGTCTGCATAGTTCTGGAGAATAGTGTAGCCTATGGAAGCAAAGAAGGAGGCATGATGATGGTGCTTAAGCAATGCACAGTTCAAATTGGACATGGAGGTAGTTTCTGCATAGTTCTGGGAGGTAGACATGCTCCCCACCTCCAGGATTCTGCAGTGCAACTGACCTTGAGGACAACCTCAAGCACTACACAATTCTAGGTAGTAGAGCAAGGTCACTAAGGGCTAATACTATGCAGTCAGGGTCTAATGGAGGAGGTTTTTCCTATCAGACATATTTTCAGGAAAATGACTAATTGTGAAGACTTGACATTGTTATCATACACTTAGAATACTTCGATGATGAGACAACATAGACCACCAGTAGAACAAGAAAAAACATGTCCTTGGTGAGACTTTCTTAGAGCCAAGACTGACAAGTGCAACATTTGAGATAGACCTTCGGGTGACTGTGAAGACACTTGTGCAAACAATGCTTACAACTTTGTGTGTGATTATGACAGGTGTTCGCATAGTGAAGACAAACCAAACACGCAAAGACAAACCTTCAATGTCACCAAAACAAGATCTTGAGCATGACAAAGAAATCAATATTCCAAAAGATGACCTGGGTCAAATAAGCAAAAGGGTTAAAAAGACTTCACAAGAGCACATGGGGTGAGCTCGAGTGTTTGTAACCATCAAAGGAGAAACCAAGGAAGGCTTCGAAATTTTGATGCAAGCCAAAATTTTGGGAGGGTGTTCCAGCACTACAACATGCCCATAAAATGAATAAGTGTCAATCCATAGGCCTATAAAATAAATAAATAAAGGTAAAAGAAAGGAAAGGTTTCTGGTGTAGAGAGGTGAAGTGATAAAATCCACCATCTTATTTTCTATGATCACTAGTAGCAGACCAATGTTTGTGTTCCTTTAGTAACTCTGTTGTGGTTTTGTTGAGGCCTTCTAGTCATGAAGCAACACTGGAGATGAAAAAACATACTTTGAAAATCTTAAGCTCACGAACTTCAATATCCTTCCCAAATTGAAACATTGTGATATCGTTGAATCTTATGTTGCATTCAATGGAGAAAAAGTTACCATGTTTATTCACGGGGTAAGTGGTGAGACCAAACTAGTTTACACAATGAATCAATACTCCCGAGAGAACCAAGACAGTGAACATAAGAGTTAATCAAGGAAGAGAAGTTGGAATTCCACTAGTGTGTCGCCAAGTGTTGTCACTGCTACAACACCCTCCAAAATATTTTCCTACTCTCAATTTTAGAGCCTTCCTTGGTCTTCTACATTGTCATCGCAAACATTGAAACTCATTCCATGTGTTTTCTTGAGTTTTGGTCCATTTTGAAAGAAAGGAAAAATGTTGTATTTTCACATGTTAGTCATCATAGAAAGTGTTTAATCATATTTTTGTGGTTTCAATGGGATACATTTGTGTAAATTAGTTAATATAACCGTGTGAAGATCCTTCACACTCATTTCCAAAGTTTTAAGCACTGTCACACATGTGTCGTCATGGTTGTCACAAAAGTGTATCTTTGATGTTGTACTTTTCATAAATTATTGTAAATATGTCATGCTAAGGGAAATACATTATTAATGTGTCCTTGGTGATCTGTTTTATTGTGTTTTCAAGTATTCTAAGTGCGTGATCATAGTCAAATTCTTATCGCTATTCACATCAGTCTCACCGATCTCGCACTTAGAAATTTTCTAAAACCTTCCTGACTGAGCAGCCTAGCTTCACCAGGCCTCCTTGAACTACTCATTACGTAGTATCAGTGCTATAGATATGACCATTGCTCTTGACATTATGTAATGTGTAGTTTAGCCTCCCAGGACTGCTACACTGTGTAATTGATGCATTATAAATGAAAATGCAACTCCAGCAGTGGTAAGTGAATTCGAGGTAGCAGTTCTAGTGCTCAAGCCCCGACCTTGGCTCCCAGAATTGCAAATCAATCTGCCCAAGCTAGCCTTAACTACACATTTCATAATCTCTAGCCTCAAGATCATCCCTAGATTTGTTGAGCTATGCAATTTCACAATAGCCCAACCTCCTCTACCTCCTGGAACTACACAATGGGTTGATCCACTACTCATCGCCTTATCATGTCACACTAACCTCCAAAATTGTGCAGTTTTCTTCCTCATCCCAACCTAGACTACACATTTTGTAGTCTCAAGGCTCAAGATTCATCCCTAACTACTTGAACTACACAAATGTTCATTCACTAATCCCCTCTCCTTGCTTGTTCCCCGGTTCCATCTAAGCCAATGGATCAATATGCACTATCTTAGAATCAAGGTTTTCAAGCCGATTTCATCTCATCTTGAGTGAATTGTAGATACATGTACCTAATCATAACATGGTGATATGATGAGGAAGGATATGAAGAAGGGAAACATGTTGAAATACATCTTTGTAGTTGAGTTTACAAGATGATCAACCAAGAGAAAGCAAAGGGGTACTAGTTTGCGATCACAACTCAAGACTTGAGATCATTGAAGATTCCTTACCTCCAAGCCATGTGGAGGTGGAGAGAAAAGAATTCTCAAGTAGACACTCAACACACAAGAGGAGAAGTGGCTTGATGTTGCCACATCATTAAGTGGCCCATGTCAGCAGTGTCATGTCATGTCATGACATGAGTTGTCACAAGCCACACCATTATGGTGGATTATGTAATTCATGTTTCAAAAGTGTATTGTAAAGTGAAAGTCCAATGGACATATATGGAATATGAAGAGTCATGTAAAGTTGAAAAGTCATAGGAAATCAAAGGGACATGAGGGTAGTCAAAGAGTCATAAGGAAGGTGAAGCACCAACTCCTCATTGTTATATATACACCCTCATTGTAAGAGGAAAGCACTATTCACCTTGGCTCCCCCCACAAGGCATTAGAGAGATAAGCTAGTTCTTTTTAGGAGGAAGGAGTGGCTCTAATTCTCCACTATTGGAGCTAGTGGTGTTAAATGTATACATGTTCATGGAACTTTTAGTTAATTATATAATAATCCCTATGGGTCAGCACATTCTTTCATGCATGGGTTATGGATATTTATAAGACTATTTTGTGGATGTTTGTAATTCATGTTTTCTTTCATCTGTGCTAAACTAGTTGAACTATTTTGGTTATTTTGGTACTTATCGTATTGACAATGTGTTTTAATTACTATTATATTTGTAGCATCCTCATGGACTATTCTGATGTATATTATATAGATATTCCTTTTTACATTGGTTGCAATGACGATCACATCTCTGTGGACTATTCCACTTGTTGTTGGACAAATCCTTCTTGTTCATGTGTTTCTACTAAGGTGGTATTACTACTTCTCTCGTAGAGGCTCACTTCTCATCCCCTCTGCAGTGAAAGAAATTTGACACATAGAAGACTGAACACTCTCAAGGAACAACTTGTTCTTTTCGAAAGCGCATTTTCACTCCTCGCTCTTTCTGATAGTTATAACCAAGGTCTATATTTAAGATAATCATAAATTGGTCCATATTCTAGTTTAGATTCCTATCCCAAATGGAGTGAGGTATAATTGGGACCACATATCAAGCAGACCCCTAGAATGTTGGTCGGTCTAACACTGTCAACATCTTTGGTGCTAGAAGGAGGGAAACTAGATCTTTATGGCTGATAACCTCACCCATCAAAATCTTACTTCCTTTGGTCAAGAAAATAATATTCCTAGCACCTCCCCTGTGCATGCTTCTAAAGTTGGAAATTATTCCCATGCCAAGACTATACAAACTTGTGAAATCTCTTATGACTAGATCTGGGCCATCCACCCCATCACCTATAATTTTTCAAGAGTTATTGAATTTATAGCGAAAGTACATAACCTTCCATATTTTCCAAATAAGAACTAAACCACACCCACTGGGATTGTGGTCTCAACAGTTGAATATTTGGTTCTCTGTACCCTTCAATATTTAGTAGACTCTAAGGAGAATGCAGAAAAACCATAGCATCCCCCAACCTTCAATGGTGGTGATAGTGACAGTGTGATACTCTTGGATGATACTTTCTATGGTTTAGGAGGTGAAGAAGAGGAAGAAGAAAACCAGTCTGATTCTGACGAAGAAGGGGAAATAGTGATGAAGAAATTGCAGACCAAGATATTGACTACATGACCTAGGACCCATTTGCAATCTTGAGTGTGTTACACAAAATGCTAAGGTACCCAGAGAAACTACTAATGTAGTATGACCCTGAAAAATCAATAAAAGTGCAGGACCATCTAGAAAACTTCTACCTACATCTACAAAGACTTGAGGTATGTTACATTGATGTTGCATGTATAATTTTTCTGTGTATCGTAGATGGCAATGTAGTTGTATGGTATGACATCCTTCCTTCAAACTTGATCTAGAATTGGAGGGGTCTTAAGAAATTGTTTCTTGATAAAATTCGTTGATGATAAAACCCTCGCCATGCTTTTAAGAGAGTTGAGAAGTCTCAAGATGGAGAAGAAAGAGAAAGTGCAAGATTTCAATCATAGGTTTAACCTTATCTTGAACAAATTTCTAGAAAACACAAAACCTCATGACTCCATCTCTATTAATTATTTCAGATCTACCTTACCAACAAGAATTGTGTAGTTCATGAAAAGAACTACAAAACCAACTTTGGATGAGAATTTTGAAGAGAAAATTGTACTTGAAGAGGACTTGAATTTTATTGGAGTCATCATAGATGCCGAATCAAAAAAGGACTCCAAAGACATGGGGAAAAAGCATCCAGCCTCCCTAAGAAAGGCCAAGGACAAAGAATTAACTGATATTGAGAGCTTGAATCACACTATTAAGTCTCTGTCTAATGAGTTGGAAAAATTGAAACAAAGGTCAAGGGAGACCACCGTGATCCAAAAACCTCCAAAGATCAACATGTTGAGAAGGACTGCCAACTTCGGTAGCAACAACAACCAACCTACCAAGTCTCCACAAATATTGAATGTTTTGTTGAATATTGAGAGTATGGGAATGGACTAGTATTGAGTGTTTAGTGCAATCAAGCACCTCAATTTTTCTTTGTTTTTCTTTTTCCAACTTGTTTGTATATTTTGTTGATTTTGGGTATCAAATGTGTACTAGCCTTGAAATTTGATGGAGCGACTAAGGCACATGAGATATCCAAGACCCAAAAATGGTTTGAAGAAATTCCACCCGGATGAAGAGATGATATTAAAATAATTAATATTTTTAATGAGTTTCTAAGTATAAACTTGTTGGGCAGCGTATCCCCCCATAGCATGTTTTGGGGCTTGAAGCCCGAATTTTGGTCAAGTGTAATGTAAAGATCCCACGAAATGCGAGTGTGGAGCATGAGAATCTAGATTTGTTCGTCCTAAGATAATATAATTTAATGTAAAGTGTGTCAGCCTACCCATGGTCCGCGGACCATGGGATTGTATAAATAGAGCGAGGCTCTAAGTGTGAAGGGAGTCTAAGTTTTGACAAGTAAAAGAAAGATGAGAAGGCATGGTTAGAAGATAGAAGTGAATATAAAGTGTATTGGGTCATAGCGATAGGTGGAGGCTCTGCAATTGAGTGCGCAGAGGCCTAGTAGAGTCCACAGCTAAGTGAACGGACCCCTGCAGCTGAGTGCGTAGGGTGAAGTCGAGTCTGTATTGAATTTATCTTGGAAGGCATCATTAATAAAGATAAGTTGGTTTGACATATTGTGCATCTAGCCCATAGATCTGTATTTGAATGTTATTTGTTCATGATATCTGTTTATTTATATGCGCACACTTGTATGTATGCTTATGAATGGAAATCTTCTAAGTAATTAATGAACAAACTCTAAGTAAGGAAGACTGGGGTAGTTAATATTGATCACATTGTGACTGGATCTGCATGAAGATCCTGCTAGTGCGCGAAATTAGGTAAGCACAGAGGTTGAACCACGCACCTGTCACTCATATCAGACATCCCCAGGGTGCAGAAACTTGGTTCCAACACCCTCCCATACTACCTCGGGTGAGACCTCAATCTGTGCTCCGTAGACTATTGCCGATAGGGCTAGTAGTACCCGGATTTGCTTGGCTAAATCACTTCTGAACCTAGGTCATGCCCCAACAAGCCAAAAAATGGTTTTTTTGTGAGGATTGGGATCTACCTAAAGGATGTCTAATGTCATGCCACTGGGACCCAACAAAGAAGGAAATTGAAGAGTGGTTAGACAAGGAGATTCATGAGTTCGTGACATAGGAAAGTAGAACTTTGCAGGTATTCAAGAAAAGGTGGCTAGATCGCTACATGTATACAGAAATCCATGAGATCTTCTTCGCATATTTTCCTTCTAAACTATATGAGTGGATCGCAAGGTTAGCTGATAGCTAGGGAAGGTGTAAGCTCGACCAATCAATAGTGTGGACTCCAGAATCAATGCACAGATTAGAGGCATCAGGAGATAAGATCGTGCGAGTTGTGGACCATTGGCTTGACTGGATAATAGGGGGATTTATCACTAAGTTCATGATAGACACAACTGTAAGCTACAGTGAAGCAGAATGACGTTTTCTCAAGGGACGATGAGGTAAGTACATTAAATCTCTGAGTACCTAGATTAAGATGTTATTATGTGAAAAGCAGGTTATGAAAATTCATTAATGTTTAGAATGACATGGAGCGGAATGATATACAAAGGTAGCAAGGGATTACGAAACAATCCCTTAATTTCAACTTCGTGAGAGAGTGAGGAAGAGCTCGCTCAGGTCTCTCTAAGAAGTGCAGTTAGTTTGATAAGGCAAGGTATTCCACAGTTACCAACCCCACCCATGCCACCACCTGCTTCACCTCCCTCACCTCCATCTCCACCCACTCCACCTCCACCAACCTTGCAGTTCAGCATGGCGAATGCGATCAAGCTACCTGTATTCAGAGGAGAAGGGAACAAGGATCCGGACCAGTTATGGTTCATGGTAAGACCAGTGTGGGAAGCGCAAGGGGTCATGTACGACAACATTAAGAAGGATACATTAGTGAGCGTGCTACAAGATCGCACGTTGACATGGAATATCAAGCACTCCAATGATCACCCAAATGCAAGAATAGCAGATATCTAGAATGCGTTGAACAGAGAGTTTAGCTGGCCAAAATTAGAGACACAGTCAATCATCGAGTTTAAAGAGATCGTGATGCTTTCAAGTGAGACCCCCTAGGATCCAGATCAGCGATTTAAGAGTATGATCCATGAGGCTAATATGATGCTCACAGATGTGCAACATCGCACCTGGTTTGTGGCATCTTTGACACTGCACCTGAGGATGGCGCTATCACAACAGAAACTTTCTACCCAGGCTGAAGCATTGGAAATGGCGATGAGGTTGCATGAGACACCGATACAAGATCCAGGGCTGGGAGTTCAACAAATCCATGCGCAACTACAAAATCTCTGCCTGGAGATGCATAGCTTGAAGGAGGATAGGGCGCCATGGCCAGAGGCGCATGAGGAGGTATGGTGCATAAAATGCAAGGGCCAAGGCCATGACAAAGATCATTGTCCAGTATTCATGAACTACTTGGTAGGAGGGGGCCAATGCCATTGAGACCAAAGGCACAGGCAAGGCCAAGTTCGACACCCACATTATGGTGTGTGATCTGTTAGATAGGAGGAAAGCACACAATGGATAATTGTCATTTGTTGCGGAAGTATACACAGACTCCCAAGCAGCTATTTTGTAATTTTTGTAGGTCGGTAAGCCATGATGAGCATACTTGTCCTAGCTACGAGTTAATGATGGATCAGACCCCAGCCTCTCGAATGCAGATAGAGACGTGAGAGAACAGGAATGGGCCACAAAGAGTTAATTTGTTACAATTATAGAGGACTAGGGCACTACACCCATGATTGTACCAACCTGACGAGAATATCTTGTTCATACTATGCTCATTTTGATCATGAAATGGTAGATTGTCCTATGTTGATCGCATAGATGCACGATGAAGGGATACTCTAGCCTCCATTGACTCAAAATATCCAAATGATGAGGTCTTAACTGCACGAAGAAGACCCAAACGTGAACATGGCGCTCAGAAGCAGTGCGACCACAGGGGAGGATAAGGGCAAACAACCTGAGGGAGATACATGGGTTCACAAGGCTCCTACAAAGGAACCTGAGTTTTGACTTAGAACACACAAAGGAGACATTCATGGAAGCTAAGAAGAGCTTCATGTAGGCCTCCACTTCAAGTAGTAAGGATCACCCAGAGCCAAGGATGGATCCTTTTATGCTTACTACCTTTCTGGAGAAATGCATGAAATTGTTACGGGACAACCAGGCAGTGAAGGCACTATAGGAGCTGATTGCTCAGTGTGCAACGTGAGGAGAACCACACGTAGTCCAAAAATTGTGGAAGCATACATTGTGCACTGGGAGGGAAATGAGATTGACAATGCAGATTGGTGAATATGAAATGGATTAGGTAATCCTAGGCCTGGTTTCAGATGTGAATGTATTTCTGAAGTAGACATGGGAACGCATGGGTAGGCCCGCATTACAGTGGCCCCCTATTCAATTATGAATAGTGAACCAACAGAAGATTTTTCCCATGAGGAGGTTACAAGGGGTAACAGTTGATATTGAAGGCGTGAGTTCACAGACAGACTTTGAAGTAACAGAGATTGTTGTTGACAACAATGTTTATCCCGCATTGCTAGGAATAGACTAAGCCATTGATATGAATGGAGTCATTAGCCTGAAAAAGAAGAAGATGATATTTGAGAAAAAGTCCCTACGTGTAGTAGTTCTGGTAGACCCAATCGAAGGAGGGCATTACACCGAACCTGTGCATGACGATGGAAGCAACGATGAGATCGATTGTATCTACAAGATAACTGCATGAGATTAGGATTGGGTGAATCCAACTGCAGATGGAAGGGTCTTATGGGAGCGTGCAAGTTCCTGCACCATGGGTTCAGATGAAGAAAACGAACGCTGGAACAATTGGTTGAACAAAGTGACAGCACTAAATTGCAACATGATGATTAGATCACTATGTTGCATAACAAACTAGGCCTGAGATTTTCCAACATATGACGGATTGACAACAGTGGATGAATTCTTGAGAAAGTTTGAAAGCACAATACCAGAACAACAATGGTTCGAGACTATGAAGTGGGTGTTACCCACGACACCTGCGCACTGGTGGAGAACACATCAAGGAAATTTTGAAAACTAGCGTGGATTTAGAAGGATGTTGTGCCTACAATTTGGGAAACCCCAACTATGGATAGAAGATAAATATGATGGTTGAGATGACCCATGCACACATCTCGCAAAATGGACCAAGGTCTATGGGGAAGAACCTCAGCCTGAATGCGTACACTTATTCTACCATACCCTGGATGTCATACCCACGAATTGGTATACTGAGACGAAACTCCAACATGGTATGGGTGAATGGGATGTCTTGCGCAAGGGATTTTTGTTAACATTCACATTTGAAGACCGATGGTCAGACACTATTGATGACATGATGCAAGTTGTAAAAGCCACCATTTTCAAAACACCATAGGAACCACGGCAAGTAGTTCAACCAACATGGGTAACTTAGTTAAGCAGTGCCCTGGAATGCTATAACATGCAAGTAGAAGAGGATGATGATGACCCCCAAAATATTAATATTCTAGAAACTGAAGGGTGTCACGAAGTTCGAGGACCATCAATTGAAGATACCAACATCACTGCACCACTAAAAAAAAAGCAGGTAAACATTGGTACAGACGTGGAGCCTAAGTATGCGATGCTTGGGGACTATTGGGATGATGCTACGGTAGATAAGGTCACCGAGTTACTCTGTGAATATCAAGATTTGTTCTCGACCAAAATCACGGACTTAAAGGGGATCATTTGCGACTCAGGGATGATGAAGATCACTCTGAAACTAGAAGTGAAGCCAGTTAAGCAACGACCTTACCGTTTGAATCCAAAGTATAAATAAAAGGTTAACGAAGAATTAAACAAAATTATTGTAGCCAAAATTATTGAACTAGTGGAAGAATTCGACTGGGTGAGTCCTATGGTAGTACAGGAGAAAAAATAGAAGGGCGAAATTAGAATATGCGTGGACCTCAAGAAGATTAATGATGCCTGTGTTCATGATCCATTCCCGACACCATTTATACATGAAGTATTGGAGAATGTTGGCGGTCAGGAATCTTACTCATTTACGGATGGCTTCTCAGGGTACCATCAGATCAAGATCGCGCCGGAAGATAGGAGCAAGACAACCTTTACAACCGAATGGGGTTGTTTTCAATACACTGTTATGCCCGTTGGAATGAAGAATGTGCCAGCGATATTTTCACGCGTAGTGGTGGCCGAATTCAAGGAATACATCCACAAGTTCTTGGAGGTCTATCTGGATGATTGGACTATATTTGGGTTAGTTAAACACCATATAGTGAGCTTACGTTTGATGTTGGATACTTGTCGACGACACTAGATTGTGCTGAATCTTAAAAAGTGCACCTTCCTCGTCCCCTTTGGGAATTTGTTTGGCCATGTGGTCTGCAAACAATTCCTAATGGTGGACCCTACGAAGATTGTCGTTATTCTCAATCTAGAAGCGTCGTGAAGTGTCAAACAACTACGCACTACTTTGGGCCACATTGGTTACTATAGAAAGTTTATCAAGAGCTATGCACAAATAATAGTGCCAATGGAAAAACTATTGAAAAAGGATGCTACATATTGTTGGAATGATGATTGTAGAAAGAGTTTGGATATTCTCAAGGAGAAAATGGTATCTACTCACATCTTGATCTTCCCAAAATGGGACACAGAATTTCATGTACATATTGATGTGTCATGTATTGCACTGGGAGTTTTCCTTACACAGGAAGGCGCAGAAGGCATGGATCACCCAATTGCGTTCACAAGTTGGCAGCTATCCAAGGCTAAAAATCGCTAATCTACTACTAAGCATGAAGGATTGGCAATGGTATACGCACTCTAGAAATATCGACACTATTTACTTGACAGGAATTTTAAGATGTATACTGATCATTCTGCATTGAAATAATTGGTGAATAAGCCTGTGTTGGGGGGTGCATATGTAGATGGCTATTACTCTTTCAAGAATATGGATTTGAGTTCATCGTAAATCTGGGACGCCTAAATGAAGGACGAGATCACTTATCACGAATTCAGACAGGCGAGGAGCCAACAAATTTGAAAGAAGGTCTACCTAATGCACAGCTCTTTGTTGTGCAAGTCACGGATGTCCACTTCGAAGATATAATCCATTTTTTAACCATAGGGATTGCGCTAAAGGAATACTCAGTCCAGTAGAAGAAGGAATTGGTGTTGTGCGCGATGGGTTTTTCTGTCATCGCGGGGCACCTCTACAAAATGGGAAACGATGAGATATTACAAAGATATGTACCTGAATTTGAACGAGGACAGATCCTTGTGGAAGCACATGGGGGAGATGTAGGAGGACAATATATAGGATGCGTGATGACACATAAGATTCTTCACGCTGGGCTATGGTGGCCAACCCTATATCAAGATTTGAAAGCACACTGTCAGGCCTGTGACATATGTCAATGGACTGGGAAACCATCACGAAGGGATGGGATGCCAGTCAATCCACAGATGGCATTGCAGCCATTTGAAAAATGGGCAATCGACTTTCTGGGACCAATCAAACCTTAGGGAAAGACAGGTGTGTGCTACATCATCACCGCGACAGAGTACTTGACCCGATGGGTGGAAGCACGGTCGGTTGAGGATTGCACAACCTCTACAGCCGTGAAATTTTTGTTCGACAATGTTTTGACATGGTTTGGATACTCAAAAATTTTAATGAGTGACTGTGGAATGCACTTCTTGAATCAAACTATCAGCTCACTCACCGATGAGTTCCAAGTGTATCATCAACAAAGTACACCATACCATCCACAAGCTAATGGGAAAGTAAAAGCATTCAACAAAATTATGGAAACCGCACTAACCAAAGTATGCAATGTGCAGGGAATGACTGGGACCTACACATACTTGCCATGTTATGGGTATACAGAACCATGCGCAAAAAATTGACGGGTCAGACACCTTTCAGGTTAGTCTATGGCATGGAAGCAATCATGCCAATGGAGTACATCGTGTTAGGCCCCTATACTACTAGTGTAACCCTTTATTGTTATTATTAAAACCGCCTTATTATATTGATGTACCCATGTAATGCCCATATTGTTACTATTGTGCCCCATAGAAGCCCACTATTGTTATTATTGTGCCCTTACATTATTATTGTTATGTCAACTTTGATTATATTATAACCCCTTAGACTCCTATACATAGAAAGGAGGTCTTTTCATTTGTATCATCCAAGAATTATTCATTTGTGTAATGTAAAGGACGTTGCCCCCTTGAAGAGGCTGAATTCTAAGGCGTTCAACTATCTTTTCTATCCTTCTGTGAGCTCGTTTCATAACATTTGGTATCAGAGCTTTGGATTCTAGGGTTTCGCTACTCCAAACAAGTCATCATGGAATTTGTGCTATAACATTTTTTCTGGGACATTTTAGATGCTACAAAAAACAACCCATTTGAGAAGAAATCACACTAAACCTCAAGTCTAAATTTCAGAGCCTTTCGCGCAATATTTCCAGAGATATTATCTGAGGAAGTCAGTCTTTTTTATAGACTCTTGAATTACATTCCAAATAGGTGACCTGGGGAAAATAGTCATAACTTTTGTTTTGAGCATCAAATTTAAATTTCATAAGAAGTTACAGAAAGATGACGGATTGTAGTTTCTTGTATATAGTTTTTAGATCCTAAGGTAAAAATAGTGAAACGTGGCACTTCATACAATTTCGCCCTTCTGAAAAGGTATATAATCAAGTCATATTGGGAGATTGTGCATAACTCTTTCTTGGAGAATCTAAATTCGATCAGACTGGTGGCATTGGAAAGAGGAAACAGAGGGCTACTGCAGGTCACAATTTCAGAACTTAAAGATATGAAAGTACAGAGTTACAGTGGTTTCAAGATCAAACTCTTAAAATCAAGAAAAAGTGAGATGAGGAAGTTTGATGGCAAGGATCTGATAAATTGGATACTTCAAATGGAGCAATATTTTGATCTACATGGTGTACCACTGTTACAAAAGGTATGTATTGCATCTTCATATTTAGAACCAGATCAATTTTTATGGTATAAAGGGCTTTGTTCTCGTAAACAACTTGTTACGTGGTCAATTTTCATGGAGGAAATGATAGCACATTATGAGGATACAAAGAGCAACACCTTCTTTAGAGCAACACCCAAACAATTGGAAAGAGTAAAAGGGCTTTGTTACATAGTGGAAAGTAAAATTATGGAAACAAGGAAGTCTACCCATCACAATTATAATAATGGAAGTGTTGCTTCTCCTAGCCTTCCACAACCTACAAGTGTTACACCACAACAATTGGAAGAGAAAAGAGAAAAAGGGCTTTGTTACAAATGTGATAGAAAATGCACTAAAGGTCATAAGTGTGCTGAGAAGAAATGATTTTACATAGAGTATGAAGAGGAGGAAGAAAAGGATCAAGAAACATCAAAAGAAGAGGATATGCACCAGGAATAAACCCCAGAGAAAGAAGAAATAAATCAGACCATATCTTGTAAAGCATTGGAAAGAATTACCACTCCTCAAACTCTCAAGATAGAAGGACATATCAAGAAGAAAAAGGTGCAAGAAGTGAAAGATCACATTGAGAAAGAAGAAATGAATCCAACCATATCTTGTAATTCATTGGTCAGAATTACCACTTCTCAAACTATCAATATAGAAGGACATATCAAGAAGAAAAATATTCAAGAAGTGAAAGATCACATTGAGCATCAAGAAATGAATCTGACCATATCTTGTAAAGGATTGGAAGAAATTACCACTTCTCAAACTCTAAAGATAGAAGGACATATCAAGAAGAAAAAGGTTCAAGTAGTGAAATATCACATCAAGCATCAACAACAAGTTCTCCAACTTTTAAATGATAATGCCACTTTGGTGCAAAATCGAATGAAACAATAGGTAGGTAAACATCATAGTGAAAAATGTTTTGATGTTGGTGATTGGGTATTTTTACTGCTACATCTCAAGCAATATATTTATGAGAAGGAAACATTGGAAATACTACATGCACTTAAGAAATGGCAACCTTACCCAATGGGAAGACACTTCAAGGTAAAAATGGATCATGATAGTCTTAAATAATTTTTAGAACAACTATTATCTTTAGAAGTTCAGAAAAAATGCATCACAAATATGTTGGGTTATGACTTTGACATCATCTATAGAAAATGAAAGAATTTTTTTTTTGCAAATGCACTGCCAAGAGAGGATGAGGATGTGGAAGCATTGTTTTGTGCTATTTCTATTATCCAACCAAATTGGATAAACTAAGAAAGGGATGAATGGAAGAAGGACAAAGAAGTATGGCCACTTATTCAAAAGTTGAAAAAGATCCCAATTCAAACAATATTGCTAGAAGTTGAAGAGGCAGGAAAAATCACATTGGAACCTAGAGCAGTCACAGAAACAAGAACTCGATAGCTATGAAATCGATCAATTTTAGAGTATCTCATCAAGTGGAAGAACTTACCTACTGAAGATTCCACAGGGGAGGATAAGAATATTATACAGAAGCTTCAAGAACTACTCAAGCATTGAGGACAACACCTTTTGAAGGAGAGGGTCATGTTAGGCCTCTATACTGCTCATGTGACCCCTTATTGTTATTATTACAACCCCCTTATTATATTGATGTACCCATATAGTGCCCATATTGTTACTATTGTGACCAATACAAGCCCACTATTGTTATTATTGTGCCCTTACATTATTATTTTTTTGTCTGCTCTGATTATATTATGACCCCTTAGACTCCTATATATAGAAAGGAGGTCTTTTCATTTGTATCATCCAAGAATTATTCATTTGTGTAATGTAAAGGATGTTTCCCCCTCGCAGAGGCTGAATTCTAAGGCATTCAACTATCTTTTCTATCTTTTTGTGAGCTGGTTTCATAACTAGGGGTCCGACATGCTTGTAAGTGCTTCTATCCGAAAGGGCCAGTAGTATCGGGATTTTCTTGGATAAATCACTTCTGAACCTGGGTCAGGCCCCAACAAGCCAAGAAAACTTAGGAAAATAAAAATATTAATGTGTATTAATATAATGTGGGTGATAAAGTTCTAAGTGATGAGTATCAATCCAGTTCTAATCTTCACCATTTATTAGGGACTTAATCTCAGTCGTTGAATCGTAAAAAAAAAAAGTATAAGAGGAGGCTTGAGAATCAGTTGGAGATACACCAAGAGAGATCAGTCAATTTAATTTTCTGGGGTAAGCTTTGCTAAGGAAATCGAGAAAGTGATAAGTTGTAGTGAGGAGATGTTCTGTTGGAGGTCGAAGAATACATAGCAGAGAGGTAATGAAGTTCCAGGAGAACAGTGCAGGCCCTAGAAGGGATGACGCAGAGGTCACAGGAGCTAACATAGAGGACATAGAGGACCGTAGAGGCTAACGCAGAAGTCTTAGAGTTCTTTAGAGGTGGTGTTGGGGATATTCTGTGGGTCAGACTGGGAGCAGATCAATAGATTCTGAGCTGGGAAATGGTGATGCAACTCTTGGAGTGATGCACTTCATAAGCAGTGCTTGGAGCATCTTTCACTGTGCAGCATAGGGAACAACCATAGTCGTTGTGGGATTTGATCATCCGCTTTATGATTTACTAGAATATTTATCTCCAGATATAGGTACTACTGATGGGGATATTTTATGTTGGGTGAGCCATTTTTGGCACCATATTTGTATTCATGAAATCTACTTAATAATATAAACCCTCTATATGCTGCACCAATTTTCTCGAATTGGGTTTTTCCGGGGATGATTGTCCAAAAATAACGGTGTCCCTTTTGTTATTGTCTCAGTTTATTTCAATGCCTGAACTGTATATTTGTGAAGGCTGCAATAGTGTTTAATTCGATATTTATGCAATTAAATAAACTATTAATGTAAAGAACAAGTAATATATTGTTGGGCGCAGGATCCCCCAAGGCAGGTTTTGGGGCTTAAACCGGGTTTTGACTAAATCCGATGTAAAGACTCTACATTTTATGGGCACAGAGCGCAAACTTTTAAATGAGTCATAGGGTTGTTCGCCCTAATTTTTGTAATGTAATGTTGGCTTTAGAGATCTATTATGGTTCCTGGACCATGGGATTGTATAAATAGAGTGAGGCTCTAAGTTCTAAAAAAGTAATGAAAAATAGAGATCTAAGATGAAGAATTGTGTCTTATATAAGTGTAGAGTCAAGTCTTTGGGTCATAGAGTAGGAGAAGGCTCAATAGCTAAGTGCGCAGAGGCCTAGTAGTCCACAGCTGAGTGCGCAGGTTGATTCGAGTCTGTAACCTTTGAAGAAGTAATAAAGAGAATTTTCATATCATTTCTGTGTATCTTTTTCCTATTTTGTGTATTGAATGTATCAGGTATAAATTGAATTTCTACTGTTTATATGTTGTGCAAAATTATATGATTGTGTTGATTAAGTGAATATAAGATAAAGTATCTATTACATGAAGTTAATTAACTGTTATAGGAAGACAAGTAATATCCATGGTGTAACTTTTGGAAATAGCGCAGATCGTTGCCTTAGTAGTGCAAAAGCATCTTAGTCCCTAGTTGGGGCTACACAAGGCGATTATAACAGATTGGGAAGATATCACAAGTGAGGACAGTGTGTGAAGTGACCTACATGAAACTATTCACATTTGGGCTAAATTGACCCCTTCAGACATCTCAGGGGTGTGGAAACTTGGTTCCAGCATGCCCCCATACTGCTTCGGGTAAGACCTCAGTCCACGCTCCGTGGGCTATTGCTGAAAGGGCCGGTAGTGTAGGGATTTGTTTGGCTAATTAACTCTGAACCTAGCTCAAGTCCCATCAAGCCAACAAATGGTTCCATTGTCGGGACCAATATCTGTATAGAGATTTATGATGTCATATCATTAGAATCCAACTAAGAAGGAAATTTAAGGTTGGTTGGATAGGAGAACTCATGAATTCGCAGCGCAGGAGAATAGGAATCCGCGACTACTTATACACAGAGATCCTCGAAATCTTCTTCACATCTTTCCCTACTGAGTTGTACAAGTGGATCACGAAGCTAGCATATAGCTAAGGAAGGTGGAAGCTTGACGGTCCTATTGTATGGACCTCAGAGTTGGTGTGCAGATTGCAATCATTGGAGGATAAGATTGCGCGTGTTGTTGATCACTGGCTCGATCAAATTATAGGAGGATTCATTACTGAGTTCGTGGTAGATACTTCAATCAGTTATAACGAGACAGAGTGATGCTTTCTCAAAGGATCACGAGGTAAGTACGTAAAGTCTCTGAATACTTGGATTAAAATTCTATCGTGTGAAAAGCGGATTATGCAGTTACATTGATGTTCAAGGCTACGCACAGCAGAAAAACTTATAGAAACAAAGGAAGTAAGGGACTAGAGAATAGCCCCTTGATTACACCTCTGCGAGGGGACAAGGAAGAGATCATGAAGGTCTCTCCATGAAGTGAGATCCATTTGATAAGGTAGAGAATTCCATGCATACCAGCCCCACCCACACTGCCACCAGCTTCACCACCATCACCTCCATCATCACGAGTACCACCTCCACCACCACCACGATTCAATATAGCAAGCACAATAAAGTTTCCTATTTTCAAGGGACTGGGAAATGAAGATCTAGACTAGTTTTGGTTTGTTGTAAAAGCTGTATGGGAAGCATAGGGACTTACATATGATAATATCAAGAAAGAAACATTGGTTAGCGCTCTGCAGGACTATGTGCTGACCTGGTACATTAAGCACTTGAATAATAATTCGAATGTGGGAATCACAGAGATTCAAACTGCGCTAAATAATGAATTTAGCCAGCTGAATTCAGAAGCACAATCGATCATTGGATTCAAAGAAATCACAATGCTACTAGGTGAGACTCCTTGGGAGCTAGATAAGAGGTTGAAGTGTATTATTCATGAAGCTAATATGAATTTGACATATGGACAACACCACGAATGGTTTGTAGCATAGCTAATGCCACATTTAAGGAGCACGTTGTCGCAACAAAAATTAGCAACCCAAGATGAGGCTTTAGAGATCGTGATGAGGCTACATGAGACCCCAATGCAAGATCCTAACTTGGGAGTTTAGCAGATCCACACGTAGTTGAAAAACTTATGCCTGGAAATACAGAGTCTAAAATAGGACAGGACAGCTTGGCCAGAAGTACGCAAAGAGGTGTCGTGCGTAAAATACAAGGGTTAGGGTCACGACAAGGACCAATACCCAGTGTTCACAAATTATGTTGTGAGAGGAGGACTGATGCCATTAAGGCCAAAATCACAAGCACGACCTAGTGCGGCACCTACTTTGTGGTGCACAATTTGTCATATAGGTAGAAAGCATGCAAAAGACAACTACCATTTGTTATAGAAGTACATGCAGAATTTGCAACAATTGTTCTGTAATTTCTATAGCTCAGTAGGACATGATGAGTGCACTTGTAGAAGCTATGAGTTAATGATGGATAAAACTCCCACCTACAGGGTCTAGTCTAAAAATTAGCCCCTAGACCAGAGTGCAGGGATGGCGCAAACCAGATTTTAGGGATGCAAACGAGGCCGAGGTGGAGGAGGACCTAGAAGAGGTCATGGATAGCTGATATGCTACACTTGTGGAGGGCTACGACATTATGCCCATGACTATATGAACCCAACGCGTCCATCATGTTTTTATTGCACCTTGTTTGATCATGAGATGGAAGATTGTCCTACACTGATAGCTAGTATACACAACAAGGGAGCGCTACCACCTCCCCCAACTTAGAACCTGCAGATGATGAGGTTTGAGCCACGCGAGGAAGACCCTAATATGAATATTGTGCTCCGAAGTGGAATCAAGATGGGAGATGATAAAGGAAAGTAGCCAGAATATAGTAATTCAGTTCGTAAAGCTCCAGTGAGAGAAGGGGATTTGATTTGGAGTGCACTCAAGAAACCTTTATGGAATCTAAGAAGAGCTTCGCTGACACCTCCACTTCGGGAAGAAAAGATAGACCAGAGCCAGAGGTGGACCCATCGATGCTCACGATGTTCCTGGAAACATGTATGAAGTTACTGCGCGATAGTAAGGTTGTAAAGGGATTACCACAGCTCATTAACTGATGCATAGGGACCACACTAGGAGAACTGTGCGTAGTCCAGAAGATTGGAAAGAATAATACTAGGACAGGGAGAGAAATGAGGTTAACCACGCAAATTGGAGAATATGAAATGGACAAAGTAATTTTGGATTTAGGATCGGACGTGAACGTTTTGCTGAGGTAGACATGGGAGCGCATGGGGAGGCCTATGCTCCATGGTCTCATATTCAGCTACAAATGACGAACCAACAGAAGATAATACCTCTGGGGAGATTGCAAGGAATCACAGTGGATATTGAAGAAGCAAGCATGCTAGCAGAATTTGAAGTGATAGAGATTGTTGATGACAACAATACCTACCCCACTTAGGAATTTATTAGGCCACTGACATGAATGGGGTTATTAATCTGAAGAAGTGAAAGATGATTTTTGAGAATAAGTCTCTATGCGTAGTTATACCCTTGGACCCTACTAAAGGATCACGCTACATAGAGCCGGTGCATGACTATGAAAGTGATGATGATTTGGACTGTATCTACAAGATAATCGTGCAATATCAAGACTAAGTAAATCCCACCGTGGATGGATGAATTTCATGGGAGTGTGAAAGCTCCTATACTTCATATTCCAATGAGGAGATAGAGCGATGACAGAACCAGTTACATGAGGTAACCATGCTTAATTGTAATATGATGATAAGATCAATGCGCTGCGTGTCGACAGAAGTGAGAGATCTGCCTACTTATGATGGATTAGGCGAGGTAGATGTCTTCTTGGACAGTGAAAGGGAGGTGCTGGAGAAGCAACATTTCCAAGATTTGAACTAGGTATTGCGCACTACACCCACAAGGTGGTGGGGTACACACAAAGGGAGCTTTGAAGACTGTCACGTATGTAGGAAGATGTTTCACACACAGTTTAGTAAACCTAGAATGTGATTAATAGACAGATACAATGGATAGGGTGGTCAACGTGCGCATCTATCCAGGAGGGTACAAGAATATGGGAAAAAAACCTACAATGCACATGAACTTCGCGTTGGGAGATACAGTCAATAAGCATGTGTTGGGGGAGAAAATGCGCAACCGAGTCATCAAGTTGGAATGATAGAGGGTGGATAGAACAATCGTGCAGAAGGGTATCCACACGGAAGCCCTTAACAAAGTGTGTGAAGCGTTGAATAAGGTATGGAGTGAAAAACAAATTTACTGGAACCTTCATGTACCAGCAGTCTTATGGGCTTATAGGAAAACATGAAAGAAACTGATGGTACAGAAACCTTCTAAGCTGACCTATGGAGCAAACGATGTAATGTCTAAGGAGTATATCATGCCTATTCCACGCATAATAGTACCCGCGAATATGACGGAAAGCATAGCCTTAGAAGAAGGGATCGCAAAATTGAAAGAGCTCGAAGAAGAATGCTTGGGACATGATGAAGATATTTGGTCGGGTGATCTTAGGCTCCAAAAACTCATGAACGAAAGAGTATGGTTGAAGGAGAAAAGTGCCATGGTAGAAGAAGAAGTCAAGAGGCTTGAGAAAGGAATAAAGAAGGACTTTCTTGATAAAAACACTATGTTGATAAAGCAAGATGCGTATGATTACGTTGATAAAATTGGAGACTACCACCAAGATTTGATTAGTTTGATGCCTTGGATTGGACCGCATGTTACTAAGGGGATCATAGATGGTGGCACATTGCATATGGTAAAGTGCGCGATGTAATTGGTGAAGTAAAATGGCAAACTCTTCCCAGGAAAAGTAAACGAGAATCGGTTGCAGCTGTATACTGGTGGCCCGGCCCCCTGGACTAACTGTGGGAAGCATAGTCTTAGCACTCCAAGTAGTTGGACGAAGGCACAAGACTATAAACTACTCTACTTGGGAGCTGCATGATGTTAGGACCGCGCAAAGGAGTGAAGTTTCATAGGGTCTGTGATAGCACAATGGTAGTCACACTACCGCGTGGGTTGGTTGGAAAGTGACCGTTGTGGTCACTATTCACGATGTGATACTTTGTTTGAGACCAAATGGAGTGGGCAGCAGGCAGTTAAGATAGACTTTATGCGCTAGATTTGGGAAAATTTTCCTCCAGGGGAGCATTAATGGAATGGATTTGTGGGGAACGGTCGAATTCGAATTCAAAAGGTGATATAAATTGTAAAGGGCTGACCAACAAAGAACACTTGGCCATTTGAGAATTCAGCTGTCATGTGCCCATAGATTTTTGAACCCAGACGTGTTGGAGTTGAAGGAATTGTTTGAACACCTACCTGAGTAGTTGAGATATATCTGGAAATGTAAGATGGCAACGTTTGAAGAAGCTAGGGATATCAGAGAGATGACCACTGAATAGGCCACATAGGTCATGACAGTAGAATATGCCCCTGAGAGCACCAGGATAGTCACAAAAATCCCTAAGTCACCATGGATGCCAAGACCTAAGAAAGACAAGCAACCTATGGTTCTGATGCACGTGTCCCCTAGAACCGTTGTGAACTAAACTAACCATGGAAGAAAAGGGGAAGGTGATTAACCTGGAAGCCGAGGAGGAGGAAGAGGACTTTGAGAAAATCCTGGTCGAAGAGGAGGAGGATGAAGAAATGGAGGAAGACACAGAGGGCACGCACCTTCTTACCAGGCTACCTGCGTATGTTCCTCTGCAAAAGTGGAAAGTGAGGGTGCCCAAGGACATAGATGACAGCAAGAGCTCTCTACAGACTCCGTTGCTACCCGTTGCTATCATTTTTGAAGGAGCACACCTAGGACAGGTGTCGAGTTAAATGTTTGAAGACTGGGATCTCGCGGACCATGAGAAATTCCCACACTTGGCAACTGTGCAGCTCATGTGGCCGAAGAAAAACACCATGGTGTGAGTGTTAGAGTTGGAGCAAATGCAGGGAAGAAGTTTAGGTACCGCAGTCTCTGAACAACATGTGCAGCAGGTACAACATGCAGCTGCTTAGTGCGCTGTTGAGCTTGCTATAGTTTGGTAGAGTTGGGAGGTCTCCATGCAATATCTCCACACCAAAAAATGACTTGAGGGCAAGTCATGATGTTTGTGATGGGGGCCTGTTGGGCATGGGATCCCCCAAGGCAAGTTTTGGGGCTTAAAGCCCAGGTTTTGACTAAATCTGATGTAATGACTCCATGTTTTATGGGTGCACATTGAAAACTCATAAATGAGTCATAGGATTGTCCGCCCTCAATTTTGTAATGTAATGTCGGCTTTAGAGATCTACCCATGGTCCGCGAACCATGGGATTGTATAAATAGAGCAAGGCTCTAAGTTGTAAAAAAGTAATGAAAAATAGAGATCTAAGATGAAAAATAGAGATCTAAGTGCAGAGTCAAGTCTTAAGGTCGTAGAGTAGGAGAAGCCTATGTTGCTAAGTGCACAGAGGCCTAGTAGTCCGCAGCTAAGTGCGCAGACCCCTGCAGCTGAGTGCGCAGGTTGAGTCAAGTCTGTAACCATTGAATAAGTAATAAAGAGAAGTTTCATATCATTTATGTGTATCTTTTTCCTATTTTATGCATTGAATGTATCAGGTATAAATTGCATTTCTACTTTTTATATGCTCCGCAAACTTATATGATTGTGTTGATTAAGTGAATATAAGATAAAGTATCTATTACATGAAGTTAACTAACTGTTATAAGAATATAAGTAATATCCATGGTGTAACTTAGGTAAATAGTGCAAATCACTACCTTAACAGCATGAAAGCATCTTAGTCCCTGTTTGGGGTTGCACAAGGTGATTATAAAAGATTGTGAAGATATTGCAGGTCAGGACAGTGCGTGAAGTGACCTGTCCAAATCTATTCACAGTTGGACTAAATCAACCCCTTCAAACATCTCAAGGGTGTGGAAACTTGGTTCCTGCATCCCCCCATACTGCTTCGGGTGATACCTCAGTCCCCGCTTCGCAAGATATTACCAAAAGGGTTAGTAGTGTAGGGTTTTTTTTGGCTAATTAACTCCGAACCTGGGTTAGGCCCCATCAAGCCAATAGAGATTGTAAACTAGTAATTATAGTAGGGGTTTCTGATGTGTTAGATTTAGGAATTTTCACATGGTATCAGAGTGATTGTAGATCATATACAACGGAAGAAACTAGCCACTAAATCTGGTGAATTTGCAGCAGAAAATTAGTTGTCCCTAGTGACAGTGTCGTTCCAGAGCCAGAGACACAGAAGGAGCAGTGACGTAGTGGAGAGAAGGTGACGGAAGGCTCACGTAGTGCTTGTGTTAACACTTTGAGCCAGGTGAAGGTGATGCAGTAGATGGGAGGAGCCCACCCAGTAGCTGCATCAAAGGTCCAGGCCAACACAGAGGAAGAGGGGAGCATATCAACCTTATGTGGTGCTAAGTCATCTTTCTTAGCCAGGAAGGATTTCGTAGTGTCCAAGAGTAGCTGATCCAACTCTCACTGTGATTACGCAGAGCTAGAAGGGCTCAGACTCTTCAGTTGATGGGGCTAAGGGAGTTGTGCAGATTTTGATTTGAGGAGATGGTGGGATGTTGATTTTTTCAATGCAGAATAGTGTTTGAGAAGACTGAACCAAGGAAGAGGGAAGCATTACATCGAAAAAAATTCTACCTAACAAATCTAGATTCGGGTTGTAGCGGCAAATGAGGATTAGAGAGGAGTGATTTGATAATTGGTTGAAGGATTTCTGAGAGGGAAATTAGGACTCAGAGGGAGTCTAAAGCATAGGAGCAAAGATGGCAGTGAATAGATTGAGGGATCAGGACAGATATTCCAGGGCTTCCAATTTTGTCATCTGGAAGGCTAGGATCCTAGTAATCCATGATAAACGTATCAAGGACTGTGCCTTGAGAACAATAGTTGTCCCAGTTGACCCTGATGCAAATGAGAAGTATGAGGAAGCCCAGGTGAAGCAAAAATGCATGATCCTAGACAAGGTCAAGGATCATGTAATACCACAAATTGTTGAGAATAACTGAACAAGGGAGATGTGGCACACCCTGAAAACCTTATACCAGGGCTCTTCTGTGAAATGGAAGTTGTTATTGGAAAATCAACTGAAGTCATATCAGATTTAGAAATGAGGGCAGACAGATCCCTTCCTTCTTAGGTCACAAGGGATTCTTGACTAGCTTACTTCCATGGGGTCTACACCGGATCCAGAGTTCATGGTCACGACTACCCTAAATGTGCTCTCTGAGGAGTGGGAGACATTTGTCCAAAGAATTTTGGGCAGAGTGACTATCCCGAATTAGGAGGAGATGTGGGAAACTCTTCGATAGGAAGAGCTCAGGAGATTGACGAAGGAGGGGAATATTGGTAAGGGAGTTTGAATCAAGAAAGAGGAGGAGGAGGATGCAGCTCTCCCATCAGAGGGATAGCAGAGGGTTTAGAAGAGGAAGAACAAAGACATCTCCAAGGTCAAGTGATTTGACTATGGGGAGTTGGAACATTATGCATCTTAGTGCCCTAGGAGGAAAGGCAAGGGAGAAGCTTCTGACTCAACAACTACCCTAGCAATGGCAGAGAAGGATGTTGAGACTGATGACAATTGTGCCATGAGTTCTCATGCACCTCTAGAGAATAGGTGGGGAGACATTGAGTTCTAGTCAAAAGGACTACATGATGAAGGGGCAAGATCTTGGATGTGCCCAAAATCTTGGATAACATCTAGATATGGGAACCCTTAAAAATAGTAGCATGATGATAGGTGTCGAGTGGAGCAATGTGTGATAGAGCGACAAGGCAATGCTAGAGTGCAAAATTCTATAGCAGCACACTGGCGGTTGCCATAGTGTGATAGGTACATAAGAGGTTCCAACAGTGCAGTGGTAGTAGAGGGAGCACAAAATAGTAGCAGAGGTAGCTTCAACATCATGAGGCTTACACACTAACTGGGATGTCAGTGTTTGGGTGAAGTTAGTTACTTAATTCTCAGTAAATGAGTTGTAGTGAAGTAGTTAGTAGTGGCAGTGCTATGGGTAGCATGCTGCAACATGTTGAGAGGGAGTTGTAATGAAGATGTAGCAGTGGCAGTGGAAGTTGTAGAATTTTTCTACACATCAGCTAGCTCTAATACCATGTACAACTTTTTCTACAAATCAGCTAGCTAAAATACCATGTAGAAATTTCCCACATGTAGATCACTTGGTAATGCAATGTAATAAAGCAAAACACTTGATCTACTTCTGCAAACAATTTAGCGAAAGCTTAATCAACCATGAACTACATCAATAAGAACACATATAACTGATATGGAGAAATCAAACACACATAACACAGAATATATAACCAGGGGAAAGCACCAGCCTAAAATCCCATCTTTGTATTATCATACAAGTGGAAATCCTCTTCAACATAAAAAAAGAATCAGCTCAATAGCTATCCTGCTCTCTTTGTAATCAGAAGATCCTGATGATCTTCAATCAAAAGATGAAAATCATGGACTACCTAGGCCTCAATATATAGGCCACAATACCTAGGATCTCCTATAATAGATCCTTCTCCATGCAAGGAATACTTACTAGAAACATCCAAACATCTGATAGTACACTGTCCCACATCTGATCTCAACCGGGTCTCTATCTGCACTGACATGCATCTGTTATCCATGAGGGAATGCTCAGTTATCTAAAATAATAGTTGTCACATGCATGCAAGCATTAAAAAACTATATTTTATTATTTTAACAACTTGTTAAAATAATTTAACTGGACTTGACTAAGTAAAACTAAGTCAACTGATGCTCTCATTATAGAACCGAACCTTATCTCCTTTAATCAAGGGATAAATTCCTAAATCAAGGGAGAAAATAATTGCATGATCTCATAAAGACTTCAAGTTTAATTTTCCATAATTAATTAACTCATGGAGATTAATTAATTAATATTTTAAGCTGCTGTTGAGACCAAAATTAATTGTACTTCGTGTAGATAGACTAGGGACTGCTATAAATAGGAAGGGACCCAAAAATGCTATTTTTAGAACTTTCTATTTTTGGCAGTTTCACCTCTCACTTAATGTGGCCAATGACCTCATTGGCCAAACTGCTATTTTTAGACATGCTATTTTTAATAGGTCTATTTTTAGAAAATTATAAATTTGACATTTCTTGTTGCACATTTTTCAACACTCCCTCTCAACAAGAAAGGCTTTCTCTTGAACCCGATCCTATAACTCTGGAATGTTCTGCATGCAACAAATCTACCCAGTCCACTTGCTCCAACAACACTTGGAACAAAAACACTCCCAATTGACCACTCTATTGGGCTAGGAACATACTCTGATGCTGAAGCTCTACCTACTACTGACAAGTGATCCCTCTCTGACATCTATGCTACTACAACATCTCCATGCATCTCGCACCATTGCACACCTCTCTGTGCCACCTAGCACTCTGCAAAACACTTGTGCCTCTCTCATTGCTGTAGCTTGCTAGCTATGTGCCGTCCTGGGATTCCCTGCATTGTCGCTCTCTCTGCCACTCCATCCACCTCTTCTCTACCTAATCAGTCAGTTCTTTCTACTCCACATCAAGGCTCCTGTAGCAAGTTCTCATCCAAGAGGTTGGGTACCTCAAGGATCGTGCTCGTCCTCCTTGGGACGATCACTCTATATCACCCCACCTCCTACCTAGAGGTATGGCTGCATGTGATCCCTCAACCCACCTAGCTCGAAGTTTCCCCCTACTGGAGGTCTCTACATGAGTAGATGTCTCTACTCGATCTCCACTCAGCTTCCCCTGTTGTGGTTGCTCCACAACCTCCTGAAGCTGCTGCACCAATTGTGGCTCCTCCATAATCGTCTAAGACTTCTTTTGGCTATGCATGTTGAGAGGTAATATACCCTCCCTATCAACCATCAAGTCTCTAACCTTTGCCTTGCTCCTCAAGGATTTTCATGCATCTTGTACCTCAAGTGCCTACAGGTTCTTGGCTAGCACACCAATCTATTTCCACTTTCTCGTCGTCACGAAATTTTCTAGGAAAGGAGCTGATTTTAAATCAGCAATATCTCCCTCATCCGAACTCCGATTCAGCCGATTTTTTTTTTGATTTTGTGTATTTTTCTACAAGTAATCCAAATATGTTATTTATTTCTAAAAATGTTGTATAGAAATTTTCAAATCTTCTCTGAAAACTCTCGACCCAAAACTCAAAACTTTGAAATCTCCTCTCAGTATATTGTTCTTGCTTGATCACCTGTGCTTTGATACCATGTAGAATTTTGTAGAATTTTTCTACAAATCAGCTAGCTCTGGTACCATGTGGAATTTTGTAGAATTTTTCCTACAAATTAGCTAGCTTTGATACCATGTAGAACTTTTCCTACAAATTAGCTAGCTCTGATACCATGTACAACTTTTTCTACAAATACACTAGCTCTAATACCATGTAGAATTTTCCCACCTATAGATCACCTGGTAATGCAATGTACTAAAGCAAAACACTTGTTCTAATTCTACAAACAATCTAGCGAAAGCTTAATCAACCATGAGTTACATCAATATGAACACATATAACTGATATGGAGAAATCAAATGCACATAACACAGAAGATATAACCAGGGGAAAGCACCAGCCTAAAACCCCATCTTTGTATTATCATACAAGCAGAAATCCTCTTCAACATACAAAAAGAATCAGCTCAATAGCTATCTTTCTCTCTCTATAATCATAAGATCCTGATGATCTTCAATCAGAGGATGAAAATCATGGACTACCTAGGCCTCAATATATAGGCCACAAGTCCTCCAATCTCCTATAATAGATCCTTCTCCATGCAAGGAATACTTACTAGAATTATCGAAGCATATAATAGTACACTTTCCCACATCTGATCTCAACTAGGTCTCTGACTGAACTGACATGCATCAGTTATCCATGAGGGAATGCTCAGTTATCTGAAATAATAGTTGTCACTTGCATGCAAGAATTAACAAACTATATTTTGTTATTTTAACAACTTGTTAAAATAATCTAACTAGACTTGACTAACTAAAACTAGGTCAATTGATCCTCTCATTATAGCACTAAACCTTATCTCCTTTAATCAAGGGACAAATTCCCAAATCAAGGGAGAAAATAATTGCATGATCTCACAAAGACTTCAAGTTTAATTTTCCATAATTAATTAACTCATGGAGATTAACTAATTAATATTTTAAACTGTTGTTAAGACCAAAATTAATTGTGCTTCCTATAGATAGACTAGGGACTGCTATAATAGGAAGGGACCTAGAAATGCTATTTTTAGAACTTTTTATTTTTAGCAGTTTCACCTCTCACCCAATGTGGCCAATGACCTCATTGGCCAAACTGCTATTTTTAGACATGCTATTTTTAGTAGGTCTATTTTCAGCACATTCTAAATTTAACATTTCTTGTTGCACATTTTTCAACAGAAGTGTCATGGGAAGCAGTACAGTAAGAAATAGTGCAGTGGATGTGGGGTAGTAGGGCAATCATTAGCACAGAGGACTGATGTAGAGGATCAATGTAATTATTCTATGGGGAAGTATTGCTAGAGCACATTCCTTCCTATGAGGGAGTGTTGATTTTGGGTAGCATGGGATGTGCACTAGACTTGAAATTTGGTGGAGAGGCTAAAGAACATGATATCTCCAAGACCTAGAAATGGTTTGGAGAAATTCCACCCGGATGAGGTGATATTAAAATAATTAATATTTTTAATGAGTTGCTAAGTCTAAACATAGGAAACTAAAAATATTAATGTGTATAATATAATATGGGTGAGAAAGTTCTAAGGATGAGGATCAAGCTAGTTCTAATCTTAGCCGTTTATTGGGGACTTAATCTCAGCCATTGAATTGTTAACATAAAAAGTATTTAGGGAAGGCTTGATGGTCAGTTGGAGATACACCAAGAGAGATCAGTCAGTTTGATTCTCTGGGGTGAGGTTTGTTGAGGCAATCGAGCATGTGATCAGTTGCAGTGAGGGAAGTTTTGCAGGAGGCTGAAGAATACATACTAGAAAGGCAACATACTACTGGGAGAAATAGTGCGGGCCGTAGAAGGGCTAACACAGAGGCCATAAGAGCTGACGTAGAGGACACTGAGGGCCATAGAGGCTGACGTAGAAGTCATAGAGGTTGATGTAGAAGTCGTAGAGGCTAATGCATAAGTTGTAGAGGGCATCAGAGGTAGCGTTGAGGAGATTTTGTAGGGAAGACTGGGATTAGGTCAGTAGTTTCTAAGCCAGGGTAGGGTGACGCAGCTCCTGGAGGAGTGACGTAGTTCCTGAGAAGTGCTTTGAGCAACTTTCAATTTCCATCATAGGCAAAGCCATAGTCGCTATGGGGTTTGACCATCTGGTTTCTGATTTGATGGAATATATTTCTCTCGATAGAGGTACTACTCTTAAGGATATTCTCTATTGGGTGAGCCATTTCTAGCACCCTAGTTGTATTCACAAAATCTGCTTAATAATACAAACTCTCTATATGATATTCTACACCCAACAGATATTCTACAATATAACAAGTACTAAATACAACTCTATTTTCTTGAGATGTTAAAAAGGCACAGTTCTCTGAAAACTAGATGATGTTTTTCCATGTCCCTAGGAGCGACCATGACAAACTATTCATCGTTGGTCTACTTGCAATGTGAAGGATAGTTGTGTGTTTGGTTTTATCACATTTTCCTTATATCCCTCCCCTGGTCACGTGGTTGTCTTTATATTTACTCCTTTTCCTTAGCTAACCTTCTTGCCAACTATCCTCACATATCCATGGAGTGTCACAAATATTGTTCTTATAATTTTTGACATATTGGCTTTTCCTTCGCTGCTATTTAAGCTCTCTACAACTTTTAAAATAGGATGCATTTCAGATTGGGAGCACAAGTCACATTTGAGAATCCATCACCTAAGGTTGGGTATGTAGATGGTGACCCATGACATATTTTATTCCTAGGAAGTGAGGTCACATTATAATGCAGATATGGTTTATTTATGATAGAGTTCAACTGCGATTAAGAGACTTAGCGACCTGGGTAGAGGTTGCACCATCGCATCTCATCGAAGATCACATTAGTTATGGACTTTTGCAAGAGCGACACTGTGACCTAGCGACCTTTGTAGAGGTTGCATGGTAACAATGCATGAAAGTCACATCCTCCTATTACCTGTTTAAGGTCCTGAGGCACCACCCTGCAATCTATAACGTCAACAGGGAGGGTGATCATTCAAGTTTCATTTGTTGTTGGGAATAGGACTGTGATTTCCAAGGATGAGGGTGAAAACAATAAGTCATATTCAAAATTAGAGAAATAATCTTGGCTCAATAATGCTTCCCACTATTGTTTCCCACGATGTGTGATATTCATTAGTATAAAACCAACCATCTTCTTTGGTGCATTTGTGACACAGAATATTCATAACCCGGGGCATAAAAGACACCCAACATGAAGTGTTTCCAATGGCATCTAACATCCATGCGATCAACCTTCCAACACATTTTCATGGCATTGCATCATTCTTGAATCTACAGTAGTGCCTTAGTAGTAAAACTCTACATGAGATTCAATTACTTCCATTATTTCAAGACAAGCCTCTTTAGCGCTACTTGGGGCCACCGCAAAGTCTGTTCTAGATTCAATAAATGATCTTTCAAAAAAATTTGAATTAAGCTCTAGTAAGGAAGCATTGTCAAAATTCTTTTCCACGTGCATTTTTCCTATGGTGCATGGCTATTATGACATGCGTCAGTCGCATTGTTGCTCCTACTTCGTCTTGGTATTTTCCATGCCTCATGCATTTCCAGGAAGCTACAATGTCCCACAAATTGACTGCAATTAGCATTTTCCATTGATACTCATAATGTATATGATGGTGTCACCATATTACATGAAGCTTTCCCATAGATATATGTGATAACATGCATGTGATGGGGAACTTTCATATATTTCCACTAAAAGGCCTTCATCCTTGCTTTTGAATTAGAGCTTCCTTTTGGAAAGTTGAACATATGGTGATCAAAATGAAAGTCCTTCATCACAATTAAACTATGGTGGATCTATTTACATATATATACATATAAAGCAATCACCATTGCTCCCAAAGTGTATTTTGATATCACGATCCTCTGCTCTCACTTCTCCCTCACATGCCTTTTGATTACCACCAACACACTTTGTACACATAAAATTTTATTCTCACAAGTGTTTGCTTACAAAAAAGCCATGCCAAAGAGAACGAGTTGGCTCAAATGTTGATTTTGGTTGGGTCCCTTAATGCATTCTCAATGAACTATCATTTACATGAATTATTATAAGCCCCTTCCCCTTTGGAATCATTTAGTGCCCTTGGCAGGTTAGAAGAACATTACACCCATATCCAACACATGGATATGCTCTCAAATTATGTCTTTCAAGACCATACAAGCACCATTTTACATATTTCAAGGGCCCACCATGCAATAACCCAAAAGCATTCCTTTGGATTGCACTTTGGAGAACATTATGTCTTCCTTATATAAGCTTATGTAGTTGATATCTCACATCTCAATACAAACTATTTTCTTCACTATTCCTTTCTCTGACCTTTTGGTACATTATAAATGTTTCCTCCCTTTATAATTCTCTTGTTCCACCCTATATAATATTTTGTGCATCTTTCAATTCATGCATGTGTTGACGATCTATTGCATGATTTAGAATTGTGTGAAGGGTTCATGTGGAAATACTTTATCCTCCATCTTCTCTACATTGGAGTATTGTTATGTCAAGGCATTGTTTGATGTAAGTTTTGCACCATTTTCCACAGGCACATGTTGTCTTAACTTAATTTCTTGCAAGAAGATGAAGTAAAACTTTTCATTAAGTCATTCCACATTAATGAGAACATGGAAAATACATAATGATAAAATAATCCACTTAAGGACCACATATGTAATCATCCAAATTAAGGTGTTATGAATTGTATGATTTGAGCAAGACATACATAAATTTGGAAAGAAACTTAACTTTCAAGCACCTTGATGGGCCTATTAAGTGCAAGTGACATTGATATATGATGTGATTCCTAACATGAATTCAAGGTTGAGACTGTAGGCTAAGGAACAAGTGTAGAGTAAAGGTATGGCCAGTGACAAGGCATATAGCCACAATTTGCATAACCTAAGGAGTGTGAATATTAGGGAACTATGTCATGATAATCAAATTATGAACCACAATACATTCCAAGAACCAAGATGATAAATGGCAGGCACACGTGATAAGTTTCCATAGGGTTTGGAAATAGGCTTAAGTAATAGAAACTTTGATGCACAGGTTGAGAGGGGGAAACAATCATCATCCTAGAGAAATATGAAACCCACATTATTCTTTTCATGATGTCATACAATGATGATGAGAATTTTCCCCTAGAGGCATACAAATCAGGTTAAAGCATGAAGGTCGCACCCATGTTTAGACAATCTAGGTTTCTCCGAAACCTTAATATGGTCAACATGGGGAAATCCAAATTGAAATATTGCTCATCCACATATAGTTATTCTACTAATTACAATGGATATTATGGAAATATAAGTTTCAAGGTCATGGGATACCCTTAACACATCCTTGAAGAGACAAACCTTCAAAAACTTAATATAATCATGTGGTCAATATCTGAGATAAAACATGATATGTTGATTCAATATGTAAAGCGCGAGTGGGCACATCAATAGGGTTTGATAAGAAGCGTTGAGGGGAGGGTAACCAATTGAAAACCTAATCAAACCCTAATGGTTCAATGTGAGCAAAGGGGGACCCACATTTTTTAATATGCCCAACATTTTGGGTGTTGTTGTAGTGGCTACAATAATTGGTGGACCACTGGTAAAATCCAACATCTCTAGTTACATCCTTAAAATAGATTGAGTCTTGTGAATGGTATAAGGAACTATTGAATTAGGTACTATGGGTACTCCTAGGGTTTCTTAACCTTTTACAGGTATGCCCTTACCCTATCTCCTAGCTAAGTCTCATTATTCATTAAAAAACCACATCAGAAGTCACATATGTTAGTAGTTAATGATGATGTAGAGAAAAAGGTAGAGGGTTTATTGTATTCAGAATTTTTAAAATACAATTTCTGGTGCTTCTCTACTACCAGTAGGCCTCGATAGTAACTTTGTGGAGTCACTTCAAGAAATCACAAATGTTGCTCCACTGGTAGCGAGCCTATTTAGTACCTCGTCAAAGTCATTGCATCACCTCTTTGTGCATGAAGCCTTTCTCAATCCTTTACCATTTATTTAGTTTTATTTTATTTCTTATGAAAATTGGAACTTATTATTAGGATTTTATTATGCAGGGGAAGATGAGGGATCCTGACATATTTTAAGAGAAAGAGAGTTTTTTTTTTGTTTGATAGAAACTGAAAGATATTTTGATTTAGGTTTGCTCTCATTCCTTCGTTCCATGCCACTTATCTGATGAAAAGGTGAACAATGAACACATACCAATAAATATCCAGGATCAAGTTGGAAACAATGTTCAGGTTATAGATATAGGTCTTTTGAACTAATTAGAGTCTCTGTGAGTACCTGCTTGTATTTTCCTTATTAATGAGATAAAATAATATGAAATGTCTCCTGGACATGGTTTTAATTACTATTTCTATGAGTGGCTTCCATTTGGAGCAACCATTACAACCACACACAACCATTAGGGTTAGGGTTGTATCACTAGGGCAAGGTGACTAGCAAATCTCTTCAAAGGTTTTAGTATGCGCGAAGAGTTCAAGGCAATCTTTAGGGTTCGAGAATGTGAAAAAAGGCATAAAAAATTTCATCATATCACCAAAGGTTTGAAGGGCTCTGAACTAACAAATGGTCATGCGGTATCATGCAGGAAAAAAATCAAATGTAAGGCAAGGTCAACAACATGTTACACAAGAAGGTGAATGCACGATGTAATGTAACAGTCAAGGATACAATGCAATGCTATGTTATGTAAATGCAAGGAAGAAATCATCTAAACACATGAAAGAGCCATGCAATAAAAGACTTATGAAATTCATATGTAAAGAGTTGATGACAACGAAGCAAGAATGAGCAATGAAAGGATATAATTTCCATCTAAATACATAATATCAAGCAACAAACTAACTTGCTACAAAAACGAAGGCATGAAAAATCATAACTAAACCTTAGCCATAAAATCAAACCCTAATGAAAAATAAACCCTAATTAGCAAATTAATAAGAAAAATATAAAACATAACTAGTCTAAACCCTAAAAGCCCAATTTTAACCAAGGAGGAGGTTGTTCCAAGTGAAATCAAACTTCCAAT
Organism: Pinus tabuliformis; assembly: GCA_031772625.1. NCBI lineage: Eukaryota > Viridiplantae > Streptophyta > Pinopsida > Pinales > Pinaceae > Pinus > Pinus tabuliformis. The sequence goes on from CM062805.1 coordinate 577,369,419, forward strand.
GTAGTCACCATAGTAGTTCCTCGCCTGCAAATAAAAATATGTCAGCGATTGTAACTGGCATAGAGTGTTATGAAAAAACCAAAATACTCACCTGTGAAACATGAAAAATGATAGGAAGGCCATGTCTACTTATAGGAAAATGTTCCATAAAATACCGTTCAAGCGAAGTTGCAACCCTATCCTTGTAAACAAAAGTATAAACTTGAAAACCATGATCATCCAACCATGAGACACATTCATTCTTTCTTAATTGTAAACCCAATGCAATTATAGCAAGGTGTTAGCTGGTTACAGAGGAATTTTCTAGATAAGGTCCTTTAATCCATTCATAAATCCTATCATGATATCGAGGAGGATTAACTTGATGACTTTGAATAGATGGGCATTTTTCAGGTGCAATTGAGATACCAGAAAATACAAGCACAAAAACCCTAATTTCAAAAACCCTAGTTTGAGGTTGTTCATGGACTTTGTCAATGACGTGAGGGTCTGGCAAAAGCCAAAGTGCCTCACCATCCTGACATACTTTTGCACCCTCAAATAATATATCATCAAACATAGGTTTTTTCACAAAGGTCTAAAAATTAATGCACATGGTCCCCTCAAATGTTTCATCAAAATCATCACTGAACGTATTGTTGGTTTCCCTACTTGTTCTAGTATTGCTAAGATGGAAGTTAAAAATATAATATTCTTTTAATCTCGAAGGTGAAGGAGAATTAATCAAAAGAATCTCAGTAATGAGATAAGGTAAGTGATCCTCCTCACAAATAGTTGAATGCAAAAAAATCATCTTGTACCTGATCTTGATCTACATTAGCTTGGTGAGAATGAGAGGGATTTGAAACAATGGCTTGCATACCCTCTTTAGAAAAAAAAAATTAGGGCATAAAGGTTGACACATATCAAATGACAGAGGATGGGAGGATGTGCTCAAAGTTTCATCACTCAAATTGGAGGTTTTCCAAGATGATTTTTCATTCGACAAAATGATGTCGAGAGAAGAGTGGAGCACAAAACCCTTAATTTTAGAAACCTTAATATGACTTGGCTCAAGGCTCTTATTAGGATTGTGATAAAAAACATAACTATCAGTGGAAGCTAAAGTGCCTCAACTTCTTGTTGAGTCTGCAATCCTTCAAAAGGTAAATCATCGAATGTCGGTGGCTTCATACGATTATCATTTGGATATAAATTACAATCATTAGAGGTGTAAGAGAATATGTCCTCGACAGAATGAGAATCAATGAAGAAACCAATTTGATTAGGTTAGGTATCTCACACATAAATATCTTCTTGGATTAAGGGTGAATATAAATGAATCAGAGTAGCACCTTGAATTTGTGAAGATGTAAGGTCTTATTCTTGACTTGTTAAAGGTTGTGGATAGAGGAGACCAGGAACAAGATATTCAACATTCTCATGTTGTGATTATGAAAAATCACCCTCATGTACATGATCACATCCAACACTAGTAGGATAAATATTTGAATGATTCGTATAAATCGTTGTTGTAGTAGAATCATGAAATAAATTAGGGTATAATGGATGAACAAGTTCAATTGAAGGGGCACTAACTTCAACCAAATTTAGTTCAGAGCTCAAACCCTACGCATTGATATCAATCTGAGAAAGAAATGAATCAACATGCATACCATGCTCCATGGAATTGACTGCTGTCGAGCCGTAAAAAGGATATTTTTCACCTCTAATTACCTCACATTAACTTGTAAATCTAGAAACGATTTGTTATCTTAAGAGTGTACTCAGTTAGAGGTGGTCATTTGTCAGAGTAATTATAGTAGTATAGTGCTCAAGAGAATACAAGAGTAAACAGATTCTTAAAAGAAAATCTACTTACAGCAAAGCACTTTAAAACCTAAATCATAAATTTAGAAGACTAAGTAAATTATTAGTCAAGGGTATAGTAACAATAACTCATCCCTCTGTAAACTAATGTAACTAAAGACAATCAAGGAACAGATCACCAATCTGGGAACTAGACAACGAATGTCAATGCTTGCTACATCTCCAGATCGTTCAATGCGATGGCAATGCAAATAACAGGAAATCGAATAGCAACCAGAATTGAACAACAACTAGGAAATGAAACTGTAATTAGTCTTGATACACAGTGAAACCTTACTCTAAGAAAATGAAGGCAGCAATCATACCCTATAGGAATCAAAGAGAAATCCTTACTCTAAGAATAAATCGGACAGCAAATAGAAATGGAACGGCAACCAATTACCAATGAAATATAGAACAACACTTAGAGCCAATGATGAATATACAGTACAAAAATAAATAACACACATAGCACATAGAGATATTAAGAGAAACAGTAATTGGACTCTGATACCACAAATATTGATCTCAGTTATAGAGGATAATGATTGCAATTCATAATGGAACAACAATGTCATTTGAACAACAATCATAATGAAGTATAAACCATAGATGAATACTATAATACCAACTTAAGAATATTATAGCTCGGTTACTCTGTAATTGAATAGAAATAGCATTCTGTAAAGAACAGTAATGTTACATTAATGACCTAAAGGAACAACAATACATTATAAAGTCAAAATGAACAATACGACCTTCCTGTTACAGAGAACGATATTGTAAATATAATAGAGTTGTGATATAAAATAAAAAACCACGTCGGATTACCGATCAAAGATGATAATGCAAACCACACACGGACTAAAGGTAACGGTACAGGAGCAAGTGTTCCACTAGGGCCGGGCCCTTAGCTTCCAGGGACACACCACTTGAAGTTATTCCAGAATCAAAGATGGAACAACAACCATATTTATATTAAAGCATTAAAATAGAGTTATAGTGGATCACTTCTCAACGAGAGTTCATGATGAAAGTTTTGAATATAATGAGAAATTACATAAAAGTAACAACAACCCATCCCTTGGGCTAGCAGTGCTGCCCCTTTTTATAACAGTCGGGAGGAGATATCAATGATGCAAAAATATTTAAGATTCTGATCCCTCAGGACCAAAGGATCCTGAGGGATTCGCCAAACTATTAATTCCAGTTATCCCTTTGTTTTCTTACATCGATTCGATATCTCCCTTTCCTTTCCTTGGCTGGTATGCTTCAGTTTCGATTGTCATGTCTGCATATGGTTTCCTGCCACAGGGACAACAATTAACTCCGCTCTGTCTTTTTCCCTGGGATGGCAATCTTTTGTTTTTCCCTTTTTCTGCATAAGAAAATGGCGATTATTATTTATCTTGCGTTACATACAATCCTCATAGATTTTGCCATATTTTCTTATTAATTACCTAGTTCATAATGCAAATGGATTATAAGTCTTTAAAGAAAAGATGACAAAATAATAAATAAAACATACCTTCTTCAGTACTCCACACACACCCCTCCTTACCCTTTTTCATGCCCTCATGAAAACATTGTAGTTGACATGTAAGGTAGTGAGAGAGTAAGTTGGATATGGAATCTCATGTGGTGGGCTACAGCCATGATGCCTAACTAGGTGTTCAAAAAGATGGCCTATATGGACCTTAGGCATCTCATACAGGGTTTGGTATCCAGGTGCAGGGTGTCAAATAATCGGACTCTGAAACCTATATCCTAACAAAGATGACCCTACCCTCAAGATAAGATCACCATAGAGGCTCAAACGATCAGCGGCTAACTTAAAGTTCTCATAATTAAATGGTTCCCTGAGTTTGATGTTCAGATTAGAGGTCTGATATTGATATTTAGCAGCTGCAATGGCAAGGTCCTAGATGCTAAAGAAGTATTATATCTAGGCTTGCCAATTGATTACTGTATGAATGGGTCCTAACGCATCAATTACGCTCGGAGTCCTCATGAGGCTCTTGTGTTTATTCCATAACTGTAATGGATCTCTAGGCTCAGCTCTTACCCATAAGTCTAATCTGTTTTCTTGTCTTTGGAAGGTATTATAGGCTTTAAGCCATTTGATTTGATTAACTCCAAATGAAACAAATGCCTACAGTTGGATATCCCCAACGAAAGGGCTAGGGTCCTGCTCTATATCCTGATCTAGTACGAGGTTATGAAGATAGAATTCACACAGTAGTCTTTGAACCTTTACTCCATAGTGCTTACAACAATTTATAAAATCATTAATGGTATTAATTTGTATAGGGGCTCCTACTTTGATGGCCTTAATTTTCAATTGAAAATATCGTTCCATTAAAAACAAGGCATAATTCTTGGCAGGGGCTCTACATGCTAGGACGTTAGTGTACAAAGAGCATAAGATATCCATCTGTCTGATAACTACATCTAATCTATGAGTTACCTTTGCAGCTTTTTCTTGTTCCTTTCGCCATCCTTCAAAGGCCTGGCTTTCAGATAAATTGACATTCTTTAGCTGTTGTTTTAATTCTTCATACTTTTCTTGAGAAACCGTTTGTTCTATGAGTTTCTCTACTGCTTGCTGAGCTTGCATCAAACGCTCTCATAGGGCTACTATCCTTGGATCGTTGTCCCACATAGTAATGGCCAGTGGAAGATTTACTTGGATCTTCTTACTGCGTCGCCTCATGTTTATAGTCTGCATTCCTTCAGAGGACTGTGCCTTTTTCTAAACTTCCTTGTCATAGGCAAATATATCGTCTGTCTGCACTTCAACATGGGCAACAGTATAATGTTGTTCCTTTTGCTTTTGAATGGCAATCTGCGCTTCAACAGGGGTTTGAACGACAGATTGTTCTTCAACAGCATTTTGGACAGCAGACTGTTCTTTGATAGGGTTTTGAAGAGCATGGGTCATCTGAACCTTTTTCTTAGGAGGTCCCACCAGAGTGGTTGCATGTCTTACTGCTAAAGTCCTTTTTGCTCTCTTTCTCATTTTCAAAACCCTGATTTGTTGTCGAAGTCGAGCTATCACATTTAGTAATATTTGTTGCTCCTTTTGTAATTGTTTAATTTCTTTCGTTTCCTTAGAAGGAACAACTATCTATCTACTCAGGACTAGACCATTATCTTGGCCAATTCCCTGGTTTTCTTCTTGGGGTCCTCCTTCACTAATTTGTTCAGGTTGCTCAAGAGTAGAAATCCTAGCCGACTCTGTTATTTCCTGGGTAACTTCTTTGTCGACCCCTTCTTCTTCATGCAATTATTCTGGTGTAGTCTGGCTAGGAGCGGATTGTTCCCCTTCTATATGTTCATCATTTTCTTCCTCTGTAATACTTACATCATGAACAGAATGATTTTCTTCGTTTTCTTCCTCGTCGCGCAATTCTTCGGGTGCATTGTTTTCCTGAGCAGAATGCTCTTTTGGTTCTTCCTCAATCTGGAGGCCTAGTGGGCTAAGAGGTTGGGCATATTCACCCATATTGGTCAGACTTTTGGCCAATTCGTCCTCTTGCAATGGATTTTGCAATGGACTCTCATCGCATTGCTCTGTCTCCGCCTCCTCCTACTCAGGCTGCTCGGTCTCTTCCTTTGTTTCTCCTTCCTCATTTCCTCCTAATTCTTTCTCATTCTCTTCTCCTTCCAATTGCGGGGGTTTCTCATCCCTTGAGACGTCTATCTCCACAGGTTGGTTGGTATTCCCTTGGGAATTTTCCAACCTCCCTCTAATCTGTGCCAATCTAACTGATTTTCTCCGTTTTGATGGTCTATTCGGTGCTCTGGCAGTATGTTTTCGTTTTGGGGCTGGCGGAGTCGGTGCCCCATCTATCATAGAAATTAGTTATTCCCAGCTGCTCTATTGCTGAGCTAGACTATGGCTACCTATCAGTCGTATCAGTCCATGGTGACTTACTACCGATTCTACATGTTGCGACTTTTTCATGCCTCGGGCAAAATCATGAAGTAATGAATTTAAAAATGTAGGTAGGTTCACAAAGCATTTCTCTTTTAATACAGCTAAGATTTTAAGGTATCGTGGTCTTACCACATCTTTCCTGCCTTCACAGGTAATGTAGCTCTGGACGATCTTCGCCAATTCTGCCCATGGCTCTCCTAGTGCTGCTAGTAGGACTTCCTTTCCTCTGGCTGTCAGGTTCTGGCCTTCATCCTGGAAGATCTTCATGATCTTTTGCAATCTCTCGTTCTTTAGAGTCCACACAGGTCCAGTGGTTAGCAATCCCGAGACCTCTGCAATTACGTCATCTGTGACTGCTATATGTTTTCCCCTTACTTTGGAGTGATATTCTTGCAAGTTCTGAAAGAATTCTATTGCCACAGTCTCATTGGATTCCTGTAATCAATTAAGATAGACTAACCATCCTCCCCTTGCCAAGATTTCTCATGCAGCGTCAAAAACTTTCAATACCTATGGTTCTCTTCGAATTGAACTTCCTCCCATGCTTTTAGCTCACTGTAAAAACGTGGAGATAGCAATGGAACAACAGGTTGTTCAAACTGTTAAAAACATAGAGAAAATAACGAAACAACAAGGCTCGTTCAAATCTTACTAATTGCTACAGAGTATAATGCGAAAATAGCTTCGGGATAGCAAGGCATGCAAATTGAAAAATGAGATACCGTTAAGCCTTGCTATTCCCAAGTAAAAGTTTGGCGAATAATAGTCTGACACGTATGCCAACAAATTATGAGGTCAACCTCCCCCCTTCAATGTGATAGGCCGTCAAATGAGGGAGCGACATGCTGGACTTTCTTGGTACAGAGTCATAAAGGAACAACGCATGTGGAAATGCCATGTTTACAAAAGGAGCAGGTTGTCGAAATCGAGGCATATAATAGGATTTCTTAACAAATAAGAGAATGTTGTCATATGATGCGAGGCTGGGAAGATAAGATAGCTGATGTACACAACCAGTCTAATGCAGTCATTATCGAATTTTCTTTCATGATTGGTTGTGATAGATTTTTCATGCGTTTAATGGTTCAAGAAAGTGATATACATAATCTTATTTGATGGATTACAAAGGTATAAGATAGAGAAGCGTGTTAATGATTGATATTGGTGTATAAAGAATGTGACTTCAATACCATTAACAGAGCTCTGCTGCCGATAGGTGTCCATAACCTTGGCAGAGTTGTTTATTTCAATCATGGAACCATGATCCTTTGTGTATGCTTAGGAAGTGCTATACAATGTCACAATGGAGGCCATTATTCTGGCTTGGTAACCAGTTAAATCATAATGCCATTCACCAGGAAGGAGTGAAAGGTGGGCAGGTCGGCTCATGATGAGACCTCCTGTTCCAAGGACTCTTTTATTTTTTCTGATATGCCTCTTGAATCATATCCTTAGTGTGATGGCCATAGTGGGAATGCCACTTCACTTTCATAGTGGGAAGGGCAAAAGAATACAAGTGTTGTTCCTATGAAAAAGGAACAGCAAAAACTGAAAGTGTCGTTCCTTTGGAAAAAGGAACAAAAAAAACCAAACATGCCATTCCTTTGGAAAAGGCACAACAGAAAACCAAAAGCATCGTTCCTTTTGAAAAAGGAATAACAGAAACATAAGTACTAAAAAGTGTCGTTCCTTTGGAAAAGGAGCAACAAAAATCAAAAGTGTTGTTCCTTTGGAAAAGGAATAGTAAAAATCAAAAGTGTTGTTCCTTTGGAAAAGGAACAGTAGAAAATTCAAATGCCATTCCTTTGGAAAAAGAAGAACAAAAATCAAAAGTGTTGTTCCTTTGGAAAAGGAACAATAGAAAACTCAAATGCCATTCCTTTGGAAAAGGAACAACAAAACAAAAATGAAAAAGGAACGGCTAAAACAAAGGTGTTGTTCTTTTGAAAAAGGAACAACGAACAAAAATGTTGTCCCTTTGGAAAAGGAACATTGCTCAACAACAAAAATGCACACAAATGTTGTCCCTTCAGAAAAGGAACAGCAAAAACGACAGTGTTGTTTCTTCTGAAAAAGTAACAGCAGCAAAAAATGCAAATACAAAAATATATACAGAAACTGATTTAATAAAACAAATAAATTATGTACAGAGTGTAAAAACAGGTGAATCACTTAGTGAATCATAGGTGAGGAAGATTTCTCTTCCTCCTGTAAAATTTGCATATCGGAGTCTTCGCATAGTTGCTAGTAGAAGGATTCACGAGTAATTGGTTTACAGTATAATCGAACTCGGTGGCCATTTACTTTAAAGGTATGTCCAGATCCATCAATAGTGAGTAGATTAAGTGTGCCATTATCATGTACCTTCTGGATTTCATATGGCCCCAGCCAGCAAGTCTGAAGTTTCTCGGGAAAATCCTGAAACCTGGAATCTTATAAGAGCGCCCAATCTCCTTCACAGAAGACTTTCTTTTTAATGAGAGCATCATGCCATTTAGCTTGCTATTGTTGGATTAATGCAGTGTGTTGAAGGGAAGAGAGCTTAATTTCATCTAGCTCATTGATCTGCTGTAATCTATTAATTTGTTCCTTATTTAGATCTAGGCCGACTTCTTGTGTTGTTCGCAATGTTTGGATTTTGAATTCTATGGGGAAAATGGGTTGCTTTCCAAACACTAATAAGTATGGTGAATAGTCAGTAGTGCTTCTCCATGTTGTTCTGTAGGCCCACAAGGCTTCTGGTAGTCTTGTAGCCCATTCGCTTCTATTTGACGCAATGGTTTTTGTTAAGATTGCTTCTATTATTTTGTTGCTGCTTTCTACTTGACCGTTTGCCTGTGGGTGGTATGGAGTAGTAATGTTATGCTAGATATTATAGTTTTTAAGTGTTGCAGTAATCTTGTTACTAGCAAACTATGGTCCACTGTCTGTAATTATGTCTCTTGGAAGCCCATATCGCAAAATATATGAAACAGGAACTGTATGACAAAATCCTCTGTAGCTCTCGGCAATGCTTTTGCTTCAACCCATTTGGTGACATCTTCTGTTGCCACAAAAATATACATTTTTTGGTTTGAGGATGGGTTAATTGGACCAACAAAATCAAGTTCCCATCACTCAAATGGTTCAATAACCAGTGGTGGGTTCAGGGACATTTCGTCGCACTGACCAGGGCGTCCTGCTCTTTGACAACTATCACAAGCTTGCACGAACTTCTTTGCATCTTTGAAGATCATAGGCAAATAATACCCTGTCTGCAACACCTTATGTCTAGTTCTTCGATTGGCAAAGTGTCTGCCACATGGTCCGTTGTGAAAAGCTTTCAAAATATCAAAAATTTCATCCTCTCGGACACATCTCTTGATGTGCATATTTACTCCTATATGGAACAGGTAGCCCCCAATCTAGGAAAATCGAGCACTTCTCTGAACAATCTGCTTTTGTTCATTGGGGATCAGATGTTTTGATAATTTACCTACTGTTAAGTAATTCGCAACATTAGCATACCAGGGTGTTTTAATAGTGATAGCAAACAAATTTTCATCTGGAAATTGATCTTCAACTGCTGCTACATCCACTAGTTTTGGCATTCACGAGAGAAAGTCAGCTACATGATTTTCTTTTCCAGGTCTGTCCTTGACTTTAATATCAAATTCCTACAATAAAATCAGCCATCTATTTATTCTACCATTTGTGATTGGTTTATTTGCTAAATATTTTATGGCAGAGTGATCTGTATAAAAGATAATAGGATATCCAGTAATGTAATGCCTGAACTTATTGATAGCATGTATTACAGCTAGAAATTCTTTTTTAGTAACAGTATAATTCAATTCAGTAGGGGATAAATTCTTGCTAATATAATAAATTGCATATGGTTTTTTATCTTCTTCCTGCCCAAGGACTTCTCCAATAGTTGTATCTGAGGCATCTGATGATATTTGGAATGGCAGGTCCCAATTTGGTCCTCGAAGGATTGGAGTTGTGGACACAAGCTTCTTCAGATCCTAAAAAGCACGGTCACATTTTTCTATCCAAAGAAAGTCAACATTACCTGTCAGTGCATATAGAGGTGCAGCAATATGTGAAAAATGTTTTATAAACCTTCTATAATAACCAGAGAATCCAAGAAAACTGCATACCTATGTTTGAGTGGTAGGAGTGGGAATTAGCAAAATTATTTGAATTTTGGCTAGGTCTACTTGTATGCCAGTTGTTGAGATATAATGGCCTAGAATAAGTCCTTGAGTCATCATCATATAACATTTTTCATGGCTTAAGCAAAGCTTGGTGGCAATGCAGCGCTGTAGGACATTTTCCAATGTGTCCAATGCTGGGTCAAAATCATCTCCATATCGCGTAAAATCATCCATGTATACTTCGAGCCCCTCATTTATTAGATCTAAAAAATGCTGAGGATAGCTCTTTGAAATGTGGTAGGAGCATTGCATAAGCCAAAAGGTAGAACTCTGTAGGAAAACGTTCCCCAAGGACAAGTAAAAGTGGTTTTATCTTGGTCTTCAGGGGTAATTTGAATCTGATTGTATCCACTGAAGCCATCTAAGAAAGAAAAGAATTTCCTTCCTACTAGAGTGTCTAATACTTGATCGATGAATGGAAGGGGAAAGTGGTCTTTTTGTGTTGCTTTGTTTAACTCTATATAGTCTACACAAATCCTCCACTTTCCATTCTTCTTTGGTACCACAACAAGTGGAGAGACCCATTTACTGTTGGAGATAGGGTAGATGAAGTTAACATCTAAAAGTTTTTGAAGTTCAACTTTTACAACGTCTTTTAGATGAGGATTAAGTCTCCTTTGTGGTTGGCGAACATGTCTTGCATCCTTTTCTATGTAAATGTGGTGTGTACATAACTGGGGATCAATTCCTTGCATATCATAGTAGTCCCATGCAAATGCTTCTTTATATTTCCTCAATAGTTGGATGAGCTTCTTTTCTTGTCCGGAAGTCAGGTTGGCATTAATGCTTAAAGTCTTTCTTGGCTCAATTTCTACAATTTTTCTATGTGAAACAGAAGTAGTAGGTATTGTTTGATCGTGTGTATCTTTAAGAGGGTCCTCTTCTAATTCATTATCAAATGCCGCTTCTATCATGTGACATTTTATGTGGGATCTGGGTTCAGCTTGGCTAATGAAATTATTAATGGCATCATCTTCTATTTGGTCTTTGAAATCAAGGGCCTCTTGTATGGTTAATGGAGATCTAATATTTTTGGTGAGGTATGATACAGGATGCTTGTTAGTTTTTATTATTGTGACACTTGGCTGCACTGGGGGGTATAAAGCTAGATTCTTAATATCCCCCCCCCTAGTAATGGTCATATTTCCTTGTCGGCAACCAATATAAGCATCGGCAGTCGCGAGCCAAGGTCTACCTAAGATCAATGGATGTCCATCAAGTAGTTTTTTGGGGTTTATTATCCGGAAATCGGTCGAATACTCCCAAGAGTCAACAGATACCATAACATCTTGTAGGGTGCCCTCTGGCCTAACTACAGATTGGTCAACCAGTTCTAATAAAGTGGAGGTCGGTTCCACTGATGTAATGCCCAGTTTTTGGAAAGTAGTGGTTGTTAAGATGTTAATTGCAGCTCCTAGATCAACTAAGGCATTTGAGAAAGTTTCACCATAGATTTGTATGGTTACTATTGGATTTCCTGGGTCTTCATATTTAACGAGTGTTTCTTTTCTTGATAATAAGTCAGATAAAGTGCCAAGTACTTGGACTTTTGGGTTATTTGTTATTGTCCTCCTTGGTTTCTTTATGCATAGTTATTTGATAGTCTTTGCATATATCGGGATGTCTTGAATGGCTTGGAGGAGTGGGATTTTTATGTACAGGTTTCGTAATTCTCCCAGAATGTCAAAATCAAGATATTGTATAGGTTGATGTATAATTAAGTGTTCTATGAATGGAGGAGAGGGTGTGGTTGCTGGATCATGAATTTGTTGTCTGGTCACATCTTCTTCTTGTAATGGTTGTTCTATAGGTAACTAATTTTCAACTTGAACTGTTTTATTTCCCTCTATTTCAATGATACGGCCAGATCTTATTTGAAGGTCATCAAACTCCTCTAGATCGGTTCCTATCTCTGGTGTTTTGATTATTTGAATGGATTGGGCTGGTCTATTATTTGGATTGGGGTTGGGTTGGGCTCAGAGTTGCGGTCTTAAGTTAGACTGGGGATTTTGTTGTAGGGCTGGCAGTGTAGGTTGAGGGAGTGGGATAGTTCCTACTAGCTGATTCATCGGTCTTTGCCAGTTTGTCTACTAGGTTTGACTCTGTGAAGTAGGAGGGGTCCATTGTGGTGGATAAACATTGTTTTGCCAATATGGTGGGGTATAGGGAAAATTTGGCCAATTGGGTTGGATTACTTGATTCAGCCATGGAAATGATGAAGGGAATGATTCCTGTGACCAATTCACGAAGGAAGTTTGATTTTACCACATTGAATTATATTGTTGAGCATGATATTGCAAAGGCTGGAAAGAAGAAGCTAGGTCTGAAAACATACCTGTTTGTCGTGGCTTCCATTGACAACATTGATTAATAGATACACCGATTCTAGCTCTTCTTCTGCTTCCTTATATACTTCTTTCAAACCACGAAGTGAGGGGCAACTCTCTGTGGAGTGGTCTTTTGTAAAAATGGTGCAAACTTGGACTGCATCAAATGGACACTCATGGTTGTGTTTCTTCCTGCATCTGGGACAGAAGATTGCCAAATTCTGTTATGCTTCTACTTGCTTTTGTTTGGCTTGCATAATATCAAGTTGTGTTATCAACGTCCCCAATATGTGAGTTTTAAAATTTTCTAATAAATTTCCAATTTCCGCACGAGTTACTCCTTCTGCTGAAATTCTATTATCTCTTACAAACCTATCATGGTCTGCTGGTTTTAGCCTTATGCTGCCTCTCGAGCTCCTGATACATAAATCAATAATGTCAGCAAACTTTTCCTGATAAATATCTCCTTCCCCATAATGTTTAATGTCTCAATCCATTGTTCCTTCATTCCCCTCATTAATGCTATTTTTAATACATTATCAGGTAAGGGTAATGATGCATAAGGAGATCTTTGAAGATTATACTGGAAACGTTCAACATACTCTTCTAATGTTTCAATTGATTTAGCTACCATCTGAAATATTTCATCTTTTAACTCTCAAGACCTACAATAGTCCTGATATTTTTTTAGAAAAGACTCTTTCATTTGATCCCAATTATTTATTACACCACCACCTAATCCCATAAACCATCTTAAAGCATCCCCTTTTAATGTAGAAGGAAATAATTTTAGTTTCTGGGGATCGGTGGTATAGTCATATCCTCTACATAGCACATCGAATTCGAACAGAAATGCATCTGGATCTTCTGATGTAAGGCCATGGAATGTGGGGATATGCTAAAGAGGAATTTATTTCATAGGTGCATTAGCTGTAGTATCCACAATGGGGTATTGCAGTCTAGAGGTTTGGGCATTTGGCTGGTTCTGGGCCATTTGGTCAAATATATGCCAATAGCCTTCTGGGATATCTAGGAGGGTATTCCTAGGTTGTCGAGGGGGAATGGCTTTAATGGGGATGGCCTTGACAAGACTTCCTTTATTTGGGATGATGATAGTGCTTAATGTCTGGGGGGATTCAGGTTCTTCAACTTCATTATAAATGATTTTTGTAGCACTTCCCTTATCTGGGCTGCTTGATGGCTGAATTATCCTAAGAGGGGATGCGGGTTCTTCAGCTTCTCCTGTTTCTTCTCTTCCTTCATAGAGATTGCTAAGGTTCCCTTCCTGCAATGATTTTAATCTAGAATTTTCAATTTCTTGAAAATCTTGCTCTCCAGTTTGACTATGCACCTTAGCAAAGGCTACAGATGGTGATCCTGTGGCCTAAAGGGAACTAGTAGGTTGTCTAGAAGTAACTTTTCTAGGTCCTACTGAAGGCTGAGATTCTGCTTTCTTAAGGATTTTGTCTATAAAGGTTGATCAGCCAAGGGTCACTGGCCCCTTAGCTTTATCAGGCTTGGGTAGAGGTTTGGGATTCTTTTCTAGCTTTTTCTGCTTAGTCATGCACACAAATCAATTGCTAGGTTCTACCCAAACAAAACAACAACAAATATATAGGAAAGAGGGCAGGGGAGCAGGGCTATTACATACTCCACACGCAGGTTCTTACCTTCCGTTTTTAAAACCCAGTTCTTTCCTAATAGGGTCTTACACTACTTTGGAAAAGAAACAAATGGCTACACTCTTCCTTGGAAACGACGCCAAAATGTCGAGCAGTAAAAAGGGTCTTTTTCACCTCTAATTACCTCACATTAACTTTTCAATCTAGGAACGATTTGTTATCTCGAAGAGTGTACTCAGTTTGAGGTGGTCATTTGTTAGAGTAATGCTAGTAGTATAGTGCTCAAGAGAACACAAGAGCAAACAGATGCTTAAAAGAAAATCTACTTACAACAAAGCACTTTAAACCCTAAATCATGCATTCAGAAGACTAAGTAAATTAGCAGTCAAGGGTATGGTAACAATAACTCATCCCTCTGTAAACTGATGTAACTGAAGACAATCAAGGAACAGATCGTCAATCTAGGAACTAGACAACGAATCTCAATGCTTGCTACAGCTTCAGATCGTTCAATGCAAATAACAAGAAATGAAATAGCAACTTGAATTGAACAAAAACTAGGAAATGAAACTGCAACTAGTCTTGATACACAGTGAAACCTTACTCTAAGAAAATGAAGGTAGCAATCATACCCTATAGGAATCAAAGAGCAATCCTTACTCTAAGAATAAATCAGATAGCAAATAGAAATGGAACGATAACCAATTGCCAATGAAATATAGAACAACGCTTAGAGCCAATGGTGAATATACAGTACCGAAATAAATAACACACACAACACACAAAGATATTAAGAGAAACAGTAATCGGACTCTGATACCAGAAATATTGATCTCAGTTATAGAGGATAACGATCACAATTCATAATGGAATAGCAATGTCAATTGAACAACAATCATAATGATGTATAAACCATAAACGAATACAGTAATACCAACTTAAGAATATTATAGCTCGGTTACTCTGTAATTGAACAACAATAGCATTCTGTAAAGAACAGTAATGTTACATTAATGAATTAAAGTAACAACAATATGTTATAAAGTCAGAATGAACAATATGACCTTCCTGTTACAGAGAACGGTATTGTAAATATAACAGAGCTGTGATACAAAATAACAAGACACACCGATTACAGATCAAAGCTGATAATGCAAACCATACATGAACTAAAGGTAATGGTACAGAAGCAAGTGTTCCACCAGGGCCGGGCCTTTAGCCTCTAGGGACACACTGTTTGAAGTTATTCCAGAAACAAAGATGGAACAACAACAAGATTTATATTAAAGCATTAAAACAGAGTTACAGTGGATCACTTCTCAATGAGAGTCGATGATCAAAGTTTTGAATACAATGAGAAATTACATAAAAGTAACAACAACTCGTCCCTTGGGCTAGCAGTGCTACCACTTTTTATAATAGCTGGACAAAGATATCGATGATGAAAAAATAGTTAAGATTGCGATCCCTCAGGATAGAGGATCTAGAGGGATTCACCAAACTATTAATTCCAGTTATGCCTTTGTTTTCTTGCACCGATTCGATATCTCCCTTTCCTTTCCTTGGCTGGTATGCTTCAATTTGGATTGTCGTGTCTGCATATGGTTTCCTGCCACAGGGACCACAGTTAACTCTTCTCTGTCTTTTTCCTTGGGACAAGAATCTTTCATTTTTCCCTTTTTCTGCATAAGAAAATGGTGATTATTATTTATCTTGCGTTGCATACAATCCTCATAGATTTTGCCATATTTTCTTATTAATTACCTGTTTCATAATGCAAAGGGATTATAAGTCTTTAAAGAAAATATGACAAAATAATCAATAAAACATACCTTCTTTAGTACTCCACAACTGCAACTTTAGTATTATCTCAAAGATGAAATAGGTTATAGTCAGAAAATGGAGGGAGAATGATATGAGGAAACTCAGGGACAAATTCAGGAAGATGATCAATAGGCTCATGTTGAATGTCATCAAGATGGAAAGATGTTAATCCAACTTGATCATCAGGTTGTCCAAATTCAAGAGGATGTATGAGAGGTTTAGGGAGCCAAGCCACTTGATCCATTCCCCTACAAACATCCTTCATCATATGAATTGTTCTCAGCTGAAATTCCATTAGGTAATGAATTTGAAGGAGGATGAGAAATTTCACATGTAGTAATTCCCTCCTTGGAGGATTGAGGCTTTTCTCAACTCAAAGAAGTAGGAAAGAGAAGATCTGGGATAATATTAGGCGGATTTGTAATTTGGAAATTATTAGGACGCTGATAAGAATTGGGATTTCTTTTAGAATGAAAGTGTTTCCGAGAGATATAAACCAGACATCAAAATTTCTCACTCAAATACATCCAACCAACATCTCTCTTGAGGAATTCACAACAAACATGAAAAAATAGAGTATCAAAATCTTGTAGGGATTCTTGAGGTTTGATTCTAATCTTATTTATCCTTTTAGAAATATCTTGAAAATCATACTTGTCAAAGGTTTATGAAATATTACTAATGAGTTTCTCGAATGAATGGATGGAAGATGCTACCAATGTTTGGCACCTCATTCTTGATGCAACATTCAAGAATGAGGGTAAAAAATCTACCAATAACATATTTACAATGTATTCTATTTTAGTGACAAAACTACAGAACTTGAAGCCTGTGTCTAAAAATTGTTGTTTGACCCTCTCCATAAAAATTCCACTATGACAAGTGATATACTATTTTCGTCTGCACTAAAAGATTAATGTTATTGGAAAAAAACTGTCAGATAGAGATTTGAGAGGGAGCCATTTACAAATATGAGACTAAATTGCAGACTCCAAGGGCTCAAGTTGTCATCGAGCCCTCCTTCTACTACCAAATCTGTTGATAGTGTTGGATCCTGACAACAGCTAGTGGGTCTCTCGCATGTGAGGTCCCAACTATAGCTCACATTGTTTGTGATAGGAGCCTAATTTGGTATGTGGGCCTGACTGCCACTATCAATGTTTGCACTCTTGGTTCTCAGATGAAAAGGTGTCAGAGTGAAGACAATAATGAAATGAGTAGACAATGAAACAATGTCAACCCGAGATTGACAAACTATAGAAAGTGGTACAAGCAAGTTACAACTCCAATAAGAAGAAGTATGCCATGAGAAGGATCAATGAGTCAGAACCTAATTAGACATACATCAATAAGAACATGCCAGAAGTTAATTGTAAATTAGTTCACAATAGATCACTGACATGGCGAGTAATAAGTGAGAACATATTCGAAGGAAAACATACATACAATGAGTATGAACTAATCCATAGAATATTATATGTATGAATTCACACATACAAATGGAGTGAAAATATCAGACAACCAATACAACCACTACGAATAAGCATGGGGATTAGTGTAAGAAATAAAGAACATCTTATTAATGTTGCTAAAAATATAAAGATAGATGTTGCAATTAATAAAAGCCTAATAGTGGAACATCGGTTACTCATGCCATTATCTATTAGCAAACCCTAACGAACCTTAGCTCACCCTCCTAGCTTCCAAGAGCAGAGTTCCTCTAGCTCTCAAGCACAAATCGATTATCTACTACTGTTGGCTTAGGTGGGCTTTACCCAGGTTCAAAGTGTATTGTGTACCAACAAAACCATCAATCACTCACCCTTTCGGCAACGATCTACAAGAAAATCACAATCTCAACCGTTGTGATTATGAGAGGTTGCAGAACCCAAGTTTCTATAGCTTGAGAGATAATGCGCTATGGCACCAATGTATTTTGTTATGTTTCATACTTATCTACCACTTTTCATTCATAAAAGACTTTGCACTGATACTTCACTTTACATATTTTCATTCATCACATTAACATATCATAGAACAATATAAAATCTACTTGCAATCATTACTTCACATAAACAGATGGAAAACAAACACGCAATATGTATGACCACAAAATATGGCTAAAAAAATATTCTTTTTATTAGGATGAATCACTTCAATACGTTCAGCTTCTCGACCTGCACACCAAGCTGAAGGTGGCCTACGCACTAAGTTGTAGAATCTTTTAAGGTCTCTGTGCACTTAGCTGTGAAGCCTTTCCTTAAGACCCAAAACATGGACTAAAAACATAAAACACAATTACTTGTGTTCATCAGCTCTATCTTTCTATATCTTCGACAAGGAATTACATATCCTTATATTAATTACATTGCTACGAAAGCCTGGTCCACATACAATGGGCTTGAGTAAATAATCACATAAAACCCCAAAACCCCTTACAAAATGAGGGGCTTCAATCCACACTAAAGCCCTTACGACACCATGCGGTAAATATAACTTCATGAACTCTGCTCCTCAAAATGCGAAGTCTTTGACCAAAATTGGACCAAGTTGGGTGACACCCAACAAGCCCCAACATCCACATGTGACTTGTCCCAAGTCATTCAAGTGCTTTGCCCGATATTTGCTGCAATGCTCATGTAGGCATCATTATACAACTAAAGTATGGTTGCTACTTGCTTCTCCTCTCGGTGAACTTCTTCCGGCAGTGCCTCTATTATTGGTGTTGTAATGTTCTATAACACTTATTTCTCCCTATTTTGTAGCTCCTTGAGCTTATCATCTGCTACCTACGAATGTTGGAGGGCCTCATCCTACCATGACTAAGTACTCTCTATCAAAATATACTCTTTACTCTGAATCTCATCAACTTGATTCTGAAGAGTCTGTCCTTCAGTGAGACTGGTGAGCCTCTGCGAAACTGGTAAAGTCCTTGTAGTTTCACACATTTCTTCCAACTACTTATGTTTCAT
Organism: Pinus tabuliformis; assembly: GCA_031772625.1. NCBI lineage: Eukaryota > Viridiplantae > Streptophyta > Pinopsida > Pinales > Pinaceae > Pinus > Pinus tabuliformis. The sequence continues at coordinate 577,388,151 of CM062805.1, forward strand.
CTAGATCTCCTTTTCAATCCTCTGAATGTTTGGATCCTCCCGCAGTAAGGTCCAAATCTACATAGTTTCATCAAGTAATTTTCCACAGTCTGTCACTATGTCACATATGCCTTTGAGGGAATATTTTATATCTTTTTCCTTCTTCTCGCATACTTCTAGTGTAGTGACTAGCTGCAACCTCATTTGTAGCTTATTATTCTTGACTTCATACTCGAACTTCATTTCTGCAAGCTTATTCTTTGAATCCCTTATTACGAGGGAAAGACTCATGACCTTCTCTACTAGTGACTCTTCCTAGGGACCTTTATATCTAAAACTCTACTACAAGTTGTCTCGATCACTTCTTCCAGTTGCTGCTGTTGTTGGTGTGCTCCATCCATTTCCTTAATTAGCTGATCAAGATCCTCCTTGACTAAAGATCTTTCCTTCTCCACCTGAATATTTAACAACGAAGTGTGTTGTTCTCGCTCCTGTAGTTCATTTTTTATACTTCGTTAGAACTTGTGCAATATCTGAATTGGAAATGTGACGATGTTCATATTGACATTGTCCCATGCTTTTTCTTTTTCTTTGTCTTTGGTTGATTCAAACTTTAATTCTCCAGCTGGTATCTACAAAATCCTTATCCCAAAACTTTTTTCTATCCGTCACTCTGAATGTAGTGGTTGACCTATCTCCTCTAATTGTCTGGCTATCTATGGTAGTTTTTTTAACTCTGTAAAATCTTGCTAAAATTTTACAAAGAGTGCTCTATAGTGATCATCAATCTTGTTCCATGTTTCTATGGTTAATTCCTTGAATTCTTCTCTAATCTCATCAATGTCCCCATCAGTAAGGACAAGTGATATCACTCTGATTTTTTTACCTTCTTCTTCTTCCGTGTGCTTAGTGTAGTCATTGTAGGTATCCTTATATTAATGATTAATGAGAATTTCTCTCATGCCCCTTCGTCACTGATAGGGTCCTGTGTTGCATGTGCCTAATATTGCTCTCTCTTTTGCGTATTTTCCTTTTTTCTTCCCACTTGAACTGACATGCTGTGAATTGTCCTTCTCAACTTCAATGGTATTATTCAAGAAATATGACCCTTGGTCACTCATCAATATCCTTGTCCACCCAAATCTAGACAATATGTATTTGAAGATGAACTTCGTAGAAATTTATGCGTTACAATCCTTCACTGGTTTTGCTTCGGCCCACCTTGTCAAATAATCTGTTGTAGTGATTATATAGCTCACATGATTCCTTTTCCTTGGTGGATTGATAGGTTCGAAAAAATTAGTAGCCCATTTGTAAAAATCCTACAAAGTTACTTGTGGTACTTGTGGGGATGGGGTCCCCTAGGTTAGTTTGGTGTAAGGCCAAGTTTTGATGTAAAAAGATGTAAAGTCTCCGCAAGTTGTGGTCACGGAGCTTGTAGCTGGTTAAGAGTCAAAAAGGATTTTTATCATCTTTTATGTAAACTTGAGTGGTATGTCTTAGAGAGTCTAAGGGAGATAACTAAGTTGTCTATGGTTACAAAGTAAGCTGTCTTAGAGTGGAAAGGCTCTGCAACTAAGTGCGCAAATTCCTACAATAGAAGTCCATTGCCGAGTTGGAGGACTCCTGTAGTTGAGTGCGCAGGGAATTTTGAGTCTATAAACTGTTACTCAATATCAATAAAGAAGATTGTTACAGAAATCCTTGTGTTTTATCTCTTTACTTATATTATGTATGAATGCGACATATGATGTTGTGAATTGATGTCTTTATGAAATAATGATGTATCGATGTGTGAATTTACTTGATCTGTCTCCTTATCTTAACACAATTAATGTTAAGTGATTACGTGAAGATCATAACACCTTTTGTTAATTTATTGGTCACTTAGCTTAATATGAGTAAAAATTGATCTAATTTCAATCTAAGGTGCATGTAAGTAGCTAATCAACCTGTTTAGTGTCCACAAAATCTAGTCATAGACCTTCATGAAGGCCTAGAGGCTGATTGAGGGAAGTTATAGCGATAAGACATAAAGGCTTATCGATCTCTAAAAAGGTAGATCTAGGTCATAAAAGGACATGAAAATCATCTCTGGGTGTAGAAACTTGGTTCCCGCATCCCCCCATACTGCTTCAGGTGAGACTTCAGTCCGCGCACCGCAGATTGATGCTGAAAGGGCCAGTAGTGTAGGGATTTGTTCGACGCAACTAAATTTGAACCTACGGTAGGACCCCCTAGGCCAACAATACTAGTGGAATCTCATATTTTCTAGATGACTTTCCTATTCTTTGGCATATATCACATTCTTGACAAAATTCTTTTGCATCCTTATCGAGTCATCAAAGTATACTTCTAAAAACACTTGAATATATTCTTTGAAAGATACAATCAGCACACTTGAAAATATAGAAGGGGGATTCTTTAGTCCAAAAGGAATCACCGTATATTGATGTGAACCCCACTATGTTGTAAATGTTGTCTTCTTCCTATCCTCTGGTGCAATTATAATACGATGGTATCTTGAAAATCTATCCATAAATGAGTATACCTCTTGTCCACCTACATTATCCAACACCTCATATGCAAAGGGTGTAGGGAGGGGATCATGCATGCATGCATTATTTAACATCCTTAGATCAATGCAAATTATAATTTCTCATTTAGTGTTCTTTTCCCTAATCACCGTAGAACTTACCCACTCTGATTCCTCCATAGGTTCAATGATCCCTGCTGCTATCGTTTTATCTAATTTTTTTTAATCTTTTCCTTATATTTTGGATTAAACTTGTAGGGTATTTTTTTTTACAAGGTTTGCATCAATATTTAGAGGAATCTTATTAACTCCTAAGTCTCCTGTTATGCCCTTCATATATGAAAACATAGTGGTGAACAACTCCTCGTATTCATGCAAAAGATCTGTCACTTTGCTAACTATTTCTTCATCCCAATAATTTCCTATCGTTGCAATCTTGGAGTCCACTTCTGATCTTATATTTACCTTCTCTGTCTTCAATAGCTTCATTATATCAGGTATTTCTAACTTAGGTCCATTCACTTTGTGGTGGACTTTAGATTCTTCCATGTCAATATTGCAAGGGTCTTTGTCTTCTTCTACAGTGATATTGTAGCATTCTAGTACATTACATAGTTGTGCAACCCAATTGGGCTACCAAATGAATTTCACTCTCAAAAATATTATTTTTAACTATCTGAAGGTTTGAATCTATATAAGTACAATCATATTCAAATTTAAATGTCAATATAAACCCATTAACCATGTCTATCTAGTTCACAATACCATGTCAAACTTCTATTTCTAGGTACTAGTTTTCAGGAATTTTCTCCAAGGTATGGATGAACCCATGCACCCATTCTTCTTAAGGAATGTCCTTCCATGATCTCATGCAGATCTGAATGTGTTCCTTAAGGTTAGTTTGACCATCATATTTATCTACCAAATCTATTTCTACCTTACCAAACCTTACCCATATTAACCTTCAACATTCTTGCCAAGTTCCTATATTCTTCCTATGTGTACCCCACCATCTAGCATGTGTAGATCTTAGGCCCATATCCAGAGCTAAAAAACTTTTCTCTTCTTGTACCTATTCTTCATAATCATCAAGGAAATTTCTTATATTATCTAAACCATCATAGTAAGGCAAGTCACATACCTCAGCTATCATAGAATGAATTTCTTTAGTGATTCTTACACATCGCCTTCTAGACACTTCATGTAACCTTCCATGCCAATATTCCAATTCTTCCTCTGAATCTGAGAAATAGGACTTGTCCTATTCCCAACCCATTTTTTCATCTGTAGTAGGGTTAATCCATTCATTTTCTTTAGATGTTATCTGATAAATTTTATCTACATCAACTTTACTGTACTCCTCTTTAATAGGTTCAATATACCCCGCTCCTTCTGATGGATCTAATGGAACAATGACTCCCATATTGTTGCTTTCAAATATCATTTTCCTTTTCTTTAAGTTAATTATAGCCATGTTAGAAAATTACCAATCCAATCCCAATAATGCAAGATAGGGATTACTATCATCCATAATTTCTATCACTTTTAAGTTACTAGTAGTGCACACTCGTTCAATGTTTACTGTGGTACCTGATAACCTTCCTAAAGGAACAATCTTCTGTTCACTTGCTGTCTATAGCTGGATAGATAATCTTTGCAACTTTGACTTACCCATCAATTCCTAGGTTAGCTTTGGCAAGACATTGGCATGATATGCTAAATCCAAAATAATTTGATCCATGTCATATTATCTAATCTGTGAAGTAATCCTAATTTCATTCCTAGTCCTCTTCTTATGTTGGTGTAAATTGTCAACTATGTGCATATCACTCGGTGGTACTTCTTTAGAAGAACATGAGTCTATCAATTGTTGTAACCCTTCTACAACTTTTTGGTTTCTTATCAACTTCATGCAAGTTTGTATAAGGGACTTCAAAATACCTGTATCCACCTGTTGATGCCTCGAAAATCGCTGCAACAACATTGGGGGATAACCACCCGGTCCGGACCTTAAAAGCAGCTCCTTTTCCGTTTGGTGTGGTGGCTCCGACTGTTCAACTAGGTCCAGTTACCTTCTCCCTATTGCTATTGGTTTATAATGTACCTTTAACTACCAATAGACAGGGACATCAGATCACTTCTTCTTGCTGATCAGGCAAGAGAATGACCCTTAAGCTGATTTGGGTTCAGCCAAGCCACAACTAAAGTTTTGCCTCTTTGAGGAGAGGACTTAAAAGAATGTAGAATTTACTCTAAATGCAAGCTTATTCTATGATGCAAGCAAAAGAAACTAATCTAAATCCTATCTTAATTAGGTAGATATAGATCTAACCCAACTAAGAGCAAGATAATCAAAATATTGGGATTTAGATATGTCTTGTTTATAATGAATACCAAGTTAATGAAGTAGTTCAATTAACTGATATTATAGATATCAAAACACATCCTATTGAGACCTTTTAACTGAAATAATAAACCAACAACACTCAGGAAGTAGTTCACAAAATGATATTGATTATCAAATCAATAAATCCAATAATTGAATAATGATATGTGGAAATAGTTCACAACACATTATCATTCAATAAATCAGTTTCATAAGACAGATTTCAGAGTAAATAGTTACTAAAAACGAGAAATTAATCCATAAAAACAGAGATACATAATAACAATATTGAGACAAATTACCCATATTGACAATAGTGCACAAACATGAATAAAATGACACATTCCTGTCACCTTAAAATTAAAACTGATATTTGAAACAGTAGTATTAGAAATACCAATTTATTGCATCCATTTATCTGTCCTTGGTCTCCAACAGCCCTTTACATTGCTTGAACTTCTGCTTTCAAAACTAGAGCCACAATAGTGCAAGCTTTGTTCTTCATGCATAATTCAATATACAAAGGGAAAATCCTCAATAATCGCCAGATCTGAGATTTTCTCTCCTCTCTCCTACAACTCTAAATTCCTATTACAGTAGTGCTTTTAGAAGTCTAGCATTGCAGAGGAGAGCAGCCTTTTTTACATTCTGTAATCTGTTATTTATAATATTTCTGAAGGAATTTTGGAGAGGAGAGTTTGTTGAAGAGAAATCTGCCAAATATAATTTTACTTGCTCCTAATTCTGATCTTCAATTGCTGGAGCATTCTCATTGCTTGAAATCCTTTTCTCCATATCTTTTCCACTGTTTTCCTGCAAAAGAAATCAAAATAAATTAAAATGCAATCAAAATATCATTTCTGGCAATTGAATCAAACCCAATCAAATTCTATTTTAAATAAATAATTGAAAATAAAATATAAGCTCTGCATTGATGCTTGGAATGATTTGATTGGCAAAGGATATTATTGACCAATGGATCTGCAATTAGAAGAGGCTTTGGATAAATGAAATTGAAGAAAATAACTCAGAAAATTGATTTTGTTTTTCAAAATTCGGAGCCTGATCTTCTGCCTGATTTTTGACCCAATAAATGAGTAAATCTGTTGGTGAAACCTCTTCCAAAATGTTCTCATTGATTTTCTCTTTCCAATGAGCCGTCCTGGGCCTCATTTGGCCAAGTATAACTCAATTTGTGAGCTTCCAAAGTTGATGGATCAAATCTGGCATGAATCTGAAAATTCTGTTGCTGGGCTAAAAAAAAATCAAAATTCTCATTAAAAATTAAATCCTACATTAGAATTCTAATTAATTCTAAATTAATTGTTAATTATAATCTAAACTAATTATTAATTAATATTAATCTATTTATTAATTAATATCTAACTAATTGATATCATTAACTATTTATCACTGATTAAAATTAATCTAAATCATATTTAAATTTAATCTATTTAAATTGATTATATTATATATATTAATTAAGTTAATAAATATTATTTATAATATTAAATCATCTCTACACTATGCCATTTTACATACCTTTTTTCACTTATTCAAACCAACGTAAGTGTTAGTGAATTTCGAAATTCAAACCAACGCAAGTGTTATACTAGTCATGCTTTAATGCCCCTTTGTTTAATGCACATGGTTTGATGTTTTATCGCCGATCGGGAGAAGTGAGGTATCGGGTATCTCAAATATGTTACAATGTTAAAGTCCCCGATGCGATATCGCCTCGGGGCATCGGGGGCATGGTTTATGGGGTTTTGAAATATGTTGTGAATCCAAACTTGCGACCCGATATCGCATAAACTCCCGATGCGATATATATTATTTATTTATTTTTTATATTAAATTTTAATTTAATTAAATTAATTATATTAATTAAATTTAATTAAATTAATATTTAATATTATTTTTTATTTTGGTTTTGATTTTATTTTAATGAATTTTAGTTAAGTTGTGAAATTATCTAAACTACAGCTACTTGAAAAATAATTAAAAATAAAAATAAACTACAGTCACTTGAATGTTTGGGTTTTTTAAGTTTAGGATTTGATTTGGAAATTAGAGTGAATTTCTTAAAACCCCGATAATTAATAATTTAGCTGCATGATTAAAAATGAAAAATGTTAGTAAAAACTTGCTACGGGTTAATATTTAAAATGAATGCCTTATTGAACTAATTTATTTACAAAATGCAATATTGTACATTTTATACATTTTTAACCCAGCCTAGATAAATGATGAGACTTCAAAGGAGTGCCATTTTCAAACCAGTTGACCAAATGAGGTGAAACAAGCGTCAATGTGAAGCTTATAAAAAATCGATTCTAGCAAAGCAATCAAAACAAGAATCCAAAGAAAACTAAAAATTAACAAAAGCGTAGGGCAATCAACTAAAATAAAAATCCAAAAAGGTATTTAGCCAAATTTTTATAGAAAGGGTCCCCATTATTTGAAGTGAACACATCAATAATGGGGGGTTGTGTTTTTACCACAACAATGGCGACACGCGGGAGAAGAACCAGTTATCTCTGTTATGAATGAGATTTTCCTAAAATTAAAGCAAAAATAATTAAAGAAGAGAAAATTATGCTTGAAATGCTTGACTAAGTTTATTAATCTGAATAAAAACAGGAATCATCTAATTGTAATTTTTCTCAAAATTTCTCATGAATTAAAATATTTCAAAACTCTATATCAATCCTTAATTAGTTGTAGAGATAAAGCAAGTGTCACTTTACAGCTTAGCTTTTAAAATATACTCCTTTGTCATAGGTAGAGCCACTGCTGCCAGCAAACATCTATAGTTTCGACAGGGTTACCTTTTAATCATAAATGATTCAGAATCCCATCTATTTAAGAATTATTGATCTAGAGATAAATCCATTTATATATGTATTATTTTTTTTTTATTTTCTATTTTTATTTTTATTTTAAATAAATCTTAAAAGCCATTGTCCTAGTATGGTAGCCAGATAGTTGACAATGCCATTCACTGGTTAAAATTGGGCTGAACAAGCTGGCTCATGATGAGACCCCTTGTCTTATAATTGTTTGCAATCATAAGCCATTACCCTAGTTTGTTTAGCAGTGTTGGTAATGTCAGCCTATTTTTCCCCTATGATCATGGTAAGCAGGCTCACGATGAGACCTCTTATCTTTTAAGTTTAAATATATTTCTGGATTACACTCTAGAAAAATAAAACTCTTTGGGACAGGGAGAATCATTGACTCCTTAAGAGTTAAGAATGACAATTTCAAAGTTGAAGGTGCTTTGCTGTAAAGTGTCTTTACTTGGTTAAAAATAACTTTTCTTGACTGATAATAGAACTCTGAAAGATCTTAATAAAACTTTGAAATCTCAAAATGATTACAGTTTGATGAAAAAGAAATTTTCAGATTTTATGATACTTTGCCAACTTCTCTTGATTGGTAATCTCTTCCTTAAGTATGTCTAGCTTTATAATAAGAAAATCAAACTTCACTAAGAGATTTAAGAAAAAGCTAATAGGTGACTATTAACAATTTTTTTCCATGTATGCTGACCATTGTTAGGTAACAAGAAGACCTTCCATATAAATAATGGCAAAGTCACCAAAATCAAAACTGAAAACCAAAAGAAAAGAAGTCTTATGCTAAAATGAGAAGAGAAATCAGCAAACAAAAATAAAAACAAAGAAATCTCTAAAAATGGAAAGGAAAACCCAAGTCTCGCAAGATAAACTCAAACAAGAATGTTTATACCAATGTCTCCAACAATATGAAGAAAAAGAAAATAAACATGTAATCATTCCTTCTTATGTTGAGATTTAGAAAAACATACCTTGCAGAGTTGTGAATGCTTTAGGCTTTTAGATAACAATGATTGTAAAATTCAGCCACAATGAATAATTTCTGTTTGATATGAATCTTCTTATTTCTAAGCATCATCTTAATTATTTTCTAATAAAAGGAATGCTTAAAGAAACAAACTAAAGATTCAGAAACTTCCTGGTGTGGCTGTTTCCATGAAGATTATCGCTGCTTCTTGAAATAAAGCCAGGAGAAGAGTATGGACTTCGAAAATATGATCTGGCGGAGGATTGGAAACTTCAAATGGAGAGCTGCAAAACAGAGTTTTATATCAGCATAATTTAAAAACAAAAATGAAACTAGAGTGATGAAATGGAAATTAATGAAAGTGGGTACATGAATCTTACCATTGGATCATTGCTTTTGATCTTACCTGAAAGGTATCAGTTTCTCCAAAGTGGCTGACTTCTTATTTTAATTAATATTAAAAACATGAAGAAGTCAAACTAACCAAAATCATATAACCCCAAAATCATTATTTATTTTATTTAAACTAAAGCAAGCAGTAAAAATGGAATGCTTAGTGCTCAAGGGAATTGAAATCAAAAGAAATACATCAGAAATGAAAATGAGAATTTGCAGTAATGACTGTTTCTCAAAATATTATTAGTTTTATATAAACTCCATGATTTTGTAAATTGTCCAGAATCAAGACCAAATCTACGATAATAAAATTTAAATATGAAAATAGAGAGGTCTTGAATTCCATTTTTAATTATGGAATTATATATTTAAACTAAAATGTATGAGAAATTTGAATATGCTGCAAATTGGTCATTAACTGCTTTCTTACCATAGTGGTTACCCAAGCTCGCTTTTAAAATAACACATTGCCGTATCGGATGATTTACATAACATGTTTCTTCACCATGCTTCAAACTTAAACTGCAAAACTTCACCTTTATTGCTATGCCATATATCGATTAAATGTTAATGGCTCAAAGGCATGCATTGGAAGCTATCGCATCGGGGATTGCAATGGCAAATTGCTGATAAGAACATGTGCAATGAGGAGTTGTGCTATGAGATGGAGCGATCGCATGATTAAAGAAATATTATATCCGGGATTGGAGAATATTGACACTGTGCTTTCCACATCGCGCATCGCACATCGCAGAATCAGAGATTTGATGTAAGCATAAATAACAATGCGACGAAGCGATTGCGATATCGGCGATTGGCAAACTTTTGGTACCCGATATAACACGATATGATTCTTGCGATGCCGATATGCGATGAATGACGTGGCTAGTCGGCGATCGGCAACAATATTTGATATGCCGATATGCGATGAAGAGCGGACCCGATAACTTTTACAATGGAATTTTAATAACATATCGGATCCGAGACGTAAGCCCTTTTAAAGTTGTGCTCCTACCATTATTGCGATTAAGCGGACGCGATATTTTATGAATTTGATTTGAATTTCATATCAGGTCCGGAATTATGTGTTTATCGCAATATCGGTAAAGTCGATTATCGGAGATCGGCGATTCATGTTCATGGAAGTATACTTCACTTGGAAAGCTCCGATATGCGAAATGCAATATGATATATGAGTAAGATAATACATCGGAGGTCTTTGATGAACAATTTGTGATCAAAAGAAATGCTAAGAACTACTTCCGATGAAATCTTATGATGCGAATGGTCTTATGATATTCCTTGAAATTTTAATTGTGTTTTCTAAGTGAATAAAAGCAAAATTAAAAATGCTTAAATTATAATGCATCACAAATAAAATTTCCCTGAGCCTATTGCAAATTTGAATTGGGTTTGCTGCTTACTTCAAGTTTTGACAACAACTGAAAACCTGTGAACAAAACAAAACACAAATTAAAAATAAACTAAGGAAAATATGAACTAATAATGGATGAGAATAAACTTGTAAATGCGTACCTGAAAGGAATTTGTTTGTAAATTTTACCCTATGAATTTTCAAATTCTTCCTTCGATTTATCAAAATTTTGACTTTGTTCAAAATCATCTCATCATTTATTCTAAATCTAAGTGTGCAATCAGCCTAAATAAAATCTGTTTATTCATGTCCAGGGAATATAAAACTTATCAGAAATAAATATTAAGCTATGCTTCCCTTTCGAAGTGAAACAACAATTTATTACCTCTGCTCATTCCGAATTAATCTTGAGAAAAATCTGTATTGTTATAGTGACTGTTCAATAATACCTTTAGTAAATGAATATGATGCGTTTTACAGCATCAGATAATAAACTAAAGATTAGAATGAGATTAAGCCATTAATTGTAGAAAAATATCAAAACAGATTTGAATGTGTGCACTCGGCAAAATGGGCATCCTTAAGATCAGCTTTTGGCAAATTCCGAAAGGTTAGACTGACTAATAATGATTGAATTAGAATTAAGCTTATCATGGACAGTCATACATTTCATGGGATAATGGGATCATGAAGCTTTTATATCCTCAAATCCTTACCATATAAATTTCAAAAGAAAATCTTAGAAGGAAATCCCGAAATGAAGAAAAGTGGCTTTGAGGCAATCGATACCAAGTGCAACTTTAATTGAATTTAATCAAGACATTATTCAAAATAGGCAGAGTAGAGATATCGCTATAAGAAATTTCAAAAAGGAAAGCAAGAATTAAAATTTTCTGATAAGGAAAAATGTTTCCACTGAACATGTATAAGAAGGCTGATTGCTTTGTTTTATTTTAATCTACAGAACTATTGAAAATAAATTAACTACATAAAACAAACTAACTAATTTAATTCTACTCCTATTCTAACCATATGCATGAGAATGACTAGGTATAGTCATATTTCCAGTGTAGCCATTTTCTCATTTTAATCGCTGCATGTATGTACAGTTCAAATGTTAGTAATAAAAATACAAATCTAATTAAACTAAGAAAATTAAATATGAAATCAGAATATACAGTTATTGTTAGTAACTTATTTAAAATCTCTTTCTCATGAAATTTCCTTTCCAATTGAATACCAATTGGATCATAGAAATCTGGATGGATTTCTATTAAAAATTGGGAAATATTCAAAGGAAGAGATAACAGGCCAGATTGTGAAGATGAGCATTTAGATTCTTTGACCTGAAAAAATTTGTTAGTGTTATGTACAAATGTTAAATCATTGACAATTTTCCTTGAAGGAAAAATTTCCAAATAATTTTCAAATGAGTCAATGAAAAATGGATGGAAGCCTTTCAAATAAAATGGCAATTTATTAATTGAATTGAATTGCTGGCCAGATTGCAAAAATACATTCTCTCGTTGATATTGCCTTTGAGAAGATAGAAGCTTTTGATAAGCAATGAACATCGATTGACATTGATATGTTAATAGTTTTCTATGTTCATGGTTATAATATGAAACTTCAATTTCCCAATTCGGCAATGCATCAATTAAGTGTTTGATAGTAAGGTGTTCAATATGCCAGTGAAAAGTGTGAAAATTTTGCAAAATAAAACCAGAAAATAAATCTAAGTTTAAACAAAATAGCTGTGAAAGAAAAACTAAAATGAAATCACTATTTGTACAATTAATGTTACAATACATTTGGAATCGTTTTGAAATGATTTCATTTTCACAAGGAATGGCCAGAATTATGGAATTTGGGTAATTTCGAATTCCAACTTGTGAAATAGAAAATGAATTATGATTATGAATAGGAATGGGAGTTTGATCCTCATATGAATTATAAATTGGAATGATTTCTTGAATGGTGAAATCATGAAGATAATTTACTGCTCTAAAATGAGGATTAGTTGGGATAATTCCTAAATTGAAGCGTTCCTCATTTTCAGATGTTATTTGAATTTTCTCATGAGGATTCTCTTGAGAGGAATAGAAATCAACATCCTCAATGTCAGAGTAATTATCATAAATGACTTCACAAGATTCTCTACAATTCCCTTTTATCTCATCCAATATATCAAAACAAGGAGGGACAAAAATCTCATGTTCATTAGTGGCAAAAGAATGATCAATTATTGTTTCTTTATCTTGATAAAAATTTAATGGTAATTCATTTAAATCATCCTCTTTAATTTCTGAAATATCATTGATACTAAGAGGAGAAAAATTACTATCATTAAAAATATCAGGGTAAAGAGAAAAATGTGAACCTGAAACAATGCATTTAAAATTGTTTCTGTTTGAGAGCTCTTGTGCATTATGCTCATTGTAAATTTCAGATTGCAGATCATTCCTTTGCGTGCACATACTTTCTTGGGGAACGCTGCTTTGCTGCTCTGATTTTGGCATTTGCTCATCATGGAGAAATTCAGAAATTTGTACAGCAGTTTGCAGTTTATTTACTTTGATTGCTGCTTGTACTTGCTGATTTGCGATTTGATTTTCCGAATTTACTTCAAAGTAGCTTTCAGATTTCAAGGCGGCTTTTTCTCCAAAATTGCTGCTGTTGTCTTCTTGCATTTTATTAGAAATATTTTCCAAGCTTTGTGAAACCACTTCATCACCATTTATTTGCACATCCATATTGGGATTTTCATTTGTATTGGAAGGGGATGGAACAAAGCTTGAATCAATTTCATATGGATTGGGAATGGTTGGAAGAGAACAAATATATTTAAACCAATCTAATGATTCTTCTTCTGTAGGTTTATCTTCGTCCTTAAATCTTAAACAATTCAAGTGAAATCGAATATGAAAATCATTAACAGACTCATTTTTAAACCTTCGTAGATATTCAATTTCTTCACATACCTGTTCATAATCGTAGCCGTCAAATTTACAAATGAAAATTGTAACAAATTGATCCCAGCTGTGGATTGAAGCAACTGGAAGAGTTCTACACCAGCTTCTGGCTTTTGCCGCAAATGTGAGAGTAAAAATTCTGCATAAAATGCCTTCATCAATTCCTTGAAAATCATATTTTGAAACATTTTGAATAAATTGAAAGACATGGTTAAAAGCAGAAGAATTCCCCTTACCATTAAACTTTACCTGAGACAAGAGTTTTACCACTTTGGGTGGAGTATTGGAGGATGCACGTCCATGGATACAACTCCAAATTGGAAGTTTAAGAGGAGCCATCACAATAAATAAAATATTAAAATTTGAAAAGACTCCAATAGACAAAATCTCAGGCCCTCCTTCTAGCGCCAAAAATGTTGATGCCTCGAAAATCGCTGCAACAACATTGGGGGATAACCACCCGGTCCGGACCTTAAAAGCAGCTCCTTTTCCGTTTGGTGTGGTGGCTCTGACTGTTCAACTAGGTCCAGTTACCTTCTCCCTATTGCTATTGGTTTATAATGTACCTTTAACTACCAATAGACAGGGACATCGGATCACTTCTTCTTGCTGATCAGGCAAGAGAATGACCCTTAAGCTGATTTGGGTTCAACCAAGCCACAACTAAAGTTTTGCCTCTTTGAGGAGAGGACTTAAAAGAATGTAGAATTTACTCTAAATGCAAGCTTATTCTATGATGCAAGCAAAAGAAACTAATCTAAATCCTATCTTAATTAGGTAGATATAGATCTAACCCAACTAAGAGCAAGATAATCAAAATATTGGGATTTAGATATGTCTTGTTTATAATAAATACCAAGTTAATGAAGTAGTTTAATTAACTGATATTATAGATATCAAAACACATCCTATTGAGACCTTTTAACTGAAATAATAAACCAACAACACTCAGGAAGTAGTTCACAAAATGATATTGATTATCAAATCAATAAATCCAATAATTGAATAATGATATGTGGAAATAGTTCACAACACATTATCATTCAATAAATCAGTTTCATAAGACAGATTTCAGAGTAAATAGTTACTCAAAAATGAGAAATTAATCCATAAAAACAGAGATACATAATAACAAGATTGAGACAAATTACCCATATTGACAATAGTGCACAAACATGAATAAAATGACACATTCCTGTCACCTTAAAATTAAAACTGATATTTGAAACAGTAGTATTAGAAATACCAATTTATTGCATCCATTTCTCTGTCCTTGGTCTCCAACAGCCCTTTACATTGCTTGAACTTCTGCTTTCAAAACTAGAGCCACAATAGTGCAAGCTTTGTTCTTCATGCATAATTCAATATACAAAGGGAAAATCCTCAATAATCCCCAGATCTGAGATTTTCTCTCCTCTCTCCTACAACTCTAAATTCCTATTACAGTAGTGCTTTTAGAAGTCTAGCATTGCAGAGGAGAGCAACCCTTTTTACATTCTGCAATCTGTTATTTTTAATATTTCTGAAGGAATTTTGGAGAGGAGAGTTTGTTGAAGAGAAATCTGCCAAATATAATTTTACTTGCTCCTAATTCTGATCTTCAATTGCTGGAACATTCTCATTGCTTGAAATCATTTTCTCCATATCTTTTCCATTGTTTTCCTACAAAAGAAATCAAAATAAATTAAAATGCAATCAAAATATCATTTCTGGCAATTGAATCAAACCCAATCAAATTCTATTTTAAATAAATAATTGAAAATAAAATATAAGCTCTGCATTGATGCTTGGAATGATTTGATTGCCAAAGGATATTATTGACCAATGGATCTGCAATTAGAAGAGGCTTTGGATAAATGAAATTGAAGAAAATAACTCAGAAAATTGATTTTGTTTTTCAAAATTCGGAGCCTGATCTTCTGCCTGATTTTTGACCCAATAAATGAGTAAATCTGTTGGTGAAACCTCTTCCAAAATGTTCTCCTTGATTTTCTCTTTCCAATGAGCCGTCCTGGGCTTCATTTGGCTAAGTATAACTCAATTTGTGAGCTTCCAAAGTTGATGGATCAAATCTGGCATGAATCTGAAAATTTTGTTGCTGGGCTAAAAAAAATCAAAATTCTCATTAAAAATTAAATCCTAGATTAGAATTCTAATTAATTTTAAATTAATTGTTAATTATAATCTAAACTAATTATTAATTAATATTAATCTATTTATTAATTAATATCTAACTAATTGATATCATTAACTATTTATAACTGATTAAAATTAATCTAAATCATATTTAAATTTAATCTATTTAAACTGATTATATTATATATATTAATTAAGTTAATAAATATTATTTATAATATTAAATCATCTCTACACTATGCCATTTTACATACCTTTTTTCACTTATTCAAACCAACGTAAGTGTTAGTGAATTTCGAAATTCAAACCAACGCAAGTGTTATACTAGTCATGCTTTAATGCCCCTTTGTTTAATGCACATGGTTTGATGTTTTATCGCCGATCGGGAGAAGTGAGGTATCGGGTATCTCAAATATGTTACAATGTTAAAGTCCCCAATGCGATATCGCATCGGGGCATCGGGGGCATGGTTTATGGGGTTTTGAAATATGTTGCGAATCCAAACTTGCGACCCGATATCGCATAAACTTCCGATGCGATATATATTATTTATTTATTTTTTATATTAAATTTTAATTTAATTAAATTAATTATATTAATTAAATTTAATTAAATTAATATTTAATATTATTTTTTATTTTGGTTTTGATTTTATTTTAATGAATTTTAATTAAGTTGTGAAATTATCTAAACTACAGCTACTTGAAAAATAATTAAAAATAAAAATAAACTACAGCCACTCGAATGTTTGGGTTTTTTAAGTTTAGGATTTGATTTGGAAATTAGAGTGAATTTCTTAAAACCCCGATAATTAATAATTTAGCTGCATGACTAAAAATGAAAAATGTTAGTAAAAACTTGCTACGGGTTAATATTTAAAATGAATGCCTTATTGAACTAATTTATTTACAAAATGCAATATTGTACATTTTATACATTTTTAACCCAGCCTAGATAAATGATGAGACTTCAAAGGAGTGCCATTTTCAAACCAGTTGACCAAATGAGGCGAAACAAGCGTCAATGTGAAGCTTATAAAAAATCGATTCTAGCAAAGCAATCAAAACAAGAATCCAAAGAAAACAAAAAATTAACAAAAGCGTAGGGCAATCAACTAAAATAAAAATCCAAAAAGGTATTTAGCCAAATTTTTATAGAAAGGGTCCCCATTATTTGAAGTGAACACATCAATAATGGGGGGTTGTGTCTTTACCACAACACCACCTCCTACGTCGCAGTTGATACTATGTCACAATTATTCTTCTGTTTTGGCTCCGTGATAGAGGTTGAAGCTCCTGAATCCATAAAGCTTCATTTTTCCTGCATAAATACTTCTTATTCTTTACAAATATCAAACATAGGGGCCTTTTCACTAGCCTTTATAACCCGTGCAATGTCAAGTTCCTTCTTTCCCTCCTCTTTATCATTTCCAACCACAACACCACAACTTTTTACGATATTAATGCAAGGTTCATCAGTCCTTGGTACAGTAGTCATCATTTGAATGTTTTTTTTCAGTTGCTGGTTCCTTTTTTCTTGCATTTTTCTTTAGATATAGGAAAGTATTCAATTACATGATCAAAAGCTTTGCAATACTTACATGTCATAGTAGGATTCTGATAATCTCTTTCAAAATGCCTTGCTTCGCCATAGTTATAGCAAATAATATGTCCTCAACCTCTACCAGCTTGACCACCTCAACCAGTACCTCAACTTCGACCTTTATAGCCACCTTGACCTCCGTGCTATGCATGTTCTTCATTTCCATGTTCTTCAGCTTGCATCCTATATGCATCAACACTTCAATCTACCATTAATTCATAAGCTCGGTAGTTATTTTCATCGTGTCCCACTAGTTTGCAGAACTATCAATACAAGTTCCCTGGGGCTTGTACATACTTCTGCAACAAATACAAATCTTCTGGGTGGTGTTCACCTCTCATTTTACATATGCCACACCATAATCTAGATCTTATATTCAAAGGGTTTAGAGATTTTGACACACCACTAGCTAGGTAGGTTCTCAAAAGAGGGCATTGTTCCTTAGAATGACATTCTCCTACACCGTACCTCTTCTATGACTTCCTTATTTTTCTTCTTATCCTATATCTACAGAGCCAAATTTTCTAGCTGACTCTAGATCTACTACATACTTACATGGGTATTCCCTATGGATGAAGCGTCCAACATCATCACAATCTCTAAACTTTGTCTTGAGTCTCTATCTTCTACTATGACAAAGGAAATCGTATGTGTGGAAGTAGTGCAGCAATAAACCACTCCTTATGTTGCTACAAAGGCATTTCAAAGCTCACCTAATATAGTAAGATCTTGATTCTTTGATCAAATTCCTATATAGACTTAGTAGGCCTTTGTTTGATCTCTTTTAGTTATGTAATACATTGTGACTCAAACTTCAGCTTCTTGAATTATTTTATCAAGGCTTTTTTGGTGTCTCCAAATTCTCTATTTTGATTGCTAGAGTACTTCATGTACCATGTCAATTTTCTATACTGAAATGTTGTCACAAGCTTTGCTTTCTTTATATCTTCATTCTAAACTTGCTTTGTTGTCCATACTTCTTTGCATAAGAACCAAAATTTCTCTAGATCCTCTAATCCATTCCCTTTAAAGATAGGTATCTTAATATCATTGACCATGGTTCTACTTGGAGGGGGAGGGGGAGGGGAATGTTGGGTGGGAGGGGTCGGGGGGTAGAGGTACAGGGAAAACTATAAACACCCTAATTAATACTTGATTCTAACTTCGGCAAACTTCCAGACCGAAAGGGTGAATACTGCGGGGTTACTTAAGGGTGTTTAGGATGATTTTGTCCACTTTTAGACTCAATTAATAGAGGAATATAGTAACTTTCTATAAAAGTCTTTGAATGTTGTCCATGAGATCTCATTCTAGCATCTATTCTATACCTTTTTCCACTTTGCATCATTCTGATCTCTTCTTCAAATCTTTGAAACATAAGTAGCTAATAATCTCACTACATTTGTATAATCCCCTTTTCACATAACAACATATTAAGCAAGAGATTAAAATATCTGAACAGGTTACCTCACGGTCCTTTCAAAGATATTCGCACAGCTTCATTGTAAGAGATAATCGAATCTACATGAACCTGGTAACAAAACCTCCCAAAATGCTATTAATATAGAAATCAATAGCTCTTGAGATCCTATTATTGATGTTCTTCAGTCATTGTATTAATTCAGGATACCACTCAGGTTTGACTACTTAAAAGTAGTCCTTTGTTTCTGTCAATATTGATACGCAGTCGTACAAATCAATGTGAAACAAACTAAAGAAGATTTCGTATTGATCTTCGAAGATATACTTCTCCAAATAGCTTTCAGTTCACAATCGAGGGTTTCTATTCTCTTCTTATACAAATTCTGTTTCCTTTGGTTCAACCACTCTTGGATTTTCTTCTTCCACGGATACCAAAACATATCCCTCAAACAGATCCTAGTCACGAAAACGGAACCATTTGTTGTCTAAGGTGGGCTTGTCCCAGGTTCAAAGTGTACTACACACCAACAGAACCCTCAACCACTAGCGCTTTCATTGAGGATGTACAAGAAGATTGCAATCTCACCCAAAGTGATTCTAGGAGGTTGTAGAACCAAGTTTCTGTAGCTAGAGGGGAACTGCACTATGGCACCCATGTATTTTTTTATGTTTAATACTTATCTACTACTTCACATTCATAAAACACTTCACACTGATACTTTACTTCACAGATTTTCATTCATCACATAAACATATTAGAGAACAATACAACATCTACTTATAATCATTACTTCACATAAACAGATGGAAAACAAGCATACAAGAGATATGAACACGGAATAAAATTCTTATTCTTATTGAGATTAATCACTTCAATACATTTAGCTTGTCAACATGTGCACCCAACTTCAGGTGTTCTATGCACTAAGCTTCAAATACTTCTGAGGTCTCTGCACACTTAACTGCGAAACCTTTCCTTAAGGCCCAAAACACAGACTAAAAATAGAAAATACAATTACTTGTGTTCATCAACTATATATTTCTATATCTTTGACAAGGCATTACATCTCCTTATATACATTACATTGCTGCAAAACCTTGGTCCACATACCATGGGTTCAACAAAACAATAACAAAAAACCCCAAAACCTATTACAAAATGAGGGGATTCGACCTACGTCGAAACCCCTAGAACACTGTGTGGTAAATATAAATTCGTGCACTTTGCTCCTCAAAATGTGAATTCTTTGACCAAAATTGGACCAAGTTGGGTTTCACCAAAAAACTGCTACTCCCAACTCGAGTGCTAAAATTCCCCTACAATATTTCACGAGGTTATCTTACATAAGGTAACGGGGGGGGAGCTTTCACCTTCTCCTATGACCACTCATCTATCATCATGAATCTTAAGCTCCCTCATCCCTTTCTATCATACAATGACTTATACATGATCCGATCAACCTCAACAGAGTCATTGGTATTATAAAAAGAAATATTTCACATTGATAAAAGAGAGGTTGTGAGGAGGATGAAGACGATTATGAGAAACCTTAATGTTGTTGTGCAATCATGATGAGAAACTCAACAAGGTTGTGATCTACTTGCTGCATTGAATTTTTCTTTGCCTACTAATGTTCCTATCATCATAGTTGAGATAATGCTTCAAGTAGCTCCACAGATTCAACTAAAATTTGTTGAAACCACGATTTCTTGGTGTTAGGTTGTGTTATATTCTTTCCACAACTAACCCATGTAGTTAACCAGGGGGTTAGAAGGGGGGCAAAGCCCCTCCTTCATTTCACCGATTTCGTAGCAAGGGGAGTCACAGGGGGTTTGAGGGGTGTAGGTAACCTCACCCTATGGGGTCTGGGGCAGCACCCTAGAAAATTTTGCTTTTGGACCCTATATTGGGTTGGGCGAACCCACCTATTCTTTTGTGCATGATTTTTCGCACATGGTTTTGGACACGATGGTTTTGGGTCCATGGTTTTGGACGCGATGGTTTTTGGTCCATGGTATTGGATGCTTCGACATGTATAAATATGTATTGTAACATTGAAAGGAACATAATGAAAAATCAAGCTGGTAGTCTTGGTTTTGGGATCCAGGGGAAAATCTCTGTGTATATGTGTTATTCTCTCGCATTGTTTATTTTTTGTGTTTTAGAATTTGTATGCAGGTAATTTTTGTATAGGGTTAAAACCTACATTTGGTATCAGAGTTGTTTTGGTTTCAACGGGATGCCTTTGTTGCTGAAGGGTTTCACTTGGGCCTATGGTAGACCTTGGTCAGTGGGAGATCTGTGAGATCTATTCTGGTGGTGAAAGAAGATGTCGAGCAGTGGAAAGATAGAAATCAAGAAATTTAATGGTCATAGTTTTCAGTTGTGGAAACTCAAGATGGAGGATCTGTTGGTGGATAAATATCAATGGATCGCAGTAGATTCGAGTACTAAACCAATGAGAGTATCCGATTAAGAATGGAAGAACTTGGATCAAAAGGCAAAGAGCACAATACAATTGTGTGTCTCAGATTTAGTATTGTTGAATGTATCAGGGGAAGCTATGGTGAAGGCTTTGTGGGAAAAGTTAGGTACTTTGTACCAATCTAAGTCTCTAGTGAATAAATTGTTCCTATAGAAAAAGCTATATAACCTGAGGATGAAATATGGAGACTCAATCACAAAGCATCTGAATGCATTTAATACTGTGGTAACTTAGTTATTATCTGTTGATATTAAAATTTCAGATGAAGATATGTGCATCAATTTGTTGTGTTCTCTACCAAATTCGTGGGATAGTTTTTTTATTGCAATAGGTAGCAATGCAACTACCTTGCAGTTTGATGAAATAGTTTCATCCTTGCTGACGGAGGAGATGAGATGTAAAAATATAGAGAGTCAGAATGGTGATGCCTTTTCTGTACGAGGACGGTCCTAGAACAGAAAAAAAAAATAAGTCATCGAGTGGGAGATCTAAATCTCCAAGAAAACATGTAAAGGTGGTTTGCTGGAAATGCGAAAAGGAAGGGCACTACAAAAGGGACTGTAAATCTAAAGCTCCTAACAAAGGAAAGGGTTTTGATGATGCTCCTTCTGTAGAGGCGAAAAACACCTTATATGAAGGTGGGGATGTGTACTTGGCTTCTTCAAGTACACATGTAGATCATGAGGCATGGTTGATTGACTCAGGTGCATCCTTTCACTTCACTCCCCATAGAGAGTGGTTCTGCGAGTATGAAAAATATGATGGTGGTGATATCTTCTTGGGGGGTGAGAGGAAGGCTAGAATTGTTGGTCGTGGAAAATTAAAATTGAAGTTGCAAGGTGGAATGGTTATAACACTTCCGGGTGTTTTGCATATTCCTGCATTGGCTAGAAATCTGATTTCTATAAGCAAGCTAGATGATGTAGGTGTAAAAAAGGTGTTTGAGAAGGATACCTACAAGATAGTTTGGGGAGCACTGGTATTGATGTACAGAGTTCAGATTGGAACTCTGTACAATATGCAAGGTAGCAGTGTTGTTGATGGGTGCAACAGTTCCATGGTTGCTGAAAATGGAGCAGAAAATCTAGTGGTCTCTAGAGTGAAGACCATGTTTTGGCATCAATGGTTGGGACATACTGGAGAGAAGGGTCTTCGAATACTTCATGGTAAAGGTATGGTAGAAGGTATGAGTAATAGCTCTTTGGGAATCAGAATTGGGTGATTTTCCCCTCTGGTGGTAAGAGGGCAAAACAAATGTTAGAGCTTGTGCACAGTGATGTGTTTGGACCTGTGAAGGTTTCATCACTGGGTATGTTTGTGTACTATGTATCATTTATATATGACTTCTCAAGGAATACATGGATATATTTCCTTAAGAAGAAATATGAAGTCTTTGTTAGGTTTAAAGAATTTAAGGCTCTGGTGGAAAACCAGATAGAGAAGAAGATAAAGGTGTTGAGGACAGATAACGGTGGAGAGTTTTGTAGTAAGGAATTTGAAGAATTCTATAACAGGTGTGGTATAGCATGCAAAAGACTACTCCATATTCACCTTAGAAAAATGGAGTTGCAGAAAGAGTGAACAAGACATTGATCGGAAGGACAAGAAGCATGCTCAGTGGTGCCGGGTTAGGACAAGAATTTTGGGCAGAGCCGGTGGAGACAACATGTTACCTGGTCAACAGATCACCTTCATCAGCGTTGGAGGATAACACTCCACAAGAAGTATGGAATGGTACATCTGAGGGCATTTGGATGTGATGCATATGTACATGTTCCAAAGGAGAAATGAACCAAGTTGGATAGTAAATCTAAAAAGTGCATATTTATTGGGTATAAGGATGGTTTAAATGGTTATAAGCTTTGGAACCTAGTAACAAGGAAGGTTGTGCACAGTCAAGATGTGGTGTTCAGAGAGGTGAAAGATGTTATTAAACATGAAGTCCAACCAAACGAATATGAGAAGATAGAGTTTGAGCTAAAGGAGGAAGAATCAGATTCTACAGAAGAGGAGGAATTAGAAGATGAAGAGCCACAAACTCCGGGTGTGAGAAGATTAGTTCGAGAAAGAAGGCAGCTGGAAAGGTATAGTCCATCTAATTTCTATTCAAATTTTTCTTTATCTGTTACTGATGATGATCCTAGAACTATGAAGGAAGCAATAGATTCAAAGGATGGAAAACTCTGGAAAGAGGCCATGGTTGATGAAATGGCATCTTTGCACAAAAATTAGGCTTGGGATCTGGTGGATTTTCAGGCTGGAAGGAAACCCATTGGCAGCATATGGGTGTTCAAAAAGAAGACAAATGCAGAAGGAAAGGTGGAGAAATACAAAGCTCAGTTGGTAGCAAAAGGTTATTCCCAGGTGCTGAGAATTGAATTTGGTGATATTTTTTCTCCTATTGCCAAGGTAACTTCTATTATATTACTTTTATCTGTTGCTACTGCTTTTGATTTTAAGGTAGAATAGATGGATGTGAAGACAACATTTCTTCACAGGGATCTGGAAGAGGAGATCTACATGAAGCAACCTGAAGGCTTTATAGTGAAGGGTAAGAAAGAGCTGGTATGCAAGTTAAAGAAGTCTTTGTATGGGTTAAAACAGTCACTGAGGATGTGGTATCATAAATTTGATACATACATACGAAGACTTGGCTTCACCAGAAGCAAAGCAGATCACTGTATGTATTTTAAATTAATTAGTGATTGTGTTATTTATCTCGTCTTGTATTTGGATGATATATTGCTGGTTGGAAATGACAAAGAAATTATCCAGGATTTGAAGACCCACTTGTCCTCCAAATTCGACATGAAAGATCTTGGTGCTACAAACTACATTTTGGGCATGGAAATTAAAAGAGTTCAAACAAAGAGGAAGCTCTGGCTAAAC
Organism: Pinus tabuliformis; assembly: GCA_031772625.1. Lineage (NCBI taxonomy): Eukaryota > Viridiplantae > Streptophyta > Pinopsida > Pinales > Pinaceae > Pinus > Pinus tabuliformis. The sequence continues at coordinate 577,412,158 of CM062805.1, forward strand.
CAGAGGAAGTATGTCGAGACAATATTGTAGAGGTTTAATATGCGGGATAGTAAACCAATGAAGGTTCCTATTCCTATAGGTGTAAAGTTATCTGTTGAACAGTGTCCCAAGACACAAGAAGAGGAAGAGGACATGCCACGTGTTCCATATGCAAGTGCGGTTAGTAGCCTAATGTATACGATGGTCTGTATTAGACCATACATTACACATGCAGTTGGAGTCTTGAGCAGGTTTATGTCAAAACTAGGGAAGGAGCACTGGACAACAATGAAGCGAGTTTTCAGGTATTTGTGTGGCACAGTGATTATGGTTTGTGCTATTAAGGAAGACCAAGATTGGACAGAATGTTGGATATTCATGGCTTTGTTGATGCAGACTGGGTTGGAGATCTCGATCAGAGAAGATCTACAAGTGGGTATGCGTTTAACCTATTTGGAGGTGTAGTCAGTTGGACGAGTAAGAAACAATCTATAGTGGCACTATCAACTACAAGGCAGAATACATGGTAGCCACTCATGCAAGCAAGGAAGCAGTATGGTTGTAGAGATTATGTTCAAGTATGGGGTTAGTACAGGGAGCTATAAGGATATAATGTGATAGCCAAAGTGCAATTTTCTTTGCAAAGAACCTTGTATTTCATTCAAAGACAAAGCACATTGATGTTCAGTATCACTTTATGAGGGATATGATAGAAGAGAAAAACGTGTTGTTGGTAAAGGTGAACACTTTGAAGAATACTGCAAATGCATTGACAAAATTTGTGAGCTCTGATATGTTCTCTTGGTCTATAGGAACAATGGGCATTGTAGGGTTGGATAAATCACTATGCTCTCTTGTGGCCCCCAGTGGAAAAAACAATAGGTGGGAGAATGCTGTCTTCTATTATATTATTTCCACCACTAGCCCACGTAGTTAATCAGGGGGTTATAAGGGGGGAGAAGCCCTGCCTTCGTTGCGCCGATTGTGTAGCGAGGCGAGTCACAGCGGGTTTGAGGGGTGCAGGTAAGCCCGCTCTATGGGGTCAGGGGCTGCACCCCAGAAAATTTTGTTTTTAGACCCTATATTAGGTTGGGTGGACCTACCTATGGTTTTGTGCATGATTTTTCGCACATGGTTTTGGACGTGATGGTTTTCAATCCATGGTTTTGGATGTGATGGTTTTCGGTCCATGGTATTGCATGCTTTGGGATATCTAAATATTTATTGTAGCATTGAAAGGAACATAATGAAAAATCAAGCTGGTAGTCCTGATTTTGGGATCCAGGGGAAAATATTTGTGTATATGTGTTGTATGTGTTATTCTCTCGAATTGTTTATTTTCTGTGTTTTATAATTCATATGCAAGTAATTTCTGTACAGGGTTAAAACCTACACTTGGCTTCTTGCAAGAGTTCCTATCTCTCTCCATAAAATCCTTCCACTTGGAAAACAGTGACATTGGTCATGCATATTTTGTAATAGAAAGTGATTTTAAAATCATAAGTATTTTATTGAAAGAAAAACACTCATCAGGATGCTTATATAGTTCCTTTTTTCACGTAACAGTGTTTCTAAATAAAGTTGTCTTTGTGCATTTTTTTCAGGTTTCATTGATCATGCCATCATCCATAGACACGCTATTATGAAATATAACAAGCATTTCATAAAACTATATTGTCTTGGGATGTTAGAAAGGCATAGTTCTCTCAAAACTAGATGATGTTTTTCCATGTCACCAGGAACTATTGGGACCAGCTATTAATCCATGTTCTGCTTTTAATGTGAAGGATAGCCTCATTTTTGGTGAAATCAAATTGTCCTCATATCCCTCTCTTGATCACGTGGTTGTCTTTATATTGTCTCCTTTTCCTTAGCTAACCTTCTTTCCAACTATCCTCACATATCCATGGAGTGCCACAAATATTGTTCTTTTAATGTTTTGAAATATTGGTGTTTCCTTGGTTTCTGTTTAAGATCTCTACAACTTTTAAAACATGTCACATTTCAAATTGGTAGCACGAGTTGTATTTGAGAATCAATCACCGTAGATTTGGTATGTTGACTGTGGCCCATAATAGCTTTTAGTGCCAGGCAATGAGGTCTCATTATAATGGATATCTCATGGATTTTTGGTAACGTTCAGTTGCGATTAAGTAGCTTAGCGACCTAGGTAGAGGTCATATCATCACATATCATCAAAGATTTCAATGGATATGGATGTTTTCAAGAGAAATATTTTGACTTTGTGACCTTTAGACAGGTCGCATGGTCGCAATGCATGAAATTCACATCCTTTTATTGCGTGTCTAAGGTCTTGAGGTGTGACCCTGTGACTTATAATGTTGACAGGGAGGGAGGTAGTTGCAGATTTGCAGAGGAGTGTCAGTATGATCATTAAAGTCACATTTGTTGTTGGAAATAGATATGTGATTTCTAGGGATGCAGGTGAAAATGATAACTCATATTCAAATTTGGAGAAATACTGTTGACTCAATAATTCTTCCCAATATTGTTTCCCATGATGGGTGATCTCCATCAGTATAAAAACACCGACCATCTATGAAACATTGTTCACATAGAATATTCACTACCCTAGGGCATAAAAGACACCTAATTGAATGGTAAATTCACCCAACATGAAGTGTTTCTAATGGAATCTAACATCATTGTCATCAACCTTCCATCACATTTGCATGGTATCACATCACTCTTGAATATGCACTAGGGCCTTAGTAACAATCTATGTGAGATTCAACTGCTTCCATTATTTGAAAACATGCCTCTTTAGCGCTGCTTCGGGCCACCACAAGGTATGTTTCAGATTCAATAAATTCTCTTTCAAAAAGGTCTACATTAATCTCTAGTAAGTTGACATTGTCAATATCCTTTTCCATGTGTGTTGTTCCTATCACCTACGCGCATGCTTCATAGGAAGCTATGTGGCTATTATGACACGCGTCAGTCACATTGTTGCTCCTTCTTCATCTTAGCCTTTTCCATGCCCCATGCATTGCGAGTAAGTTATAATGTACCACGAGTTTACTGTAACTAACGTATTCCATTGATGCTCATAATGTATATGATCATGTCACCATATTATACCAAGCCTTCCCATAGGTCTATGCGATAGCATCCATGTGATGGGGAACTTTCATATATTTCCACTAAAAGGCCTTCGTCCTTTCTTTTGAATTAGAGCTTCCTTTTGGAAGCTTCATCCTCTGGTGATTAAAATGCAAGTCCTTCATCGAAATTACACCATGGTAGGTTTGTTTACAAATATGAATATATAAATTGATCACCATTGCTCCCAACATGTATGTTGACAACACGATCCTTTGATCTCACTTCTCCTTCACATGCCTTTTGATTTCCACCAACACACTCTCTACATATAAAATTTTACTCTCACAACCATTGGCTTACGAAACATCCATGCCCAAGAGAACGAGATGGATCAAATTCTAATTTTAGTTGGGGCCCTCAACAAATTCTCAATGGACTACCATTCACGTGCATTATTATAACAACCTTCCCCTTTGTAATTGTTTGGTGTCATTGGTGGGTTATAATACTAGTATACAAATATCCAACACATGGATAGCCACTCAAATTATACCTTTCAACACCAGACATGCATAATTTTACCTATTTCAAGGGCCCACCATGCAATAACACAAAATTGTGCATTTGTCTTGCTTTTTGGAGAACATCGGTCTTTCTTTCTATAAGCTTATGGAGTTGATATATCACATCTCAATGCCAATGCTTTTCTTTACTCTTCCTTTTGGTGGCCTTTTGGCATGTTATAAATGTACCATACCCTTCTTAATCATCTAGATCCAACCTTTATAATTTTCGATGCCTCTTTCAATTCGTTCATGTGTTGACCATCTATTTCTTCCTTTAGACGTGTGTGCTCAGTTCATGTGGAAATGCTTTATCTTGCATATTCCCTGCATTGGAGTATTTTTATGTCAAGGAATTTTTTTACGTAAGTGTTCACCATTTTCTATGCATCCATGTTGTCTTCACTTAATTTCCTTCAAGAAAACTAAGTAAAACATTTCATTAAGTCATTCCACATTAATGGGAACATGGAAAGTACATAATGAAAAAATAATCCACTTAAGGAGAACATATGTAATCATCCAAATTAAGGTGTTATGAATTATATGAGTTGAACAAGACATACTTAAGTTTGGAAACCAACTCAGCATTCAAGCACCTTGATGGGCCTATTCATTGCAAGTGACATTGATATATCATGTGATGCATAACATGCATTCAAGGTTGAGGTTGTATACTAAGAAGCAAGTGTAGAGGCAGAGTATGGCCAGTGACAAGGTGTATACAAATAATTTTCATAATGTAAGGAGTGTGATGATTATGTAACCATGTCATGATAGTTACATTATGAACCCTAATACATTCCACGAACCAATATGAGAATTTGCAGACACATGTGATAGGTTTCCATAATATTTCAAAAGAGGCATCAGTTACCAAAACATGAATGCATAGGATTAGATGGGGAAGAAATCATTAGCCTATAGACATATGAAAATAACATGATCCTTTCCATGATTCCATGTCATTTTGATGAGAAGTGCCCCTAGAGGCATGTGATTTAGGTTAAGGCATGAGGGGTGCAACCTTATTTTGACAATATAGGGTTTCTCCCAAACCCTAATATGTTCAACATGAGGAAATAAGAAATCAAATCTTGCTCATCCACACATAGTGCCTCTACTAATTGTGATGCATGTTATGGAAAGAAAAGTTTTGAATTCATGGGAGATTCGTAGCACATCATTGGAGTGAAAAAACTTCAAAACCCTAATGCAATCATGCGATTAATATCTGAGATAAAACATGATTTGTGGACTTAATATCTAAAGCATGAGTTCACACATTAATAGGGTTTGATATCAAGGGTTGTGTGGAGGGTAACCAGTTGAAGACCTGGTCAAGGCCCTAATGGCTAAGGACAAGTGGAGAGGGACCCAAAATTTTTAGTATGCCCTACATTTTGGGTTTTTTTTTAGTGGATACAACAAATTGTTAGGGTATATTCATTAGGATTCCCTTGTTGGGTTAGGCTATAGTGTGGGCTTCACCTATGGAAAATTGAAAGCCTCTCTTCTACTTTATTATGACAATTTTTTTTCCAAACTCTATCTACATTTTCTATGTAACTTAGTTGTTGTGGTTGGAAGCTCTACCAACCTTGGCTATGCACTAGGTCTCTAAGCAATTTTATCTCTAGGAAAGTTTGACTTGGGTCATGGAACTTTGAATGGATCTATCTCTAAATATCTGAGGCCAATTTTATACTTCCACATAATATTGGAAATATATTTCATATCTCTTCCAAACTAGGTGGGTTCCAACTACGTTTGATATGATCTACTATGCTAGAATGGGTTCCAAAGTCTCTACACCATTATTAGCCATGATTCTATTCATACTTATCATGGAATCTAATGCTTTGACTCATCCTTTGACACCTTTTCAATGTTTTAAAATTAGTGAAAACATATTCCAACAATATCCTTCTTTGGCATTGATAACAACACCAAAATAAAAGAAAACATCCTTAGCAAAACATATCAATGTTAATTATGTCCTTTGAGTGTTGCTGCCCTTGAAATGCGCTTCTCTTATATTTGGTTGTTTCTACTATTGTGTTGTTGTTTTATTTTTGTTTGATCACTAACACCTCACCTTCACCAAGTTGCTCTCCATTTACTTCTTTTTTTTTATCACCACGTATCTCCCCACCCTTTGACATCAATGGCAAAGATACCGTCATTCTCCCCTTGTCATCATACTCTTTCATTGGCATATTGATCCCGTGGAATTGAAACTTCATATTGAGATGCTGAAAATAAAAAAAAACTACCTTTCTTCCTCATGAAGGAAAAGATAGTGGATGGATGCAATAGGAACAACTCCCAATATTTTCCTCAAATACTCAATCTATTCTCTTTGAATTGGCTTGGTGAAAATATCAACAACGTACTCTTTTGTAGGTACATACTCCAACTTCACATTCTAATTAGAAACTTGCTTTCTCAAGAAATGATAATTGATTGAAATATACTTTGTCTTAGAGTGACATGAGTCTTTGACATGCTTATGGAACTTGTATTGTCACAAATAATTTGTATTGGATGATCATTGAACACTTGTACAATCTTCAAGGTATGCTCCATCCAAAATATTTGAGTGGAACAAGAATTTGTTGCAATATACTCTACTTCAGTTGTAGATAAGGAAATGAATCCTTGCTTCTTTCTCAACCATGAAAATAGACATTATCCAAGAAAGAAATCACCACTACTTATGCTCTTTCAATCATCTACATCACCTACCAATCAACATCAGTATAAACAATTAATGAAAAATATTTACCTATGGGTTACCACAATCCATAATCCATTGTTTCTTTATTTCTCTGGGGGTTTCATGCAATGGTCCAACTACAGAAACTACCTGCATAATGCTTAGTCTTGAGGCCATCAAAGAGCAGAGGTTCTTAATGATATATCTATATAAATTCTGGTACCCTACAAGAGATTAATCCATATTGCAAAATTTGCAACCTGTTATCGTTGGAGTGCTCACTAAAGAGCATTATTTCGTTCCATATTTCTTTAGCACTTCTTTGAGATATTTTCTTTTCGAAATAAAAATTGCTTTAGGGGTTTGTGCAATATGCAAATGAACAAAATATGATAGCTCTCTAAGCATGGACATCTTGAATTCAACCTTCATATCAACAACAAATTCATTTGTTCACAAATTTGAATCACTAGAAAAAATGATGTCATCAACATATACAACCACAACTATAAGTTTTTCATCCTTTTCTTTGACATATAAATTATTTTTAGTTGCACATCTTTTGAATCCACAATTGAGTAGGTAGTTTTCTAACTTGGCATATCGAGTTATAGGGGCTTGCTTGAGAACATAAAATATCTTCTTGAGTCGGAAAACATAATGTAGCTTCTCTGTCAGCTGAAACCCTACTTTTTTCTTCATGTACACTCCCTCATATAGTTCTCCATTGAGAAGGGAATATTTGACATCCATTTGATATATTTTGAAATTTCTTAAAGCAAGAAAATGCCAAAAAAAATATTATTTCTTCTAATCTAGAAACAAGAGCATAAGTTTCATCAAAGTCCAACCTTTATGTTTAACCATATCCTTTGCATACCAATCTAGATTTATTGATTACCACTTATCTATGATCATTCAATTTATTCCCTGAATGCCCACTTCGTGCCAATGATATTCTCGCTTTCAGGTCTTAGAACAAGTTCCCAAGTCTAAGTTTTATCTATTTGGTCCAATTATTAATGCATTTATTTTAACCAGTTTTGATTGTGATAGGTTTGCACAACATCCTTTGGTTTCTCGAAGGACAATAAGGAAACACGTGCTTGCACAGGGGGATTAAGCAAATTCCTTCTTTTTTGCACACCATAATCTAATTCTGCTGCAATATGATCAACTAGATGGTGTTTTTATGCATACCTTCAGGGATATTTAGCTTGAGGACTGGAGGACTCCTGATTGTCTTCTTTTGCAGGTGGCTCAACATACTCCTTTCCAATGTTGATTGGTTCAGTAATGCTATAGTTTACTAGTTGTTTATCTTCATGCTCAACATACTCATCCACCTTGAGATCAATACAATCAACAATCATCTTGGAATTCTTGCTATAGTATTTGTACCCTTTACTATTGTATGACTATCCAATAAAAATTCCTTCATCTGCACTTAAATCAAACTTACCCAGCTTCTCATAATTTCTCTTGATGTATTATCTTCTACGACAAACTTTGAAGTGCTTGACTATTGTAGGTCTACCATACCAAAATTCATAGGGATTTTTGTCACTGTTTGGTCTGAAATGAGATTTACTGATGATAACCATTTTTGTATGAATATCTTTTGGCCAAAACCTTTGATGTACCTTCCTTTCGTTCATCATGGTTCTGGCTAATTATTGCACCATCATGTGTGCTCTTTCTACCTCATCATTTTGTTGGGGAGTCTTTTCTATTGTGAAATTTTGTTTTGTTCCATTCTTCTTGAAGAATTCATCAAATTATTTTGAAGTGAACTTACGTCCATTTCCATATCGTATGATCTTTATTTTGCATTAAGTTTCATTCTCATCCATTGATTTGAACTCTTTAAATTTCTCAAAAGTATCAGATTTTTGTCTAAGGTAGGAAATCCATATCGTCCTACTAAAATCATCAACTATTAGCATAAAATATAATTTTCCTATGGATGACTACTTTTTGGATGGTACATGTTGGGTAGCGGAGGTCCCATGTAATAGTTTTGGGGCAGAAAGCCCAAAAAGTAGGATTAAATTATTCTAAAAACTCCGAAGTATGTAGAGTGCAAAGTATAATAGGGTTGAGTCAAAGGGTAGTCCTCTAGAAAATAATGTAATGAAATATAAATAGATTTTACCCTTGCAGAGATCGTGGGCTAAGGAATGGTATAAATAAAGCGCGGCTCTATGAGGGAAAGGCAATTCTAGTTTTGGAACAGATGGAATATAATGGGTCATTGAGGAAGATAGTTTGAAGCTTCAGTAAGTCTAAGTCAAGGGTGGGGGTAGTAGATAGAGGCTCTGAAGGTGTGTGCATAGAGGCCTGGAAAGTCCATAACTGTGTGCACAGACCCCTGCAGCTGAGTGCATAGGGTGGATCTGAATGTATTGAGGATAAGTGGAAAAAAAGATAAGTTCTTCTGAAATTTTGTATTCCTTCTGAGTTATCGCGAATATGACTTTCATAATATCTTATTAATTTAAACTGCTTATTGTATGAATGAATGTAAATCTGGGTTCATTTTAATGCGTGAATAAGTATTGTTGATTAAATGTTTTCTTAAATATCCTGTTAAGTTGTAACTGCATTCTCCAATAGAATAACGCACTAATAGAAAAACATAATCAATCTGGATCGGTGTGAATATCAAACAGTGCGGAGGTTTAAACTAGTGCACGAACCCTCTAGACCACACCAAGACATCCCTAAGGTGTGGAAACCTGGTTCCAGCACCCTCCCTTGCTACCTCAGGTGATACCTCAGTTTGCGCTCTGCGGGTTGTTGCTGAAAGGGCCGGTAGCTATGGGATTTGTTTGGCTAAATAATTATTCCGAACCTGGTTCAGGCCCCTATAAACCAACAAATGGGTCCATTGCTGGGACCAGGATTTGCATAAGGGGTGTCTAGTGTGAAACGTGGGGACTCTATAGAAAAGAATGTTGAAAAGGATCAAGGATGGTAGTAGAGCAAGGGTAACTATGGCAAACACAATCCAGTTACCAGTGTTCAAAGGAGCAAGAGGCCAAGACCCGTAACAATTTTGGTTTGTGCTAACATCAGTATGGAATGTGTAGCAAGTTGCAGATGATAATATCAAGAAAGCCATCTTAGTTAGTGCACTACAGGATCGAGCACTAACATGGTACATGAAGTATTCAAGAATCAACCCAACGACGGGGATAACAAACATCCATATTGAATTAACAAAAGAGTTTAGCCAGCCAAAGTCAGAAGCTCAGTCAGTTGTAGGATTCAAAGAGATCACGATGATACCTGGTGAGACCCCATGGGACTTGGATCAGAGGTTGAAAAGCACCATTCGCGAGGCCAACATGACCCTAATGGATGCACAGCACCACGCTTGGTTCGTCGCATCATTAATGCCATATTTGAAGATGGATTTTTCACAACAAAAAATCACAACCGAGGCGGAAGTGCTGGGGGCAGCAATGCAGCTGCACGAAACCCCAGTATAATACCTAGTGTAGGGAGTCCAGCAAATCCAAGTGCAAGTTCAAAACTTGTGTTTGGAAATACAGAAGTTAAAATAGGAATAGACACCACGTTCGGAAGTCCAGGAGGAAGTATGGTGTATAAAGTGCAGAAGTCAGGGACGCGATAAGGATCATTGTCTGCTCTCAGTAAATTTTGTGGTCATAGGGGGACTGACACCATTGTGACCAGAGGCACAAGTAGGTCTGGGCACTATCGCCCTGCTCTGGTGCGCAATCTCTCAGGTAGGAGGAAAGCAAAACACGGATACTTGTCATTTATTGCCAAAATACAATGAGACCCCCCAACATCACTTTTTTAACTTTTGTAGATCAGTGGGTCACGAAGAAAGAGATTACTGGAGCTTTCGAATGTTGATGGACCAGGTTGCTACCTACAGAATGCAGACTGAGGTGCAAAGTCAGGATCCAGCCGTGGCAATGGTGCATGGTGGATTCCCGGGACAGGGTCAAGGACGGGGCGGAATAGGATTATGAAGGGTTTGTGGGAAGCTAATCTGTTATAAATGTGGAGGACGAGGACATTATGCATGGGATTGTACCAATCCAACCAGAATATCATGCCCTTATTGTGAGCAATTCGATCATGAGTTGCTAGACTACCCCATGTTGATAACACATATTCATGACAATAAGGTGACGCCTCCTACAACAACACAAAATGTGCAGATGATGAAATCTGAGCCACGCGACAAAAAACCTATGGTAGACATGGTAGTATGAAGCAGTGCAGCCATAGCAGTGGTCAATAAGGATAGTGATATGGAAGCTAGGGAAAGCTTCATGCGCGTCTCTACTCGAGGTAGTAGGGATCAACCTGAGCTAGCTAGGGATCCCTCGATGTTGACTACCTTCTTAGAGACATGCATAACACTGCTCCGCAACAACAGGGAAGTTACAAGGTTACAGAAAGTGATTAATAGATGCACAAGATGGAGTGAACATCATGCAATCTAAAAGTTAGGAAGACGCGCATCATGGATGGGTCGGGAGATGTGGTTAACAGCACAGATTGGCGACTATGAGACGGATCAGGTCATTTTGGACCTAGGTTTGGATGCAAATGTATTGCCTAAACAGACTTGGGAATGCATGGGTAAGCCCACACTACAATGGTCTCCTATTCAATTGCAGATGGTCAATCAACATAATATCTTGCCCATGGGAAGACTGCAAGGAATTACAGTGGATATTGATGGTGCAACTACTCGAACGGATTTCGAAGTTATTAAAATCCTGGACAAAAGTAGCTCATACCTTGTATTGCTAGGGATAGACTAGGCCACTGACATGAATGGGGTTGTTGACCTTAAATAGGGGAAGATGATATTTGAGAAGAAGTCGCTCCATGTAGTCGTTTTTCTAGATCCAACAGATGGACCTTGCTACACCAAACCTATGCGCAATGAAGAAAAGGACGATGCAATAGATTGTATTTAAAAAATTGTTGCAAATTGGCCGTAGGAGGAGTAGAGACTCTCGCGAGTCTACGCCAGCTCATGCATAAGAAATTCAGATGAAGAGGACAAGCGATGGTGAAACAGGGTGAATAGGGTAACCATGTTACACTGCAATATGATGACAAAATCGTTGTATTACGTTAAGGCTCAGAACCGTGAGCTGTAAATGTATGATGGGCTGACAAAAGTGATGAATTCCTGGTTAAATTTGAAAGCGTAGTACTAGAGTACCAATGGTTGATGTGCTAAAATGGAAATTATGTGTGACACCAGTGTGTTGGTGGGGCACCCATGAAGGGACCTTTGAAAATTGGTGAAGCTACAGGCGCATGATGCAGATATGATTTGGGAACCCAGATCCACGAATAATGGAGAAATACGATGGCAGAGAGGATCTGTGCCTACACCTGACCAGATGGACCAAAGCTTATGGTGTGTAGCCTCAACCAGAATGGGTGCACTTATTTTATCATACCTTGGATGCCATTCCACAGAACTCGTATACGGAAACAGAGCTCTAACATGGCACTCGAGAGTGGGATATCCTGCGCGAGGGATTTTTGTCGTCATTTCTTTTTTAGGACCAATGGATGGATACCATGGATGACACATTACAATTGATAAAAACTACCATATTCAAAACACCTCCGGAACCAAAATAAGTCATGCCGTCGGATTGGTCGCAATAGCTGAGCTAGGCCTTAGAATGTTACAATTTACAAGTAGAAGACAATGAGGATGACCCGCGTAACATCAATATAATACAATCCGAAGGGAGTCACAGTGCCATTGAAAACAAGGCAAGTGAATATCAGAATAGGGGAAGAGCCGAAGTATGACACACTTGGGGACTATTGGGACGACGCCACGGTGGAAAAGGTCATCGTGTTGCTCCGGGAATATTGAAATTTATTCCCTACAAAAACTACGAAGTTGAAATGGATTCTAGGAGACATAAGAATGATGAAGATAACTTTGAAACCAGATGCAAAGCCAGTGAAACAACGACCCTAACGATTGAATCCAAAATACAAAGCAAAGGTCTACAAAGAATTGGACAAGATGCTAGAAATAGGCAGTATTGAAACAGTCGAAGAGTTTGATTGGGTAAGTCCTATGGTCATATAGGAGAAGAAATAGAAGGGTGAGATCTACATCTGCGTAGATCTGCGGAAGCTCAATGATGCCTGTGTTAACGATCCGTTTCCAACACCCTTTACAGATGAGGTGATAGAAAATGTGGGCGGGCAGGAAGCATACTCCTTCACAGGCAGGTTCTCCGGGTATCATCAGATCAAGATCACGCCAGAAGATCAGAGCAAGACAACATTTTATACTAAATGGGGTTGTTCTCATATTGTAATGCCCTTTGGGCTGAAGAATGCATCAACAATATTTTCCCGTATTGTGGTAGCTGCATTCAAGGAATTTATCCATAAGTTCCTAGAAGTCTACCTAGATGATTGGACTGTATTTGGCTTGGTTAAGAAACATGCCGTGAGCTTACGATTGATGCTGGATACCTGCCGCTAGCACCAGATTGTGCTCAACCTAAAAAAGCGTAATTTCCTCATCCCTTTCGGGAACTTGCTGGGCCATGTGGTTTGTAAGCAAGGAATAATGGTGAATCCAGCAAAGATCACTATCATACTAAACCTGCAAGCACCGCGAAATGTAAAGCAGCTATGTGATACATTACGACACATGGGCTACTACTGGAAGTTTATAAAGAGCTCTGCCCAGATCATGGCTCCAATGGAACAGTTACTGAAGAAGGATGCTACATATTGCTAGAACGAGGAATGTAACAATAGCCTGGAAACTCTTAAAGAAAAGATGGCATCTGCCCCTATCTTGGTCTTTCCAAAGTAGGACGTTGAATTTCATGTACATGTCGATGCATTTTGTATCACACTGGGTACGGTACTCACTCAAGAAGGAGAGGAGGGCATCGATCACCCAATTTCGTTCGCCAACCGCAGGTTTTCCAAAGCAGAAAATAATTACTCTACTACCGAGCAGGAGGGATTTGCGATGGTATATGCACTTCAAAAGTTCCATCACTATTTGCTCGGAGGACATTTTAAGATGTATACTGATCACTCTGCACTCAAGCACCTAGTGAATAAGCCTATGTTGGGGGGTGGCGCATCTGTCGATGGTTGATGTTGTTTCAAGAATATCACTTTGAGGTTGTTGTAATGCTAGGATGTCTAAATGCAGGTCCGGATCACCTGTCCCAAATTAAGACCGGTGAAGAACTAAAAAATCTAGAGGAGGGACTCCCAGATGCCCAATTATATGCCGTGCACATTGTAGACGGCCACTTTGAAGATATTATCCACTTTTTAGCCACGGGCACTATGCTGCAGGGGTATTCTGTCCAACAAAATAAGGAATTAGTGATACGCCTAGCAGATTTTACTGTAATTGTAGGCCACCTATACAAAATAGGCAACAATGAAATATTGCATAGATATGTACCAGAATTCGAGCGTAGATAGATCCTAGTCGAAGCACATGGAGGGGTTTCTAGCGGACATTATGTAGGCCACACCACAACTCAGAATATTCTTCGTGCCAGATTATGGTGGCCCACTCTACATCAAGATTCGAAAGCATATTGTTGGGCTTACGATGTATGCCAAAGGATGGGAAAACCATCACGGAGGGATGAAATTCCCCTTCAATGACAGATGATGCTACAACCATTTGAGAAATGGACAATTGACTTTGTCAGGCCTATTGAACCATGAGGAAAGACGGATGCACGTTAAGGATTGAATATTTAACCCGATGGGCCGAGGCATAGCCCATTAAGGATTGCACAGCTACGACAAAAAAAAAAATCTTGTTCAAGAATGTACTGATCAAGTTTGGCTGCCCCAAAATTCTCATGAGTAATAGGGGAATGCATTTCCTGAATGAAACGATCAGCACACTCACTAAGGAATTTAAGATATATCACCAACAGAGTACGCCCTACCATCTGCAAGCACATGGGATTGTCGAGGCCTTCAACAAAATCCTAGAGACTGCATTGACTAAGGTATATAATGCGCGATGGAATGACTGGGACTTGCACATCCCTGTTGTGTTATGGGCATACCGAGCTATGTGCAAGAAGCTAATAAGCCAAACATCATTTCTCTTAGTCTATGGCAAGGAGGCCATTATGCATATGGAATATATTGGGCCTAGTTTGCGAATCGCGGCACTCACAGTTATGGTAGACTATGGGGCATTGGAAGAAAGGCTCGCAAAACTATAAGAATTAGAGGAGGAACACTTTCTAGCTAGATTCCATCAGGAAGTATAGAAACAATGTGAGAAAGTGTGGCATGACCACCATATCAAGGTGCGCACCTTCAAAGAAAATGATCTAGTATTGCTTTATCACAATAAGTTCGAAAAATTGCCGAGTAAACTACGCATGCACTGGTGGGGACCCTATGTCGTCAAAGAAGTTACCGATCGGGGTGTGGTTTAGCTGACTAAACTCAATGGAGACCCCTTTCTAGGTAGAGTGAATGGCAGTCACCTAAAGCTCTACACGGGCGCACCGACTGCTTGACTGGCCGAAGCGAGGATAGTCTCACTGCTCCACCCAGTTGGAAGAGAGTGGGGGATGATAAAGCATCCTGGGGGATAGATGCTCTAGTACTACGGTGCACATACATTTGACCAAACACAAGGATCGCAGCTGCGTAAAAAGGATCACGTGGATGTGGTGATACAAGAAATGATGATCGTTGATATCACTATTCATGACAAGATGTCTACATTATGGCAAAAGGGAGCAGGTGATGGGAAATTAAGAGAAATAGTAGAAGTCAGATATGAAATGAGCTACCACAAATTTTACATGAGCAGTTTACATGCGTAGGAACAAGCGGTAAGTAGTGAATTTGAAATTTGCATGGCTTATAAATCACCAAGGGTGGTCTACACTTCGGAAACACATATGACGCTGTTCATTAGCTCTGCACAAGACATGCGCCCCACGGTAGTGATCTGGCCGATGGAGAAGTAGGACTCTCTAAGGGGTATGGTGTTGACCACCTTGGGCATCCCACAGGCTACAACATCACTGGTAGGGGATGTACCGAAAAAGATGGAACACAAAACAAAATTGGTCTAGATGTCATTGCCTCACCTAGGGACAAGCTAGTACACTGCGATAGAACAATGCAAGGATGGACAAACGACAACCACAGGTAGATATGCAGTTAATAAGCCATCTCTGATGTCCCTCGAAGATTGGGATCTTACAGAAAATAGTAAGGGTCTTACAAAATTGCAACACAAGTTGTAGCAGACGGTGCGAAGAGAGGAGACGAAGGTCATAAGTGGCTGCGGTGGTACCAGGAGTTCCCGTATGTGGCTCCCTTGCTCGCGTTAAAATCCTATGAGGGGGTGTTCTGTGTTAACCGAGCAGAGTAGAATGAGCATCATCGGTTGCGAGACGTGGTAGAAACACTGAAGTAGGAGCCAGATGAAGTGTTACAGGAGACAATGAAAGAGTAGCAAGATGACAAGCGTCGCTCAAAGGAAGGCAAACTACGAATCCAAGGTAGAGCATCTAGCCACACCGATGAGTGACTCGGGATGAGTCACGATGATTGTGTTGGGGGAATGTTGGGTAGCGGAGGTCCCACGTAATAGTTTTGGGGCAGAAAGCCCAAAAAGTAGGATTAATTATTGTAAAGACTTCGAAGTATGTGAAGCGCAAAGTATAATATGATTGAGTCAAAGGGTATTCAACCCAAAAATAATGTAAATAAATATAAATAGAGTCATCCCACAGAGAGATCGCAGGCCAAGGAAGGGTATAAATAGAGCATGGCTCTATGAGGGAAAGCCAGTTTTGGTTTTGAAATAGATGGAATATAATGGGTTATTAAGGAAGATAGTCTGAAGCATCTGTAAGTCCAAGTCAAGGGTGTGGGTAGTAGATATAGAATCTACCACTGTGCAAAGTGGCTTGCAAAGTCTACAGCTGTGTGCGTGGACCCCTGCAATTGAGTGCGCAAGGAAGATCTGAATGTATTGAGGATAAGTGGAAATAAAGATAAATTCTTCTGAAATTTTGTATTCCTTCTGAGTTATCGCGAATCTGACTTTCATAATATCTCGTTAATTTAAACTACTTATTGTATGAATGAATGTAAATCTAGGTTCATTTTAATGCATGAATCGGTAGTGTTGATTAAATGTTTGCTTAAAGACCTTGTTAAGTTGTAACTTCATTCTCCAATAGAATAACGCACTAATAGAAAAACATAATCAATCTGGATCTATGCAAATACTAATCAATGTGGAGCTTTAAACTAGTGCACAAAGCCTCTAGGCCACACCAAGACATCCCTGGGGTGTGGAAACCTGGTTCCAACACCCTCCCCTGCTATCTCGGGTGAGACCTCAATCCGCGTTCCACGAGCTGTTGCTGAAAGGGCCGAATTTGTTTGGCTAAATAATTCTTCTGAACCTAGGTCAAGCCCCTATAAGCCAACAGTACACACATACCCATTCCCAATAGTTGCAAAGGATTTAATGATGAGTTATCATGCGCCTTGAATGGAAAACTAGTTTGCTTTCCTAGTTGGAAACATTTAAAAATTGTATTTATGGTTTTGACAGCCTCTTAAAATCCTTGAAACATTCTTCTTTATTATCATGACTATTTTATCAAAGTTCATATGTCTGAGTCTCCTATGCCAGATCAAAATTTCATCAATATTTGATAAGTGTCACTTCACTGTCTTCTCTTTAAGCACATAGACATTATTATTTGTTCTCGCATATTCAACAATTATCTCACTTGTGCCTATAGAATTAATTTGACAATTTATGGATTTAAAGATCACATCATATCCTTGATCACACATCTGAGATTCACTAAGCATGTTATGCTTCATCACATCAAGATATAAAACATTATTGTTGTTACATTTTCCATTGGATAGACTGATCACTCCTTTTGCAATATTTTTTCTAGGAGCATTGTTGTCAAAAGTCACATTACCTTTGACAACTAGTTTCCATGTCAAGAACTTTCTTTTGTATATTGAAATGTGCCTCGAACAACCATTTTGCACATACCAATGGCTCCTTTCATTCTGATCATACAAAGCAATGTCACATTTCTATGATTTCTCCTTTTCTTTCTAGACTTTGGCTTTTTCTTCAACTTGTTCAATAATTTGTTATGCCTTATTCTCCTTAAGTATACAATTTACTACTACATGGTCCAATTTTTTACATTTAAAACATTGAACTAGATAGTTAATAGGACAAAATGATTTATTATACCTCAATTTTCTTTTCCTTTCTGAAATCTTCTTCTAGATCTAAGCATCTATGATAGGTTGACTCTATAATTTGGTGCTCTATGCTTGCTATTTGGGCATGTTAAAAAATACCCTAGGAAGATATCATTATACCTAGAAGGTTGCCTTCTGCACTATGATTAATTTTAAGCAATCCAATTTTCTTTCCCAACATTTTTCTTTTGATGTTGCTAATGTTTATCGATTTTGTTTTTGTTTTTCATATCTCCCTTTTATTACTATATCATATGTTTTTTTACTATTGGAACAAAGGTAATTTTCTTCCTACCTTTTAGGTCTATTGATGAGATGGACACAATTTCAAAGCATAGACTAGTTCGATCTGAGGAGACTCTCTATGGTTCAAATATCTCATTCATATGATCAATCCCTTTACTGAATTTGTAATTAAAACTCAGTTGTGTTTTTTCCTTCTATGACTCCTTATTTAGTAGCATGATTTCTCCTTTCATGCTTTCACACACTTGAAATTTTTCATTCAGCTAGAGTTTTGGAGCATCCTAAATCTTCTCACCTTCTTCTATTTGCAAAATAAATGGCTCAATAGTTTCAACTTTATCGATTACTAAACACTCCTTGGATTTATAATTCTTCCTCTTGATCATCATAATTAATACCCTCAATTTGCATATTTTCTATGGCCATTAACATAAATTATTTAAGGCTCTCACAATCTTTGTCCTCATTTGAGCATTGGTTAGGATCACTTTCCTAGGATCTCTCTTACTCAACATAGAAATTCCTCTTGTTAGCCTTGTTTTTGTCCTTTTCAACTTTATTGAATCTTTCTTTAGGATCCTAATATTTCTTCTTCTTTTTAAGACACTTTGATGCACAGTAACAAACTCTGTGATGGTTAAAACACTTAAAGGGTATATTACCTTTATACCTTCCTAATCTTTGCTCAAGCTTGCACACAAATTTGGCTTATTCTTAATTTGTTTCACAACAACAGACACTGTGCTCTTGTTTGCACCTCTTTTCTTCTTTGAAGGTTGATTCTTTTCCTGTAGACTTTCCATCAGAAATCCTCATTTCATAGCCAATGAGTATTCCAAGGAGCTAATCTAGTGTGAGATAGTTCAGATTGGTCATTTCTTCAAGGAATTAAATCTTGGGATTAAACCTTTCATGAAGAGATCTTAACACCTTTTGAAATATTGCAAATTCATCTAGCCTCTCATCAAGCCCTCTTATGGTGTTCACAACTTCATCTACCCTTGAAATATATTTTGCAATATCTTCATCATCATACATATCTAAAGACTCGAATCACATCCTATAAACTTGAAGTTTAGTTTTCTTTACATTGTTTTCACCTTTGTAGTATCTACTCATTTTGTCCCAGGTGGATTTGGCATATTTACAATAAATTATTTTGACAAGTTTTGATTCAGGTAGGCTAACAAATAGGGCATTCATTGCTTTAGCACTACATGCAAACTCCATATTTTGACCTTTCGCAATTAATATGATATTCCTCTTCCACATACCACACATCAACTCAAGGTTAATATAGGTCTTCATCCTTGTTAACATGAAAACATCATACACATATTTGTAGAATCCAAAATATGCCCAAGATCATCCAATAGAATGCACAAGTGAATATTTTGCAGTTGAAGACATTATAAAGATCAAAAATATTAATTTATCCTAATGTCCAAAGTACATGGTATTTAAAATTTGATGTCAGCACAACTTTTTCTTCAATAGTTGTGTTACGCAAAATATTTTCTTTGATAACCATGCAATCGAAGCAATGGATGACTCATTAATTATTGGCCACTTCCCACACTTGGAAGTCGGTTCACTAACATGATCTCAACCAATGATCATTGAATTCAAGACACCCTGAAGATATGAAACCCTCAATGGATTCATCTTGTCCTAGTCACAAGTCATTATAATTAATGAACCGAGAGATGGAAGATGGATTCAAAAAAATTATATAAAAAGGCCATGGGAGAACTAAACTATGGGAGAATGTTATGTTGGCCAAATTACTATCAGAGTAAACATTCATTTCATTGTTGAAGAAGAAGAAGTAGTGCACTATTGTGGTGGCAAATTTTCTTCTTAGCAATACATCACTTTGGTGTAGACATTATTCCACCATTGAGAGAGTCTTGATACTTCTTGTATAGATAGCAGAATCTTACAAAGAGAGTGAAGAAAATAACCTTCTTGCTGAGGATTTTTGAAAGCCATTTCTCAAATAATCATCTTCAAGTGTTTAGCATTCTACTATTTCTATTCATTTCCTACCACCAATAGTCATTAAAAGGATCCAATTTCCATAATTGTTTTGACTTGTTTGCTTCATTAAGCATTGTTTATGTGTCCATATCTTTGTTTTGGTTTATGTTTGTGTGCCTATTGTATTAATTATTTGTAATACTTTGTTTCTTCATGCTTGTCCACTGACACCAACCAAACTGCTTGTTTTCCTTTGCAGGCAACAACCAACTGCTAAGAAGGTGTCTTTTGGTAACACTACAAAAAGAATGGTGACTCCACTAGTTTTGTTTCTTTAATCTAATCTATTGCGTTTGTAGGACCTTCTCTCTGCATAATTAACTTACAAGGCGTTAAAAATCTCTCTGGAATTTTTGTAGGACCTTTTCGACATGATGTTGGATGAGAAACTTTATAATTCAAAGTTTTTTTTTGAATTGAGGCTTCTTTGATCCATATCAAGTTTACGATAGATTTTTCGGTGTAAATCACTTGGTATTTCATTTGTCGATGCGTTTCGAACCAACCAGTGTGGTTCATCATGAGGACAAGTTGAGGAGCAGATCAAGCTATGCATATTAAATAGACAGAGAAGACCTCGAACGGCTATAATTCAAGATCAGGAAATAGCTATAACAACTAAATTTGACTGGGGAGTAGTTAGATGGACACGAATTAGGGGGATAAAAATAAGCTAATTTAGTTTATCAAATTGAAAGTTATATTACTATAAAAAGTCAAAGGGGCATATATATATATATATATATATATATATATATATATATATATATATATATATATATATATATATATATATATATATATATATATATATATATATATATATATATATATATATATATATATATATATATATATATATATATATATATATATATATATATATATATATATATATATATATATATATATATAGATATAGATATATATCTATATAGATATAGATATAAAGTAATGATTATTAAGTTATTAGTTAGTTATAAAAGGTAAAATATAAAAGTCATGTGTTAGGATCATATTTTAATAAAAATAATTATTTATCTATTTAACCTAGAGGTTGATCTATTCAATCAATTATTGATATTTAATCCAATGTTTATATGAATTTACATAAAGGTTCTAACTACTTTACAATGAAATTTTATTCGGATAATAGTTGTTCTAAGGGAATTGGAAATAATATTTTAAATATCCCTAAATAATTAATCAAATATCTAATTGTTAGATTAACTTATTATTATATACCGGTATAGGTAATAAAAACTATATATTAGTTAAAATTATTAGTATACGGTATAATAAGAACCAAAAAAAGGGGGGGGGGGGAAGAAAATAAAGCGATGAGAACGAGAGCGCTGGGACCTAGAAACTACTAATTTGCCAACCATCTTCTCTATTGAGGTTGCTTGGCCTTTTTTCAATCTCAATGGCTTCCCCAATTTTTTGATGGTGGCACTGTGAAACCTTAGCAGTCACACTAGCCTCCTCAACACAAACATGATGTTTGGTTTCCTTCGCATGTTTTGCTAAGGTAGAAGACTTGGTTCTTCTATGCTTTAGGTCAGCTACATGCTCACTAATCCTTTGATTAATGGAGTGAGCAGTCTCACGAATGTAGGGGGTCCCGTAGGAACAAGGTATAATGTATACCCCTTTCATATCTCTAGGGTCGATAGGATCCTTCACCAATTTGAGGGACTTACAAATGGTGTTAAAGGGCCTAAAGGATGCAGGGACGTTATGCTTCTTAAGAATTCTTGCAATCTTGTTAGTAGTCCCTTGAACAAACGGAAGATGGACACTAGGAATCCAATCCTTCGGTTCTCTTTTAGTAAGAGAATTCCTGACAGCTTTGAGGGATGCTTTGTGACCTAAGTATCTACTATAACCAATCTCAACAAAGATGTCAAGGAGATGGGATTTTTCTTTCTCAAAGCTCTTTTTATCTGAGATCCTTAGGGCACAAGTATTAAGGTTATTAAGAACACCCATGTTCTGAGATGCGAAATGGTGGGAACTAGCATGAAGATACTGCTCCGTATGTGTTTTCTTTTGAAACACCTGGTGGGAGAGGGAACCATCATTATTCTTAGAAATAAGAATATCAAGGAAAGGGAGGCAACCATCAATTAATTATTCCTTAATGAACTTAATGGCCAAGGATTGATTATTGAGATGATCGAAGAAGAGATCTAACTCCTCTTGGCCGTGAGACCAAATGACATTGGTGTCATCCACATACCTTTTCCAAAGCTTGGGCAAGAGGTAGACAGAGTTTAGAGCCCTCAATTAAAAATTACTTTATATCTATATATCTATATCTATATATATATATATATATATATATATATATATATATATATATATATATAGAATTAAAAATCTTATGCCCCTTTTTTTTGGACTTTTATATTTTATATATTTATTAATTTAATACTTTTTTAACTAACTAATAACTTAATAATCATTACTTTATATATATATATATATCTATATATATATATATATATATATATATGCCCCTTTGACTTTTTATAGTAATATAACATTCAATTTGATAAATTAAATTAGCTTATCTTTATCCCCCTGGTCCGAGTCCATCTAACTACTCCCCAATCAAATTTAGCTGTTATAGCCATTTCCTGATCTTGAAATATACCTGTTGGAGGTCTTCTCTGTCTATTTAACATGCATAGCTTGATCTACTCCTCAACTTGTCCCAACAATGAACCACACTGGCTAGTTAGAAACGCGTTGACAAATGAAATACCATGTGACTTACGCCGAAAACTCTATCGTAAACACAAAGTTTTTTGTAGACCGTGAAACTTTTTCTCAAGAAGATGTGGTTGCATGTTTGTGCATAACAAATTCTGATCAATTTTTAGAAATCTAATAAATCCTTGTAATTTCAAATTTTTCAGGTGATTGGAAACCTTCAGTGAATTTCCTTAACCTCTGCAAAATTTTTCCAGCCAGTTTAGATTACTTAATTTCTCTACTAGTCACAATTATCTAAGGTAATTAGTTTATCTTTACTTTTATTTTCAATTATAATATAGCTTAATTAGGGGAAAAATTAAATGGCCAAATTCCACACATATTTTTCAATCTATTTTTCTAGTTTTCGCAAATCACATAGCTTAATTAGTAAAGGAGTAAGTGGCCTATCATCCAAAAATATTGTCACTAACCAAAGAAATTTTTCATTTCATTAATTTTTGGATCAGGACCAATTGTCATTACAAAAATCAAGTAATATTTTCTTCCCTTGTGTCTTTAGGGATAACCTAAGTTAGCATATGAAATCCTCCTTAACACACTTGTGTTTTCCATCTTCCTTTAGTCACACATAATGTAATAGGAGAAAGAGTAAGCAGCCCATTATCTACAGATAATTTCTTTTTCATGTAAGGAACAATTGAAATATAGTTTTATTCAGAGGATACTGAAATGAATCACTGAATATCCACATCCTATCACATCTTGCATTCTCACTTGATCACTTCCACACAATTACACATCACACACTACGTTTCTATAAACCTTGTATTAGAAGGCATCAAATTTCTAGAGTTTTTTATACTTAGTTTATTTTAGCTTACATCTCACACCTTAAATCAATGTATGACCCTGAAAAGTAACCATAACTTGAAATCAACTAAATTCCCAAAAGGGGCCACCAAAGAATTCATATTTCAGGTTAGTACCATTGGGGATAGGCATTCCATAAGCCATCATGGTCATGTTACATCTTTGATACATAGCATTTTAATTTTTAGTGAGCTTAAAATAATTCAATCATCCCATGGAAAGTAATACCCAAGCATGGAAGAGACCTGATCCAGAGGGAGTTCGACTTTCGTCTAGTGCAAGTGGTAGTATTTGGGGCTACCTGACTCATTTAGTGCTCAGTAATGGTAACATACTACCAAGAAGATAATACTCTAATTCTCATGTGGGAAGAAGGTACTTTAGTGGCCAAAATTTGGGGCATCTGTCCCTATAGGTGGAGGTTTGGCAAACAACAAAGCCTCATCCATTACCTTGGTTGATTCTTCAGCTGCTGAAAGGGATTGCTAGTTCTTTCGGGACATTGCCCCACTACCCATTAGAATATATATTTGCAAGTCCTAATTACTTTGAGAGTGGCAAGGACGAATAGGTCTTCATTGGATCTTTTGTCATAAGCCTAAAAAAACAAAAAGTACTTTTTGTTTGATTGATCACATATTCTAAAGTTAGAGGGAAAGTAATCATTTTATTTTTCCTTTTCTTAATGTATGTGTTGTATTTTCTTTAAGAATGGTCTCCTTCCCTCAAATCACTCAACGTAGCACACACTCTACTTGAAAACATAGGGGACCCCTGGCTCCCCATTGATCTAGACATTTTTTAAATATTTCTCCATTACCAAGAGGAGTGCCAAGGCTCTCAACATTTCAGTGTAGAAGACACCAATAATCTACCATTATAGGATCTTCCTTTATTGGTGACAATTTTCTTGGAAATCCTACTTGTCAAAGTACCTCATACACTACCCCTGAGGGAAGCCCCCATAAGTCCCCTCTAGGGAGTCCACATGACACTCACTAGGGTAACCACTCTCATGAAGGAACCCCCATTCATATTTTTTTCAAAAATCATTTGACAATGGTAGAGAACTTGGAAGTCCCATTATAGCTTCTTTAAACCTTCTGGGTTTGAGTAAGATAACCAATGACCTGATTTCACATGACCAAAATTAGCCAGCCATTCCCACCAAGCTCCCTTCTGACATTCAAAAATTCGAAGGGAAGCATGGATAGAACCCAAGAATCCATGTCGTGAATTTTCACTTATGTTGTTTATCCAATAGTATCACAAATGATACTATTTGATTATGACTATTTCATTGCATCCTAACTGGGCCAACAATGAAATTGTATATTGACCAACCTTCTGTATCACAAGGAAACTTTATCTCCCTAGATACAACATTACTCACATTCTTCCAACTCTCGGTTTTTCATGACTTGGGCCTGGAGCTCCTCACCCACTTCAAACAAACATCCTCTACACCTATATTAGATCATATCCATGAATGACGCAAACTCTGTAGCCTACATAAAGAATAGTTTGAAGACAAATTCTTCCTCGACCTATTTGTGAGATCCCCCACATCGTAAATTTCAAAAGATGTCGAAAATTGATCCCCACGTAACGAGGAAGAGGCAATAAGGAAAGCTCAATAATTAGAGGTTAGATGCACCGAGTATGGATATATATATGATGTGCTTCCAAAAACCGCATGCCTATAGACTTATAAAGAAACACTAAGTGCACCTAATTTTGCCGATGGGTTAATTGGGACCATAGCCCAAAACCACCTTGAATTTTTTTCCAATGCCCTAGATACAACTACAGTGGCCAACCATTTGGCTCCACATCACCACCCATCATATTGACTTGGAAAACCTACATCTATGCAGAATTATGCTATGCAGGTTAACCAATATCAGCCCCCGTAGGGTGGACAATACCTTCCCATGTCAGGTGACCAATACCTCCCTAGGAATGTGGAACCAATTCCTCCTCCCAAAACATCATATGCCAGTCAGGGGTTAGGGAACCAATATTTCCCTTTCCCTGCACCGCAACAAAATAACCTACCAACGCAAGCTAATGCAGGGGTTAATATAGTGCAACCTTTCCTCACTCAACAATAAAAATTGGAGGAACAACTGAACTCAATTAACCCACTTGATGTTGCTAAGAGAAAACTGAAGATCAAGCTAAAAGGAGAGTTTGGCCAAGGGGGGAATCAACAAAAGCCTCCATAGGCACCATCTAGGGGAAACCCCAGGAAAAACCCAAACCACGGATCGAATAATAACCACCAATAAAGGAAAAACAAGAATATGAGTCTACGGACTAACCACACTTCTGGAATTTGTGGTGTGTATGGTCATTACACCCATCATTGCCTTCAAATCCCTGAGTTGAAGGGGATGAAAAAAAGTGGGGGCCAAGGGGGGAAAAAACTACAATAATGATTTATCCCTTCCCCCAACAAGGAGTGGTAAATACCCAATAGGACCACTCCCAAAACCCTACTGGAGGATGTTCCCAAAGTGCCTCAAACTGAGATATTTACATGGTAGGAGAATATGTTCTCTTGCAGACACACAATCGAGAGTATGAAACTCTACTAGAAACCAATCCTTCCACCTCTACTACTACAACATCTACAACACCTTTAAAAATTCCTCGATGCACCATAAATGTCATCCACAAGATGGTTAAAGGTCCTTTACAATGAGTAGGACAAAATTCAAAAGTTGCTCATAGTTATAGTATAGTCGATGACTTAGCCCAAACATCTTCAAATATGTTAGCATTGGAAGCTTTGCAATCATGCCCAACCCAACAAAAAGCCTTATTTTCTGCATTAGGAGCAATCGATCCTCTCGATTCTCACGTAATGGTATTTTAATTAGATAAAGCTACCTTGCATATACCATCATCCTTCACTTTTCAAATCCAAGTCTTAGTCGAGAATATCACTATCGATCATTGCATAGTCAATGAAGGGGCATCTAGATGTACAATGTCCATATCAGTTTGACAGAAAATTGGATCCCGCGAATTGAAACATTCTAACAACACTCTCAAAGCGTATTATGGGTGCCCTTTAGTTCCCATAGGCCTATACCAAGATGTTCTAGTACAACTGGTAAAAAAAATTGTGCTAATAGATATCAAAGTATTGGAGGCATAGTTGGATTGCAATATCTTGTTGGGCCAAAGTTACACTTATGAAATTTCAGCAATAACATCTTCCATATTGAGGATATTGATGTTCCCCCATAATGGAAAAATTATTACAATAGATCAACTCACATATTATGAGAAGAATATAATAAATTCACCTAATGGTGTGCTACCTTTTGTCTCATCTTCTCCTGAGTTAACCACCAGTTATACTAAATTCATCTTAGGTGAATTTAAGCCATCAACACTCCTAGCAACATTCCCAGGAGACCCACCTATGATAGAGGATATTTCTATAGTCACAGGAGCACCACTGTACATGATGAGTTCATAGAACACCCCTCGTGATCAAGAACCAATTTCGGATACCAACACCAGTGTCACTACCAATATTTCTCTCTTACGACATGTTATTACCCAAACACCCTTCTTATTTCCCCCACTTGGTTTTGTCTTGCACCAAGTCATTGCAACACTCGTGTTATCCAATATGGCTTTAGCGATACTAGTATGGTATCTATCCATCAGGCCATGTCAGAAAGCTCAGATATCACTGAAACAAGTGTAAATCCTATTCCTCCCAAGGATAACACACCTCAATAAGGAACACCTTCACTAACACTAGCCGGTGTTAGAAAAAGGGATAAGAAAAAAGGAAACAAGGTAGAAGCTTCAAACATTCCCTCCTCCAGAGTTCCTCCACCTTGTGGTTTGTGTGAAGTAGTTGGGAACCCCACCAATATGTGCCATGAGTTAGATGAGATCAAAGCTCTTTTGCATCCCCCAAAAGAACCATTGAACCCTCCTCCCTTTTTAGAGACAATAACACACCCACGTGTTATAAGGATTGTGCACCAACCATGCATGTGCTATATGCAAGAAATATGGGCATTACACTCTTCACTACCCTGAAATACATTTACATCGTGATGCGTTAGGTACAATCACGCATCCAATACCCCATTACTACTAGTGGAGGATTGGTATAAATCATTTTTTAATGTCACGAGGGAAGAATATTCTTGCTCCTATCCAGCTTATAGTCGCTCAAACTCTCGCCATGTCTAGAGGAAACCAAAATCAGTGACACCCCAACGTATCTCCAAATACGATTTACGCGACAAACCATATCATCTAATAATGTAGTGTATTGAATTACAGGCATTCAACTAATTGTATCTGGTTACCCACATTACCCAAAACAAAATAATTAGGCACATACGTGACACTTGCTAGATTTTTATAAGAAATCATAACATGTCACACTACCCCCACCTTTCCCAATTCCTCTCTATGTTGGGATTCATGTGGTGATTCCTTAGTGAGGATTTTGATTTAGTCATATCAGATACCGAACCATTAGATCACACCACACCTTAAGGGAATGAATCATCTAGGTCCATCTTATGTGTGTTTGAGGAAAAAAGTCCGCAAGAAATTCATCCAGGGCCCCATCAACAAATATCCTCTCACCATCATCGGTATAGATTGTGAAATAATACGAAACATTGTAAGGTTTCCTGGACAAAAGGATCACCCCTCACATGTGCCCTTTGTGATAGACCCAACCACTTGGTAAATCAATGTTGAGAAATGTGCAAGATAAGAGATGTATTTCACTTATTAGTGCACATGCCACAAATCCATCTCTCAAACCAATTGAAACTCACACGTTGATACTATCACATCTTCTCTCAAACACATCATATGCATAATTTTCAATACCATCGACATTTTAGAGAAGAAAGGGTAGAATTAAGATACACCCACAATAGGAAGTCACCTCACGTTGGTACTAATATCTAGAGGTTGTTGGCACCCAGGATTTCCCCACCTCGTGACCCCAATAAAGCATCATCATCTCACACTATGGACGATGTTTACGCTCACACCATTTTTAGTGTTAGTACTAGTCTTATGTGGATTATTTGCACCAGTACATCTCATAGTGCTGAGACATGTAATATGTTACAAATATTTTGACATCTTAGGATTAGCATCAAACTTCTTAGGAGGAAGAAAACTTTTCCCCTTGAACACCATTGAAGGTACAAGAACTTCCTCCCACTTATTCTCAAACCGCCATTATGGAAATTCTACCACCACCTACTATTAATGACACACATCATGACACACAATTTAATTACTCATCCATAGGAACCATGATTCATGTTGTTTTCTCATCATTTTTTTGTGTCGATACTTCTAAACCCACCACATCAGTGGAACCTTCACCAATGGTGCAACCCCATCCTATCTATACAGTGTCAACTTTGGTAGGGTCTACAACATCACCCACTAAATTTTATGCTTGTTTGTTAACCAACACAACTAGGTCTAAACCCCAACCTGAGGGCCTAGCACAACCTAATTTAATGCTATATAATATTTTTAATTCAGATGGATATATTCTAGAAGCCATGATAGAACTTGAATGTCCATGGGATTCCATGCATCATCGCTCATGCTTTCTACCTAAAAAATAATTTGTACCTACTAAAACATCTAGCATTGATATTTGCACCATAGAAACAAAAGACTTACTACCTTTAGGACATGTATATTGGCTTAAGAATCCACCCCAATACCAAATGATTTTGAGGTAGAGAACATGGAAAATATTTCACCTACCATCAAGGTCAACATTTCAAATAAACCTGGCATATTTGAGGATATCTCACTGGGGGCAGCTTGCTCCTAGAATGAGGTGGCGTCATGCACTTCCCCATTCCAAGAATATAGGGATATCTTTGCATGGGCTTATTATAAAAGTCCATGCATCAATCCCACCATTATGGAACATCATATTGAAATCTGACATGATTCCCATCTCGTTAGGAAAAGACAATGTCAATTACATCCCTCTGAGGTAAAAGTAATCAAGTAGGAAATTGAGATACCCTAGAAATATGGTTTTCTCTTTCCTATCACTTAGATGTCTTCGGTTTCTATCCTTATACCCATAAAAAAAAAAACAGGGTACCATATGATTTTTTACCCATTTCTGAGATCTGAACAAAGCAGGTCCCAAAGAAAATTACCCTATGCCTTTCATTAATCAAGTTATCAATGTTTGTGCAGGACATGAGGCCCTATCCTTCATGTAAGGGTTCTCTAGGTATAATCAGATTCAGATTCACCACATTGATTAGTATAAGACAACCTCCACAACCCCATGGGGAAAGTTTTCCTTTCAAGTGACATCCTTTGGCCTTAAAAGTGTTGGGGCCACCATCCAGCAAGCTGTAAATTATATCTTCCATGGTCAGCCTCATCTCATTCTCACCTATTTGTACAACATTACTAATCCAAAAAGGTTGATGACCATTTAGAGGACATGCTCCTGTTATTTTAATGACGTCGATAATATAACCTATGCTTGAACCCTATCAAGTGTGTCTTCTATATTAACGAAGGATGACTGCTAGGATTCATAGTGTCTTGCAAGGTATTTGAGTCGACCCTCTCATATTTCAAGCCATTAAGAAACTCCACCTCCAAAAACATTAAAGAAACTCCAAAGCTTGTAGGGTAAGCCCAACCTTTGCGTCAGGCTTCTTGTACCTACTTTGTTAAGATATCCCTTTCCACGAGGACTAGTAGGCAGATGACTCTTTTGAAGCCCTAGAAGAAGCATCATCTCAGGAACCTTTGATTAACCCTCTTAACCATAACAAGGACTATACCCTATACCTCTCAACATCTGAAGTACCAATTACTTGGATGCTAGTCCAAGAAGGACCTAATAATAGAGATAATGTAATCTACTACGTTAGCAAGAACCTCTATGAGTGTGAATTGAAGTATGAGCTAGTTGAGAAATTATTGTTAGCCCTCTTCCACTCAAGAAAAAATCTTAGACATTACATGATATTATGAACCACCATCATAATATCTAATATAAACCTTAGTAATACTTCTTAACTTGTTTTATGATGAACCACAAATAAACTCAATACATTGTTATTGTGTAATAATTTGGTTTTAGTTTACCTTCCCCAAGAGCAAGAAGGCCCTTATCCTCACCAAGTTCATCACTGATCTCCCAAAAGAAACTCAAGGATCACTCATTAATGATGCATTCCTTGATGAACATTTGTTCTTAGTATCAATGGATGGCCTCTGGCATGATGAAATCCTCATCTTTTTATGAACTCAAAACCTCAGCTTACTCATGAAACTTAGAGGCACATAAGCTACCAGGTCCCCCAATACCTTCTTCTTGTTGATGTCCTCTATCGAAGAGGCATATACACCATACTTCACCGATGCCTTACACACGAACAAGAGAAGCATGTCTTAAATGATTTCCACAATGGGGCTTTTGGTGGCCACCTCTTAGGGATGGACATCTCTCAAAAATTCCTTCCTGCTGGTTATTTATGACACACCCTTTTCCATGACTGTATTCAAGAATTCAAGAAATATGAGTGGGGTCAAAGCCACAGTCATAAGCCATAAGCCCCACCATCTCCCCTACACCTGGTAATCATTGTCAACCCCTTCTACAAATGGGGTATAGACACCATGACCTTGAACCTCCCATCATCTAAAAACCACAAGAACATTGTGGTTTATGTAGTCATTTTGACCAAATGGGTAGAGGCCATGCCCACATAAAATAACACTGTAGAAATCGCTACATGATTTTTCTTTAATGATGTCATAACACGATTCGGTGTCCCCAAGGAATTGGTATCCGATCACAATAAACGTTTTGAAAACAAAATATTTTAGGAGTTATCACAACACCTTGGTTTCTCTCACGAGTTAGCTTCCCCATACTACCCCCAGTCCAATGGTTAGGTAGAAGTTACCAAAAATTCCTTAAAATGATGTTGCAGCATATGGTGAACAACCACAAAATAAACTGGTGTCATATGGTGTTTTTAGCACTATGGGAATACCACATGGTGGTTAAAGCATCCACATGTTTCATACCTTTCTAATTATTCTATGGGGTCGAAGCAGTCCTCCCCATTATGTGTGAGATCACTACCTTCAACTCAACCATCGAACTTCTCACCAACATGTCACCTTTATAGAAAAGGTTGGTCCAATGGAACATGTTGATGAGAGTCAATGATACTTTCTATAGCATAAAGAAGCACACAAAAATCAGATGAAAGCC
Source organism: Pinus tabuliformis (assembly GCA_031772625.1). Classification (NCBI taxonomy): domain Eukaryota; kingdom Viridiplantae; phylum Streptophyta; class Pinopsida; order Pinales; family Pinaceae; genus Pinus; species Pinus tabuliformis. Next base: position 577,443,968 of record CM062805.1, read on the forward strand.
ACCTTTGACTACAATGTCACCCCCCAGTCCTTTACTGAAGGAGAATTAGTTTGTCCTTAAGATGTCATAAAAGAAGCATTGGGACCAAGAAAATTTGAGACATTATGGAAAGACTTACATTTTCAAACATTGCCTGCTCAAGGGGGCATACATCTTAGCATAGCTTAAAGGTAATTGCCTCAAAGGTCCCGTCAATGGGCTTTATCTTAAAAGGTTTTATCAATAACATTGTAGTTAGTCATAATGTGACAATGTATGCACCACGACTTATTTTTATTCATAATGGATTCACTTTGAGACCCTCCTTTCATCATTTTTCATAGATGGATCATCTACTATTCTATCACCATGGATTCGTTAATGGTGCTTCGTGATGGTTTCAAAAACTGACCACACACCATGTATTACCAATGAACTGTGTATAGGGTTGAAAGAAAATAATCAATGTGATTAGGACATCATCATAGGCCTTTTTTCTGATGCCTCCCATCTAGTTATTTGTCACCTCCATGTATTCATTGATTCCCAGCTTATTGTATCATAGTTGAATAGAGACTTCAAGGTTCACGATCCATGCCTCTTTCGAAAATATTTCCATGCACAAAGGTTAGCCTAAATTTTCTATCATATTATATTTACACATATATGAAGAAATCAAAATCATATAACTAACCACATAGAAAATCAAATCCTCACCTGGCATGTCTCACATATATATCATCATGAAGAAACATAAAACGTCAATAAAATATCCATCACATAAATGCAGAAATATATCTCATGTATAGATGCATATCATAAAAGACCCATTATCATAGCTAGAAAAAATCACATCTCGTGTATATAACATGTATGTGAGTACAAAAAATGAATATACATCCAGTGGCTCAAGGCCATGCAAGTTAGGTCATCAAAAAAGGGGACCATCCTCATAATGGGTGCTTTCCCTCATAGATTCATAAAAGGTTTATCTAGGGTTGTGCTCCCCCACCTCCTACTTGAGGACCCACTGCCTCATCGATATCTATAAAGGGATGTGTTGTAGCCATTGCCATCACAAGGGGCTAAAGAGTTGGTCATAGGGCCCTATCATGCCATCACCGTGTCCATCACAACCTCTCTAAGTCCATCCCACCCCTCATAAGATATTGCCCTCACCAAGGTGATTTTGATCGAGGGCATCCACTTAGGCCCTCAATTGCACTTCTAATGTTGCAGATCGTGCCTCAACCACCTTGGCATGCTCTCATAATTTCTTCATATCGTCATTGGCATAGGAGCTGGACCCCTCTCCAGAAGGACCACCAATCTCAAACTTGTGATGCTTTTCTTTCCTCCCAAGTCCTTCCTACTCAGGATCTCTCCGCCACTGTGGTATATAAGGTGCATCAGCCACACCCACACATTGTAGATCATTTCCTACTAGGTTAGTCAATGATCATCCTCTTGGCCCCACATCTACAATAAAAAATACATGGTATCAACATCCTACACAAATATACATCATAAATATACATGTAAAAGAGTACAAACACACAGAAATCATAAATCACATACTTGTTGGCCCCAAAGTGTGACTAAAAGGAAGCCCCATTTCTGGATCACCCATGAAGTCCACTCCATGATATGAGTACTCAAGTATCATCTAAGGGTTTCACGTGAACCAACCCTCCACCTGGTCATTCCAATAACAACTCGCAACACCACCACCAGCACATGGCATCATAGGTTCCCACCATCATATCCATGGGTGGATAGAAGGATCTGGTGGCACTGCTAGAAAAGGTCGTAGAATCACGACCCACTCATACAAAATACTACAAAGTATGCTAGCATAGCAGAATCTCTAAGACCATACTTATCAAAATTATGTCAACTAGGATTCATCCCTTGATATACAAACCTGACCCAGTCGGAAAAGTGCCTCACTTATAGCCTTTGCAATATTGCAATTTGGGGCCCTGATACCTAGTGAGAGGATGATGACCCTATCAAATGCACAATAATCACCAGTGTTTGTCACTTGGTGATATGTCTAGAAGTCAGAACAAGGTTGCACCCCTCATCATAGGAGTTGGGCCCACGGTCGCCATCTTCCTCTACCCAGCTATGAATATCCACATGCCCATCCGGCAAAGGATACATCAACACCTCCCCATGAGGAACTGATCCAATCACGAAATAGATAAATACCGAAGTAGGGATAGGTATATCATTCCACCTAATGGTGAATATACGAAGATCCACATCGTAGCATCGAATCATAAAACATATGAACACATACTGCGACCTTAAAATGGGGTTTTGAAGGAACTCCAACAACCCCCAATGGGCCAAGGTCTTGTTCACAAGAACATCTATAATGACAACTTGATGAAGCAGGTCCCAATCCCTCTCTCCCCACAACATCCTACCATAAAGGGTGTCAAAGTTAAAAGATCAACTTCCTAGGTTGATAAAATTATTGTGCTCTAAACTGTGCATTTTTCACCATCACAGGCATGTAGGATGCACATTTTTTATTTTAATAGACACATGAAACACTCTTCTATGGGCCCATAAACCATGGCGATCTAATTCCAGGTCCCATGCATCTACTCTCTAAGAAAACATGCACTGCATGCCTAGTCTCTAAGCAAATTTCCTACTAAGCGCCTGTGCTCTAAGCAAACATGCTAATACATGTCTGTACTCAATATAGATGTGCAAATGTTGCAACATTTGCATGTCAAGTCATGACGTCACCAAAACAATGATGCCACAAATTTTAGTCATCCAACCGCTCTACATGTGTGGCTATGTGATTTTTTCGAGTGGCTTATCCAAGTGTATCCATGAAATACACATGGATACCACATCAATAAGGATCGGTCGCCCATGTGAACAACATTTTTCACCCTAAAAATGGTTGTGCAGGGCACCTCTGTATGGCGTACCTAGCCTAGTCTACTGAAAAGATAAAGGTCAGGTTATGAGGTCTAACATTTCCCTCCCGGTGCACTTCCTAGGTGATCAGGTTGACCTCAACAGCAAGAAACAACTCCAGGAAAAAATTTGGCCTCCGCAAATAGCAAGTTCAAACGAGGTGTCATAGGGCCCAGTTTTCCCTATATATCACCATTTCTGACATTTTCTAGAGCCCAATATAGGAGCTCATAACATTTTTCTTTAGAACCATGAGAGACTCAAGGATAAAGACCACATCATCTTCATCATGGTATCCTTTATTCCATTTCAACCCCAAACTAAATTTTTGGGCCTGCTACATGCTTAGAACTTTACTTCAGGTACACCTACTCCTGTTCTTTAATTCATATTTCTTATCTCATTTTTGAGCTTACAGATGTTTTTATCAAGATGTTTTCAATTGAGGTATTGGTCATTGAAGGCACAAGTACATCAACAAATTCTCACCATAATTAACACCCGAATGGCTATTGACATGGTAGGTATCATTCATCACTCAGCATGATAGGATTCCCACCAAGCTATGCATATCCTGACATAATTTCATCAAAATGCACCATAGGATCCATCATGTCGACCACATTTACCACCACCTCTGCTTACACATAGTAAATTTCCACGTCAATCAATAGAGCGTCCCCAATCATGAACTACCTCATGTTATAAACCCCCACAAATTATTATGAATCCATGACCATATATTAAATATTGGGAGCCACATCAGTTGCATATCTTGAATATTAGCCTCATTGGCATTTTCTCCACTTACTGCTAACGCACCCTACTCCTATGCCACCTTACTCATTGGTGATGGATAAATGTGAATGCTCTTCCGCATTCCACATTGGGCCCATGATTCCTCCAAACATAATAGGATACTTTATGTCACTTCATCCATCTCATCATCCCAACATTGATACCAGCCACTGGGCCCCCTACGCTCTGCAAACACATTTTACTTCCACCATCATACAGGTCATTTTTTTCATGGAGCACCTACCTCATGTATGTACATCCAAAACCGCCTTTACATAATCTTGGCATGCGTACATTTTTTTTTTTGGAAAATGGTTCCCACCCATACTTTCATGTGTTTCACCTAGCAACAGTCCCTAGCAACCCTTGGTTAGATCTTGCACATGATCCACATTCATTCATTCTCTTCACACCAGTAAAAACATACTTACACCAACCACATATGTCCTACTGAGTGCGGGGCCACTAACCTCAGGATAATTGTTTAGATTTATGCCAGTCGCATTATAGCTCCAACTTGGGGAAAGTTTTCCATATCCATCGGTATCATCAGCTTTCAATAGCATGCCTCATTGACCCACCCTATTACAATTTGTTTCACTACAAATCTTAATTTCCTGAATCAGCATTTTGGGCAGTTGATACCTATTTCACATTGACTTCAACACCAATATTATAGGATCGAGGCTTTACCTTGGATGCCCCCCCCTTTTCTTAGGGACACCTTTCGGTGGCACAATGGGAATCATTATTTCCCATTAATATCATCGATCCCCCTTAAATTTAACACCAATATAAGCTCTAATGTTAGGGTGGTATCATACTTCATGACTGTCATAGTTCTCTCACTTAGAAGAAGACCCATGTATCACTTAGCATCTCATTCCATAGTGCCTACATGCATGGGAGGTACACAGTGTCAAAGACCCATGCATTCATGAGCACCCGACTCCAATAGTGCTTCACATTTTCTTGATGCATGGGGACACCTGACTCCATCTATGTGTTAAAAGAACCTTTGAAGGTGTTAGCAGTTATCATCATAATCCATCAGAATGTCAGCCATTTCAATGTTGATTTGATAGGACTATTTCCTAGCTTATTGTAATAAACTCTCACTAGCCATTATAATGAGCATGGAACATGTTTGCCTTGTATAAGAACTTTTTTCAGAGAATGGTTATATTTTATCCTCAATTAAGTTTTTTTTTCCTCACCTCCAAAACAACTTATTCTCTCTATCCATATTTTGATCACACTCTCAAACAAAAAATAAAACTTGATGTATTTCACTCAAATGCTTGCTCCTAACTGTACACATTAGGGGGCAGTTGTTAACACCAGAACATCGTACAGATATTTTTATAATCTGAAAGTTTCCCAAGATTTCCCAGTAGAGTGCACACGTGAAGATTTTCCATCTGAATAAATTATAGAGATAAAAAAAATTAAATTTCTCCTAAGGTCCAAAGTATACGGTATTTAAAAATTGATGTCAACATGAATATTTCTTTGATACTCATGCTACGTGTGGTATTTTCTTTGATATCAGTGCGATCAAAGGAATGTACAACTCAAAAATTTGGGATCACTTCCCACAATTGGAACAATATTCCCTAGTAGGATCTTAGCCAAGGACAATAGAATTTGAGTGACCCTGAAGATATGAAACCCTCAATGGAATCATCTTGACCTATTCACAAGTCATTATCATTCATGAACCAAGAGAGGGTATATGGATTCAAAAAATTATATATAAAGAGGCCATGGGAGAACCAAAATATGAGACAATGTTATGCTTTCCAAATTGCTATCATAGAAAACCTTCATTTCATTTTTGAAGTAGAAGAAGTAGAGCACTATTGTCATGGCATAATTTCTTCTTAGCAATCCATCACTTTGGTGTAGGTAGGATTCCACCATTGAGAGAATATTGATACTTCTTGGAGAGAGAGGAAAATCTTACGAAGAGAATGAATAGAAAAAACTCCTTGCTGAGGATTTTTGAACACCATTTCTAAAAGAATTCTCTTCAAGTGTTTACCATTCTACTGTTTGTATTCATTTCCTACCACCAGCATTCTGTAAAAGGATCCATTCTCCATAATTTTGTTGACTTTTTTGCTTCATTAAGCATTGTTTGTGTGCATATCCTTGCTTTTGTTTATGTTTTTGTGTGTATTGTATTCAGTATTTGTAATACTTTGTTTCTTCATGCTTTTCCACTAACACCAACCAAATAGCTTGTTTTCATTTGTAGGTAATAACCTACTGCTAAGAAGGTTTCTTTTCGTACACGATTTCTACAAAATCACTACATCAATTCTCACTTTGTAAAACACATAGTTTGTTCCATTGAACATGGTTTCTTTGTTGGTAAATAGTCCTTAGTTTTCCATGGTCCTTAATTTTTCTTCCAACTATTAAATTGATCTCATGTAACTTGGCATTGATACCAATTGTTGGAAACCAATAAAATACTGTGTTGGGGGGTGAATCATTATTGTATGAATTTTACTAATTTAAAAACATCCGTTCACTTTGTGCAAGAACATTATGAAACCATTGATTACTTCATCACTTTATTGTAATTTGCATGGAAAGAAACAATATCAGCAATCAAAATGGAACACACAAAGAACAAAAAAGTTCTCGAAACATATCTTCAATTTATTCACAAGGCAAGCTAAAACTTGTTGTTACAATTCTTTGGCTACAATGATTAGGAAGATAAAGGTCTCTTATTTATCAGCGACACCTGAATGGAGCTACAACGACAAATATTTACCAACACCCACTAGAAGGAGCTCCAACCCCCGACTTGCAAGTTATAACTTGCTTCACATTCACTGATTCATATTTCATCCATTTTCATAATAGAACCATGAATGTAAATTCCTTCAAAATAAAACAATTTCCTCTTGATCACCAATACCTTCAACAATATTTGATTACTGAGACATCAACAACTCCACCTCAACTTACTCATGAGAACTCTGTTCTTTTAATTCTCTTTCTCAAGCCCGCTTATAAAGAATTTTGTCTTGATATTTTGACCTCCTTTCTTTTCTTCTATTTGTACATGAATCCTTAATTTTTTCCTTTTCCCGATTTACTTCAGCTCACTTAATGTGTTCTCCAAGTTTTGAGACCTTAAGCATCCTTTTCTAGGAGTTAGTATGATATTTTTTTCTTATTTTGGCAATTGGAGATTTAACAGTTTTTAGAATTTAATTCCACAAACCATTTTTATTTTATTAAATAGTGCACCTCCAAATCCATTTATTTTGTCCTTATACCCTTTTGCTGACACCTGTATGCATTTATCACCATATACCCCTAGCATTGTGACCTGCACTGAAGATTTCAAGCACTTAGCTTGCTTTATGGCATTCGTGAGCTTAATTTTTCCATGGCGCTACTTCTCGTTTCCTACATGAAACCTTGTGTAGATGAATAGTCCGTAGCTCCCAATCCCTATTGCTTTCCACATGCAATGACTTAAATCTTCTTGCAGGGTCCTCCCAACACCTCAAGATCCCATAGAAATTGCTCCCAAGCTAAGTCAACTTTGCCATCGCCTCGTTCTCATGATGCACCTTTCCTCGGGCTCTAATTAATGAGATGATGTCATAATGACATCACCTATGCCATGTGTCGACCTCTGATTAGTCCACATATAAATCAGAAATGGAACCTTCAAGTTCCCAAAAACACCCAATTGGCTTGCCATGTGTCACACTCCCATTGGATAGTTGCTGACATCACCTCTGCCCAATAAAATGTTTCCACCCATCCTAATATTAGACAGGAGAGAGAAGGGTATCGAGGCCATTTTCTCATTGATTTCCTGTATAAAATTTTAAATGGTCCTAACCATATTCTCTGTACTACTCAATCCTTCCATCTGATTAGCGCTCCCTTGACATGGTACTTTGTTATCTCTTTCTTGGTAATCCTTTGCATTGGTCTAAGCTCTTGTGGGCTTCACTATCATTATGAGGACCTCGCTCTTAAGTATGATCCAATAACTGCATTGTTGGCATGCCATGTCTGCCCACTAAATTCATTTTCATTTTGTCCCTTTAACTTTGTGTTCCCTTTGAAAACCTCCAAGGTACATCCATCGGGCTTCCTCTATCGCGTTGGCATGATCAACTAGTGTCATCTCACTCATTTTCTTTGAGTGCTTGATAACAACTGTAAGGGTATATTTTTTGAGCCTCGCTCGTCAAGCCAAGGTATCATGTGGGATTTTCCTTTGGCCAATGGGATCCCTATCCCCTTCCTTGTTGTTTCTCCAAGTCATTGTGGTGCTATCTATGTCTCCTTTGATAATTTTTTTGTTAGTTTTTGTTGCCTCACCATCCTTGGCTATATGCCAAAAGGGTATCTATGCAATTTCATCTCTGCTAAAATTTTACTTGAACCATGCAACTTTGAATGGCTATATCTCTCAATCTAGGAGGATAATTTTAGACATTTGAATACCATTGGAAAGCTCTTTCTTATATCTTCCCAACTAGGTGGGTTCTAACTACATTTGACATGATGTATTATGCTAGATAGGGTGGTAATGTATCTATACCATTCTCATCCATCCTGATATTCATTGTTCTCCTGGAATGTGATCTTCTGATGCATCCTTTAACACATTTTCCTTGTGTTGACATCAATGACAACATATATCCAACACATCTTTTGTACAAATTTGGTAATCTATTTGGTGATGTTGAGACATCTAATGAGACTGATTCCAACAATTGTTTTCTTATTCTTAATGTTCCCAATAAAATAATTGTTGATAGTTGTATTCACATAAATCATGACCTAGCCATGTTTTCAAAATTAAAAGGAATTAGCATTTGAAAGTTCAAGGACTTGCCACAAAGTCAAGGCACTTCAACTTCAATTGATGAATATGTTAGGATCCTGAAATCCTGATATGGTCTCTAAACTAGGTCAAAGTAGAATCATCTTGCATAATTATTCTATCATCACTATTTCATTGGATATAAGCTCACGCCTAAAGGATTTCCATTGTTTTCAAGTTAATATTATCAATATTGAAGATAGAGATAAATATTTACGTTTCACTAATTCTTCTTTATGCAAACCCTTGTATCAAATTGAGGATTTGAACATGTACCCCTCATAGATGTACATATCTTTGAAATATTTTATATTAATTATTAAGATAGATATTATCATTCCTAGAAATATATCTCCCTATCCAACTCTTCCACGAGTAATCAATTCCTTATATTTCCTTTGCTTTGGAGCTAGTCATTTTTCTCTAGTAGAATCTATCATTTTCAATATTAATAAATTCTTGAATCATCTAGAGAAGCAAAAATCTCATGCAGGAAAATTAATTTCTCATACTAATACATACGAATGATGGATATGATTTGACACATATTTCTAATCATTTTTCAGTATGGTATCCTAATTAATCTTCTAGAATTATGGTGCCAGTAAATGTTTCTAATTTTACAAGCTCACATATTGATTATATAGTACGTGATTAGATATAGAGGGAACCAATGCAAAATAAATAATTTTATATACTAATTCATAAATCTAATCATAACACCATCTCCAACAACTATCACTTTATTAATCATTTTCCCATTAGTACATCTGATGATAGTTGTTTTTCATCGGTTGATTTTGTTGATTATATTTATAATTCAAATTCCTCGAATGCAGGTTCTTTTTCCCAAGTGTTTTAGGGATTTCAAATTGGTTTCTATGAATATCATGAGCCAATTTATGATTGGCTAGAGGAATATTTCTTGGTACTCTCAATTGCTAATAATGATTTTTGATATATTTTGATGTTTTCTAAGTCTCAGAGAACATATCAATGTACATTCACGTGTAGCTATCAAGGTTTGTATTATCATTGTTCTTATCAACATGGTAAGATTGCATAGTGGTTAAACAAAGAATTTTTGGCACACCTTTCTACCAGTAGGCAGGACCTTCAATTTTTTGTGCAAGTTATTAAGGAAAACATTCTTACTTATGCACATTTCTTCATCCTTGTGCTAATTTCTCAGATCTTTCTGCTTGCAGGTCGAGAGAAGCTTTTATGGTTGCATTGGAAATTTCACTTAACTTATCCCTTACCTTCTAGACGGTTACGTTAGGAGTAGGTATAGCCACATTTTAGTTCTCTTGTGCATTGCATTGACCCTGTATTTGCTTCACATATAGTCTTCACATTTGTTGTTTTTTCCTATTTATTTCTTGCATGGTGCTTTCCATGTTTTTCTTTTCTTGTGCCATGTATTTTCATTTCAATATTGTTTAATAAAAAGAAGCATGTAAATTTCTCTTGTCTAGATCAAAATAAAATTTAGTGAAGCTTTGAAAGGGCTTGTGATACACATCAATTCTTGGTTAGCTTTTGGTCCCTGTTATTTGATGAGCATCAGTATTGTAGCAAGAATGTTGCAACTATTAGGCTACCAGCTTTAATTTATCAACCCGGGCTTCGTACAAACATGGAGGTGATAGTGTTGTATACAGAAGTAAAAGTGATGGTTCTGCCTTTTGTCACTGTTGAACTGGTGAGAGACCACTGGGGATTTCAGATAGACTTCTATGGATTTAGAAGAAGCTTGGTTTCTCGATGAAAGAAAGGGAAATTTACTGTAAGAGACGCTTGATCTATTGCAATAATGAAAAAGATTGAAATTCAATGCTAAATCACACCATTTCCTAATTAGCTTCTAAGAAACTATGTTTTGCAATAATGCTAAATTAACATGAACCAAATTCTACTGTCTAAGCATGGAAGTTAAAAGCATAAAACATCACTATTGTGCAAGTAAAGGGAGAGAAATAACTATTTTTTTTTCCTTTTGTTATTTTCATGCAAAATAAAATATGCAAACTAATCTCTTTCGGTGATGTGGCAGGTGGTTTAGGGATGTTTGAGGATTGTTGGAAGGTTTAGAAGATGTTTGTATGGTGTGGGAGACACTTGGGTTACCTTTGGGGGCTTCCTAGATGTTTTCCCTAAATTCGGCCTCAAAATATGCCACTGTGGGAAAAACTACAAGATGTACTAGAAACCTGCAGGATTCCATGTATTTCTATAAGATACAACCGGGAGAAAAAAAAAAGGTGTTGGAGGTGATGGAAGACTTAGATGAGGTGGTTTATGGGTGGAATGAAGTGAGAAAAGGCAAGGGATCACTCAGAAGTCAACAACAAGGTTAGGAGATGGTTGGATTTGCTCAATGTGCTTGATAGAATTTCTGTGTAAAATGGTGAAGCTAGAGAAGGTTTTGGTGAAAGGGCCAGATTTGTTTGGCTAAATAATTCTTCTGAACCTAGGTCAAGCCCCTATAAGCCAATAGTACGCACATACCCATTCCCAATAGTTGCAAAGGATTTAATGATGAGTTATCATGCGCCTTGAATGGAAAACTAGTTTGCTTTCCCAGTTGGAAGCATTTAAAATTTGTATTTATGGTTTTGACAGCCTCTTAAAATCCTTGAAAACATTCTTCTTTATTATCATGACTATTTTATCAAAGTTCATATGTCTGAGTCTCCTATGCCAGATCAAAATTTCATCAATATTTGATAAGTGTCAATTCATTGTCTTCTCTTTAAGCACATAGACATTATTATTTGTTCTCACATCTTCAACAATTATCTCACTTGTGCCTATAGAATTAATTTGACAATTTATGGATTTAAAGATCACATCATATCCTTGATCACACATCTGAGATTCACTAAGCATGTTATACTTCATCACATCAAGATATAAAACATTATTGTTGTTACATTTTCCATTGGATAGACTGATCACTCCTTTTGCAATATTTTTTCTAGGAGCATTGTTGTCAAAAGTCACATTACCTTGGACAACTAGTTTCCATGTCAAGAACTTTCTTTTGTATATTGAAATGTGCCTCGAACAACCATTTTGTACATACCAATGGCTCCTTTCATTCTGATCATACAAAGCAATGTCACATTTCTATGATTTCTCCTTTTCTTTCTAGACTTTGGCTTTTTTTTCAACTTGTTAAATAATTTGTTATGCCTTATTCTCCTTAAGTATACAATTTACTACTATATGGTCCAAACTCTTACATTTGAAACATTGAACTAGATAGTTAATAGGACAAAATGAATTATTATACCTCAATTTTCTTTTCCTTTCTGAAATATTCTTCTAGATCTAAGTTTCATCTATGATAGGTTGACTCTATAATTTGTTGCTCTGTGCTTGCTATTTGGGCATGTTAAAAAATACCCCAGGAAGATATCATTATACCTAGAAGGTTGCCTTCTGCACTATGATTAATTTTAAGCAATCCAATTTTCTTTCCCAACATTTTTCTTTTGATGTTGCCAATGTTTATCGATTTTGTTTTTGTTTTTCATATCTCCCTTTTATTACTATATCATATGTTTTTTGACTATTGGAACAAAGGTAATTTCCTTCCTGCCTTTAGGTCTATTGATGAGATGGACACAACTTCAAAGCATAGACTAGTTCGATCTGAGGAGACTCTCTATGGTTCCAATATCTCATTCATATGATCAATCCCTTTACTGAATTTGTAATTAAAACTCAGTTGTGTTTTTTCCTTCTATGACTCCTTATTTAGTAGCATGATTTCTCCTTTCATGCTTTCACACACTTGAAATTTTTCATTTAGCTAGAGTTTTGGAGAATCCTAAATCTTCTCACCTTCTTCTATTTGCAAAATAAATGGCTCAATAGTTTCAACATTATCTATTACTAAACACTCCTTGGATTTATAATTCTTCCTCTTGATCATCATAATTAATACCCTCAATTTGCATATTTTATATGGCCATTAACATAAATTATTTAAGGCTCTCACCATCTTTGTCCTCATTTGAGCATTGGTTAGGATCATTTTCCTAGGATCTCTCTTACTGAACATAGAAATTCCTCTTGTTAGCCTTGTTTTTGTCCTTTTCAACTTTATTGAATCTTTCTTTAGGATCCTAATATTTCTTCTTCTTTTTAAGACACTTTGATGCATAGTAACAAACTCTGTGATGGTTAAAACATTTAAAGGGTATATTACCTTTATACCTTCCTAATCTTTGCTCAAGCTTGCACAAAAAATTGGCTTATTCTTAATTTGTTTCACAACAACAGACACCGTGCTCTTGTTTGCACCTCTTTTCTTCTTTGAAGGTTGATTCTTTTCCTGTAGACTTTCCATCAGAGATCCTCATTTCATAGCCAATGAGTATTCCAAGGAGCTAATCTAGTGTGAGATAGTTCAGATTGGTCATTTCTTCAAGGAATGAAATCTTGGGATTAAACCTTTCATGAAGAGATCTTAACACCTTTTGAAATATTGCAACTTCATCTAGCCTATCATCAAGCCCTCTTATGGTGTTCACAACTTCATCTACCCTTGAAATATATTTTGCAATATCTTCATCATCATACATATCTAAAGACTCAAATCACATCCTATAAACTTGAAGTTTAGTTTTCTTTACATTATTTTCACCTTTGTAGTATCTACTCGTTTTGTCCCAGGTGGATTTGGCATATTTACAATAAATTATTTTGACAAGTTTTGATTCAGGTAGGCTAACAAATAGGGCATTCATTGCTTTATCACTACATGCAAACTCCATCTTTTGACCTTTCACAATTAATATGATATTCCTCTTCCACATACCACACATCAGTTCAAGGTTAATATAGGTCTTCATCCTTGTTAACATGAAAACATCATACACATATTTGTACAATCCAAAATATGCCCAAGATCATCCAATAGAATGCACAAGTGAATATTTTGCAGTTGAAGACATTATAAAGATCAAAAATATTAATTTATCCTAATGTCCAAAGTACATGGTATTTAAAATTTGATGTCAGCACAACTTTTTCTTCAATAGTTATGTTACGCAAAATATTTTCTTTGATAACCATGCAATCGAAGCAATGGATGACTCATTAATTATGGGCCACTTCCCACACTTGGAAGTCGGTTCACTAACATGATCTCAACCAACGATATCTGAATTCAAGACACCCTGAAGATATGAAACCCTCAATGGATTCATCTTGTCCTAGTCACAAGTCATTATAATTAATGAACCGAGAGATGGAAGATGGATTCAAAAAAATTATATAAAAAGGCCATGGGAGAACTAAACTATGGGAGAATGTTATGTTGGCCAAATTACTATCAGAGTAAACATTCATTTCATTGTTGAAGAAGAAGAAGTAGTGCACTATTGTGGTGGCAAAATTTCTTCTTAGCAATACATCACTTTGGTGTAGACATTATTCCACCATTGAGAGAGTCTTGATACTTCTTGTATAGATAGCAGAATCTTACAAAGAGAGTGAAGAAAATAACCTTCTTGCTGAGTATTTTTGAAAGCCATTTCTCAAAAAATTATCTTCAAGTGTTTATCATTCTACTATTTCTATTCATTTCCTACCACCAATAGTCATTAAAAGGATCCAATTTCCATAATTTTTTTGACTTGTTTGCTTCATTAAGCATTGTTTATGTGTCCATATCTTTGTTTTGGTTTATGTTTGTGTGCCTATTGTATTAATTATTTGTAATACTTTGTTTCTTCATGCTTGTCCACTGACAGCAACCAAACTGCTTGTTTTCCTTTGCAGGCAACAACCAACTGCTAAGAAGGTGTCTTTTGGTAACACTACAAAAAGAATGGTGACTCCACTAGTTTTGTTTCTTTAATCTAATCTATTGCGTTTGTAGGACCTTCTCTCTGCATAATTAACTTACAAGGCGTTAAAAATCTCTCTGGAATTTTTGTAGGACCTTTTCGACATGATGTTGGATGAGAAACTTTCTAATTCAAAGTTTTTTTTTGAATTGAGGCTTCTTTGATCCATATCAAGTTTACGATAGATTTTTTGGTGTAAATCACATGGTATTTCATTTGTCGATGCGTTTTGAACCAACCAGTGTGGTTCATCGTGAGGACAAGTTGAGGATCAGATCAAGCTATGCATGTTAAATAGACAGAGAAGACCTCAAACGGCTATAATTCAAGATCAGGAAACAGCTATAACAACTAAATTTGACTGGGGAGTAGTTTGATGGACACGAACTAGGGGGATAAAAATAAGCTAATTTACTTTATCAAATTGAAAGTTATATTACTATAAAAAGTCAAAGGGGCATATATATATATATATATATATATATATATATATATATATATATATATATATATATATATATACATATACATATATATATATATATATATATATAGATATATATAGATATATATATATATATATATATATATATATATATATATATATATATATATATATATATATATAGATATAGATATAAAGTAATGATTATTAAGTTATTAGTTAGTTATAAAAGCTAAAATATAAAAGTCATGTGTTAGGATCATATTTTACTAAAAATAATTATTTATCTATTTAACCTAGAGGTTGATCTATTCAATCAATTATTGATATTTAATCCAATGTTTATATGAATTTACATAAAGGTTCTAACTACTTTACAATGAAATTTTATTCGGATAATAGTTGTTCTAAGGGAATTGGAAATAATATTTTAAATATCCCTAAATAATTAATCAAATATCTAATTGTTAGATTAACTTATTATTATATACCGGCATAGGTAATAAAAACTATCTATTAGTTAAAATTATTAGTATACGGTATAATAAGAACCAAAAAAACGGGGGGAGGGAAGAAAATAAAGCGATGAGAACGAGAGGGCTGGGACCTAGCAACTACTAATTTTCCAACCATCTTCTCTATTCAGGTTGCTCGACCTTTTTTCAATCTCAATGGCTTCCCCAATTTTTTGATGGTGGAACTATGAAACCTTAGCAATCACACTAGCTTCCTCAACACAAACATGATGTTTGGTTTCCTTCGCATGGTTTGCTAAGGTAGAAGACTTGGTTCTTCTATGCTTAAGGTCAGCTACATGCTCACTAATCCTTTGATTAATGGAGCGACCAGTCTCACGAATGTAGGGGGTCCCGTAGGAACAAGGTATAATGTATACCCCTTTCATACCTCTAGGGTCGATAGGATCCTTCACCAATTTGAGGGACTTACGAATGGTGTTAAAGGGCCTAAAGGATGCAGGGATGCTATGCTTCTTAAGAATTCTTGCAATCTTGTTAGTAGTCCCTTGAACAAACGGAAGATGGACACTAGGAATCCAATCCTTCGGTTCTCTTTTAGTAAGAGAATTCCTGACAGCTTTGAGGAACGCTTCGTGACCTAAGTATCTACTATAACCATTCTCAACAAAGATGTCAAGGAGATGGGATTTTTCTTTCTCAAAGCTCTTTTTATCTGAGATCCTTAGGGCACAAGTATTAAGGTTATTAAGAACACCCATGTTCTGAGATGCGAAATGGTGGGAACTGGCATGAAGATACTACTCCGTATGTGTTTTCTTTTGAAACACCTAGTGGGAGAGGGAACCATCATTATTCTTAGAAATAAGAATATCAAGGAAAGGGAGGCAACCATCAATTAATTATTCCTTAATGAACTTAATGGCCAAGGATTGATTGTTGAGATGATCGAAGAAGAGATCTAACTCCTCTTGGCCGTGAGACCAAATGACATTGGTGTCATCCACATACCTTTTCCAAAGCTTGGGCAAGAGGTAGACAGAGTTTAGAGCCCTCAATTAAAAATTACTTTATATATACATATATATATATATATATATATATATATATATATATATATATATATATATATATATATATATATATATATATATATATATATATATATATATATATATATATATATATATATATATATATATATATATATAGATATATATATATATATATATATATATATATATATATATATATATATATATATATAGAATTAAAAATCTTATGCCCCTTTTTTTGGACTTTTATATTTTATATATTTATTAATTTAATACTTTTTTAACTAACTAATAACTTAATAATCATTACTTTATATATATATATATATATATATATATATATATATATGCCCCTTTGACTTTTTATAGTAATATAACTTTCAATTTGATAAATTAAATTAGCTTATTTTTATCCCCTGGTCCGAGTCCATCTAACTACTCCCCAGTCAAATTTCGCTGTTATAGCCATTTCCTGATCTTGAATTATACCTGTTGGAGGTCTTCTCTGTCTATTTAACATGCATAGCTTGATCTACTCCTCAACTTGTCCCAACGATGAACCACACTGGTTAGTTCGAAACGCATTGACAAATGAAATACCATGTGACTTACGCCGAAAAATCTATCGTAAACTCAAAGTTTTTTGTAGATAATGAAACTTTTTCTCAGGAAGATGTGGTTCCATGTTTATGCATAACAAATTCTGATCAATTTTTAGAAATCTAATAAATCCTTGTAATTTTGCTTTTTTCAGGTGATTGGAAACCTTCAGTGAATTTCCTTAACCTCTGCAAAATTTTTCTAGCCAGTTTAGATTACTTAATTTCTCTACTAGTCACAATTATCTAAGGTAATTAGTATATCTTTACTTTTATTTTCAATTATAATATAGCTTAATTAGGGGAAAAATTAAATGGCCAAATTCCACACATATTTTTCAATCTATTTTTCTAGTTTTCGCAGATCACATAGCTTAATTAGTAAAGGAGTAAGTGGCCTGTCATCCAAAAATATTGTCACTAACCAAAGAAATTTTTCATTTCATTAATTTTTGGATCAGGACCAATTGTCATTACAAAAATCAAGTAATATTTTCTTCCCTTGTGTCTTTAGGGATAACCTGAGTTAGCATATGAAATCCTCCTTAACACACTTGTGTTTTCCATCTTCCTTTAGTCACACATAATGTAATAGGAGAAAGAGTAAGCAGCCCATTATCTACAGATAATTGCTTTTTCATGTAAGGAACAATTGAAATATAGTTTGATTCAGAGGATACTAAAATGAATCACTGAATATCCACATCCTATCACATCTTGCATTCTCACTTGATCACTTCCACACAATGACACATCACACACTACGTTTCTATAAACCTTGTATTAGAAGGCATCAAATTTCTAGAGCTTTTTATACTTAGTTTATTTTAGCTTACATCTCACACCTTAAATCAATGTATGACCCTGAAAAGTAACCATAACTTGAAATCAACTAAATTCCCCAAAGGGGCCACCAAAGAATTTATATTTCAGGTAAGTACCATTGGGGATAGGCATTCCATAAGCCATCATGGTCATGTTACATCTTTGATACATAGCATTTTAATTTTTAGTGAGCTTATAATAATTCAATCATCCCATGGAAAGTAATACCCAAGCATGGAAGAGACCTGATCCAGAGGGAGTTCGACTTTCGTCTAGTGCATGCGGTAGTATTTGGGGCTACATGACTCATTTAGTGCTCAGTAATGGTAACATACTACCAAGAAGATAAATACTCTAATTCTCATGTGGGAAGAAGGTACTTTAGTGGCCAAAATTTGGGGCATCTGTCCCTATAGGTGGAGGTTTGGGAAACAACAAAGCCTCATCCATTACCTTGGTTGATTCTTCAGCTGCTGAAAGGGATTGCTAGTTCTTTCGGGACATTGCCCCAGTACCCATTAGAATATATATTTGCAAGTCCTAATTACTTTGAGAGTGGCAAGGATGAATAGGTCTTCATAGGATCTTTTGTCATAAGCCTCGAAAAAGCAAAAAGTACTTTTTGTTTGATTGATCACATATTCTAAAGTTAGAGGGAAAGTAATCATTTTATTTTTCCTTTTCTTAATGTATGGGTTGTATTTTCTTTAAGAATGGTCTCCTTCCCTCAAATCACTCAACGTAGCACAAACTCTACTTGAAAACATAGGGGACCCCATGGCTCCCCATTGATCTAGACATTTTTTAAATATTTCTCCATTACCAAGAGGAGTGCCAAGGCTCTCAACATTTCAGTGTAGAAGACACCAATAATCTACCATTATAGGATCTTCCTTTACTGGTGAAAATTTTCTTGGAAATCCTACTTGTCAAAGTACCTCATACACTACCCCTGAGGCAAGCCCACATAAGTCCCCTCTAGGGAGTCCACATGACACTCACTAGGGTAACCACCCTCATCAAGGAACCCCCATTCATATTTTTTCCAAAAATCATTTGACAATGGTAGAGAACTTGGAAGTCCCATTATAGCTTCTTTAAACCTTCTGGGTTTGAGTAAGATAACCAATGACCTGATTTCACATGACCAAAATTAGCCAGCCATTCCCACCAAGCTCCCTTCTAACATTCAAAAATTCGAAGGGAAGCATGGATAGAACCCAAGAATCCATGTCGTGAATTTTCACTTATGTTGTTTATCCAATAGTATCACAAATGATACTATTTGATTATGACTATTTCATTGCATCCTAACTGGGCCAAAAATGAAATTGTATATTGACCAACCTTCTGTATCACAAGGAAACTTTATCTCCCTAGATACAACATTACTCACATTCTTCCAACTCTCGGTTTTTCATGACTTGGGCCTGGAGCTCCTCGCACACTTAAAACAAACATCCTCTACACCTATATTAGATCATATCCATGAATGACGCAAACTTCGTAGCCTACATAAAGAATAGTTTGAAGACAAATTCTTCCTTGACCTGTTTGTGAGATCCCCCACATCGTAAATTTCAAAAGACGTGGAAAATTGATCCCCACGTAACGAGGAAGAGGCAATCAGGAAAGCTCAATAATTAGAGGTTAGATGCACCAAGTATGGATATATATATCATGTGCTTCCAAAAACCGCATGCCTATAGACTTATAAAGAAACACTAAGTGCATCTAATTTTGCCGATGGGTTAATTGGGACCATAGCCCAAAACCACCTTGAATTTTTTTCCAATGCCCTAGATACAACTACAGTGGCCAACCATTTGGCTCCACATCACCACCCATCATATTGACTTGGAAAACCTACATCTATGCAGAATTATGCTATGCAGGTTAACCAATATCAGCCCCGTAGGGTGGACAATACCTTCCCATGTCGGGTGACCAATACCTCCCTAGGAATGTGGAACCAATTCCTCCTCCCAAAAAATGATATGCCAGTTAGGGGTTAGGGAACCAATATTTCCCTTTCCCTGCACCTCAACAGAATAACCTACCAATGCAAGCTAATGGAGGGGTTAATATAGTGCAACCTTTCCTCACTCAACAACAAAAATTGGAGGAACAACTGAACTCAATTAACCCACTTGATGTTGCTAAGAGAAAACTGAAGATCAAGCTAAAAGAAGAGTTTGGCTAAGGGGGGAATCAACAAAAGCCTCCATAGGCACCATCTAGGGGAAACCCCAGGAAAAACCCAAACCAGGGATCGAATAATAACCACCAATAAAGGAAAAACAAGAATATGAGTCTATAGACTAACCACACTTCTGGAATTTGTGGTGTGTATGGTCATTACACCCATCATTGCCTTCAAATCCCTGAGTTGAAGGGGATGAAAGAAAGTGGGGGCCAAGGGGGGAAAAACTACAGTAATGATTTATCCCTTCCCCCAACAAGGAGTGGTAAATACCCAATAGGACCACTCCCAAAACCCTACTAGAGGAAGTTCCCAAAGTGCCTCAAACTGAGATATTTACATGGTAGGAGAATATGTTCTCCTGTAGACACAGAATCGAGAGTATGAAACTCTACTAGAAACCAATCCTTCCACCTCTATTACTACAACATCTACAACACCTTTAAAAATTCCTCGATGCACCATAGATGTCATCCACAAGATGGTTAAACGTCCTTTACAATGAGTAGGACAAAATTCAAAAGTTGCTCATAGTTATAGTATAGTCGATGACTTAGCCCAAACATCTTCAAATATGTCAGCATTGGAAGCTTTGCTATCATGCCCAACCCAACGAAAAGCCTTATTTTCTGCATTAGGAGCAATTGATCCTCTCGATTCTCACCTAATGGTATTTTAATTAGATAAAGCTACCTTGCATATACCATCATCCTTCACTTTTCAAATCCAAGTCTTAGTCGAGAGTATCACTATCAATCATTGCATAGTTAATGAAGGGGCATCTAGATGTATAATGTCCATATCAGTTTGGCAGAAAATTGGATCCCCCGCATTGAAACATTCTAACATCACTCTCAAAGCATATTATGGGTGCCCTTTAGTTCCCATAGGCCTATACCAAGGTGTTCTAGTACAACTGGTAAAAAAATTTGTGCTAATAGATATCAAAGTATTGGAGGCATAGTTGGATTACAATATCTTGTTGGGCCAAAGTTACACTTATGAAATTTCAGCAATAGCATCTTCCATATTGAGGATATTGATGTTCCCCCATAATGGAATAATTATTACAATACATCAACTCACATATTATGAGAAGAATATAATAAATTCACCTAATGGTGTGCTACCTTTTGTCTCATCTTCTCCTGAGTTAACCACCAGTTATACTAAATTCATCTTAGGTGAATTTAAGCCATCAACACTCCTAGCAACATTCCCAGGAGACCCACCTATGATAGAGGATATTTCTATAGTCACAGGAGCACCGATGTACATGATGAGTTCATCAAAAACCCCTCGTGATCAAGAACCAATTTCGGATACCAACACCTGTGTCATTACCAATATTTCTCTCTTACGACATGTTATTACCCAAACACCCTTCTTATTTCCCCCACCTGGTTTTGTCTTGCACCAAGTCATTGCAACACTTCTGTTATCCAATATGGCTTTAGCGATACTAGTATGGTATCTATCCATCAGGCCATGTCAGAAAGCTCAGATATCACTGAAACAAGTGTAAATCCTATTCCTCCCAAGGATAACACACCTCAATAAGGAACACCTTCACTAACACTAGCCGGTGTTAGAAAAAGGGATAAGAAAAAGGAAACAAGATAGAAGCTTCAAACATTCCCTCCTCCAGAGTTCCTCCACCTTGTGGTTTGTGTGAAGTAGTTGGGAACCCCACCAAGATGTGCCATGAGTTAGATGAGATCAAAACTCTTTTGCATCCTCCAAAAGAACCATTGAACCCTCCTCCCTTGTTAGAGAAAATAACAGACCCACGTGTTATAAGGATTGTGCACCAACCATGCATGTGCTATATGCAAGAAATATGCGCATTACACTCTTCACTACCCTGAAATACATTTACATCGTGATGCGTTAGGTACAATCACGCATCCAATACCCCATTACTACTAGTGGAGGATTGGTATAAATCATTTTTTAATGTCACGAGGGAAGAATATTCTTGCTCCTATCCCTCTTATAGTCACTCAAACTCTCGCCATGTCTAGAGGAAACCAAAATCAGTGACACCCCAACGTATCTCCATATACGATTTATGCGACAAACCATATCATCTAATAATGTAGTGTATTGAATTACAGGCATTCAACTAATTGTATCTGGTTACCCACATTACCCAAAACAAAAGAATTAGGCAAATACGTGACACTTGCTAGATTTTTATAAGAAATCATAACATGTCACACTACCCCCACCTTTCCCAATTCCTCTCTATGTTGGGATTCATGTGGTGATTCATTAGTGAGGATTTTGATTTAGTCATATCAGATACCAAACCATTAGATCACACCACACCTTAAGGGAATGAATCATCTAGGTCCATCTTATGTGTGTTTGAGGAAAAAAGTCCGCAGGAAATTAATCCAGGGCCCCATCAACAAATATCCTCTCACCATCATCGGTATAGATTGGGAAATAATACGAAACATTATAAGGTTTCCTGGACAAAAGCATCACCGCTCACATGTGCCCTTTGTGATAGACCCAACCACCTGGTAAATCAATGTTGAGAAATGTGCAAGATAAGAGACGTATTTCACTTATTAGTGCACATGACACAAATCCATCTCTCAAACCAATTGAAACTCACACGTTGATACTATCACATCTTCTCTCAAACACATCATATGCATAATTTTCAATACCATCGACATTTTAGAGAAGAAAGGGTAGAATTAAGATACACCCACAATAGGAAGTCACCTCATGTTGGTACTAATATCTAGAGGTTGTTGGCACCCAGGATTTCCCCACCTCATGACCCCAATAAAGCATCATCATCTCACACTATGGATGATATTTACGCTCACACCATTTTTAGTGTTAGTACTAGTCTTATGTGGATTATTTGCACCAGTACATCTCATAGTGCTGAAACATGTAATATGTTACAAATATTTTGACATCTTAAGATTAGCATCAAACTTCTTAGGAGGAAGAAAACTTTTCCCCTTGAACACCATTGAAGGTACAAGAACTTCCTCCCACTTATTCTCAAACTGCCATTATGGAAATTCTACCACCACCTACTATTAATGACACACATCATGACATACAATTTAATTACTCATCCATAGGAACCATGATTCATGTTGTTTTCTCATCATTTTTTTGTGTTGATACTTCTAAACCCACCACATCAGTGGCACCTTCACCAATGGTGCAACCCCATCCTATCTATACAGTGTCAACTTTGGTAGGGTCTACAACATCACCCACTAAATTTTATGCTTGTTTGTCGACCAACACAACTAGGTCTAAACCCCAACCTGAGGGCCTAGTACAACCTAATTTAATGCTATATAATATTTTTAATTTAGATGGATATATTCTAGAAGCCATGATAGAACTTGAATGTCCATGGGATTCCATGCATCATCGCTCATGCTTTCTACCTAAAAAATCATTTGTACCTACTAAAACATCTAGCATTGATATTTGCACCATAGAAAAAAAAGACTTACTACCTTTAGGACATGTATATTGGCTTAAGAATCCACCCCAACACCAAATGCTTTTGAGGAAGAGAACATGGAAAATATTTCACCTACCATCAAGGTCAACATTTCAAATAAACCTGGCATATTTGAGGATATCTCACTGGGGCCAGCTTGCTCCTAGAATGAGGTGGCGTCATACACTTCCCCATTCCAAGAATATAGGGATATCTTTGCATGGGCTTATTCTAAAAGTCCATGCATCAATCCCACCATTATGGAACATCATATTGAAACCTGACTTGATTCCCATCTCGTTAGGAAAAGACAATGTCAATTACATCCCTCTAAGGTAAAAGTAATCAAGTAGGAAATTGAGATACCCCGGAAATATGGTTTCATCTTTCCTATCACTTAGATGTCTTGGGTTTCTATCTTTATAACCATAAAAAAAAACAGGGTACCATATGATTTTTTACCCATTTCTGAGATCTGAACAAAGCAGGTCCCAAAGAAAATTACCCTATGCCTTTCATTAATCAAGTTATCAATGTTTGTGCAGGACATGAGGCCCTATCCTTCATGTAAGGGTTCTCTAGGTATAATCAGATTCAGATTCACCACATTGATTAGTATAAAACAACCTCCACAACCCCATGGGGAAGTTTTCCTTTCAAGTGACATCCTTTGGCCTTAAAAATGTTGGGGCCACCATCCAGCGAGCCGTAAATTATATCTTCCATGGTCAGCCTCATCTCATTCTCACTTATTTGTACAACATTACTAATCCAAAAAGGTTGATGACCATTTAGAGGACATGCTCCTATTATTTTAATGACGTCGATAATATAACCTACGCTTGAACCCTATCAAGTGTGTCTTCTACATTAACGAAGGATGACTGCTAGGATTCATAGTGTCTCGCATAGTGTCTTTCAAGCCATTAAGAAAGTCCACCTCCAAAAACTTTAAAGAAACTCCAAAGCTTGTAGGGTAAGCCCAACCTTTGCATCAGGCTTCTTGTACCTACTTTGTTAAGATATCCCTTTCCACGAGGACTAGTAGGCCGATGACTCTTTTGAAGCCGTAGAAGAAGCCTCATCTCAGAAACCTTTGATTAGCCCTCTTAACCATAATAAGGACTATACCCTATACCTCTCAACATCTGAAGTACCAATTACTTGGATGCTAGTCCAAGAAGGACCTAATAATAGAGAGAATGTAATCTACTATGTTAGCAAGAACCTCTATGAGTGTGAATTGAAGTATGAGCTAGTTGAGAAAATATTGTTAGCCCTCTTCCACTCAGGAAAAAATCTTAGACATTACATGATATTATGAACCACCATCGTAATATCTAATATAAACCTTAGTAATACTTCTTAACTTGTTGTATGATGAACCACAAATAAACTCAATACATTGTTATTATGTAATAATTTGGTTTTAGTTTACCTTCCCCAAGAGCAAGAAGGGGCTTATCCTCACCAAGTTCATCATTGATCTCCCAAAAGAAACTCAAGGATCACTCATTAATGATGCATTCCTTGATGAACATTTGTTCTTAGTATCAATGGATGACCTCTGGCATGATGAAATCCTCATCCTTTTATGAACTCAAAAGTTCAAACCTCAGCTTACTCATGAAACTTAGAGGCACATAAGCTACCAGGTCCCCCAATACCTTCTTCTCGCTGATGTCCTCTATCGAAGAGGCATCTACACCATACTTCACCGATGCCTTACACACGAACAAGAGAAGCATGTCTTAAATGATTTCCACAATGGGGCTTTGGTGGCCACCTCTTAGGGATGGACACCTCTCAAAAATTCCTTCCTGCTGGTTATTTATGACACACCCTTTTCCATGACTGTATTCAAGAATTCAAGAAATATGAGTGGGGTCAAAGTCACAGTCATAAGCCATAAGCCCCACCATCTCCCTTACACCCGGTAATAATTGTCAACCCCTTCTACAAATGGGGTATAGACACCATGACCTTGAACCTCCCATCATCTAAAAACCACAAGTACATTGTGGTTTATGTAGTCATTTTGACCAAATGGGTAGAGGCCATGCCCACATAAAATAACACTGTAGAAATCGCTACATGATTTTTCTTTAATGATGTCATAACACGCTTCGGTGTCCCCAAGGAATTGGTATCCAATAACAATAAACATTTTGAAAACAAAATATTTTAGGAGTTATCACAACACCTTGGTTTCTCTCACGAGTTAGCTTCCCCATACTACCCCCAGTCCAATGGTTGGGTAGAAGTTGCCAAAAATTCCTTAAAATGATGTTGCAGCATATGGTGAACAACCATAAAATAAACTGGTGTCATATGGTGTTTTTAGCCCTATGGGAATACCACGTGGTGGTTAAAGCATCTACATGTTTCATACCTTTCTAATTATTCTATGGGGTCGAAGCAGTCCTCCCCATTATGTGTGAGATCACTACCTTCAACTCAACCATCGAACTTCTCACCAACATGTCACCTTTAGAGAAAAGGTTGGTCCAGCTGGAACATGTTGATGAGAGTCAATGATACTTTCTATAGCATAAAGAAGCACACAAAATTCGGATGAAAGCCACCTTTGACTACAATGTCACCCCCCAGTCCTTTACTGAGGGAGAATTAGTTCGTCCTTAAGATGTCATCAAAGAAGCATTGGGACCAACAAAATTTGAGACATTATGGAAAGACTTACATTTTCAAACATTGCCTACTCAAGGGGGCACACATCTTAGCGTAGCTTAAAGGGAATTGCCTCAAAGGTCCCGTCAATGGGCTTTATCTTAAAAGGTTTTATCAATAACATTGTAGTTAGTCATAATGTGACAATGTATGTACCATGACTTATTTTTATTCATAATGGATTCACTTTGAGACCCTCCTTTCATCATTTTTCATAGATGGATCATCTACTATTCTATCACCATGGATTCGTTAATGGTGCTTCGCGATGGTTTCAAAAACTGACCACACACCATGTATTACCAATGCACTATGTATAGGGTTAAAAGAAAATAATCAATGTGATTAGGACATCGTCATAGGCCTTTTTTCTTATGCCTCCCATCTAGTTATTTGTCACCTTCATGTATTCATTGATTCCCAGCTTATTGTATCATAGTTGAATAGAGGCTTCAAGGTTCACGATCCATGCCTCTTTCGAAAATATTTCCATGCACAAAGGTTAGCCTAAATTTTCTATCATATTATATTTACACATATATGAAGAAATCAAAATCATATAACTAACCGCATATAAAATCAAATCCTCGCCTGGCATGTCTCACATATATATCATCATGAAGAAACATAAAACGTCAATAAAATACCCATCACATAAATGCATAAATATATCACATGTATAGACGCATATCATAAAAGACCCGTTATCATAGCTGAAAAAAATCACATCTCGTGTACGTATATATATATATATATAAATATATATATATATATATATATATATATATATATATATATAGATATAGAAAATGTATGTGAGTACAAAAAATGAATATACATCCAGTGGCTCAAGGCCATGCAAGTTAGGTCATCAAAAAAGGGGACCATCCTCATAATGGGTGCTCTCCCTCATAGATTCATAAAAGGTTTATCTAGGGTTGTGCTCCCCCACCTCCTACTCGAGGACCCACTGCCTCATCGATATCTATAAAGGGATTTGTTGTAGCCATTGCCATCACAAGGGGCTAAAGAGTTGGTCATAGGGCCCTATCATGCCATCACCGTGTCCATCACAACCTCTCTAAGTCCATCCCACCCCTCATAAGATATTTCCATCACCAAGGTGATTTTGATCTAGGGCATCCACTTAGGCCCTCAATTGCACTTCTAATGTTGCAGATCGTGCCTCAACCACCTTGGCACGCTCTCATAATTTCTTCATATCGTCATTGGCATAGGAGCTGGACCCCTCTCCAGAAGGACCACCAATCTCAAACTTGTGATGCTTTTCTTTCCTCCCAAGTCCTTTCTACTCAGGATCTCTCCGCCACTGTGGTATATAAGGTGCGTCAACCACACCCACACATTATAGATCATTTCCTACTAGGTTAGTCAATGATCATCCTCTTGGCCCCACATCTACAATAAAAAATACATGGTATCAACATCCTACACAAATATACATCATAAATATACATGTAAAAGAGTACAAACACGCAGAAATCATAAATCACATACTTGTTGGCCCCAAAGTGTGACTAAAAGGAAGCCCCATTTCTGGATCACCCATGAAGTCCACTCCATGATATGAGTTCTCAAGTATCGTTTGAGGGTTTCACGTGAACCAACCCTCCACCTGGTCATTCCAATAACAACTTGCAACACCACCACCAGGACATGGCATCATAGGTTCCCACCATCATATCCATGGGTGGATAGAAGGATCTGGTGGCACTGCTAGAAAAGGTCGTAGAATCACAACCCACTCATACAAAATACTACAAAGTATGCTAGCATAGCAGAATCTCTAAGACCATACTTATCAAAATTATGTCAACTAGGATTCATCCCCTGATATACAAACCTGACCCAGTCGAAAAAGTGCCTCACTTATAGCCTTTGCAATATTGCAATTTGGGGCCCTGATACCTAGTGAGAGGATGATGACCCTATCATATGCACAATAATCACCAGTGTTTGTCACTTGGTGATATGTCTAGAAGTCAGAACAAGGTTGCACCCCTCATCATAGGGGTTGGGCCCACAGTCACCATCTTCCTCTACCTAGCTATGAATATCCACATGCCCATCCGGCAAAGTATACATCAACACCTCCCCATGAGGAACTGATCGAGTCACGAAATAGATAAATACCAAAGTAGGGATAGGTATATCATTCCACCTAATGGTGAATATATGAAGATCCACATCGTAGCATCGAATCATAAAACATATGAACACATACTGCGACCTTTAAATGGGGTTTTGAAGGAACTCCAACAACCCCCAATGGGCCAAGGTCTTGCTCACAAGAACATCTATAGTGACAACTTGATGAAGCAGGTCCCAATCCCTCTCTCCCCACAACATCCTACCATAAAGGGTGTCAAAGTTAAAAGATCAACTTCCTAGGTTAATAAAATTATTGTGCTCTAAACTGTGCATTTTTCACCATCACAGGCATGTAGGACGCACATTTTTTATTTGAATAGACACATGAAACACTCTTCTATGGGCCCATAAACCATGGCGATCTAATTCTAGGTCCCATGCATCTACTCTCTAAGAAAACATGCACTGCATGCCTAGTCTCTAAGCAAATTTCCTACTAAGTGCCTGCGCTCTAAGCAAACATGCTAATACATGTCTGTACTCAATATAGACGTGCAAATGTTGCAACGTTGGCATGTCAAGTCATGATGTCACCAAAACAATGATGCCACAAATTTTAGTCATCCAACCTCTCTACCAGTGTGGCTATGTGATTTTTTCGAGTGGCTTATCCAAGTGTATCCATGAAATACACATGGATACCACATGAATAAAGATCGATCGCCCATGTGAACAAAATTTTTCACCCTAAAAATGGTTGTACAGGGCACCTCTGTATGGACTACCTAGCCTAGTATACTGAAAAGACAAAGGTCAGGTTATGAGGTCTAACATTTCCCTCCCGGTGCACTTCCTAGGTGATCAGGTTGACCTCAACAGCAAGAAACAACTCCAGGAAAAAAATTGGCCTCCCGAAATAGCAAGTTCAAATGAGGTGTCATAGGGCCCAGTTTTCCCTATATATCACCATTTCTGACATTTTCTAGAGCCCAATATAGGAGCTCATAACATTTGTCTTTAGAACCATGAGAGACTCAAGGATAAAGACCACATCATCTTCATCATGGTATCCTCTGTTCCATTTCAACCCCAAACTAAATTTTTGGGCCCGCTACATGCTTAGAACTTTACTTCAGGTACACCTTCTCCTATTCTTTAATTCATATTTCTTATCTCATTTTTGAGCTTACAGATGTTTTTATCAAGATGTTTTCAATTGAGGTATTGGTCATTGAAGGCACGAGTACATCAACAAATTCTCACCATAATTAACAACCCAATGGCTATTGACATGGTAGGTATCATTCATCACTCAGCATGATAGGCTTCCTACCAAGCTATGCATATCCTGACATAATTTCTCCAAAATGCACCATAGGGTCCATCATGTCGACCACATTTACCACCACCTCTGCTTACACATAGTAAATTTCCACGTCAATCAATAGAGCGTCCCCAATCATGAACTACCTCATGTTATAAATCCCCACAAATTATTATGAATCCATGACCATATATTAAATATTGGGAGCCACATCACTTGCATATCTTGAATATTAGCCTCATTGGGATTTTCTCCACTTACTGCTAACGCACCCTACTCCTATGCCACCTTACTCATTGGTGATGGATAAATGTGAATGCTCTTCCGCATTCCACATTGGGCCCATGATTCCTCCAAACATAATAGGATACTTTATGTCACTTCATCCACCTCATCATCCCAACATTGATACCAGCCAATGGGCCCCCTACGCTCTGCAAACAAATTTTACCTCCACCATCATACAGGTCATTTTTTTCATGGAGCACCTACCTCCATGTATGTACATCCAAAACCGCCTTTACATAATCTTGGCATGCGTACATTTTTTTTTTTGGAAAATGGTTCCCACCCATACTTTCATGTGTTTCACCTAGCAATAGTCCCTAGCAACCCTTGGTTAGATCTTGCACATGATCCACATTCATTCATCCTCTTCACACCAGTCAAAACATACTTACACCAACCACATATGTCCTACTGAGTGCGGAGCCACTAACCTCAGGAGAATTGTTTAGATTTATGCCAGTCGCATTATAGCTCCAACTTTGGGAAAGTTTTCAATATCCATCGGTATCATCAGCTTTCAATATCATGCCTCATTGACCCACCCTATTACAATTTGTTTCACTACAAATCTTAATTTCCTGAATCAGCATTTTGGGCAGTTGATATCTATTTCACATTGACTTCAACACCAATATTATAGGATCGAGGCTTTACCTTGGATGCCCCCCCCTTTTCTTAGGGACACCTTTCGGTGGCACAATGGGAATCATTATTTCCCATTAATATCATCGATCCCCCTTAAATTTAACACCAATATAAGCTCTAATGTTAGGGTGGTATCATACTTCATGACCATCATAGTTCTCTCACTTAGAAGAAGACCCACATATCACTTAGCATTTCATTCCATAGTGCTTACATTCGTGGGAGGTACCCAGTGTCAAAGACCCATGCATTCATGAGCACCCGACTCCAATAGTGCTTCACATTTTCTTGATGCATGGGGACACCTGACTCCGTCTATGTGTCAAAAGAACCTTTGAATGTGTTAGCAGTTATCATCATAATCTATCAGAATGTCAGCCATTTCAATGTTGATTTGATAGGACTATTTCCTAGCTTATTGTAATAAACTATCACTAGTCATTATAATGAGCATGGGACATGTTCGCCTTGTATAAGAACTTTTTTCAGAGAATGGTTATATTTTATCCTCAATTAAGTTTTTTTTTCATCACCTCCAAAACAACTTATTCTCTCTATACATATTTTGATCACACTCTCAAACAAAAAAGAAAACATGATGTATTTCACTCAAATGCTTGCTCCTAACTGTACACATTAGGGGGCAGTTGTTAACACCAGAACATCGTACACATATTTTTATAATCTGAAAGTTGCCCAAGATTTCCCAGTAGAGTGCACACGTGAAGATTTTCCATCTGAATAAATTATAAAGATAAAAAAATTTAAATTTCTCCTAAGGTCCAAAGTATACGGTATTTAAAAATTTATGTCAGCATGAATATTTCTTTGATACTCATGCTACGTGTGGTATTTTCTTTGATATCGGTGTGATCAAAGGAATGTACAACTAAAAAATTTGGGACCACTTCCCACACTTGGAACAATATTCCCTAGTAGGATATTAGCCAAGGACAATAGAATTTGAGTGACCCTGAAGATATGAAACCCTCAGTGGAATCATCTTGACCTATTCACAAGTCATTATCATTCATGAACCAAGAGAGGGTAGATGGATTCAAAAAATTATATATAAAGAGGCCATGGGAGAACCAAAATATGAGACAATGTTATGCTGGCCAAATTGCTATCATAGAAAACCTTCATTTCATTGTTGAAGTAGAAGAAGTAGAGCACTATTGTCATGGCATAATTTCTTCTTAGCAATCCATCACTTTGGTGTAGACAGGATTCCACCATTGAGAGAATATTGATACTTCTTGGATAGAGAGGAAAATCTTACAAAGAGAATGAAGAGAAAAAATTCCTTGCCGAGGATTTTTGAACACCATTTCTAAAAGAATTCTCTTCAAGTGTTTACCATTCTACTGTTTGTATTCATTTCCTACCACCAGCATTCTGTAAAAGGATCCATTCTCCATAATTTTGTTGACTTTTTTGCTTCATTAAAAATTTATTTGTGTGCATCTCTTTGCTTTTGTTTATGTTTTTGTGTGTATTGTATTAAGTATTTGTAATACTTTGTTTCTTCATGCTTTTCCACTAACACCAACCAAATAGCTTGTTTTCATTTGTAGGTAATAACCTACTGCTAAGAAGGTTTCTTTTCGTACGCGATTGCTACAAAATAACTACATCAATTCTCACTTTGTAAAACACATAGTTTGTTCCATTGAACATGGTTTCTCTGTTGGTAAATAGTCCTTAGTTTTCCATGGTCCTTAATTTTTCTTCCAACTATTAAATTGATCTCATGTAACTTGGCATTGATACCAATTGTTGGAAACCAATAAAACACTGTGTTGGGGGGTGAATCATTATTGTATGAATTTTACTAATTTAAAAACATTCGTTCACTTTGTGCAAGAACATTATGAAACCATTGATTACTTCATCACTTTATTGTAATTTGCATGGAAAGAAACAATATCAGCAATCAAAATGGAACACACAAAGAACAAAAAGGTTCTCAAAACATATCTTCAATTTATTCACAAGGCAAGCTAAAACTTGTTGTTACAATTCTTTGGCTACAATGATTAGGAAGATAAAGGTCTCTTATTTATCAGCTACACCTGAATGGAGCTACAACGACAAATATTTACCAACACCCACTAGAAGGAGCTCCAACCCCCTACTTGCAAGTTATAACTTGATTCACATTCACTGATTCATATTTCATCCATTTTCATAATAGAACCATGAATGTAAATTCCTTCAAAATAAAACAATTTCCTCTTAATCACCAATACCTTCAACAATATTTGATTACTGAGACACCAATAGCTCCACCTCAACTTACTCATGAGAACTCTGTTCTTTTAATTCTCTTTCTCAAGCCCGCTTATAAAGAATTTTGTCTTGATATTTTGACCTCTTTTCTTTTCTTCTATTTCTACATGAATCCTTAATTTTTTCCTTTGCCCTATTTACTTCAGCTCACTTAATGTGTTCTCCAAGTTTTGAGACCTTAAGCATCCTTTTCTAGGAGTTAGTATGATATTTTTTTCTTATTTTGGCAATTGGACATTTAACGGCTTTTAGAATTTAATTCCACAAACCATTTTTATTTTATTAAATAGTGCACCTCCAAATCCATTTATTTTGTCCTTATACCCTTTCGCTGACACCTGTATGCATTTATCACCATATACCCCTAGCGTTGTGACCTGCACTGAAGATTTCAAGCACTTAGCTTGCTTTATGGCATTCGTGAGCTCAATTTTTCCATGTCGCTACTTCTCGTTTCCTACATGAAACCTTGTGTAGACGAATAGTCCATAGCTCCCAATCCCTATTGCTTTCCACATGCAATGACTTAAATCTTCTTGGTTGGGCTTGTGGGCTTAGTTTTCTTGCGGGGTCCTCCCAACACCTCAAGATCCCATAGAAATTGCTCCCAAGCTAAGTCAACTTTGCCATTGCCTCGTTGTCATGATGCACCTTTCCTCAGGCTCTGATTAACGAGATGATGTCATAATGACATCACCTATGCCATGTGTCGACCTCTGATTAGTCCACATATAAATTATAAATGGAACCTTCAAGTTCCCAAAAACACCCAATTGGCTTGCCATGTGTCACACTCCCATTGGGTAGTTGCTGACATCACCTCTGCCCAATAAAATGTTTCCACCCATCCTAATATTAGAGAGGAGAGAGAAGGGTATCAAGGCCATTTTCTCATTGATTTCCTTTATAAAATTTTAAATGGTCATAACCATATTCTCTGTACTACTCAATCCTTCCATCTGATTAGTGCTCCCTTGACATGGTACTTTGTTATCTCTTTCTTGGTAATCCTTTGAATTGGTCTAAGCTCTTGTGGGCTTCACTATCATTATGAGGACCTCGCTCTTAAGTATGATCCAATAACTGCATTGTTGGCATGCCATGTCTGCCCACTAAATTCATTTTCATTTTGTCCCTTTAACTTTGTGTTCCCTTTGAAAACCTCCAAGGTACATCCATCGGGCTTCCTCTATCGCGTTGGCATGATCAACTAGTGTCATCTCACTCATTCTATTTGAGTGCTTGATAACAACTGTAAGGGTATATTTTTTGAGCCTCGCTCGTCAAGCCAAGGTATCATGTGGGATTTTCCTTTGGGCAATGGGATCCCTCTCCCCTTCCTTGTTGTTTCTCCAAGTCGTTGTGGTGCTATCTATGTCTCCTTTGATAATTTTTTTGTTTGTTTTTGTTGCCTCACCATCCTTGGCTATATGCCAAAAGGGTATCTATGCAATTTCATCTCTGCTAAAATTTTACTTGAACCATGCAACTTTGAATGGCTATATCTCTCAATCTAGGAGGATAATTTTAGACATTTGAATACCATTGGAAAGCTCTTTCTTATATCTTCACAACTAGGTGGGTTCTAACTACATTTGACATGATGTATTATGCTAGATAGGGTGGTAATGTATCTATACCATTCTCATCCATCCTGATATTCATTGTTCTCCTGGAACATGATCTTTTGATGCATCCTTTAACACATTTTCCTTGTGTTGACATCAATGACAACATATATCCAACACATCTTTTGTACAAATTTGGTAATCTATTTGGTGATGTTGAGACATCTAATGAGACTGATTCCAACAATTGTTTTCTTATTCTTAATGTTCCCAATAAAATAATTGTTGATAGTTGTATTCACATAAATCATGACCTAGCCATGTTTTCAAAATTAAAAAGAATTAGCATTTGAAAGTTCAAGGACTTGCCACAAAGTCAAGGAACTTCAACTTCAATTGATGAATATGTTAGGATCCTGAAATCTTGATACGGTCTTTAAACTAGGTCAAAGTAGAATCATATTGCATAATTATTCTATCATCACTATTTCATTGGATATAAGCTCACGCCTAAAGGATTTCCATTGTTTTCAAGTTAATATTATCAATATTGAAGATAGAGATAAATATTTACGTTTCACTAATTCTTCTTTATGCAAACCCTTGTATCAAATTGAGGATTTGAACATGTACCCCTCATAGATGTACATATCTTTGAAATATTTTATATTAATTATTAAGATAGATATTATCATTCCTAGAAATATATCTCCCTATCAAACTCTTCCACGAGTAATCAATTCCTTATATTTCCTTTGCTTTGGAGCTAGTCATTTTTCTCTAGTAGAATCTATCATTTTCAATATTAATAAATTCTTGAATCATCTAGAGAAGCAAAAATCTCATGCAGGAAAATTAATTTCTCATACTAATATATACGAATGATGGATATGATTTGACACATATTTCTAATCATTTGTCAGTATGGTATCCTAATTCATCTTCTAGAATTATGGTGCCAGTAAATGTTTCTAATTTTACAAGCTCACATATTGATTATATAGTACGTGATTAGATATAGAGGGAACCAATGCAAAATAAATAATTTTATATACTAATTCATAAATCTAATCATAACACCATCTCCAACAACTATCACTTTATTAATCATTTTCCCATTAGTACATCTAATGATAGTTGTTTTTCATCGGTTGATTTTGTTGATTATATTCATAATTCAAATTCCTCGACTACAGGTTCTTTTTCCCAAGTGTTTTAGGGATTTCAAATTGGTTTCTATGAATATCATGAGCCAATTTATGATTAGCTAGAGGAATATTTATTGGTACTCTCAATTGCTAATAATGATTTTTGATATATTTTGATGTTTGCTAAGTCTCAGAGAACATATCAATGTACATTCACGTGTAGCTATCAAGGTTTGTATTATCATTGTTCTTATCAACATGGTAAGATTGCATAGTGGTTAAACAAAGAATTTTTGGCACACCTTTCTACCAGTAGGCAGGACCTTCAATTTTTTGTGCAAGTTGTTAAGGAAAACATTCTTACTTATGCACATTTCTTCATCCTCGTGCTAATTTCTCAAATCTTTCTGCTTGTAGGTCGAGAGAAGCTTTTATGGTTGCATTGGAAATTTCGCTTAACTTATCCCTTACCTTCTAGACGGTTACGTTAGGAGTAGGTATAGCCACATTTTAGTTCTCTTGTGCATTGCATTGACCCTATATTTGCTTCACATATAGTCTTCACATTTGTTGTTTTTTTCCTATTTATTTCTTGCATGGTTCTTTCCATGTTTTTCTTTTCTTGTGCCATGTATTTTCATTTCAATATTGTTTAATAAAAACAAGCATGTAAATTTATCTTGTCTAGATCAAAATAAAATTTAGTGAAGCTTTGAAAGGGCTTGTGATACACATCAATTCTTGGTTAGCTTTTGGTCCCTGTTATTTGATGAGCATCAGTATTGTAGCAAGAATGTTGCAACTATTGGGCTACCAGCTTTAATTTATCAACCCGGGCTTCGTACAAACTTGGAGGTGATAGTGTTGTATACAAAAGTAAAAGTGATGGTTCTGCCTTTTGTCACTGTTGAACTACTGAGAGACCACTGGGGATTTCAGATAGACTTCTATGGATTTAGAAGAAGCTTGGCTTCTCGATGAAAGAAAGGGAAATTTACTCTAAGAGAGGCTTGATCTATTGCAATAATGAAAAAGACTGAAATTCAATTGTAAATCACACCATTTCCTAATTAGCTTCTAAGAAACTATGTTTTGCAATAATGCTAAATTAACATGAACCAAATTCTACTGTCTAAGCGTGGAAGTTAAAAGCATAAAACATCACTATTGTGCAAGTAAAGGGAGAGAAATAACTCTGTTTTTATCTTTTTGTTCTTTTTATGCAAAATAAAATATGCAAACTAATCTCTTTCGGTGATGTGGCAAGTGGTTTAGGGATGTTTGAGGATTGCTGGAAGGTTTAGAAAATGTTTGTATGGTGTGGGAGACCCTTGGGTGACCTTTGGGGGCTTCCTAGATGTTTTCCCTAAATTCGGCCTCAAAATAGGCCACTGCGGGAAAAACTACAAGATGTACTAGAAACCTACAGGATTCCATGTATTTCTATAAGATACAATCGGGAGAAAAAAAAAAGAGGTGTTGCAGGTGATGGAAGACTTAGATGAGGTGGTTTATGGGTGGAATGGAGTGAGAAAAGGCAAGGGATCACTCAGAAGTCAACAACAAGGTTAGGAGATGGTTGGATTTGCTCAATGTGCTTGGAAGAATTTCTATGTAAAATGGTGAAGCTAGAGAAGGTTTTGGTGAAAGAAAGGAATGAATTTGGTGGATGAATTTGGAAGGTGGTTTTTGCCTATGAGGTCTCTATCTACTCCTGAGGCACCTGCTCTGCATCAAACATGTATAATTTCCAAAAATTCATGTAAACAAGAAGCATTCTCATAAGCTAGAAAAGAAGAATTAATGAACTAATTGTCTACCTTATGAATAAGGAAAAGTTACTGAAAGGAATGAAATCATGCATGATATATACTACAAGAATGAATATAGAAGAGATGGAAATGAAATCCTAGTTTGCAAAACTAATCATGTGCTAGCTTAAGTACAATAAACTCTAAATCTTATGAAAGAAATAGAAATTTGTGTTTTTGGGGCTACATAAAGATATTTTCCTCAAATCATGATACAACAGGGAAGAAGTGAGGCCAAGACACCTACTGATAGCTTATGGTGCTTCTTTTATCCCTCCTAACTGGCTAGTAGAGTAAGGCACAAATGGAAGCAAATAATAAAAAACTAATCAACTCTACACTACTTTCAATGAAAATATTTCTAACGACAAACTAACCATGAACCTATGGAACTAAGCTAAACATACAGATGCAAAAAGAAGAGGAGCCTTGGCTACTAGGGTTGGGACCTAACCCAAGAGCTTCAACCCTCTGAGTTAACTCAATGCTTGCTGAAGAAAAAACTCATTCTTGTTACCAAAACAGAATATTACATCAAAATCTTCCACAACTTTGGAGCTAAAAAATAACTTAGAGTTTTACAACAAAGATTCAAATCTAATGAGCCACCAGGCCTCTCTACTTATACAATTGAAGTCCCCAATGAATTCCTTAAAATTAGGGAGGCTTGGCTCCCAAACTTGAGATAAACTAGCTCTCTGTCTCTTACTTGCTCAGCTGCTTGAACTGTGAGTTGGTGTGATAAATGGAGGAATATTTTATTGGGGGAGAGGTAAATGAGGAGGATTTACCTACTAAAATCCCTCTCCCTTGTCCCATTCGAGTTTCAACCTTAGTCTTTGCCAAAATTCCTTTTTTTCTCCTTCAAACCTTCACTGAATGCATATTAGTCCACTAGGAACAATATCCCACTCTAACTCATTTCATTAAACAAAATGTAATCAAAAAATGTAATAAGTTGTGAGAAAAGTTGGTTTGACTAAGCTAGGAGGTGAATTAAGGCCCATATAATTACACAATGATGAGGCTCATCATCACCCCCCTACTAAATTTTTTGCTCATCCTCTGAGCAACTCAATCAATATCCATATCCTTCATAGCTCTAGTGGCCTCCCTAACATCCCATGCCTTTGTTGTGGTTTCCTCTTCTTGTTCATAGAAACCTACTTTCTTTTCTACCTCCTTCCACTGCCTATTTTCTTCTTCTTCCTTCATTCCTTCTAGCATTCCTAAGAGTAGTGGTGGACTAAGTTTCAAGCCAATCCAATTGACTTTGAGCCTTTGCATAGATTTCTTATACATGGGTGTCATGTTCAATGCTTCTCTCATTCTTTGAGGATAGTTGTACTCTCTTATCTTTAAACTGTATGGAAATGTGTTCCATGTCCCTAAGAAATCATGTATGTTGTCATCCTCTAACAACTTGAACATGTCTTGAAATGTGAAATTTCTTGCTCTTGGGCAGCAAGATACCTCGGTGCAAGCTGAGGAGCAATTGCAATTACATTATGTGCTAACGAGTGCCATTGGATTAGACTGCTCTGCTCTGATCATAAGAGGTTTTGTTAAATTCTCTCTTGCTAATATCTTCTTCATTTCTACAGCCCTTGCTTCCTCATGGTTC
Source organism: Pinus tabuliformis (assembly GCA_031772625.1). Taxonomy (NCBI): domain Eukaryota; kingdom Viridiplantae; phylum Streptophyta; class Pinopsida; order Pinales; family Pinaceae; genus Pinus; species Pinus tabuliformis. The sequence continues at coordinate 577,483,021 of CM062805.1, forward strand.
ATCCATGATGCTAAAGCAATCAACTATAAATCTCCTAGCTTTGCATTAGGGCCCCATACATTCATGTCTGTTAAGGCCATGTTATTCAAATAAAACTCAAACATCATGGCCCTATCTTCTAGCATGCTTTGATCATAAAGATCAATGAATTTCCTATATTCCTAAAATGGCATAGTTCCCCTCTATGCTAGGATATTAATTTGGAACTACAACCAATATTCCTTAACGTATAGGACATAGGATTTAGCTAGAATCCTGCATTGTATTGCTTCCAAAGAGAGACTAGCCATGAATGCTAATTGATTCTCTCTTTCTTGTAGTTTTCCTTTCAACCATGCATTTTCTGTCTCTAACTAATTCTTCATTATGGCTGCTCTGTCTCTCAAGCTACTTAGCTCTCTTCCCATCTCTTTGATCTTCTCCCCCATGTTACCAATGTCTTCAACCCCCTTGGATTTTCAAATCCACATCCATCCATGAGTTCCGGCTCTCTCCTTCTCAAGCTCGAAGAATAGTAGAATAACAAATTTTTGTGGAATGACCATGCCTCCTTCAATAATTTTGTAGTAGCAGTCAAGGTTAGGTTGGGGGCTAGGTTCCTTTAACTCTGGTCCTCTTCTTTAGTTTCTTGATATAGGCTTCCCTCCTTATCCAATTTCTTGAGTCTCCTGTAGGTTTAGTAGAGTATCCTGTAGGACTGCTTCAGCTTCTTGTAGGTCCTGTTGTGCATCCTGTAGGATTTCGTTTCCCTTGGATGAGGTGGATCTAGTTATAGGCCTTCTCACATAGGTGATAGGGGACTTAGGAGAAGGAATTTTCTCTTGCTGTTCCATGAGTCCTCAATCACAATGCGAACTTTGGTTAGTGTTTGGGGTTTCCCCTACCTTATTATTGTGCTTTTCGTTGTCCTAAAATATAAGGGGGCCTGCCTCTGTCTTTTTCCTTTTTGTTTGATGGGGTGCTAAGAACAGTGAAGGAAGCTACTGACTCTCTCTCAGTGGGTTCTAGATACACCCTAGGTGGCTCCTCCTTGTCATCTACCCCGTCTTTCCCATTTCTCTTTTCACCTATGGATTTCCTTTCTTGTTCTCCTTGTAGATCCTCATCTTCTTTATCAGTTTCCTCCTTAACATCTTCCCCTATTTCTTCATAATTCTCTTTCTCTTTCTCCTCTTATTCTTCATCTTCCTCTTCATCTATCTCATCTTCCTCATCATTTATCTCATCTTTATCCCTCTCTACTTCTTCTTACTCTGCTTCAGTCTCTTCCTCATCTTTTTCACTAAGAGTAGGACTAACATCATATGTGAGAGCTTTTATGTCCTCCTCTATCTACATGTCTCTGAAAATTGACCATTGGATAGGAATTCTAATGTTTTGGAGGGAATCTTCTATGATGATTCTAATTAACCCATGGTGAGCTATCTATTGGGAATTTCCCTCTTGCATCGTTATGCTTGTGCTTATCAGTGATTGCATAAGGAAGTATGGTATGTTGAGCCTGTGGTGAGCAGGTGTTTCTGCTCCAAACCTCAACTCTTTAGGAAGCCTAAAGTGATAGCCATAGACCAAACTAAACCTACCCTCACATGATATGTATTTGTTAAGCTGGTATCTCACCTCATTCTAGGGATATGGTACGATTTCTCTCCTTACTCCATTATTTTCCTCAATGGGTTCCCTACCTTCTAAAAAGAATTTCCTCTTGGAAATTTGGTTATCTCCCTTGTCTTCCTTCCTCCATGGTACTCCTAGGGGAAGTGTGGTAACTCTGTTGATGAGTTTAGGGGTGAGCTCTATGGAGAGGCCTCTTACCACAATAGCGGCATGGACTCTGGTAAGTGGAATGAGGGAGAGAGCAAAATCTTGGGCCACTTCATCATCATATCCTCTTGATTTTTCGAAATACCCTATCTAATTATGCCTTGTAAAAATTTCTAGCACCTGAGGATGTTTTTGAATTCTCATAGTGTTAATGGGCTCCGTTCTATTAAACCCCTTGTAATCTTGGTTGGTGAAGTTCGAGGAGATGAGATGGATGATACAAGTTTTAGATGCAGAGGTAAATAACTGAAATGACTATGTATACAATTCCCTTACATAGGTGCTAAATTCACTCAAACTAGAGGATTTCTTGTTCAATTCACTTGGAAAAAGGGAAGTAATCAAAAAGCTTGCCTCTCATAGTGATTTATGTGGCTAACCCCCTTGTTTTTCCATTTTAAACTCCTCTCAGCCATTCCTATAGACTGTCTATGTGTATCTTGTAGTATTCCTATGTGTAATGCTGTAGGATTTCCTGTCAAATCCTATAGGAAGTCCTGTGTAGAAAAACAATGGATTTTTCCTTTCTGTAGGTTCCCTAGGTATGCAAGTGACTTGTTAGAGTGAGCCTAGAGGAAATGAATGCATGAATACATGGGGATCGACGATTATTTCCTCTTATGATCAAGTTGGGTGAGGTGGTGTGGTAGCAGTCAAGGTACAATTTCACTTTTTGAACCATTGGTCCCCACTACCACCTCATCATTCCCCACTCCTCGTAATCAACTCCCACTTTATGCATCCGTAGCCTTAACTACTTTTGTCCTTCCCCTTTCTATTTTTGACTCGACTGTTGCGACGTGTGAGAGGACAAATTGTTTTCTTTTTGTTGACTGAATGAAGGTGGCCAAGTTGGTTGGCCACCTTTCGCTTACAAACCAACTTACACGTAACATTTACATCTTTTAACTACATTATTAAAATGAGAGTGTGAGCAAGATACTTACCTGTGGTGATAACCCTTGTTGAAGTTGTTGAAGACCGAAGGTACTTGCTGTGTGTTGGCTGCATGTTAATTTTTTTTTGTTCTTTGATGATTCCTTTGTTTTGCAGGTACCTAGTATTGAAGATGATGGTGCTACTGCTGCTTTGGAGCTCCTTTTGCTCTTGGATCATCATGCTGGAAGCTCGATCTTCTCATGATTTTTATTTTGTGGGATAGGCTACTGTAGGATTTCCTATAGGATGTCCTGTAGCTACTTCTCCCTCATAACTCTTAATCATACACTCTGTTGGGATTTTTAGGATGGTGACATGGATTGAGAGGGAGACTAGGAGTGTGGAGAATGAGAAATACTTTGGTGATGCTCCCTTCTGCCCTCTGTTTCCTTCTTCTTTTTTTGAAGACTGTGATTTTTTTTTTAAACTCATTTTCTTAAGGGCGAATGCAAGGGTGATGTAGGTGGACATCGGTATGGTAATGAAATGGTGATGGAGGGGTGTTATATTTTTTATTTCTAGATCACTGTAATTCCTACAAGATCATCCCATAGGTTTTTAGGGGATCCTATAGGTTTAAAGGGGATCCTGTAGAAAACATAGTCCCCTTGTAAACTAAAGCAAAGGAGTGAAAAAAATGAAATAAATGGTGGAGTGATGAATGAAAATGAGTGAAAAATAAAAATGTGAGTGAAATAGATCTCTTTTTGATCCTCCTTTATTCTCTGATCGTCCTCCTTGTTGACCTGTAAATATAAATTTTCATGAAATTTTTTTCTTGTTTCCCCTTCTTTCTTTTTTTTGCGAAAACAACTAGGCTGCCTCATGGAGGTTTTCACCTGAGTGTTTATTTTTCCTTTTTTTCCTCTTAGTGATTTGATGAGGCAAGAGATGAAACTTGCTCCATTATGATCACTATTTTATTAATACCATCAATGAACTTTTTCTTTGACAATGGTCTTTTGTAAACTTTCAATTAGTGTCCATTAACAATTAAAGGGATGGCCTCTTCATCTATGGTCCTGATTTGTACTGAACCATTATCATGCCATCTTTCTACAACATAAGGTTTGTTGGGAATGGGATCCCCTAAAGGATAGCTTTGGGGCGAAAAGCCCATATTTTGGTCAAATTTTGTAAGAAACTTGTAAAGACTCCGCATTTTGTGGTCACAGAGCACATAGGTGTTATAAGTCATAAAGGGTTTTCTGCCCTTAGTTTTGTAAAGTATAGTCGATTGTAAGAGATCTACCCATGGTCTACGGACCATGGGATTGTATAAAGAAAGCTAAGCTCTAAGTAGTTTTAGAGACACACAAGATAAGGGAGTGATAGATCTGAAGTAAGAAGTCTAAGTTTTGGGTCGTAGCGTAGGTAGAGGCTCTACAGCTAAGCGCATAGAGGCATAGGGTGGAAGTCTGCAACTGAGTGGACAAACCCCTGCAGCTGTGTGCACAGGGTGAATAGAGTCTATAATCACTTGGTGGATATCAATAAAGAGAAGTATTCTGCAATTTATGTGTCTTTGTTCCAATTAATGCATCTTATCATTTTATGTATGAATTTCCTTTATATCGCTTATGTGATGAGTGAATGTGTATGATTATGATGGATAACTTAATGCATATAAGAAAATTTGTTTACGCAGTGCTAACTGTGAGTATCTAATAATATATGTAATACACTTAAACTAGTTAAGGAATCTACACGATACGTTGCCTTAGCAGTGCAAAAGTGTCTAGATCGAGGGTTAGGCTGTGCGAGGGTCAGTCGTACCCTTTCGTGGAGGTATTGAAGGACAGAATAGAGGGATCATTTGGCAAGCCCTAAAGTGAAGTGACTTGTGTGGAGGAAGGAATAAAAGGAATAAAATGACATCATGACCATATCAAGTTACATAAACTTGCTTCCAGCATCCCCCCATACTGCTTTGGGTGAGACGTCGGTCTGTGCTCTGTGGGATGATTCTGAAAGGGCCAGTGGTGTAGGGATCTTTTTGGCTAATTAATACTGAACCTGGGTTAGGCCCCTCAAGCCAACAAATGGTTCCATTGCAGGACCGAAATCTGCATAAGAGATGTGTGATCTCGTATCACTGGAATCCAACTAAGAAAGAGATATGAGACTAGTTGGATACTAGGAAGATCCATGAATTTGCGATGCAGGAAAACATAAACCCATGATTAACAATGGAATGGTGGCTGGACAAGTATCTGGATATAGAGATCCATGAGATCTTTTTCTTCTCCTTTCTGATTGAGGTATATGATTGGATCGCGAAGCTAGCAGATAGCCAAGGAAGGCGGAAACTTGACGGTCCTATTGTGGGGACCTCGAAGCTAGTGCAAACGTTGGAAACATCAGACAATAATATCGCTCATGCAATCGATCATTGGCTTGATCGCATCATAGGAGGATTTGTAACTGAATTTGCGGTTGACACCTCAGTTAGCTATAGCAAGCCAGAGCGGCACTTTTTCAAAGGACCGCGAGGTAAGTGAATGAAATATTTGAATACCTGGACTAAAATGCTATTGTGCGAAAAACAGGTTATGCAGCTACCTTGATGCTTGGATCTACACGAAGTGGAAACACTTACAGAAATGAAGGAAAAAATGGTCCTTAATATAGTCCGTTGATTTCACCTCCGTGAGGTGACAAAGAGGGAATAGTGCAGGTTTCTCTGCAAAGTGCTATTTAGTTGATAAGGCAAGGATTCTTGCAAATACAACCTCTACCCACACCACCTCCAACTTCACCACATCACCTATGAATTCACCCATACCACCTCCGCCTACACTACAGTTCAGTATGGAAAATTCAGTGAAGCTGTCTTTATTCAAAGGCTTGGGGAATGAGGACCCGAACCAATTCAGGTTCTTTGTAAAAGATATATGGAAAGCTCAGAGCAATACATATGATAACATGAAGAAGGCAGTATTGGTTAGCACTCTACAGGATCACGTGCTAACCTGGTATATCAAGTACGCTAATGATAAACTGAAGGTTGGAGTAGTAGACATCCAGACAACACTGAATAAGGAATTCAATAGGCCTAAATCTGAAGCACGGTCTATTGTAGAGTTCAAAGAAATCACGATGAAACCAGGTGAGATACCTTGGGAACTCAATTAGAGATTGAATTGTATAATATGCGAAGCTAACATGAACCTAACAGATGAACATCATCGCAAGTTGTTTGTGGCTTCCCTCCTACCACACATAAGGGTTGCGCTATTATAGTGGAAGATAAAAACTCATGCAGAGGCTTTGGAGATTGCAATGAGGTTGCATGAAACATCGATGTAGGATCCAAATCTGGGGGTTCAACATATCCATGCGTAGTTGATGACTGAAGTTGCGGTAATATGGGTCAAGCTGGAAGGAATTCATGTAAAGATCTCTATGCCTACCGAGTGACTCGAGCGTGAATCACGATGTTTATGTTGGGAGCCTGTTTGGAACGGGATCCCCCAAAGGACATTTTTGGGGCTAAAATCCCATATTTTGGTCAAATTTTAAAAGAAACTTGTAAAGACTCCACATTTTGTGGTCGCAGAGCACGTAGATTTTATAAGTCATAAAGGGTTATCTACCCTTAGTTTTGTAAAGTAAAGTCGGCAGTAAGAGATCTACCCATGGTCTGGGAACCATGGGGTTGTGTAAAGAAAGCTAAGCTCTAAGTAGTTTTAGATACACATAAGATAATAGAGTGATAGCTCTGAAGTAAGAAGTCTATGTTTTGGGTCTAACGTAGGTAAAGGCTTTGCAACTGAGTGCACAGAGGCCTAGGGTGGATGTCCACAACTGAGTGCGTGGGCCCCTATAGCTATGTGGGTAGGGTGAATAGATTCTATAATCACTTGGAAGATATCAAGAAAGAGAAGCATTCTACAATTTTTGTGTCTTATTTTTTATTATTGCATCTTATCATTTTATGTATGAATTTCCTTTATAATGCTTATGTGATGCATGAATGTGTATGATTATGATGGATAACTGAATGCATATAAGAAAATTTGTTTACGTGGTGCTAACTGTGAGCATCTAATGAGATGATTAAGACACTTAAACTAGTTAAGGAATCTGCACAGTACAATACCTTAGAAGCTCAAAAGTGTCTAGATCAAGGGTTAGGGATGCATTAAGGTCAGTTGTACCCTTTCGCGGAAGTATTGAAGGATATAATAGAGGGCTCGTCTGACAAGCCCTAGAGTGAAGTGACTTGTGTGAATGCAGGAATAAAAGGAATAAAATGACATCACGACCATCTCAAGGTGCGGAAACTTGGTTCCAGCATCCCACCATAGTGCTTTGGGTCAAACCTTGGTCCGCACTCCACAGGCTAATGCCAAAAGGACTAGTAGTGTAGGGATTTGTTTGGCTGATTAACATTGAACCTAGGTTAGGAACCGTCAAGCCAACAAGGTCCTAGACATGTTTTCCTTAACTTTCCCTTGAAGTCTTTATACCTAGAATCATAGAACAAAGCCCAATCACCTTCTTGAAATTGATTTTCCTTGATTATCTTATCATGCCAAATCTTCCTCTGAAGTTGAGTTACCTCTGTATGTAGGAGGGCCTACATTCTAAACTCATCTAAACTAGTCAACTAGAGAAATATCTCTTTTTGGGCACTACTGAGATATAGATCTAGTTGGGCTCCCATCCTTAATGTGTTATCCTCAAACTCAATGGACATCAGGAACATTCTACCATAGACCAGTTCATAGGGTGTGAATCCAGTGGTGGTCTTCAAGGTGGTATTATAGGCCCAGGTGGCCTCAACTAGTCTATCTTCCCAATCCTTCCTATTGTTGCTTACCACTTTGGTCAAGGTGTGTTACACTAAAAAATGTCACCTTGACTACTTACAGTTAGTATGGCTCAAATCAACAGTCATGCTACCCTCTTAGGCAAGTCTCATGCCTCTGTTATCCATCTCAAACTCAAAGAAGAGAGAAAGTCTTGTAAAAACTATGTTTATCTCTGGGGTCGCAGGTTCTCTCTAGCCTTACCTGCGGGGACGCTGACCATGTTCACAAAATCTGCGTCCATGGACGCTCTGTATGTTAAGGGACAGGTGCGTCCCTCTGTAAAAGGCAAAATGCGCGAGTTTTATCTTGAAAAAGTTACTTGTGGTTACTTCTAGAACATTCTAGAGGTCGGTTTGATGAAATGGATGCGCCTCCAGTTGGTTCATGTATCTCTATTAAGGGGGAACTTATCCCATCAATAAGGGAGCTATCCCACCCATAGAGGGGGATGATCCCATTGATAGTGGACCTGAATAACCTCTTTACAGCACTATAAATAAAGGCATTGAGCCAGAAGGAGAAGAGGTTGGAGCTATACATTTTCTTTGGGTAAATGCTGCAGGATTTAGGTCTTCCATTAGAGCCTTTGTGAGGAGAGATTGTCTTCACTTGATTCTACTTGGGAGAGGGTGAGCTTTGTCAAAGTAGAGGAAAACCCTTGATGGACCCTGGGAGGAACTTGCACAACACCAAGGCCAGGTTGTAAGAGTTTCTTTGTTTCGTTATTAATACAAACTGGTTTATTTTTCTCAATAGCTTGTGTTAATGAGTTATTTCATGTGTTCCTTGGTCTGCATGTTGAATATATGTTTTATTATATGAAATGCAAGTGCTTGGTAATTGTTTGATTGTTTGTGGTTGCAGGAATTGACTTGAAGGAGGAGCTCATCCGGATCGTCAAGAACGGACTTCAACAACAGCGTTTTGGAATAAGGTAAGCCTAAACACTTGTAGTTTTCATGTTGTAAAAGGTGTATTTAGAGAAAGATCACTCCATTTTGTCTTGTTTGTCATTAGAATGTCTTAGACTTCTAGGAAGGTCAGTCGTGTCCGCACCCTTGACAGATTCCGTGTGACAAATTGGCGACTCCGCTGGGGAATCCATTAATGAGAGAGTCTTTTCCTTTATATGAACTTTGCTTTGAGAAAATCATTTTTATTTTCTGGTTTTTGACTGTGAGAATTAGTATTTGGGTGGCTTAGCTTTAGATTTAGTTGGCTTTAGTTTTTCTTCCTTTTTCCAGAAGGACGCAGTCTCTGTGTGCTGCACAGTGCGTCCTTGGACGCGCTGTTGTCGACTGCACAGTGCGGGGCCGCACCTGTGACAACGGGTGGCCTGCGTCTTCCTGTAAAAGTTAAGAAAATTCCATTTTTGCTTAAATTACTTTTAGATTTTGTTTTTTCTTAGTGTTTTCTGCCCAGATCCTTTAGTACCCTGTCAAGAATTCTCACCTGAACTAGTTTTGTGAGCTTTGAGTGTTTTAGTGGTTTTCAACGAAGTTTAGACCTAGGGTTTGATTTTTGAAAGGTTTGTAGTGACTTTGAGCTTAGAAAGTTGTCCAGCCTTAGATATCTCTGGTTAGTCAACCTTCTTAGAAGTTGAGCCTGTCGTAAAGTCTCCTTGTGTGAGCAACTTGTCATTTGAGTTGTTTTGGGTCAAATTTCGCATTGCTTGTTTTTAAAGTATTGATTTCCATTTTCAAAAAGGACAAAAAGATTAGAATTTTGTTTTGACTAGTTTTTGGTTCTGCAATAAGCTAGTCCTTGATTTGATTGTGATCAAGTAAAACACCTTAGAAATAATCATTGTTAGTTTTGGCCTCGTTAAGATTGCTTAGAGTAAATTTGCTTTTAGTTTGCTTATGAGTGCATTTTCATAGATTTTAAGAGTTGTTAAGATTGATTTTTGGTTATATTAGATTTACTTGCTTTATTAAAAGAAAAATACAAAAACATCTTCTTAAAAAGTCTTGTTTCAAGTAGCTTTTTGTTTTCAAAAGAAGAAAAGAGTTTTTTCGTGCATGTAAAGAGAAGTTATGTTTTTATGCTTGGAAAAGAAAAACGAATTGTTTCTTTGATTGTCTTCAATTAAGAAGTTGCTTTTATAAAGATTGCATTCTCTCAACTTTTTAGTTAAGCAATTCATCGAAAAAGTAAAGTAGTGGATAAATCATTTTAGGTGCATTTTGTAGTGGTTTCGAGTCGAGTCAACACACCACTAGTTTCACTTCCATCACCTTTTGACTTAAGAAACAACCTTAAAAGTAACGCTTAAATTAAAATCAATCTAGTAATCTTTATTTTTCTAGGGCTCTGAAGCACCAACATAGCTTAGGCTAGGGTCTTGGAGTAGGTGAGTACTTAACTCTCCAAGACTACAAAACCAAACAGATAGTCTATCTTGAGTAGAACAAATCCAATTGTTTCAGTTACATTCTGGGAAAGCTCCTCTTAAAGGAGAAACACGAGCTCGTGTCCGAACCAGTGAGGGGATCATTCCTCCCTCGTTGGGAACGACGCCAGGCAGTACGTATTACAAACGGTAAACCTCGGATTAACCATTGTCGAGGAGCCAGGGGTCACTTATCGGTAAACCTTGGATTGTTGTCAAGGAGCCGGTAAGGGGATTGGAGCTTGCTACTCTGCCCTTGCGTGCTGTCGGAGTTTAGACTGTTCCCCCAGGTGTAATTGTTGTGATTGGTAACCTTAGTGGCCATAATATCTAGGATTCTACCCAAGGTGACGGTGGAGGGAAGGTCCCACTGTACCTGGAGCAGACGTCGGTTATACTCACTTGGATTTTCTGGGGGGTTCGCTTCACTTCGAGACGGTTAAAGTGGAGGAACTTGGTCCAGTCTATTCATTAAGCAGGTTGCCGGGGTAACTGTTCCACCCACTATTTCTGTACTGAATCCTGCGAGGTTGGGCCTAATCACCAACTAGCGCTTTTGGTCCGGAAGACTACTGTTTGTGTGTGGTTTGACGCTCTAGATTATTTAGGCGTGTGCTTCAAATTTGATTGGTTCTTTAGAAGACTTTAGGTGGTTTGATTTGAAATTTTTTACTTTGTTTTCGTGTGTTGTAGTTAAAATCTTTAATTGTGGCGGAATTACCGAGAAGGTCCCGTAGCATTGCGGGCCAGTCTCCTGAAGTTGTATCTGTGGCCGAATTGTTGAGAAGATCCCGTGAACTTAGGGGTTCACCTCCTCGAGACGACCCCAGTTATTTAGAGGGTTTAAAGGTCCTTGTAACTCCTAGTGGCAGTAGAGTAGGTTCACCTGAAGAAGGAGAATCTCCTTGGTAGTCCATCCAGATTACCAAAGATTAGAAACAGGTTACAATCCCGAAGCTGTTACAGTTTCCGAGCTTGCTGGTAGTTTTTCATCTGCCAGTGAAACAGGCGAAGAACCTGAAATTTCAGAACCTGTTACTCCAACTCCTAGTGTTCCTGATTCACCAAGAATAGAAAGAATTATCACCGAAAATCTTCCTGTTGGATTAATTGCTATAGAAGAACTTGTTCCAGAGGAAGAAATAGGCGTTTCTGATTCTGAAGATCTAATTACCCTTGATCTAAGGGAGCGTGAATCCATCTTTTACAGTCCTCCTAGAAGTGAATCTTGGTACCTTGCATTAACCAATTTTTTAGACAACTCAGTAGGTTTTTCTACACCTCGTACTCCGGTTCCACCTAGAGGAATTCATTCTCCTGTAAATATGTCTGGTCAGTCATCTGTGTTTTCACAAAGTCCTGAATCATTTTTACATGGCGGTCCTTCTGTTCCTACTGGGTATCAATCACTTTCTGGTACCTTTGCGGGAGCATCTCCTCAACCCATTGATCATGGGTTATTAGTTGGAAACAGTGGTAATGTACCATTGAGTATAGGTGACGTTTATATGATGTCAGGTTCAACTCCCATTAACCAACCTCAAGGTGGCCAATTACCGCCTGGGGGGCAACCTTCGTTAATGCCTGGGGGGCAACCTCAAGGTACTTCATTTGTGACTGGGGGGCAACCTCAAGGGTATCAACCCCAAGGGTATCAACCCCAGCCTCAATATGTACCCCAAAGTCAACCTCAGTATCAGTATCAACCTCAAGGATATCAACCTCAAGGATACCAACCTCAAGGTCAAGGTCAACCCCAGTATTCGTATTTACCTCAAGGTTATCAACCTACGGGTCAATACCCTGGTCAAGGTTATCAACCACCTCAAGGGCAATCATATGGGACTGCACCTTACAGTTATCAACCCTATCCTCAATACGGCTATGGATCTCAGTATCCTCAACCTGTTACGAGTCAATACCCTGGAATGTTAACATGGGATCCGTCACAGGGTCAACAGATGTCGCAACCAAGTATACAGTCGGTACCTCAAGCAGGACAACCTGCAGTTCCTGGTCCACCCCAGCAACCGCAACCTGTCCAGTCAAGTGTTCAGACCCCTGTAACTTCTGTAGTTACTCAGCCGCCAATTGCACCTAGTACTCCACCTCACACGGCTGCAGCAACTACCGCTTCATCTACCATGCTTACTTCTGGAGTATCGGCAGCTCCGGTTTCTACTGTCCCTGTAACCGCTCCTCAGACATCTGTACCGTTGTCTGGACCCACGGTTCAAACCACAGTCCAGATGCCTGCAGGCCAACCTGGTACAAGTACGGTTGTTACTACTCAACCTCAATTTGTTCAACCTCCGTACCAGGGACAGTATCAACCTGGGCAAGCTGCCCAACAACCGGTTTACCAGTATCAACCGTATCCTGGGTACACTTATCAACCACCTCAGCAACCCCAGTACGGTCCGGTTAATCCTGGTTTTCCAGGAGGATATAATATCCCAAATGCGACTCCTGTTCCTAGTTATCCTGGATATCCTCCTCCTGGGGCTGGTATTGTGACTCAGAGTTTTAGAGATCCTAACCGGCAGTTACCGTTTATTGCGACTTTAGATTTACCCGACTTGACGCGCCTAACGAACGATCCAATTCAATATCTTCCGTTCTGGCCGCCAATGCCAAATAAGTTGCCCAGCGATATACCCAAGTTCGAAGGTAAGTCTGGAGAGGATCCGTCTAATCACGTGATGACTTACCACCTCTGGTGTGCATCAAATTCCATCTCAGATGATTCTATCCGCTTACGTCTTTTCCAGCGTACACTCATTGGTCTCGCAGCCAAGTGGTACATTGAGTTACCACGGGCTTCTTTTTACAACTTTAGCCAGTTAGCTACTTCATTCTTAACTCATTTTCAGTTACCAGTCAGATACGATAATGGTACAGAATTATTAACTTCGCTAAAACAATCGACATCCACGTACATTTCTGATCACATCCATGAGTGGAGACGTCGAAGAAGATTAGTGAAAGTTTTTATCCCGGACCAAATCTTAGCTGAATGGTTTGTCAAATCATTATTACCAAGAATTACTGAAGATGTAGCTAAGGCCGGAGTAGTTACTGAGGAGCAAGTCATTGCTCAGGCACAATACCTTGACTTAGTTTACACTCAGTCGGGTACGTTACACGAGAAAATTCCGGATCTTCCAAAGTCAAACCAAATCGCTGCTGCTCCTTCGGGATCTCATGCCGCTGATGGTATGATCGGTATCGTGACTACGAAGAGTAAGAAGAAGTCTTCCAAGACCTCCAATACTCCAATTATCACTTTGCCTGATTCTCCGACAGGAGAGTCTTCTCCTCCTGAACTTACCGCCGACATTCACGCTGTAGAGTCATCTACGGCCAAATCCAAAAACGGTGGAAAGAAGAAAGGAAAGAAGAAGGCTAAAGCAGACAAGGCTCCAAAGGAGAAAACGGAAAAGTCGGAAACCAATGACGAAAAGCGCAAACCTCGTTATCCTTGTCTCATTTGTGAAGAAGATCATTTTACGAGAGACTGCCCTCATCGGGCCGAGGTAGTGAAAATAGTTAAAGGTTCTCCCACTCCTGCTGTGTTAAAGAATCCATTTCCCGAGCAGGAAAATAAGATGATAGGTTCTTCTTCGAATGCCAGTGAAGAACCCATTTTGATGATGTCTCATGTCAGGATTGCGACTCGATCGCAAGATTATGGTAGTAAGGCTCCTGTTGATGGTAAAGAAGCAGAATCTTCTCACTCTAACCCATCAACCTCAGCTCCTGGTTCCGATCCACTACAGATCGAAAAACCTAACCCAGACTTAGTGATTAAGCCGCCCGCCAAGGGTGTACTTCGAAGGTCTGCTTTCAATCCACATGCGAGAGCAGCCCAGAATTACAACATTGTTGAAGACTTAGCTGTTTCACCTTCAGCAATGTCGGCACTCGAAGTGCTGCAATCATGTCCAGCGCAACGAAAATTGCTTTTGTCGGCTATTGGAGCTGTCGATGTTCAGGACCCGAACCTAATGATCTTTGATCTAGAAAGTAGTACACCGCGTCTCCCCCATCAAATGGCTTTCCAAATTCCAGTGATAGTCAAAAACAGGCCTATTCATCGGACTGTGATTGATGAGGGAGCTTCTACGTGTATTATGTCGATTCAATGTTGGAGATCGCTTGGTTCTCCTTCGTTGAACCAATCCCCCACCATCCTTAAGGCCTTTGATGGCCGTGGGTTCCGTCCGTTTGGTATTCTACAAGAATTGCCTATAGGGGTCGAAGGTAAAACCGTTAGTCTGGATGTGGAAGTGGTTGATGCCCCTCTAGACTACAACCTTCTTTTGGGTCGAAGTTGGTCATATGCTATGACAGCGGTCGTTTCATCGGTCTTCAGAGTCATTAAGTTTCCACATAACGGTAAGATCGTGACTATTGATCAGCTGACATACTTTTCATCCGACCCAACCTCTTTAGAAACTATCCAGCATGTTGGTAAAACGACAATCCCTTATAGGGACATTGGTGTAGGTTTAGTTAAGGATTCCGGTTTACTGGGAACTTTTCCTCTCCCTCCACTCAATGCAGACCCTTCAGTTGCAACAATTCATATGATCACGTCAGAAAACATTATTTATGATGATCCTTGGTATGTTCCCTCTGACTCTGAGCTAGACTCACTCGGTGATGTTATGCCGTTGAGTCCGTATGAGATTGCTTATGAAGCTCTTATGTCTTTTACCGACTTTCATTCAACCGACCAAATGAATGTGGTCAGTGAAGAGTCACTTTTCACCTCACCCTTAGAACGGATAACGTTTCCCGAAGAAGTGTCATCTGACGAACAACTTCGCGAAATCCTAAGTGTAGATGATCTACCATGGGAAGATCTCCATCACAGATCTTCGTTTTTACCTAAGGATGATGCATTTGAAAATGATTTTTCATCTATCTTTACCGCTGAATATGTCAAAGACGCTCAGGATCCAACGAAACATTCTGATTCAGAGCTGAATTTAGGGAATATTTCTCGTACTATTCCCATTGATATTTCAGTGAAGCCCGGAATCGAGGAGAACATTCATATAGGTGCCGCATGTACTGAAGAAGAAATCCAAACTTACAAGGCCCTATTCCAAGAATTCCGCGACGTGTTTGCCTGGTCCTACGAAGAAATGCCAGGAATCGATCCTGCCATTGTTGTTCATGAAATCAAAACCTACCCGGATGCTAAACCCATTCGGCAACGGTTGCGTCAGATTCACCCTCGAAAAGCAGCTGCAATCAAAGCCAAAGTCGAAAAGCTGTTGAAAGCAGGTTTCATTTATCCGATCCCGTTAACGGATTGGGTATCGAATATTGTTCCCGTCAATAAAAAACAAGGAACAATAAGAATCTGTATCGATTATAGGGATATCAATCGAGCTTGTCCAAAAGACAACTATCCTACGCCTTATATCGATCAAATTATTGATGATTGTGCCGGAAGTGAGATGTTTTCCTTCATGGATGGTTTCTCAGGTTATAATCAAATCAATATTCTACCTGCCGATCAACCAAAAACGGCATTCATTTGTCCATGGGGGACATTTGCTTATTGCAAATTACCTTTTGGCCTTAAGAATGCCGGTGCTACTTTTCAACGGGCCATGTCTTATGCATTTCATGACATCAAGCACATTGTGCAACCCTATCTCGATGATTTGCCTGCTCATTCTTTACACCGAGCTGATCACCTTGTCCATTTACGAGCAATCTTTATGAGGTGTAGGCATTATCGAATTCGGTTGAATCCCCACAAGTGTGTTTTCTGTATAGAAACAGGTCGATTGCTGGGATTTGTTGTTTCCAAAACCGGCATTCGCGTCGATCCCTCGAAAGTCGAGGCTATCATCCAATTGCCTCCTCCTTCGAGTTTGCGCCAACTCCAAAGTTTGCAAGGGAAAGCGAACTTTTTACGCCGATTCATCCCTAACTACGCCGAGGTCACTAAAGGTTTTACACGGTTGTTGAAACAGAACGTACAATTCTTTTGGGACGAGATTGCTCAACAATCTTTTGATGCATTAAAACACGCGTTGACCCATGCACCGTTATTGCATCCTCCCAACTACAACCAGGACTACTTCTTATACCTCGCAGCTTCGCATTCCACCATTGGAATGGTGTTAGTTCAAGAAGATGAATTCAAAGCAGAGCATGTGATATATTACCTTAGCAGAACCTTAAATCCAACTGAGTTAAAATATTCACATGTGGAGAAATTGGCCCTGGCAGCCGTTCAAGCTGTCCAGCGTTTTCGTCACTACATTCTTCTCCGCAAAACTACTGTTATTTCGGATTGCAACCCTATGATTTATATCTTGACAAAACAACTGCTAGGGGGCAAGTACTCTAAATGGATCGTCATCCTGCAAGAGTTCGACTTGGAGTTTGAGAAGTCCAAGTCTAAGAAATCTTTAGTCTTCGCGGAATTGATGTGTGATTTCCCGAGTGCTGACACAGAGACTGTGGCAGAGGAGTCCATTGCGGACGAATCTTTGTTTCTTATTAGCACTGTAGATCCGTGGTATGGGGATATAATCATCTATCTCCAAACCCAAACCTTTCGGCCTGAAGCTTCCAAGGAAAACCGTCGAAAAATTCGGTTTCAATCCCAGCAATACAGAATTATTGGAGATACACTTTATCGCCTGGGGGCAGACTTAGTTTTTCGACGTTGTTTAACTCACGATGAGGCTGAGAGAGTTTTGAATGATTGTCACTCTGGAGCATGTGGCGGTCATATGTCTGGGTATGCCACAGCTCAGAAGGTGTTGCGCGCTGGCTATTTCTGGCCGTCTATGTTTAAAGATTGTATCCTTGCCGTCAGAAAATGCCACAACTGTCAAGTGTTTGATCGCAAGATGCGCGCTCCACCTGCTCCTCTCCACCCTATAATTGCCGCTGGTCCATTCGCCAAATGGGGCATTGACTTTATTACTTGTAACCCTCACTCGGCCGGGGGGCATGCGTATATCATCCTTGCGGTTGATTATTTTACTAAGTGGGCCGAGGCGATGCCTACATTCGACGCAAGCGGCAAGACAGCTGCACTTTTCGTATTCAATCATATCATAACTAGGTTTGGTGTCCCACAAGCAATCATTACGGACCATGGAAGCCATTTTCGAAATGTCATGATGACTGAGCTTACAAGCCAGCTTGGTTTGCGCCACGATAGCTCTACACCTTATTATCCGCAAGCCAACGGTTTGGTTGAGTCAATCAACAAAGTTCTAGTCGTCATGATTCGACGGATCATTGGTATCCATCGAACGAATTGGCATAACATGTTATTTTCGGCGCTATGGGCATATCGAACTTCAGTGAAAAATTCAACAGGTTTCACCCCTTTTCAGCTAGTTTATGGCTTAGAAGCTGTGTTACCTATTGAGTGCGAAATCCCATCACTTCAAATGGCTGTCGAATTACTTCCAGCTACTTCCGAAGAGGAGAAACGGTTGTTATACTTGGCTAAATTAGATGAGACTCGACGTGACGCTACTTTAGCTATCGAGACTCACGCGAAACGAATGAAAGCTCAGTACGATAAAAACGTAACCCCTCGAAGTTTTTCGGAAGGAGACCTAGTATTATTATATGATCAAGCTAACGATAAGCTAGGTGCTGGAAAATTCGTTCCCATGTGGCATGGGCCCTACATTGTAAAGCGAAAGCTAGCAAAAGGGGCTTATGAGTTAGTTGATTTTGATGGGGACTCTTTGGGCAAACCCAGAAATGGACTTTACCTAAAGAGGTATTATGCTTAAAATGATGGATGGAGAATTTTTTAGATAGGTTAGATTTCCTTTCTAGCTAGCAAGTGTGTTAGTTTAGTCAGTGTGCTTAGTTTAGCGAGTGTGGTTTTTCGTCATTATTTTGGCTCATCTTGGTTTTACTCTTGATATTGTAGATGTCGACGCCTCTCCAAACATACATTGGATTTGCTGATGGTGCTTGTCGTAGTACACGGAATATCTCTTCCGCAGCTTGGGTTATCTATTCGCCCTCTGACGAGTTAGTTTCTATGCATGGGGTAAGCCTCGGTCAAACAACGAATAACATTGCAGAATACAGTGCAGTGGTTGAATTATTATCCGAATCTATTTCATTTGGAATTCGACGTTTGATAGTGAGGTTAGATTCTGAACTTGTTGTATTACAGCTTAATAGAGTTTATGCCATTAGAAATCCTGTGTTATTAAGGTTGTTTTTGAGAGTGCGTCTCTTGGAACGTGAATTTGATTACATTGAATATCAACATATTCCAAGGTCTTTGAATACATTAGCAGATGCAATTGCTTCTCGAGTGTTGGACAGACATTTATAATAATCATGCAAGTAAATTTAAAAGACATTTCATCATACATGTTAAACAAGATAAGCCGGTAATAGTGATATATAGATATAGATAGAAGTGTGTCCAAAAATATATACATCGTCTTCGATCATAGGTTTAACACACCTTATGATCGGCAAAATGATAGTACAAAAAGTCAAAAATGTCACATGTGACTACAAAAGTGACTAGTCAATCACTGGTGGTGCTCTCTGTACGACACCACTGCGCGGGCTACCTTACGCAAAAATCTCCTAAACGGTCCAGGGACCGCGACTACGAAGCGCTGAAGCCTCATAGGAATATCGTCCATAGTAGTCTCAGGTATATCTGCCGTGAGACGCTCTAGATCATGCTCCAAATCAGCTAGTACTTCTGCTGTCGCATCCTGTGGGGCCGGTGCCGGTGCAGCTGGATGTCGTCTGTCGTAAGGCCGGAGATTGGCTGGACGCTGTGGTCCAACATCTGCATTTTTAAAATTTTACTGTTACTTTGAGACGATATATATGAAAAATAAAAAATACATAATTAGAAAACTTGTGAAAATGAAAGTACCTCTGTCATCCCATTGTTCTCCCTGTGGAAGAACCATGTCCGGATCACCTCTGAAATCCATTCCGGCATATGGAAAGTCTTGTATCACAAAAAGCTGGCCCTCTAGCCAGTCGAAGTAACTGTCTGAGAATCGAACCACTGCAGCACCCTCGTCAGGATGCCGGGCCATCACCGCAACCCATCGAACAAGCTTTGGCTCCCGAGGACCCAAGTCATCAACAGTGAGTTGCTGAGGGATCAGCATAGGAACTCTCTCCAAGGCAAAGCTCACGACTATAGGCCCATATCCAAAAGTCTTTAGTCGTCCGTTCTTTGCCTTGGTCAGTTGGCTCTTCATATGAGCCGACACAGCTTCGCACCAGTTGAAGATGGTGCCTTGGTAACAGTCAACTGCCATCCGCATTTGGGATCCGGAGGCAATGTGCAAGGCGGCCGCGCCACAAATCCTGGTGACCGTAAATGCAATAACTCTAAGTTCCGCCAGAGCGATGTGCTTTATCTCCACGCCTTTTTTATGGTGAGTCCCTGGTCTGCACCACTCCTCGCGGAGATCATCAAGGGATTGGCCACCCGGCCTGGTCCCCGCAAGGTTGAGTTGCTCACCTCTGTTTGGCAAGCCAGTGAGAAAGTATACATCCGAGGGCTCTATCTCGAGCTGGTGCCCTCCAATGTAAAAACATTGATCTTGAACGTTCCATCGCTCAACCAGCCATTCCAAAAATCTTACCTGGCCCCTCATGCCCGGTATGGTCCAATATTTGTACAATCCACATGTTCTTAAGGCATCCAGAGAGGGTTGGTGGTTAATCGCAGCTTCATCGTCCTCTACGTGCTCTCTCTCTCTCCAGTCTAACATGTTTAAGGCCCTGCACATCAAAAGAATCAATTAGAAATTAATTTGAGCAAATTTGGTGGTTTTTTGAGAGAGTTGGGGTTTTGAAATGCGCCCTTTGCGGAAGACGCACCCCGGCTTTGTAGCACAGGGCGTCCGGACGCAGCTCGCCTGAAGGCGGACTGCGTCCCCCGACCTTTTTCCCGTGTGAGAAAAAGTCGGGGGACGCAGGTCACCCGAAGGGCACCTGCGTCCGCCGAGGGGCGCATTTTGAACCCAAAACCCCCCCAAAAAATGAAACAGAGACCAAAAACAAAAAACTAAACGGATAAAAATGAAGAGTGGGATGTGTAAAATACCTCGGTGAAGCGGCGTTCGATTCCGACGGTCAGATTTTCCGCAGCAACCACGGGAAGTTTCTTGTCAAAAGCTCCTTTTTCAACCTCAACAGTGAAACGGTAAAAATGACATGGTAAAAGGTCTTTTTATAGGTTTTTTGGATGAATTAGTTCATTTTTTACCATGAAAAGATGTTTTTGAATGTATTTTTGCCTATTTTAAACAGGTATGAGTAATGTGTCGCTTTTGTGCAGGACAAGGGATTTCGAGGGAAATTGTAATTTTTCACAAACAAAATTTCAGAGTCATCTTTTAAGCCCTTTTCTGACTCCTAAAACATGAAAAGATCGCCGAGTGTTTCTTTTTCACTCGTTAAAACGGAATTAAAAGACGGTCCCCTTTTAGCTCTTTTCTGACCGCAAAATCAGGAAAAGATTGCCGGGTTTTTGTCGTTTCAAACTCGATAAGGAAATAAAACGACGTGTCCTTGATCGCTTTTTACTTTTCAGGTTAACGACACTATTATGAAAGTACTCCTTGGTCGCAAGATCAAGCGGTTCCCCCAGGTATTATTTTATACTTTTTCGGGCTTGAGGGACACAAATATACGAAAAAGTTCAACGTGGAGTTTCCTTTAGTTTTTTCAGACTCTCTAAAATTGAAAAACGCCGAGTTTCTCCTATACTGGGCTCGTTAAACTTTTACAGTAAAGGACCTGTTCAATTACAAACAGGAACGAACCACTCCTTCCTAGGGTTCGAATTTAAACTAGGTTGGACTCGTCCGAAGGATGAGCTTATAATCAAGCATATGTTATCCTCCTCAAGCTTGTTAAAAATAAAGAGGTACTTGCCAGAAATGGTGGGGGAAAAGAGAGAAGAATGAACCTATTTGTCACCTTTTGTCTCAAAGAAACTTTATTACCACTCTTGAACACGACACTTTTTCATTCACCTGGGTTGGGAAATCTTTTACCTCACAGTTGACCAAATCACTTTGAAAATCTTTAACCGGGTTCAGGGATCAACTTTGAGTTATTCGTCACCAAACCATCTGTTGTGTCGTTATGTGTTCAAGAGGTCTGCAAGCAAAACTTTCATCTGCAAAATACTTGTCATCCATTTGACCATCCCTGAGTCAGTCCTTACAGCAACATTTCTTCAACTTGAACAATGATTTCGTGTTGCGGGCTTGCCTGCAACGGGTCGCTTTCTATCGACATCGACACATTATCTAGAAAGATGACTTAGGAATCGACAGTACCTTGAAGTCTGCATGCATCAATGGCAGGTTTCTCGCCTTTGACGTCAGTTTACATCATTGACTTTCGATCAGAGGATTCCGTGAAGTGTTCGACATCAAAACATCTATTCACATTTCACGGGTTGTGCTTGGTACTTTGAGAACCATTGACATTACTGGTGGTTTCTCTCACGCTTGTTAACAGTTTACATCATTGACTGGTAATCAAGTGGTTTCTACCATGTTCGACATCGAATCATTTAATCACATGGCTAGAATCGTACCAATTCGGGAAGTAGAAGTGAAGACCCTGGATCTAGTTTCTACCATCCAGGCTGCGAGGAGTTTTGTATTCATTGTCTATGTAGACTAATCATAAACAGATGGCTGCGTCCATACTGTGTCTACAAAAGTCTATAAAAATGATGTACTGCAAGATCATTCCTGTATCAGAATAGTTAGTCCATTAGTTAAAGTTTTGAATCTGAGTATGGGAATGCCTACCTCAGTGATGATATAATCTTATCCATGTATTTTGTGTTGAAAATTGCAGGTTCCAACCAGGCCATCCACAAGGCAATCCTTGAAATGATAAAGCGCTTCACCCTTCCTAGAATTACAAAACCCTACTCTATTCCAGGCTTCGCACTTTAGGGGGCAATCTGTTACACTAAAAAATGTCACCTTGACTACTTACAGTTAGTATGGCTCAAATCAACAGTCATGCTACCCTCTTAGGCAAGTCTCATGCCTCTGTTATCCATCTCAAACTCAAAGAAGAGAGAAAGTCTTGTAAAAACTATGTTTATCTCTGGGGTCGCAGGTTCTCTCTAGCCTTACCTGCGGGGACGCTGACCATGTTCACAAAATCTGCGTCCATGGACGCTCTGTATGTTAAGGGACAGGTGCGTCCCTCTGTAAAAGGCAAAATGCGCGAGTTTTATCTTGAAAAAGTTACTTGTGGTTACTTCTAGAACATTCTAGAGGTCGGTTTGATGAAATGGATGCGCCTCCAGTTGGTTCATGTATCTCTATTAAGGGGGAACTTATCCCATCAATAAGGGAGCTATCCCACCCATAGAGGGGGATGATCCCATTGATAGTGGACCTGAATAACCTCTTTACAGCACTATAAATAAAGGCATTGAGCCAGAAGGAGAAGAGGTTGGAACTATACATTTTCTTTGGGTAAATGCTGCAGGATTTAGGTCTTCCATTAGAGCCTTTGTGAGGAGAGATTGTCTTCACTTGATTCTACTTGGGAGAGGGTGAGCTTTGTCAAAGTAGAGGAAAACCCTTGATGGACCCTGGGAGGAACTTGCACAACACCAAGGCCAGGTTGTAAGAGTTTCTTTGTTTCGTTATTAATACAAACTGGTTTATTTTTCTCAATAGCTTGTGTTAATGAGTTATTTCATGTGTTCCTTGGTCTGCATGTTGAATATATGTTTTATTATATGAAATGCAAGTGCTTGGTAATTGTTTGATTGTTTGTGGTTGCAGGAATTGACTTGAAGGAGGAGCTCATCCGGATCGTCAAGAACGGACTTCAACAACAGCGTTTTGGAATAAGGTAAGCCTAAACACTTGTAGTTTTCATGTTGTAAAAGGTGTATTTAGAGAAAGATCACTCCATTTTGTCTTGTTTGTCATTAGAATGTCTTAGACTTCTAGGAAGGTCAGTCGTGTCCGCACCCTTGACAGATTCCGTGTGACAAGGTGCCCTTTAGTGCTCTATTGGTCACCTCCACTTGCCCATTATCTTGTGGATGATATGGAGTGGACGTTTTATGCTTGATTTTATGCTAGCTGAGAAAGTATTCAATCAAGTTAGAGGTAAAATGGCTACCTTCGTCAGTGACCAACTCTCTAGGGTATCCAAATTTGTAGAATACATTATCCCTTAGGAATTCAACTACCTTCTCCTTTGTTGCTACCTTAATTGCCTTAATTTCAGCCCACTTAGTCAGATAGTTAGTGCACACAATGATGTACTATTTTTGGTTGAAAGGAGGGTCAATAGGTACAATGATGTCCATGCCCCACTTATCAAATGTCTTGAAAGTCACTTGAGGTTGCAGAGGCATTTCATCTCTTGGAGTAGGCCTTCCCATCCTTTGGCACCGATCACACTGACTAGTATATTTTTTCACATCTTGATGAAGAGTGGCCCAATAATAGCCTACTTGTAACACTTTGAATGTTGTCCTCTTTGCTTCAAAATGACCTCCATAAGGCCCATCACGACAGGCCAGAAGGATGTCAAATAATTCCTCCTCCCTGACACACCTTCTAAGGATTTGATTTGGGCCAAGTTTTAAGAGATTTCCCCCAATCCGAGGGAAGGGGGCACTCTTCCTTATAATATTGCTTTTTTCTTTGGAGGACAAGTTTGGTGGGCATTGTGCAGATACCAAATAGTTTTCTATGTCAACAAACCATGGAGAGAGAATTGAAATGGAAAACAAGTGCTCATATGGTAACTGGTCATCAACCATTACCTCTTCACCTACAGGAAAATTTAATCTAGACAAAAAGTATGTAACAACATTTTCCTTACCATGCTTATCAATAATAGTTTGATCAAATTACTGTAATAAAAGTAACCATCTTATAATTCGAGCATTCACATTGGGGTTTTTCATTAAATATTTGATTACAACATGGTAAGTATGTACAAATGTTTGATAACCTGTAATATAATGCCTAAATTTGTTCAATGAATGCACAATAGCCAAGAGCTCCTTTTCAGTCACTATGTAGTTCGGTTCACCCTTTGACATATTTTTACTGATAAAGTAAATGGCATAAGGAAATTTTTCATCTATTTGACCTAGGGCTATTCCTATGGCTTTGTTTGAGGAATCATCATGTATATGAAAAGGAAGGGCCCAATTTGGGCCTTGAAGAATCGGTGAAGTGGTTAACTAATTCTACAAGGTGTCTAGGGCCACTTGACAACTTTTTGACCATATAAACTTAGAGTCTTTGTCCAACAACCCAAATAAAGGAGAGGGAAACTTGTTGAAGTCCTTTATGAATCTTTGGTAGTATCCAACTAACCCTAGGAAACTTTTGACATCTGTCTGCTTTTGAGGAGGTGGGACCCTTTGGATGATAGTTATTTTGTTTGGGTCCACTTGCAGTCCTTGCTGAGATATTGAATGACCTAGCATGGTGCCTACAGTAATCAAGAATTCACATTTTTCGGGACTGAGAGATAGGTTCATTTCAATTCATTTGTGTAGTACTTTACCTAGGTTGGATAGAGCCTCTTGAAAATCACATCCATAAGGTGTAAGATCATCCATATAAATTTCTACCACATCATGGACTAACTCGGCACAGATATTGAGGACTGCTCTCTGGAAAGTGGCAGGAGCATTGCATAGGCCAAAAGGAAGCACCCTATAGGCAAAAGTACCCCAAGGACAAGTGAAGGTGGTTTTATCCTAGTCTTCTGGGCTGATTCGATTTGGTTGTACCTGCTGAATCCATCTAGGAAAGAGAAAAAAAATTCCCTACCAGGCCATCTAGCACTTGGTCGATGAAAGGTAGAGGGAAATGGTCCTTATTTGTGGCTTTGTTCAACTACTTGTAATCGAAACAAATCCTCCACTTACCATTTTTCTTTGGAACTAACATCAAAGCAGAGACCCACTCACTATCAGAGATAGGGTAAATCAACCCTGCATCTAGCAGTTTTTGTAGTTCTTCTTTGACTATATCTTTAAGAGTTGGATTCATCCTCCTTTGGGGTTTTTGGACTGGCTTGAAACCCTCCTTCATGTATATGTGATGAGTACACACTCAGGGATGCACTCCCTTCATTTCTATGTAACTCCAAGTGAAGGCATCTAAATGTTCCTTTAACATGTTGCACAACTTCTCTTCTTGGAGAGAAGATAGAGATGGATTGATTTTCAGGGTTCTCTCAGGGCTGAATTCTATGGTTTTGACATGGAGAGGGTTGGATTCAACCAAGCACAGGTCAATTGGATGATTGTTCTAGGTTTCCTTTAGTACATCTTCTAAGGATAGTGTACTGGAGGTTGGACTTTGGAGTAGGTGTTCAATCAAATCATCTTCATCGTGTTGTCCTCATCCCATGGTTGTTTCTAAGGTATAAATTTGGGTGGAATAAAATTCATCCTCTTCCTCATCCTCTAGCCATAAACATAAATCATGCTCTAGAGATGGTTGAGCAAGAGGGTATAGGACTAACTGCTTGGACATATTTCCATTCTTGATGGTCATATTCATAGCTTTGCACCTGATGTAAGCATTAGAAGTGGCCATTCAGGGCCTCCCAAGGATGAGATGGTAACCAATAAGATTAGCCTTAGGCTAGAGAACTAGGAAATATGTAGGGTACTCCCAAGAGTCAATGGAGACCATCACATCCTCCATAATACCCTCAGGGGTCACATTAGAGTAGTCTGCAATTTACAGAACTATTGTGGTCTTCCTCAATGAACCTTGGAGGTTAATCTTGAGCATGGTTTCCTTGATCATCGCATTAATGGCAGCCCCAAGATCAATCAAAGTCTTTGGTACAATGGTGCCATTGATGTGCACATCTACTACTGGGCTTCCATGGTCCAAATACTTTGGACAGATTACCTACCCTAGGATTAAGTCAGACAACTCTCCAACGATATTAATGGTAGGTGCATCTCTTCTTCACCTCCATAGATGCTTGAAGCACTTCTCCTTAATCAAATTATTGTAAATAGGCACATCTTTAATTTCTTAGAGAAGTAGAATCTTTACACATAGGTTTTTCAATTCTCCCAGAAGTTCAGTCTCTTTTGGGATAGGTTGGAGTGGTTGATTTAATCTCTTAGGAAAGGGTGGATTTACTTTAATAATTATTTCCTCTCTTTCTTCCTCAAACTCCCTAGGTGAAGGTGGAGGTTGGTTATCTGGGGGAACTCTCCCATATCTTAGGTTAATTTCCTAGATTTCCATGGCATAAGATGGGTATGATGTTTCACCACTATATACTTGCTAAGCTTGTCTGTTGTTCGGGTTTGGATTTGGCTGGGTAGGCATCTTGGGTTGCTTGGGTGGAGTAGAGTGTAACATCCATGGTTGGTAAGGTGGTGAAGGAAATAAATCTGGAACATTATTGTACTAGCGCCTCCACCCCTGCGACGGTGCATTCCACTGAGGTTGTGGCAGAGCATATGGTTGAAATGACTAGATAGCTAGCTGGGAATGATACTTAGGTGCAAAGGACCAAGGAGGAGGTGTAGACTAGGAAGGATGAGTAGGAAATCCCAAAGAATGTATGGATGTGGTCTAGTTGGGGTTGTAATATGCATGGGATGACCCTTGCATGCCATTCTAGTATGGCCTAGGCCCATGAGGTTTCCTTTGGTTTATCTGACAAAGCTACTCCATGACCCCTTCACCTCCTTGATATAAAAATTTGTATCCAAGCAAAGAAGGGAACTTGTCTATGGAGAGTTTTTCTTCCCATACTGAGCAAATTTTAATAGAATTTAATGGGCATTCATTTCTAGGGTGCCTCCTAGTGCATCTAGTACAAAAAATGGCCAAGGTTGTCTCTACTTCCTCCTTCTTTCTCTTAATGTGAATGATGTTGATTTGTAAGGCAAGGGTTTACAACATCTCACTCTTGAAATCTTCTAGAATGTTTCCAATTTCACCATTGACATATGAGTTGGAAGAGGATGTACTCACCATAGGTTGACTACCCCTACCCCTTTTCCTAGCTTCCCTAGAATGGTTTCTAAAGATAGTCTTGATATCATCATAGGGTAATAGGTAGATATCTCCTCCTGCTAACAAGTGTAGGGTAACTAAAAGATATTCCCTTACTCCCCTAAACAAGACCAACATTAGTGACTCAGGGTCAAGGGTGCACCTGGCCCTTTCGTAACTAAGCTAGAATATTTCTTCATAATCCTCTAGGGATTCATCATTGCCTAAGGTCATCCTAAAATTTTTCTCTTTAGTATCCTTTGACCTACAATAGTCTCGATACTTGTTGTTAAAGGCTTGCTACATCTGAGCTCAAGTTGTGACGTTATCCCCAGGTAAACCCATGAACGAGCATAATGCTACATCCTTGAGGGTAGATGCAACTAGTTCGAACTTTTGCTCATCATTTGTGTAGTCATAAGTTTCGCATATAACAACAAACTCAAATAGGAAAGTGTTAGGATCTTCTGTGGTCAAGCCATGGAAATGAGGAAGGGAAGAGGGGCTTATATTTTTCTTCTTAGTATCCCCATTAGTTTCCCTGATGGGGAAGGTACCCTCAACTCTCTCTTTATTCCCTTTGTCATTTCTGTTTTTAGTCATTGGTTCGGTAGAAATGGGCTCTTCTTCTTCTTCTTCCCCTGTAGGTTCTTCAAATATGTCTAGTTGATCACCTAAGGGTTCCTCCAGTTCACATCCACCAAAGAAGAGGAAAGGTTGGTTGTTTGATGCAGTGGGGGTATTAAGAAAAAACTTCCCTAAGTTATCCATATTCCTATGAGGCATGAAAGGAAATTTTTTTGGTTTGGTTTTGTGTTTTTTTTTAAACATGGAATGTACTTTGTGGAATTGAAATTGAAAATTGAATGAAAACTACTAACTGGATGAAAAACTAATTGTTGAATTGAAATCTTACTTTCAAAATGGAAAGGAAAGCAGAGAATGTAGAATGAAAAGGAAGAAACTAAATTAATTTTTCATAAATGAAACAATGGCAGAATATTAGAAACAAGGAATAGAAGAAAGAAAGTAGTAATCACATATTACTCAGACACCTCCCTGGCAAAGGCACCAAGAAGTGATAAGCACCAATATTGCAGCAAGAATGTTGCAACTCCTACGCTACCAACTTTACTTTATCAACCTGGGGTTCATACAAACTTGGAGGTGACAATGCTATATACATAAGTAAAAGTGATGGTTCGTCCTTTTTTCACTGTTCTGCTAGTGAGAGACCACTGGGGATTTTCAAGCCAAAATTCTATGGATTCAGAAGAAGCTTGGTTTCTTGATGAAAGAAAGGGAAATTTACTCTAAGAGGGATTTGATCTATTGCAATAATGAAAAAGACCGAAATTCAATGATAAATCACACCATTTCCTAATTAACTGCTAAGAAACTATGATTTACAATAATTCTAAATTAACATGAACCAAATTCTACTACCTAAACATGGAATTTAAAATCATCAAACATCACTATTATGCAAGTAAAGGAACTGAAATAAATTTGTTTTGTTTTTTTGTTCTTTTCATGCAAAATCAAATATGAAAACTAATCTCTTTTGGTGATTGGCAGGTGGTTTAGGGAAGTTCGACGATGGCTAGAAGGGTTAGGAGCTGTTTGGATGGTGTGGGAGACCCTTGGGTGACCTTTGGGGGCTTCTTAGATGTTTTCCCTCAATTCGGCCTCAAAATAGCTCACTACAGGAAAACCTACAAGATTCTGTGTATTTCTATAGGATACATCCGAGAGAAAAACAAGTGTTGGAGGTGATGGAGGGCTTAGGGAAGGTGGTTGATGGGTGGAATGGAGTGAGAAAAGGCCTAGGATCACTCAAAAGATAACAAAAAGGTTAGGTGATGGTTGGATTTGCTGAATGTGCTCGGAAGAATTTCTATGTAAAATGGTGAAACTAGAGAAGGTTTTGGTGAAAGAAAGGAATGACTTTGGTGGATGAAGTTGGAAGGTGGTTGCTGGCTATAAGGTCTCTGTCTACTCTTGAAGCACCTTCTCTGCATCAAACATTTATAATTTCCAAAAAGTCATGTAAACAAGAAGCATTATCATAAGCTAGAAATGAAAAATTAATTAACTAACTATCTACCTTATGCATGAGGAAAGTTGTTGAAAGGAATGAAATCATCGATGAGATCTACTACAAGAATGAATATAGAAGAGATGACAATGAAATCCTACTTTGAAAAACTGATCAAATGCTAGGTTATGTACAATAAAATCTAAATCTTATGAAAGAAAGAGAAATCTGTGTTTTTGGGGTTGCATAAAGATCTATTCCTCAAATCATGATCGCAGAGGGAAGAAGTGAAGCCAAGACACCTACTGATAGCTTTTGTTGTTGGAAATAATACTGAGAGGGGGGGTGAATCGGTATTATCAAATTCTTTTCAATATATCTTCCAGACTTATACTTTAATTTATTCCTCAGATATTGATCATTAGTTTGTATGTTAGTACCATATAATAATGAGCAAGAACAAGAAAAACAAATAGTCACACCAAAGAACACTAGATATAAGGTGGAAACCCAGTGTGGGTGAAAAACACCTGCTGCAATATGTCTCTATCTTCTTTCAATTAAAAACTTCTTTTACAATGATTTTGTACTGGTGCAGTCCTTTACCAGTACACAGGCTACAACCTGCTGAGAGCTACAACCCTCTCTTGTTTTCCAGTCTCTCCTAGAAGGGAGCTACAACCCCCTTAGCTCTTGTACTAGCTGAAATACTAGTACATAGGTGCTGACTTACTTCTTTTCTTCCAATGACCACTTTTCATAAATTTTCAAACTGGATCCATGAGCATCAAATAATCATCAAGTACATGTGAATCAACCAATCTGCTTTGACAATCACCCAGTGAATAAATTCTCAAAATGCAGAACTAGAAAAGCAATACCAGTAATCTAAACCCATAACACTGTAGCAAAAGATAAAAGGCAGCCAACAAATATTTTAAGAAAAGTCCGCAACTTCACCAATAGAAACCTGCGAATATCTGCAGTTCTTCTATGTCTGGACTGCGTAGCTCTGAACCTGCATTTTCTACCCGACAGTGTACCTCTGCACCTGCACCTTTTGTTGCTCTGCATACCTCCGTACCTGTGCCTTCCAATGCGCTGTGGACCCCCGCACCTGCTCCTTCTGCTGCACTGCAGACCCCCGCACCTGTGCCTTCTGCTGCGTTGCGGATCCCCGCACCTATGCCTTCTGCTTCTCTGTGGACCCGCACACCTGCGCCTTCTGCTGCTCTGTGTACCCCCGCACCTGCACCTTCCGCTGCTCTGCGGACCCCCGTACCTGCGCCTACTGTGACTCTGCGGACTGCCGCATCTGCACTGTGGATCGCCTGCGGACCTCCAAATAGATCCAAATTAACAGTCCTCCAATGTGCCACAGACAGTCAGATCCATAGATCTGATCATGCGCCAGGGATATCACGACCTATCAATAGATTTGCCTTACAATTTATAGATTTCACCTTCATTTAGATCTAGCTTTTCAAACCGATCACCCAAAATTTTAGATCTTAAGATATTCAAATTTCACAAGTGACTAGCCAAGTGATCTCCTTTCCTTTTTATAGGCAAGCCCTTATTCAAGCCATGGAACAAAACCATCGAAAACCAATACAAGGGATCCAAAACCGAGGTTCAATAATTTAGATCATATACCACAGACCAAAACCATATGATCATATATGTCCAACTAAATACCATGGACCATCATAGGATTTCCCACGTGCGTGCACTTTTCTCTACATGAAAGTGCGTGTAGTGGGGTCCACACCTTCTGTTCGGATAACCTGTGGACATGACCGCACTTTGTGAATGGCACACCTGCGGGTCCGCACCTTTTGAACGGAGTACTTGCGAACCCTTTATTTTCTATCATTTCGAGAGCCTGAATAGAGATTTTCCACTTGAGTGAGTTGCCATCAAGTACAACACCTGTGCCATAGTGACAAACCTGAATCGTAATGCCAACAATCTCCCCCTTTGGACTTGATGGCAACCCTAAGATCCTCAAAGTCATTCTCCCCCTTTGTCGTCAAGGGCAAAGGGTTATGCTCCCCCTGAGAACATGCTGAAAATTCTACTCTGCTGAGTTGATCATGCTCCCCTGGACTGTAGGCCAGGTCTGTAAAAGAAAATTTCTTCAAGAAGAACCATAATCCACCATACACAATAAATGACCTTGACAAAAGAGATATAAGACATAGAGACAAAACATTAGCAGCAATATTCAGATCAGCATCCTTCTAAACTTTCTCCTCCAAGATCTTCTATAATAATGGCAACAATGTATTTTTAGAAGAATAAATTCTCCCCTTGAACCTGTGCTAGATGGTCTTTAACCAATCCATAAACCAGCAAATGTACGCATATACCCCATATGAAACTTGCGTACAACCAACAATCTCTTAAATAGATAAGATTCAACAACAAGATGATGCATCAGCTACCCCCATCTTTTTCCTGAGGTATTCAAAAGTCTCCCTGGGTAGTGGTTTGGTGAGTATATCAGCAACTTGTTCCTTAGAAGGAACATACTCCAACTTGACTTTTTTTTCAAGCACTTGTTCTCGAAGAAAATGATATTTGATAGGTATATGCTTGGTCTTTGAATGCATGACTGGGTTCTTTGAAATGCTGACAACACTTGTATTATCACATAGGATGGAGATAGGTGGAGTACAAGTCATTTGAAAGTCCTGCAAGGCTTGCATCATCCAAAGAAGTTGTGTCCAACAAGATGCAGCAGCCACATACTCTGCTTCAGCTGTAGAGAAAGAAATTGAACTCTATTTCTTGCTGAACCAAGATACTAATCTGGAACCCATGAAGAATGCACCCCCACTAGTGCTTTTCCTGTCATCCATGCTTCCAGTCCAATCTGCATCTGTATAAGCATGAAGTGTGAGAACTGTATCTCTAGGATACCATAAGCCATAGTTTTGAGTTCCTTGAAGGTAATTTTTTGAAGATTCTCTTAACTGCCTGAAGATGTGTTTCCCTCGGATTTGCCTAAAATCTTCCAACTATTCCCACTGCGCGCATGATATATGGTCGGGTACCTGTCAAATAAAGTAGACTTCGAATCATGGATCTATAGGTTGGTTGATGCACTGCTGCAGATTCATCATTTGCACTGAAGCTGCATCCTGTAACCATAGGTGTACATACTGGTTTTGAATCTTCCATGCCATACTTCTTTAAAATCTGCTTGAGGTACTTGGCTTGAGACAAAAAGATACCGCCTTCATTTTGTTGGATTTGAAATCCAAGAAAATATGTTAGTTCTCCAAGAAAAGACATTTCAAATTCTTTCTGCATCACCAAGGCAAAGATTTGACTCATAGCTTCTTCATTGCTGCCGAAGATAATATCATCTACATACACAACAAGTATTAGCAATTTGTCATTTTCAATTTTTATATAAAGATTGTTATCTGCTGATCCTTTTGAAAAACCTTTTTGATGAAGATATTTGTCCAAACAGTAGTACCAAGCCCTTGGAGCCTGTTTAAGACCATAGAGAGCCTTTTTTAGTCGGCATACAAGATTTGGATCATTCCCAAGAATGAAACCATCTGGTTGCTCAATGTACACTTCTTCTTCTAAGTCTCCATTCAGAAAGGTTGATTTCACGTCCATTTGAAATACTTTGAACTTCTGAAAGATTGAGAGAGCAAGGAACATTTAGATGGCCTCAAGTCTAGACACGGGAACAAAAGTTTCTTCAAAGTATATTCCTTCTTGTTGAGCATACCCTTTACAAAAAAGTCTGGCCTTGTTTCTAATCACTTCCCCATTTTCATTCAACTTGTTTTTGAAGATCCATTTTGTCCCAATAACATTCATATATTTTGGTCTAGGAACCAACTCCCAAGTGTAATTCTTTTCGATCTTCTCAAGTTCTTCATCCATTGCCTTGACCCAGCATTCATCTTTACATGCCTCTTTTACATTTTGTGGTTCAGTGGAGGAGAGCAATGCCAAATAGCTTGAGGCTTCTGCAATTGTTCTTCTTGTTTGTATACCTGCCTCTTTCTGCCCCAAAATTTGAGATTCTGGATGATTCTTCTTAACGTACCTGGATGGAGTCTTCTCTTCTATTCTTATCTATTCCTCTGGTGCCCCTTGAGGTTCTTTTTCATCATCAGTCTGATTTGAAGGATGGACTTCATCCTCTTCGATATTTTCATAATTTACTTGCCTAGGAATGTTTCCTTCTTCATCAACCACTACATCAATGCTGTCAACAATTCTTCCAAGTCTTTTATTGTAACACTTGTATGCTTTGCTGTGGGGAGAATAACCAAGGAGAATGACTTCATCTGCTCTAGGCTCAAATTTTCCAAGATGTTCATCATTATTCTTAATATAGCATTTGCTTCCAAAAATTTTGAAATGTTTTACCGAAGGAGTCTCACCATACCAGAGCTCATGAGGAGTTTGAGTACTGTTCACCCGGACATTTATTTTGTTGAGAATAATAACTGCAGCAAATGCAACTTCACCCCAGAAGGTTACAGGAGTTCCAGACTCATCAAACATAGCACTAGCCATTTGTTGAACCGTTCTATTCATCCTTTCCACTACTCCATTTTTCTGAGGAGTCTTAGCTGTAGAGAATTCGCTTCTTATAACATGTTCTTCACAGAAGTCGAAAAATTCATTCGAGGTAAACTCCCCACCTCTATCAGACCTAAGGCACTTGATTTTGTGATCTGATTCGTTCTCCACTAAGGCTTTGAATGATTTGAACTTTTCAAAGGCTTCGTCTTTGTCCTTCATAAGTCCTATCCAACACATCCTAGAAAAGTCATCGATGAATAATATGAAATATTCTTCTCCTCGAGGTGACCTTTTCCTAGATGGGCCACATACATCAGTATGGACAAGTTCAAGTGGCCTGCTAGCTGATCCTTCCTTCTCAGGGAAGTTAGTTCTGGTTTGCTTACAAAACTGACATGATTTGCATATTGTGTTGTCTGGAATTCTGATGTCTGGAAGACCACAAACTACCTGGTACTTACATGATTTCCTTATCTGTGAAAAGCTTAGATGCCCCAACCTTCGGGCCATAACCAGTGTTCATCATTTTTGATCAAATAGCATTGTTGTTGTCCTTCTTCAGATATGTATAAATTATTTGGAGTTCTTATGCCTTTGATCGCTGTTTTTCCTGTATCAAGATCACGAACACTACATCCATTTGATCGAAATATTACCTCAGTTCTTTGATCGCACATCTGATTGACACTCATTAGATTATGCTTCAAGCCATCAACATACAAAACATTTCTAGCTTTGACTTTTTCTTTCAACTAAACAGTTCCTTTTCCTTTTATGACTGCAGGGGTATCATTTCCAAAAGAAACTTGCTTTCCTTTTCTAAAGCACTATATGATTAAAGTTTTTCTTTATCACCTATCATATGCTTCGAACATCCACTGTCGATGTACCATTGATTTTCTTGTCCTTCTACATATAAAGCTATCCCACATCTTTCTGGTTATGGTTCCTTCATTCTCCATGTTCTAGCATTTGAGGTTTGTTCCTTCTGAGTTGTCTTCTGAAACCTGCTCCTGCATTCAGAATCTTCATGACCGAAGTTATTACAAATAGAAAATTCAATTTCACTTTCAAGGGCGGAAAAGTTGATATAGGTCCTTTTCGTGATTCTAGTCATACTTCTTTGTTTTTGAGCTTCTATAGTCATGATTGTCTTATAGGCAACACATTGAGCTGCTTTGTGACCAAAGTTATGGCAAGAGAAACATTGGCCATTGAAGAAACTCTTGCAATTTTCAAATCGATCAACCAACTGATTGTAGTTTCTACTGACATCTGTTCTTGAGGCAAATTGGGAAGCTTTTACCTGTGGCTGGTTGTGGCTTCTGTTTGTCCTTAAGGTGGATTTCCCCTGATTTTCTTGATAGTCTTTTTTCATTCTTGAGGTAAACTCTCCCTGATGATTTCTATTAGGCCTTTGCTCGCTCCTTCTTGCTGCATCAAGATAGCTTTTGGAGGTGGATGCCTGAGATGCTTCTCCATTATATCCCAGACCTGTCTCAATTAGTGGAGAACGCTGCACATTGATAATCTCATCCAAAGTTTCAGATCCTTTAACAAATTTAATATTAAGAGCTTTTGTTTTCTCAATCTCTTTCCTAAGACCAACAATTTCACATTCCAATTTTTCATGATGTTTTTCCCTTTCAGCCAGTTGACATTGCAGAGAATCAATAATCACATTTTTCTCTTATAAACAAATTTTGAGTTTAGAAATATCTTCATAAAGGCCTTCTTCATCTATAGCATCCATGTAATCATCATCTTCAAAAGCCATTAAAAGTTTATAATTACCTCGTTCATCTTCATCACTATTTGAAAGTCCATCACTATCTTCATGAGTGTAATAGCTTTTCTTATTTGCATTTTGTTTCTTGTTCCATCTAACAGGTTCCTTCGCCTTGTCAATCTTATCCTTATGAGGACATTTGGCAACATAGTGACCGACTCTTCCACAAGCAAATCATTTGAAAGGTAACTTACCTCGGAATCGTCCAGCACCCCATTGAAGGTTTTTGACAAAATTTGATTCTTCTTCTTCTTCTGACATGTATCCTGACTCATAGTAATCTCCTTTGCCTGAAGCCTTGAAGGAAGCTTCTCTCCTGTCTGATGGTCCTCCTTTCCTCATTTCATAAGTAGTCAGAATTCTGTGTAGCTGTGACATGGTAAGTTTTCGTAGATTCTCTTTCTCTTCTATTTCAGACACTTTAGATTCAAACCTAGGGGACAAAGATCTTAGAACCTTTTCAACCACAACAGCCTCTTTTATTTCTTCACCCAAAATTTTCGTACAATTAACAATCTCATCTACATGAAGGAAATAGTTAGCCACACTTTCATCATTGTGCATTCTGATATTTTCATACTGAATTCTGAGGGTTTGAAGTTTTTCTTGTTTTACCTGTTCATCTCCTTCATAGCTCAGAACAATCTTGTCCCAGATTTCTTTTGCGGATTTATACTGCATAATCTTCACGAATTCTAATTGAGATAGACATCCTAATAGAGTATTGACAGCCTTTGCATTTGTTTCATATTTCTTCTTCTCAGCTAGATCTGTAGGAGCTGCTGATGGAAAAGTGTACCCTGTATCTATGATGTCCCAAACTTTTGTACCAATAGATTGAAGATAGGCAGTAACTCTTACCTTCCAATATACGAAGTTTGTCCCGTCAAAAATGGGTGGTCTGATACATGCTTCTCTCTCATAGTTTCTCATGATGATGGATCTTCCTTCAAGCGATCAAGCTTCTTCAGAAGGACCTGATCTGATACCAATTGTTGGAAATAATATTGAGAGGGGGGGTGAATCAGTATTATCAAATTCTTTTCATTATATCTTCTAGATTTATACTTTAATTTATTCCGTAGATATTGATCATTAATTTGTATGTTAGTACCATATAATAATGCGCAAGAACAAGAAAAACAAATAGTCACACCAAATAACACTAGATATAAGGTGGAAACACAATGTGGGTGAAAACCACCTGTTGCAATATGTCTCTATCTTCTTTCAATTAGAAACTTCTTTTACAATGATTTTGTACTGGTGCAGTCCTTTACCAGTACGCAGGCTACAACTTGCTAAGAGCTACAACCATCTCTCGTTTTCCAATCTCTCCTAGAAGGGAGCTACAACCCCCTTAGCTCTTGTAC
Organism: Pinus tabuliformis; assembly: GCA_031772625.1. Classification (NCBI taxonomy): domain Eukaryota; kingdom Viridiplantae; phylum Streptophyta; class Pinopsida; order Pinales; family Pinaceae; genus Pinus; species Pinus tabuliformis. The sequence goes on from CM062805.1 coordinate 577,519,813, forward strand.
TAGATGAACTACTAGTACGTAGGTGCTGACCTACTTCTTTTCTTCTGAGGACCACTTTTCATAAATTTTCAAACTAGATCCATGAACATCAAATAATCATCAAGTACATGTGAATCAGCCAATCTCCTTTTACAATAACCCAATGAATAGCTTCTCAGAATGCAGTAACCAGAAAAGCAATACCAGTAATCTAAACCCAGAACTCTGCAGCAATAGATAAAAGGTAGCCAACAAATATTTTAAGAAAAGTCCACAACTTCACCAATAGAAACGAGCAAATATCCACAGTTCTTCTCTGTCTAGATTGCGTAGCTATGCACCTGCACTGTCTACCCGATAGTGTACCTCCATACCTACGCCTTCTATTGCTCTGTGTACATCCGCACCTACACCTTCTGCTGCGGTGCGGACCCCCGCACCTGCGCCTTCTGCTACGCTACGGACCCCCGCACCTGTGCCTTCTGCTTCTCTGTGGACCCCCGCACCTGCGCCTTCTACTGCTCTACGAACCCCCGCACCTGCGCCTACTGCTACTCTGCGGACCCCCGCACCTATGCTATGGATTGCCTGTGGACCTTCGAATAGAGCCAAATTAATAGTCCTCCAATGTGCCATAGACAGTCATATCCACAGATCTGATCATGTGCGAGAGAGATCACGACCTATCAATAGATTCGCCTTACAATTTATAGATTTCACCTTGATTTAGATCTAGCTTTTCAAACCGATCACCCAAAATTTCAGATCTTAAGATATTCAAATTTCACAAGTCACTAGCCAAGTGATCTCCTTTCCTTTTTATATGCAAGCCCTTATTCAAACCATGGACCAAAACCATCGAAAACCAATACAAGGGATCCAAAACTGGGGTTCAATAACATAGATCCTATACCATGGACCAAAACCATATGATCATATACGTCCGACTAAATACCATGGACCACCATAGGATTTCCCACGTGCGTGCACTTTTCTCTGCATGAAAGTGCGTGTAGTGGGGTCCACACCTTTTGTTTGGATAACCTGTGGACATGACTATACTTTGTGAATGGCGTGCCTACGGGTCCGCACCTTTTGATTGGAGTACTTGCGAACCCCTTATTTTCTATGATTTTGAGAGCCTGAACAAAGATTTACCACTTGAGTGAGTTTCCATCAAGTACAGCACCTGTGCTATAGCACCAAACTTGAATCATAATGCCAACATGTGTTTCTTCTTTTATCCCTTCTAACCTACTACTGCAGTAAGGCACAAATGGAGCAAACTAATAAACAACTAATCAACGCTACACTACTTGCAATGAAAATATTTCTAAGGACAAATTAACCATGAATCTATGAAACTAAGCTAAGCATACAGATACAAAAAGAAGAAGAGCCTTGGATTCTAGGGTTGGGCCCTAACCCAAGAGCTTCAACCCTCTGAGTTAACTCAATACTAACTGAAGAAAAACTCATTCTTATTACCAAAAAAAATAAAAAATTACATCAAAATATTCCACAAGTCTGAAGCTCGAAAATAACTTAGATTTTTACAACAAAAATTCAAATCTAATGAGGCTCTATGCCTCTTTACATATACAATTGAAGTCCCCAGTGACTTCCTTAAAATTAGGGAGGCTCACCTCCCAAACTTGAGATAAACTAGCTCTTTGTATCTCACTTGCTTAGTTGCCTTCTAATCCTCATGACTTGGCTACTTTCATTCCAAGATGGTGTGATAAATGGAGGAATATTCGAATGGGGGAGAAGTAAATGAGGAGGATTTACCTCCTACAATCCCTCTCCCTTGTCCCATTTGAGTTTCAACCTTAGTGTTTGCCAAAATTCCTTGATTTTATCCTTCAAACCTATATTCAATGTATATTAGTCCACTAGGCATAATATCACACTCTAACTCATCTCATTAAATAAAATTTAATCAAAACATGTAATATGTTGTGAGAAAAGTTGGGTTGACTAAGCTAGGAGGTGAATTAAGGCCCATTTAATTACCCAATGATGAGGCTTATCATTCTTGACTTGGGTTTGATACCTTTAAGGCGAATTACATCTAGATGGAAAACACGATTCAGTCTTACGGAAAGCCATAGGAATTACCTTGATGGCTATATCTATTTTAGGATAGTCATTCCTTGGATCATTGTGGTAATTAAATGATGTTTTTCTTGTCTATCTAATAAAGTAAATAAGGGAAAGGAGGAAATTAAGAGTGAGCATATTAATTTCAAAGTTATATAATAGTATCTGAAGGAATAACCTATCTTTCTCTCTATAATTCAATATCCCTCTTATTCCCTAATGATGCAAATATCGATAAAATTCTAATGATCATATTAAAAATAAAATAAAGGATGAAATAAGATAAAGGCATCATGCACAAGGAGGTGAAGAAATCAATTTTGGCGGGGTACTGAATAGGCTCACTAGCAACGAAGCATTGATTGTGTTCTTGTTTTGACTCCCTTGGAGTACTGAAAAAACCTACTGGCAGTAGAGAAACACTGGATATGGAACTAAAACTTTAATCAATTTAAACTCATGAATATATACTATCCTTCTACTAGTTTGAAACAATTGAGAGGTGGTAAGCCTTGTAAATGTGTTTAGCTAAGGAAGGGGATAGGAGAGACTACACCTATGACTGGAATAAATGGGAAGGTTGAGGTAATCCACATGGTAAATCAATACTTCCTAAAAGACTATACTCTAGGTCTAAAGAGAGACAGAAAAAGATAAGTTGAAGTTCTTCTAGTGTGTCACAAAGTGTTTCCACTGCAACAAACACCCTCCAAAATTTTTCCTACACTTGAATTTTGGAGCCTCTTTGTGATATTATGATCTATCACATTAATTCTTTTATGCTCACTTCATGATTGGTTGATATTTTTCAAGTCTTGAATTCTTCTGGTGAGATTCTAACTGTTGAAGTCACTTTCTTACCAATGCTTAGCTTTTGATGCTTTCACAAGTAAACCTCATTCTAGAAATCTTAGCAGTTAATCTCTACCTTTGAGGAAAACCATTACATAGTCTTGGATGATAATTCTTGTGTAGTTCTACGTAACAATAATTGCATACTCGTTGGTGATAGGAATTACACTGCTCCTAGACAATGTGCAGGCCTAAAGATAGTGCATTGCACAATCCTTGTTAACAACCAGTGCAAAATATTAGTTGATGGAGAGCATGAAATATTATGATTCATTCATTCTCTCACTCTTAGCTACAATTGTATTGCCATCTGAGTGAGTTTTCTCAACTATCACTTTTGGGAACCTTTCCTTTCACAAGTGTCATCTTCACTTTCGTGATTGTCATTTTTCCTTTCTTTCACTTTATATGGGTCTCTTTTTCTTTCTTTCACTTTCTCATGTCTCCCTTTCACTTTCTTTGTCTTTTTCAAAGTGTTTTTTCCACTTATTCTTATTTTCGCAAGTGTCGCTTTGGATGTTTTTCACTCGTGCATGTGTCACGCATTGGCACACCATTGGAGGAACATAGTTTCCAATGAAATGTCAACTGTTTTCTCGAAATGAGAACTCTAGAAAGAAAAACATGAATAAATTAGCCAAAAAATGAAATGTGTATGTCAAGAAAATGCTTTTTTGTGTAAATTTTCATAATTTTTAAAAATGGCAGTAAAAACCAAATTTTTTTATGCAAAAGAGATGAAAAAACACCATGAAAATGAAAAGTGTTGGTGCTAAAACAACATTTTTTTTGAAGGTTCATTTTCAACATGTTTTAACAATAGTGTTAAACATAAAATATTAGGATTCCAAAAAACCTTTAAATTCCAACAATTTTTGAGGATGATGTTAAAGATAAAGTATCATGTCTTTGAAAAGCGTTAAATTCCAAAAAAACTCTCATTCATGCCATTAAAGATAAAATATCGTGACTCTAAAAAACCCTAAAATTATAATTGATTTCAACCATGGCATTAAAGATAAAATATAATAACTATTAAAAATCCTGAAATTTTGATAATTTTTTTTGAACCATGGAATTAAAAAGCTTAAGTTTTCAACATATTTCAACCATGGCATTATCAAAAAATTATATGACTAAAAAATACTTTACAAATAAACACCTAAATTAAACAATCATTATTCCAAAACTAACTTTTATTTTAAAGGTGAAAAGTATAGCTCTTTTCAAATATTAGCCTAAGACAACTTATCCCAATGCAACAAAAACCTAAAAATTAACCATAAAAAAGAAGTATCCCCTTTTAATGGGGCATTAAAATTGTTGCATTTTTATAAAATATGGTGTATCAAATGATAAAAATAAATAATATGATGACAATATAATTTTATAACTTACAAATTCAACATTAGTATCTAATATTAATCAAAATATCGATACTGGTAGATTGACAGAAACATAAATTATTTCTATAATTTATTGTTACAATGTCAATATTCTGAACAAATGAATTCTTCATAATTGAAAAATATAATCCAACAAACATAGAAATGACTCATAACTTCATGTAAGATCATATGGAAGTTAAAAACACTTATTTCAAGTTACCATGCAAACATCATTCACATAACATGTCTTAGATAATTATTCAAAATCAATCATAGTTTTTGGAACACCATCAGAATCTATAACATCTTAAGATGAATATGACCCATATTCTTCTCTTTCATAAACTAGTGCCCCATCTGATTCAACATGCATGGCCACCCTTTCAAGTTTCAAAATTCTTCAAGATCTACAACTATGTTCAACAGAATCACATCTTAACATTGTTTCTTCTTGTAGAAACCTCTTCAACATATCTATGGTCCTGGAGAGAAGAGTTCCACTCTTTGTTAAATTAAACTCATAAGGAGGTATGTCAATGTCATCCAATTTTAAGATTGTTTTGTGGTGACGATTTATATTTGTAGCCTTTCTATTTCTCTTTCTAACATTTTTTTATCAACTAGAATATATGGTTTGTACATACCATTGAATGGGTTTGTATTTGTGGCATACCAGTGTACTTCAACAACTATACCATCTTCATTTTTTGTAATTACATTTATAATATTGGAAACCCATAATGGATAGCCATATGGATCTCTGTCTCTTAACAATGTGACCATGCAACCCTCCTTAAGATATTGCACAAACCCCCTGTAAAGGTCTTCCATGGCTTCACATTATGCATGTCATCCTCTAGAGCCAATATACATTTCTATTTCCTCTACCTCTAAAGAATTAATAATACCTTGAGATTGTTCGTGTTAAACATTGTTTCTATCATCGTGTTTATTTGGCATATTTTGTGGACAAATAAATGCAGTCTTCAAAATCATATCTTCATTTCTTGATCTTGGCATGCTATCACTTTGATTAGTGGAAAATCACTCCCACCAAACTGAATCAACAACATCAAAGTGCTCATATGTATCTATAATAGATTTTTTTATTTCTTCCAAGCATTCAAATTAATTTATATCTCTCTTATGACTTCGTGCATTATACATTTTAGAAATTGATTGTAATAACAATATATTCGATGAAAATACTTGATGATCTAGAATGAATATAAAAATTTAAACCTAATGATGGTCCCCATTCTGTAGCAGTTGAATACTTCTTGCCCCATATAAGTTTTTTCCCATTAATGTTTTTAGTATGAAATTGATGTTGGAAACTAATGTCATTAAGTTTTTCAATGAATTTCTCTTCACCATACAATCTCAAAATAAACCTTCGCATGTCAATCGTTTCTTCCAAGACATGAAAAAATAGGCTCTAGAATGTATGATTTATTAATACATTCAATTAATGATGAAACAATTGCAACATTCTTCCTCTTCAATATTACTGAAAAATGGATTAACATATGATAAATATGGTCATGAGTGTGAAAAATAATAAGGGAAACAACCTTTACCTTTTGAAAATCTACCATTTCAACAAGCATTTTTAGATATCCAAAAACAATTTGATTTGTGTTTTCCTGACTAGTGTTGTCTAACTGCAAATACAAAACTTCAAGAAGATGTTATGAAACCAACTCAAGAAAAGATAGAAAAGATAGTTCAATGCCTTAGATTTCAGCCTCTTCGAGGGGGAAACCTCCTTTACATTACATAAATGAACAATTCTTGGATGATTCAAATGACAAAACCTCCTTTCTATATATATGAGTCTAAGGAGTCACAATATAACCCAGCCGAGCTAATAATAATAATATAAAGCCAAAAAAATAACAATAGAGGGATTCTATGTGGCACAGTAATAACAATATGGGGATAATAGGGGCACAACAATATTAATAAGGGATGCAACTACAATAGTAATGGGGTAATCACTAGTAATATAGGGAGCCAACATGCCCCTCTCCTTCAAAAAAGTGTTGTCCTCAACACTTGAGTAGTTCTAGATGCTTCTGTATAAAATTCTCATCCTCCTATGTGGAACCTTCAACAGATAAGTTTTTCCACTTGATAAGATACTCTGAAATTGATCGATTTCATAGCTGTTGAGTTCTTGTTTCTGTGACTGCTTTCAGTTCCAATGTAATTTTTCCTTCCTCGTCATGTTCTGGCAATATTGTTTGAATTGGGAGCTTGTTGCCTATAACCCTCATCAAACATGAAACATGGAAAACTGGGTGCAATCAAGAAGCTGCAGGAAGCTCCAATTTGTATTCCATAGTACCACTCTTTTGCATCAACTTTTACGGATCATAATACTTTGGTGATAATTTATTATCCTTCTTAGCTTTCTTGAGGGACATTTTCTTATATGGTTGTAGTCGTAGGAATACCCAATCACCTACATCAAAACTTGTTTCGCTACGATGTTGATCTACCTGTTGTTTCATTCTATTATGTGCCAACACGAGGTTATCCTTTAAGAGTTGGAGGACTTGTTGTTGATGTTCGATGTGATGTTCCACTGCTTGAACCTTAGAATTTTCTCTTAAATATGATGTGATGGATGGTGGCTGATATCCATAAAGTGCCATAGATGGGGTCAATTTTGTTGTTGTATGGAAGGAAGTGTTATACCACCATTCAGCTAGAGGAAACCATTTGACCCATTGTGTCTATTTATCAGATACAAAACAATGAAGATATCCTTCCAAACATTTGTTTACTATCTCAGTTTACCCATCAGATTGAGGATGATAAGATGAGCTATGAGCTAACTGAGTACCAAGACAAGAAAACAATTCTGTCCAAACATTTCTAGTGAAAATGGGATCTCTGTCACTTACAATAATCTTTGGGTTTCCATGTAGCTTTTGAATTGTTTCCATAAATGCAGTAGAAACTGTACTGGCTTTAAATGGATGTGATAATGCACAAAAGTGTGCATACTTCGTAAGTTTGTCAACTACCACCATGATGACACTCTTTCCCTTAGACTTGGGTAAACCTGTGATAAAATACATTGAAACCTCCTCCCAACGTTGGCTTGGAATGGATAAAGATTGTAATATACCTGGTGTCTTAATTGTTTCAACTTTATTTTGTTGGCAAACCAAACATTCCACCACAAATTTTTGAATATCTGATTTAAGGCCATCCCAAAAAGATTCCTTCTTAACCCTATGGTAGGTTTTTAAAAATATTGAGTGCCCTCCTAAGGGAGAAGTGTGCAATTCCATAAGAATCTTTTGTTTTAGTTGGGAATTCTTACAGAGGTATAAGCAACCTTTATAGCATAAAGAATCATTTTGCTAGCTAAATGTATCAAACATACTGGAATCTTGTTGTAACTTTCGAATAAGTGCCCAAAATTCTTCGGCATTCTTTCATTCCTCCCTTGCTTCATTTATCCAATCTGGTTGGATAATAGAAATGGCGCACAATAATGCTTCCACATCCTCATCCTTTCTTGAGAGTGCATCCTCATCCTTTCTTGAGAGTGCATCTGCCACCACATTTTGCTTCCATTTTTTGTAGATGATTTCATAGTCGTAACCCAACATCTTTGTGACCCACTTTTGTTTCTCTTCAGAGGGTAATATTTGTTCTAAAAAGTATTTAAGGCTATCATGATCCATTTTTACCTTGAAGTGTCTTCCCATTAGGTAGGGTCGCCATTTCTTAATTGCATGGAGTATTGCCAACATTTCCTTCTCATAAATAGCTTTGTGTAAAAAATTTCCCTTGATTGGACGACTTTCAAAAGAAATGGGTCTTTCATCTTACATTAAAATAGCACCAATTCCATTTCTTGAAGCATCAAATTCCACAATAAAGGTTTTTGTAAAGTCCAGTGTAGCTAAGACCGGTGCTTGGCATATTGCCTCTTTAGGATGTTCAAAGGCCTTTGTTGCTTCTGGAGTCCATGAAAATGAATCTTTCTTTAATAATGTTGTTAGAGGTGCTGCTATTCTTACATAATTCTTAACAAACTTGTGGTAATACCCTATCAACCCAAGAAATCCTCACAGATGCTTTATGGATGTGGGGATTTTCCATTCCTTAATGGCTTTAATTTTGCTAGGCTCTACCTTAACTCCTTCATGAGATACAATATGACCCAGAAATTCCACCTCTTGTACTCCAAAGAAAAATTTGGATCTTTTTGCGTATAATTGTTTCTCCTCCAATAGTTGTAGCACCCTGTCAACATGTTCAACATGATCCTTCCAAGACTTGTTGTAGACTAGTATATCATCAAAAAATACTAACAAAAATTTTCTAAGGAATGGTTTGAAAATGGAATTCATCAAACCTTGAAATGTTGAAAGTGCATTGGTAAGGCCAAAAGGCATGACAAAAAATTCATAAGGACCCTGATGAGTTCTAAATGCTATTTTCAGAATGTCTTCAGTCTTCATTCTGATTTGATGATATCCTAAGTGAAGATCCAACTTGGTGAAGTAAATTGATCCATGCAATTCATCAATGACAGGAATGGGAAACTTATCTTTAATAGTGAGCTTGTTGAGCTCCCTATAATCCGGACACATGCACCATGATCCATCCTTCTTGTGCACTAATACTACTGGAGCAGAGAAAGAACTTTGACTCGGTTGAATTATACCAACCTCTAGCATTTCTGCAACCATACATTCAATTTCGCTCTTTTGGGCATAAGGATATCTGTACGGTCTGATGTTTGGAGGAACACTTCTTGGAATCAGATGAATAGCATAATCATGGTCATGAATAGGTTGGAGACCTTTGGGAGTCTCAAATACCTTGGAATGATTGTCCAATACTTTTTGGAGATCTGGAGAAATAGATGATTCCAATGTGGAAACATCTAGTGAACATAATTGTGCAATTACACCACTTTGTTCCTTTTTTAGAAGCTTTGTCATACCGTTAGAGCTGATTATCTTTCCCAGTTTCCCTTCAATACCACTTAATTCAACTTCCTTTCATTACACAGAAAATTTCATGAAAATTTCTTGAAAATTAAAAGCTATTGTACCAAGGATTGTAGCAATTGGACTCCTAGTACAACATCAGCACCTCCCATTGGAATGGAAAGAATTGCACTAGTCAATACATATTCTCCCATCGATAGCTTGATATTATGGCACTTTCCAGAGCAATTTATTGTTCCTCCATTTGCAACCATCACTTGACACTCTGGTGCTAGATATAAGAAGAAATTCAATTCTTTTGCTACCTTACAATGAATAAAATTGTGGGTACTTCCTAAATCAATCAACACTATTACCTTTTTCTTCTTGATTTTTCCTTCTATCTTGATGGTTTGAGGAGTGGTAATTCCCACCAATGCATTACAAGATATGGTCGGATTCATTTCTTCTTTATCTAGGCTTTGTTCCTGGAGTATATCCTCTTCTTTTGACCTTTCTTGCTCCTTTTCTTCTTCCTCTTCGCAATCTATGTAGAATAATTTCTTCTCAGCACACTTATGACCTTTAGTGTATTTGCTATCACAACTGTAACAAATCCCTTTTTCTCTTTTTTCTTCCAATTGTTGTGGTGTCAACATTATAGGTTGTGGAAGACTAGGGGCAACAACACTTCCATCTTTATAGTTATGTGTGGTATGCTTCCTGGTTGCCATAATTTTGCTTTCCATTTTTCTTGCTAACCTGAATGCCTTCTCTAATGAATCAGGTTCCCAAAGGTGAAAATCATGTTGGATATTATCCTTTAAAGTCCCTATGAACACATCAATCCTATGCTCCTCTGGAATATTTTTTACCCTTATGTTCAATTTTTGGAACTCCTCAATGTGCTCCATTATTGAACCCTTTTGTTTGAGACTTGTCAATTGGCTAAAAAAAGTGTTTCTTTTTGTATCCTCATAATTTGCTGTCAATTTTTTCGTAAAAATTGCCCAAGTGATAATTTGTTTACAAGAGAAAGCCATTGATACCATACAAACTGATTTGGTTCCAAATATAAAGTTGCTATATGTACCTTTTGTGTGTTTTGCACATTATTGAGATAGAAAAATTACTCCACCTGTAATATCCATGTTGTGGGATCCTTGCCATCAAACTTCCTCATATCAATTTTTGGATTATGGTGGGTCTTCAATCCCACATTAGATTCTATGAAATCATGATTAGCATTTCTTTTGTTTGCATCATGAGTTTCCTTTACTACCTTTCCACCATTAGTAAGTATTTCTTGTAGAAAATTTGTCAAATATGTCTTCAAATCTGCCATGCTTGTCTTCAAATCTGTCTTCAAATCTACCATTTCTCTCTTCAAATCTATCTTCAATTCTATCTTCAAATCATCCATATTAGCTTCCATGCCCTTTATCTTAGATTCTGTGCCATTTATCTTAGCTTCTATTAGCTTTTGTGAGAGTGACATTTGTTGCACTTGTTCTTGTAATTTTGATATATCAAGTAGCATTTCTTCCTCTTCTTCATGAGTCATGCTAGAGCTTTCATGTTTCTTACTAGGTGTTTGAATTTTATTTCCTTAGGGCATCAGTTACCGATAATAATGCTCTACTATGCCCTTTGAATTCCTTCAAAATAAATTTTAAACCAATCTTAAGCAAAAATTTAAAATAATCTACACACCCTTTTTCACTTTGTAGGAGCTCGATATTCCCTTTGATGTATCTCTGTACTTTCGGATCATCCAGTTCTGAAATTATGACCTGTAGTAGCCGTTTATGTCCTCTTTCCAATGCCACCAGTCTTATCCAAATTGGATTCTCCAAGGAAGATTTATGTGAAATCTCCCACAGTGACTTGATTATAGACTAGTTCAGTAGCATGAACTTGTACGACGTGCCATGAGTCACTGTTTCGACCTTTGGCTCTAAAAAATATATACAAGAAACTACAATCCACGCTATTTCTATACCTTCTTACGAAATTTCAATCTGATGCTTAGAGAGAAAGTTATGATGGATTTCCCTAGGTCACTTGTTTGGAATGTAATTCAGGAGTCTGCAAAAAGACCAACTTCCTCAAATCAAATCTCTGCAAATATAGCGTGAAAAGCTTTGAAATTCAGACCCGAGGTTCAACATGATTTCTTCTCAAATGGGTTTTTCTTTTATCTTCTAAAACGTTGCAGAAAAAAAAATTATAGCGAAAAATTCACGATGACCTATTTGGAGCAGCGAAACCCGAGAATCCAAAGCTTTGATGCCAAATATTATGAAACCAGCTCAAGAAAAGATAGAAAAGATAGATCAACGCCTTAGAATTCAGCCTCTTCGAGGGGGAGACCTCCTTTACATTACATAAATGAACAATTCTTGGATGATTCAAATGACAAAACCTCCTTTCTATATATAGGAGTCTGAGGAGTCACAATATAACCCAGCCAACCTAACAATAATAATATAAAGCCACAAAAATAACAATAGAGGGATTCTATGGGGCACAGTAATACCAATATGGGGATAATAGGGGCACAACAATATTAATAAGGGATGCAACTACAATAGTAATGGGGTAATCACTAGTATTATAGGGACCCAACATGCCCCTCTCCTTCAAAAAAGTGTTGTCCTCAATGCTTGAGTAGTTCTGGATGATTTTGTATATAATTATCATCCTCCCATGTGGAATATTCAGTGGATAAGTTCTTCCACTTGATAATATACTCCGAAATTGATCAATTTTGTAGCTATCGAGTTCTTGTTTCTTTGACTGCTTCCTTTTCCAATGTAATTTTTCCTTCCTCATCAAGTTCTGGCAATATTGTTTGAACTGGGAGCTTGTTGCCTATAACCTTCTTTAAACATGAAACATGCAAAACTGGGTGCAATCGAGAAGCTGCAGGAAGCTCCAATTTGTATGCCATAGTACCAATCTTTTGCAACACCTTGTACGGACCATAATACTTTGGTGATAATTTATTATCCTTCTTAGTTGCTTATTTGCTTATATATCATGATGACCTATTTGAAGCAGCGAAACCCTAGAATCCAAAGCTTCGATACCAAATGTTATGATACCAGCTCAAGAAAACATAGAAAAGATAGATCAACGCCTTAGAATTTAGCCTCTTCGAGGGGGCAACCTCCTTTACATTACATAAATGAACAATTCTTGGATGATTCAAATGACAAAACCTCCTTTCTATATATAGGAGCTTAAGGAGTCACAATATAATCTAGCTAACCTAACAATAATAATATAAAGCCACAAAAATAACAATAGAGGGATTCTATGGGGCACAGTAGTAACAATATGGGATAATAGGGGCACAACAATATTAATAAGGGATGCAGCTACAATAGTAATGGGGTAATCACTAGTATTATAGGGACCCAACAAAAGATTGCTAGACCAATGACAAAGCACACCATCAATTATGGTTATGGTCATATTTGCATCATTGAGAATATTTGGAGTTGAGAAGTAAACCCTTAGCCACATTTTCGCATAAAATACCATACAACCGACCAAGTGAAACTGAATAAAATTTTATTCCTATAAAGTTTTTGGTGTAGAAAAAAATGTGGTGGTAGTGTTTTCTTATGCTCCATACCATCAATTATCAAACCCGAATACTTATTTGGATTGTCATAGCACTTATTCTAATTCTTATACAACATTTTACTTTCCCATGTTTAGTAATTATGATGATCTTGAAGTGTTTTGACAGTAAAATCTGCACATAAAATTAAAAAAAAACCTATTAATAGATACATTTTCATAGTTAATAACTATCCAATTTTAAAAAATAATGTTAAGAGTGCATACCTATTTCTTCCCCTTTACATTTATCCATGTTTTATTTAAGAGAAACACATGTATTGCAAACTCCCATCATTTTCTTCCTAGGAATACACACATTGTTGAATTATTTCATCCATATTTTCGTAAAATATAAATATGTAATAAAATTACCATCTTCTTTAGAACCTTCTGCATATTCTTTATATAAGTTTTAGATTTCTCATCTTGATAAATTACCTTGAATATTTATTGTGTCTTTATTTGGCATACACTCTCCATGCTTTGAAAAAATGCTTTGCATCCATCACATTACGATATTTGCTAATGGACCAATCTCTCATCTATGACGTACTTCTAAATAAAACGTGGGATATTTTTTCCAATCTTTCTTGGATTCTTGACAAATAAATATAACCAATTGAAGGAAACATTTTGAAGGCCTTTCTACAGAGTAATAAATTCCCAATATGATAATCATAACCTACCAGCATAGATTGTGTGCACCTCACTTAATATAAATTTTGCATGCTTTTATTCATTAACAAATATTTCTTGATTTTCTCTAATGCAAACTTGAAATCCACATGTTTCAAGAATGTTTTTTGGCAACATTCACTTGAAATCATATTACTGATAGAACATCTTCTCATGAGGTATTTTATCTATTCCTTGTATACCTTGAATATATTGGATTGATATGAAATGGTCTACACCTACTCCTAAATACAATAATTGCTTGAAATGTCTCCATCATTTCATTATCCTCCATTTAATAGTTTTCATCAGCATTAGAAGTAATATTATCCTCACTATGATCATTGTGAATATAGCTATGAAATTTTTCACGATCATTGCTTGGAAAATATTCATTACCATCCTCACTGGCAAGAAATTATTCACTATCATCATTCATGCTTTTGAAATCCACACTCATAGGAAATTCTTCAATGTCATTATTCATGCTTTTGAAATCCACACTTAGAGGAGATTCTTCATCATATTTAACTGTTCTTTTTAAATCCTCACTTGGAGGAAATTCATCATCATTTCTTGTGCCTTTGAACTCCTAGTTTGGAGGAAATACTTCACCATCCTCATTTGTGCTTTTGAAATCACCAGTTAGATGAAATTCATGATCACCATGAGCACCTTTGAAATCTTGACTTGGAAAAATGCATTATCTATATTTGTGCGTTGAAATTATCATATAGAGAAAATTCTACACCTAACCCTTCTTTAGTGGTGCTTGCATAATCCTTAGTATTAGGACTAAGTAGAAAATTAGAAACTCTATTTACTGGAAATTCCTCATCCTCCCTTTGTCAATGGTGTTATCATAATACTTAGGATTAGGACTAAGTGGAAAATTTGACTCTCTATTTACTAGAAATTATTCATCCTCACCTTTGTCAGTGGTGCTCTAATAATCCTTAGGATTAGGACTAAGTGGAAAATTTGATCCTATATTTACTTGAAATTCTTCATCCCCCCTTCATCAATGGTGCTCTCATAATCCTTAGGATTAAGACTAAGTGGAAAATTTAACCCTTTATTTATTGAAATTTCTTCATCCTCCCCTTTGTTAGTGGTGCTCTCATAATCCTTCGGATTAGCACTAAGTAGAAAATTTTACCCTCTATTTATTGAAAAATATTCATCCTTCCCTTCCTTAGTGGCGCTCTCATAACCTTGAGGATTAGGACTAAGCCAAAAATTTGAATCTCTATTTACAGGAAACACTTCATCTTGCCCTTTGTCAATGGTTCTCTCATAATCCTTAGGATTAAAACTAAGTAGAAAATTTGACTATCTATTCATAGTGAAATAATTATTATTATATTCATCAATATGAATAGAGTTGTTACGTGAGGAACATGTTGATGTTCTAGAAAGAGGAACTTTACTATCATAACAATCCATGACTTTTCATAGAGGATGTTGAATGATAAAAATGCACTCTCTCCCAATGCCAATTTATAGCCTAGACAAAAAAAAAATTCCTCCAATGTTTCCCCTAAAAATTTCACCAAAAATGTTCCCTCCATTTTTTTAAATATTTCCCTCTAAAATTTATTTGAAAATATTCTACTAAAATTTTGTCTTGAAAATTTTGACCCTATTTTGTACTAAAATATTCCACACAAAAATTCCTCAAATGCATTCCTTCGAAAATAAAATAAAATAAAATAACTTAAATTATTTAATATTTACTAGGTAATTAAGTTAACTTTTATAATTCATAATTTATTTCTTTTTCCACATTTAACAAAAGGTAATCTACACATATAATAATTACTATGTACTATATTTTCTTAATTTCAATTTTAATTCCACTTTCAAGAATCGTTAAAGAAATCCGACAATATTTTCTATATAATACCTTTCACTATTTCTATTCCTTATATCACATAAAGTCTTTTGGAGGATTCGTAAAAAAATTGGAGCAATTTTGTGAAGGAGCTACATTGTCATTGGGGAGCAATTTTGCGAAGGAGATACATTGTCATTGGGAATACATTCAACGAGAGATTTTTATATTTCAAAGGTTAGTTTTCCTTTTGTTTTGACCATTTAAATAGGAATTTTGGGAAAATATATTGTTTTATAACTGAAAAGAAAAAATATATATTGTTTCTCTTTTTTTTAATCATATTTGAAGAGGAAAACCACATAAAAATAACACATTTTTTAGATTTTTAAAGGCAAAAGTACAAAAAAAACTCATATTTGTAGGACTTTTAGGAGAAAAAAAAAGAAAATTCATAATTTTTAGGGCTTTCAAATGGGAAAACTAGTGTTCAATTTTTTCTCGAAAAAAAACATTTTTTAAATTTTTTTCTATTCGTCCTTGTGGGAATCTCAATTCCTTAATACAAAATTTATGAAATCATTGAAATAATGTAGACCCAAGTTTAAATCCTTGATATTATTTTATGTTTTGTACATTTATTTAAAAAATAGAAAATTTAATTGAAAATAAAAAATACAAAAGATAAAAAATAAAACAAAATTGAATTTCACAAATTTACATTTTTTTGTTTTTACGGCGTCAACCGCACCCTTTTGGCCCCCAACTTCCCAAAGGATTGGTTTTGATAATTGGCCCTCCACCTAGTCAAGGTCGACAAGGTGCAAGCACCCCAATCTTTATAATTTTAAATATTTATTTTCTTTAATGTTTTATTTTTATTTTTTTTTGTTGTAATTTTTCATTTTTCATTTTAAAATTAAATTTTAATTTTTTTTTCTTAATTTTTGTTTATTTTTTTTGTTTAATTATTATCTTTTTAAAATTAATTTTTTTATATTTTTGCATTTGGAGTTACTTATTTATTTTTTTAATTAAATTATACTTTATATATTTGAATATAATTTTTGCTTTGTTTTGTTTTGTTTTTTGTTCGCTTAATTAAGATGCGTGTTTATTTAATTTTGTTATTTAAAATTTTATTGTTTTATGTTTTATAATTAAAATTTATCCTATGATAATAACATATAATTTTTTCTTTTATTATTAAGAAAATGGCATCAAAGAAGGTATTTGTGAATTTTTCTGGAACAAGGGAAGCAATTACAATATATAAAGTTGCAGTTGGATCATCTATGAATATTGTTTAATGAAACAAATCTGAGAAACATAGTAAAATTCAAGCAATTGACCCCTCAAATCAATTGAACAAAAATTTAGAATGGAGGATGACATGAAAAATAAATAAAACTAAATTTACATGGCCATTAAAGATAGAGAAAACAATGAAGGTGTACAACTATATCTATATTGTTGTATGATTAACTATGGTGAAGGTTATGAGGTGATGGGAAAAGTACGAGAGATATGTTTGGTGTCAAATACATATATTGTTTACGTTCTTACAAAATTGGCCAAGACATGTGAGAAGTTTAGGTACCATCTCTCAAATATCAACTATGAAATGTATGAATATTCTACAAAGATGTGTTAAGAAATCATAATCAATTTTTATAATAACATTGTAATTTTATTTATATTTATGTGTTATGCATTACTGTAAGTATCGTTATATCTTTTATAACTTGTTTATCATTGGCACATTATAGTTTTTTGATAGGATTTTGTTAAGAGTATTTCAATTATGTCGAAGGGAATTTATTATATAGAGCCAAATATTATGAATGTGATCAACACTTTCCATGCAGAGAGAGAAGAAGATAGGAGAAAGAAGAAAAAAGAACTAGCTCATGAAACTACAAGAGTACATACAAGGCATCGGCAAAAGATGGCTAAAATGCATTAATCTGGTAAATTAAGACATGTTACTTTTGAATATGTGGAAGCTAAAGCTAAAGAATATGTTGTCATTGGTGACAATGAGATTAGAACCCCCATTGAAAAGGACAAAATCCATAAAAGAGAAAAAAAACCACCAATGTCTCTCTTCTAGTTAATGATGAGGACATTATTTATTTAGAAGAAAATATGTTTACTAATAGGAGGAAAAAACCAAAATTTGATCATTCTAAAAAAAATCAAGGGCACCATTGAAGATCATAGTGAAAGCTCCAAAGGAAACAGGGAATTCATAACACCAGGTGCAAATTTAATGGATGGAATTATTAAAACAAAACAATATGCCATTCGAAATTAGTTGACAAAGAGAAACATAATTGATGGCGGCCATACATTTCATCTTAATGTCAGCCAATTCTATAAGAGAAATGATGAACAATCTAAATTTTATATTAGCAAGCCACACCACCTGCATGTTCGTAATATGAAAACATTTCTTAGGTACAATTCATATGCACATGTGGTTGATTACGTGTTTCTTGTTGATCCAATTCAAGTTCCCAACAATGAAGCATTTTATAGGTGAAGATGTTTTGAATAGAAATATTATATAAGTGGGGGGAACCATTCTATAGAGGCTAGAAGACAATTGATGGAGGAATATCCCAATAACTAACTTTACGAAATAGTGAAATACATCAATTATGTTAGTTTAATAGACACAAAAGAAAATTTATTGGAAAGAGATCATAATACAAATTATGAGTATAGGATGTCTATCAATTTGATCCAATGGGTCATATTTATTCATAGTGAATTTGAAGAAAAATGTGATGGGGATAAGGCAAATTTTACTTTAAGATTTTAGAAGGAATGGTATATGGGGATAGGTTACCAAATTAAGAAAAACATTATTGCAAAAGGTAAAAAAGTAAATTATGGATAACATTTTCAAGTTGGCATTTATAACTAGGAAAATATGGGATTTTATTGATGATATTTTCAACATTTGGGATAATATTGGAATAAAATTAGAAGGTTAACATTTCTAAACCCGTAATATGTACCAGCAACAAGACAAGTCTTGAAATCAAGAATCTCCTACATGATATGACTATATGACTATCACACCTTAGAAAGCAGTGAAAGGATTGAAGGATGACATACTTGTGAAATCAATATTATCTTGTATGAAGTCAAGCCAATTATCATTGGATGAGATGTGCGAGGAGTTCCAAAGTGCATTTGTGGAATTAATTTTACTTACTTTTGGATCATAATTTTCTTTTAAATATAACAAATTGTTGTTCATAGTATTTTTTTTACATATCACTATATTGGTTATTTTCACTTTATTTTTTCAGTCATAAGGTTTATATGAAAATACAAGAACATATGGTTAAAGAATTGAATGAAGAGATTTGGGATCATGTTGTATACAACTACCCATATTCAAGTTCTACAACACTAAAATATTTGTATCTTGCATTCAAAAAGGTATGTTGATTTATACATTCATTTTTTCATATGTAAAGAATTTTTATTTTCTACTTATACGTATGTTGATTTATTTCATCAAGGATATCAAAGAAATATGAAAATGTAGTATCAAATACTTTTCAAACCTTTATTAAAAAAATGAAGCTGGAAAGGCACAGAAAGAAAAATCTCAAGAATGTTGAACTTGATCCTTATTTTGATCATCATATTTGGAATGGGCTTGCCATTATATAATATCAAATAATACTAAGTGATGGTGAAGACATTGAAAATCTTTTACGTAATAGGGAATATTCCTTAGTTATTGCAGATATTCCTCATGGTTTCAATTTATCAAAAATTGGATATGATAGCGAGCCTTATAGTTATCAAGATTTTAATAAAGTGGTTACATGATTTCAATAAGTGACAACATCACCACATTGGAGATTTGTGACATTTCATTCAAACACACAATTTACAATGATGCTATCAATATTGAGGGAGAATCAAACTGAAGAACGCAGTTAACATGGTAAAATATTGAAATTGTATGTTCGATAAGAAACAAAAAAATATTTATGTACAAGTTAGTTGAATTTTCACTATTTCAATTTATAGGAAGAAGTGAAATCTTATTGGTCATACATATAAACCAATTATAAGTGATTGTGAGTTCATTCATGTTGAATCTTGGATAAAAGATACTAATTATAAGACTATTCTTTTGAATCTAGTAGATGGATAAAGATACAAAAGGAGACATATTTAACATTTATCAAAAGCCACACACATTGATAAACTATCTTAGAAATTTATGTTCAAAAGGAGATTCAATTTTGGATTTGTTCGCAAGTTCAGGTAAGTTTGATTATATAAAATTGAATTTCCATATTTTCTTTTGTAATGTTTATGTGTTTATACCAATTTACTTGATTATTTTTGTTTTACATTATGATTAGGTAGAACACTTTCATGTTGCCTACAAAAAGGAATAAATTGCATAGCCATTGAAAAAGACTCACTACAATGCAATTTTATTCAACAGAGAATTAATGTTATTCAATTTCTTCCAGATGGAATGCAAGAAGTTGGTTTGAGGAAAGAGGATTTTAATGAATCACGTGTGGAAGAAAGAGAAAGAACCTTAGCCATCATTAGATGGAACCATTGGAAAGGGATACTTTGGGAGAGTTGTCAACATCAAAGAACCCTTAGAAGATGAAATGACTAAAGCACATAATACTATGGAAGAAGAAGATAAGGAAACTCTAGAAGATTATGAGCATGCACTATATGATATTATTGATTATATTTAATTTATGCTTTCAAATCAAGCTCAATTTTGAGAATTGTTCATTAGTTATGCCTGTAATGTTTTGACTTTGGGATTTTACGATAAGAATAAGTATTCAATTATTGTCGTTATATGTTTAATATTTGTATTATTTGATTTCACTTTAATTTTCATGTGAATCATTACTTTTTGAAAAATAATGTAAATATTATTTTTTTTACATAAAATTCATGAAAAACGCTAGTTTTTAAACTTTTAGTGTTAAAACTTTTCCCGTAAAAATCATTTATTTGATATCTAATTTTAGCAAAAAATTCTCAAAAGTATATTATTTTATTATATCCATATTCAAAATGTGTATTCTTTTGTCAATTTTTAAAAATTATTGAATTTTTAGAGACAGATTTTTAATGTATATTGAAATATTAGTTAACAATGCATAACTATATAGAAAATTCTAATTTTAAAATATTGACTTTTTTAACTATGAAAAAAACAAAGATTTCATTACAAAAGAAAAAAATCAAAAAAGAAGAAAAAACACAAACCTGAATAACACTTAAAAAATAAATATCTCAAGGAATAAGAAGAAGATGACTACAAAAATTCCTAAATTTAAAAAATAATTATCCACACATAATACTTTACAAAGTTTAAAGTGTCAAAAGTAAGCTCCTCCCCAAAAAGGATTTGATGTTCCATCAACTCTTTTTGAAATTGACATGAAAAGCACTAACATTCAAAAACAAAATCATACTTGATACATAAGGAAATTTAAAATTTCAAAAATATGCTCCAAAAAAAGCTGTGTTTTGAATCAACATTTTTCAAAATCGGATGATTTTTGTTACCTCTAAAAATGGAGAACTCGGTACCATTCTCATTTGATTGGAAAATATTTTGAGGAATTTTTAGTGCATTCTTCTATATTAGTTGATCTTATATATCATGATAATATGCACTAGGCACTCTCCCATAGCTCAATGGACTTTCTGGTTACAGTCGATACTTGTTTTCAAACTTATATTCCAAGTGTTGAAAATCTATGTTTTAACTTTCACACTTATGAATAAGTGTTTCTTTGTTGCCGTTTCAAGTTATGCATGTGGATATGGAATACAAAGCATTATCCTTGGTTGTGTTTGATGGTAACATGTGTGAGTTCATTGTTTTGGAGTTTGTTTTCATGTTTTATTCTCTCATGTTCCATTGATCCCACACATAGCCAATTTCGAGATCCCCTAGTGCTCACAACCCACACACCGTAACTCTCAGCCAAATGGTGAATGCATTGCACATTATTAGTTAGTAATAATGACACCCTTACCTCTTACAACTACGTACTGTGCCATCCAAAGGATAACCTCCTTCACAAGCACATTGTATAATCTTCAAGCATAGCTTGTCAAGTCTTTATTGCTTACACTTTCTCATTGTGCCAAAATATGGCTCCAACCTATCTTCATTACACATTGCACAATTTTAGTGGATAGTGGAGCTTCCTTCTGATCATCACTGAAGAGAACTACACAATACAAAGGCTCTCTCCTTTGCATTGAGAAGTAAGCCTCTTCAAGGTATAGTGACTCAACCATTAATTGCTTACACTAGTTGATTGTGCAATGCTTTCATCAAGGAAACCTTCTACTATGCACTGCATAGTTCTAGTGAACAATAGGTCACCTTTGGGTCACTCAGACCCTTGATTTTGCAATATTTCAAGTCTTCTCCTCAATCATTGTGTTGTACCTCTCAGATGATAATGGTCAATTTATCATGCCAGAGCATCTAAGATATTTTTTTTGGGGTTTTGGTTTTGACATTAAATAAAACAAATTATAAGAATGATGTATTAACTCTTTTAGATAGTACTAATAAATAACCAAAGGGTTGCTATTTAACTTCACACAATGATTTTAATTTGATAAGATGTGTAGAAAGAATAGTAAGGAGATATGATTGGTTTAAATTTCAGAAAAAAAAGATAAATCATGATAAGTGGGAAAACCTTTGACCAAAGTTAGAAATTTAAACAAAATATGCTTAAAATTACATAAGATACTGACAATTTTATGATTTAGAGGGAGCCTTTTAGACAAACAGTCCAATATCTCAATCTCTTTATAATAACATCTTTAGAAGGAATTTTAAGAATAATTGTAACACATTTATTCTCACCTGATATCTCTGTAAAACTTAAACATATGTGGAATTAATAGAATGAATGATACACATGAAAGACTTATAGAAGAAAACATGATTGTATGGTACCAAATTCAGAATCCTTTGCTTTATTATAAGTAATCTAGAAAAAGCTTGTACATTAATGCTTTACAAAATTACTTATGGAAAGGTACCACTTGTAATAACTAATAGAAGAGAGTTATTTATACTTGTTTGGATAGTAAACAAAATATCCTAAGTTTATTACATAAAATAACCTGAAAAATAGGGAAAGAAAATTGTTGAATGCTGTGTCCCTATTAGGTAGGAAGTTGTTGATGATTGTTCCTTCAAAAACTGGTGTGTTGTCTTCTTGTTGGAATGGAAAGTTAATCAATTGTTGCACACAATTGATCCCACCTCTTCTCACTTGGTATCTCCAGATCTACCATTCTTCTATATATCTCATCAACTTTGGTATATCTTCCAAAATTGTGTTTAGTGAGAAAAAGACATCCACCTTCATATTTGATTAAGGTCAGGGCACAAAGCTTCCAAAAACTCCTTGCCAGTAATCCAAATTTTTATCCCTATAAATTGACTATTTTTTGTGTTGGGTTGTGTTATATTCTTTCCACGTAGTTAACAGGGGGTTTGAGGTGCACCCATAACCCCACTTTATGGGTTCTGGGGAAGCGTCCTAGAAAATTTTGGTTTTGGACCCTACGTTAGGTTTGGCGGACCCACCTATGGTTTTGTGCACGATTTTCACACATGTGTTTTGGACGTGATGGTTTTCGGTCCGTGGTATTGGACGCAATGGTTTTCGGTCCAGGGTATTGGATGCTTCGACATGTATAAATATGTATTGTAACATTAAAGGGAACATAATGAAAAATCAAGCTGGTAGTCCCCGTTTTGGGATCTAGGGGAAAATCTCTGTGTATATGTGTTTTATGTGTTTTTCTCTCACATTGTTTATTTTCTATGTTTTAGAATTCATATGCAAGTAATTTTTTTACGAGGTTAAAACCTACATTTGGTATCAAAGCAGTTTTGGCTTCAAGGGGATGCCTTTGTTGCTGAGGGGTTTTTCTCGAGCCTGTGGTAGACCCTGTTCGGTGGGAGATCTGCGAGATCGATTCTGGTGGTGAAAGAAGATGGCAAGTAGTGGAAGGATAGAGACCAAGAAATTTAATGGTCAGAGTTTTGAATTGTGGAAAGTCAAGATGGAGGATCTGTTGGCGGACAAAGACCAATGGATCGTGGTAGATCTGGGTACTAAACCAATGGGAGTGTCCGATGAAGAATGGAAGAAGTTAGATCGGAAGGCAAAGAGCACAATACGATTGTGTGTCTTAGATTCAGTATTGTTGAATGTATCGGGGTAAGCTAAGATGAAGGCTTTGTGGGACAAGTTAGGGACTTTGTACCAATCTAAGTCTCTAGTGAATAAACTATTCCTGCAAAAAAAAGCTATATAACCTGAGGATGAAAGATGGAGACTCAGTGACAGAGAATCTGAATGCATTTAATACTGTGGTAAGTTAATTAGCATTTGTTGATATTAACATTTTAGATGAAGATAAGTGCATCAGTTTGTTGTGTTCTCTACCAAATTCATGGGATAATCTGGTTATTACAATAGGTAGTAATGCAACTGCCATGCATTTTGATGAAATAGTCTCATCCTTGTTAACAGAGGAGATGAGACGGAAAAATATTGAGAGCCAAAATGGTGATGCCTTGTTTGTATGAGGGCAGACCCAGAACAGAAAAAAAAATAAGTCATCAAGTAGGAGATCTAAATCTAAAGGGAGATCTAAATCTCCAGGAAAACCTATAAAGGTGGTGTGCTAGAAATGTGGAAAGGAAGGGCACTACAAAAGGGACTGTAAATCTAAAGCTCCTAACAAAGCAAAAGGGACCTTATGAGGCTCCCTCTGCAAAGGTGAAAACCATCTCAGATGAAGGTGGGGATGTGCACTTGGCTTCTTCAAGTACACATGTAGATCATGAGGCATGGTTGATTGACTTAGGTGCATCCTTTAACTTCACTCCCCATAGAGGGTGGTTCGCGAGTATGAGAAATATGATGGTGGTGATGTCTTCTTGGGAGATGACAGGAAGGCTAGAATCGTTGGTCCCATAAAAGTAAAGTTGAAGTTGCAAGGTGGAAGGATTAGAACGCTTCAAGGTGTTCTACATATTCTTGCATTAGCTAGAAATCTGATTTTTGATAGCAAGCTGGATGATGCAGGTGTAAAAACAGTGTTCGAGAAGGATACCTGCAAAATGGTTTGGGGAGCACTGGTATTGATGCGGGGAGATCAGATTGGAACTTTGTACAAGTTGCAAGGTAGAACTGTTATTGATGGGTGCAATAGTCCTGTGGTTCCTGAAAGTGGAGCAGAAAATCTAGTGGTCTTTGGAGAGAAGACCATGCTGTGGCATCAAAGGCTTGGAAATATTGGAGAAAAGGGCCTTCGGATACTTCATGGTAAAGGTATGGTAGAAGGTATGAGTAATATCTCTCTAGATTTTGATTTCTATGAAAATTGTGTATATGGGAAGCATAATCGGGTGAGTTTCCCCTTAGGTAGTAAGAGGGTGAAACAGATATTAGAACTTGTGCACAGTGATGTGTTTGGACCTATGAGGCTTCTATCACTGGGTAAGTCTATGTACTATGTATCATTTATAGATGACTTCTCAAGGAATACATCGATATATTTCCTTAAGAAGAAATCTTAAGTCTTTGACAAGTTTAAAGAATTTAAGGCTCTGGTGGAAAACCAGATAGAGAAGAAGATAAAGGTGCTGAGGAAAGATAACGGTGGAGAGTTTTGCAATAAGGAATTTGAAGAACTCTGTAACAAGTGTGGTATAGCATGGCAGAAGAATACTCCATATACACCTCAGCAAAATGGAGTTACAGAAAGAATGAATAAGACGTTGATGGAAAGGGCAAGAAGCATGCTCAGTGGTGCCAGGTTAGGACAGGAATTATGGGCAGAGGTGGTGGATACTGCATGTTACCTGATCAATAGGTCACCTTCATCAGCGTTGGAGGATAAGACTCCATAAGTGGTATGGATTAGTAAGAAACCCTCTCTTTCACATTTGAGGGTATTTAGATGTGATGAATATGTACATGTTCCAAAGGAGAAACGAACCTGTCAGATAGTAAATCTAAAAAGTGCATCTTTATTGGGTATAAGGATGGTTTAAAGGGTTATAAGCTTTAGAACCCAGTCACACGGAAGGTTGTGTATAGCCTATATGTGGTGTTCAGAGAGGTGAAAGATGTTATTAAACATGAAGTCCAACAAAAGGAACCTGAGAAGATAGAGTTTGAGCTAAAGGAGGAAGAATCAGACTCTACAGCAGAGGAGGAATCAGAAGATCAAGAGCCACAAACTCCGGTTGTGAGAAGGTTAGTTTGAGAAAGAAGGCAACCTGAAAGGTATAGTCCATCTGCTTTCTATTCAAATTTTGCTTTATCTATTATTGACGATGATCCTGGAATTGTGAAGGAAGTAGTAGATTTAGAGGATGGAAAACTCTGGAAAGAGGCCACGGTTGATGAAATGGCATCTTTGCACAAAAATGAGGCTTGGGATCTGGTGGCGTTGCCGGATGGAAGGAAACCCATTAGCAGCAAATGGGTGTTCAAAAATAAGACAAATGCAGAAGGAAAAGTGGAGAAATACAAAGCTCGGTTGGTAGCAAAAGGTTATTTCCAGGTGCTAGGAATTTATTTTGGTGATATTTTTTCTCCTGTTGCCAAGGTAACTTCTATTAGATTACTTTTGTTTGTTGATTCTGCTTTTGATTTTGAGGTATAACAGATGGATGTGAAGACAACATTTCTTCACGGGGATCTAGAAGAGGAAATCTACATGAATTAACCTGAAGGCTTTGCAGTGAAGGGTAAGAAAAAACTTGTATGCAAGTTAAAGAAGTCTCTGTATGGGTTAAAACAGTCACCAAGGATGTGGTATCAGAAATTTGATACATTTATACGGGGACTTGTCTTCACCAGAAGCAAAGCAAATCACTGTGTGTATTTTAAATTAATTGGTGACTATTTTATTTATCTGGTCTTGTATTTGGATGATATGTTGCTAGTTGGAAATGACAAAGAAATTATCCAGGATTTGAAGACCCAATTGTCCTCCAAATTCGACATGAAAGATCTTGGTGCTACAAACTATATTTTGGGCATGGAAATTAAAAGGGATCAGACAAAGAGGAAGCTTGTGTTAAACTAGAGGAAGTATGTCGAGACAATATTGCAGAGGTTTAACATGCAGGATAGTAAACTAGTAAAGGTTCCTATTTCTGTAGGTGTGAGGTTATCTACTGAGCAATGTCCCAAGATGCAAGAAGAGGAAGAGGACATGTCCCATGTTCCATATGCAAGTGCAGTCAGTAGCCTGATGTATGCAATGGTCTGTACTAGACCAGACATTGCACATGTAGTGGGAGGTTTATGTCAAAACCAGGGAAGGAGCACTGGACAACAGTGAAGTGGGTTTTCAGGTACTTGCGTGGAACTAGTGATTATGGTTTGTGCTACCAAGGAAGATCAGGATTGGATAGAATGTTGGATATTCATGGCTTTGTTGATGCAGACTGGGCTGGAGATCTAGATCAGAGAAGATATACAAGTGGGTATGTGTTTAACGTATTTGGAGGTGCAGTATGTTGGATGAGTAAGAAATAATCTATAGTGGCACTATCAACTACAGAGGCAGAATACATGGCAGCCACTCATGCAAGCAAGGAAGCAGTTTGGTTGCAGAGATTGTGTTCAAGTATGGGCTTAGTACAAGGAGCTATAAGGATAGACTGTGACAGCCAAAGTGCAATTTTCTTGGCAAAGAACCCCGCATATCATTAAAAGACAAAGCACATTGATGTTTAGTATCACTTTGTGAGGGATATGATAGAAGACAAAAAGGTGTTGCTGGTAAAGATGGACACTTTCAAGAATATTGCAGATGCGTTGACAAAATTTGTGAGCTTTGAGAAGTTCTCTTGGTATAGAGAGACAATGGGCATTTCAAGGCTGGAAAAATGACTAATCTTTCTTGTGGCCCCCTGTGGAAAGAAAACAACAAGTGGGAGAATGTTGGGTTGTGTTATATTCTTTCCACGTAGTTAACGGGGGGTTTAAGGGGCACCTGTAACCCCACTTTATGGGGTTTGGGGAAGCGCCCTGAAAATTTTTGGTTTTGGACCCTATGTTAGGTTGGGCGGACCCACTTATGGTTTTGTCCATGATTTTTGCACATGTTTTTTGGACGCGATGGTTTTCAGTCCATGGTATTGGACGCGATGGTTTTCGGTCCATGGTATTGGATGCTTCGACATGTATAAATATGTATTATAACATTGAAAGGAACATAATGAAAAATCAAGCTAGTAGTCCTAGTTTTGGGATCCAAGGGGAAATCTCTGTGTATATGTGTTTTATGTGTTCTGCCACTATTTATTTTCTATGTTTTAGAATTCATATGCAGGTAATTTTTGTGCGGGGTTAAAACCTACAGTCTGCTGCAACAGTATATAGTCTTTCACAATAATCATCCAATTTTATTCACTGATCATTTGATGACACTAACTCTGGTAAACCTTTCTTATGCAGCATACAGAATTTAGAATGAAACATTCTGACTAAAGTGTTCAAAGCTTCACACTTTGTTTTTAGTTGAGTTAGTAGATTCTTCTTCATTAGGATTTTTTTATATCCAAAATAGTAGTTGTCCTATCTGGAATATTTATCTCTTGTAATTTTTTCCCATTCTTAGATTTTAGTACTTTGATCATCCCTACTGATTCTTTGTGTTTTCTTCCCAATGCTGCAATTTGATTATATATCTTTTTCCCACATCTAGTAATCAAATCTTGCTTCTCAAAAATGATTTGTATGGATGGCCATATTTCTATTATGGAGTAGCTAATATCTAACCAGATGTATTCTTTGGCATGGGCCAAAGTGTCTGCCATTAAAGTCTTAGTCTCTAATTGTTTAACCTTGAGCTCTTACCTGTGTGACTTTTGCATTTCCTCTACATATAAGGTATCATTCTTTACTTTATTTGACTCCGGGATTTGGAACTTCCTGAGTAGCTTTTCATTTTGTTGTTTTTGTACCTGTAACTTGTGTGATAACCTTGTTGTTTCAACTATTGCTGAAGATGAAGCAATATCAGTAGGAGATGAGCTTAGATTTGTACCTGCTAAGGGAATTGTTATGACTGAGGTCACAACAAGTTGTGCTACCCCTTTTTCCTTGAGTAGTTGTTCTATTTTCTCTTCCATTTTCTTGATCTATATTTTTTTCTCAATGATGAGATTCAACATATCCTCCCTATTCTTTTCAGTTTCTGCCATCTCTTTGGTTTGTGGATCCTCGGTTGAAGGCAGTTTCAACTGTTTCTTCAAAGTTGTTATCTCTATATTCTTTTTCTGGAGTATTTCTTCAATTTCTTTACAGTCTTGGGGATCATATCCAATTTTGACAATAATATCTTCTAAAGACTTTAATTTGTTATCTTTATCTAAAGATGACAGTTTTTCAATCTTAAGCTATGACTGCACATTTGACAATGAAGTTCTGAGCTTGGAAAGAGACATCACAGTTGTAGTCATTATCGAAAATAATATTTCACCTTATTGCCTGTGCAAATCCATTTGATCAATGGGATGTATCTAGTTTACATCAAATGAAAATATGGTATTCTTGTAATCTGTTGTGGATTTGGGAAATGGAATTTGAGCTCGCAAAAATGCCATTTGCATCCTTTCTCTTTCACTGTCAAAGGAAGAGATAAGTCTGTGCTGAGAGGTGGATGTACATTTCCAAAACTGACTGTATACTTGTGATTTGAGACTTTCATTCTTTTGTTTAATTTCCAAAAAATTTGAGAATATATTAGTGTCTTCTACTGAGCTAGTCTCAGTTGACTGAATAATCTCCATAGGTTCAGTTGAAGAAGGACTTGAAGAAGTAGAAGGAGCTTTGGGATCAGTAGTCCCTACTAATGAAATATCTTCTAAATCTCCAAGGTCAATGATTTCTGGTGGCTTTCTTCCTGATGACATTGACAATCCAGTGTTCAATTTCTTTTTTAGTATAGAATACTCTTTGATTGATTTTGAAGCTAACTCAGTTTCCTCCCTAGATCTTTTGTGTTGAGTACTCTGAGTGACTAGAGTATTTACCTGTGGAGTGCTTATAACCTGTTCATTTACTTCTAGGAGAGCTCGTTTAGACCACTTCTCCTGGTTCATAAAATTCTCTAATTATGGCCTGGGAGTATGGTTGTAAGTTGTTTCCTTCAAGTGAACTCTTAGGGCTGAAATGATCCCAAAAGGATCATAAGACCAGGTGAGGCTTGGTTGGGGGATTCATGCTCTTTAATAATTTGTCTACCTCTATACCTGTAGACCTAGTATTACAAATGAAT
Source organism: Pinus tabuliformis (assembly GCA_031772625.1). Classification (NCBI taxonomy): domain Eukaryota; kingdom Viridiplantae; phylum Streptophyta; class Pinopsida; order Pinales; family Pinaceae; genus Pinus; species Pinus tabuliformis. The sequence goes on from CM062805.1 coordinate 577,549,614, forward strand.
GTCCCTACCTTGGTCTTGAGTTTGAACTATGACATTTTCTTACTTGAGACAAAATGGACTTCATCCATATTTATCATCTTCTTGATGTATTCCAGTGAGAATATTCCCACTGGTACATACTTAGACAGTTTGTATGGAGCTAATTCACTGCCATATATCCTAATCTCAGTGTAGTTCTGGTTACAAGTCACTAGTCTTGGTATATTCAGATAAGTGAAATGTATTCTTAATCTCTTCTCCAATTATGGGCTCTACTTGGATATTAAGTTAAGAAATGGATGTACAAAAGAATCTATGAACTGAGAGAAAGTAAACTTGGATGATGCTACTTTCACTAACTTTGTCCAGTGAATCACTAATTGATACACTCCCCGCTCATCTTGCCTGTTAAGTTGAATATGCAATGAATCTCCTTGCTGAAACAAAATCATATGGATTATGGATGAGCTATATCTGAAAACTCCTTGTGTGGTAAAATTCATAAATTGCTCATGTATATTATTAGCCAAAAATTGGCTATAATTACACATGAAAGCAGGATGATATTCTTTATTGAAAATGGAAAAGAATCCAAGAATGGATTCATCAATAACTTGATCATTTTCATAACCTAGGAGGTATGATAGCAGGGAGCTGATATGTCTAGTGGCTTCGAGGAACATAGAAGATGAATAAGGTGGATTTCTCTTGGGTAACTCATCATCTTTTGGTAGAAAAAGTTTAAGGATAAGGGCTCTCAGTGGGAAGTTGAGTTTATTGTAAAGGTCCATGAGAGCTACTGGTGAGAAATGGTTTAGAGAGTCAGATGAAGGTATCATTAGCATTTGGTTTATACTTTGAGTATTAATGGTGATCAGCATTTTTCCATCATGAGTCATCATTGTTCTTTGCACAGGATCATACCTAGCTTGACACCAAGTGATCAAATCAGGAAAGTGATGATTCTTGGGAAAATATTATAAGGGAAAAAGTGTTTTCGAGAAATAAATGGGGTATTATTTGTCTAGATATTTATGCTTTAACCATAAATGCAATTCATGGATATCGAATTTGTATTAACATTTACTAACTTTGAACAGGGAGTCTACAAGGGGCATATGATCCAAGTCAAGTCAAGAGTGTAGAGGGATTTCCTTCTTTGGTAGTATTTTGTGTTTTAACCTTCGGATCCATCTTGCTACAGCGGGGGGGGGGGGATTTCAAAACTGATTTTACTGAAGATGGATGACAGGGGAAAATGACACAGAGAGAATAAAGATTTTGGTGTATGGATGGAAGCAGAAAAGTGATATAAAGTAGATCCATGTGATATTTATAAGTGAAATTGGGCTTAATTTTTAATTAGAATCTAACCTTAGGTGATTTATTGCATAGGAGCAGGATTAACGTCTAACAGGAGGGTAAATGGTTAACTTAGGCTAGCGATGGCTTTGGAGCGTATGGCACAATGAATTTATGATGTGGCAGGTGGTGAATGGGTGAGATATAATGGATTAGTGACATTGTGAATTCTATATGGAGGAGGGGATAATGAGTGTATGACATGGCACGAGAACAAGGTCAACGATTGGAAAGGAGAAAACCACTGGCAGGATTTCAAGTGGGGGTGGGTGAAGTGGGTTTTGGTTTTGAGCTTTGGGGGCCCGAAATGCTATGGGAGTGCCACATAGAAAAATAGAGTGGCCATTGAAACCACTTTTCGGACCCCCCCCCCCCAATGTTAACGGGAAATGACTGAAGGGGGGATGAAAAGCTTCCTCTATCATTGATCCGAGTGGAGTGAATCCTATTTGTTGAAAGGTGCCCAATGGTTATTTGGCACTTGACGTGAAGTTTTGTCACTTCCGCACATATGACCATATCATGTGTTATGACTTATTTCCAAGAAAATCAAGTTCTAAACAGTAATTAAACCCTGATTAAGGAATTTAAGCATTATTTAATTGAAAGAACAAATTTCAAAGGCTTGTTTGAACTAGCAGCCTTAATTTTTATTTTCTGAAGAAAATATTTGCACTTTTTTTCTTATCTAACATTTTATCATTTCCCTTCCTTTTTTTAGAGAAACTACCCTATCATTTTTTATGATATGGACCTAAAATAATAATAAATCCTAAATTTTTTTATTTTCAATTTTGTTTTGGGTCCATATCCTAACTTATCATTTTTCTATGGCATTTTAATTTTTTCAACTAATGGATAACTTATCAAAAATAAAAGTGCTACAACATCGGCTCCAACTAGGGACTACTTTCTCCTGTAGAATACAGAGAACTTGTAGATCCATGTGCCTTCTCCTCAGGCTCTGGAGTCTTTGTTGAAAAATCATACTGACAGTTGAAAAAGTAAAATAAAACTAAACTTTCTACAATGATGGTAGTAAAATATACTTCGACTTCTGAATATTGAATATAATGCTTCAAAAATCTTCCATTAACAGGAAATGTGGAATATTGTCCTTCTAGATTTTGTAACAAAAAAGTGTTGCTCCCTTTTACTTCAGCAATAGCTAGAGGTCCAAACCATATTTTGTCAAACTTTCGATGTTTTCCTTTCTCTTATGGAATCCCCTCTTAGAACTAATTCTCCTTCCTTGAAGTCCCTTTCCCTGGCTCTTCCATCAAACAGGCTCTTCATTTTATTATGATATTTTTCAATTTGTATTGGATATCATTTCTGTTCTCATTTAGTTCAATGATTTGATTTATCCTCCTTGAAAAATCATCAGGTTCATGAATTGATTCCCACATAAACTTTAAAACAATGAAAGCCAAGTTGGTAGGGAAAAATTCATCTTTCCCATAAACTAACTAAAAAAGAGGTTTTCCAGTAGATCTCTTTGGAGTAATCTTGTTTGCGTGGACTGCATGAATTAGATGAGTGTCCTAGCTCTTTGTATGATTTGCTAAAGTTTTTGTGATAACCTTTATTAGACTTTTATTAGATGATTTTGCAAGAACATTACCTTGAGGATAATATGGAGTTGAATGGTGTAACAAAATCTGATATTTCTGGTAAAACTCAATCATTTGGACACTCGAAAATGTTGTGGCACTATTAGTAACAATCTGTTGTCACCAACCAAACCTAGATAAAATGTTTTCTTCAATGAATTTGATCACTACTATATCAGTAGAATTTCTTACTGGAAATTTCTTCCACCCATTTAGTAAAGTGGTTTGTTGTAGTGAGGATCCATCTATGTTGATTGCTTGAAGTAGGATGAATCTTTCCAATAAAATCCAGTCCCCACTGGAGAAAAGCTACTGAGACCAATGTTGGGATTAGTGGAAGAGTTGCTAGTTTTTCTTACAAGTAAACATATGATAACAGACATAATTTTTTACCTTTGTTCCTACTTGTAAGAACAAAGTTGGCTAATAAAATCCTTCCTTTAATATCTTATATGTTCTTGCTCTCCAAGCATAATGTCCTCCACAAAATCCTACATGAAACTAATGAATGATCCCTTTAGTCTCTGATTCTGCTAAACATAATAACAAGATATTGTGTGGGCCTTTCCAGTACAGATTTGCATTTATGATACAATATTTGATTGCTTTTAATTTGAGAGTTTGAAATTGACTTTTGGAGAATGATGCAAGAAATTCAAAATGAATCAAGAAATTTAAAATATCTTGATAACATATTGACAACATAAATTTCTCATCAATATGTACATCAATGGTCTGATTTGAAGGTAAAGGTTCTCGTGGATTCTTTTCTTTAGGGTGCTGGGAAGGTTCTTGTGGATTCTCCTTATTCAAAATTTGGGAAGGTTCTTGTGGATTCTCCCCTTTTGCATAGACAGAAGGTTCTTGTGGATTCTCCTCATTCAAATTTTGGGAAGGTTCTTGTGGATTCTCCCCCGGTATTTCCAAAATAGAGTTGATCCCTAACACTTAACAGTTGGAGTAAGCTAGAAGCTTAGCTAATCCTTGACCCTTTACTAGCTTTGTGGTTATTATAGTTAGATCATACTCCAAAATTTGGGTGATCCATCTACATCTTATCTCATCAATATCTGTGGTGAGCCCTGGTATTGCAGTAATAATGCTTCAACTCCTGTAACTCCCTTCTTTAATTTTATCAACCCGGTAGTTCGTAACAAACTTGGAAGCGATGGTGTTGTATGCACAAGTACTAGCTCTTGTCGCAGCTATCACTTGATCAGCTGGCACAAGTCCGCTAGGAGCTTAAGCCAACTTCTATGAGCTCTGAGAAGAATCTTTTTAACTGATGGATGGAAGCTAACTCAAAGGAAGCTAATCTATTTGCAGAAAGAAATTGAAAAGCTGAAAGCAAACACAAACCCTAGCAAACCCTAATTTTACCAGCTAGCTCTACTAATGCAAGAAAGAGGATGCAAGCTACTGGGAGAGATGCCATTGAATTCTAAGAAGATGAAATGCATGTGTATAAGCTAATTTTATAGTCAAATCTGAAAGAACCATCTTTTTGTATTTTTGAATAAGTTATCAGAATTATCATGCATGCGATTTAATTGTTTTTTACTGTGCAGAGGTGGATTGGCGAGAGGAAATGCTTGGAGGAGGTCGAGAAGGTTCAGAGAGGGCCTAAGGGGTCCCTAACACCCTTCCAGAGAGTTTCACGGAGTTTGGCTGTCAAGAAACCTCATTCATGAGCTTCTACAGGAAGTCTGCAGGGGTTCTATAGGATGTTCTGGAATTTCTACAGGATGTCTGTAATTTTTCTACAGGATGTTTAGAAATGGGATTTTGGAGGATGGATGGAGGAAGAAAGATGAAGGAGTGGGTATGGAGGTGAGATAGGGGTGTGAGGATGTCCAGGACTTGGGGAATGGAGCTGAGGAGTGGCTAAGGAGATTGGGTTGGTTCAAAGATAAGAGAAGGAATGTTGTGTGAGAGTATAGGAACTAGGGAAGAGGTGAAAGCGTACCAAATGAGAGGCAAGAATCTAATTTATGGGATGGAGTAGATGGGATTGATGGAGTGCAGGTGGATGGAGAGGTATTACAGGTGCTCTGCATGTTATCCTTCGAATTAGACAAATGAAGACTTGGAAAATCAAGAAGCTAATTACTTTGACCTAATCTGACCTAGATAACAACAAAGAAATGGAAAAGAAGTTTATTTGCACTGAAACCATGTATACCAACTATGCAATGAAGCAATCAAGACTTTGAACATGTAACCAACTTCTGCAAATAAAAATTGAACACTAATACTTGCATGGCGAAGCAAAGACTATGTTTTTGTTGGCAACAAGGTCACCCTGATCCAGCCCCTAATCCCACTGAGGGAGAGGTGAAATCAGAGGTGCTTGATGGTATTTTTCTGAAGCTCTTCCCTGTTAATAACCTATCAATCAATTTGAACAATAAAAGCCTTTTTAATCATCAAAAGAAATCTAAATAACAAAGCAAGATTTAAATCTAAATAGCATATTTTATTTTAAGAATGCAGCAAAAACACATAAAGATAAACAAAGGAGGTACTAGGCACTTGATATGGGCCCAACCCCAAGAGCTACAGCCTCCTAAGAGAGATTTAGAGCTGGTGCAAAGCTGGATTCATATTTATTGATCAAAAGAATAGTTACATTTCAAAAACTATCCACAAGGAAAACTTGAAAATGTGCTGGAATGTAGAGCTAACCTACTGCCTAAAAAATGACTAAAATCAAACTACAAACTAGCTAAATTCTGCCTACAAAGTGACTAACTAAAATGAGGCCCTAATACCTCTTATTTATACAAATTGAGGACCCCAATAGCCCTCCTAAACTTTAGGAACTCGGCTGCCAAAACTTGTAGTTAACAACACTTTTACTAGCACTTGCTCGGCTGCCCTTGTGATGATCGATTTGGTGGTCCTTAAACTCCAAGCTGATGGTGGAGAATTCAAGGTAAAGGCCCATAAATGAAGGGGACACCTTCCTACAAATCTTCTCCCTTGTTCTCCCACGAATTTGGCTGCCAAGTGCTCATTAAAACCTTTGATTTTGTCTCAAAATTGACTAAAAAGCTGCACAAAGCACCCATTAGACTTGTTGGCATAATGACTAACCCAATTCACTCTATTAGCATAAATATAATCAAAAACATGCAATAAACTAATGAGAATGGTGGATTAAGTTGAATTAGGAGGTTGAATGAGCCCATATAATTATCCATTTTTGAGGCTCATCATCACCCCCCTACTGAAAGTGTTGCTCATCCTCTGAGCAACTAATCTATCTCCTCATCTTTGATGGCCCTGGTAGCCTCCCTGTAATGCCAAGTTTATGAAGTGATGTCCTCTCCTCGGTCATGGAACCATGCTTTTCTCTTTGCTTCTTCCCACTGCCTGTGCTCCTTTTCCTAGAGAATTCTCAGCTTCTTGTAGAACTGTCTCAGCATCTTGTAGAGAGGCCTTTGTGTCCAACATTTTCATTCTTTCTCTCCAAGTGGATGTCTTCGGGCTTCCCCGTTGATAGGTGATGGATGCCTTGGAGGGAGACCTCTCCTTTTATGTAGCTGGGGTGTCTACCATTTTAATTGGCTCTTTTGACTATGGTTGGGGTCTGCCAGTTTTTATCCTCACGCTCCTTCTTGCTTTAATATACAGGGAAGGCTCCCTATTTCACTTCCCCTTCTGCTTGGGAGATGTGCTTAGGGTGGCCAGCACAGCTGCTGCCTCCCTGGCTAAAATCTTAGGCGATTTTTCCTTTTGTTGCCCTGTTTCCAGACTTCCTGTAGAAAGTCCTGTGTTGATTGTTTTCTGGCTTCCTATAGAAACGGTTTTCTGGCTTCCTATAGAAACAGTTTTCACTGTTTTGGCTTGCTTGGCTGGGGGTGCCTTCTTTTTCAATTTTACTATGGTTTCCTTGGGTGTGCCCTTGCTTTCTTGGACTTTTTCAGTCCTCTCTACCCTAATTTTCAACCATTTCTCCCTTGGGGTTTGTGCCTTTATTCCACCCATAGTTTTGGGCTCAGCAGCTTGGCCTTTCTCTTGTTTCTCTTCTTGCTCTTTCTGTGGTGGTCTGTCCTGGGTTTCCTTACCCTTATCTTTCTCTTCCGCCTCAATGTGTTCCCTGTCTTCACTGCTAGATGAAGTGTAAGTTCACACAGTAACCTGAAATCATAACCATGGATAATGCTGAATTATGAATCCCCCTGGCATGGTGAGAGTGCTCAGAAACGAAGATGTTGTTTATAGTTTCCCCCTTCGCTCAAGGAAGAATTCCGCGGCTGTTTGATATCAATGAACAAAAATTCCCTGGTTATAATGTTGTTGCTACCCAAAACTCAACTGTTAAAAGGGAATTACGCTCTCACAGACAGAGTGCAGAGCTTAATTTTCATCCCCAACCACATAAAAGTCACATTCTTTATGCACAGGTTAGCCCTTATAGTGGTTTATCATTTCTATAGAAGGAATTTGTTAACAAGAACTGTGGAGGAGAATTTTGACACAAAATCGACTGACAAAATTCCATGCCACACACAGGCAGATGTTATTTTTTTGACTCACAGGTAGACTTTTTTCATACTTTCTTATTCAAAACAATTTAATTCACCACCTTTTGAACGTATCATGCATGGAAGAGTGTTTTTTTCAAGCCTACCTTTCTTAGAACTCCAAACATGATGAAGAAAAGTCCAGGCTTCTCTGCTTCAGAAGGATATGTCGTACTTCCTATAGAACGTCTTCCTGTAGAACGCCCATATGCCTCTGAGCGAGCCCGATACACAACAAAATCCCGAACTAAGCTGAAAAGATTGTGGAGGATGATGGGTTAACAGATTGTGGGAGCAGAGGACACGTACTTCGGCTAAGAATGCTGCAAGTGCAAATTAATCAGCGAGTGGTGAGAGTCAGCTGAGCATTCTTTAATTGCTGCGTGACTTTCAGTGAGGGAGTGAAGTGGCCAACATGTGCACTGGCCCATGCAGATGGCGGTGCTATCACGAAACATCCTGTTTCCTATCTGTGATCACTCAAAGGTAAAACAGTCACCATTTCCTGTTTCCTGATTTCCTCCTGAGATGGTTTAGCTCACGTGTCTCATTCACCCACCGAGCACTGTTGAACTGGATGAGGGCGGCCAATTAGCTAGCCATCGATTTTCTTTTAATCCAACCATCTCATTGCTCATGCAGTTTCCAAATTACATTCATGCAATCAGAGGAATGAGATTTAGTCACGTACCTGGAAGTCGAATGGTTGCTGTGAGGTGCTGTGGCCTTTCATTTGCTACATGCACTAGTTTCTGTGGTTGCATGGTGGCTTGGTTACTTATTCATGGCTATTTTTTCCTTGTTCAGGTATCCTCTGGCAAGATCCATGCTGTAGGAGCTGGCTTCACGTTCAGATCTACACCCTCAAGTTGCCGATGTCGAATTTTCACAGGACCGAAACTTGTTTTTGGCCATTTCTCCCTAACGATAGATCGAATCAACCTAAAACTTGCTGAGCATGTTCCTATCATCATTATGCACCTCCCATTGCAAAATTGGGATCAATGGATGCACAGATTTTGATAAAAATGGAAAATCTCTGAAGATTACAAAGATCAATTTCTTGGAAACCGTGCATCGGAATCAGCTGAAACTGCTTGGGTAGGCTACTATCACCCATGTGCATCTCCCCATGAAATATGTTTTGAAACAGATGCACGGATATGGAGAAAATTCAAAAATGGTTGAAGGTGATGGAGGCTGGTTTCTTGAAAACCGTGCACCGGAATGGGCTGAAATTGCTCGGGCATGTTGCCATTGTCCCTATACAACTCCCCTTGTAACAGTTTTGCAAATGGATGCATGGTTCTCAAGCTAGGGAAAAAACAAATTATGTTCTATGTATTTTTTCTTCAAAGCATTCTGCAAGTTTTTGCATGGTAGAAAAATAAGCTTGGGCTGTGATACAGGCATGGAGATGATGGAGGAGGAGTTTGAAGATAGCAGGAGGACTTCTGAACCCTTGAGGAAGCTAGCATGTTTGCAAACTACCTTTTTGAAATCCATTTCTAGCTTCCTTTAATTTCTACAAGAACTTCCTGTAGAAGCACAATGAGGTGGAAAAAATCATGGAGAAAGGTGAGGGATGGAAACAGGGGTGATTGCAAGCCTAACCAATAGATCCCAATCATCAAATTTCCTTTTAGAATTGAATTTGGTTCGTCCGAAGGTTCTATAGGATGTTTCAGAACTTCCTGTAGAAATTCCTGGAACTTCCTGTAGAAAAGCCTGAAACTTCCTATAGAAAGCCAAATCTTGACCTGAATGTGACCAAATCCTAGGAGAGGTGAGTGGCCATGGAGGGAGTGCCTGAAGGGATGTCCTGGAACCTGGTATAGACTCCTGTCCTTGTTTTGCGCACCCCTCTTTTCCTGCAAAGTATTCACTGCAACCTGCAATTTTTCACAGAGATTAGTCCTTCTTTCCTTTTTCCTTTTTCTTTTTTCTTTTGTTTTTTTTGAAAACAACTAAGGTGCCTCATGGAGGTTTTCACCCTAATTGTCTTCCTTGGGTGCCTCCAAGGGAGGTTTTCACCTAGGGATCTTATTCTCTTTTTCTTTTCTCTTTTTTCTTCTTTTTTCAACCCATTGACCACCTCATGGAGGTTTTCAATCAATGAGCCAATCTAAGGCACCTCCGAGGAGGTTTTCACCTTAGATTTTTCCTCTTATTTCCATTTTTTCATTTTTTCTTTTTTCTTTTTTCTCTTTTTTCTACCCTACCCTACTTGAAAAACAAAATTCTTTTCAAGTATAAGAATACTTCCAATGGAGCCATGTGCACATCGAGATTAGAGACAAGATGATGTGTAGGCTTGAAATGCATGCTTTGACAGCTATCCGGATTTCAGAGACCAAATGATTTGACTTTGAAGGGATCAAACATAGCTAAAGAAGAGAGTACTGCTACAAGTTAGTGACCCTCTGGAACCATGTCTCAATATAGCTTTGATATCCTTGATCCTTTTGTTGATCTGGATCATTCTCCATATCTTATTCTATCATGACCTTCACATCTTCCTCTTTGTGCTAATTTTTCTCTTGACTACATGGAGGGTTTGATGGTAACCATGAGGGAGCTTTCTTGATTTCTACTTTTGATGTTTTCTCTTCATCAAGTGTAGCCCATGGTGCTTTGATCTCCTCCTTTGAATCTTCTTTTGCCTTTGGTCCTTCAATGTTGTCAATATAATCTCTGCTTTCCAACACTCTTCCTAAGCTATGGTGAAGATCATTGAGCTCAAGAGGAGTCATTTGGACATGTTGTGTCTCAGCATTGCAATTGTGTTGAGCTACTCCAATGGACAGGTTTGGAAATGGTGGTATGGGTAGCTGAGTGGGGGTGTATATTTGAGATGGATGTGGATGGGGTTGTGGTTGAGAAGGCATTTGGGGCTGCCTTGGTGGTGGAGGAGGCGATGGTTGCAGTTGAGCAGGTGGTGGAGCCAAAGGAATGGGAGGAGAGTTGTACTGGGGCCTCCACCTTTGATGAGGTGCATTCCACTGAGGCTGTGGTTGAGCACAAGAGTGAAATGAATGAGCAGCTTGTTGGACATAATATGGAGATGGATCTGACCAAGGAGGGGGTGAGGACTAGGAAGGATGAGCAGGGTGACCCCAAGAAGGCATGGAAGTGGATGGATGGAGGTCGTAATAGGTCTGAGATGTCCCTTGCATTCCCTGCTGGTAAGGTATGGGTCCATGTGGCCTCCTTTGGTTCAGATAATAGAGTGGTTCAATGGCTCCTTTTGCCCTCTGATATGCAGCTTTGATTCCGGGCAAGGAAGGGCACTGATTCATAGGATGGTCTCTTTCACAGACAAAACACACTTCTATGGAGTGCAAGGGACATTCGTTCCTAGGATGCTTTCTAGTGCACCTAGGAAAAAAGATGTCAAGGCCCTCTTGGCTTCCTCTTGCTTCCTTTGGATCTGCAAGGTATCTAGTTGCATGGCAAGAAACTGCCTCATATCACTCTTGAAATCTTCCATCTGATTTTCAAATTCATTTTTGGATAAGGTACTGCTCCCAACATTTCTGCTTGTAGCCATTTGTTCCAGAGGAATGTTTTCTTCTTCTTCCATTGAGATTCTTCAAATATGTCTTGTTGTCCACCTAAGGGTTATTTAATCACAGCCATCGAAGAAGAGAGAAGGCTAGCTGTGTGAAGCAGTGGGGGTGTTGTGCAATCATTTTTTTGAATTATCTCTACTCCTACAAGGCATGAAAGGAAATCTTTTTGGTTGCTTTTTTCTTTTTTCTGCTTGTACCTGCAATACTGAAATAGATTGAACTGCAACTAACTATCTTACTGAAATGAAAATGCGGATTTGAAATGAAAGCAGGAAATGACTAATATATTTTGCTTAAATGAAATTGTAGGAATGAAATGCTAGTCTACGCTTGCAGAATTGAAATGCTAATCTAAGAAAGCGGGAAATGTCTAATCTACTTTTGTGGAAATGAAATTGTAGAATGGAAATGAAATAAACTACTTAGTAGAAGGTTGTAGTAGAAAATAGAAGAAAAGTAGCAATCACCAATACTCTGATGCTTCCCCGGCAACGGTGCCAAAAAGAGTGGTGGGCCCTAGTATTGTAGCAATAATGCTGCAACTCCTGGAACTCCCTTCTTCAATTTTATCAACTCGGTAGTTCGTAACAAACTTGGAAGCGACGGTGTTGTATGCACAAGTACTAGCTCTTGCCGCAACTGTCACGTGGTCAGCTGGCACAAGTCTGCTAGGAGCTTAAGCCAACTTCTATGAGCTACGAGAAGAATCCTTTTAACTGATGGATGGAAGCTAACTCAAAGGGAGATAGTCTATTTGTAGAAAGAAACTGAAAGCAAAGACAAACCCTAGCAAACCCTAATTTTACCAGCTAGCTCTATTGATGCAAGAAAGAGGATGCAAGCTACTGGGAGAGATGCCATTGACTTCTAAGAAGATGAAATGCATGTGTCTAAGCTACTTTTATAGTCAAATCTAAAAGAACCATCTTTTTGTATTTTTGAATAAGTTGTCAGAATTATCATGCATGCGATTTAACTCTTTTTGACTGTGCAGAGGTGGATTGGCAAGAGGAAATGCTTGGAGGAGGTTGGGAAGGTTTGGAGAGGGCCTAAGGGGTCCCTAACACCCTTCCAAAGAGTTTTACAGAGTTTGGCTATCAAAAAACCTCATTCGTGAGCTTCTACTGGAAGTCTGCAGGGGTTCTACAAGATGTTCTGGAATTTCTACAGGATGTCTATAAGTTTTCTACAGGATGTCTGTAATTTTTCTATAGGATGTTCGGAAATGGGATTTTGGAGGATGGATGGAGGAAGAAAAATGAAGGAGTGGGTATGGAGGTGAGATAGGGGTGTGAGGATGTCTAGGACATGGGTAATGGAGCTGAGGAGTAGCTAAGGCGATTGGGTTGGTTCAAAGATAAGAGAAGAAATGTTGTGTGTATAGGAACTAGGGCAGAGGTGAAAGCATACCAAATGAAAGGCAAGAATCTAAGCTAGGGGATGGAGCAGATGGGATTGATGGAGTACAGGTGGATGGAGAGGTATTACAAGTGCTCTGCACGTTATCTTTCGAATTAGACAAATGAAGATTTGGAAAATCAAGAAGCTAATTACTTTGACGTAATCTGACCTACGTAACAGCAAAGAAATGGAACAGAAGTTTATTTGCACTGAAACCATGTTACCAACTATGGAACAAAGCAATCAAGACTCTAAACATGTAACCAACTTCTGCAAATAAAAATCGAACACTAATACTTGCATGGCGAAACAAAGACTGTGTTTTTGTTGGCAGCAAGGTCACCTTGATCCCAGCTCCTGATCCCACTGAGGGAGAGGTGAAATCAGAGGTGCTTGATGGCATTTTTCTGAAGCTCTTCCCTGTTAATAACCTATCACTCAATTTTAACATAAAAAGCCTTTTTAATCATCAAAAGCAATCTAAATAACAAAGCAAGATTTAAATCTAAATAGAGGATTTTATTCTAAGAATGCGGAAAAACACATAAAGATAAACAAAGGAGGTACTGGGCACTTGATATGGGCCCAACCCCAAGAGCTACAACCTCCTAAGAGAGATTTAGAGCTGGTGCAAAGCTGGATTCATATTTATTGATCAAAAGAATAGTTACATTCCAAAAATTGTCCACAAGGAAAACTTGAAAATGTGCTCAAATGCAGAGCTAACCTACTGCCCAAAAAATGACTAAAATCAAACTACAAACTAGCTAACTTCTGCCTACAAAGTGGCTAACTGAAATGAGGCCCTAAGCCCTGTTATTTATAAAAATTTAGGACCCCAACAGCCCTCCTAAACTTTAGGAACTCAGCTGCCAAAACTTGTAGTTAACAACAATTTTGCTAGCACTTGCTCGGCTGCCCTTGTGATGATCGATTTGGTGGCCTTTAAACTCTGAGATGATGGTGGAGAATTCGAGGTAAAGGCCCATAAATGAAGGGGAAACCTTCCTACAAATCCTCTCCCTTGTTCTCCCACGAATTTGGCTGCCAAGTGCTCATTAAAACCTTTGATTTTGTCCCAAAATTGGCTAAAAATCTGCACAAAGCACCCATTAGACTTGTTGTCATAATGACTAACCCAATTCACTCTATTAGCATAAATATAAAAAAAAAAAAGCAATAAACTAATGAGAATGGTGGATTAAGTTGAATTAGGAGGTTGAATGAGCCCATATAATTATCCATTTTTGGCGCTCATCAATCTGGTTGACGGAGAACAGTTTCAACAACAATGTTGGGAACATAGGCTATGATGGTTGAATGTAAAACATACATCCTAAAATATTTCAAAGACTAGACTAGGGCATAATCCTACTTCTCAATTATGTTATATTTGAGCTCAGCATCTCTCATGACTTTGCTAAAAAAGGCTACAGGTTGGTCATGGGAATCTTCATTCTTGTTGGGCACAGGATTCCCCAATGCAAGTTTTGGGGCTCAAAGCCCAAGTTTTGACTGAGTTAGATGTAAAGACTCTACGATTTGTGGGTGTGGAGCGTGAATTTGTAATTGAGTCATAGGGTTGTCTACCATTTTGTAATGTAATTTCAGCTTGAGAGTTCTACCCATGGTCCGCAGACCATGGGATTGTATAAATAAAGCAAGGCTCTAAATTACAAAAAAGGAAATCAGATCTTAGATAGTAAAGATGAATTGAGTCTAAGTTGAAGTGTAGAGTCAAGTTTTTGGGTCATAGAGTAAGAGAAGGTTCTGCAGCTGAGTGCATAGAGGCCTAATAGTCGGAAACTAAGTGTGCGGACCCCTGTAGCTGAGTGCGCAGGCTGAGTCAAGTTTGTAACCATTGGAAAAATAATAAAGAGAAGTTTCTTATTATTTTTTGTATCTTTTCCCGATTTATGCATTAAAGTATATTGGGTATGAATTGAAAGTTTAATGTTTGTTTAGTACACGAACTCATATGAATGTGTTGGATAAGTAAAGATACGTTAAGTATCTATTTACGTGAAGTTAAATAACACTTATAAGAAGACAAGTAATATCTGTGGTGGAACTTAGGGAAAGAACACATATCTCTAGCTTAGCAATGCAAAATCACCTCAGCCCTTGATTAGGGTTGCGCGAAGTCGATTGTAACCGGGAGTAAAGGTATCATAGGTCACAGAAGTGTGTGAAGTGACCTGCATGAAGACATTCGTTGTTGGACTAAGTTGAGCCCTCAGACATCTCAAGGGTGTGGAAACTTGGTTCTAGCATCCCCTCCATACTGCTTCAAGTGAGACCTAAGTCTATGCTATGCAGGCTATTGTAGAAAAGGCCAATAGTACAGGGATTTGTTATGCTAATTAACTCTAAACCTGGGTCAGGCCCCATCAAGCCAAAAAATGGTTTCAATGTTGGGACTTGAATCTGCATAAGATGTCTAATGTCACATCATTGGAATCCAACTGAGAAGGAAATTGAGGGCTGGTTGGACAGGAGAATTCACGAATTCGCAACGAACGAGAAGAAGAATCTGCAACTATCAAAGGAAGAGTGGTTAGACTGCTACCTCTACATAGAGATCCATGAAATTTTCTTTGTGTCTTTCCCTAATGAGCTATAGAGTGGATCGTGAAGCTAGCAGGTAACCAAGGAAGGTGGAAGCTCGATAGACCTATTGTGTGGACCCCTAAATTGGGTTCAGATTGGAAGCATTGGAGGATAAGATCATTGGCATTGTTGATCGTTGGCTCTATCAGATTATAGAAGGATTGATTACTGAGTTCACGGTAGACACCTCAGTCAGCTATAGTGAGACAGAGCGATGCTTTCTCAAAGGACCACAAGGTAAGTATGTCAAGTCTCTGAACACTTGGATTAAAATTCTATTGTGCAAAAAGTGGATTATGTAGTTACATTGATGTTCAGGGCTACGTGAAGTGGGAGAATTGACAGAAATGAAGGAAGTCCTGGACTAGAGACTAGCCCCTTGATTTCATCTCTGCGAGGGGTCGAGGAAGAGATTGCGAGGGTCTCTCCATGAAGTGTGATCTAGTTGATAAGGCAGAGGATTCCACACATACCACCTCCACCCACACCACCACCAGTTTCACTGCCATCACCTCCATCTTCACCCATACCACCTCTGCCACTACCACATTTTAATATGGAAAGCTCGATAAAGTTTCCTATGTTCAAGGGATTGGGAAATGAAGATCCATACTAGTTTTGGTTTGTTGTAAAAGATGTATGGGAAGCGCAGGGAGTTACAGATGATAATATCAAGAAAGTGACACTGGTTACTATTATGCAGGGCCACGTTCTGGCCTGGTACATTAAGCACTCAAGTGATCATCTGAATGTGGGAATTGTGGCTATCCAAGTTGTGCTAACTAGGGAATTCAGCAGGACGAAGTCAGAGGCACAGTCGATCATTGGGTTTAAAGAGATCACGATGCTACCAAGAGAGACTCCTTGGGAACTAGATAAGAGGCTGAAGTGCATGATTTGTGAAGCTAACATGACTCTGATGGATGGACAACACCGCGAATGGTTTGCAGCATCACTATCGCCACATTTAAGTAACACCCTGTCACAGCAGATGTTAACAACTTAGACAGAAGCCTTAGAGATCATGATGAGGCTCATTGAGACCCCAAGGATCGTAACTTGGGAGTTCAACAAATCCACGCGTAGTTGAAAAACTTGTGCCTTGAGATGCAAAGCCTAAAATAGAATGGGACAACTTGACCATAAGTTCATGAAGAAATGTGGTGTGTAAAATGTAAGGGGCAGGGTCACGATAAGGACCACTAGCCGGTGTTCGCACATTACCTCATGGGAGGAGGACCGTTGCCAGTAAGGAAAGAAGCACAAGAAAGATGAAGCACAGAGCCTACTTTATGGTGCACGATTTGTAAAATAGGAGGAGAGCATGCTATGAACAACTCTCATCTGTTACAGAAGTACATGAAAAATTCACAACATTTGTTCTGTAATTTATATGGATCAGTGGGACACGATGAGCACACATGTAGAAGTTATGAGCTAATGATGGATAGGACTCCTGCCTACAGGGTTCAGACTGAAACATGACACCTATACCAGAGTGCAGCGATGGTGTGCACCAGATTTCAGGGGCACGGATGAGACTGAGGTGGAGGAGGACGTGGAAGTGGTCGCAGATAGCTGATATGCTACAATTGTGGAGGGTCAGGGAATTATGCTCGCGATTGTATGAATCTAACACGACCATCATGTCTGTATTGTACCTTATTTGATCATGAGACAAAAGATTGTCCTACGCTGATAGCTATGATATCCGACAATGGAGCGCTACCACCTCTCCCGACTCAAAACCTATAGATGATGAGGTCTGAGCCGCATGAGGATGATCCAAATGTAAATATTGTGATCTGAAATGGAATTACGATGGGATATGATAAAGGAAATAGCTCGAAGAAAGTACTTGGGTTCGCAAAGCTCCAGTGAAAGAAGCATAGTTTGATTTGGAGCACACTTGGGAAACATTTATGGAAGCTAAGAAGAGCTTCACTGATGCCTCCACTTCAGGAAGTAAAGATAGACCTGAGCTAGAGATGGACCAATCGATGCTCACGATGTTCCTGGAAAGATGTATGAACCTACTGCTCAATAGCAAGGATATAAAGGGATTACATGAACTCATTAACAAATGTGTTAGTATCATGCTAGGAGAACTGCGTGTAGTCTGGAATATTGGAAAGCATAAGACTAGGACAAGGAGAGAGATGAGGTTAACTACGTATATTGGATAATATGAGATGGACCAAGTAATTTTGGATTTAGGATCAGACACGAACATTCTGTCGAAGCATACATGGGAGTGCATGGGGAGGCCTATGCTACAATGGTATCCTATTCAAGTGTACATAGCGAACCAATAGAAGATAATACCCTTGGGGCGATTGCAAGGAAACACAGTGGACATTGAAGGAGCGAGTGCACTAGCCAACTTTTAGGTGATAGAGATTATTGATGACAGTAATCCCTATTCCACACTCTTAGGAATCGATTGGGCCATTGACATGAATGGGGTGATTAATCTAAAGAATTGCAAGATGATTTTTGAGAAGAAGTCTCCACACATAGTAATACCTTTGGACACTACTAAGGGATCACACTACACTAAGCCATTGCGTGTCTATGAAAGTGGCGATGATTTGGACTAAATCTACAAGATAACTGTGTAGGAGCAAGACTGGGTAAATCCCACCGCAGATGGATGAATTTCATGGGAGCTAGAGAGCTCCTGTACTTTAGACTCAGATGAGGAGATAGAGCGATGGTAGAACAGGTTACATGAGGTAACCACACTTAACTGTAATATGATGACATGATTGCTACACTTCATATCAATGGAAATGAGAGTTATGCCTACTTATGATGGATTAGATGAGGTAGATGTCTTCTTGGACATATTTGAAAGGGAGGTACTAGAAAAACAATGTTTCCAGGCCTTCAATTGGGTACTGTGTGCTACATGCACGAGGTGGTGGGGTATGCATAGAGGAAACTTTGATGACTGGTGTGCATGCAGAAGGATGATGCACACACTATTTTGGAAACCTATAGTGTGAGTGGAAGATAAATACAAGGGATGGGATGGTCCATGCACGCATCTGTCCAGATGGGTATAGGCGTATGGTAAACAACTTGCACGGATGCACATGAACTTCGTAATGGGAAGTACGGTGAATAGGCATTTGTTGGGGGGACAATTGTGTAAAGGACTCATAAAGTTTGAATGACAGAGTGAGGAGAGGATGATCACGCAGAAGGTGACCCATGTGGAAGAATTTAGCAAAGTATGTGAATCATTGAGTAAGGTATGTAGTGTGCAACGAAGTGATTGGAACCTGCGCGTACCAGCAGTCCTATCGGATTATAGGATGACATGTAAGAAATTGACGAGAAAATTGCCTTTTAGGTTGGTTTGTGGAGTGAGTGATATAATTTTGATGGAATATTACAGGCCTAGTCCATGCATAGTAGCACCTATAGATATGATGGATCACGGAGCCTTGAAAAAAGGGATCGCGCAGTTGGAAAAAGAAGAATGCTTGGGACTTGATGAAGAGATCCAACAAGGTGATCTTAGGCTCCAAGAATTCGTGAATGAAAAAGTCTACTTGAGGGAGAAAAGAACCATTGTGGAAGAAGAAGTCAAGAAGCTGGAGGAAGGAATAAAAAGGGATTTTATTGGTAAAAAGAGTATGCTGATAAAATAGCATGCACCTGATTATGTTAATAAATTTGGAGATTGCCATCGAGAGTTGACTGGCTTAATGACTTGGATTGGACCACATATTACCAAGGGGATCACAAATGGTGGTGCGATGTAGACGGTAAAGTGCATGATGCATGTATTGAAGTTAAAAGGAAATTTTTTTCCAAGAAAAGTAAATGATGGATAGGTGAAGCCATATACGGGTGGCGCGACCACCTGAATAGCCATGGGAATCATAGTCTTACTGCTCCAGGTAGTTGAAAGGAGGTGTGGAACTATAAATTACTCTGCCCAAGAGCTGCACGTTGTCAGGGCTGCGTGCAGGAGCGAAGTGTCACAGGGTCTATGACAGTGGAAGGGTAGCTGCACTGCCACACTAGTTGGCTGGAAAGTGACCATTATAGTCACTATTCACAATGTGATACTTGGTTTGAGACCAAATGGAGCGAGCGACAGGCAGTTAAGGAAGACTTTATGGATAATATTTTGGAAAATCTGTGCCAAGGGAGCATTAATGGAGTGGATTTGGGGGGAATGGTTGAATTCGAATTCGAAAGACGCTATAAATTGCAAAAGGCTACCCAAAAAATAACACTTGGCCATTTAAGAATTGAGCTATCATGTGCAAGAGTATTCTAAACGAAGACCTGTTTTCCATGTTGAGAGCACTGTTTGAGCACCTGAGTGAGTAGTTGAGAGAGCTCTGGAAAAACAATATGGCCCTGAAGAAGCCAGGGAAATCGAAGATATGATCGCTAAAGAGGCCGTGTAGACCATGACAGTAAAAGATGCCCCTGAGAGCACTAGGATAGTTACAGAAATCCCTAAATCACCATGCACACCTAGATACAACAGGCAGATGCTCAGTGCACTTCCGACCTTGCAGTAGTCCGAGTAGAGTTGGGAGGTCTCTTAGTGAAGATCTCTGCACCGATAGAGTGGCCTGATGGCAAGTCATGATGTTTGTGTTAGGGGCCTGTTGGGCGCGAGATACCTAAAGGCAAGTTTTGGTGCTCAAACCCCAAGTTTTGACTATGTCTGATGTAAATACTCCACAATTTGTGGGCATGGAGCGTGATGTTGTA
This sequence comes from Pinus tabuliformis, assembly GCA_031772625.1. Classification (NCBI taxonomy): domain Eukaryota; kingdom Viridiplantae; phylum Streptophyta; class Pinopsida; order Pinales; family Pinaceae; genus Pinus; species Pinus tabuliformis. Next base: position 577,569,423 of record CM062805.1, read on the forward strand.
ATTGAGTCATAAGGTTATACTCCCTTACTTTTTTAATGTAGTGTCAGCTTGAGAATTCTACCCATGGTTCGCAGACCATGGAATTGTATAAATAGAGTGAGGCTATAAGTTGTAAAAAGGAAATCAGATCTAAGAGAATAAAGATGAATTGAGTCTAAGTTAAGGTGTGGAGTTCAGTCTTTGGGTCATAGAGTAGGAGAAGGCTCTGCATCTGAGTGTGCAGAGACCTAGTAGTTAAAAGCTAAGTGTGCAAACCCCTGTAGCTGTGTGTAGGGTGAGTCAAGTCTGTAACCATTGGAGAAATAATAAATAAAAGTTTCTTATCATTTCATGTATCTTTTTCCTATATGCATTAAAGTATATTGCGTATGAATTGCAAGTTTACTGTTTATTTATTGTGTCAACTCATATGAATGTGTTTAATAAGTGAATATAAGATAAGGATCTGTTTATGCGAAGTTAACTAACACTTATAAGAAGATAAGTAAGATCCGTGGTGGAACTTAGGGAAAGAGTGCAGATCGTTTCCTTAGCAATGCGAAATCACCTCAGCCCCTAACTATGGATGTGCAAAGTCGATTATAATAGGGCATGAAGGTATTTTTAGTGTCAGTCTTTCCAGCCTTCCTCCAGTGATCAAATATGCTCTTACAAAGTGGTCTCAGAGTGTCCAGGTCAAATTTTGTCATTTCAAAGAGTTTTCAAGCAAAATTTGGTCACTAGGCATTAGGTGTAGGGTTTGCTTTAACTCCTTCTAAATTTGTCCAAATGTCAGTCCATATAATCATTCAGCTAAGTTTATCATCATTCATAGGATTTTCATTGTCATCTCAGTGTCCATTGGGTCATTTTACAGTTTATTCATGCTTCAGTTGCGCCTAGGCAGGGTCATTTCCCTCTCCTACGGTTTTGAAAGCTAATTTCACTTGGATGGTCAAATCATCGGCGAAACTTGTATCCAGATGTTCATACACCTTCCCCTATCCTTCATATACCTTATCAAATGCTTCCCATCACCGAGATCCCCCAAAATCCTCATTTTTGCACAAACCCTAGTTTCTTGCCACAACTTGGCAATTTTCTAGGTTTGACCTGTGTTTTTCCCTTTTGGACCCCTTCCCCTCACTCAATCTCTAAGATTCCACTTTCTCCTGCTTCCTAACATCCCTCCCTACTTCCAAAAATTTCCCCAAGAATTTAGAAGCCTCTTATCCCCTTCATTTCGCTTCATTTCGACGAAATCCCTTGTTCCACACATCGGGATAAGGTTCACTCAAAAGCCGTTTCAGAGCAATCAAAGATTAATTTTGGACAAATGAGAGAGGTTTTTTTCCATAACATGCCAAAGAAGAAAAACCTCCTTCATGTTTTGCATAGGTGTCATGGTTTGAGAGAAATGTCAAGAATACCGTTGCCTCAGGAGAATCAAAGACACCTCTGAAGTGACCTTGGGAAAATCAAGTTTTCTCCTAGCATGGTTGGCCAAATGATTTTCTTGATGGGTAAAATGATAACTAGACACAAATATATTTCCAATGAGCTATCATGAACTCAATTTGGGGTTGAGGAAGGCATTCAAAAGTTGACTGCAACAGCACTCTTCCTTGAGGCAGCCTCATTTGGTACTTTTTGACCAGTCTTGGAAGATTTGATTTTTGAAATGGTAAATGAACTCCAAATTAAAAAATTCTAGTTGGGTTGCAAATTAGACTCAAATACCTTTCCAACAAGCTATCTCGCACCTGATTCTGACACTGGGAAGGCCTCCAAAAGCCTCCTGCAAAAGCGCGACCCGTTGAGCCTTGCGCGCGACCTGTTGGGTGAGCGCGACCCATCAGAGTGCCTTTGCCAGTGCAAAAATTACACAAGCGCGACCCGCTGAGGGCGCGCGACCCATTTGGCAGTGCGCGGGACCCGTTGGGAATTCCTCCGCCAAATTTCGCCAGTAAGCTGCTAAATAACCCCGGATTGCTTCAAGGTTGCAGGTAGGTCTCTCCTCATGAAAATACATTGTTTGCCAAAGCTTGAAAAGCATGAGAATGTTGTTTAAAGCCATCATTTTGAAATAATGAGCCCAATGCATATTTGCTCAAGAATGTCAAAGTGTTGGTAGGGCTAGGGTTTTTCTTGTTGTTTTCAAGGTTATCCTTTTCACCCCCAATTTTCCCTACATCCTATTTTCACCTCCCTCATCATTTTACTCATTCTCCCTACCAAAAAATATCAAAAGCCCTAAACCCTACCCCTATCCCTAAAAATCAAGAAACTAAACCTAAACCCTACCTCTCATAAAGCCTTTGCAAATCATAAATATGTGATGGGGTATATATCATGATTCCTTCCCTTAACTCCCTATTTCATATGTTTTTCCCAATTTCCCTTCAAAGTCTCCCTTCCCTAACATTTCCCTTGTGCTATTTGTCCCCTTGAAACAACATTTAAACAGTCAAAACAGCAGGGTATCCCATGGGAGGATTTTATCTCTCGAGAGGCTATGCTTCTCTGGGTCAATGCTCATTTGGAGAGGCTGCTGGCCAAGGCCAACATAGATAAGGATCTGCTCCGGAACATGAAAAATCATTATTGGGCGCGGATGCACGTATGCAAGGCAAGAATGAAAGTGCTCCAAAGACGGTTGGTCAAAGCACAAAAACAAAGGAAAAGGCCCGACCCCCTCCATATCTTGGCTGAGGCTTCCTTGAAGGAGCATGGCACTAAATAGCTCAGCCCTAGCACAAATTCCAAGAAATTTTGAGCATTTTGGGTCATTTTGGTTTTTTCAGGCAAAAAACAGGTTTTGTCCCCTCAACGGGTCTCACCCCCCGCGTGACCCTTTCATTTGGCTACTTCGTTCTGGGAAAACTCAGCATTTCTGGCTAAGTTGCACGAAACAGGGAAACGGAAACGAGTTTCCGAAACGGGAAGCGATACGAAACGCGACCTCCCCAAATTTTGGAAACGGGGAAACGCGAATATATATATATATATATATATATATATATATTAAAAATATTTAAAAATTATTAATATATATATATGTGCAATAGTCCATAGCCCTTTATTTAAAAAACAAATCTATCAATAAAAAACGCTTTTCATATTTTTGGCTGCCTAAACCCTAGAAAAATTGAAGAAATAGTAAGAAAAAACTAAAAAAATGAATGTGGCTTACCCAAATTAATTATCTGTGGCTAAGACTACCCCGAAATGCCAGAAAAGAGAAGAGAAATATGGTTGTAGCTGAGCCAAATTTGCTGCTACTAAAATCTCCTGTTGAAATCTCTTTCTCTTGCTGCTGAAATCTCTTTCTCCTGTTGCTGAAATCTACTTTGCTCACTGCTCAAAACACCCTAGCTGAAACAACTGCCAGTCTCCAAGAGAAACGACTTGCTGAATAGTGTGATGAGAGAATGAGACAAACTGCTCTTTTATAACTTTAGAATAGGTTTCTAGAACATCCTGGAAACCCTAAAAAAATTTAAAAACAAATTAAAAAAAAAAAATTAAAAAACAACTGTTTTTTGGGGGAAACGTGGCCCGTACGGCCACGTTTCCATTTCGGGAAACGTAGCCGTACGGTCGGAAATGCGTTTCCAGGCCGTACGGTACGGGGAAACGCGTTTCGTTTCGTTTCCCCTGGGGAAACGACCCCTAGGGCCACGTTTCCTGCAACTTAGATTTCTGGATTTGTCATGAAAAGTTACACATGCTCACCCATTGCCAAGAGATTTTATGAAGTTTTGGGCCTCCAGAAAATCAAAAAACAAGCAAAAAATGACTTTCTGCAACATTTTTGACACACAGAAAGCAGTCTTGAGAGATTGCAATTTTGGAGAGGTAAATGACCACCAAATTTAGAAATTCCACTTGGGTTGGAAAGTAGACATCCAGACCTTTCCAACAAGCCTACTCTTGCCCCATTTGGACACCCAGAAGTGCCCCAAAAGTGCTCTCAAAGGCGTGTGACCCGTTCAGGAATGGCGCACGACCCATCAGGCAGTTTGCACAGGAAATCAACCTACAGCGCAGCAAAGCGCAGTTTGACTGGATTTGACTTTTTGGGAGTTGATTTTCATCCTCCTTGTTGTAAATGATGTAATTTTATGATGTTTAGGCACTTATTTATCTCTTCTAGAAGATTCATTCATCAGATAGGTAAAATGTAATGAATGAATTGGTTTTAAGTATGGGGGATTTACGCAGTGCATTATATTAGATATCATTTTTGGGATTCAACTGCGTTAAGTAAGTCATTCAAACGTATGACCATTTCCATGAGAGGTAGTCGTAACTGACTAATTTCTCATGATTTTTGAATAGTTCACTTAGCACTCATTGCATTGGGTGATGCTCACAGGGGTGAAGAAGTGGGATTGAAACTAGTGAAATGTGGAGAACGAATCACATAGCATCAATCATCACTTCCGGGGCTTGCACCCGGTAACCAGGACTTCCCAGGAGGTCACCCATCCCAGAACTCCTCTGGCTCAAGCGCGCTTAACTGTGGAGTTTTTCCCACAATCAAGCCCACTTAGCTTGCTACCCCATTTGCAAAACCTTAGCAAGTATTGTGCCTCATGAACCATTCAAGCAGAGATCCCTTGACTCTTTTTGAATTTAAGTATGGGGGATTTACGCAGTGCATTATATTAGATATCATTTTTGGGATTCAACTGCGTTAAGTAAGTCATTCAAACGTATGACCATTTCCATGAGAGGTAGTCGTAACTGACTAATTTCTCATGATTTTTGAATAGTTCACTTAGCACTCATTGCATTGGGTGATGCTCACAGGGGTGAAGAAGTGGGATTGAAACTAGTGAAATGTGGAGAACGAATCACATAGCATCAATCATCACTTCCGGGGCTTGCACCCGGTAACCAGGACTTCCCAGGAGGTCACCCATCCCAGAACTCCTCTGGCTCAAGCGCGCTTAACTGTGGAGTTTTTCCCACAATCAAGCCCACTTAGCTTGCTACCCCATTTGCAAAACCTTAGCAAGTATTGTGCCTCATGAACCATTCAAGTAGAGATCCCTTGACTCTTTTTGAATTTAAGTATGGGGGATTTACGCAGTGCATTATATTAGATATCATTTTTGGGATTCAACTGCGTTAAGTAAGTCATTCAAACGTATGACCATTTCCATGAGAGGTAGTCGTAACTGACTAATTTCTCATGATTTTTGAATAGTTCACTTAGCACTCATTGCATTGGGTGATGCTCACAGGGGTGAAGAAGTGGGATTGAAACTAGTGAAATGTGGAGAACGAATCACATAGCATCAATCATCACTTCCGGGGCTTGCACCCGGTAACCAGGACTTCCCAGGAGGTCACCCATCCCAGAACTCCTCTGGCTCAAGCGCGCTTAACTGTGGAGTTTTTCCCACAATCAAGCCCACTTAGCTTGCTACCCCATTTGCAAAACCTTAGCAAGTATTGTGCCTCATGAACCATTCAAGTAGAGATCCCTTGACTCTTTTTGAATTTAAGTATGGGGGATTTACGCAGTGCATTATATTAGATATCATTTTTGGGATTCAACTGCGTTAAGTAAGTCATTCAAACGTATGACCATTTCCATGAGAGGTAGTCGTAACTGACTAATTTCTCATGATTTTTGAATAGTTCACTTAGCACTCATTGCATTGGGTGATGCTCACAGGGGTGAAGAAGTGGGATTGAAACTAGTGAAATGTGGAGAACGAATCACATAGCATCAATCATCACTTCCGGGGCTTGCACCCGGTAACCAGGACTTCCCAGGAGGTCACCCATCCCAGAACTCCTCTGGCTCAAGCGGGCTTAACTGTGGAGTTTTTCCCACAATCAAGCCCACCTAGCTTGCTACCCCATTTGCAAAACCTTAGCAAGTATTGTGCCTCATGAACCATTCAAGTAGAGATCCCTTGACTCTTTTCGAATTTAAGTATGGGGGATTTACGCAGTGCATTATATTAGATATCATTTCTGGGATTCAACTGCGTTAAGTAAGTCATTCAAACGTATGACCATTTCCATGAGAGGTAGTCGTAACTGACTAATTTCTCATGATTTTTGAATAGTTCACTTAGCACTCATTGCATTGGGTGATGCTCACAGGGGTGAAGAAGTGGGATTGAAACTAGTGAAATGTGGAGAACGAATCACATAGCATCAATCATCACTTCCGGGGCTTGCACCCGGTAACCAGGACTTCCCAGGAGGTCACCCATCCTAGAACTCCTCTGGCTCAAGCGCGCTTAACTGTGGAGTTTTTCCCACAATCAAGCCCACTTAGCTTGCTACCCCATTTGCAAAACCTTAGCAAGTATTCTGCCTCATGAACCATTCAAGTAGAGATCCCTTGACTCTTTTTGAATTTAAGTATGGGGGATTTACGCAGTGCATTATATTAGATATCATTTTTGGGATTCAACTGCGTTAAGTAAGTCATTCAAACGTATGACCATTTCCATGAGAGGTAGTCGTAACTGACTAATTTTTCATGATTTTTGAATAGTTCACTTAGCACTCATTGCATTGGGTGATGCTCACAGGGGTGAAGAAGTGGGATTGAAACTAGTGAAATGTGGAGAACGAATCACATAGCATCAATCATCACTTCCGGGGCTTGCACCCGGTAACCAGGACTTCCCAGGAGGTCACCCATCCCAGAACTCCTCTGGCTCAAGCACGCTTAACTGTGGAGTTTTTCCCACAATCAAGCCCACTTAGCTTGCTACCCCATTTGCAAAACCTTAGCAAGTATTGTGCCTCATGAACCATTCAAGTTTAGATCCCTTGACTCTTTTTGAATTTAAGTATGGGGGATTTACGCAGTGCATTATATTAGATACATTTTTGGGATTCAACTGCGTTAAGTAAGTCATTCAAACGTATGACCATTTCCATGAGAGGTAGTCGTAACTGACTAATTTCTCATGATTTTTGAATAGTTCACTTAGCACTCATTGCATTGGGTGATGCTCACAGGGGTGAAGAAGTGGGATTGAAACTAGTGAAATGTGGAGAACGAATCACATAGCATCAATCATCACTTCCGGGGCTTGCACCCGGTAACCAGGACTTCCCAGGAGGTCACCCATTCCAGAACTCCTCTGGCTCAAGCGCGCTTAACTGTGGAGTTTTTCCCACAATCAAGCCCACTTAGCTTGCTACCCCATTTGCAAAACCTTAGCAAGTATTGTGCCTCATGAACCATTCAAGTAGAGATCCCTTGACTCTTTTTGAATTTAAGTATGGGGGATTTACGCAGTGCATTATATTAGATACATTTTTGGGATTCAACTGCGTTAAGTAAGTCATTCAAACGTATGACCATTTCCATGAGAGGTAGTCGTAACTGACTAATTTCTCATGATTTTTGAATAGTTCACTTAGCAGTCATTGCATTAGGTGACCTAAGGTTTTGCAAATGGGGTAGCAAGCTAAGTGGGCTTGATTGTGGGAAAAACTCCACAGTTAAGCGCGCTTGAGCCAGAGGAGTTCTGGGATGGGTGACCTCCTGGGAAGTCCTGGTTACCGGGTGCAAGCCCCGGAAGTGATGATTGATGCTATGTGATTCGTTCTCCACATTTCACTAGTTTCAATCCCACTTCTTCACCCCTGTGAGCATCACCCAATGCAATGAGTGCTAAGTGAACTATTCAAAAATCATGAGAAATTAGTCAGTTACGACTACCTCTCATGGAAATGGTCATACGTTTGAATGACTTACTTAATGCAGTTGAATCCCAAAAATGATATCTAATATAATGCACTGCGTAAATCCCCCATACTTAAATTCAAAAAGAGTCAAGGGATCTCTACTTGAATGGTTCATGAGGCACAATACTTGCTAAGGTTTTGCAAATGGGGTAGCAAGCTAAGTGGGCTTGATTGTGGGAAAAACTCCACAGTTAAGCGCGCTTGAGCCAGAGGAGTTCTGGGATGGGTGACCTCCTGGGAAGTCCTGGTTACCGGGTGCAAGCCCCGGAAGTGATGATTGATGCTATGTGATTCGTTCTCCACATTTCACTAGTTTCAATCCCACTTCTTCACCCCTGTGAGCATCACCCAATGCAATGAGTGCTAAGTGAACTATTCAAAAATCATGAGAAATTAGTCAGTTACGACTACCTCTCATGGAAATGGTCATACGTTTGAATGACTTACTTAACGCAGTTGAATCCCAAAAATGATATCTAATATAATGCACTGCGTAAATCCCCCATACTTAAATTCAAAAAGAGTCAAGGGATCTCTACTTGAATGGTTCATGAGGCACAATACTTGCTAAGGTTTTGCAAATGGGGTAGCAAGCTAAGTGGGCTTGATTGTGGGAAAAACTCCACAGTTAAGCGCGCTTGAGCCAGAGGAGTTCTCGGATGGGTGACCTCCTGGGAAGTCCTGGTTACCGGGTGCAAGCCCCGGAAGTGATGATTGATGCTATGTGATTCGTTCTCCACATTTCACTAGTTTCAATCCCACTTCTTCACCCCTGTGAGCATCACCCAATGCAATGAGTGCTAAGTGAACTATTCAAAAATCATGAGAAATTAGTCAGTTACGACTACCTCTCATGGAAATGGTCATACGTTTGAATGACTTACTTAACGCAGTTGAATCCCAAAAATGATATCTAATATAATGCACTGCGTAAATCCCCCATACTTAAATTCAAAAAGAGTCAAGGGATCTCTACTTGAATGGTTCATGAGGCACAATACTTGCTAAGGTTTTGCAAATGGGGTAGCAAGCTAAGTGGGCTTCATTGTGGGAAAAACTCCACAGTTAAGCGCGCTTGAGCCAGAGGAGTTCTGGGATGGGTGACCTCCTGGGAAGTCCTGGTTACCGGGTGCAAGCCCCGGAAGTGATGATTGATGCTATGTGATTCGTTCTCCACATTTCACTAGTTTCAATCCCACTTCTTCACCCCTGTGAGCATCACCCAATGCAATGAGTGCTAAGTGAACTATTCAAAAATCATGAGAAATTAGTCAGTTACGACTACCTCTCATGGAAATGGTCATACGTTTGAATGACTTACTTAACGCAGTTGAATCCCAAAAATGATATCTAATATAATGCACTGCGTAAATCCCCCATACTTAAATTCAAAAAGAGTCAAGGGATCTCTACTTGAATGGTTCATAAGGCACAATACTTGCTAAGGTTTTGCAAATGGGGTAGCAAGCTAAGTGGGCTTGATTGTGGGAAAAACTCCACAGTTAAGCGCGCTTGAGCCAGAGGAGTTCTGGGATGGGTGACCTCCTGGGAAGTCCTGGTTACTGGGTGCAAGCCCCGGAAGTGATGATTGATGCTATGTGATTCGTTCTCCACATTTCACTAGTTTCAATCCCACTTCTTCACCCCTGTGAGCATCACCCAATGCAATGAGTGCTAAGTGAACTATTCAAAAATCATGAGAAATTAGTCAGTTACGACTACCTCTCATGGAAATGGTCATACGTTTGAATGACTTACTTAACGCAGTTGAATCCCAAAAATGATATCTAATATAATGCACTGCGTAAATCCCCCATACTTAAATTCAAAAAGAGTCAAGGGATCTCTACTTGAATGGTTCATGAGGCACAATACTTGCTAAGGTTTTGCAAATGGGGTAGCAAGCTAAGTGGGCTTGATTGTGGGAAAAACTCCACAGTTAAGCGCGCTTGAGCAAGAGGAGTTCTCGGATGGGTGACCTCCTGGGAAGTCCTGGTTACCGGGTGCAAGCCCCGGAAGTGATGATTGATGCTATGTGATTCGTTCTCCACATTTCACTAGTTTCAATCCCACTTCTTCACCCCTGTGAGCATCACCCAATGCAATGAGTGCTAAGTGAACTATTCAAAAATCATGAGAAATTAGTCAGTTACGACTACCTCTCATGGAAATGGTCATACGTTTGAATGACTTACTTAACGCAGTTGAATCCCAAAAATGATATCTAATATAATGCACTGCGTAAATCCCCCATACTTAAATTCAAAAAGAGTCAAGGGATCTCTACTTGAATGGTTCATGAGGCACAATACTTGCTAAGGTTTTGCAAATGGGGTAGCAAGCTAAGTGGGCTTGATTGTGGGAAAAACTCCACAGTTAAGCGCGCTTGAGCCAGAGGAGTTCTGGGATGGGTGACCTCCTGGGAAGTCCTGGTTACCGGGTGCAAGCCCCGGAAGTGATGATTGATGCTATGTGATTCGTTCTCCACATTTCACTAGTTTCAATCCCACTTCTTCACCCCTGTGAGCATCACCCAATGCAATGAGTGCTAAGTGAACTATTCAAAAATCATGAGAAATTAGTCAGTTACGACTACCTCTCATGGAAATGGTCATACGTTTGAATGACTTACTTAATGCAGTTGAATCCCAAAAATGATATCTAATATAATGCACTGCGTAAATCCCCCATACTTAAATTCAAAAAGAGTCAAGGGATCTCTACTTGAATGGTTCATGAGGCACAATACTTGCTAAGGTTTTGCAAATGGGGTAGCAAGCTAAGTGGGCTTGATTGTGGGAAAAACTCCACAGTTAAGCGCGCTTGAGCCAGAGGAGTTCTGGGATGGGTGACCTCCTGGGAAGTCCTGGTTACCGGGTGCAAGCCCCGGAAGTGATGATTGATGCTATGTGATTCGTTCTCCACATTTCACTAGTTTCAATCCCACTTCTTCACCCCTGTGAGCATCACCCAATGCAATGAGTGCTAAGTGAACTATTCAAAAATCATGAGAAATTAGTCAGTTACGACTACCTCTCATGGAAATGGTCATACGTTTGAATGACTTACTTAACGCAGTTGAATCCCAAAAATGATAATGAATTGGTTTCCTAGCTTATAGAGGCAAGTTGTTTTGACTGCCTAGATTTTAGTGCTCAGTTTAGAATTGGTTGAAACAGCTCCTAGAAGGATGAGCTCGACCCCTAGAGGCAAGGAAAGGTGTTAGCTTGCCTATATTATGTGTTTTCTTAGTCATTTTCAGAGGTTGGAAGGTTGGACTCTTGAGGGAGAAGCTCTTATTGTATTATTCACTGTATCTCTGCAATTTTTGGCAAAGGAAGACCAGGGTTTTGCAGTCCTTTTTGGGATTCTTGTGGTCACATGTGTTGATGGTGTGTTTATTTTTGTACTTGTAAGTGTGTTATGTGAATCATTTCCTTACTTTTATTTCTGCAAATTTGGCAAATGAAGTGTTAAAGTAGAATTCATGACTGTCATGCTCTGCTTTTAAGTTTGTTTAATATCAATGTTTTCAACTGTTTAAGGGGAATTCAAGGTTATTTCTTGCTCTCCTTAACTCCTCACCAGTCATTCTCATCCATCCATCTCTATCAAAGGCATCAATATTGTTTCCTACCTCGCCCCAAAGAACCCCCTGCGGAAACTGTGTCCAATCCCCGCACCCAAAATTGCCATTCCCCAATTTTCCACCAAAAACATAAAAATCCCAAATCAAACCTCTTGATCAGTTTACTAGCCTAAGATCAGTGTTTCCCTATTGGTTATCTTGCCCATTGAAGATCTTTACCGAGATAAACCAGAGAGAGCCCTCTCCTGCCCCGTAGGGCTAGCTACGAGGCTAAGTGGTTTGATGTTGCCTTGAAGTTTACCTTTCTCAGCCTGAGGTAAAATTTCAAGCGCTAACATATTGGCGACCATACTGGGGAGAACAAACTTGTTTGTGGGTTGATGTGTTTGTTTCATAAGTCTTAGAAGGAGCCTGAAGTTATGTCAGGTAGCCTTCGAAACGCTTTTGCTTTGCATAAGCGGAAGTAGATAAACGCTGCTTCAGTCCATCTCCGTGAGCTTGTGAATACAGCACTTCATTTGTATTTTACCCCAGTACATGTATCAAGTTCAGATCTGATTGTTGATGGTGGACAACGATCAGACACTTGAAAGGCTGAAATCATTCACCTGGCAACTCTAAATCAGTTTCGAGATCAGATCCAAAGACTCCACTGGAGGATGATCCCGACCAGCAGAAACATGAAAGGACAACATGCACAGATCAGGTATTCAAGTTGGAATTTCATCCAAGACATTTTGTTCTTTGTCATAAATTATTTCTTCTCTTTTCCCAAAACACTGCGTTGCAAAGTATACTATGCTTGAGAAAAGATCCATAGCCTGCAGTTGATTCTTTCCCTTTGAAGATTGTGAATACCAAAGATTTGCATACCTTTGAGCTTGATCAAGATCCTTTTTCCGAATTTTGTGATGACCATCTTCAAATTGATGAGTCTCAAGAGACCAAGACTGATTCTATACCTGTTGTACATACCCCTACACCTTGTAAAATTCCAGATCGGTATAAACCTCTTGTTTTACCTTTTGTTCTTCACGCTTTCCCCAAAAGCTATGATCTATACTTGCCAAGGTTTGACGGTGAATGTAAGAATGTCAATGCCGAGCAACATGTGCAGAATTTTGAGAATTTTCTAGATCTTTTTGAAGTTGATGAAGAAGATGTTAGTATAAGGCTTTTTGCTCTTTCTTTGCAAGCTGAAGTTAAGAGTTGGTTCAAAGCCTTGCCTGATGCAAGCATCTCAGATTTCCAGCAGTTTGTCAAAGTTTTTCTCGACAGGTGGATGATCGGGCAGAACCTTTTCTTGATTGTAGAAGAGTATAACCAGCTGAAAAGATTGCCAGGGGAGACAGTACAACAATTTTCAGCCAGATTTAACCAAGTTTATTATTCGATGCCAGTTGATATAAGACCTACTCCTAGATCGGCTCTCTTGCACTATCCGAGTGCCTTTGATCCGGAGATGGAGTTTCAGCTGAGAGAAAGGAATATTGCAACACTTCACGAGATGCAAAACAGTGCAGTAAATGTAGAGACGCATCTGCTGATCCGACGGGCAAGGTTGAAGGAAGAAGAGATGAAAAACATAGATCCGAAAAAATCAACATCTCTAGAGGTGAAACTTGACATTTTGGTAAGTGCAGTGGAAAAGATGATGGACAAGATCAACACAAGGAATGATTATGATGTTCAAGGCTCGTTGATTGAAGAAGAACAAGTTGCTGATCCAAAACATTTTGTTTCTTATCCTAGTTGTCATAGATCTGATAATGATTGTTTTGTAGATCACCTTGGCGAAGAAAAAACTGTTGATATGACCTGCATGCTTAATAATATGTTTTATACCGATGACTTACCTCAGTTTGATCAGTATGATGATGATTATGTTCTCCAAACAGAAGCTAATCTTGCAATCAAACAAGTAGCTAGTTTGTGGGAGGAAAAAGTTCATTTTCAGCAGCTTGAATACAATGTTCAGCCATCACATATCAGCTATGACATTGATGAGGAAAATGCAGCAAAGTTTGAAGTAAGTGAAGGATCTTTGCCTTTTTGTTTTGATTCATTTCAATTCATCAAAGATAACTACCATGCAATCTGAAATCAAATGTCAACAAGTCTTGATTTGAATCATCTTGAGAGCAATGAAAATTTTGTTCAAGACTTCTCATATTCAGATTTGCAACCCCTGAAAGCCATTGATTGTCAAGTTGCAGCTGAAGACTTGGAAGTGGACACACACGATTTAATGATTCAAGGTGACTCCGTACCATTCTATCTTGAATCATTTCAGTTTTTGAAGGGTAGATTGCATAGTAAATCTTCAAATGAACAGCCTATAACAAATCAGCAATCTCTCAGTGTTAATGTTGAGGATGAGACAGATAACAAAATTCTTGAGCAGCCTGTAGCATCAGATTTGCAGCCACCAAATGAAATTGAAGGGCAGATTACAGATGAAGCTGTCGAAGATGAAATACATGATTTGATGATGCAGGAAGATTCTATACCCTTTTGTTTTGAAGCATTTCATTTTATAAGGCAGAATCTTTGTAAAATCTCTCAAGAAAAAGATGAACAGATAGAAGGATGTCATTCATTTTCAATGGATACATTACAACAGTCTTTTCAAGTTTTTCATGATCCAATAGCTGATGTTTTGGATGAGGTTTGTAGTCAAAGTCTTTCTCCATTGACTACATGTGAGCTTGAAACATGTGCTGACATGAATTTGATCCGGAAGCCGGTTTCTTTCTCATTTTCAGCAGAGGTCTTGTCACAAGGCTCAGATCAAAGTTTGCATTCATGGTATGGGGAAAAGAGAAGTAATCCATTGGATGAGCTAAGTTCCAGTGTGCTTGAATTTCAAGATCCTTATGCAGTGTTTTTGGAGGTGGATAGAGAATTCATATCATTCAATGGATCTGTTTCTAAGATATCATGGGAGTTGCCTTTCAATAGTTCTCTCTTGTTGGTCATAAGTGAGCACTTGTGGAGAATTCGAACAGCAGATGGGATACTTACTTGGTTGCATTGGTTGTTTCATTTCACTTGATCAGGTGATGAATGAAACTGTTAGAGTAGGTTTTGATGAATAAGCTCTACTTTGAGCATCATTTCCAGTTTGTCAGTTGTGTTGAAGTATCGAGTCAGTTTTTAGTTGAGTGAGAGTCAATTTGTGTTGTCAAGTCATTAGTTTTCAGTCATGCATTTTAGTTTGAAGTTTCTGACTCCATTGCCCAATGGATAAAGCACTAGTCTGCTCTCCCAGAGGTCTAAGGTTCTTGGCACCTCCAAGGAGATACCATCCCCATTGGAGCCAATGTTAGTGTCAGTGTTTCCAGCCTTCCTCCAGTGATCAAATATGCTCTTACAAAGTGGTCTCAGAGTGTCCAGGTCAAATTTTGTCATTTCAAAGAGTTTTCAAGCAAAATTTGGTCACTAGGCATTAGGTCTAGGGTTTGCTTTAACTCCTTCTAAAGTTGTCCAAATGTCGGTCCATGTAATCATTCAGCTGATTTTATCATCATTCATAGGATTTTCATTGTCATCTCAGTGTCCATTGGGTCATTTTATAGTTTATTCATGCTTCAGTTGCGCCTAGGCATGGTCATTTCCCTCTCCTAGGGTTTTGAAAGCTAATTTCTCTTGGACGGTCAAATCATCGGCAAAACTTGTATCCAGATGTTCATACACCTTCCCCTATCCTTCATATACCTTATCAAATGCTTCCCATCACCGAAATTCCCCAAAATCCTCATTTTTGCACAAACCCTAGTTTCTTGCCACAACTTGGCAATTTTCTAGGTTTGACCTGTGTTTTGCCCTTTTGGACCCCTTCCCCTCACTCAATCTCTAAGATTCCACTTTCCCCTGCTTCCTAACATCCCTCCGTACTTCCAAAAATTTCCCCAAGAATTTGGAAGCCTCTTATCCCCTTCATTTCGCTTCATTTCGACGAAGTCCCTTGTTCCACACATCGGGATAAGGTTCACTCAAAAGCTGTTTTAGAGCCATCAAAGATGAATTTTGGAAAACTGAGAGAGGGTTTTTTCCATAACATGCCAAAAAAGAAAAACCTCTTTCACTTTTTGCACAGGTGTCATTGTTTGAGAGAAATGTCAAGAATACCATTGCCTCAGGAGAATCAAAGACACCTCTGAAGTGACCTTGGAAAAATCAAGTTTTCTCCTAGCGTGCTTGGCCAAATGATTTTCTTGATGGGTAAAATGATAACTAGAAAAATATATATTTCCAGTGAGCTATTATGAGCTCAATTTGGGGTTGAGGAAGGCATTCAAAAGTTGACTGCAACAGCACTCTTCCTTGAGGCAGCCTCATTTGGCACGTTTTGACTAGTCTTGGAAGATTTGATTTTTGACAAGGAAAATGAACTC
Source organism: Pinus tabuliformis (assembly GCA_031772625.1). Lineage (NCBI taxonomy): Eukaryota > Viridiplantae > Streptophyta > Pinopsida > Pinales > Pinaceae > Pinus > Pinus tabuliformis. The sequence goes on from CM062805.1 coordinate 577,585,122, forward strand.
TGAATTGAAAATTTATAGTTGAGTTGGAAAGTAGACTCAAATACCTTTCCAACGAGCTATCCTGCAGCTGATTCTGACACTGGGAAGGCCTCCAAAAGCCTCCTGTAAAAGCGCAACCCGTTGAGCCTTGCGCGCGACCTGTTGGGTGAGCGCGACCCATCAAAGTGCCTTTGCCAGTGCAAAAATTACACAGGCATGACCCGTTGAGGGCATGCGACCCGTTGGGCAGTGCGCGCGACCCGTTGGGAATTCCTCCGCCAAATTTCGCCAGTAAGCTGCTAAATAACCCCGGATTGCTTCAAGGTTGCAGGTAGGTCTCTCCTCATGAAAATACATTGTTTGCCAAAGCTTGAAAAGCATGAGAATGTTGTTTAAAGTCATCATTTTGAAATAATGAGCCCAATGCATATTTGCTCAAGAATGTCAAAGTGTTGGTAGGGCTAGGGTTTTTCTTGTTGTTTTCAAGGTTATCCTTTTCACCCCCAATTTTCCCTACATCCTATTTTCACCTCCCTCATCATTTTACTCATTCTCCCTACCAAAAAATATCAAAAGCCCTAAACCCTACCCCTATCCCTAAAAATCAAGAAACTAAACCTAAAACCTACCTCTCATAAAGCCTCTGCAAATCATAAATATGTGATGGGGCATATATCATGATTCCTTCCCTTAACTCCCTATTTCATATGTTTTTCCCAATTTCCCTTCAAAGTCTCCCTTCCCTAACATTTCGCTTGTGCTATTTGTCCCCTTGAAACGGCATTTAAATAGTCAAAACAGCAGGGTATCCCATGGGAGGATTTTATCTCTCGAGAGGCTATGCTTCTCCGGGTCAATGCTCATTTGGAGAGGCTGCTGGCCAAGGCCAACAGAGATAAGGATCTGCTCCGGAACATGAAAAATCATTATTGGGCGCGGATGCATGTATGCAAGGCAAGAATGAAAGTGCTCCAAAGACGGTTGGTCAAAGCACAAAAACAAAGGAAAAGGCTCGACCCCCTCCATATCTTGGCTGAGGCTTCTTTGAAGGAGCATGGCACTAAATAGCTCAGCCCTAGCACAAATTCCAAGAAATTTTGAGCATTTTGGGTCATTTTGGTTTTTTCAGGCAAAAAATAGGTTTTGTCCCCTCAACGAGTCTCACCCCCTGCGTGACCCTTTCATTTGGCTACTCCTTTCCGGGAAAACTCAGCATTTCTAGATTTTTCATGAAAAGTTACACATGCTCACCCATTGCCAAGATATTTTATGAAGTTTTGGGCCTCCAGAAAATCAAAAAACAAGCAAAAAATGACTTCCTGCCACATTTTTGACACACAGAAAGCAGTCTTGGGAGATTGCAATTGTGGAGGGGTAAATGACCACCAAATTCAGCAATTCTACTTGGGTTGGAAAGTAGACATCTAGACCTTTTCAACAAGCCTACTCTTGCCCCATTTGGACACCTGGAAGTGCCCCAAAAGTGCTCTCAAAGGCGCGCGACCCGTTCAGGAATGGCGCGTGACCCATCAGGCAGTTTGCACAGGAAATCAACCTACAGCTCAGCAAAGCGCAGTTTGACTGGATTTAACTTTTTGGGAGTTGATTTTCATCCTCCTTGTTGTAAATGATGTAATTTTATGATGTTTAGGCACTTATTTATCTCTTCTAGAAGATTCATTCATCAGATAGGTAAAATGTAATGAATGAATTGGTTTCCTAGCTTATAGAGGCAAGTTGTTTTGACTGCCTAGATTTTAGTGCTCAGTTTAGAATTGGTTGAAACAGCTCCTAGAAGGATGAGCTCGACCACTAGAGGCAAGGAAAGGTGTTAGCTTGCCTATATTATGTGTTTTCTTAGTCATTTTCAGAGGTTGGAAGGTTGGACTCTTGAGGGAGAAGCTCTTATTGTATTATTCACTGTATCTCTGCAATTTTTGGCAAAGGAAGACCAGGGTTTTGCAGTCCTTTTTGGGATTCTTGTGGTCACATGTGTCGATGGTGTGTTTCTTTTTGTACTTGTAAGTGTGTTATGTGAATCATTTCCTTACTTTTCTTTCTGCAAATTAGGCAAATGAAGTGTTAAAGTAGAATTCATGACTATCATGCTCTGCTTTCAAGTTTGCTTAATATCAATGTTTTCAACTGTTTAAGGGGAATTCAAGGTTATTTCTTGCTCTCCTTAACTCCTCACTAGTCATTCTCATCCATCCATCTCTATCAAAGGCATCAATATTGTTTCCTACCTTGCCCCAAAGAACCCCCTGCGGAAACTGTGTCCAATCCCCGCACCCGAAATTGCCATTCCCCAATTTTCCACCAAAAACCTAAAAATCCCAAATCAAACCTCTTGATCAGTTTACTAGCCTAAAATCAGTGTTTCCCTATTGGTTATCTCGCCCATTGAAGATCTTTACCGAGATAAACCGGAGAGAGCCCTCTCCTGCCCCGTAGGGCTAGCTACGAGGCTAAGTGGTTTGATGTTGCCTTGAAGTTCACCTTTCTTAGCCTGAGGTGAAATTTCAAGCGCTAACAGGTATCACAGGTCAGGGAAGTGCGCGAAGTCACCTGCGTTAAGACATTCCTAGTTGGACTAAGTCGACCACTCAGACATCTCAAGGGTGCGAAAACATGGTTCTAGCATCCACCCCATACTACTTCAGGTGATACCTTATTCCGTGCTACACGGACTGTTACCAAAAGGGCTGGTACTATAGGGATTTTTTTGGCTAATTAACACCAAACCTAGCTCAGGCCCCATCAAGCCAACAATTCTTTTGTAGTAAAATAGCAGTAAGCATTGTTTCATAGGCAAAGGAAAAGATACTGAATGGTTTGGTATAATTAGGACTGGCCAAGGTTGGAGCTTCAGAAATAGTTTTCTTGATTTGATCAAATGCATGTCTGGACGAGATAGTCCATTTAACTTCATGACCCTTCTTAAGCATATCAATTATATCTTTAAAAATTTTAGCATAATTTGGTATAAATCTTCTTGAAAAGTTGATTTTACCAAGAAAATCTTGAAATTCCTTTTTATTTCTTGGTAATGATAATTTCTAAATGGCTGATACTCTGTTTGGATCAATAACTACTCCATCATTAGAAATTATATGGCCAAGAAATTTCCCTTATGTGATAGGAAATAGAGACTTCCTTGGATTCAATGATATTTTGAATTTCCTACATCTTTTAAAAACCTTCATCAAGTGCTTTAAATGTTTTTTATCAAAATTAGAAAAGACTATAAGGTCATCAAGATAAATAACAAGAAATTTATTTACCTCGCATACAAAATCTATATTCATAGCTCTCTGGAATGTAACTCCTACATTTTTCAAACCAAAAGGCATCATAATATACATAAAAGTACCCCAAGGTGTTGTGAAGGCAACCTTTTCCCTATCTACTTTGTCGACCATACTCTGATTATAACCAGAAAAACCATCTAACATAGAAAGTTTGTTAGCTCCAGAAAGTTGTTGAAGTAACTGATCCATCTTAGCTAATGGATATTTATCCCTTAGTGATGCTTTATTTAAGCTTCTAAAATCAACACATGGTTTAATTTGACCATTATTTTTCCTGATAGGTACTAGGTTGGAAATTATTGGCTTGATGGGGCCTGACCTAGGTTCATAGTTAATTAGCCAAAAAAATCCCTACTTTGCTGCCCCTTTTGGCATCAGCCTATGGAGTGTGGACTGAAGTCTCACCCGAAGCAGTATGGGGGGATGTTGGAACCAAGTTTCTACACCCTTGAGATGTCTAAGGTGTAGATTTAGTCCAATTGTGCCTACCTTCACGTAGGTAACTTCACGCATTGCTCTGACCTATGAAACCTTCACAATCTATTATAATCACCTTTTGTGCAGCCCTAACCAAGGGCTAAGATGCTTTCGCACTGCTATGGTAGCAATCTCTGTTATTTCCCCAAACTACACCACGTATCTTACTTATCTTCTTATCGATCTTAGTTAACTTTGCGTAAACAAATATTCTTTCTAGTATTCGCTTAATTAACACAGTTATATATATTCGCTCACCATATAAACAGTAGAACTACAATTCATACCCAACACATTCAATGCATAAAACAAGAAATAAATACATATAAATGATATAAAACTTCTCTTTATTAATGCTCCAATTGTTACAGACTCGACTCGCCCTATGCACTCAACTGTAGGGGTATGCACACTTAGTTGCAGACTACTAGGCCTTTGTGTACTCAGCTCCTACTCTACAACCCAAAACTAGACCTTACACTTCAGCTATGATTCAACTCTTCATCATGAGATTATTACATAAATACTTAGAACCTCACTCTATTTATACAATCCCATCATCCGCAAACCATGGGTAGATTTCTATAGGCGACATTACAATACAAAATTGAGGGTGGACAACCCTATGACACTTTTACAAACTACATGCTCCGCACCCACAAAATGTGGAGTCTTTACAATGGAGTTACAATTTGTGACCAAAATATGGGCTTTAAGCCTGAAAAATTCCCTTGGGGGATCGCACGCCCAACAGTCCCCCAACAAAAACAACGTGACTCACCATCGAGTCACTCTGTTGGTGCGGAGATCTTTGTGTGAACACCTCGCAACTCTACCTGGATTGCTGCAAGATCAGCAACGCGCTGAGCAGTTGCTTGGTAGACTTACTGGATGCGCTGTTGAGAAACTGTTGTGTCTGAACTTCTTCCCTAAACTTGTTCCTATGTTCCCTACATTTGCATGAGCTTTGCTTCAATAAAGGTGGTAATTATGTATGCCTCATCAATCTATGGTTGCAAATGTGCCTTCAAAACTATTTCCTTATGTTGCGCAGTGTCTACCTATTCCTTGAGTGCTTTTGCCTGCTGCATCTACGTGAGCCTCTTTGTACAGGCCATCGTCTGCATAGTCCCTTTTACTTCATCATATTTTTGTTATAGCTCATACACCTCTGTTTGTAGGTGTTATATGTTCAGGTCCTCCTACAGAGTAGTGAGAACCTCAAACATCTCCTTGAACAGCTTTGTATGGTCTTTCACTTCACTGTTGACCTCCGCTATTGCCGCTATAATCATGCTAGCATGCCATTCCTTAAATTCTGGCAGTGTTGAAGGTTACACCTTCAATTGTAGCTCGTCTATCTAAAGGTTCAGCTCCAGCTGAACCTTGGCCATCTCTTCCTTCGCCTTGCACACCGCTACTGCTAATTTTCGAATGCACACCTCCACTGGTTCCTCTACTTGGATGGCCAACTCTGAGACTATCTGGCAGGCTTCCTAGATCACTTGCACAAGCTATGTGTTATGTGCCATGACCTCATCCTGCCATAGGCTTAATAGTTCAACATTGATCCACTTCTCGCTGAAGACTTGGACCACGCGACCTTCCTTGGCTAGTAGTTCTGCAGTAACTCCATCCTACAAAACATAGTGCATCTCTTGAGGGATCACAACCATATTTATTCTGATCCCCTTCATTCCACTGACGATAGGCCTATCAGCCTCATTTTCTACCATGAGTGCTCCCTTTGGCAGAACTATAGTGTTGGTCATGCGAGCATGTAACATTTCCTCAGCCGCGACCATGCCAACTGCGAGCCGGGTTGACATAGTACGAACTTGTGGAGTGTGCACCTATAACCCCTGTATCTATGCTTAGAGAGCCCCCAACACCATCTGGTGTTCCTCTACAAACTGTTGGAGGGCCTCCGCGGTGACGTCCCTCACCATCTCCCTAATATCATGTAGATCCCCCTCAGTGAGGGTGATCGGGTCAAAAGAATTTTTCGAAGCCTTTGAATTCTTCCTTGGCCCTACTTGCTCTCTTTGGAACTGTCATTTTAGCTGCGCATATGCAGTTTGTGGGTCTGTGCCACCTTGCTCTCTATTTGTTTCCTATTCAGGTGAAGGTGACTTTTCTCCCCAACATCTTCTTTAGATGCCTTCTGCTGCTCTTCTATTGCCTTCATAGTGTCCTGTACTGCATGGGCCTTTGTTGCTGCCGCTTCATTCTAACACTTCTCTGCCAACTACGCCATCCATAGTTTTGCCTCATCCTTTTTCCTCTATGTCGCAGACTTCTTTGGTTCCACCGCAGATCTAGCTAGTGCGCGCCACTCCAGCAGCCATGAATCAAACATGATGAATATGACGTCGTTCGTTGCTAGATAAGGGAGCTCACTCCATGTCTTCACGGGGTCCTTTCTTGCTCTGATATAGACATGGTAGAAGTCTACCTTGAACTCCACGAAGCTCTGTAGACTGTTGTAGACAGTGGGTGATAATCGTGGCTTGCAATTAATCCCCATTCTGATGTTCATCTCCATGAACACCTAGAATATCTTACTATCCCTATTCTCTATGCATATCTGGTTTCCCAGAGCGAAGCATAATTTGCTGCCTCCGAAAGGTCCTACATGATCATTGGGAACTGGCTTTCCTCAGGAAATTCCCAAGCCACCAATACTATAGACAATAGAATCCATGCGTAACAAAAAGTCTTCCCCTGCTTTTGTGCCTCACATCGGTTCTCCAGGAACTCTCAGCACAAGTAGTCTGCCCAATTAAATTGGACCCTTCTGTGCATTGCATGGCAAGTGCAACCATCGGCGTGGGCACCTCATCTGTGCAGCACTCCGCATAACCCTCCTGACCAATATTTGTGTCCCGACTTTGACCACATTGTTGTTGATGCTGGAAATTGCGTGCCCTCTTTTCTTCTTCTCTAGTTTGAACATCTTCTTCATGGCCTCGACAGTGGCCAAATCATCACTCTTACCCTCTCAGATGTTTGTTACATCCTCCCCTTTGAAAGGGAGCCTGGTAATTCTGTGAATCAGATGATTCATGATGGGGATGGGCTCCTCTAGCCACAAGCACCCATCATGGACCAGGCAGAGCAGTTTCCTAATGATGAAAATGGTTTTTGGTGTGCAATGGCAATGTGGTACTCTTTCCTTCTCCACACCTCGTAGCCATTGGCGTAGGTCCAGATCTATAACTCTCGGCGTTGTGTTTTTCTTCTAGTGCATGAGCTATGTGGTTTCCAAATGTGGGAATCTCTCATGGTCCGCAAGATCCCAGTCTTCAAATTTTAGAACCAGCACTCGCTGCAAGTGCGCTCCTTCAAAAATGATGTCATCAAGGAGTAGCAGGATCTACAAAGAGATCTTACTCTCATCTAGGTCCTTGGGCAGCCTTGCTTTCCCCTTCTGCAAAGGAACATACACGAGCAACCTAGTCAGAGGGTCCGCAGCCTAGGTTTCCACCTCCATTTCTACATCCTCTTCCTCCTCTACTAGGATTTCTTCAAATTACTCCTCCTCCTCATCAGCTTCCAAATTGATTGCCTTTCCTTTCTCTTCCATGGTAAGCTTGGTCCTTAACAAATTTCTCGAGGATACGCGCACTAGTACCATAGCTTGGTTGTCTTTCTTGGGTCTCGGTGTGTGCAGCAATTTATTGATTTCTATGACTATCCCGAAACTTTCTAGGGCTTCTACTTCTATCATGGCCTGCGTGGCCTCCTCAATGGTCATTTCTCCGGTATCCATGGCTTCCTCAGGTGTGGCCATACTACTATTCCAAAAATATTTCAAGGCTCGAGTAAGTGCTCAAACAATGACTTTGACTTCAAAAGGTTGAACAAATCTGGATTCATGAATGTCTGGGTGCAGAACAGCTCAGTTCTCAAATGGCAAAGTGTTGTTTACTGGACAACCCTTTGTAATTTATAGCACCTTCTAAATTTGAATTCGACCATTCCCTCCACATTCAGTCCATTAATTCTCCCTTGGTGGCAGATTTTGAAGAATATAGCCCATAAAGTTCATCTTAAATGCATACCGCTCGCTCCATTTGGTTTGAAACCAAGCATCCCATCATGAATAGTGATTGTAACGGTCACTTTCCAGCCAACCCGCGTGGCAGCATAGCTACCCTCGTTCTGTCACAGACCCTGTGACACTTCGCTACTGCGCACAGTCCTAACATCGCGCAACTCCCAAGCAGAGTATTCTATAGTCCTGTGCCTCCTTTCAGCTGCCTGGAGTGCTAAGACTATACTTCATGTGGCTAGTTAGATGGCTAGGACACCTATGTATGGCTTCAAATGACTACCATTTACTTTTCTTGGGAAGAGTTCACCATTTAATTTCACCAACTGCACCGTGCCACCATCTGTGATCTCCTTAATAACATAAGGTCCCATCGATTGCATTTTGAGCTTCCCTGGGAATTTATCAAACTTACTATCATATAACGACACAAAATAATTCCCCTTAAAGGTGGGCAACTTGATATGTTGATCATGCCAAGCCTTTTCGTGCTAATTTTGTACCTGTTGGTGGAATCCAGCCAAAAACCATTCTTCTTTGAGTTCTTCCCACTACGCGAGCCTTTCCTCTAAGGATCCATGATCTGTCATACCTATGACCATTGCTATGCGTAGACTAGGTATGATGTACTCCATCGAAATTACGACATCCACTCCATAGACAAACCGAAAACGTGTCTGTCCTGTCAGTTTCTTGCATGTTGTCATATAAACCAATAATATTGCGGGTATGCATAGGTACCAATCTCTTCGTTGCACATTACATACCTTGGTTAGTGTGGTCTCCAGTACTTTGTTAAATTCTTCTACCATCTTGTTAGCCTATGGGTGATACAATGTGATTTATGGATGATACACCTGAAACTCTTCCATCAGTGTGTTGATCATCTCATTCAAGAAATGCGTAATGTGATCACTCATCAAGATATTCAAACATCTGAATCGCATTAGTACGTGTTCAAACAGAAACATCGCAGCATCGCAGTTGTGCAATCTTTTACCGATTGCACTTTTGCCCAAAGCATCAGGTACTATATCGTAGTAATAATGTATCTCACGTCTGTGTTTCCTTGAGGTTTGATAGGTCTTACAAAGTCGATCACCCACTCTTCGAAAGGCTGCAACATCATTTGCAGATTCAAAGGCATTTCATCCCTCCATGATGGCTTATCCGTTCTTTGACATATATCACATGCCTTACAATGTGCTTGTGAATCTTAATGAAGGGTTGGCCACCACAACCCTGCATGGAGAATCTTCTGTGCGGTTGCTCTCCCTGCATAATGGCCTCCTACAGCACCCCCATAAGTGTCTGTGAGGATGCTACTTCGTTCAAACTCAAGTAAATACCTTCGCAATATCTCATCGTTCCCCATCTTGTACAGATTCCCTACAATGACAGAAAAATCTACCACATGCACTACTAGTTCCTTCTTCTACTAGATATAGTATCCTTCCAGTGTAGTTCCAGTTTCTAAAAAGTGAATTATATCCTCAAAGTGTCCATCCACTACATGCATAGTGAAAAGTTGCACGTCAGGTAGTCCTTCCTCCAAACTAGTAGGTTCCTCCCCTGTCTCAATGTGCGACAAGTGATCAAGTCCCACGTTCAATCGTCCAAGCTTCACAACAACTTCAAAATCATATTCTTGTAACAATCGAAGTCACCTGCATATGCGCCCGCACAACACAGGCTTATTGACCAAGTATTTCAGCACCGAATGATCTATATACATCTTGAAGTGTCCCCCTAGCAAGTAGTGCCGATACTTCTGGAGTGCATACACCATAGCCAGTCCCTCGTGTTCAGTGGTGGAATAGTTATTTTCTACTTCAGATAATCGGCAACTTGCTAATGTGATAGGGTGATCCAAGCCTTCTCTGCCATCTTGTGTGAGTACTTCCCCCAATGCTATACATGACACGTCAACATGAACATGAAATTCTTTCTTCTAGTTCGGGAAGACAAGAATTGGCACAACAACCATCTTCTCCTTCAATATATCCAGGATTTTCTTACAGTCATCATTGCAGTAGAACATGACATCCTTCTTCAATAGTTTTTCCATTGGCTCAGTGATCTGGTCATATCTTTTGATAAACTTTCTATAGTACCCTGTAATTCCCAAGATAGCATGCAACTGTTTCACACTGTGTAGTGCTTCCAAATTTAGAATCACTGAAATTTTTGTGGGGTCTACCATCAGCCCTTATTTACAAACCACATGCCCCAATAGGTACCCAAAGGGAATGAGGAACATACACTTTTTGAGTTTGAGCGCAATTTGGTATCTTCGACATGTATCTAGCATCAAGCGTAGGTTTGCTACATGGCACTTAACCAGCGCAAATACAGTCCAATCATCAAAATAGAGCTCCAAGAACTTATGAATATATTCCTTGAACGCCCCACCAACCACACATGAAAAGATAGTAGGGGAATTCTTCAATCCAAATAGCACGATAGTATAGAGATGTCTGATGTCGCATCATTGGAATCCAACTAAGAAGAAAATTGAAGTCTAGTTGGACAGGAGAATTCATGAATTTGCGGCACAAGAAAATAGGAATTTACAACTATCAAAGGAAAAGTTGCTAGACTGCTACCTATACATAGAGATCCATGAAATTTTCTTCTCATCTTTCCCTACAGAGCTGTACTAGTGGATTGCAAAGTTAGCAAATAGCCAAGGAAGGTACAAGCTAGATAGTCTTATTGTGTGGACCCCTAAATTGGTGCGTAGATTGGAAGCATCAGAGGATAATATCACGCACGCCGTTGATCACTAGCTCAATCGAATTATAGAAGGGTTCATTACTAAATTTATAGTAGACACTTCATTTAGCTACAATGAAGCATAGTGATGCTTTCTCAAAGGACCACGAGGTAAGTACGTTAAGTCTCTGAACAATTGAATTAAGATGATATTGTGTGAAAAGAGGATTATGTAGTTGCATTGATGGTCGAATCTACGTGAAGTGGTAGAATCTATAGAAATGAAGGAAGTGTGGGACTAGAGACTAGTCCCTTGATCTCACCTCCATGAGAGAATGAGGAAAATGTGAAGGTTTGTCCCTGAAATGTGATCCAATTGATAAGGCGGAGGATTCTATGCATACCACCCCCACCCACAACACTACCCATTTCACCAACATCACCTCAATAGTCGCCCATACCACCTCCATCACCCCCGCATTTTAATATGGAAAGCGTGATAAATTTAATTGTGTTCAAAGGAGTGGGAAATGAAGATCGAGACCATTTTTGGTTCCTAGTAAAAGTTATATGGGGAGTGCAGGGAATTACAGACAATAACATCAAGAAAGGAACATTGGTTAGTGCTCTGCAGGATCACGTGCTGACTTGGTACATTAAGAACTCAAGTGACCATCCGAATGCAGGAATCGAGGCTATCCAACTTGCGCTAACTAGGGAGTTCAGCAGACCAATGTCAGAGGCACAATCGATCATTGGGTTCAAAGAGATTACTATGCTACCAAGTGAGACTCCTTGGGAGTTGGATCAGAGACTGAAGTGCATAATTCGCAAAGCTAATATGACTTTGATGGATGGGCAACACTGCGAGTGGTTTATAACATCACTATCACCGCATTTGAGGAACATGCTGATGCAGGAGAGATTGACAACTCAAGCTGAAGTTTTAGAAATCGTGATGAGGCTGCATGAGACCCCAATGCAAGATCCTAAGTTAGGAGTTTAGCAAATCCATGCACAGTTGAAAAACTTGCGCCTAGAGATGTAGGCTTGAAATAGGACAGGACAGCTCGACCAAAAGTGTGTGAAGACATGTGGTGCGTGAAATGTAAGGAGCAGGGTCATGACAAGGACCACTGCCTAGTGTTCGCAAATTACCTTGCGGGAGGAGGGCCGATGCCAGTATGACCGGAAGTGCAAGCAGGACCAAGAATGGCACCTACTCTATGGTGTGTGATTTTTCAAATAGGAGGAAAGCATGCTACAAACAATTGTCATCTGTTGCAGAAGTACACGCAGACATCACAACAATTGTTCTATAATTTATGTAGATCAGTAGGACATGATGAACAAACATGTAGAAGTTATGAGCTAATGATGGATAGAAATCCCACCTACAGGATTCAAGCTAAAATGTTGCCCCTAGAACAGGGTGCAGGGATGGCACACACTAGATTTCAGGGGTGTGAACGAGGTTGAGGTTGAGGAGGACCTAGAAGAGTTCGCAGACAGCTGATATGCTACAATTGCGGAGGACTAGGGCATTACGCCCATGATTGTATGAATCCAACGCATCCATCATGTCTATATTGTACATTGTTTGATTACGAGATGGAGGATTGTCCTACATTGATAGCTAGGATATGCAACAAGGGAGTCCTACCACATCCCCCGACTCAGAATCTACAAATGATGAGGTCTGAGCCACATGAGGATGAACTGAATGTGAATATTGTGCTTCGAAGTGGAATTATGATGAGAGATGATAAGGGAAAATAGCTAGTAGATGACACTTGGGTTTGCAAAGCTCCAGCAAAGGAAGCGGATTTAGATTTGGAGCATGCTTGAGAAACTTTTATGGAAGTTAAGAAGATATTCGTTGATGCCTCCGCTTTAGGAATCAAAGACGGACCAGAACCAGAGATGGACCCATTGATGCTCACATTGTTCCTGGAAATGTGCATGAAGCTAATGCGCAATAGTAAGGCTGTAAATGGATTTTAGGATCTCATTAACAGATGCACGGGGACTGTCCAGGGTGAACCACGTGTGGTCCAGAAGATTAGAAAACATAAGACAAGAACAAGAATAGAAATGAGGTTAACTGCGCAAATTGGAGAATACGAAATGGACCAAGTAATTTTGGACCTAGGATCGAATGTGAATGTTCTACCAAAGCAAAGATGGGAATGCATGGGGAGACCAGCACTATAGTGGCCTGCTATTTAGTTGTGCATGGCGAAGCAACAAAATATAATACCCTTGGGATGAATGCAAGGAATCAGTGTGGATATTGAAGGAACAAGTGTTGTAACTAATTTTGAGGTAATAGAGACTGTTAATGATAGCAATCCCTACCCCGCACTCTTAGAAATTGATTGGGTCATTGACATGAATGGGGTGATCAACCTGAAAATAAGTGTCTGCGCGTAGTGAAACCTTTGGACCCTGCCAATGGATCATTCTACACTAAGCTAGTGCGTGACTATGAAAGTGACGATGACTTAGACTGCATCTACAAAATAATTGTACGAGAACAAGACTGGGTAAATCCCACTGCAAATAGAAAACTTTCATGGGAGCACAATAGCTCCTATACTTCATATTCAGATGAAGAAACATATTTATGGCAAAACAAGTTACAGGAGGTAACCACACCTAACTGTAATATGATGACAAGATCATTGCACTATGTTTCCACAGAAATGAGGGATCTAGCTACTTATGACAGCTTAGGTGAGGTGGATGGATTCTTGGACAAAATTGAAAAGGAGGTGCCATAGAAGCAATGATTCGAAGCCTTGAATTGGTTGCTGCACGCTACTCCTGCGAGATGGTGGGGTACACACAAGGGAAACTTCAAAGGCTGGTGTGCATGCAGAAGGATGATGTGCACATGGTTTGGAAAGCTTACAAGGTGAGTGGCAGATGAACGCGAAAGATGGGATGGCCCACGCGCACATCTATGTAAGTGGATATAGGTTTATTATAAAGAACCTATACAGATACACATGAGGTTTGCATTAGGAGAAAAGGTCTATCGGTATGGGTTAGGAAGGAGGATACCTGAACAACTCTTCAAGGTGGAACGGAAGAATGTGGAAATAATAAGCACACAGAAGGTTATCCCTGCAAGAGCCTTTAATGAAGTGTGTGAAGCCCTGAACAAGGTATGTAGGGTGCAGTGAACTGATTGGGACCTATGTGTACCAATATTTCTATGCACTTATAGGGAAACGTGCAAGAACCTGATGGGACAGACACCTTCTAAGCTAGGTTGTGGTATGAACTCTATACTTCCAATGGAGTATCATAGGCCTGGTGCACGCATAGCACCATTTGCAGACATGGAGGATCGTGAGACCTTGGAAAACGAAATCGCGTGGATGGAAGAAATTGGGGAAGTACGTGTGGGACTTGATGAAGAAATTCAGCAGAATGATCTTTGGCTCCAAGAACTCATGAAAGAAAAAACCCGGTTGAGGGAGAAAAGCGCCATGGCAGAAGAAGAAGTCAAGAAGTTGGAGGAAGGAGTAAAAAGGGATTTTCTTGACAAAAAGATGGTGTTGAGGAAATAGGATGTGCACGATTAAGATGATAAATTCAGAGACTACCGCCGACAATTGATCAATTTAATGCCATGGATTAGACCGCTGTTGAAGCTTCGAAAATCGCTGCAACAACATTGGGGGATAACCACCCGGTCCGGACCTTAGTACAACTCCTTTTCCGTTTGGAATGGTGGCTCCGACTGGGGATAATGGGACCAGTTTCCCAGCAATGAATAAACGGGATGAATGGATAATTGATTGACTAATCTAATGATAGGCGAATAGCTAAATCTATCAGCAAAATAAAAGAGCTATTACTTATCCCGGGAACTATTGTACTTTGAAGTGTAGCGCTTGATGATCTGTGTCTATGGACAGGCATATAGATGACTCCATCTAACAGACATGGACATTAATGCATTCAAGGATTACTTTGCTTAAATAGTTAAGCAAAAGCGATTAAAGCAATATTACTACACTTGTCATTTATATCATCGACGCGTATATGATTACAAGAAAAGCACACCATAAACATCCAATAGTGGAAAGAATACAGAACTGCTGTTAATGCATATACATATATTCGATAATAGCAAAGATAATCAAATAACAATTCATAGGAAAAGAATGAATTCAGACATAGATAAAAGTACCATATGAGCTACTAGACACTCCCAATATCAATCGCTACTTGAGATTCTTCCTTCAACGCAGAAACACTTTCAAACAAAGACAATAGTGCACAATTGCATAAAAGCTTCCTTGTCAAATTTAGAGTAACTGGTCTAGTTTCATAAAAGAATAGGGCTGAAGCACAATAGTGCAACTTCAGTCTTTAAGTCAAGTACAAAACTTTATGACCCTTTCCAAAACAATGAAAGGGTCTATAAATACTTAATTAATCTAACTATCTACAAAACTGAAATCCTACTTAATTGGTATCAATTGATTTTGATCCTATTTTCTTCAGCAATCTGGTAGTCGTCGACATGAATCATCAAGTAGGTTGTTTGCCTTTAAATCTGAGCTGACTTATCGCAAGCATCGGCTCCACTTCGGGTGGTCTGTTGAGGTGAGAGCTGAGCTGGGCGGCATAGGTGGCATCCTGAATATCGGGGATAATATACCCGATTGCATCCATAAGGCACTTGAGGGCGGCTCTCTGTGTGTGTGGTTTTACCAAAAAGAACCAATAGGTGTCCCAGGTTAAACTGTTAATCCCAGCGATTAATCTTCCTTTTTCCTCTAGATCTGGATAACATGATTGCTCCAATGTTTTCATCGTTGTCAATTTTCCTAGTGTGCCTTGCGAAATCATGTTTGATAAGTAGAGAGTGTTATTGACTATTTCAACTAAATTGCTTGAAGTTGATTTGCATCTTGAAACTGCCCTCTCTGCTTTGATTAACTGGGACTGCCATTCTGTAAAGAGTATATCTTTATGTGACTCTAAGATTCTTGGTAAATTCTCCGCTTGTCCTTGATCAGTATCTTGCTAGTTGAGAAATGCAGCTATCGTTTCTTCAGCTTGATCCAATTCGGTCCTAGCCTTGTCTACTTTATTACTTATGGATGCCGTTAATTCACATAGTGGCTCTGTCTGGGCGATTTGTTGACATAGAAGCTTAATTTGGGCTATCAATGCAGTATTTATCTGTAGTGCTTCTGCTCTGAATTCAGCTACTTGTGGAACACCCTTTGTCTTTTCAATCTGTGCTGATAGTTGAGCGATTTGCTCATCTTTTGATTTCAGCATTTTCTCATTCACTGCCTTCAATTGGGCCAAGGCCTCTGACAATTCTTTCTGCTTTTGGATTGCGTTGTGGTCAATCCTTTGTTTTTCTGCCTGCAATTGTTGAGTTAGTTGACTGTTTAATTGTTGTTGTGTCAACAATTGCTGCTCTGCCTGCTCCGCTTTCTGCTTTGCTTCAGTCAGCTGTGCCTGTAACAAGAAAATTTCTTGATCCTTTGTTTTCAGTAAAAGACTCACCTCCGATGCCTTATCTATTGTTGCTGCCAAATAGGCTCCAGCATATTGTGACAATTTTGTCAGGTCATCGGAGGGGTCAAATTCCTCCTTCCAAACCACATTTCCCGTGACCGTCTGTTCTGGGAAAAGGGAAGGTTGATCGGGCCTTCTTCTCTTCCTCTATCATTTTACTACAGCTTTATGTCTTGGGCTGTAGAAGACATCCAAGGGAGGAATCTCTTCTACCTGCAAAATGATTTGATCGGAGGGGTCCTTTGGTATTATCTCTACCTCTTTTGAAATGGGTGGGCCGCTGGTTCCACTTAGAACCTGTGGTGAAGTGGTTTCCTGTGTGTCTGTTGCCTTTGAAGTTTCAGTGTCCTTTGAACATTCCAGACCACTGATAATGGAATCAAATTGCTGCCATTCCTGGAGCAATTTTGGGTCAATATGAGTATCCACGTTTACTTCAGTGGTGGTCTGTTTCTGCTCTTTCATCTGGGTCTCTTCCTACACTTTCTCCTGCTCTGTAGTCTGAGTTTCCTCCTGTGGCTTTTCTGGTTCTATTGGTGTAGCCGAAGGCTCCTTTGACTGTTGCCATTCAGGCTCACTTGTCGATGTTGTTGGGGTTGTTTCTAATAGATCTAGAGGCAGAGTTTGCAACCTCTGTTCTCTAAGTCTATTAAATTCAACCAACCCTTCATCTTGATATTTCATTCTGGCAAATTCCCTAACCTGCATTATTGACTCAGCGGAGGAGAACAGGTCATCAAACATATCTTCTTTATGATCCAATTTTGACAATTTGGCCTGCTCTAGTGCATTATAGGCAACTTTGCTTGGATCAAATTGCCTATTAGGGAGAGTTGCTAGAGTTAATGATTTAATCTTTGGAGCTTCTTTTTCTGCATGTTTGAGATCATGCAAGGTATAGACACCACATCTCAAAGGAAAAGAGGGCCAGCCCTGCTTCTTAGAGGATTTCCATAATTTCTGATGGTATATATGAATAGGCATGGGGTCTTGTGGTGTCCACCTCCAACCAAGCACGGGAAATTTAGAATTAAAACACAAGGTGTCTAAAATATAGGCACTGTAATAGAATGGGGGAATTATCCTTTCAGAGATGCGGGTCTTATTCCTAAACTCAAGAACAACTGTGGCTAGTTTATCGGAGAGAATAGTTTCCCAATCCATTATTATACTATTGCATGCCGCTTCCATTAAGGGAACCATTTCTATAGTGAAATTAGAAGAGTCGTGCAGTCCCCACAATCTACACATCATTATTCCAGCGTAGCAATAAGGAGAAGCCAGGGAATCAACCGAGTACTTACCGGAAGATTCATGTTTGTGCTTTGTCGGATTTTGTCTCCAATCTCGGATAGGTTCAGATTCAACTTCGTTCTCATTTCGGAATTTCTCCAGGAACGCCTTATTGTATTTCTTCTCTGGCTCAGGCAAATGATACATTTACCTTAAATCATTAGCCTTGAATGACCCAAAAATTCTCCCGTCTCTGGTGCTGAAGGTTCTATCCATGATTGGGATTTCCTCAATTGCCCACCGCACTACATCTGTATATGGAAGAATTTGTTCCCTAGCTACTATCCGATGAAGGAAGGAGTCAGCTAAGTCTTTTAGAGTGCCATCAGATTTCCGAGTCGAATCTGCAGTAGCTTGTACTGTTGTCACTTTAGGTTCTTCGGCTTCAATCAAGTTGTAGGTACTTTTCCAAGTAGTTTTGCCGAGACCAGAACATGTAGTATCCGAAATCAATCCTTTCTTTTTGTTTGAGGGATCAGCGATAGCTTGTCCTGTGGCTGGCGCAACGGAAGTGGCTGTGGTTTTCTTAGATTTCTTCCCCATTTTACTTGAGTTTTCTTCTTTGGATGAATTCTGCACAGAAGTGAAGATAAACGTAATACAGAGGAATGATAGTGAAAATCCAATATGGTGAGATGTATTGATCAATGCGTGATGAGAGAAAACTTTTACAATGGCTGCGGATACAATCCATAGGAAGATTTTAGGACTTACAATTTCATTAAATGGCCGTTTAAAACCTGCCAATCCTTAAATGCCCATTATACCATTAATTGGCCGAATGATTCGTTTAAGCGTGTTATAGATGTTTTGGCGGTTGAGCACAGGTGAATCATTGTTGGACAGATCAAGATTTTAATATGAATTGATCGTAATATCCCTCCATTTTAACGGCTTTTTTGAAATCTGCGCTTTATCGCAATCGGCCATCGGGGAAAGCTTAACCTCTTATATTGACACCTTTTGAAACCCCGATCGCCGATAGCGATATCGCATCGCATCGGGAGTATTGGCATTACATGAGACATGGATAGTATATCGCCGATTGCCGATAGCGATATCGCATCGCATCGGGGGAATGGCCTGGGGGCGCTTTAAGAATGTGCATAGAGCATTGCCGATAGCCGATAGCGATATCGCATCGGCGGAAACCAATGTGCCATTTACTTATGTTCCTTATGTCATTGCGATATGCGATCTTGCGATCGCTTTATCACAATGATAAAATTTTGATTTATTTGATCAAAATGGGTTTTTCAAAAAGGTTTTTTATAATGTTTTCATTTGGTTTTCGGACCTTTTTGAATAATACAATATTGATACCAATCAAAATCTAAAGGGACCCATTTCATATGATAGTTTTGTGAATAATAATGATATGAAATGGGGGGTTGTTGTAGAGCACAACAATTGGCGATTCGCTGGAAGAAACAGTTATCTCTGAAAAGTATAGAAATACTTAAACTTTTTCAAAATAGAGCTTTAATCAAAGGGGAAAATTCTAATATAACTAGGTATATATGCATTCCAAGTAAAATGAAACTATTTTTTGCTAAGTTCCTCTCTTTTTAAGAAAATAGATACATTCTAAGTTTTAAATAGGCCTCTATTGGTTTATAATGATAAGACAGAAAACCTTTCCAAATCAGCTTTTATAGTGAACTCGTCCATCATAGGTAGAGCCTCTTCTGCCAGCAAATGTTCATAGTTTCGACAGGGATACCTTTTAACCATGTTATTGTCCATTGTCCCATCCAATTAAGAGTGTGATTAACAGAATGATTTCAAAATATGATTTCATATTTTGTATTTGTTTTTCTTTTTCTGTTATTGATAAGATAAAAAGCCATTGTCCTGGTTTGGTAGCCAGCTATTGACAATGCCATTCACTGGTAATAATCTAACCGAACAAGCTGGCTTGTGATGAGACCCCTAGTCCTTTAATTCTTAAGCCATTACCCTGTTATGGTATGCAGTATTGGTAATGTCGGTTAAACTATTTCCCTATGATCATGGTAAGCAAGCTTGTAATAAGACCTCTTATCTTTTATATCAAATTTTTTTAGAATTACACTCTGAGTAATCATAAACTTTGGTGAATGGGATGGACAATTTTCTCCTTAAGAGTAGATAGATGACAGGGTAAGAGTTGAAGATGCTGAAGTTGGATTAGCCTCTATCTTGATATTGATAACCTTTTGTGACCAATTTGAAAACAGAAAATGATTTACAATACTTCTAAATTTTGAGAGGAGTTCACAAAACTTGAAGTGTGGTTTCAGAATACAATGATACCTAGTTTCCTAGAAATTATCCCTTTTGGTTAAGACTTCTATTATTTTAAAAGCAAATATCATATTACTTCTGTGGATCAAGTTTTCAAACACAACAAAGGTCAATGGAAGATACCTTACAACATTATTTTCTAAAAATCCTACAAACTAAAAAACCCTATTAAACTAAAAAGGAGAAGGGGTTACCTCCTCAATTAAAGAATTTCTTCAAGATAAGGCCATTAACAGGGAGAGTATCTCTCAAACCTGATAAATCTTACAATATGAAGGTCGAATGGCCTATCTTCTCACAGATCTGAAATGGTCCAAGCCACATCTTCTGGAACTTGGTGTGTTTTCCCTTGTCCTCATGGGCTTTGTCCCACTTCAGAACTAAATCACCGACTTGAAATTGTTTTGAACTGGATGAGACTGAATCAAAAGCTACCTTGATGATTTGCTGATGTTTGGCATGAATAATCCTGGCTTTTTCTCTTTCCTCTTCTAGTTTTAGAATTTGATCATGTCGAAGCTGAATAGAAGAAGAAGGACTTTCCTCAATGAAATGAACTAGGGCTAAAGAAGGAAGAATAAGATTTGTGGGTAGTACTGCTTCTTTTCCATACACAAGGTTGAACGGAGAAGATCCTATAGAAGCTTTCTGTGTTATCCTATCAGCCCATAATGCAAACATTAAGGATTTGTGCCATTTTTTATGATTCTGTTCGATAGTTCGCTTAATGATTTTGATCAGATTTTTATTGGTAGACTCTGCTAAATCATTACCCTGGGGATAGTAATTAGCAGAATATTTCAATTTAAATCCTCTTTTAATAGCGAAATCAAACATAGCATTGCTTGAAAAATAAGATGCATTATCAAAAACAAGAACATTTGGGACACCAAACCTGGTAATGATGAATTGATCTATGAATTCAATGATTGCTTCAAAATTTGTTGTCTTCAAAGGAATTGCCTCAACCCACTTAGTAAAATAATCTGTAGCAGTAAGGATATACTTATGCTGTTTGGAAGAAGGTGGAGTAATTTCCCCAATGATGTCCAATCCCCATTGCTCAAATGGTTGTTCAATGTTGACTGGTTGCAGTGGGAAAGCTGGTTTTCGTTGTCTTCCACTAGAAGTTTGACAATTGCGACATTTCCTTACATACTCGTGGGCATCTCTAAACAAAGTAGGCCAATAGTATCCAGCATGAATAATTTTGTGAGTTGTTGTGTCAGCTCCAAAATGTCCTCCTGCTGGTCCATCATGTAACTCTTGCAAAACCTTTTGTGCTTCAGGTTTCTCAAGGCATCTTAATAGGATTGAATCATAATTCTGCCTAAAAAGCACATCATCAATAATCGTAAAATTTTTCGCTTTTAACCTAATGGCCCTTTTGTTTTTGTAAGACATGTTAGGAGGTGCATAACCATTTTTCAAATAAAAGATTAAATCTGCATATTGCAACTCAGAATCAATAACACTTATCTGGTTAATTTCTTCAGTTTGATCTGTATCACTTGATTCTGGAATGTTGGATTCTCCTGCCAATAACCTGCAAAAACCTTGGCCCTTAACAATCTTTGCTGGCTTAATTTCTAAGTCATATTCTTGAAGCGCTGTGACCCAGTTTGCCCTTTTTTCACCCAGTTCTCTTTGGATTAATAGTTGCCTAACTGCAGGGAAAGGAACTATAACTTTTGTGTGGGTTTTCAAAAGGAAGGGTCTATAATGTTTGATCGCTTTAAATACAGCAAAGGCTTGTTTTTCTACTTCGGAGTAATTCAGTTCAGCACCCTAAAGATTTGAACTAAAAAATGAAATGGGTGCTTCCAAATTGTGATCGTTGAGCTGCGTGAGTACTGCGGCATAAGACGAGGTGGATGCGATAGTGTATAATGTAAAATGATTAGAAAAATTGGGAGTATTTAAGGTTGGGGCATTGATTATTGATTGCTTGATTAAATCAAACGCTTCTCTTTCTGCTGATCCCCACTTAAAGACTGAATTTTTCTTGATCATAGTTTGAAGTGGCAAAATAATTTGAGAAAAATCTGGAACAAATCTTTTAACAAAATTGATTTGGCCTAAAAATGACTGCATGGATTTCTTATTATGTGGGAAAGGGATTTCAGAGATTTCTTTGATCCGATCAGGATCAATATAAATGCCTTCTTTAGACACAATAAAGCCTAAGAGCTTTCCTTGGTCAAGAGCAAAGAAAGATTTTTTAGGGTTAAGAGAAATACCATATCTTTTGCAGCGTTGAAAGATTTGATTTAGATCATGCAAATGATTGGACCTCTCTTTAGAGAATACAGTAATATCATCTAGATAGACGACTACTGTTCTATTAATCAACCCTTTAAAAGCTATATCCATCGCTCTTTGGAATGTCGCTCCTGCATTAATAAGTCCGAAAGGCATTTTCTGATATGCATATGTTCCCCATTTTGTTCTGAATTTGGTTTTAAGCTGGTCATCAGGATGGACCAAAAGTTGGTTATACCCTGAGAAACCGTCTAGAAAGGACATTAATTCAGAGCCTGCTACTGATTGGAGTATTTGCTCCTTGGTAGGTAATGGGAAATTGTCTTTTAAGCTCGCTTTGTTCAAATTTCTGAAATCAATACAAATCCGAATGTCGCCATTTTTCTTTCTAACTGGCACCATATTGGAGACCCAGTTTGAGTGTCGAACTGGAAAAATAATCTTGGCTTTCAAAAGTTTGTTAAGTTCAGTTTTTATTTGACTCTCTAAGCTTGGATGTATTTTTCTTAACTTCTGCTGAATTGGTTTCTGATCGGGAAGCACTAGAATGGTATGCTGGATAATGGATGTATCATATGTCTTCAAATCATCATATTTCCAAGCAAAAACCTATTTATTTTTTCTTAACAGTTTAATGAATGCCTCTTTCTCTTCCAAGGAAAGTCCTAATCCTAAATTAATGTTTTGAGGAGTTTGCTCAGTGCCAAGATTTATCAACTCAAACCTTAGGGTAGAACTTTGGAGCTTTGTATTAGTCACAGGTTTAAACCTGTCTTTAATATCATAAAGATCCTCCAGCTTTACCACAGGTTTAGGGATTGCATTTTCCTGAGGTGTTTCTCTCATTTGAAAGTCATGCTCATTTTCCTCAATAATTTGATTATCATAGGATTTTTCAGAAGTTAAGAATTGTAAAATATCCTCATCATGGTTGAATACTCTCCAATTAGTGACATTATCAGGAATTGATGGCCTAAAAAGAAATTCTACTGAAAATCTATCCGGGCTATAGTCTTCAGAAGGTAGGAGCTTGGAAGCTACATTGGCTAGCAGGTCGGCCACCGAGTTTTGAGACCTAAGGATGGAGGAAATATTGAATGCCGAAAAGTGTGAGGTGAGTTCTTGTACTAGCGACTGATAATGTTTAAGATGATTTGAAAGACAATGAATTGTATTTCTCACATGTTTGATAATAATTTCAGAATCGCCGAATACTTTTAAATATTGCACTTTAAGGCCGATTGCTTTATACAGTCCTTGGACTAAGGCTTCATACTCGGCTGTATTGTTAGTGCATTCAAATTCTAGCCTATAGGACAGCATTGTTTTTTCTCCTTGTGGATTAACCAAAATAGATCCTGCTCCTGAGCCCTCACTAGACTTGGACCCATCGAAATATAACGACCAAAATAAAGAAGTATTAAGAATTTTATTTACAGTTTTCTCAATATCATTGAAACATCTAGATCTATCTGTTTGTGAAAAATTCTCAATCTGAGATGTAAAATGGTTCACTGAGAAAGGGGACGGCTGGGCAGTAAAGTTACCAAAGAATGACTCAGATGAATAATTCCTCAAAATGTTGTTATTAAATGCTACAGGTTGGTTTTCTTGCTCAAATTTAGTAACTATATGGGTCATATGTTTTTCTCGATCAATCCTTATTTGATTTGGCTTACCCTTATGGGGAAGCCACATATGTGACCAATCAGTAGAAATATACCCATGTAGTTTTTCAGACCAATCCCTACTCAATATTAAACTGTAAAATTCAGGTATATCGGCTATTAGGATATCAATCTTTTGTACTACTCTGGGATCAGCAGATAACCTGATAGTTACGGAATTAATCTCTCCCACAACCTGTAATTTGGTCCTGTCCAACTGTACAATATGAATAGCAGACTTCTGGGGTTCAATGTTCAGTTTGGAACAAACTGAAGCTGGCATTATGTTAGAAGATGCCCCTGAGTCAATCAAACAGTTGTGCAGGTTTCTGTTGTAGATCTCATAGGTTAGAAGGAAAGGTGGAGTATGAGAGTTTGATCTATCTCCAATCAAAACGGCATCGGTAGCTTCAACCATACCAGGAGGAGGTTTCCCTGAACCATTAGCAGCTTTAGCACTGGGAAGAGGTGAAGAAGGAACATAATTCAACTCTTTGAGAAGCAATTTCTGCTGATGTTTTACTTTACTAAGTTCAAACATAGTAATGTTTGCTTTAGTTTTCTTCATGTCATCAACAATATTGTAATCCATTGAATCGGATACCACTAACGTTTTAGATGTTGAAGGAGTATTAGAAGTTGAAGGTTGGTCTTGGGGAACTGCTGCAGGTGATTTCTTTGCAGGTATTTTTTCCTTTGTTGTAGCAGCACCTGCACTCCTTTTCTTTGACGTTGCCTGAACAGGTTCGGAAGTACTTTTACTCCTAGTAGTGACCGGGAACGCTTCTTCCTCATTATCGGTATCGGAATTGGGGAGTATAAAATCCCACATTCCATGACATTCAACTACTTCTTCTTCAGCATCAGTTGGTGAGATTGTTTCCTCTTCCTCTTCTTCTTGCTCTGAATCTGCATTAGATATGACATTTGGTGGCTTTGATTCAGTTTTCTTATAAGTCCTAAAGGATCTTTTGATTGAGGTTTCGGCTACCTGTTTTTTTATTTCAACCATTTCATTTGACAAAGTTTTTAGGACTTTTTGCAAACCCTCCATGTCATATCGGTCTCTTGGGGTTTTCTTCCTTGAGTCATCTTTAAAAGATACTTTTTTGGCTTTTCTGTCTTCCAGAGCAGCTTTCTTTTCTAGAGCATTAATATGTTTCTCCATAGCAAGTGCTTCTTTCATGTTTTTGGCTAAGGTAGGTTTCCCAGCCCTATCTACAAATATGGCTATATTAGCAGGTAGGGCGGTTATATACCATTCGCTTCGAATTTGTTCACTTGGTTTGGAGGCCGTCGGGATTTTATTCAGGAGTTTATTGAATCGAGCATTAATTTCCTTAATTGGTTCCCTATGCTCTATCCTAAGATTGGAGAGATCGTTTATTAACGTAGCCAAGGACCTATCATCTCTATATTTGGTAAGAAACTGCTCTTGGCAAGTGTTCCAACTGGTAATGGAACCAGAGGGTAAAGAAAAATACCAGGATCCTGCTGATCCTTGCAAGGTGTAAGGGAAAAGTCTAACAACAACATCTTGTTCTGTTACTCCTTTCAAGTTGACTGCCAACATGAAATTATTAATATGTTCCTCAGCCTGGGTCCCATCATCTGGGTTAAACTTGGGTAGCCATTTTTCAGGAGAATCTGGTAATACATGCAATGGTGCAGGCATGTTGACTGCACCAGGCCTGGTCCATGGATTTGCCATTGTAATAGCAGTAGTGGTTGATACTACTATTGGAATTCCAAATGTCTAGGAAGGAAATAATGTTGAGGAGTGAGCAGGTTGGGATGTTAAAGCTCCTAATCCGTGATGAACAACAATATGTAATGGGGGAGTGGATGGTTGACTTTGTAGAGGGGAAGATGAAATGGAGGATGTGGATGAAAGCTCTTCACTGTCAGATCCTTCAGTATATTTCTTCACCTTTTTCCTTTTGGGTAAAGGGAACTCAGTGGGTTCAATAACGAGTTTTTCGCTCTGAAGTCTGGTGAGAGGGTGAGGTAAATTGAACTGCGAAGTCGCACTGCTTTGTGATACCTCAGATTTCTGTGGTGAAATCGAGAAGCTCTAAAGTTTGTGGATAAGAGACTGGACTTCAGGGGATTCAAGACTTAATTGTTCTGGAGTATGATGGGTTTGAACAGTGGTAGTTGATTCCTCTTCTTCTTGTTTGGATACTGGAGAACCAGCATGCAATTGGGAAGTCCGAGGGGATACGGAAGGAGAATTACTCTTAGAATGGCTTGCAGATTTGGGTTTGCTTGCCATTCACAGTTGATATGCCCTCCTTCTAGTGCCAAAAATGTTGAAGGTTCGAAAATCGCTGCAACAACATTGGGGGATAACCACCCAGTCCGGACCTTAGTACAACTCCTTTTCCGTTTGGAATGGTGGCTCCGACTGGGGATAATGGGACCAGTTTCCCAACAATGAATAAGCGGGATGAATGGATAATTGATTGACTAATCTAATGATAGGCGAATAGCTAAATCTATCAGTAAAATAAAAGAGCTATTACTTATCCCGGGAACTATTGTACTTTGAAGTGTAGCGCTTGATGATCTGTGTCTATGGACAGGCATATAGATGACTCCATATAACAGACATGGACATAAATGCATTCAAGGATTACTTTTCTTAAATAGTTAAGCAAAAGCGATTAAAGCAATATTACTACACTTTTCATTTATATCATCGACACATATATGATTAAAAGAAAAGCACACCATAAACATCCAATAGTGGAAAGAATACAGAACTGCTGTTAACGCATATACATATATTCGATAATAGCAAAGATAATCAAATAACAATTCATACGAAAAGAATGAATTCAGACATAGATAAAAGTACCATATGAGCTACTAGACACTCCCAATATCAATCGCTACTTGAGATTCTTCCTTCAACGCAGAAACACTTTCAAACAAAGACAATAGTGCACAATTGCATAAAAGCTTCCTTGTCAAATTTAGAATCACTGGTCCAGTTTCATAAAAGAATAGGGCTGAAGCACAATAGTGCAACTTCAGTCTTTAAGTCAAGTACAAAACTTTACGACCCTTTCCAAAACAATGAAAGGGTCTATAAATACTTAATTAATCTAACTATCTACAAAACTGAAATCCTACTTAATTGGTATCAATTGATTTTGATCCTATTTTCTTCAGCAATCTGGCAGTCGGCAGCATGAATCATCAAGTAGGTTGTTTGCCTTTAAATCTGAGCTGACTTATCGCAAGCATCGGCTCCACTTCGGGTGGTCTGTTGAGGCGAGAGCTGAGCTGGGCGGCATAGGTGGCATCCTGAATATCGGGGATAATATACCCGATTGCATCCGTAAGGCACTTGAGGGTGGCTATCTGTGTATGGTTTTACCAAAAAGAACCAATAGGTGTCCCAGGTTAAACTGTTAATCCCAGCAATTAATCTTCCTTTTTCCTCTAGATCTGGATAACATGATTGCTCCAATGTTTTCATCGTTGTCAATTTTCCTGGTGTGCATTGGGAAATCATGTTTGATAAGTAGAGAGTGTTATTGACTAATTCAACTAAATTGCTTGAAGTTGATTTGCATCTTGAAACTGCCCTCTCTGCTTTGATTATTCTGTAAAGAGTATATCTTTACGTGACTCTAAGATTCTTGGTAAATTCGCTGCTTGTCCTTGATCAGTATCTTGCCAGTCGAGAAATGCAGCTATCGTTTCTTCAGCTTGATCCAATTCAGTCCTAGCCTTGTCTACTTTATTACTTATGTATGCCGTTAATTCACATAGTGGCTCTGCCTGGGCGATTTGTTGACATAGAAGCTTAATTTGGGCTATCAATGTAGTATTTATCTGTAGTGCTTCTGCTCTGAATTCAGCTACTTGTGGAACGCCCTTTGTCTTTTCAATCTGTGTTGATAGTTGAGCGATTTGCTCATCTTTTGATTTCAGCATTTTCTCATTCACTACCTTCAATTGGGCCAAGGCCTCTGACAATTCTTTCTGCTTTTGGATTGCGCTGTGGTCAATCCTTTGTTTTTCTGCCTACAATTGTTGAGTCAGTTGACTGTTTAATTGCTGTTGTGTCAACAATTGCTGCTCTGCCTGCTCCGCTTTCTGCTTTGCTTCAGTCAGTTGTGCCTGTAACAAGAAAATTTCTTGATCCTTTGTTTTCAGTAAAAGACTCACCTCCGATGCCTTATCTATTGTTGCTGCCGAATAGGCTCCAGCATATTGTGACAGTTTTGTCAGGTCATCGGAGGGGTCAAATTCCTCCTTCCAAACCACATTGCCCGTGACCGTCTGTTCTGGGAAAAGGGAAGGTTGATCGGGCCTTCTTCTCTTCCTCTGTCGTTTTACTACAACTTTATGTCTTGGGCTGTAGAAGACATCCAAGGGAGGAATCTCTTCTACCTGCAAAATGATTTGATCGGAGGGGTCCTTTGGTATTATCTCTACCTCTTTTGAAATGGGTGGGCCGCTGGTTCCACTTAGAACCTGTGGTGAAGTGGTTTCCTATGTGTCTGTTGCCTTTGAAGTTTCAGTGTCCTTTGAACATTCCAGACCACTGATAATGGAATCAAATTGCCGCCATTCCTGGAGCAATTTTGGGTCAATATGAGTATCCACGTTTACTTCAGTGGTGGTCTGTTTCTGCTCTTTCATCTGGGTCTCTTCCTACACTTTCTCCTGCTCTGTAGTCTGAGTTTCCTCCTGTGGCTTTTCTGGTTCTATTGGTGTAACCGGAGGCTTCTTTGACTATTGCCGTTCAGGCTCGCTTGTCGATGTTGTTGGGGTTGTTGCTAATAGATCTAGAGGCAGAGTTTGCAACCCCTGTTCTCTAAGTCTATTAAATTCAACCAACCCTTCATCTTGATATTTCATTTTGGCAAATGCCCTAACCTGCATTATTGACTCAGCGGAGGAGAACATGTCATCAAACATATCTTCTTTATGATGAAATTTTGACAATTTGGCCTGCTCTAGTGCATTATAGGCAACTTTGCTTGGATCAAATTGCCTATTAGGGAGAGTTGCTAGAGTTAATGATTTAATCTTTGTAGCTTATTTTTCTGCATGTTTGAGATCATGCAAGGTATAGACACCGCATCTCAAAGGAAAAGAGGGCCAGCCCTGCTTCTTATTTTTCTTGAGAGTCTGTGTAACACTCTCAGCAATGATCTGGTAAGCGATTTCCCTTGCCAACAGTTTATCAGGTATGTATAAAGGGAGGACATGAGGCTCGGCTTGGCTACCGAAAACTCTTATATAAGTGAACTTCTCCTCCCCGAACCATCTCCCTACTGCTATTAAGTCAATCCCAGCTTGGTAGGAAATCTTGGGAACAGGTTTATCAAAAATAGAATAATAAATAGGCAACATAAAGCCATTGCAGACTTGGTACAAATGGTGCTTATAAGAGGAGTTCCATAATTTCTGATGGTATATATGAATAGGCATGGGGTCTTGTGGCGTCCACCTCCAGCCGAGCATGGGAAATTCAGAATTAAAGCACAAGGTGTCTAAAATATAGGCACTGTAATAGAATGGGGGAATTATCCTTTCAGAGATGCGGGTCTTATTTCTAAACTCAAGAACAGTTGTGGCTAGTTTATCTGAGAGAATAGTGGCCCAATCCATTATTATACTATTGCATGCCGCTTCCATTAAGGGAACCATTTCTATAGTGAAATTAGAAGATTCGTGCAGTCCCCACAATCTAAACATCATTATTCCAGCGTAGCAATAAGGAGAAGCCAGGGAATCAACCGAGTACTTACCGGAAGATTCATGTTTGTGCTTTGCCGGATTTTGTATCCAATCCCGGATGGGTTCAGATTCAACTTCGTTCTCATTTCGGAATTTCTCCAGGAACACCTTATTGTATTTCTTCTCTGGGTCAGGCAAATGATACATTTGCCTTAAATCATCAGCCTTGAATGACCCGAAAATTCTCCCGTCTCTGGTGCTGAAGGTTCTATCCATGATTGGGATTTCCTCAATTTCCCACCGCACTACATCTGTATATGGAAGAATTTGTTCCCTAGCTGCTATCCGATGAAGGAAGGAGTTAGCTAAGTCTTTTAGAGTGCCATTAGATTTCCGAGTTGAATCTGCAGTAGCTTGTACTGTTGTCACTTCAAGTTCTTCGGCTTCAATCAAGTTGTAGGTACTTTGCCAAGTAGTTTTGCCGAGACCAGAACATGTAGTATCCGAAATCAATCCTTTCTTTTTGTTTGAGGGATCAGTGACAGCTTGTCCTATGGCTGGCGCAACGGAAGCGGCTGTGGTTTTCTTAGATTTCTTCCCCATTTTACTTGAGTTTTCTTCTTTGGATGAATTCTGCACAGAAGTGAAGATAAATGTAACACAGAGGAATGATAATGAAAATCCAATATGGTGAGATGTATTGATCAATGCGTGATGAGACAAAACTTTTACAATGGCCACGGATACAATCCATAGGAAGATTTTAGGACTTAAAATTTCATTAAATGGCCGTTTAAAACATGCCAATCCTTAAATGCCCATTATACCATTAATCGGCCGAATGATTCGTTTAAGCGTGTTATAGATGTTTTGGCGGTTGAGCGTAGGTGAATCATTGTTGGACAGATCAAGCTTTTAATATGAATTGATCGTAATATCCCTCCATTTTAACGGCTTTTTTGAAATCTGTGCTTTATCACAATCAGCCATCAGGGAAAGCTTAACCTCTTATATTGACACCTTTTGAAACCCCGATTGCCGATAGCGATATCGCATCGCATCGGGAGTATTGGCATTACATGAGACATGGATAGTATATCGCCGATTACCGATAGCGACATCGCATCGCATCGGGGGAATGGCCTGGGGGCGCTTTAAGAATGTGCATAGAGCATTGCCGATAACCGATAGTGATTTCGCATCGGCGGAAACCAATGTGCCATTTACTTATGTTCCTTATGTCATTGCAATATGCGATCGCTTTATCGCAATGATAAAATTTTGATTTATTTGATCAAAATGGGTTTTTCAAAAAGGTTTTTTATAATGTTTTCATTTGGTTTTTGAACCTTTTTGAATAATACAATATTGATACCAATCAAAATCTAAAGGGACCCATTTCATATGATAGTTTTGTGAATAATAATGATATGAAATGGGAGGTTGTTCTAGAGCACAACAACCGCATATTACTTAGAGGATCACAAATGGTGGCACGGTACAAATGGTCAAGTGCATGGTACAGGTATTGAAGTCAAAAGGAGAACTTTTCCGAAAAAAAGTAGATGATAATTGGGTGAAGTCATATGTAGGTGGCACAACCACCTGACTAGCAGGGGGAAGAACAGTCTTAGCACCCCAGGCAATTCAAAAGAGGTGCAAGACTATAAACTACTATGCTTGGGAGTTGCACAATGAAGGGGTTGCATGCAGAAGTGAAGTGTCACAAGGTCCGCGACAGTGCAGGGGTATCTACACTGCTGCACGGGTTGGTTAGAATGTGGCTACTATAGTCGCTATTCACAATGTGATAATTCATTTGAGACCAAATGGAGTGGGCGGTAGGAAGCTAGATAAATTTATGGGTAATATTGAGAAGCTTTGCCACTAAGGGAGAATTAATGAGGTGGATTTGGGGGGAATGGTCGAATTTGAATTCAAAAGACGCTATAAATTACAAAGGGCTTCCCAGCAAACAACACTTGGACAACTGAGAATTGAGCTCTCATGCACCTGAAATCTTCTAAATTGAGACCTGTTTTCCTAGATGAGAGTGTGGTTTGAGCACCTAACTACACAGTTGTGTGACTTCTAGACAAACACAATGGCAACCTCAGAAGAAGCTTGGTAAATCGAAGAAATGATCGCCGAAGAGGTCACATAGGCCATGATAGTAGGGGATGCCCTTGAGAGCATTGGGATAGTTGCAAAATCCCTAAATCATCACACATGCCCAGATCGAAGAAAGACAAACAGTCCATGATTCTAGTACGTGAGTGCCCGCGAAACCCACTGCACACCAAACTAATCATGGAGGAAAAAGGGAAACTCCTTAATCTAGAGACTGATGAGGAGGAAGAAGACTTGGCAGATATCATCATAGAAGAAAATGAAGATGAAGTCATGGGGGGAGAAACAGAGGGTGTGGCCCCTCTAACTAGGTTGCTTGCATATGTTCCTCTATGGAAAGGGAAGGCAAAGGTGCCCAAGCACCTAGATGAGAGTAAAATCCCTCTGTAGACTCCGCTACTGCCTAACGATATCATCTTCTAGGGAGCGCACTTCGGAAGTGTGCCGAGATTAAAATTCAAAGATTGGGATCTCGCTGACCATGAGAAATTCCCTCAACCGGTGACTATGAACCTCATGAAGCCAAAAAAAAACACACCGCGGTGGGGGTCATAGAGTTGGAGTCGTGCAAGTGGTTATGTGGCATTGAAAAGGCAGGGTTGTTGAACCTACTCTGGGTGCCACACTACCATCACGCCCCAGTAACTATCTTCATCATCAGGTAGCTACTCTGCCTAGTGCATGATGGGTGTTTATGGCTGCAAGAGCCCATCCCCATCACGGACCACCTGATACATAGAATCACCCAACTCCCATGTAAAGGAGAAGACCCCGTAGACATTTTAGAGGGAAAAAGCAGCGACTTAGCCATTGTGGAGGCTATGAAAAAGAAGTATAAGCTGGAGAAGAAGAAGTGGGGGTATGCAATATCCCGTATTAACAATGACACAATTAAGGGTGCAACTCAAATACTGGAGGGAAAGGTTATGCAGAAGTGCTGCGTGGATGAGGTGCCCACACTGGTGGTTGCACTTGTCGAGCAGTGTGTGAAGGGGGTCTAGTTTAAATGGTTTGAATATCTGTGCCATGATTTTTCGGAGAATTTCTGCGAGGCACAAGAATAGGGGAAAACCTTCCACTATTCATGACTTCTTCTGTCCATAGTGCTGGCGGCTGGGGAATTATCAGAGGATAGCCAGTTCCCCACAATTGCGAGGGATCTCCTAGAGGCCACGAAGTATGCTTCACTGTGGGCTACCAAAGACAAGTGTAGCATCCAAAATAGTAAAATATTGTGGGTGTTCATCGATATGAACATCAGAATGGGGATTAACAGCAAATCGTGGTTATCGCCCACTATCTACAACAACTTAAAAGGTTTCACAGAGTTTAAAGTGGGCTTTCATCAAATCTACCTCAAGCTGTGCAAGGACCATTCAAATAAATGGAACGAACTTCCATATATGGCCACAGATGATGTGATCTTTGACGTCCTCAAGACATGGCCACTAGAATGGCGTGCTCCAAACATCTTCGTAGTGGGAGCCAAGAAGTCTATTGTGTAGAGAAAGGAGGAGGAAAAATTGCACGTGGCACAGTTGGTGGAAAAGAGGAGAAAAGAGGCAGCAGCAACGAAGGCACAGGAGACACAGGATGCTTCGCAGATCACAACGGCACAACAGAAGGCTGTAGCAGAAGTGCAGTAGGTAGTAGAGAAGGAGCGTGAGGGCCAGAAGTCACCCTCACCTAAGCAGGAATAAGAGAAGGAGATAGAGATAGAGGAGGGTGGCATGGACCCATAATCAGCATCAACACAGTTGAAGCGCCAACGCCCAATAGAGCAGATGGGGTAGCGAAAGAGGGCAAAGGCGTCGAAGCTTCCTTTTGATCCAATCACCCTTACCGAAGGGGATCTACACGATATAGGTGAGACAGTGTGCAATGCCACCACAGAGGCCCTCCATCAGTTCACAGATGAGAACTAGATTGTGTTGGGGGCCCTCTGGTCACAGATTTAGGAGTTGCAAGTGCGCACTCCTCAGGCAGGTACACTCTCGACCAGCCTCGTAGTAGGGACAGCCGCTCATATGAACAATACAATAGTGTTGCCATAGGGGGCATTGGTTACAACAAATGAGTCTGACAGGCCTATGGTCAGTGCATTAAAAGGAATAGATCAACATGGTTGTGCTTCCCTAGGAAATGCTCTATCTTCTACACGATGGGATTACTGCAAAACTTTGGGCTAGGGAGAGCCGTGCACTATAGGTGTTGAGCAGGAAAAGGATTAAGATGGAGCAATTGAGCTCGCAATGTGATGAGGTTGTATCTTACAAAAGGTAGATGGTGCAGGTAATCGAAGAAGCCTTCCAGATGGTCCCTGAGTTGGTCATCCTAGCAAACGCACCCGCAGAGGCGTGCATCCATAGATTAGAAGTAGGGGTGTATGAGGTATGAGAAGAAATGGCTAAGGTTAAGCTAGAACTAAACCTCTAGATAGGAAAGCTGCGGTTGAAGGCACAACCTACAACTCCTCCAGGGGTAAGAGAACAGTGCACCAACACCATCAAAACAGGCATGGAGGAGATTCACAGTGCAATAAAGGACTACACCAAGATGTTGGAGGAATCTTTTGACATTCTCACTGCTCTACAGGAGGACCCAAGCATACAACGCTTGGAGATAGAGGCATGCGAGCTAAAACAATAGTATGATGACATAAAAGGGACTGCACAGACTGTGGTCCTTACACAGAGGCTGCACGAATGCAACAAGCCAAGGAACTTAAGGAGTAGGTAGACTTGGCACAACAAAAAGAAGAGGTTTTTAAGGTGCACATCCAACCATGGATAGATG
Organism: Pinus tabuliformis; assembly: GCA_031772625.1. Classification (NCBI taxonomy): domain Eukaryota; kingdom Viridiplantae; phylum Streptophyta; class Pinopsida; order Pinales; family Pinaceae; genus Pinus; species Pinus tabuliformis. The sequence goes on from CM062805.1 coordinate 577,619,348, forward strand.
AGGCCTTTGTCATCATAGAAACAATTGAAGGCAAGCTCCCAGAAATGCAGGGGACATAGGCATAACTGAAAGGAAGAAGTTTCATAGTTTCCGAACAGCGCATGCAGGAGATATAGCAAGCAGCGACTCAGTGCACTACTGACTTCACAACAGCCCAAGTAGAACTAGGAGGTCTCCATGCAAGTCATGATGTTTGTGTTGGGGGCCTGTTGGTTGTAAGATCCCCCAAGACAAGTTTTTGGGCTTAAAGCCCAACTTTTGACCAAGTCTAGTGTAAAGACTCCATTATTTTTGGGCGTGGAGCGCGAAGATTGTGAATGAGTCAAAGGGTTTTCCACCCTCAATTTGGTTATGTAATGTCAACTTAATAGATCTACCCATGTTCGCAGACCATGGGATTGTATAAATAGGGTGAGGCTCTAAGTTGCAAAGGAGGGAAAAGATATGAATCTAAGTTGAAGTATAGAGTTGAGTCTTTTGGGTCGTAGAGTAGGAGAAGGCTCTGCAGCTGAGTGCGCAGGGTGAGTCAAGTCTGTAACCGATTGAGGAAGTAATAAAAGAGAAGTTCCTTATCATTCTATGTATCTTGTCTTATTTATGCATTATAGTATATTGGGTATGAATTGCAAGTTCATTGTTTAATTGTTGCGCAAGCTTACATGAATGTGTTGAGTAAATAAATATAATATAAGTATCTATTTATGCGAAGCTAACTAACACTAATAAAAAGATAAGTAAGATCTGTGGTGTAGCTTTGGAATTAGTGTGGATTGTTGCCCCAGCAGCACAAAAGCACCACAGTCCCTCGTTAGGACTGTGCGAAGCTGACTTTAACAGATCAAAAAAGTATCTTAGGTCAGGAAAGTGTGTGAAGTGACCTGCGTGGCCAACCCTCATTTGGACTAAAGCAACACCTCAGACATCCCTATGATGTGGAAACTTGGCTCCAATGTCCCCCCATACTACTTCAGGTGAGACCTCAGTCTGCGCTCCATGGGCTATTGCTAAAAGGGCTAGTAGTACAGGGATTCATTTGGTTAATTAACTCCGAACCTAGGTCAAGCCTCATCAAGCCAACACTTTTGTAACAAATGGCAGTTGTATGTAGCATGCTTTCCAGCTATTTAACAAATCATGCACCACAAAGTAGGTGTCTTGCTAGGTCCTACTTGCACTTGCAGCCTTGACGATATTGGTCCTCCCTCATGAGATAATTTGCGAACACCAGGAAGTGGTCCTTGTCATGACCTTGACCCTTTCATTTTATGCACCACACCTCTTCACGCACTTCTGGTCAAGCTGTCCTATCTTGTTTCAAACTCTACATCTCAAGGCATAAATTATTCAGCTATGCATGGATCTGTTGAACTCCTAAGTTAAGATCCTACATTGGAGTCTCATGTAGTGTCATCGAAATCTCTAAGGCCTCTTACTATGTCGTTAGCTTCTACTGCGATAGTGCACTCCTTAAATGTTGTGTTAGCGACGCTACATACCACTTGCAGTGTTGCTTGTCCATCAGATTCATATTAGTTTCATGAATTGTACATTTCAACCTCTGATCCAGCTCCCAAGGAGTCTCGCCTGGTAGCATCATGGTTTCTTTGAATCCAATGATCCACTGTGCTTCAGACTTCGGCATACTAAATTCCTTATGTAGCCTAATTTGGATATCCGTGATTACTGCATTCGGATTATCATTTGAGTGCCTAATATACCATGTCAGCGCGCAATCCTACAGGGTGCGAACTAGTGTCACTTTCTTTATATTGTCATCTGTAACTCCTTGCACTTCAAATTGGTCCAGATCCTTATTTCCCAATCCCTTGGACACAGGCAACTTTACTGTGCTTTCCATATTGAATCGTGGTGTTGGTGGAGGTGGTACAGGTGGAGATGGAGGTGATGGCAGTGAAGCTATTCGCAGTGTGTGTGGGGGTGGTATTTGCAGAATTCTCTGCCTTATCAAATGGATCGCAGTTCGAAGAGAGACCTTCACGAGCTCTTCCTTGTCCCCTCGCGGTGGTGAAATTAAGGGGTTATTTTCTGGTCCCTTATTTCCTTCATTCCTATATGTGTTTCCACTTCGCGTAGCCCCGAAGATCAAGGTAATTGCATAACCCTCTTTTCGCACAATAGAATTTTAATCCAAATGTTGAGATACTTTACGTACTTACCTCGCAGTCTTTTGAGAAAACATCGCTCTACCTAACTATAGCTGACTAAGGTGTTGACCACAAACTCAGTAATGAATCCTCCTATAATCTGATTGAGCCAATGATCAACGACGTGCACGATCTTATCCTCCGATGCTTCCAACCTGCGTACTAACTCTAGGGTCCACACAATAGGACCGTTGAGTTTCAACCTTCCTCGGTTATCTGCTAGCTTCGATATCTGCTCTTATAGCTCAGTAGGGAATGATGCAAAGAATATTTCGTGGATATCTATATACAGCTAAGAGTCTAACCACTCTTCTTTTGACAGTCGCGGATTCCTATTCTCCTGCGCTACGAACTCATGAATTCCCCTGTCCAACCAACCTTCAATTTCTTTCTTAATTGGATTCCAATGATATGACATCAGACATCTATATGCAAATTCTAGCCATGGCAATGGAAACATTTATTGGCTTGATGGGGCCTAACCTAGGTTCGAAGTTAATTAGCCAAGCAAATCCCTACACTATTGGCCGTTTTAGCATCAGCCCATGAAGTGTGGACTGAAGTCTCACTCAAAGCAGTATGGGGGGATGCTAGAACCAAGTTTCTGCACCCTTAAGATGTTTGAGGTGTTGGTTTAGTACAACTATGCCTACCTTTTTGTGTAGGTTTTAACCCCGTACAAAAATTACTTGCATACGAATTCTAAAACACAAAAATAAACAATGCGAGAGCATAACACATAAAACACATATAAACATAGATTTCCCCCTGGATCCTAAAATCAAGACTACCAGCTTTATTTTTCATTATATTCCTTTCAATTTTATAATACATGTTTATACATGTCAAAGCATCCAATACCATGGACCGAAAACCATCACGTCCAAAAACATGTGCGAAAATCATTCACAAAACCATAGGTGGGTCTGCCCATCCTAACATAGGGTCCAAAACCAAAATTTTCTATGCCTAAAACCCCCTATGACCCCCCCCCCCCCCCCCCCACACAATCGGCACAATGAAGGGGGGCTTTTCCCCCCCTATAACCCTTTGGTTAACTACGTGGGCTAGTCATGGAAAGAATATAGCGCAACCCAAGATTCTCCCACTTGTTGTTTTCTTTCCACATGGGGCCACATGAGAGTTTAATTATGTTTCCAGCCCTGAAACACCCATTGTCTTTCTACACCAAGAGAGCTTCTCAAAGCTCATTGATTTTGTCAATGCATCTACAGTATTCTTCAAAGTGTCCACCTTTACCAGCAACACCTTTTTGTCTTCTATCATATCCCTCACAAAGTGATACTAAACATCAATGTGACTTGTCTTTGAATGATATGTAGGGTTCTTTGCCAAGAAAATTTCACTTTCCCTGTCACAGTCTATCCTTATAGCTTCTTTTACTAACCCAGTACTTGAACACAATCTCTGCAACCAAACTGCTTCCTTGCTTGCATGAGTGGTTGCCATGTATTCTGCCTTTGTAGTTGATAGTGCCACTACAGATTGTTTCTTACTCATCCCACTGACTACACCTCCAAATAGGTTAAACGCATACCCACTTGTAGATCTTCTCTTATCCATATCTCTAGCCCAGTCTGCATCAACAAAGTTGTGAATATCTAGCACTTTGTCCAATCCTGGTCTTCCTTGGTAGAACAAACCATAATCACTAGTGCCATGCAAATTCCTAAAAACCCGCTTCACTACTGTCCAATGCTCCTTCCCTGGTTTTGACATAAACCTGCTCAATACTCCCACGGCATGTGCAATGTATGGTCTAGTACAGACCATTGCATACAGCAGGATATTGACTGCACTTGCATATGGAACATAGTACATGTCCTCTTCCTCTTCTTGTGTCTTGGGACACTATTCAGCAAATAACCCCACACCTATAGGAATAGGAACCTTCACTAGTTTAATATCCAACATATTAAACCTCTGCAATATTGTCTCGACATACTTCTTCTAGTTTAACTCGAGCTTCCTCTTTGCCTGATCTCTTTTAATTTCCATGCCCAAAATATAGTTTACAGCACCAAGATATTTCATGTCGAATTTGGAGGACAATTAGGTCTTCAAATCCTGGATAATTTCTTTGTTATTTCCAACCAGCAACATATCATCCACATATAAGACCAAATAAATAACATGGTCACCAATTAATTTAAAATACACAGTGATCTACTATTCTTCTAGTGAAGCCAAGTCCCCATATAAATGTATCCAATTTCTGATACCACATCCTTGGTGACTATTTTAACCCATACAGAGACTTCTTTAACTTACATACCAGTTCTTTCTTAACCTTCACCGCAAAGCCTTCAGGTTGCTTCATGTAGATCTCCTCTTCCAGATCCCCATGAAGAAATGATGTCTTCACATCCATCTGTTCCACCTCAAAATCAAAAGCAGCAACAACAGATAAAAGTAACCTAATAGAAGTTACCTTGGCAACAGGAGAAAAAATATCACCAAAATCAATTCGCAACACCTGGGAATAACCTTTCACTACCAATCGAGCTTTGTATTTCTCCACTTTTTCTTCTGCATTTATCTTCTTTTTGAACACCCATTTGTTGCCAATGGGTTTCCTTCCAGCCGTCAACTCCGCTAGATCCCAAGCCTCATTTTTGTGCAAAGAAACCATTTCATCAACCTTGGCCTCTTCCCAGAGTTTTCCATCCTCTAAATCTACTCCTTCCTTCACAGTTCTAGGATCATCATCAGTAATAGATAAAGAAAAATTTGAATAGAAACAGATGTACTATATCTTTTTCGCTGCTTTCTTTCTCGAACTAATCTTCTCACACCTAGAGTTTGTGGCTCTTCATCTTCTGATTCCTCCTCTACTGTAGAGTCTAATTCTTCCTACTTAAGCTCAAACTCTACCTTCTCAGGTTCCTTTGGTTGGAAATCATTTTTAATAACATCTTTCACCTCTTTGAACACCATATCTTGGCTATACACAACCTTCCTTGTTACTGGGTTCCAAAGCTTATAACCCTTTAAACCATCCTTATACCCAATAAAGATGCACTTTTTAAATTTACTATCCAACTTGGTTCATTTCTCCTTTGGAACATGTACATATGCATCACATCCAAATACCCTTAGATGTGAAATAGAGGGTTTCTTACTAGTTTGTACCTCTTGTGGAGTCTTATCCTCCAACGCTGATGAAGGTGACCTATTGACCAGGTAACATACAGTATCCACCGCCTCTACCTAGAATTCCTATCCTAACCCGGCACCACTGAGTGTGCTTCTTGCCATTTCCATCAACATCTTGTTTATTCTTTTTGGAACTCCATTTTGCGGAGGTGTATATGGAGTAGTTTTTTGTCATGATATACCACACTTCATACAAAATTATTCAAATTCCTTGCTACAAAACTCTCCACCATTATCTATCCTCGGCACCTTTATCTTCTTCTCTATCTGATTTTCCATGAGAGACTTAAATTCTTTAATTCTATCAAAGACTTCAAATTTCTTCTTAAGGAAATATATCCATGTATTCCTTGAGAATTCATCTATAAATGATACATAGTACATAGACTTACCCAGTGATGGAACCTTCACAGGTCCAAACACATCACTATGCACAAGTTCTAATATCTGTTTCACCCTCTTACTACCGGAGGGGAAACTCACTCGATTCTGCTTCCCATATACAAAATTTTCACAAAAGTCAAAATCCAGAGAACTATTACTCATACCTTCTACCATACCTTTACCATGAAGTATTCGAAGGCACTTCTCTCCAATATTTCCAAGCCTTTGATGCCACAACATGGTCTTCTCTCCAGAGACCACTAGATTTTCTACTCCACTTTCAGGAACCACAAAACTCTTTCACTCATCAATAGCATTGCTACCTTGTATCTTGTACAGAGTTCCAATTCAAACTCCCCACATCAATACTAGTGCTCCTTGAACCATTTTGCAGGTATCCTTCTTGAACACTATTTTTACACCTGTATCATCCAGCTTGCGTATAGAAATCAGATTTCTCGCCAATGCAGGAATATGTAGAACACCTGGAAGTGTTCTAACCCTTCCACCTTGCAACTCCAACTTTAATTTTCCGTGACCAATGATTCTAGCCTTCCTATCATCCCCTAAGAAGACATCACCACCATCGTATTTCTCATACTCACAGAACCACTCTCTATGGGGAGTGAAGTGAAAGGATGCGCCTGAGTCAATCAACCATTCCTCATGATTTACATGTGTACTTGAAGAAGCCAAGTAGACATCCCCACCTTCAACTGAGGTGGTTTTCACCTTTGCAGAAGGAGCATCATCAGATTCCTTTCCTTTTTTAGGAGCTTTAGTTTTACAGTCCCTTTTGTAGTGCCCTTCCTTTCCGCATTTCTAGCACACCACCTTTATAGGTTTTCCTAGAGATTTAAATCTCCCTCTAGATTTAGATCTCCCACTCGATGACTTATTTTTGCTTCTGTTCTAGGACTGCCCTCGTACAGACAAGGCATCACCATTTTGGCTCTCCATATTTTTCTGTCTCATCTCCTCAGTCAGCAAGGACGAGAATATTTCATCAAAATGCAAGGTAGTTGCATTGCTACCTATTGCAATAACCAGACTATCCCACAAACTTGGTAGAGAAGACAAAAAATTGATGCACTTATCTTCATCTGAAATTTTAATATCAACATATGCTAACTCACTTACCACAATATTAAATGCATTCAGATGCTCTGTCACTGAGTCTCCATATTTCATCCTCAGGTTATACATCTTTTTCCACAGGAACAGTTTATTCACCAGAGACTTAGATTGGTACAAAGTCCCTAAATTGTCCCACAAATCCTTCATCGTAGCTTCCCCTGATACATTCAGCAATACTGAATCTGAGACACAATCGTATTATTCTCTTTTCCTTCCAATACATCTTCTTCCATTCTTCATCGGACACTTCGTTGGCTTAGTACCCTGATCTACCGCGATCCACTGTTCTTTATCCATCAACAGATCCTCCATCTTGAGTTTCCACAACTCAAAACTCTGACCATTAAATTTCTCTATCTCTATCTTTCCAATGCTCGCCATCTTCTTTCACCAACAGAATCGATCTCATAGATCTCCCATTGAACAGGGTCTACCGCAGGCCCGAGAGAAACCCCTCAGTAACAAAGGCATCCCCTTGAAGCCAAAACTGCTCCGATACCAAATGTAGGTTTTAGCCCCATATAGAACTTACCTGCATACGAATTCTAAAACACAAAAAAAAACAATGCGAGAGCATAACACATAAAACACATATACACAGAGATTTCCCCTGGATCTGAAAATGGGGACTACCAGCATGATTTTTCATTATATTCCTTTCAATTTTATAATACATATTTATACATGTTGAAGCATCCAATACCATGGATCGAAAAACCATCGCGTCCAATACCATGGACCGAAAACCATCGCGTCCAAAAATATGTGTGAAAATCATGCACAAAACCCCCATAAAGTGGGGTTATGGGTACGCCTCAAACCCCTTGTGACCCCCCCCCCCCCACTACACAATAGGCACAACGAAGGGGGGCTTCGCCCCCCCTCTAACCCCCCCAGTTAACTACGTGGGCTAGTCGTGGAAATAATATAACACAACCGAACATCAGGCAGGTCACTTCGCTCAGGTCACTTCATGCACTATTCTCACCTGTGATACCTTCGCGATCTGTTATAATCACCTTTTGCACAACCCTAAGCAACAACAAATATGCTTTCACATCTATGGCAACGATCTATGCTACTTCCCCAAACTACACCGCATACCTTACTTTTGTTCTTATCGATCTTAGTTAACTTCACGTAAATAGATATTTATCTAGTATTCACTTAATAAACACAATTATATATCTATATATATATATATATATATATATATATATATATATATATATATATATATATCTATATCTATATCTATATCTATATCTATATCTATATCTATATCTATATATCTATATATCTATATATATATATATATATATATATATATATATATACATACCTGCACCATATAAACAATAGAACTGCAATTCATACCCAATAAATTCAATGCATAAAATAGGAAATAAATACATAGAAATGATATAAAAATTATCTTTATTAATGCTCCAATTGTTATAGACTCGACTCGCCCTGCGCACTTAACTACAAACTACTAGGCCTCTGCACACTCAGTTGTAGAGCCTTCTCCTACTCTACGACCCAAAACTAGACTTTACACTTTAGCTATGATTCAACTCTTCATCTTGAGATCACTACTTAATTACTTAGAGCCTTGCTCTATTTATACAATCCCATGGTCCACGAACCATGGGTAGATCTCTATAGCTGACATTACAATACAAAATTGAGGGCGGACAACCCTATGACATTTTTACAAACTACCACTCCGTACCCACAAAATGCGGAGTCTTTAGATTGGAGTTACAATTTGTGACCAAAATCTGGGCTTTAAACCCCAAAACTTCCCTTGGGGAATCCTGCACCCAACAACAATCCAATTAGAATATCTTAGTGGAAGAATAATATGTGCATATAACATTTTCTTAATCTCTTTCTTAATAGTTGGTAGAATAACTATATTAATTCTTCTGAGTTTTTGCTGGTAGGGTTTTGCTTCATTCTTTAATGGGATCTTATGCTCAATGAGGGATTAAGATCGACATAAGACCAAACAAACAACTAGGGCCAAACTCCATGTGGGTCATATTATTTATGGTAGCTAATATTTTTATTAGGTCCCTCTCATTGAGAGGTATATGATTGATCTAAATATCATCCGATTTCGATAAGTAATTATGAAGTTATGAATTTATTTATGTTATGCACAAATTGTTAAGTCGGCCAACAACTTATGTAGGCTTAGAAGCCAAACAATCATGTCTATTCAACCTCTACATTTTACTATAAGTAGAAGAGGACTACAAGTTATTTCTACACACACTTGGATCTCTTCCTCTCTCTACTTGTCTTTAGGTTTTAGTAGGAGGAGAGATCCTAAGGAAAGGCTGGAACTGCCAGAAAAGCTAGAAATGCCGAAAAAGCCAAAAAAGATGGAACTACCGGAAAAGCCGAAAAAGATGGAACTACCGGAAAAGCCGAAAAAGATAGGAAATATGGAAAAGCCAGAACTACCAGAAAATGCAGAAACACTGGAAAAGCTAAAAATACTAGAAAAGCCAAAAAAGCTGGAAAATCTAGAAAAGACGGAAAAGCTGGAAAAGCGAGAAAAGCTGGAAAAGTTGGAAATACCAGAACTGTTAGAATTGCCGTAAAATCCGAAACTTCTGGAAAGGCCAAAACTATCGGGAACTGCCAAAACAGCCGGAGCATCTATCTGCGAAGGAAGGAAACATGATGTATGAGATCATGGGTAGCATAATAAGCAGCATGATGATATGAACATGGGCAACTTAATGATGCATGATGATATGAGTATGGGCAGCATGATGTATGAGATCATGGGCATCATAATAAGTAGCATGATGATATGAGCATGGGCAGCATAATAATTCATGATCATATGAGCATGGGTAGCATAATGATGAATGAGATCATGAGCATGGGTAGCTTGATGATGAATAGGACCATGGAAGATGCAGCATGATGAATAGCATGAGGATGAGAGTAGCTCAGTCATCAAGGTTCAATACATGTGACAGTACAGCAAGGTGTAACATGATAATGTGCAGCAAATAGACGAGATGCAACACTATGATAGGTGAACGAGTCACCTTAGGTAATTAGTTGAAGCAATATGTCTTCAAATAATCTCATGCTGATATCAAAAGTCAAAGTGATTGAATTCTATTGTAAATATACTATCTCTCTCACTTTCCCTGCTGAACTTTGAAGAACATAAATGAAGAATTGATCAAGGGTTTCCTCACATTGTGGGGTTTGTCCCTGGCTGGCACCACATCTTGTGTCCTCTTGTCTTGGCTTGTCTTCTGCGATTTATATTTATGTTCTATTTGTAGTTTACTTTATGCTGATGTGATTTCTAACATGGAAAAGAAATTGAAATAAATTGCTCTAGCATAGAACATACCTAAAATTAACATGGTATTAGAGCTGAGGTGAAGACAATGCCCAAGAAAGAGTGAAAGAGCAATCACCAAAGATAATAGGGACAAGACAAAAGGATCAGTGAATTCCACATCTCTCTTCTAAGTTCGCTAAGGGTGAAGTGGAAGAAGAGAATATTATCAAAATGGCACATCAGAAGATCACTTCATTGGGAAGTTCAGATCTAAGGGTGGAAGGAAAGGCAGATGCCTTAGTTGCAATTAGTTTGGCCATCATGCAAAGGAGTTTCCAAATAGCAGAGACACATCTCTTGATGAAGATATCAATAATTCGAGGGACATATTCAATGATCAGTCGAATGATAAGTAATGCAGGTCATCAAGGAATTGGTCGACTCTTTAAAGAAAGAAAGGAACCCTAGAATCTCTTTTATTTACCTGATCACAAGAAGAACCTGGCATCCATCTCGGAAATGGAAGTTTAAGGTTTCAGGGTGGCACTCATTGATGGAAAGGTACTTCTTTGAGAATAGATTTTTCAAAGATGTTTTAGAGTTCAGGGTTGTATCGAGTCCACTGGGGACCATGTCCATTGACTCATCACTGGAAGTCTATGAGTCAGATGGTGATCGGGATACCTAATTTCAAAAATAGCATGAAGGTACATGTTTGAGATGTACCAAAGGAAAATCTTACAAGGGGACCATTCCCCTCATGTAGCAGGTCCATAGGTTTGGAACAACCTGTGGAGTTTGAGATTCATGAACGGGAATCTCATGTATACAAGTGGAAGAAAGCCATTCATGGCTTGAAGCAAAACACCCCAGGCGTAGTATGAGAGGATTGATAGTTGTTTAGTGAAGTCAGGATTCACTAGGAGTGAAACCAATCCAAACCATTACCCGGAGGTTGTGGATGATAGACCTCTCATACTAGCACCTCATAAGGACGACCTATTTCTGACAGGTGCAGATCCTATCATTTGTGGAAGTAAGAGGGAGTTGGATTCTGAATGTGGAATGATAAACTATAAGCTTGTGACTACCTCGAGGATATTAACATTCAAAAGTTATATGGTAGTGATGTCAGACCAGATTTGTGAAATTCCTCTGAGTTTCATAAACTCAGTCATGTCGATGTTCTTGGTGAACTCCAGACATATGTTTTGCAGTTAGCATGGTGAGCTCATATTTGGTTGAGCCTCACTGGATTGGTGCCAAGAATCCTATGAGATACCTTCAGGGCATAATCTCTCATGGATTGAGATACACTGCTAGAAATATGAAAACTGCATGATTATTTGAATGTTCACTGGGTAGGCAGTGTGGAGGATCACTAGAGCACTTCTCAGTGCTGGTTCTGTTTGGATTCTACTTCGATATCATGGATGACTAGGAAGCAGAAATCAGTTGTTATAAGTACAACCAAGACCAGATACATAGCTACGAGTATGACCTCGTATGAAGTTGCTTGGTTGTGGGAACTCTTCACTGAGTACACATGATGAATACTACTATGATTCTCTATGACAAACAGAGGTGGGATTCGATTATTGAGGAATCTCATATTCAATGATTTCTCTAGCAGATATACATCAGATACAACCTTACTTGGGATATGGTAAGTCAATGAGTAAGGAGGCTCCATTGCACTGAGATGATGTATAGGTCGATACACTTTGTCAGAGCCCCAGGGAAAGATCAAATTTGTGATTTTCCCGAACAACTTGGAGTTTTCGAGAGATCCTTGTAAAAGGGAGCTGCACGTTGCGTACTTTGAGCTCTAAGAGATCTGGGGTCTTGTGGTTCTTATTGGAGCAATATACGACCAGAGGGTGACTTACCCTCCCCTGGTGGTGCGCATTGGGACAGGATGATTCGCTCTCCTGTGGACAAGATGATTCAATCTCATGTGGAAAAAATTATTGACTCTCTTGTGGGACAAGATGATTTGCTCTCTTCTAGGACAGGATGATTCGCTCTCCTATGGACAAGATGATTCACTCTCTTTTGGACAAGATGATTCACTCTCTTGTGGGAGAAGATGATTCGCTCTCTTGTGGGATAGGTTGATTTTCTCTCCTGTGCATAGGATGATTTAATCTCCTGTGAACAAGATGATTCGCTCTCTTGTGGGACAAGATGATTCGCTCTCTTGTGGGACAGGATGATTCACTCTCTTGTGTAGCAGGATGATTAATTCTCCTGTGAAGTCTAGATGATGTGTTTTCCATGATGATTAATTCTCCTGTGAGGTTTGGATGATGTGTTCTCCATGACGATTGTGTAGCAGGATGATTAATTCTCCTGTGAGGTCTGAATAATGTGTTCTCCATGACGATTGTGTAGCATGATGATTAGTTCTCCTGTGAGGTTTGGATGATGTGCTCTCCATGAGGATTGTGTAGCAGGATGATTAGTTCTTCTATGAGGCCTGGATGATGCGTTTTCCAGGTTGATTGTGTAGTAGGATGATTAGTTCTCCTGTGAGGACAAGATTGATTAAGTTCTCCTGTCGAAGCATCCTACCCATGCAGTCTGGGACTCATGGGAAGTACCTCTCATATGATCAATGAGCAGGAAAATGAGGATAGGGACCATAGTAGTATTGATGGATGCATCGTTGTATCTACCGTACTCCCTTTGCTAGGATGACCTTCATTAATCTAGGATCAAAGATACTGGTCTAGGACCAGTGGTAAGAGTTGTACCCACTATGACACTGACTTCGGGTCGGTTGAGGACTAGTCTGGGACCAGTGGTACATACACTGATACTGACTTCAATTCAGTAGAGTACTGGTCTAGGACTAGTGGTAGGAGTTATACCTACTACAAAATTGACTTTGGGTAAGTTGAGGACTGGTCTGGGACCAGTGGTACACACTCTGAGACTGACTTCGGGTCAGTGCAAAATGGTATGACACATTCTCGATCAATTCTTCTTCTTCATGGTTCAAAAAAGCTAAGTTGAGCAGAGCAAAGTCAGTAGAACTGAGTAGAGCAAAGAAAAGCTAGCAGAGTTGAGTAGAGCAGAGCAGAGCCAGCAGAGCTGAGAAGAGCAGAGCAGAGCCAGTAGAGCTGAGCTGAGCAGAGCAGAGCCAGCATAGCAGACTAGAGCCAGTAGAGCAGAGCAGAGCTGAGCGAAGCAGAGCAGAGCCAGTAGAGTAGAGCAGAGCTGAGTAGAGATGAGCAGAGCAATGTAGGGCACTGATGGCAGAGATAGTATAGTTGGACATATGGATCAATAGATGGAGTTATCCCTAGTTGAGAGGGAGTGTTAAAATTTGCAACTAGGGCCAAAATCCATGTGGGTCATATTATTTATGGTAGCTGATATTTTTATTGGATCCCTCTCATTGAGAGGTGTAGGATTTATCTAAAGATCATCCAATTCTGATATGTATTTATGAAGTTGTGAATTTATTTATGTTATGGACAAATTGCTAAGTCGGCCAACAACTTATGTAGGCTCAGAAGCCCCACAATCATGTGTATTCAACCTCTACGTTTTAGTGTAAATTGAAGAGGACTTCAAGTCATTTCTACACACACTTGGATCTCTTCCTCTCTCTACTTGTCTTTGGGTTTTAGTAGGAGGATAGATCCCAAGGAAAAGCCAGAACTTCTAGAAAAGCCAGAAAATCTGGAACTGCCAGAAAAGCTAGAAAAGCCGGAACTACTGGAACTGCCAGAAAAGCTGGAAAATCCAGAACTACCAGAAAAGCTGGAAATGCCAGAAAAGCCAAAAATACCAGAAAATCCAGAAAAGCTGGAAAATCCAGAAGAGCTAGAAAAGCCGTAAAAGACGGAAAAGCTAGAAAAGCCAGAAATGTTGGAACTGTTGAAACTGTCGAAAACACCGGAACCACCAGAAAAGCCAGAACTACCAAGAACTACCGAAACAACTAAAGCATTTGTCTCTAAAGGAAGGAGACATGATGTATGAGATCATGGGCAACATAATAAGCACCATGATGATATGAGCATGGGTAGTTTAATGATGCATGATGATATGAGTATGGGCAGCATGATATATGAGATCATGGGCAGCATAATAAATAACATGATGATATGAGCATGGGTAGCATAATAATGCATGATGATATGAGCATGGGCAGCATAATGATGAATGAGATCATGAACCTGGGCAACTTGATGATGAATAATACCATGGAAGATGCAGCATGATGAGCAGCATGAAGATGAGAGCAGCTCAGTCATCAAGGTTCAACACATGTGACAGTACAACAAGGTGTCACATAGTAATGTGCAGCAAATAGACGAGATGCAACACTATGATAGGTTAATGAGTCACCTTAGAGAATCAGTTGAAGCAATATGTCTTCAACTGATCTCATGCCGATATCAAAAGTCAAAGTGATTGACTTTTATTGTAAATGTATTATCTCTCTCACTTTCTCTACTAAAGTTTGAAGAACATAAAAGAAGAATTTATCAAGGGTTTCCCCACGTTGTGGGGTTTGTCCCTGGCTAGCACCCTCTTGTCTTGGCTTGTCTTCTGTGATTTATATTTATGTTGTATCTATAGTTTATTTTATGCTGATGTGATTGGTAATGTGGAAAAGAAATTGAAATAAATTTCTCTAGCATAGAACATACCTAAAATTAACAAAAATATTTGTATTTTTTAAGTAACTTAAGATATTCATTTTTAACTTCTGGGGCTAAAGATGTAGAGATTTTTATATTTTGCACTTGTTCTTGGGTTCCAATATTGATTTATTCAATGTCATCTTCAAGAGAAATAGATGGAGGGTTTCGAGGGACATCATTATAATCGAATAATTTCTCTAAAGGAATTAACCCTTTAGGAATAAAGTTGTTTGATAAGTGTATGATGTCATGGTTTGCAATCTCGGAGTTTAGTTTTGGATCATTATTATCTTGAGGATTACCCATGTCAAGATTGTCTTCATCAATTTGCGAAAGAGAAAATTCACCTACAACTTGAAGAAAATATTTTAGTTTTTCATCATTCTCAAACACCTGCCAATGCTTTTGGTTATCTGGTATGGATGGCCTGTATTTGACCTGGATTTGGTATAACATTTGTGTTTGATCAGGAACCTTAAAAGATCTTGCTGAGACATCTGAATAATCTACATGTATGTTTTCATTTCTAGGGACATAAGTTATGCTGAAGGCATTAAAGGAATTTTCAATGGAATCGCCAATCTAATTTCAATAAGACCTAAGTCTAGGATGCTTTGTTTGGAAAATATTACTAACCTATTTGACAATGAGTTCAGAGGTAGTGAAAACACTTAGTTTGTGTGCCTTTAAACTCTTGGCTAACTGCATTCCTAGAAGGAAAGCCTCATATTCTTCTACATTGTTGGTAACTTCAAAATAAAGTTTACATGATTATGTAATGTTTTTTTTCTCATGAGACTAATACTACTCCAACCCTTACTCCATCCTTTATATGAGAACCATCAAAGAACAACTTCCACACTTCCGTTTGATTTCATATCCGGTTTTCAACTACGTCTTCAATTTTTACTTGAGATTCATGTCTTTGATTTGAAGAGAGCTGAAAGTAGCCAAAATCGTGATCAATAGCATAGATGGGGTGGTACTTTCGTTGATCTATTTTACATACAGTGTGCACAAATCTAACTTCTCTATACAACTTTTGTGGCTAGAAACAACCCCCCTTCTTATTTAGTTTTATCACTAATACTAAATAAGTGGGGACCCTTATTCAAAAATTTAAAAAATTAATTAGTGCTCGTATTTCCTTTTTCAATAATACTTACTATCATCAACTTAGGATAATACCCTCGAAAAATCTAAAAATACTTAAGTTTTATGATAATTTAGAATAAAATCACTCCTTAAAGAGCGTCGCATTGCAAAAAGGTAACGGATGCCTTCCTACAAGCGGAATCTTAAAGTTGCGAAATCGCGATGTGAAATCACACATCGAAAGACCCTCATCGCATCACATGCCTCGAATATCATTTAAAGCTAGAATGCCTCAAACCACTGATATGTGATAGCAAATTTCGAAAATTGCATTTCGCAAAAAACACATTGACGAATGATTGTCATGCGCAACGAATTTGTGATATTGCAAAGCAAATCGCAAAATCGCCTCATCGCAGATCTACACGGCTCACCGGTCAAAAAAATGATTTTTCGATAAATTGATGCCCAGTTACGCATGTTAATGTTAATTAATAAGTTAGTTGGAAATCATTAATGAAATATGGTTTTGGTCTAATCGAGGATCCATTTCACGTAAGGTGGTATATTTTATATGTTTTCAGCATTTAAAGCTTTCGCATCACCTTTTTCTTATCATTATTCTCACCTAATTTGTAAACTTCAGGAGCAAAGAGTAGAGAAGTATACATTACAGTGTTCAGAATATCATGGGAAAGAAGGGTAAAGCTCTGATTTCTGAGGATAAAGAAATGACGCCCTTGTACACATACACCACCTGTAACAAAGATGCCAGTATTACTACTTGGGAAGGCATGTATAGTCTACTCGAGGAAGAAAATCCAAAAATGACGGAGGTTACAGCTACTACAAGCTCACATGGGTCTTCTGAGGCATCAATTATAGAGCTATCATGTTCGTTCTCACACCAAATAGTGGCGAGGCCTAAAAATTTTCCATATACAGACATGGTCGAATGGGTACTAGATAATGTTGATATCACATATAGAGAATTTAAAGCTCAGAACTACGAACTCACAGAGTCGTCATTTTCACAAAACTCAAGCTTTATATCCTCTAACAAAAATCACACAAGAGGCTAAAATTGCACCAGGGAAACCTAGAGCGAGAAACATAGGCAGTTTCCAATGCGCCAGGCAAAACCCCTCGAGATGGAAAGCCTCTAATCGCTCAGTTGCCTGTAAGCCCGAAAACTTGTAGAAAAAAAAGTGCTAAAGGCAAAAGGCAAAACTTGAATTCTAAAACCAGTGGTATTTATCAGGGATATACTCAAGTGTTATGTAAATATCTACCAAATTTACAACATCTACATACAAGCTGGAGACAGAAGGCTTAAGAAAGGGCAGAATCCATCAACAGGTTAAACAAGTTAAATTGGGATTCTTACTAGACGTACTTGGTAAAACCACACAGCCAGTGCATGACTCTAAAATGTATCATTAATTCTGCCGAGAAGATGGTGCCAGCTCTTGCCAATTCTGTTTTCGTTGGACAGCTAAAGTTAGATATTGGCGAGCCAACTCTCCTCAAGCAAATGTTGAATGCTTGCAACTACAAGGAGCAGATACATAGATAGTTAGTTGTCAGTTTTAGTTTTAGATTTAGTTTTAGTTTTAATTTTTCTTTATTTTTGCCTAAAATGAGGACGGTCATTTAAATCGCATCCTACATTTTTTTAATAAATTATTTTTAGATTTAGCTAGTATTATTTAAACCCTTCTCGTGCATTTAGAGAAGGTTCCTGAAATTTGTCAAAAACTTGTCCTGAGAACATGCACTATTTCACCCTCCGAGAAGGTTTTGATGAATGGATGGAACAGGATTTATTGATATCTATGTTTAATATCTACTACTGATGTTGCACTTTTGTACTCTTAGTGGATGTTGGATTAAGAATAGATAAATCATTATTGCTTGAAGCTCATGAGTACAACTAGTTATAAATGGTACTTTTATCTCTTAACTATTTCTTCCTATGTGTTAGAGTGATATTCATGTTCAGTTATTTATATATGAATGCGTGAATGCTTGAGTTATCATTTGGCACTTTTTTAAGGTGATAGCTATTTATTTATGCTTAATATATGAGTAGCTTATCATGCAATATGTTTTTCACAATTGTTTCATCTAACTTTTTATACGAAATGGTTTATCTTTATTGAATTATTTTCTCATAGCAATTAAATGATCTTTATTACCAATTGTTATTTGAAATCATTTTAGATCGCATAACGGAAAGATTACATCTCGGGTTAATTTAGAATTCGATATTTCAGTTTATTAGAATACAATTACATGTTGTTAGATTAGATTTAGAATAAAAGCATTTTACTTAGGAATTATTAGAGAGGAAATATCAATTCTCAACACACACACACACACATATATTGGGAAACTGGTCCCATATCCCCAGTCAGACCCACTATACCAAACAGAAAAGGAGCTGCTAACCAAGGTCTGGACCGGGTGGGTATCCCCCTTGTTGTAGACCTAATTTTTGGGGCTTCAACATATCTGGTGCTAGAAGGAGGGCCCCGAACTGTGAATGGAAAGTAAATCTAAATCTAAATACCATTCTGAGAGTAAATCACCCTCACCATCTCACCTGACTTTCCATCACACTTAGAATATTTAAACCTTGAGCAAGAAGTCGAAAGAACAACAACCACTGCCACAAACCCGAATATTTCAGAGAAATCTACTATTGAATCTCCTAAAGTTGAATCTTTGATCCATAAACTTCAACGATTTTCTATATCACCTCAAAGATCTGATAAATCTCAAGGCAGTGTGACTTCGTAATATAACCCTACTCACCCTCTTACTAGATTAAAGAGCGAAAAGTTTGGTATCGAGCCAACTGAGTTACCTCTACCTACAAGGAAGAGAGAAAGGAAATCACCTAAAGGGTCTAATAGCGAGACTCTTTTGTCATCATCATCCATCTCAACCTCTCCACCGTGAAGTCAACCATCCACCCCCCCACTTCAGGTTATTTTCCACCAATCCACTGGAAATTCCACATCTCGTTCTCAATCCTCTGGAACTATAATATCCTCATCTTCCGAATCGTAAGGATCATCTTCTACGCTTTCATCTATTAGTAGTTTAGCGATGGCCCAATCTCCATGCAATAACCCAGGGGCAGTCTTAATGCCTGCATCCTTGAGTCAAATACCAGCTCATCCTGAAAAATGGTTACCGATGTTTGACCCTGAAGCAGGCATGCTAGCAGAAGAACATTTAAACAACTTTATGTTATCTATAAATCTCAATGGAGTTACTAATGAAGATGTTGTCATCTGAATTTTTCCTTACACTTTTCAAGCAACAACTGGATCATGGTGTTTCTCATTACCATCTGGATCTATCACTAGTTGGGATATTTTCCAAGAACAATTCTTGACTAAATTCGGTGATGACAGGTCTACTGAAAAATTGATCAATGACCTGTCTAGCCTTAGGGCTGAGTCAAAAGAACCTATAAAATATTTTAATTCGTGTTTCAATAAACTGTTGAACAAAATTCCTACTGCTTCCAAGCGTAGCGAAGAAGTCCGAAGTGAATGGTACATTTCTGCTTTACCATCAAACATAGCAATTTTCGTTGATAGGGCTAATAAAACAACCTTAGCTGACAATATGAAGGAAGCAATAGTGGTAGAGAAATGTATCATAGTCCTAGAAAAGAAAAATGTTGCTGATGAACGAAAATCTAAGAAGGTTACTTTTAAAGAATATCCCAGGAAAAAACAATCGAAAGATACATTCAATTTAGAAGGATTGCAGAAAGTTTTGAAAACCATGTCTAACAAAATGGTTGACATTAAGAAACAAGTAGTAGAGACTTCTTCTAAAAAGCCTTACAAACCTTATAGAAGAAATCCTTCAACTGATTCAAAGCCTCCCAATGCTATTACAAATGTTGAATCAGAAGAAGAAGAAGAGGAAATTTCTATCAAAGAACCTACCGATGAAGAAGAAGTTGTAGAAGTACAAGGTATGTGGGATTTCATCCTCCTAGATGAAGAGGATCAAGAGGCATCGCTAGTTAGTACTCGAAGTAGAAATCAACTCGATCCTCCTCAAACTACTCCTAAGCCAAAGAGTGCAAGCTCAATACCTAAGGATAAAGTCGCAATAAAGAAGACATCACCCAAAGCGACTCAAACAAGCCCAATCCAAACAGATTCACCAACTCCATCTAAAACATTGATTGTTTCAGATGAAATGGAGTATAATATCATAGAAGACATGAAGAAGACTAGGGCTAACATCACATTTTATGAATTGATCAAGTTAAAACATCAGCAAAAGGTACTTTTGAAAGAGTTACATGCAGTACCAGTTGCACCTCTGGTCATCGCTGTAATCTCGCAAGCTTCTCATGAGATGGGAAGACCTCCAACTAATGTGATTAATAAATTTGATCCAAATGATATCGCTTTAATTAGAGGAAGGTGAAGATCTCATACTCCCCCATTTCTTCTTACTTACGAAGTTTTCAACAGAAATTTGCATAATTGTTTAGTTGATTCTGGAGCTTCATCTAATATCTTACCTAAATCAATATGTGAAAAGTTGAACATTCAACCTCAGAAATCTGTAGTGCGCGTAGTTCAGCTGGATCGGTCGCAAGTTGAAGTGATCAATGAACTAAATCAGGTTACCATAAGGCTGTCATCTAATCCAAAGGTATGTCAAGTTATCGACATTTTAGCTGCAGATATTCCAGAATTTTATGGATTAATTCTTAGCTGAGATAGGTCTAAAAAGCTTCATGGATACTTTGCAACTAATTGGTCGCATATGTGGCTCCCTTACAATGGTAACCAAATCAGATAAAGGTTGAGTGAGAAAGACATCAGAAATACATAGTAACAGAATTGGAAGGAGAAAATGAACCAGTAACATACAGCAACAATATTATTGGCAACTATTGTAATGATTCTTTCTTAGGAAATTTTAATGCTCATACTTCACCTTACTTAAAACATTCTGTTTTATCTCAAGTAGAAATTTTTTCTCAAACATATAGCTCTAAATGTATTAATTTTATAGATAGTCCTGTAAATAAATCTTTATTTTGGAAGTTCTTCTTTAACGGTTCTAAGTCTAACGAAGGAGTAGGAGAAAGATGCATACTAATCAGCCCAGAGGGAAACAAAACTATGCTTACTTGTAGACTCGAATTCGATTACACTAATAACACTGCAGAATACAAGGCTTTAGTCCAAGGATTATACAAAGCAATCAGATTAGACATCAAATATCTACAAGTTTTCGGAGATTCTGAAATTGTAATCAGACAGGTACGAAATACTATGCATTGTCTATCAGGTCATTTAAAGAATTACCAATCTTTAGTACAAGATCTGACTGAAAATTTTATAGCATTCAATATTTCATCAATTCCCAGACTCCATAATGCTAGTGCTGACCTCTTGGCAAACATAACTTCCAAGCTCATTCCCTCGGAAGACTATAGCCCTGACAGATTTTCAATCGAATTAATATTTAGACCCTCGATTCCTAATAACATTACCAATTGGAGAATTTTCAATGATGATCCCGATATTGTAAGTTTCATCACATCAAAGGGATCATACACTAATCAGATAATTGATGAGGACCAACATGACAAACAATTGCAACAAGATAGCATTAATAATGCTATGCCAAAATCAGAAGTCAAATTAGAAGACATATATGATTTGAAATATCGATTCAAAAGGTCTATGAATTCAAAAATTCAAAGTTCAACTCTGAACTATGAATTAGTAAATCTAGGATCTGATACCAAGCCGCAAAATATCAACCTAGGTCTTGGCCTAACCCCTGAAGGAAAATTAGCGTATGTTCGTCTCTTGAAACAATACAAAAGTGTCTTTGCTTGGAACTATGATGAACTTAAGACTTACAACACTTCCATCATCCAACATACTATCCCAATGATAAACGATGAAAAACTTGTCCAGCAAAAGCTGAGAATGATCCATCCTAATCTAGAAAACCAAATCAAATCTGAACTCAATAAATTATTGAAAGCCAAAATCATTTTTCCTATTCGACATTCTAAATGGGTTTCCAATATGGTTCCCGTAAGAAAGAAGAACAAAGACATTAGAATCTACATTGACTTTCAAAATCTTAATAAAGCCTGCCAAAAAGATAATTTTCCTTTGCAGCCTATGGAGCAAATATTATAGGCAGTTGCAGGGTCAGAATTAATGTCTTTCTTGGATGGTTTCTCAGGCTACAACCAAGTTTTGGTCCATCCCAATGATCAATTAAAGACCATGTTTAGAACCAAATGGGGTACTTATGCATTTCAAAAGATGCCTTTCGGTCTGATCAACGTTGGCGTGACTTTTCAAAGGGCCATGGACATCACATTTAAGGGATTAGTAAACAAATCAGTAGTAATCTACTTGCATGATATAATTGTATACTCTAAGAAGCGAGGCAATCATCTCAGAGATTTAAAATAGATCTTCCAATGTTGTCAAAGGTATGGAATTTCACTTAACCCAAAAAGTCCTTTTTTGCATTAAGTGAAGGAAAACTTCTTGGATTTAGAGTGTCAAAATCTAGAATCCATATTGATCCCGACAGAATCAAGGAAATTTCCAAAATACCTTTTTCTCACAACAAGAACACTATGCAATCCTTCCTCGGCCAGATTAATCTTTTTAAGAGATTTGTTCTAGATTTTTCAAGGATTGTATCTCCCTTACAAGCAATGATTAAAAATAATTCGATCTTCAAATCGGGCCAAGACGAATACAAAGCATTCAACGTGATTAAACAAGCGATTGTTAACGCTCCATCTTTAGAAACTCCAAATTTTTTCGATCCTTTCATTTTATACACATTTGCCTCTGATAGATCATATGTTGTGATACTCACTGAAGCAAATCAAGACAAGGCAAAAGCCTCAATTTATTTTTTCAGTTCAAATCTACAAGGGGCTGAATTAAATTATTCAGATGTCGAGAAACAAGCTTATGCTGTTTTCAAAGTGATTAAATATTTCAGACCCTTTCTACTTAAAACCCATACAAAAATCATAGTACCATTTCTAGTGGTAAGAAATCTCTTGGTACAGAAAGATGTGGGTGAGAAAAGAGCCAATTGGGTTACTGTCTTACAAGAATACAACATTGAAATTAAACCAACAAGTATTGTAAAAGGACAAGGCTTTTGCAAAATGTTGGTTGGAGCATCGCTTATTTCCGAAATACCATCTGCAAAGATACAAATGTACGAGGTAAGCTTAAACGATGTTGAATCATTATACGCTGATATCATATTTTATCTAAAGAATAGATATGCTCCTTCAAACCTCGATTATACAAAGAAAAGAGCTCTAAGGTTGAAGGCTAAGCAATATCAGCTTGTGAACGATGTAATTTTTAGGATGAATTATGATTTTGTTCTCCTTAGATATCTTGAGAAATCTGAAGATGAAAAGGTGTTGCAGGAACTCCACGATGGACCAGTGGGTGGACATTATAATGGAGATGCTACAACACATAAAATCTTGTGCACAGGCTATTACTGGCCTACACTATTCAAAGACGCACATAGCTATGTAAGGAAATGTCAAGTTTGTCAAATTGTTGGAGGAAGACAAAAGAAACCATCATTGCCTTTGCAACCAGTCAATATTGAGCAACCTTTTGAGCAATGGGGATTGGATATAATATGTGAGATCATTCCTCACTCTTCTAAACAACCAGGGAAAATTTTAAGAACCCCCCCAAATTTACATGTATAATAAATGGGCAAATCTCCATGGTATATAGGAAAAATGGAAGGCGATTTTATCAATAATATGATATGTATATATAATTTTTTGCCGAATCTCTCACTAGGCATGGCGAATATTTTACTCAATTATAAAATCTTGTGTTTATTGAATACACAAATGAAATCATTGCATTTCTTTAAAATATCTTTTGAAATCAAAATTACCGAAATTACATATCGATAACCTAGTGGGTGTAGGATAAAATTCACCTGTGCCATTCACATAAAGCATGAGAAAGAAACCTAATACTATATATAAAACCAAGAAAAAATCAAATTCATCACTTCTAGGGACCTCGTAACCACCCTGCCAATACACAAGTATGTTCCTGTTTGCAATTAGAAAAATTACCCAAATTACAATCTGTTTACTCCATCATATGTTGGAAAGTTATAGAAGGATGACTAGTGCAATCAATCCATTCCTTTTAGCCCTGGATTTGTTTCAGTTTAAAATACAAATATACTTGTCCAATGTCTATGCTTTAACCATTCACCTTAAGATGTTTTTACAATATAATTTCCTAAGTCTATTTAATATCTTCATTATCATAAAAACCAACCTATATCCATCTTAACTCCACATCTAGCACTCTTAGGGGGATGAAATCTATTTATCCCTTTGAGCACTTGGTAGACCCAAAATTAAGATGGATCTAAGATGATAGAATTTCCCCTTTAAATAGTCTATGCTCACATGAACACCATGTTATTACCATGGGTCAATACCATGGGTTATCATAAACTTGGAGCTTAAAAATTATATTAGTAATTTATAAAAATTAATAAAATTAATAGTTTATTTTTATTTTATTTTTTATTTTAACCAAGCTAAAATGTCGAAAATACATTAAATTACAACATCCATTTTTGCTCTTGCTCGGATCAAATATTTTTTCACTCTATGCTAGTTTGCATATCATGATATTTGATACCTCTCGGGGGTTAGTAGATCCAGAATAAAGATGGATCTATGTTGGTTTAATTCCCCCATTTAAATAGGCTACATTATAGGTGAATACCATGGGTCGATACCATGTGCCATTTTGGTGAATACCATGGGTCAATACCATGTGTCATTTTTATTTTTGTTAATACTAATATTAGGGTTAATAATGTTTTTTTTGCATGGTATTAATAACAATCTAGTCCATGGTATTTGTCCCATAGTATTTTTCCCATAGGATTCACCTAAATATAATGCATTTTTTGAGTGTTTGTAAATATAAGGTGACTTATGGAGTAAATATAAAAAATGTTTTATTTATTTACCATACCTCTCATTTATTTATATTTTTATTAATTCACCATACCTCTTTCATAAATATGGTATTTGGCCCTTTGGCCCATAGGATTCACTTAAATAAAACCTATTCTTGAAAATGGGCGAATGGATTCACTTAAATAAAACCTATTCTTGAAAATGGGCGAATGGAAGGTTGTAACTCCTAATTTCAAGGGCTAAATTTACCTTTTTTATCCTCTCCTTTAAAATAAGGTGGCCTATTTGAGGTGATTTGTAAAAATGTACTATGATACAAAATATTCGCCCACTAAAAATTTAAAACCCCTTAATTTCGCCAAAGGGTGAACATTCGCCCCTAAAATTTTCTATGTAAACAACATAGGTATGTCCTTGCAGCTACAAATTATTTTACTAAATGGGTAGAAGCCATTCCTCTCAAAACAGCTAATGCTGAAAACATTATTGATTTCATAGATCAGTTCATAATCACCAGGTTTGGTTTACCCTCTGCTTTAATGTTTGATAATGCATCGTATTTTTCTAGCAATGCTATGATTGAATTTGCACTCAAAAGAGTTTTTAAACTTAAATACTCTGCCAATTATTATCTATGGGGGAATGGATTAGCTGAATCGACGAATAAAAACTTAATCAGAATCATTAAGCGAACCATTGATCAGAATCATAAGAATTGGCACAAATCCTTAATATATGCTCTATGGGTAGACCGAATAACACAGAAAGCCTCCATCGGCACTTCTCCCTTTAATTTAGTTTATGGGAAAGAAGTGGTCCTCCCAACTCATCTAGCGATTCCCTCTTTGGCCTTAGTTCAATATATTGATGAAGGACCAACTTCTTCCTTACAACTAAGGCAACTAGAAATACCTAAGCTAGAAGAACAATGAGAACAGGCTAAAATAACTCATGCTCATCACCAAGCATTAGTAAAAGCTTCTTTTGATTCAAACATGATATCCAGAAAGGTCTTTCAGATTGGAGATCTAGTTTTAAAATGGGACAAGGCTCATGAGGAAAAGGGAAAACATACGAAATTTCAATGAATGTTGCTTGGAACTTTCCAAATTATAGAAATAATAGGTCCATCTACTTTTATGTTACAGGATTTAACAGGAAAAAGTGAGTCTTTACCTGTTAATGGGTAGATCCTCAGAAAATACTTTCCATAGGAGATCATTCTTCTATTTTTTGTAAATTAGTTTTCCTTTTTTTCTTTTGATAATAAAACTAGTTGCAATTGGTTACGTTTGAAATTCATGAAAAAGACAGGTATTTCTTTTAGATTTGTTTTTTAGCTTGTATAAATAGAAATGATTTAGAAAATTGGTGATTATTATTCAAAGATATAGTCAAAGTCTATAAGCCGGAATGTGATACTACTTTCAATCTTGTAAATTTTGATAAAAAGCGACCTTCAGTGGGAATTTGTTTTATATCAGTCAAATGAAAGGTATCAATAACTGTTATGAAACCAGCTCACAAAAAGATAGAAAAGAGAGATCCGCGCCTTAGAATTCAGCCTCTTCGAGGGGGCAACCTCCTTTACATTACATAAATGAACAATTCTTGGATGATACAAATGACAAAACCTCCTTTCTATATATAGGAGTCTAAGGAGTCACAATATAATCCAGCCGACCTAACAATAATAATATAAAGCCACAAAAATAACAATAGAGGGATTCTATGGGGCACAGAAATAACAATATGGGGGTAATAGGGGCACAACAATATAAATAAGGGGTATAACTACAATAGTAATGGGGTAATCACTAGTATTATAGGGACCCAACATGCCCCTCTCCTTCAAAAAAGTGTTGTCCTCAACGCTTGAGTAGTTCTGGATACTTCTGCATAAAATTCTCATCCTCCCATGTGGAATCTTCAGCGGATAAGTTCTTCCACTTGATAAGATACTCTGAAATTGATCGATTTCGTAGCTGTCGAGTTCTTGTTTCTGTGACTGCTTCCGGTTCCAATATAATTTTTCCTTCCTCGTCAAGTTCTGGCAATATTGTTTGAATTGGGAGCTTGTCACCTATAACCTTCTTTAAACATGAAACATGGAAAACTGGGTGCAATCGAGAAGCTGCAGGAAGCTCCAATTTGTATGCCATAGTACCAATCTTTTGCAACACCTTGTACGGACCATAATACTTTGGTGATAATTTATTATCCTTCTTAGCTTGCTTTAGGGACATTTGCTTATATGGTTGTAGCCGTAGGAATACCCAATCACCTACATCAAAACTTCTTTCACTGCGATGTTGATCTGCCTGTTGTTTCATTCTATTTTGTGCCAACACGAGGTTATCCTTTAAGAGTTGGAGGACTTGTTGTTGATGTTCGATGTGATGTTCCACTGCCTGAACCTTAGAATTTTCTCTTAAATATGATGTGATGGATGGTGGTTGATACCCATAAAGTGCCATAAATGGGGTCATTTTTGTTGCTGTATGGAAGGAAGTGTTATACCACCATTCAGCCAGAGGCAACCATTTGACCCATTGTGTCTGTTTATCAGATACAAAGCAACGAAGATATCCTTCCAAACATTTGTTTACTATCTCAGTTTTCCCATCAGATTGAGGATGATAAGATGAGCTATGAGCTAACTGAGTACCAAGACAAGAAAATAATTCTGTCCAAAAATTTCCAGTGAAAATGGGATCTCTGTCACTTACAATAATCTTTGGGTTTCCATGTAGCTTTTGAACTGTTTCCATAAATGCAGTAGAAACTGTACTGGCTTTAAATGGATGTGATAATGCACAAAAGTGTGCATACTTGGTAAGTCTGTCAACTACCACCATGATGACACTCTTTCCCTCAGACTTGGGTAAACCTGTGATAAAATCCATTGAAACCTCCTCCCAACGTTGGCTTGGAATGGATAAAGGTTGTAATAGACCCGGTGTCTTAATTGTTTCAACTTTATTTTGTTGGCAAACCAAACATTCCGCCACAAACTTTTGAATATCTGATTTAAGGCCATCCCAAAAAAATTCCTTCTTAACCCTGTGGTAAGTTTTTAAAAATCCTGAGTGCCCTCCTAAGGGAGAAGTGTGCAATTCCATAAGAATCTTTTGTTTTAGCTGGGAATTCTTACAGAGGTATAAGCGATCTTTGTACCATAACGAATCATTTTTCCAGCTAAATGTATCAGAAGTACTGGAATCTTGTTGTAGCTTTCGAATAAGTGCCCACACTTCTTCGTCATTCTTCCATTCCTCCCTTGCTTCGTTTATCCAATCTGGTTGGATAATAGAAATGGCACACAACAATGCTTCCACATCCTCATCCTTTCTTGAGAGTGCATCTGCCACCACATTTTGCTTCCCTTTTTTGTAGATGATTTCAAAGTCATAACCCAACATCTTTGTGACCCACTTTTGTTGCTCTTCAGAGGATAATCTTTGTTCTAAAAAGTATTTAAGGCTATCATGATCCGTTTTTACCTTGAAGTGTCTTCCCATTAGGTAGGGTCGCCATTTCTTAAGTGCATGGAGTATTGCCAACATTTCCTTCTCATAAATAGCTTTGCTTAAAAACTTTCCCTTGATTGGACGACTTTCAAAAGCAATGGGTCTTTCATCTTGCATTAGAACAGCACCAATTCCATTTCCTGAAGCATCACATTCCACAATAAAGGTTTTTGTGAAGTCCGGTGTAGCTAAGACCGGTGCTTGGCACATTGCCTCTTTAAGATGTTCAAAGGCCTTTGTTGCTTCCGGAGTCCATGAAAATGAATCTTTCTTCAATAATGTTGTTAGAGGTGCTGCTATTCTCCCATAATTCTTAACAAACTTGCGATAATACCCTGTCAACCCAAGAAATCCTCGCAGATGCTTTATGGATGTGGGGATTTTCCATTCCTTAATGGCTTTAATTTTGCTAGGGTCTACCTTAACTCCTTCATGAGATACAATATGACCCAAATATTCCACCTCCTGGACTCCAAAGAAACATTTGGATCTTTTTGCATATAATTGTTTCTCCTCCAATAGTTGTAGCACCCTGTCAACATGTTCAACATGATCCTTCCAAGACTTGCTGTAGATTAGTATATCATCAAAAAATACTAACACAAATTTTCTAAGGAATGGTTTGAAAATTGAATTCATCAAACCTTGAAATGTTGAAGGTGCATTGGTAAGGCCAAAAGGCATGACCAAAAATTCATAATGACCCTCATGAGTTCTAAATGCCGTTTTCGGAATGTCTTCAATCTTCATTCTGATTTGATGATATCCTGAACGAAGATCCAACTTGGTGAAGTAAATTGATCCATGCAATTCATCCAGTAATTCATCAATGACAGGAATGGGGAACTTATCTTTAATAGTGAGCTTGTTGAGCTCCCTATAATCCGGACACATGCGCCATGATCCATCCTTCTTGTGCACCAATACTACTGGAGCTGAGAAAGAACTTTGACTCGGTTGAATTATACCAGCCTCTAGCATTTCTGCAACCATACGTTCAATTTCACTTTTTTGGACATAGGGATATCTGTACGGCCTGATGTTTGGAGGAACACTTCCTGGAATCAGATGAATAGCATGATCATGATCACGCATAGGTGGGAGACCTTTGGGAGTCTCAAATACCTTGGAATGATTGTCCAGGACTTTTTGGAGATCTGGAGAAATAGATGATTCCAATGTGGAAACATCTAGCGAACATAATTGTGCAATTACACCTCTTTGCTCCTTTTTTAGAAGCTTTGTCATGCCATTAGAGCTGATTATCTTTCCTGGTTTCCCTGCAATACCCCTTAATTCAACTTCCTTTCCTTCCACAGAAAATTTCATGAAAAGTTCTTGAAAATTAAAAGCTATTGTACCCAAGGATTGTAGCCATTGGACTCCTAGTACAACATCAGCACCTCCCATTGGAATGGAAAGCATTGGGCTAGTCAATACATATTCTCCCATGGATAGCTTGATATTATGGCACTTTCCAGAACAATTTATTGTTCCTCCATTTGCAATCATCACTTGACACTCTGGTGCTGGATATAGGAAGCAATTCAATTCTTTTGCTACCCTACAATGAATAAAATTGTGGGTGCTTCCTGAATCAATCAACACTATTACCTTTTTCTTCTTGATTTGTCCTTCTATCTTGATGGTTTGAGGAGTGGTAATTCCCGCCAATGCATTACAAGATATGGTCGGATTTATTTGTTCTTCATCTAGGCTTTGTTCCTGGAATATATCCTCTTCTTTTGACCTTTCTTGCTCCTTTTCTTCTTCCTCTTCACAATCTATGTAGAATAATTTCTTCTCAGCACACTTATGACCTTTTGTGTATTTGCTATCACAATTGTAACAAAGCCCTTTTGCTCTTTTTTCTTCCAATTGTTGTGGTGTCAACCTTGTAGGTTGTGGAAGACTATGGGCAACAACACTTCCGTCTTTATAGTTGTGAGTGGTATGCTTCCTAGTTGCCATAATTTTGCTTTCCATTTTTCTTGCTAACCTGAATGCCTTCTCTAATGAATCAGGTTCCCAAAGGCGCACATCATGTTGGATATTATCCTTTAAAGACCCTATGAACACATCAATCCTATGCTCCTCTGGAATATCTTTTACCCTTATGTTCAATTTTTGGAACTCCTCAATGTGCTCCATTATTGAACCCTTTTGTTTGAGACTTATCAATTGGCTAAAAAAAGTGTTGCTTTTTGTATCCTCATAATGTGCTATCAATTCTTCCGTAAAAATTGCCCAAGTGATAAATTGTTTACGAGAACAAAGCCATTGATACCATACAAACTGATTTGGTTCCAAATATAAAGTTGCCATACGTACCTTTTGTGTGTTTTGCACATTATTGAGATCGAAGAATTGCTCCATCTGTAATATCCATGTGGCGGGATCCTTGCCATCAAACTTCCTCATATCGATTTTTGGAACATGGTGAGTCTTCGATCCAACATTAGAGTCTATGGAATCATGATTAACATTTCTTTTGTTCTCATCATGAGTTTCCTTTACTACCTTTTCACCATTAGTGACCCTTTCTTGTAGCAACTTCTTCAATTCATCCATCTTATCATCCATGCCATCAATTTTAGCGTCCATGCCATCAATTTTAGCGTCAATCTTAGCATCCATGCCATCCATCTTAGCTTCCATTCCCTTTATCTTAGATTCCATGCCATTTACCTTAGATTCCATGCCACTTATCTTAGCTTCTGTTAGCTTTTGTGAGCGTGACATTTGTTGCACTTGTTCTTGTAATTTTGATATATCATGTAGCATTTCTTCCTCTTCTTCATGAGTCATGCTAGAGCTTTCAGGTTCCTTACTAGGTGTTTGCATTTTCTTTCCTCGGGGCATCAGTTACCGATAATAATGCTTTACTATGCCCTTTGAATTCCGTTAAACCAAGCTTACACAAAAATTAAAAAAAAAACTACACACCTTTTTTCACTTTATAGAAGCCTGATATTGAATCTGATGTATCTCTGTAATTTCGGATCATCCAATTCTGAAATTTCTACCTGTAGTAGCCTTCTGCGTCCTCTTTCCAATGCCACAAGTCTGAGCCAAATTGGATTCTCCAAGGAAGAGTTATGTGAAATCTCCCACAGTGACTTGCTTTTAGACTAGTTCAGTAGAGCGAACTTGTACGACGTGCCACGAGTCACTGTTTCAACCTTTGAATCTGAAACACACACAAAAGAAACTACAGTCCGTTCTCTTTTTGTACCTTTTTACGAAATTTCAATCCGATCCTCAGAGAGAGAGTTATGACGATTTTCCCCAGGTCACCTGTTTTGAATGTAATTCAGGAGTCTGCAAAAAGACCAACTTCCTCAGATCATATCTCCGAAAATATCGCGCGAAAAGCTCTGAAATTTGGACCCAAGGTTCAGTGCAAATTCTTCTCAAATGGGTTTTTTTTGCGACTTCTGAAACGTCACAAAAAAAAGTTATAGCGAAAATGCCACGATGACCTGTTTGGAGCAGCGAAACCCTAGAATCCAAAGCTCTGATACCAAATGTTATGAAACCAGCTCACAAAAAGATAGAAAAGAAAGATCCACGCCTTAGAATTCAGCCTCTTCGAGGGGGCAACCTCCTTTACATTACATAAATGAACAATTCTTGGATGATACAAATGACAAAACCTCCTTTCTATATATAGGAGTCTAGGGAGTCACAATATAATCCAGCCGACCTAACAATAATAATATAAAGCCACAAAAATAACAATAGAGGGATTTTATGGGGCACAGAAATAACAATATGGGGGTAATAGGGGCACAACAATATAAATAAGGGGTATAACTACAATAGTAATGGGGTAATCACTAGTATTATAGGGACCCAACAATAACAAAACGAAGATTCTCTGTAGTAAAGATCTTTCCAAAAACTCTACCATTATCATCCAGAGCTATTCTTAAGGAAACAATGACTTCCTCCCCACCTAGAGAACTACGAGCTTCAAGGAATAATCCAACAATATACTTTAACTTAAAGAATAATAGGTCGCATCACGAGCCGACTTATCATGATCATAGATATTATAGCTTGCTGACTTTGCCAAAAATACATACCACAACAGGGCAATGACTCAAGATTGTTGCAATCAAAAGATAAGGGGTCTCATCATGAGCTAGCTTGTTCAGCAAAGTTATAAATCAAGTGAATGGCACTGTCATAATTTGGCTACCAAACCAAGGCATTGTTCCTTAAGGATTAAAAGAAAATAAAAACAATAAGTGTGGATATGGATTTCTCTTTGAAAATTGTATATTTGTCCAAGTAGGATACAGGATCATTGCTGAGTAATAGGTAACCCTGTCGAGGCTATAAACGCCTACTGGCAGCAGAGTCTCTACCTACGACAAATGAGGATATTTAAAACTGATTTACAGAGAAGCCTTTGTTTTTATCTTTATAAACCATGTAGTGACCGATATATATATAATGACTAACTTTAGGAAGTAAATAACCAAAGTTAAACATAGAAGAAACAAACTACCATTGACAACTGAAAACATGATGTACTTTATCTTTCTATAATAAATTTTGATTTTCTGAAAATTTTCTGTTCTGGAAGTTTAAAAAATTCAAAAGAAAAGCAGAGACAACTAGTTCTTCCAAGTGAATCGCCAATTGTTGTGGCTAGCAACAACCCCCCTTCTTATTTAGTTTTATCACTAATAATAAATAAGTGGGGACCCTTATTCAAAAATTAAAAAAAATAATTAGTGCTCGTATTTCCCTTTTCAATAAAACTTACTATCATAAACTTAGGAGAATACACTCGAAAAATCTAAAAAGACTTAAGTTTTATGATAAGTTAGAATAAAATCACTCCTTAAAGAGCATCACATTGCAAAAAGGTAATGGATGCCTTCTTACAAGCAAAATCTTAAAGTTGTGAAATCGCGATGCGAAATCACGCATCAAAAGACCCTCATCACATCAAATGCCTCGAATATCATTTAAAGCTAGAAAGCCTCAAACTGCTGATATGCAATAGCGCATTTCGCAAATCGCATTTCGCAGAAAACACATTAATGGAAGATTCTCATACGCAACAAATTTTAGATATTGCAATCTGCGATATTGCAAAGCAAATCGCAAAATCGCCTCATTGCAAATCTACACAACTCACCATTCAAAAAAGATTTTTCCCTAAATCGATGCCCAGCTATGCGCGTTAATGTTAATTAATAAGTTAGTTGGAAATCATTAATGAAATATGGTTTTGATCTGATCGAGGAGCCATTTCACGTAAGGTGGTATATTTTATATGTTTTTGGCATTTAAAGCTTTCCCATTACCTTTTTCTTATCATTATTCTCACCTGATTTGTAAACTGTAGGAGCAAAGAGTAGAGAAGTATACATAGCAGTGTTCAGAATATCATGGGAAAGAAGGGTAAAGCTCTGATTTATGAAGATAAAAAAATGATGCCCTTGTACACAGACACCACCTATAACAAAGAAGCCGGTATTACTACATGGGAAGGCATGTACAGTCTACTCAAGGAAGAAAATATAAAAATGATGGAGGTTATAGCCACTGCAGGCTCACATGGGTCTTCTGAGGCATCAATTATAGAGCTATCATGTTCGTTCTCACACCGGATAGCGGCGAGGGCTAAAAATATTCCATATATGGACATGGTTGAAGGGGTACTAGATAACACTAATATCATGTATAGAGAATTTAAAGCTCAGAACTACGAACTCACAGAGTGATTATTTTCACAAAATTCAAGCTTTATATCCTCTAACAAAAGGTGTGAAAGAGGAAAAAATCGCACTAGGGAAACCCGAATCGAGAAACAGAGGCAATTTCTGATGTGCCAGGCAAAACCCCTCAAGATGGAAAGCCTCTGACTACTCAGTCACCTATAAGCCTAAAAACTTGTAGAAAAAGAGCACCAAAGGCAAAAGGCAAAACTTGAATTCTAAAACCAATGGTATTTATCAGGGATATACTCAAGTGGTATGTAAATATCTACCAAATGTACAACATCTACAGACAAGATGGAGACAGAAGGCTCAAGAAAGGGCAGAATCCATCAACAGGTTAACCATGTTAAATTGGGATTCTTACTGGGCGTACTTGGTAAAATCACACAGCCAGTGCATGAATCTCAAATGTATCATCAATTTTGCTGAGAAGATGGCGCTAGCTCTTGCCGATTCTATTTTCACTCGACAGCTAAAGTCAGAGGTCGGCCAGCCATCTCTCCTCAAGAAAATGCTAAATGCTTGTGACTACAAGGAACAGATACATAGATAGTTAGTTGTCAGTTTTAGTTTTATATTTAGTTTTAGTTTTAATTTTTCTTTATTTTTTCCTAAAATGAGGATGGTCATTTAAACCACATCCTACATTTATGTAATAAATTATTTTTAGATTTAGCTAGTAGTATTTAAACCCTTCTCATGCATTTAGAGAAGGGTCCTAAAATTTGTCAAAACCTTGTCCTCAGAACATGCACTATTGCACCCTCCGAGGAGGTTTTGATGAATGAATGGAACAAGATTTATTGATGTCTATGTTTAATATCTACTACTAATGTTTCACTTTTGTACTCTTAGTGGATGTTGGATTAAGAAGAGATAAATCATTATTGCTTGAAGCTCATGAGTAGAACTAGTTATAAATGATACTTTTATCTCTTAACTATTTCTGCCTATGTGTTAGAGTGATATTCATGTTCAATTATTTATATATGAATGCGTGAATTCTTTAGTTATCATTTGGAACTTTTGTATGGTGATAGCTATTTATTTATGCTTAATATATGAGTAGCTTATTATGTGATATGTTTTTCACAATTGTTTCGTCTAACTTTTTATACGAAATAGTTTATCTTTATTGAATTCTTTTCTCATAGTAGTTCAATGATACCAATTGTTATTTGAAATCATTTTAGATCACATAACAGAAAGATTACATCCTGGGTTAGTTTAGAATTAGATATTTCAGTTTATTAAAATACAATTGCATGTTGTTAGATTAGATTTAGAATAAAGAATTTTACTTAGGAATTATTAGAAAGGAAATATCAATTCTCAACACACACACACATATATTGGGAAACTGGTCCCATATCCCCAGTCAGACCCACTATACCAAATGGAAAAGGAGCTGCTAACCAAGGTCTGAACCGGGTGGGTATCCCCCTTGTTGTAGACCCTATTTTCGGGGTTTCAACAATAACCTAAGTTTTTATCCCCCATAAACTAGAATAGTGGCATAAGACATGTCCATCTGAATATTTCCCCATAATTTCGCACAACAAGACCTTGAAAGGAGCATTCCAAATTTGGGAGGGATATCAGCGACAACTATATCTAATACTATGATCTTTACTTGGATTTGGGCAATACTGACAACTAAATCCTTAATGAATCCTAGACAAGGTACCCTATTGGAATCGAAGGTGTTCAAATCATGATAAGATCTAGTTATGTCAAGATTTGAATGATCCATGATGGTTTTTTTCATGATATTATGTGATGCACAAGGATCAAGCATACAATTGTATAACATGGAGTTATTTTTCGTTAGTGTCACATATAAAGGGTATACTATTTCATCTATCATATCTGAGATAAGGCCAAATATAATTGCTAGTTTTTCATCTTGTATGATAATAACATTTCTTTCAGCATCAACATAGGTGTTTTGTGTCCATTTGGAAACTTGATTTTTATATCCATGGTCTTTTGAAAGTTTTGAAATTCATATAGGGATCTTCACTCTTTCTAACTCCTTTTCAACATTAAATGTAGTTAAGACAAGTTTATCAATTTGAGTTGTATTAGTTGGCTGATTTAATGGTCGAATAGTAGTTGTCTGAGTTTCAACAGCTTTGGTATGAGGTTCAATTGTTGGAGGTTCCTTAAGAGGTCTTCCAAGGCTAGGTCTAGGTCTAAGATCATATCTTTTGTTTAGATCTGTAATTAGGCATGGTATTCGGAAACCTATGAGGATTCTTGATCTTCTTAAACTTGTTTATTTTGTGAAAGAGGAACAATAGTGGTCTGACCATAAGAGGTATCCATATTGTTAATGTCTTCAGTGATACTCATGATATTATCATTAGGTTGTTGATCATCTATCAACAAAGGAGTTGGAACCTGCTGATCATTACTAGGTCTTTGAAGAATTTGTAATTGTGGAGTTCTTTTGTATTGACCTTGATTCTGATTTTGAGGTCGAGTGATCGTCTATTGAATTGTTCTGGGTTGAGTTTCAATGTTGGAAATTCTGTTGGATATATTTCTAAGAAGTGAAGTGATCTCATCAATTTTGGAATCTTCAGTTTTAGTCTTTGAAGAAGTAGAGGCCTCTTGACTAGATTTAAGCTTTCTTTGGCTTTTTCCTCTTTAGATTTTAAAGTGGTTGAGGCAGCCCTATTTGCTTCCACCTCTATAGAATTAATTTGCATGTCTTCAAGAGTCCTATAAGTTATTTCTCTTAACATTACAATAAAATCATCTTGAAAGGCTTTTGAAAACCTAGATTTGGCTATTGCTATAGGGGGTTTGCAATCAGGGGGCAACTTATGGTAAATTGTTTTGAAACTTTTAATAAAATGAGCTACAGGTTCACCAAAGTTTCGTTTTAGTTCTTCAAACTAAGAGAAAAAGTAAAGAGGATCTTTCTTCACACCACATTGGTTTTTGAATATATTTTTTAACTCCTCCCAAGACCTAATGGAATTTGTAGGTAACTACCTAAACCAGGTTCTAACATTTCCCTCGGAACATTGGACAAACAACCTCATATAAACATTTTCTTGTTCTACGTTCATATTATCTGCAAAATCTAGAAATTATTTAAGATGGCCCTCAGTTGAGGAACCAATTTCTCCATTATACCAAGGAAGATGTTTTAAATATCTAGGAGGGAATGCATCGGGGTTTTGAGGCAAAACTAAAGCTACATATCTAGCCTATACAGTGGGTTGGAATACCATAGTAGAATATGGTGTATGAGATGTTTGTGTTGATGATGAAGAAGAAGAAGAGGAACATGGTGACAAAGAAGGTGTATATCTGTGTGGAGGTGAAGAAGGAGGAGATATCCTAAACAAATTTAAGGGAGTCTTAATAACTAACTTCTGGACTTGCGAGTGAATATCCTCTGTTATTTCAAAGAGTGGATTTAAGTATATAAAGAAGGTCCCTTCAGGTTGTTCAGAAGTAGAAGGGAATGAATAAGTGGTGGGGGATATGAACAGTGTAGGTTTGAATTTATGTAACTGAACACCCAATTCAGCCTTAGATTTAGGTGATCCTAATGGTAGTGAAGGTTATTGAAATGTTTCAAGTGAGTGAATAAGGAAAGCTGATTTAAAATCAACTCCCTTATCTAAAAGCTTGGAAAGCCTAGGTAATAATTGTGTCCAATCTAGATTGGATGGAATATCCTAAAGGGATCTGATGATAATATATCTTCAGAGTATAGGGTTGAAGAAGAAGAAGATGGTTGAAGTCTTCATTTTGAATTGGCCCTTCTCATAAGCTTTTCTAGATCTGACAGAGGACTAATTGTGTCAGGTTCAGAATGGGATCTAATTTGCTTAAAAGGTGCTAGTTTAGCACAATGGAGTCGCCAGGTGAAGAATTTTGACCTATCTAGACCTCTTGTCACCTTTAAAGGAATAGGATTTATATCATTGTCTTAGGAAAACTAATCAAATTCGAGTCCCCACACCAGCGCCACATTGATGTTGTACATCTGAGATGATAATGGTCAATTAATCATGCCAATACGTATTAACTCAGAATAAGAATGATGTATTAACTCTTTTAGATAGTGCTAATAAAGAACCAAAGGGCTGCTATTTAAGTTCACACACTGATTTTAATTTGATAGGATGTGCAGAAAGAATAGTAAAGGGATATGATTGGTTTAAATTTCAGACAGAAAGATAAAACATCATAAGTGGTAAAACCCTTGACCAATGTTAAAACTTTAAACCAAATATGCTTAAAATTACATAAGATACTGACAATTTTATGATTTACAGGGAGCCCTTCAGACAAACAATCCAATATCTCAATCTCTTTATAATAATATTTTTTTTGATCCAATAAGAGTGGTACCTTCCATTAATCGAGAAAATTACATAATGTACATAAAGTACAGGGTTAAGAACAACAACACCAGCCCTATGGATGCTGGGCAAACACAACCCCTTACCTAACTTAAAAAACCTACAAAAGGAATGACTCTCTTAACCAACACTCAAAGCAATGATTAAGAACCCTGCTTTCTTAACCCGAAAGAGAAAAATAAGGGGTTTTAAATTCATTTCAGGACTGTTGAAAGACAAAAGTTTCAAGCCATGAAGATCCTCAAAGCCTTTGAAGTCGAGGGCCCACATATCCTATGACCCTTAGTGCAACAATATGTGACTAAAAACAAGAATTAAGCTTTGGTTTACTTAGCAGCCTGAAAAACAAGCGATCCAGTCCTCAAAGATCTAATGGTTAAGAATGAGTTTGGGTCACCAACATGCCCGTACCTTAAACTTTCTTACGAACCCAATCAGAAGCCAAAACCACCAATCTAATCAATTTCAGGTTCAGTTTAGGGCTAATCGTCAATCATCTTGATGGCCCAAATACCGTTTGATCCAGCCTTCGTGGATCTAATGGTCCTAAGCCGATTTTGGGCCGGTAACATTCCCACTCGATAATTTTCCATTCGGACCCAATGAGTGGCATTAGCCATTGCTCTAAAGTATTTCAGGTCCATTTGAAGTTTTATATTCTGAGCATTTATCTGCCTGAAATCTGTTGGATGCTGGATTTCACTGCAATCGTTGGTCGACTACTTGTTAACCTGCCCATTGTATACCCCTTGTTTTCTTTTCTATGATTGGTTCACTTTCCTCTATTTCCATAGGTCTAATTACTACTTATCTTTCATAGATTGATAATGCTCCTTGTCTTCGATCACTTGTCTATTACAGTCCTCCCACAAATTTCCTGAGGGTGTCAACTCCCAAGCATATCTTCTGTTGTTTCTAGTGCAGAGCACTCCTTCATTTGCCAGACGATCCGCTAACCTGTTGGTTGTTCTGTGCACATGAACAAATCTAAGTGTTCTCAGGTTCCTCAAGTGGGATTGAATTCGTTGGTAGACCTATAGTAACCGCCAGTGCTTTGAAACTTTTTCCAGTGCTGTGCCATTGCCTATCTTCTTAACTGAATTGATTATTAATTCAGAGTTTGATTCTATGATGGCATTGTGTAAATTGTAGTTAATCAATATTTCTAGGCATTTCTTTAAGGCCATGAGTTCCACCATATTATTAGTGGCCTTCCCCAAATGACTATGAAAGATGATTTTTATGTAACCCTACTCATCTCTTATAACTCTGCCATAATCGGCCACACTAGGGTTTTTTTTAGAGGCCCCATCTATATTAAATTTCAAAAATCCATGAGGAGACGACTGCCAAAATTCCTTTCCTATTGTTATGTGTCTTACTATCCTGCTTATGCCCTGGAGGGCAGGTAACTGGAGACCTAATTGAAAGAGTACCTAAGCCTCCTGCCATAGAGGAGGGTTCTCGGAGGGTTTCTTTGGAAGGGTGCTCATAGTTTCTTTGAAATGTCTTATAATCTAAGCTATGATTCCGTAGGTTGAGTCAATTTTGTTATTGAAAATCCTATTATTGCATTCTTTATAGACATCCCATATCAAAAAGCCTGGTATCAGAGTCCAGGCTTTTTTTATTATTTCATTTTCTGAGAAGTATTTCCTCCTGTTCTTCAAAGTTCCAACGATATTGTATTCATCCCTATCGGTTTGTCTGAAGATTGAGGCTACCCAATTCCACAAGTTAGAGGTGAATGTGCAGAGGTTGAGTAGGTGATCCATCATTTCTTCTTGCGGACCACATAACTGGCATCTAGATGGACCAGCTAAACCTCTTTTTCTAAGATTTTCCCATGTTAGAATTTTTTTATGTTGCACCAAACACATGAACAGTTGGATTTTCATCCAGTGCGGGTTCTGCCATATGTCCTTCCATGTCTTTTCAGGGTTTGGAAAGTCAAACCCAATGGAAATTTTTTTGGCTTCTTTGAGGTTGAAGTTTCCTTTGTTGTTTCTCCCCCATCTTAGTTGGTCAGATGAATCTGAAGTCAAAATGTTTCTCTGTTCCAAGATCATTACAAGAGCTTCTGCTTGGGTCTTCAAAGGGGTTTCTTCATTTTAAATTAGGTCCATCCATGTTTTCCATTTTCCCGTGTTCCTTTTCTAATCCCAGAAGTCACGTACCTTGAATAAACCTTTCTTATTAGTGTCATTCTTGAGAACGGCTAGTTCTTCTCTACATAGGTTAGGTTCCTACTACCATTTATCCTCCCAAAACCAAACTATGTTTCCATCTCTAATCTCCCAAAAACTATGCTTCTGTACTATGGCTCTATTCTCCCAAGCATTGTTCCAAATGTGGGAGCCCTTGATGAGCCCTATCATCTGAATCAAATCCCCGTCTTGCTAGTTTTTTGCATACTTCTGTTTCCAGATCTTGGCCCGAGGGGTTCTCATTTCCTTTAGCCATCTCCACCAAAGTTTAGCCCCCAAGAATTGTCTCAGGGTTTTTGGGTTGTGAAGTCCCAAACCTCCATGGGTCTTGGGTTTACAAAGCTTTTCCCATGCTACCAAAGCCCATTTCTTTTTCTCTTTCCCTTTGCCCCAAAGAAAATCTCTCAAGATGTCCCTAATGTGTTGCATAACTCCTTTAGGAGCAGGAATAGATGAAAACATAAAGATCGGAATGGTTTATAGCACAACCTTTGTAAGCACTAGCCTTCCTGTTAAATGCAAAGATCTGTTTGTCCATTTCCTGATCTTTTCCTACAGTTTATTACTCACTGGCTCTTGCACTTCCTTGCTCATGGTTTTTTCAGTGAGTGGTAATCCCAGATATTTGGAGGGAAGCTGATCTATTTGAAAGTCAAGGATTCTGGAGAGACTTCTTTGAATAGCAATGTCAGTATTAAAAAAGAAAATTTTTGATTTGGTAAGACATACCTCTGTGCCAGCTGCCATAGCAAAATCTTTCAAGATGTGTTTGAAAGCTTTAGCTTCCTTGACTGTTAGGTCCCTATACTACTAGTGTAACCCCTTATTGTTATTAGTACAACCCCCTTATTATACTGTTGTGCCCATGTAGTCCCCATATTGTTACTATTGTGCCCCATAGAAGCCCACTATTGTTATTATTGTGCCCTTACATTATTATTGTTATGTCGGCTTTGATTATATTATGACCCCTTAGACTCCTATATATAGAAAGGAGGTCTTGTCATTTGTATCATCAAAGAATTATTCATTTGTGTAATTTAAAGGAGGTTTCCCCCTCCAAGAGACTGAACTCTAAGGCGTTGATCTATCTTTTCTATCTTTTTGTGAGCTGGTTTCATAACATTTGGTATGAGAGCCGACATAACAATAATAATGTAAGGGAAGAATAATAACAATAGTGGGCTTATATGGGGCACAATAATAACAATATGGGGATTACATGGGTACAAAAATATAATAAGGGGGTTTTACTAATAACAATAATGGGTTACACTAGTAGTATAGGGCCCTAACATGCCCCTTTCCTTCAAAAAGTGTTGAAGGAAAATAGGTCATCATGGGATTTGTGCTATAAATATTTCACTACGAAGTTTCAGAACCTAAAGCAAACACAAATTTGAGAAGAAGTTGTTCTGAATCTTAGCTCTGAATTCCAGATCTTGTCTCACTATATTTTCAGATATATGATCTAAGGAAGTTAGGGTTTTTGCAGACTCCCGAATTACATCCTAAACAGGTGACCTTGGAAAAATTGTCATAACTTTCTCTCCGAGCAACAAATTGAAATTTCGAAAGAAGTTACAGGAAAAGGACGTACTATAGTTTTATGTGCATAGTTTTCAGATCTGAAGGTTGAAACAGTGATACGTGGCATGTCGTACAAGTTTGCTCTACTGAAACATTATATAATTAGGTCATCCTAGGATATTGGGCGTAACCCTTTCTTGGAGAATCAAATTATGATCAGATTTGTGGGGTTAGAAAGAGGACTCAGAGGGCTACTGCAGGAGATAATTTCAGAACTTTGAGATGTGAAAGTATAGATTTACAGTCATTTCAAGATCAAGATTCTGAAATCAAGAAAAGGTGATATGAGGAACTTTGATGGAAAGGATCCAGTAAATTGGATACTACAAATGGAGCAATATTTTGATCTAC
Organism: Pinus tabuliformis; assembly: GCA_031772625.1. Taxonomy (NCBI): domain Eukaryota; kingdom Viridiplantae; phylum Streptophyta; class Pinopsida; order Pinales; family Pinaceae; genus Pinus; species Pinus tabuliformis. The sequence continues at coordinate 577,662,130 of CM062805.1, forward strand.
ATGGTGTACCACTATTACAAAAGGTATGTATTGCATCTTCATATTTAGAACTGGATCAATTTTTATGGTATAAAGGGCTTTGTTCTTGTAAACAACTTGTTACGTGGTTAATTTTCATGGAGGAAATGATAGCACATTATGAGGATACAGAGAGCAACACCTTCTTTAGAGCAACACCAAAACAATTGGAAGAAAAAAGAGAAAAAGGGCTTTGTTAGAAAGTGGAAAGCAAAATTATGGCAACAAGGAATTCTACCCCTCACAACTATAAAGATGAAAGTGTTGTTTCTCCTAGCCTTCCACAACCTACAAGGGTTACACCACAACAATTGGAAAAAATAAGATAAAAAGGGCTTTGTTACAATTGTGATAAAAATACATTAAAGGTCATAAGTGTGCTGAGAAGAAATTATTTTACATTGATTGTGGAGAGGAGGAACAAAATGATCAAGAAACGTCAAAAGAAGAGTATATACACCAGGAACCAACCCTAGAGAAAGAAGAAATGAATCTGACCATATCTTGTAAAGCATTGGAAATAATTACCACTCCTAAAACTCTCAAGACAGAAGGACATATCAAGAAGAAGAAGGTTCAAGAAGTGAAAGATCACATCGAGAAATAAGAATGAATCCGACCATATCTTGTAATTCATTAGATGGAATTACCACTCCTCAAACTATCAATATAGAAGGACATATCAAGAAGAAAAATGTTCAAGAATTGAAAGATCACATCGAGTCTCAAGAGATCAATCCGACCATATCTTGTAATGCATTCGAAGAAATTACTATTCCTCAAACTATCAAGATAAAAGGACATATCAAGAAGAGAAAGGTAAGATTTTTTATTGATTTGGGCATTACCCATAATTTTATTTATTGTGAGATAGCCAAGGAATTGAATTGCTTCCTATATCTAGCACCAGGGTGTCAAGTGATGGTTGCAAGTGGAGGAACCAGAAACTACTCTGTAAAGAGCCATAATATCAAGGTATCCATGGGAGAATATGCATTGAATAGCCCAATGCTTTCCATTCCAATGGGTGGTGTTGATGTTTTACTAGGATTCCAATGGCTACAATCTTTGGGTACGATAGCTTTTAATTTTCAAGAACTTTTATTGAATTTTTTTGGGGAAGGAAAGAAAGTTGAATTGAGGGGTATCGAAGGAAAAACTGGAAAGATAATCAACTCTAACAGCATGAAAAAGTTTCTAAATAAAGAACAGTAGGGTGTAATTGCACAATTATGTTGACTAAAGGATCCCACATTGAAATCATGTATTTCTCCAGATCTCCAAAAAGTTTTGGACAATCATTCAAAGGTATTTGAGACTCCCAAAGGCCTCCCACCTATTCGTGATCATGATCATGCTATTCATTTGATTCCACGAAGTGTTCCTCCAAACAGCAGGCCTTACATATATCCATATGCCCAAAGGAGTGGGAACTCATTCAAAAGTTGTAGAAGATCCCAGGTCAAACAATATTACGAGAATATGACAAGGAAGGAAAATCATATTGGAACCTGAAGAAGTCACATAACTGAGAAATTGAAAGCTACGAAATAGATCAATTTCTGAGTATATCATCAAGTGGAAGAACTTGCCAGCTAAAGATTCCACATGAGAGGACAAGAATTTATACAGAAGCATCAATAACTACTCAAGCGTTGAGGACAACACTTTTTGAAGGAGAGGGGCATGTTAGGTCCCTATACTACTAGTGTAACCCCTTATTGTTATTAGTACAACCCCCTTATTATATTGTTGTGCCCATGTAGTCCCCATATCGTTATTATTGTTCCCCATATAAGCCCACTATTTTTATTATTGTGCCCTTTCATTAGTATTGTTATGTCGACTCTGATTATATTATGATCTCTTAGACTCCTATATATAGAAAGAAGGTTTTGTCATTTGTATCATCCAAGAATTATTCATTTGTGTAATGTAAAGTAGGTTTCCCCCAGGCATTCATATATCTTTTCTATCTTTTTTGTGAGCTGGTTTCATAACATTGACCTTGGGAGTACCCTGCAACATGGTATCATCCACGAATTATTGATGAGTCAAGGTGTCCCCATTCAGGGTTAGTTTGAGATCCTGGATTCTTCCTTCTGCATTAGTTGATTTGATCTCTTTGCCTAATCCTTCCATCATGAGAATAAAGAGGAAGGGAGAGAGCAGATCTCCTTGTCTGTGGCCTCTCAAGGGCGTAAAGGTTCTAGATGTGGAGCCATTAAGAAGGATAGAAAAACTAGTTGTGGTGACAAGGTCCATAACCCATATTATTCAGTTATGGTCGAAGCCATATGCTTTTAATACTTCCCTGATTTACAACTAGCTTAGCTTGTCATAAGCTTTGGCTAGGTCAAGTTGTATGATCATGCCTACTTTCTTATTGAGCTTAAGAGAATGAACCACCTCATGATCTTGAATGATGTTATTTAGAATTTGTCTTCCTTCCACATATCCAGTTTGCTCCTCAAATACAAGAGTAGGAAGAAGGGGATTGAGTCTATTTGAAATTACCTTAGAAATAATTTTATACACCACATTGCATAAAGCTATGGGTTTGAATCTATCTGGTGTCATAGCTTTTTCCTGATTTGGAATCAGAGCTATGAAATATGCATTAAGTTCCCTCAAAACTGTTTTGGAACGTCTCGAGTCCTCCACAACATCAAGGATGTCTTGTTTGACCATTTCCTAACATGCTTTGAATAAGTCTACATTGAACCCATCCATGCTTGGAGCCTTCCCATTTTACATCTCTTTGGTAACTTCATTGACCTCCTCTTTAGTCATTGGGTTGTTTAGATTGTAATTTTATTCCTTGGTTACAAGTTTTGGAATATACTTTGTGAAATTATTGATAAATAGTGATCTGTCTAAGAGTGGCTCCTCAGATATATTTTGGAAATGTTGAACCAGAGCCGATTCCATTTCTTTGTGGGCTCTGAACTCTTTCCCTTGAGTGTCTCTGAGTTATTGTGTGACCTATGAGCCACAGTAGAATTGTGAAAAAAATTTGTATTTATTTGCCCTTCTTTTATCCATTACACTCTCGATTTCTGTCTCCCAAATGTCTCCTCTTGCTGACATTTATTTTCCCATTCCTGTTGAAGAGAGCTATCTTGCATTTTCCTTTCCTCAGTAAAGCCATCTGTGATAAGGATCTGATTAATTCCTTGTATTTTTTATTCAACTTCTCTTTTGGATTTGAAAATATTGACAAATTCATTTTTGTTCCCTTCTTTAAGCCTGAATTTGATGTGTTTCAGTCTCTGTTGTAGTAGGAACATCTTTGTGCCTTGAATAGGCATGTATTCCACTCACCATTTTCTCATGTTATTGATGAAGTTAGGGTTAGTGAGCTAGACATTTCCAAAACTGAAAGGTCTGTTCCTCAAAGTTCCTATGAACGAAGCTTCAAGCTAGATTGGCCAGTGATCTGAGCCTCCGAAAGGAAGAATTAAAATAGTCAAGTCAAGGCCAATGAGAATGAGGTCCTCTAAAATTATGAATCTGTCTAGTTTACGGGCAACCTAAGAAGCCCCTCCACTCTTGTTTTTCCAGGTGAAGGTATCATTTATTTTCTCCGTATCCACTAGTATCATGTCATTTAGGAAGTTCGGGAAGGTAATGGAGTCCCTGCCTAATATTTTGGTCCCTCCTTTTCTTTCTGTGAGAGATTTTATCATGTTAAATTCCCCTCCTAGATTCTAGGGAATAACAGGATGTCTCTCTCAGCGCCTCCAACGAAGTGAGAAGCTTGAGTTTGTCTTCATGTTTTTGAGGGCCATAGACATTTGTGATCATATATAGTTCCTTGTCACCCAAAGGTTGGATCATCATCGAAAGGTAGTTCCTAGATGAATCAACATCTAGGATTCCAAGTTTCTGGGGATTCCAAAGACTGATAATCCCTCCTACTGTGTTGTTTGCTTTAACTTCTAGATACTCATACTTAATGAGCCATTTGTTATGTATCTCTCTAATTTTTTTTATTGAACATTTTGTTTCTTGGATAAATACCATATCTGGTTTTTCTTCTTTTATTTTATTGCTAAGATTTTGTTGTTTTCTCTTACTTCCCAGACCCCTAATGTTCCAAGTTGTGAGCTTCATTATGAAAGGTTTATAAATGAGTAACTGGTAGGTTCGTTCATATTACCTGAGTTAATCATGAGTTTTCCATACTTTGTCAATAGCTCATTCTGTCTCTTCCTTCCACTTTTCCTGCCTGGGCTCTTGGAGGAGTGTCCTAATGTTACCTCCATCAGTTTTATCCCTCTGTTTTCCTGGATGTCATGGTTCCTTTTGACCCCAGAACCCTTTGCTTGAGATCTCTAGAGGAAGAGTTGTTACACTTTGTCAAGCTCCTCTTATGGTAGAGAGTCCACTCCTTTGGTGGTTCCCTGCTTCAAGAACTTTTCTAGATCAAGATTCTCCCTCTCAAGAGTATCCCATAGTTCATGATCCTCCATACCAAATTCGCTTGGCGTCATCTCATGGTCCCTGGCAAGTTCCATAGTACTTGGAAAATCCTCCTCTGGTATGTTGTTCTCAGGTATATCCTCCATGCTAGCATCTTTTTCCTTCTCTGCAGGATTATCCTCTGAAGCCTGGCTCGTTCCATTGTTCCCTCCTTCTTCTTCTAAAATCTTGAAACTATTATGACTTGGTTGCTTATCCTCGTTAGCTTTCTTTTGACACCTTTTTTCTCCTTTCCCTTTTCCTCCTACCTTGGTAAAGCCTGCAGGATCTTTGCCTGTGTTGGTTTTCATATTGTCCGTCAGATTGTTTAGTGGGCAATCTCTAAAGAGGTGTCTGTGTTCATGACACTTACGACACCTGAATGGGACATGTTCATAGTCGACTGCTTACACCCATTCTTCACCATAGAGTTCTAGAATGATTTCATCTGGAAGTGCTCCTGATAGGTCCATTTCTACACATATGCAAGCAAAGGATGTGTATTTTCCTCGCAAAGTCACATCTGATATCTCTATAAAATGAACTAATTTATTGCCTATGGCTTTTAATGATTCTGGAAACTAGTAATCTAAAGCTAGGGAAAAGAGTCTTATCCATACCAGTACAAAAGTGAATGTCTCTCATTCTAGGATGAAATTCATCACCCATGGTCGCATGTAGACACCTGCAGCAGCATAGAAATATGGTCCTCCTTTGTATATTTTCTTTATCCTCGAGGTTTGTGAACACCACTCTAAATAATCCCTTGGAACCAAGGTGAAGGTTTATGTCCCCCTTAGGTTTCTAGTGGTTTTTAATCTAGGCGTTCAAAGCCTTCTCTGTTGGCCATATTCCCATAAATTTGAAAATAACTACGTATGCTGCCATCTGATCTATATGTGCATGTAGTGCTAGATCATTTAAAACAACCCTAGGTTTAATGGTTCACCTAGGTTTACAGGGTCCTGTCACCGTCCTGTTCTTATCTTTCTGACTGCTATCTCCTATTATCTTCTCCCTACTGACTTCCTCTTGTTTCTCTTTTTGTTCATGAGATTTAATGTTTACCGGTTTTTTTGAGCTTATTTCCTCCATTTCTGCCTCCATTGGTTTCTTAAATCGCTTCGAACTCGCTTCCTTGCCTCTATTCGCAACTACCTGACTATAGGAGGGAGTGGAGCTCCCCCTCCTTGCCCCTCCATTTTTACCAACCCTAAAGTCTTGTTCCAAACCCTCATTCAACTTGCTCCCTTCGCTCCCGCTGTCAAGATCTTCATTTGAAGTCCAATGACCAACAAAACAATCTCTTTATAATAATAACTTCAGAAGGAATTTTAAGAATAATTGTAACACATTTATTCTCACCTGATATCTTTGTAAAATTTAAACATATGCAGAATTCACAGAATGAATGAAACACATGAAAGACTTACAGAAGAAAATGATACTGTATGATACCAAATTCAGAACCCTTTGCTTTATTATTAGTGATATAGAAAAAGCTTGTACACCAATGCTTTACAAAATTTCTTATGGAAAGGTACCACCTTTAATAATTCATAGAAGAGAGTTATTTATGCTAGTTTGGATAGTAAACAAAATATCATAAACTGATTACAAAAATAGCCTGAAAAATAGGGAAAGAAAACTGCTCAATGATGTGTCCCGATTAGGTAGGAAGTTGTTGATGACCGTTCCTTCAAAAATTGGTGTGTTGTCTTCTTGTTGGAATGGAAAGTTAATCAATTGTTTCACACAATTGATCCCACCTCTTCTCACTTGGTATCTCCATATTTACCATTATTCTAAATATCTCATCAACTTCGGTATATCTTTCAAAATTGGGTTTAGTGAGAAAAAGATGTCCAACTTCATATTTGAATGTGAGGTCAGGGCTCAAAGCTTCCAAAAATTATTTGCCAGTAATCTGTCCTTTTATCCCTACAAATTTATTGTTGTCTACTGCAATAGTAATAGTCTTTCACAATAATCATCCAATTTTACTATTTGATCATATTATGACACTAACTCTGGTAAACCTTTCTTATGCAACATATTGAATTTAAAATGAAACCTTCTTACAAAATTGTTCAAAGCTTCACACTTTTTTTTCAGCTGAGTTAGTAGATTCTTCTTCATTATTAATTTTTAATCTCCAAAATAGTAGCTTCCTTATCTAAAATATTTATCTCTTGTAATTGTTGCCTAGTCTTAGGGTTTAGGACTTTGATCATCACTGCTTCTTCTTTGGGTTTTGTGCCCAACGCTGCCTTTTGATTATCTATCTCTATCCTGCATCTAGTAATCAATTCCTGTTGCTAAAAAATGATTTCTATGGATGGCCATATTTCTGTTATTGAGTGACTGATATCTAACCAGATGTCTTCTTTGGCCTGGGCCAAAGTGTCTACCATTAGAGTCTTACTCTCTAATTTTTTAACCTTAAGCTCTAACCTGTGTGACTTTTTCATTTCCTCTACATACAAGGTATCATTCTTTACTTTCTGTGACTCTAGGGTTTCGAACTTCTCAAGCAACTTTTCATTTTAATGTTTTTGTACCTATAACTCCTGTGATAGCCTTGTTGTTTCAACTGTTGCTGAAGATGAAGCAATATCAGTAGGGGATGAGCTTAGATCTGTACCTCATATGGGAATTGTTGACACCAAGGTCACAACAAGCTATGCTGCCTCTTTTTCATCGAGCAATTTCTCTATTTTCTCTTCCATTTTCTTGATCTGTATGTTTTACTCAATGATGAGCTTCAACATCTCCACCTTGTGCTATTCATTTTTTTCCATCTCTTTGGTTTGTGGATCCTTAGTTGAAGTCAGTTTCATCTGTTTCTTAAAATTTTTTATCTCTATATTCTTTCTGGAGTATAACTTCAATTGCTTTACAGTCTTAGGGATCATATCAAATTTTGACAATAATATCTCTGTTACACAAAAATATCATCACCATGATTATTTGTAGTCAGTATGGGTCTATCATCACTTGTACTGTCCTCCTAAGCAAGTCTCAGACCTCAACTCTTCAAGTCAAGCTTTGAAAATGGGAGAAAGACATTAAAAATCAACAAAGCTCTGGTTCCGCACTTTCTCTCACTATTGACTGCGGTCCTGCACCCCCTATTTACAGAACTGCGGACCTGCCCGCTCTGTCCCTAAAGGAATGGGTGCAGACCCCTGTGAAAGTAAAAAAGGTGCAAGTTTATTCTAAAAAGCTCACTTTAGGTTAATTCTAGATGATTCTAGAAGGAATTTTGACGTGGATTCGTCGCTCTTAGGTGGTTCATGCATCCCAAAAGAGAAGGAGCTAATCCCTTGATGAGAGGAGCTATCCCTTTGAAGGAGGGCTTTATCCCTTTGAAGGAGGACCTAGTAACTTCCCTCCATTGCACTATAAATTAAGGCATTGGGCTGGTTGCTAAGGAGGTTAGAAGTTGAACATTTTTGAGGGTAAATGCCGGTGGAATTGAGACTTCCTAGTTAAGCTTGAGAGGAGAGATCACATACCTTTTTGGCTTCATTAGGAAGAGAGTGAAACTTATCAAAGTATAGGATACTTCTTGTTGGACCCTGGGAGGAGCTTGTACAGCATCAAGGCATAGGTGCTATTTAATTTGTTTGCTTGTTTGTTTTTGCTGATTCGCAACAAGGGAGCTCATTTGGATCGAAGGAGCGAGGCTTCCACAAACTTGCATTGGACCTAAGGTAAGCCTAAACACTTGTTTGCCTTTTTTTATAAATGCATATTTAGAGAAAGATAGTTTTTGATTGGCTTGCTTGTCATTAGATCTCTTTAGATTCTAGGAAGGTCTATCTTGTCTGCAAGATCGACTCATTCCGTGTGACAAAATGGCGACTCTATTGGGGACTTGATTTCTTTATTTTCTTTAATTTGACTTGAGAAACTGTGTTTTTGTTTCTGTTTTTGGCTTGTTGTGTGTGGAATTGGGTAGAGACTATGTTTATGCAATGAAAGTTGTCGTATCGACACTCTTTCGCGTGATGTCTTTCCCTCACAATGGAAATATTGTGACTGTAGACCAGCTTTCATTCCCTAGTCTTGTTTCAACTACCAATAATATGATAGCCCTAAATGTTCCTAGTCCTCAAGTGGTATCTACCCCGCCACGGGTTAATTATGTGGCAATTGGTCCCATGTTTTCAGTTACCGATGTAAGTGAGCCTCTCACTGTTTGCTCATCTTCCTTTGATTTAGATTCGGTAATTGACATGGAAAACTCTATGGGATTACTTGAACACGATGTTCTGATCCCTTTTGAGTCCCTTGACATGTGTTCCTTCCAAAGAACTATTCTTCCTTCAGATGAAGACCTTTTGGAAGCCATGATGAAGGTGGGTACATTGACATGTCTTTCTTCCAGTTGGAAGCCATGATCAGTGAGTGTGAGGATAGTTCCTTTTCCTGTACCAACCTCGTTAAAAAATGAAATAGGTGTCTGTGAGGATAGTTTTGTTCGGGTATCGACCTAATTAAAAAATGAAACAGGATGTTTCGAGGATAGTTCCTATTACTGAGTCAACCTCGTTAAAAAATGAATCAGGTATGAGGACAGTTCTTTTCCTGTGTCAACCTCGTTAAAAAATGAATCAGTGGTTTCGAGGAAAGTTCCTGTTACTGAGTCAACCTTGTTAAAAAATGAATCAGTTGTTCGAGGAAAGTTCCTTTTACTGAGTCGACCTCGTTAAAAAATGAATCAGTGAGTATGAGGACAGTTCTTTTCCTGTGTCAACCTCGTTAGAAAATGAATCAGTGGTTTCGAGGAAAGTTCTTGTTACTGAGTCAACCTTGTTAAAAAATGAATTAGTGGTTCGAGGAAAGTTCCTTTTACTGTGTCAACCTCGTTAAAAAATGAATCAATGAGTATGAGGATAGTTCTTTTCCTGTGTCAACCTCGTTAGAAAATGAATCAGTGGTTTCGAGGAAAGTTCCTGTTACTGAGTCAACCTTGTTAAAAAATGAATCAGTGGTTCGAGGAAAGTTCCTTTTACTGTGCCGACCTCGTTAAAAAATGAATCAATGAGTATGAGGACAATTCTTTTCCTGTGTCAACCTCGTTAAAAAGTGAATCAGTGGTTTCGAGGAAAGTTCCTGTTACTGAGTCAACCTTGTTAAAAAATGAATCAGTTGGGCGAGGATAGTTTTGTTCCTATGTCAACCTCGTTAAAAAATGAAATAGGGTTTCATGAGCATAGTTCCTTGTCTTGTGTCAAGCTCATTAAAAAATGAATCAAGGTTTTTAGAGTATAGTTCCTTGTTAGGTAGATTGTAGAGAGTAGTTATGAGCATAGTTCCTTGTCTTGTGTCAAACTCGTTAAAAAATGAAACAAGGGTTTTGAGGATAGTTCTTTTCCTATGTCAACCTCATTGAAAAATGAAACAAATCCCTTTTTGAGTCGAGTCTTTCCAAGATCTCAAAAGAAAACCTTCATTCCATCCACTTCGTTGAATGTAATGAAGCTTGGGGGGCATGTACCTCGTTTTACATCATTATGCTGGGGGCATGCGAACTTATAACAAGCATATTTTTTCGTTTCAAGCTTGTGTAAACATGAAGCCAAATCCGAGCATAGTTCTTTTCTTGTGTCAAGCTCGTTTAAAAAATGAAGCAAATCCTCCTCCAATTGAGTCGAGATTTTGACTAGATCTCATAAATGTTAAGTTGTATATTTAGGTTAGTTATTTCAGTCTTTTGCATAATTTTCTTATAGTTTTAGGTCGAGTCTTTCAAATGATCTCATAACTGAACCTTCATTTCATCCAACTGGTTGAATGAAATGAAGCTGGGGGGCATGCGCTCTAGCAGTTATGCTTAGGGGGCATCAAGCACAGTTTTCTCTCTGTTTCAAGCTTGCGTAAAAATGAAACCTATCTCGAGTCAATTTCAGTTATTTTCAAGACTCGTTAAACTCATGAAAATCCCAAGATTATTTTGCTATCTTTCATTCTCGTAAAACAAATGAAAATGCCGAGTTCTTTCCATCATTTCCTGCTCGTAAATTAAATTGAAATTCGGCCATATGAGTACATTTTTATCATTTTTTCGAACTCATCGAAACTTACGAAAAATTGAAACCTTGGAGTCACCTTTAAGCTCTTTTCTGACTCCTAAAACATGAAAAGATCGTCGAGTTTTTCTTTTTAAACTCGTTAAAACGGAACTAAAAAGACGGTCCACTTACAGCTCTTTTCTGACTGTAAAAACATGAAAAGATTGCCCGATTTTTGTCGTTTCAAATTCGATATTGGTTATAAAATGACGTGTCGTTGATCTCTTTTTTACTTTTTCAAATCAGGGGCACTAATTACGAAAAGTACTCCTCGGTCATAAAGATTAAGCGGTTCTCTCAAGTATTATTTTATACTTTTTCGGGCTTGGGAGACACAAATTTACGAAAAAGGTCAACCCTAGAGTCTTCTTAAGTTTTTTCAGACTCTCTAAAATTGAAAAACGCCGAGTTTCTCCTATACTGGACTCATTAAAATTTAACAGTAAAGGACCTATTCAATTACAAACAGGCACGAACCACTCCTTCTTAGGGTTCAAATTTAAACTAAGTTGGACTCATCCGAAGGATGAGCTTATAATCAAGCAAATGTTATCCTCCTCAAGCTTGTCAAAAATAAAGAGGTACTTGCTAGAAATGGTGGGGGAAAAGAGAGAAAAATGACCCTGTTTGTCATACTTTGTAACCACTCTTGAACATGACACTTTTATTCACCTGGGTTGGGAAATCCTTTTCCTAACAATTGATCAAACCACATTGAAAGTCTTCAGCCGGTTTCTGGGTATTAACTTTGGGTCAATTGTCATCAAACCATCTGTTGTGTCATTATGTGTTCAAGAGGTCAGTGCCAATAAGCCATTCATTTGCAAAATATTTGTCATCCATCTTGACCATCCTTGAGTCAGTCCTTGCAACTAAATTTCTTCAACTTGATCTATGATTTCGTGTTGTGGGCTCACCTACGACGGATCGCTTTCTATCGACTTCAGCTCATTATCTAGAAAGATGATATAGAAATCATCAGTACCTTGGTATCTGCATGCCTCAATGGCAGGTTTCTCGCCTTTGATGATAGGTTGCATCATTGACCTTCAATCAAAGGATTCCATGACATGTTCGACATCAACACATCTATTCACATCTCATGGATTGTACTGGGTACTTTGAGAGCCATTGACATCACTGGTGGTTTCTCTCACACCTATTAATAGTTTACATCATTGACTGGTAATTAAGTGGTTTATACCATGTTCGACTTCAACACATTCATTCGTATGGATAGAATCGTACTGTTTCGGGAAGTAGAAATGAAGACCCTGGATCTAGTTTCCGCAATCCAGGCTGCGAGGAATTTTGTATTCATTATATTGTGGACTATTCATAAACAGATGGCTGCGTCCATACTGTGTCCACATGAGTCTATACTTGTGATGTATTACAAGATCATTCCTATATCAGAGTAGTAGTTAGTTTTCTAAGTTAGTTTTGATCTGAGTATGGGAATGCCTACCTCGGCGATGATATGATCTCATATATATATCTTGCATTGAATGTTTTTACAGGTTCCGATTGGGCTCTCCACAAGATGATCCTTGAAATGATAAAGTACTTCACTCTTCTTAAATGATAAATGAAATCCTCATCTACTACAGACTTCGCACTTTAGGGGGTAATCTGTTACACAAAAACATCGTCACCATGATTATTTGCAGTCAGTATGGGTCTATCATCGCTTGTATTGTCCTCGTAAGCAAGTCTTAGACCTCAGCTCTTCAAGTCAAGCTTTGAAAATTGGAGAAAGACATTAAAAATCAACAAAGCTCTGGTTTCGCACTTTCTCTCACTATTTCCTACGGTCCCGCACCCCTTGTTTACAAAAACTGCAGACCTGCCCACTCTGTCCCTAAAGGAATGGGTGCGGACCACTGTGAAAGTTAAAAAGGCGCAAGTTTATTCTAAAAAACTCACTTTCGGTTAATTCTAGACGATTCTAGAAGGAATTTTGACGTGGATTCGTCGCTCTTAGGTGGTTCATGCATCCCAAAAGAGAAGGAGCTAATCCCTTGATGAGAGGAGCTATCCCTTTGAAGGAGGGCTTTATCCCTTTGAAGGAGGACCTAGTAACTTCCCTCCATTGCACTATAAATTAAGGCATTGGGCTGGTTGCTAAGGAGGTTAGAAGTTGAACATTTTTGAGGGTAAATGCTGGTGGAATTGAGACTTCCTAGTTAAGCTTGAGAGGAGAGATCACATACCTTTTTGGCTTCATTGGGAAGAGATTGAAACTTATCAAAGTAGAGGAAACTTCTTGTTGGACCCTAGGAGGAGCTTGTACAGCATCAAGGCACAGGTGCTATTTAATTTGTTTGCTTGTTTGTGTTTTCTAATTCGCAACACGGAGCTCATTTGGATCAAAGGAGCGAGGTTTCCACAAACTTGCATTGGACCTAAGGTAGGCCTAAACACTTGTTTGCCCTTGTTTATAAATGCATATTTAGAGAAAGATAGTTTTTAATTGGCTTTCTTGTCATTAGATCTCTTTAGATTCTAGGAAGGTCTATCTTGTCCGCAAGATCGACTCATTCCGTGTGACATCTTCTAAAGACTTTAATTTTTTATCTTTAGCTAAAGATGACAGTTTCTCAATCTTAAGTTGTGACTGCACATTTGACAAAGTAGTTCTGAGCTTGCAAAGAGACATGGAAGTTGTAATCATGGTCAAAAATAATGTTTCACCTGATTGCCTATGCAAATCCATTTGACCAATATGATGTATTTGGTTGACATCAAATGAAAATATGGTCTTCTTGTAATCTACAGTGGATTTGGGAAATGGAATTTGAGCTTGCAAAAATGCCATTTGCATCCATCCTCTTTCACTATCAAAGGTAGAGTGAAGTCTATGCTGAGAGTTCAATGTATGTTTCCAAAATTGACTGTATACTTGTGCTTTAAGACTTTCATTCTTTTGTTTGATTTCTAAAAATGTTGAGAAGATATTAGTATATTCTACTGAGTTGGTCTTAGTTGACTGAATAATCCCCATAGGTTCAGCTGAAGAAGGAGTTGAAGAAGTAGAATGAGGTTTGGGATCAATGGTCCCTGGTGATGAAATATCTTCTAAATCTCCAAGATCGATAATTTCTAGTGGCTTTATTCCTAATGACATTGATAATCTCGTGTTCAATTTATTTTGTCGTATAGAATACTCTTTGATTGGTTCTTAAGCTAACTAAGTTTCCTCTCTGGATCTTTTGTGTTGACTACTCTAACTGACTAGAGTATTTACGTGTGGAGTGGTTATAACCTGTTCATCAACTTCTAGGAGATTTCCTTTAGACCGTTGCTCCTGGTTCATTCTCCAACTCTGGCCTGGGAGTATGGTTCTAAGGTGTTGCCTTCAACTGAACTCTTAGGGATGAAATGATCCTAAAAGGATCATAATACCAGATGAAGCTTGGTTGGACATTCATGTTATTTAATAATTTGTCTGCCTCTATACCTATAGACCTAGTATTACAAATGAATGTCCCTACCTTGTCCTTGAGTTTGAACTGTGGCCTTTTCTTACTTGAGACAAAATGGACTTCATCCATATTTTTCATCTGCCTAATGTATTCCAATGAGAATATCCTCATTGGCACATACTTAGGCAGTTTGTATGGACATAATTCACTTCCATATATCCTAATCTCAGTGTAGTTTTGGTACATATACTAGTCACCAGTCTTGGTTTGCTCAGAGAAGTGCAATGTCTTCTTAATCTCTTCTCTAATGTTGGCTTTGCTTGGCTATTGAGTAATTGAAGAAATGGGTGTAGAAAAGAATATATGAACTGACAGAATGTAAACTTGGATGATGCTACTTTCACTAACTCTGTCCACTGAATCACTAATTGATTCACTCCCTGCTCATCTTTCATGTTAAGCTGAATATGCAATGGATCTCCCCGTTGAAACAAAATCGAATGGATTATGACTTAGCTATATCTGAAAACTCCTTGTGTGGTAAAATTCATAAATTGTTCATGTATATTATCAGCTAGAAACTGGCTATAATTATACATGAAAGCATGTTGATATTCTTTATTGAAAATGGAAAATAATCTAGGGACAGATTCATCAATAACTTGATCATTTTCATAACCTAGGAGGTATGATAGCAGGGAGATGATATGTCTAGTGGCTTTAGGGAACATAGAAGATGAATAAGGTGCATTTATCTTGGGTAATTTAGCATCTTCTAATAGAAAAAGTTCAAAGATAAGGGCTCTCTATGGGAAGGTGAGTTTATTGTAAAGGTCCATGAGAGTTGCTAGTGAGAAAAGGTTGAGGGAGTCAGATGAAGGTATCATTAGCATTTAGTTTATACTCTGAGTAGTAATGGTGATCAGGATTTTTCCATCCTGAGTCATCACTATTCCTCACACAGGATCATACCTGGCATGACACCAAGTGATCAAATCAAGGAAGTGATGAGTCTTGGGAAAATAGTATAAGAGAAAAAGTGTTTTCCAGAAATGAATGGGATCTTCTTTGTCTAGATATTTCTGCTTTAACCATAAATTCAATTCACGGAAATTGAACTCGCATTCACAGTCAGTGACTTTGAACACAGAGTCTACAAGGGAGATATGATCCAAGTCAAGCAAGACTATAGAGGGATTCCCTTCTTCGGTGGTATTCTGTGTTTTAACCTTGGGATCCATCTCATTGCAGGGGAACAATTTTGAAACTGATTTATACTGAAGACAGATGACATGGGAAAATGACATAGAGCAAATAAAGCTTTTGGTGTATGGATGGAAGAAGAAAAGTGATATAGAGTAGAGCCATGTGATATTTATAAGTGAAATTGGGCTTAATTTTTTGTTTGAATCTAATTGTTGGTATTTGTTGCAAAGGAGTGGGATTAATGTCTAACGGGAGGGTAACCGGTTAACTTAGGCTAGCAATGGCTTTGGAACGTATGGTGAAATTGCTTTATGATGTGATAGGTGGTGATTGGGTGAGATATAATGGATTAGTGACGTGGTGAATTCCATATGGAGGAGGGAATAACAGGTCTATGACATGGTGCGGGAACAAGGCCAATGGTTAGAAAGGAGAAAACCATTGGTGGGATTTTGGGGGGGACACGGGGGGGGGTGAGGTGGTTTTCGATATTGACCTTTGGGGGCCTAAAATGATAAGGGAGTGCCATGTAGAAAAATAGAGCATCCATTGAAACCACTTTTCAGAACCCCCACCCCCCCCCCCCCCCCCCCCCCCCCCCCCACGTTAATGGGAAATGGCCGAAGGGGGTCCGAAAAGCTTCCTCTGTCATTGATCCAGGGAAAGTGTGTCTTATTTGTTGAAAGGTGCTCAACAGTTATTTGACACTTGATATTACATTTTTTCACTTCCACCCATATGACCATATCATGTGTTTTGAATTACTTGCAAAGCGATCAAGTTCTAAACAATAATTAAACCGTGATTAAGGAATTTAAGTATTGTTTAATTTAAAGAACAAATTTCAAAGGCGCATTTGAACTAGTAGCCTTAATTTTTGTTTTCTAAAGAAAATATTTTATTTTAATTCTTATCTAACATTTTATCATTTTCCTTCCTATTTAGGGCAACTACCCTATCATTTTTTATGATATCGACTTGAAATAATAATAAATCCTATCATTTTTTATTTTCCATTTTGTTTTTGGTCCATATCCTAACTTATCATTTTTCTATGGAATTTTGACTTTTTCAGCTAATGGCTAACTTATCAAAAATAAAAGAGCTACAACACATTGTGAATCTCATAGTTACATTAGCTAGTCATATCTTTAGCGCTAACTGAAACCCATCACTATGAAATTCCTTTACTTTTCTTGGCTTTGAATTTGCATTACGTAGGTCCATTGGATAGTGAGGTCATCCCTCATCCGCTATGGAGCCAAACTATACAATCTTTTCCTCCCCTTCCTTGATAATTGCACACTTCACATCCTCAGGCAACAAGCTCATCTCCTTGTCTCATGCACCTCTCCATTGTAAAATACCTTGATAAGTTTTCCCCAATTTCACATTGTATACTTATAGAGGAAATTATGGTCATCCCTCGATACCTATAGTCCTTAACTATGTAATTCTTAGCCTCATGATCCTAAATACATTGCACATTTCCCCATCATAGCCACCATATCCCATGAGTAAGAGAATGTAGAATATATGGTTTTTGGAATGATGTTAGCTTGCCATGAGGGGACTTAATTTATAGGTGTTATCATTTAAACATGACAGAGTAATGTTGAAGGTAGGTTCTCAAGGAGGGGTTACAAGATGACACTTCTGAAGAAGAATACAAATGAGGAACCATCTTGAAGAACATGAAGGAATCTTTGACCAAGATAAAGTGATGGAAACTCATGTTGACTTTGAAGGTTCCAAAACTCATCTAGAAACTTAGGAGGGTTAATATGAATTATAAGAAAACATCCATCATGAAGAAGTTAAATTCATAGAAGTATGGATAAGATATCAACATTGATGAAATGAAATCTTATGCCACCATCATGAAGTCATGGCTACTCAACGTGTCATTACAAAGTCATATGTGTCAATGTTTTTTTCCACACCACTTATGGAATGTGATTATGTAAATTCCAAAAAATAAGATGTGAAATGTGTGGAAGCCCAAGGTCCCCACATGGAATGTAAAAAGTCCCTAGAAAGTTCTAAAGTCATGCAGAAGCTTGAAGTTCACATAGGAATTCGAAGAGTCACAGTAGAAGTTGAAGAGTCATGAAGGGGGTTAAGAGTCACATGTGAGGTGAAAGTTCACCTCATTCGTGATAAATAAAACCTCATAACTTAAGCAAATGGGCTTTTGAACACTGGATTTTTCACCTTGGCTTCTTTAGTCTGGCATAGGAGAGAAGATCTTAATTTTGGAGGATAAAGTGGTGACTTAATTTTCCGCTATTGGAGCTAGTGTGGCAACATTGTAATTGTGTATCTTGGGAATTTCACTTAATATATGAAGCTATTAGATCTAGATCACTTTCATGCATATGTCCTGAATGATTATGAAAATATTCTTTCATTGTTTGCAACGTATGTTTATGTTAAGACATACTAATGAAATGAAGTACTATTTCATTGGCTTTGTTATGCATATTGTTGAATGTGCATTATTATTTGCTTGTATGATCATTGTTATCTTGTGAACTAATTTGTAGGTTAACTAATAATCTTCTTGTTCTTTATATGTCTATTTTAGGATAATACTATCAATTTTATGATATAGGCTCACTCTTTATTTCCCTTTTGTGAAAGTACCTCATATACATGACAATTGTATTCCTCACAGTGTCAAGTTACTTGCCTGTTTCAAATATTTCTTAAACAATCTCTTATGTTGATAATTGTAGCCAAGGATAGTGGAAAGCCACCTTATTTCCCGATTGAGACTCCTAATCCAAATTGTTTGAGGTCTAGTTGTGACTTCATACTCCCAACAAAAAGACATACTTGACTAAGGTAAAATGTAGTGTTGAACCCTTTTTTTGGGCCCTATGCTTCTATCATCCAATATATATCAAAAATATCATTTCCAAATGGTTGCAACTCTAACAAATACTGAATCGATTAGTGTATGTTTAGATCTATGTCTTCTACAAGTTCTGAATTCAACTCCTTATATCCAATATTAAAGAGGTACTATTTATCAATTTTAATTATGGTTTGCTAATGGTTTTTCATTTGGAAGTTAATTATTTTGATAGTACTTCTTTAAAAAAGGCCTTTATTTGGGCCTTGGTAGTAGAACATAAAGTTTATTCTTGAATAAGATCTCCTAAAACCAAAAATGTTTTGTCTCTTATTAGTCCTTATAATGTGTCCCCTGTCTCATCCCCAACACATCATAATACATACCAATACATCATAATACATCCTAGTGTACATTTCATAAGACCAACTCACATAATTTTATTGAATGCCATGAACTTAGAAATGTGTGCCCCAATAAGACTCTTTTTACAACGTTTGAGCAACCAAATTCCCCTACCTGGAATGCAATTGTTTCTTCAACAATCCTAACAAAGTAGACTCACATGTCATCACCATGAATCTTAATTAATCCAACACCCCTATTGCACCTATTTCTTCCTGTAATTGTCAAATAAAACATGTTTTTTATTTTTATCATAAAAAATTTGAGTCAAAAAAATCTTGTGGCACAGGACTTGGTTCAATGCCTTAGCCTTCCCACCACTACACACCCAAAACCACTTCAACTCGTAAAGGTCCGGAAGAAATGTAATCATCTTATTATCTCCCACCATTTTGATGTCATCTTTGATATTGGGCACCTTGTAGTTGTTACAACAACCTATAAAACTTTGAGCTTATTCAAAATTTGGAGCCCCTAATGATCGTTTCATCCTTTTGTTTCAAGTCATAAAGGTCATGTAACATGTGTTCAAGCGTTCATAAGTCTTCAATTTGTTAGGTCAATATAATACTAGTGTGGCCTCCTTATTGTTATTATTAGTGTAGCCCTCACATTGTTATTTTTATTTTTCTGCCCATGTAACCCCCACGTTGTTATTTTTGTACCCAATAGAATCCCACTAGTATTATTTTTGTGCCCTTACATTATTATTTTTATGTAGGATTTTGTTATATTATGACCCCTTATACTCCCATATATATTAGTGAGGTATTTTCTTTTATATCATCCTATAATTATTTATTTATGTGATGTGAAGGATGTTTCCCCCTCGAAGAGGCTAATTCTAAAGTTGTTCATCTATATTTTATTCTATCTTTTGATTTGGTTACATAACATGTGGTACGAGAGATTTGGATTCTAACATTTCACTACTTCAAACATGTCATCTTGGAATTTTTGATATAATGTATTTTATACAAAGCTTCAAAAGTTGAAATTTTGATAACATGGATATGAAATCATGGTAAACTTTGTGTAGAAATTCTAGATCTTACTCATCTATATTTTCTTAGATATGGTCTAAAGAATTGAGAGTTTATACATACTCCAGAAATCAGTCTCAAACAAGTAACCTAGGTGAAATCACCATAACTTTCTTCTAAAGCATAGTATTTAAATTCCATAAAAAATAACAAAAAATACACATACTATAATTTGTAATTTTATTAGTCTTAGGGCCGAAGGTTGAACCAGTGATACATGGAATCTTGTATAGGTTTTCTCTACTTAACCAGCCCATAATCAGGTCATTGTGGGAGATTTCACATAACTTTATATTGAAAAATCCAATCTTGGTCTGACTTTTGGAATTGGAAGGAAGACTTAGAGTGCTACCCTAGGACCAAATTTCAGACCTTGGGAAGCTGAAAGTTTAGAGATACAACAATTTAAATATCAAGCTCCAAAAATTAAGAAGAAAGAGGTGTATATTTTTAAAAATTTGCATACATTTTGTTTGAAAAATCAGTATGAAGTAATTTGAAGGCCATAATAAATAAGAGACATAATTACCTGGTTCCAATATGCCTTGAAGAAAAAAATGGATACTCCTAGTAAGCAACCAGAAATCTCTACTATGACACATGATGAAGAGGAAGAAATGCAACGTGATATATCAAAATTATATGAAAAAATGCAAGAAATTTCTCTCTTGCAAAGGGTAACCAAAAGTTAAATTGAAGCTAATATCGATGGTTTTAGGAATGGTTTAAAAACATACATGGAAGGTTTGAATGATGGATTAAAATTAGACACAGAAGGTTTGAAGGATGGACTAAAAACAAACATGGGAGGTTTGAAAGAAGGTTTGAAAAGGTTTCTACAAGAAATTCTTCCTAATGTTGAAAAATTATTCCATAAAACTCATCGTGATAACAAATGCAATGATAATCATGATTTTAGAGACTAAAATTTGGATTGAATACCAATCACATTCTAAATATCGATATGAGAAAATTCGAGGGAAAGGATCTGGTAACATGGATACTACAGATGGAGCAACATTTTTAACTATATGATGTGAAACACACACAAAGATACGCATTGCATATTTATATTGGGAAAAAATTAGGTTTGTATTGTATCGATGTCTCTGTTATCATAAACTACTTGTCACTTGGTTAGTTTTTATGGAGGAAATGATAATGCATTATGAGGATACAAAAATAAACACCTTCTTTAGCCAATTGATAAATATCAAAGAAAAGGATTCAATGGTGGAATTCATTGAGGATTTACAAAATTGAATATCAAGGTAGTCGGTATTCCATAGGAGCATAGGATTGTTGTCTTAATAGGGAATTTAAGGGATTACATCCAACATGAGGTTCACTTTTGTGAACCTAATTAATTGGAGAAGGTATTTAGGGTGGAAAACAAATTTGAAAGAAAAATTATCGCAACAAGGAAGTCTACCACTCACAACTATAAAAATGGAATTGTTGCTACTTCTAGCCTTCCATAAGCTACACGGTTGACACCACAAAAATTGGAGGGAAAAAAGGAAAAAGGTATTTGTTACAATTGTGGTATAAAATAAACTAAAGGTCAAAAGAAATTATTTTACATATATTGTGAAGAGGAGGAAGAAAAGGAACAAGAAACATCAAAATAAAGGGATATACACTAGGAACGAACCCCAGAGAAAGAAGAAATGAATTTGAAAATATCTTGTAGTGTATTAGAATTAATTACAAATCCTCAAAATCACAATATAAAAGGATATATCAATAAGAAAAAGGTAATAGTCTTGATTGATTCAGGTAGTACTCATAATTTTATTTATTTTAAGATAGCCAAGGAATTGAATTTCTTTCTATATCAAACATGATAGTTTCAAGAGACGGTTTAAAATGGAGGGACTATAAATTTCTTTGGAAAGTGCCATACGATATGGCTAACGATGGGGGAATATGTATTGAATAGTCCACTTATTTACATTCCAATGGGTGGTGTTGATGTCGTACTAGGAGTCCAATGGTTACAATCTTTGGGGATGATAGCTTTTAATTTTCAAGAACTTTTCTTGAATTATTTTTATGAAGGAAATGAAATTGAAATATGGGGTATCACAGGGAAGCTATGGAAGATAATAAAATCTAATGGAATGACAAATATTTGGAAGAAATAAAAATGGGGCGTAATTTCACAATTATGCTCACTTGAGGTTCAAACATTCATATCATATATTTCTACAGATCTCCAAACTTTCTTGGACAATCATTCTAGGGTATTTGAGACTCCCAAAGGCCTCTTGCCTATTCATCATTATTATCATGCTATTCACTTGATTCCAGGAATTCTTCCTCCAAACATTAGGCCTTACAGATATCCCTACACCCAAAAGAGTGAAATTCAATGTATGGTTACATAAATTCTAGAGGCTAGTATAATTCAACCTATTAAATGTTCTTTATTTACTCCAGTAGTATTGGTGCATAAGAAGGATGGATCACAGTGTATGTGTCCGGATTATAGGGAGCTCAATAAGCTCACTATTAAAGATAAATTTCCCATTCTTTTCATTGATGAATTGTTCAATGAATTACGTGGAATAATTTACTTTAGCATGTTGGATCCTCATTCATGATAGCATCAAATTAGAGTTAAGGTTGAAGATATTCCAAAAAACATTTCAAAATCATGAAGGTCATTATGAAGCTTTGTCCATGTCTTCTGGTCTTACTAATGCACGTTCGAAATTTCAAGGTTTGATGAATTCCATTTTCAAACCCTTCCTTAGAAAATTTGTGTTAGTAATTTTGATGATATACTAATATACAACAATTCTTCAAAGCATTATTTTCAACATGTTCATAGGGTACTCAAACTATTGGAGCAGAAATAATTTCATGCAAAAACCTCTAACTTTTTCTTTGGAGTATAGGAGGTGGAATATTTGGGTCATATTGTATCTCATGAGGGTGCTAAGGTAGTCACTAACAAAATTAAATCCATTAGGGAATGTAAAATCCCCACAACCCTAAAGCATATTTGAGGATTTCTTGGGTTGACAGGGTATTATCACAGGTTTGTTAAGAATTATGGGAGAATAGAAGTGCCTCTAACAATAATACTGAAGGAAGATGCATTTTCTTGGACTCTGGAAGCAACTAAGGTCTTTGAACGTATTTAAGACGTAATGTGACAAGCACTGGTCTTAGTTGCACCAGAATTCACAAAAATCTTTATTATGGAATGTGATGCCTTAGAAAATGGAACTGATGTTGTTTTTATCCAAGAAGTAAGACCCATTTATTTTGAAAGTCATATAATCAAGGGAATTTTTTTACACATACCTATTTATTAGAAGGAAATTTTGGAAATACTACACACAATAAAGCAATGGATATGCTATCTAATGGGAAGAAAGTTCAAGGTAAAAACAAATCACAATAGTCTTAAATACTTTTTGGAATAAATATTATCTTTAGAATAGTAGAAAAAAATTGGTCTCAAAGATGTTAGGTTATGACTATGAAATCATCTACAAAAAATAGAAGAAAAATGTTATTGAAGTTGCACTCTCAAGAATGGATGAAGATGTGGA
The DNA here is from genome assembly GCA_031772625.1 of Pinus tabuliformis. Classification (NCBI taxonomy): domain Eukaryota; kingdom Viridiplantae; phylum Streptophyta; class Pinopsida; order Pinales; family Pinaceae; genus Pinus; species Pinus tabuliformis. The sequence goes on from CM062805.1 coordinate 577,685,194, forward strand.
AGAATTTTTCTATTCCATTTCTACTATCCAACCTGATTGAATAACTAAAGCAAGGGATGAATGGAAGAATGAAAAAGAGGTGTGGATACTCATTCAAAAATTGTAGCAAGGTCCCATTACATCAGATAAAGTTTTGTAGAAAAATGATTCATTGTGGTACAAATATTAATTATATATTTGTAAGAATTCCAAACTCAAACAAAAGATTCTTTTGGAATTGCACATCTCCCCCTTAGGAGGCAACTCAATATTTTTAAAATCTGATCACAAGGTCATGAAGAATTTTTTGGGATGGCCTTAAATATGATATCCAAAAGTTTGTGGTAGAATGATTGGTTTTCTAATAGAATAAAGTTGAGATAGTTAAGACCCTAGGTCTATTACAAACTTTAGCCATTCCAATTCAATGTCACGAGGAGGTCTCAATGGATTTTATGATAGGTTTATCCAAGTGTAGGGGAAAAAGTGTCCTCATGGTGGTAGTTGATAGAATTACCAAATATGTACACTTTTATGCATTATATCATCCTTGTAAATCTAGCACAGTTTCTACTACATTTATCGAAACAATTCAGAAAGCTACATGGAAACCCAAAGGTATTGTAAGTGACAAAGGTCCCATTTTCAATGGAAATTTTTGGATGAAATTAGTTTCTTGTCTTGGTATTCAATTAACTCATCGCTCATCTTATCATCCTCAATTAGACAGGAAAACTAAGTTAGTGAAAAAAAAATTGGAAGGATATCTTTGCTGCTTTGTATTCGATAAATAAACACACTGAGTCAAGTTGTTACATATGGTTGAATGGTGGTTTACCACATCCTTCTATACTGCAACAAAAATCACCCCATTTAAGGAACTTTATGGATATCATCCACCATCCATCACATCATCTTAAAGAAAAAATTCTAAGGTTCAAGTAATGGAAGATCATATTAAGCATCAACAACAAGTTATCCAACTCTTAAAGGATAACCTCACTTTGGCGCAAAGTCGAATAAAACAAAAGGCAGATCATCTTTACAGTCAACAAATTTTGTATGTGGGTGACTGGGTATTTTTAAGGCATCAACCATACACACAGAGGACCCTATAGAAATCTAAGAAGGGTAATAAATTATCACCCAAGTATCATGGTATTTACAAAGTGTTACAAAATATTGGTACTATCACATACAAGTTGGAGTTGTCTACATCTTCCCGAGTATGCCTATTTTTCCATGTTTCATGCTTAAAGAGGTTTATTTGTGACAAGCTCCTAGTTCAAATAGTATTACCAAAACTTGATGAAGAATGAACAATCATATTGGATCCTGAAGAAATCATGGAAACAAGAAACTAATAGCTATGGAATCGATCAATTCCATAGTATCTCATTAAGTGGAACTTAACCAGTGAAGATTCCACATGGGAGGATGAAAATTTTATATAGAAGCATCTAGAACTACTCAAGCATTGAGAAGAACACTTTTTTTAAGGATGGGGACATGTTAGGTCACTATAATAGTAGTTTGGACCACTTATTGTTATTATTAATGTAGCCCCATTATTGTTATTGTTAGTGTAGCCCCCTATTGTTATTGTTTTGCCCATAAATCCCCTATATTGTTATTGTTATGCCCCATAGAAGTCCACTATTGTTATTTTTGTGCCCATACATTATTATTTTTATGTAGGCTATTATTATATTGTGACCTCTTAGACTCCTATATATATCAAGGAGTTCTTGTAATTTGTATCATCCAAGAATTTTTCATTTAAGTGATGTAAAGGAGGTTTCCACCTCAAAGAGGATAATTATCAAGTTTTTTATATATATTTGATTTTCTTTTGTAATATACTTTCATAACACAATTTTTCTCTCGAAAACCCATAAACGTTAGTAATATTTTCTCTCATAATCCTAGGGAACCTTTCCTTCATAACATAGCTCCCATCCATATGATTAGCACACCTTTCTTGCGCATTTCACTTTTGGTTGACAAGCTAGTGAAAGTCTCAAATCCAACATTGGTGCACTTTATTGATCTAGCACTAACACACTTTCTAGTGAGAGGTTGTCACCCTTGTCACAAACATTTGTGCTAGGAACACTTTCAACCTCTTCCCTAGTCACACGTGTCCTTCCTATATAAAGATATCAACCCAAAAGCTCATTACACACTCATTTATTTCATTGGAGCTCTATGCACTTATAGAGCACAAGGCTAGCCTCTCACCCTTGGTTGCACATGTGCTATCTTCCAAGTCCCTCCTTTTTCACACTTGGAGAATGCACATGTTATGTGTCATTTTATTTCTTGTATTTTTGCATTAGCCCTCCATCACATTCCTAGATTGTTTGTATTTTGTTATATGTTTAAGCATGTACACACACACACACACATGTATCTATATATATATATATATATATATATATATATATATATATATTGATGTGCATATATAGTGAGTCACATCCCATTCCTAATCCACACTCAATTGATTTTTTATTATCTCTTGTTATAATAACTTGTGCTAAATTTAAACACACACGTCCTTCAATCTATGTTTTAGCACATTATGCACTCTTCTTCGGTAGACCATCAAAACTCATGTCTCTTGCATTTTCACCATGCACCCATCACATAGGTCCTCTCCTCATTGGTGCATAGTGCACTACCAAGGCCTAGTCTCGACCTCCCTTGCTCCTTTAATATGTGCCATGCACCCATAACTTATACCCTCACCTCGAATAACATATTGAAAACATATAGTAGTGAGGCATGTTAACCCTTGACCCTCACAAATGTGCCATGTGCCTAATGAGAAAAGACTCTAAGAATGTTGGCTTCATAGAAAATACCACCACCTTTACATGGAATATGATATTTAAAAACTTTATCAGGAAGTAGTTCCCGTAAGATCTAGAGGACAGGGAAGTGTATATTAATGTTAAAAGCTCTAGATTTTGCATGATTACTTACTGGTATCTAGTTTTATATATAGAAAATATGGTGATAGAATTGCAACTGCTTAAGAAATTTAATCTATCAAGAGACACAATTCTACTCTATTGCTCTAAGAAATTTAATTCACAATTTAGAATGATATTCACAGACATGCAATAAGAAAAAACCACATATGAAAAATAATTTTCTATGGGAAATCAATTGGGAAAACCCCCACAAGGCTCTTTGCATTAATCAAATGAATAGGGTGTATTACAATTGCTTTGCTACTTTTAGCTCAACCTCTAGGTGAATAGCCTATAGCTCTACTTATTGAGAAGATTTGACCCAGACTTGGCCAATCTTTGCCTTTGCTTGAGCCCTTATTTCCTTGCACAAATCCTAAGGAATTAGGCCTTAGTATATAGGAATGTTCCTCCAATTGACTCTGCAATTCCCAAGGTTGGGTCATCGATTGCATGTAACACCTATACACTCAAGAATAGTCTGCAATTGGTGTTATACTCCTTGTAATATCCACTATAGTTGGGGAACTCAAATTCCTTGGATGCAATAGCTATTTTGAGCTAATTTATTAGTTAACTGGATGATCACTTACTTAGATTGTTGTCCCACTACACAATTGGCCTTGCACTACTTCCATTAACTGTTAGAACTAGTTTAAATAAATAAAACTGGAAATAACTTATCTTCATTTCTACAAATTAGCAATCATACATGCTTAAGTGAACTCCAAGCCCTTTAACTCAAATTCACTAAGATAACTAAGTGACAAGAGCCATGTCACCTCAGTTAACTGCCTTCAAGTTTTCCTTGATGTGGAAATTTCTCAATAATCCTATCTAGCAAGAAAGGCATTTTACACCTGTGGAATGTATTGTAGCAATACCTTTCACTATCTTTGTTTCTACTGCAACAACTTCAACTCAAAAGAATTAAAAAAAACCATCGAATCAATTGTGTCTGTAACTGTCTACTAGGAAAGTTGTGCTACTACTAACTCTATTATTGAGTCTCCTTCTCTTATATCAACACTCCTCTACACTCCTCAGTATATAACTAACACTAATCCTCCTACTACTAAATATTGTAGGCCCCTATAATAAGTTAATGATCCCTGAGGAGAATACCTCATGGATCTTGGCCAAATTTTTGCAACTCTAGGACTAAGGACCTACATCGTCCCACCTCACTCCTATACGTATAGCTGCATGCATGGAAAAATATACCTCTAGCTTATAGAGGTTTCTAACTCTATGTCTAATATGCTTCTCTTTCCTAATAGATACATGTTTCAAAAAGGCTTTCCCTTTACTTAAAATCACATCATAGCCATGGTCTTCCAAATCTACAATAGAGATGAGGTTCTTCTTTAGGCTTGGTACAAACATAACATCTTTGAAATGAATATGGGAGCTTGAATCCCTCTTAAAGGTTAATGTATAATCCCAATAGCATCCTACCTTCCATCATCCTCGAATTTAATTTTCATGTGGAGATATATCTCCTTCTAGGAATTGAAATATTTCTACACCCTCTCATGTGGAACGAGGCACCTAAGTACAAGTACCACACACTCCCCATCTTAGTGTTGGGGATGCATGTGATAAGGGTGAATTGTAACTTGAATTGTGAAGCCAATACTTTACCTGTTCCTCCTCATAAGTTATTCTTTCTAGACTATTTGTGTGGACACTATGTAGCATAGTTCTCGAATTCATGACAATTCAAGAATTTTATTTTGAACAAGTTTTTCTTCTCCCCCCATGGCTAGATTCTAGTTTGGTTTGACATTTCTTCCCTTTTCCCTTCTTTCCCTTTCCAGCCAACGAAAAATTTTCTTCATCCTCTCCCTTTTATGAGGTTCCATCCCTATTATTTCTTTTGAACTATTCTTGAACCAAATTGGACCACAACCTTTCCCAATTTGGTAAATTTTCCTTTCCATTCACAGAGTCTTGGTAGTTGCACAAGGATTTTTGAAGGCCTAAAAGAGCTAAGATTACCATATCATCTTCTAAAAAAATCACTCCAACCCCTCCAAGCTCATCCTGAACTTCTGTAAATTTGGTGAGATACTTTAGAATAGCGTTTTTATTTTGCATCTTGATATTTCGAAGTTTGTCTTTGAGGGTTAGTTTTCTATGGTCACTGTTATTCTCGAATATATTTGTCAGTTCCTTCCAAATTGAAAAGGGAGTTTACTTCCCATGGATATTTGAGACAATGTGGTTTTACGCTCCCTCCAAGATAATTCTTCTCACCTTGACTACATATTTATTGCATTGGGTTAGGTTATGTGCATCTGTTGATCCTAGTTTTGCAATGTTTTTCTTGACATATTCCAGCAATCTATTGACATCGAGAACCACCTCCATGTGATACTTCCATGCAATGAAATTTGGGTTAACTTCCAAGGCATACTCTAATATCAACCCAATGAAGGTCATCTTCCCAACTCTAAAGATATCCTCCTACATTGAAGTTGCAAATTCAAACCTCCTAAGGAACAACTTAGAAATTCTTATTCTAGTGTGAATCTAGCTCTAATATCATATAGAAAAAATGGTGATAGAATTGAAATTTCTCAAGAAATGTAATCTCAATCCATAGACATAATTATACTCTACTACTCTACAAAATTTAATTCACAATTTAAGAAAACATTCACAAACATGCAATAAGTAAAAACCACACATGCACAATATTTTTCTAGGGGAACCTAGCTGGGAAAAAACCGTCAATCCTATTTGCATTAATCATAAGAATAATGTGTTACAATTTATTTCCCTCTCTAAGCTCAACCTTCAAGTGAGAAACGTATCTCTCTATTCAATGAGAAGCTTTGACCCAAACTTGGTCAATTGTAGCCCCTTCTTGAGCCCCTATTATTGGGTGTGGAGCCTGATTATCTTCTATATTCAAAGGTATCGCCACATAGGACACCAGTTCGAAATGAGGGCGGCAACGCCGCCCGTAAAATATTCGCTACAGGGGGGGTCCAGGGGGGGGCGGCTGCGACCTTTGGGAGGCCCCCCTGGTGGGGGGTTTCGGGGGCAGCGCCCCCGAAGCTAAAAACAACTGTAAAATTGCCTTGTAAAAGTATAGTAATTTCTAGTCAATCTAGGCCGTTCATTAGGCGGATGATCTGACGGTAGAACTTATGTTTAGTTTAGGGTTTTTTTCCCTAGAAGGCAACCCCTCTCTTTGTATGATGGTATTGTATTTGAGGTTATGTGATAGATGTGTATTCTATGAGCAAGAAACAAAGAGGTGAGACAGTGAGAGAAAACAGACGATATTACAGCGGATTTGCTGTAGGTTGTGTCTCTTCATTTTGCTGGATAATAGAAAGGAAGGACTGGCTGTTCGGGGTGGACGTAGCCCAAACTGGGTGAACCACGTATATTTGTGTCTCTATTGTTTTGTGCATTTTCTGTGTTTATATTTCTGCAATATTTTATGTGTTCCATTGCTCCGTAATATATAATTTTCTAACAACTGGTATCAGAGCCGAAGGTCTATTTGGCTGATAAACTCGCAGGAAAGAAGGGTTCCTAGTTCGAGTGGCAGCAATGGCGGAAGATGGTAAGTTTAGGGTCGAGAAATTTAACGACCAAAACTTCTCGCTGTGGAAGACGCAGATGGAAGATTATCTGTATCAGAAAGATCTATACCTACCATTTGGCGGAAAAACAAAGATGTCGACGGGTATGAAAGACGAAGAATGGAACCTTCTCGATAGAAAGGCACTCGGAACAATACGGTTGTTCCTTGCTGCGTCAGTCACCTTCAACATTTCGAAGGAAACCACGACAGAGGGTTTGATGCAGACGTTGTCGAAAGTATATGAAAAACCCTCGGCCTCAAACAAGGTATTTCTTATGAAACGATTATTTAATATGAATATGTTGGAAGGTGGATCTATTGCAAACCATTTAAATGATTTTAATACAGTTACAAGTTAGTTAAGTTCTGTAGGGGTAAACTTTGATGATGAAGTTAGAGCTCTGTTATTTTTGTGCTCATTACCAGAAAGTTGGAATGGTTTGGTAATGGCCATTAGTAACTCCGTTTCTGGATCTAGTACTTTAAAGTTTGATGATGTTGTCGGTGCTATCCTTAGCGAGGAAATGCGACGGAAAAGCTTCGGTGAGACATCAGGAAATGCTTTGAGTGTAGAGTCTAGAGGAAGAAAAATGGAAAGAGGAAAGAGATCAGGATATCGCAGTAAATCAAGGAAAGGCAGATCCAAGTCTAGATTGGGGATAATGTGCTGGAAATGTGGAAAGAAAGGACACCTAAAGAAAGACTGTAGATCTCGGAAGGGAAAAGAAGGAGATGCACAACAAGAAAACAATCATGAAGCAAATGTGACAGGTGAGGTGTTACAAGATGCTTTGATTCTTTCGTTTGAAAATATTACTGATTCCTGGGTGGTAGATTCAGGGGCTTCATTCCATGCCACACCTGATAAGAAATACTTTCATGACTATGTTCAAGGAGATTTCGGACAAGTTCGTCTGGGTGATGATAAACCCTATAAAATCGTTGGAATGGGTAGGGTTCTTGTAAAATAGCAGAATGGAAACCAATGGCTATTAAAGGAGGTAAGGCATGTTCCAGATCTAAAGAAAAATCTGATTTCAACGGGGCAGTTAGGCAGTGAAGGTTGTGTGACAACTTTCACGGATAAAGCTTCGAAGGTCACCAAAGGAGCCCTGGTAATAGCAAAAGGCGAAAAGGTTGGTACATTGTATTTATGCAATGGTACTTCTAACTCTGTTAATGCTTTAACTTCCAAAGGAGTAGATGCAGCATTATGGCATCATAGGCTCGGACACATGAGTGAAAAGGGGATGAAGATTCTTCACTCAAGGAATTTGTTGCCGGGTTTGAAGAATGTTGATTTGGACTTCTGTGAGAATTGCATTTATGGAAAACAGAAGAGAGTCAGATTTCTCAGAGTTGGGAAAGAAAAGAAGAACGAAAAATTAGAGCTTGTGCATACAGATGTATGGGGACCTAATCAAGTATCATCTCTCGGTGGCTCTCGTTATTATGTTACTTTTATTGATGATGCAACTAGAAAAACTTGGATTTATTGTATTAAGAATAAATCTGATGTATTTGATACTTTCAAGAAATGGAAAGCTTTGGTTGAAATTGAGACAGGAAAGAAATTGAAGTGTCTTAGATCAGAGAATGGAGGTGAATATTGCAGCAAAGAGTTTGATAGGTACTGTTCAGAGCATGGAATTCACAGAGAGAAGACAGTTCCAAGAACACCACAAGAAAATGGTGTGTCAGAAAGGATGAATAGAACAATCATGGAGCGTGCAAGGTGCATGAGATTGCATGTAGGATTGCCTTTACAGTTTTGGGCAGATGTTGTAGATACTGCTATTTATCTAATAAACAGAGGGCCTTCAAGTTCCTTGGATGGTGGTGTTCCAGAGGAAGCATGGATAGGTAAAAAGGTAAACTACTCTATTTTAAAGCCTTTTGGTTGTGAGGCCTTTGTCCATATTGATAAAGAAAATAGAACAAAGCTTGAGGCAAAGTCAAAGAAATGTACCTTTATTGGATATGGTGTTAATGATTTTGGTTATCACTTATATGATTACGAAAATCACAAAATCATTAGGAGCAGAGATGTAATATTCAATGAAAAGGTCTTGTATAAGAATCAGTTGCAGGAAAAGGAAAACAAGGAATACGCAGTTCTTGATGAAATCACTGAAAAAGGAAAGGTGCCTGAAAATAATAATAATCAACAACCACAACAACAGCAACCACCACAACAACAACAGGCACCCCAAACACCTGAAAGTGGTGTTAGAAGATCTACCAGAATAAGTAGACCTCCTTAACGATACTCTCCTTCATTATATTATTTATTGTTGACTGATTCCGGTGAACTCGAATGTTATGAAGAAGCAATGCAGGTTGAAAGCAGGAAGAAGTGGGAGGTAGCCATGGAAGAAGAGATGGACTCCTTAATGCATAACCAGACTTGGGATTTAGTCAGGTTGCCTATAGGAAAAACTACATTGAAGAATAAATGGGTTTACAGGCTGAAGGAAGAAGATGGAGGAAAACAGAGGTATAAAGCTAGACTTGTTGTGAAGGGGTTTGCACAGAAGAAAGGTATTGATTTTGATGAAATATTTTCTCCTGTTGTTAAAATGACTTCAATCAAAACTATTTTAAGTCTTGTAGTAGCTGAAGATTTGCATCTTAAGCAGTTAGATGTAAAGACAACCTTTCTCCATGGGGATTTGGAGGAAGAGATATATATGCAGTAGCCACAAGGATATGAGGTGAAAGGGAAGGAGAAACTAGTGTGCAGGTTGAAGAAGAGCTTGTATGGCTTAAAACAGGCTCCAAGGCAGTGGTATCTAAAATTTGACAAGTTTATGTCTGAACAAGGTTATACTAGATGTCACTCTGATCATTGTGTTTATTTGGAAAAGCAAAATGATGGCAGCTATATTATATTGTTATTGTATGTAGATGACATGCTTGTTGTAGGATCTAACATGCAGGAAATAAATGTGCTCAAAATAAAATTGGCAAATTCATTTGCAATGAAGGATTTGTGAGCTACAAAACAAATCCTTAGTATGAGAATAACTAGAGACAGGAAAAATTGTAAATTAGCATTGTCTCAGAATGAGTACATACAAAAGGTGTTGAAAAGATTTAACATGCACAATGCAAAACCAGTTAGTACACCTTTTGCTAGCCATTTCAAACTTAGCAAGGAAATGTGCCCAAAGACTCAAGAAGACATGGACTATATGTCTAAAGTTCCATATGCATCAGCAATTGGAAGCTTAATGTATGCAATGGTCTGCACAAGGCCTGATATTGCACATGCAGTGGGAGTTGTAAGCAGGTACCTGAACAATCCAAGAAAGGAACATTGGATGGCAGTGAAATGGATTCTCAGATATTTGAAAGGTACCACAAATCAAGCAATATGATTTGGTGGTTCAAACATCTCCCTACAAGGATATGTTGATGCAGATATGGCAGGTGACAGAGATAACAGGAGGAGCACTACAGGATATGTATTTACTGTTGGAGGAACAGATGTCAGTTGGGTTTCAAAAATCCAAAGTGTTGTTGCACTTTCAACAACAAAAGCAGAGTATGTTGCTGCTACAGAGGCTAGTAAATAAATGATTTGGTTACAAAGGTTTATGGGTGAATTGGGTAAGGAGCATGATATGGGCATGTTATACAGTGATAGCCAAAGTGCCATTCATCTTGCAAAGAACTCAGCATTTCATTCCAGGACTAAACACATACAGCTCAAGTACCATTTCCTACGATCAGTGTTGGAAGATGGAGAGTTGAAGCTGGAAAAGATACACAGTAGCCAAAATCCTGCAGATATGCTAACAAAAGTTGTAACCAGGGAGAAACTAAGAATATGCTCAGTTTCAGTTGGTCTTCAAGAATGACGATGAAGATGAGAAACAGCCAGGTCTAAAGAGGAGTCATTGTCCAGCAAATGGAGCAGCGGTGGAGTTTCTACAATCAGTCTCCAAGTGGGAGATTGTTGGGTGTGGGGCCTGATTATCTTCTATATTCAAAGGTATCGCCACATAGGACCCCAATTCGAAATGGGGGCAGCAACGCCGCCCGTAAAATATTTTCTGCAGGGGGGGCAGCTGCGACCTTTGGGAGCCCCCCCCTGGCAGGGGGTTTCGTGGGTAGTGCCCCCGAAGCTAAAAACAGCTGTAAAATTGCCTTGTAAAAGTATAGTAATTTCTAGTCAATCTGGGCCGCTCATTAGGTGGATGATCTGACGGTAGAACTTATGTTTAGTTTAGGGTTTTTTGCCCTAAAAGGAAACCCCTCTCTTTGTATGAGGGTATTGTATTTGAGGCTGTGTGATAGATGTGTATTCTGTGAGCGAGAAACAGAGAGGTGAGATAGTGAGAGAAAATAGAGGATATTATAGCGGATTTGTTGTAGGTTGTGTCTCTTCATTTTGCTAGATAATAGAAAGGAAGGACTGGCTGTTCGGGGTGGACGTAGCCCAAACTGGGTGAACCACGTATATCTGTGTCTCTCTTGTTTTGTGCATTTTCTGTGTTTATATTTACGCAATATTTTATGTGTTCCATTGCTCCGTAATATATAATTTTCTAACACCTATTTGCTTGCACAAATCATGAGTAATTAGGCCCTATTATATAGGAATTTTCCTCCAATTGATTATGCAGTTCCCAAGGTTGGATGATCATTTTCATGCAACACCTATACACTTAAGACTAGTCTACAACTGATGTTACATTGCCTCGGAATCTCCACCATAGCTAGGGAACTCAAATTCCTTGCATGCACTAGCTATTTTAAGTTGATTGATAAGTTAACTGGATGATCACTAAGTTAGACTGTATTCCCACTGCAAAATTGACCTTCCACTAGTTATGTTAACTATTAGAACTAGTTTACCTTAATACAACTGGTAATGACTAACCATTATTAAAAGTTAGCAATCACACATGCTTAACTGAATTCCATGCCCTCTAACTTGAACTTAATGAGCTAACTAAGTGACAAGATCCATGTCACCTCAGTTAACTTCCTCCGAGTTGTCTGCTAATGTGGACATTTGAATTTTCTCAATTTGACCAAGGCAAATTCAAATTGAGCCTTTCTTGCTACATTTCTCAACATTATCATGTGTAGAGGTAATTAGATGGATATTGCATCATATAATCATAAAATCATCATCCTCATGATTAAAATTGGAAAAGATCTTACCACATACCAACCAGATGAACTTCATTCATATTATAATCTTTTGATACTAAAGGAATATCCAAATTTGAAATTTTGTGCTCCTTTACCTCTTCAGTATTCCATGAAGGACATTCTCAGGACCTCACAGAAAGAGTCAAGCAAGTTTCATGAGAAGGTTGATCAAAATTACATAAGTCATTGGGGAAATTATATCAAGATCTCATATCCATGTGTTGTAGGTTTTATAGGCATGAAAACATAGAATTGTTGAAGAACGATGGGTCTATATGGTCAACCCATGTGCTTCTGAGGGAAATATTTTCAATTGGTTTTACCAAATAGCCCAAAAATTGTAGAAAATTGTTATAAAGGTGAAAAATTCCTCACAAGGAAAGCAACCTAAATTTATATGTCAAGCTAATTACTAGATAAAATTTGTATCGAAAATAATTTTTTGTGTCTGGAATGGAATTGGAATAAACAACAACTTCCTATCCACACCTATTAGAAGATATTGTTAGAGACTAGCTACAATGGATGTAAGAGAAGATAGATGAGAAATTAATCATGGTACTATACCAGTTGGTTTTGGACTTGAGGCACCATGCATGATCATGTTGACAATGTCAGATCCACCAACATTTAGGGGATCTCCTTGGTATGGAGTCCCAACTAGACCTCACACCGTTTGGTGTAGGAGTCCTATCCAGTATGATGACCTGGTTTCCATTATCTTAGATATTTTCCTTAGCTCTTGCTGCTTAGCACATGAGAGTGTTATGTTTGTATCTTCAAAAAGTGAGGTGAGTATGCCTGGTGAGTGTGTAATGTAACTTTGTTTCTAGGTTCTCTTATTTTAAGGGAGAGGGTAAAATTGAGCCTCTAGATGAGAGATAGTAGTACTGCACAAGGAGAGACACAGATGAAAACAAAAAGGGTCTATCCAACATCTAGTGGGGTAGTCCACAATGGATGTGGTAGTCGTTAAAAAGAAAGTGAAAGGGAAAACACGTACACCATTATGGGGAGTAGTCCACATGAGGGTGATAATTGTTATAAACAACAAAAACAAGAATGGAATGTCTAATGTCATGTGGAGTATTCCATGTGGATGAGACAACATTGATAAACAATAAAACACATACTTAACAATGTAAGTACTAAAATAACCAAAGTATTTCAACTATATTAGTAGAGGTTAAGAAAATATGCATTACAAATGTTTAAATAGTAGTCTTAAAAACATCTACAAAACATGCGTGAAAACGTGCTGGCATGAGACAGGCTTCTGAATTAAGAAGAAGTTCCAAGATACATATGTACTCCATACATCACTAGTTCTAGTTGTGGGACATTGGAGCCACTCCTCACTCCTCAAAGACCAAACTACAGATTCTCAAGGCTATGTGGGAGGAGCCAAGGTGAAAAGTCCTTTACTCAAACAATGAAAGGCTATATATAGCCAAGGGTGATGCTTGACGTTTATGACTCCTGGAATCCCCTCACGACCATTTAGCTTCCTATGAATTTTCAACTAACATGATTCTTCAACTTCATATGTGTGTCCCTTGGAATTTCACTTTACATTAGATTTTATTACCACAAGTATGGCCTATAGTAGTGATGTGGCTGAGACAACCCATGACACAACTCAAGATGACACTCTTGACATGTACTAGTTTACTGTAGTGTCCAATTCAAGTTGTTATGCTATTGGGAAATGGATGTGCTCTCGGTGTGTTATGTCTTCACCTTCGCATCCAAAAGTGTTGCGTGATATTTTATGGTCTTGGTATTTGCTTGATGGTTCAGTGCATGTATCCCTTTTTCTTTCTACTCGATGTGATTTGTATGTCCATTCAATTACAATGAAGTCTCCTAGCATGCACTCCTTCTTCATGTCGTTTTTCATCATGCCATGTTCCATCAATGTACCTATTCGTGAAATTATCTCATGAGGGCACAACATCAAATCCAAAAATCTCATACTCTAGCATGATGCATTGTTTTCAGTTTCAGGTCAAGGTGACCGAGAGGGAGGAAAGGACACTGAAATTGTGTAGATGAGATCTCATGCTAGGATGAGGGGCTTCAGAGTACGATTGGGAAAAAATGCACAGAGGTCACTAGGAGGAAAAATTGTGCAATGAGGGACAACAATGACATCTATAAGGTGGAACCCAGCTGGGCAAAACTGCACAGTTCTTGGGACGAATACAAGTTAAGGTGTCGGGGGGAACTCCTAGACAGTTCTACACAATTTTAAGGATGAGGACTGAGCAGGCCACTTAGGGTCGATTTGGGAATCTACGCAGTTTCTTGAAGGGAGACATAGTGGGGCAGCAGAGGGTACTACAAGGAAATTCTATGTAGTTTTCCAAAGAAAGGCATGATTGAGCTGCGGGGAGCTACTGGTCACAACTACATAGTTTTGAGGGAAAGTACAGGACAAGAAACAAGGTCCTTCCCATCATTACTACATAGTTTAGTGGGGAAACAAAAGGTCTACGGGTCAAAACTGCGTAATTTTCAGGAGAAGAGAAGAACAAGCCAGTGGGAGGACCTACCAAATAGGTCTGCGTAGTTTATGGGAGCTATGCATAGCAAGGAAACAAAGGCCTGACTCAGCATGACTACTCAATTTCTACAGGCATTGTAGGGAAGGTAGTTGGTCATGTCTGCATAGTTTTGGAGAGAAGTGCAGCCCCAGGTAATAGTGTAGTGTAGATTTTTGGTAGACCAAAGGAAGCCTTGATAACTGATATTGCAGGAAGCACATATTAGATTGGGATTGGAGACAACTTATGCATAATTCTTGGAGACAGAAAACTTGCTCACTTCTAGGATCGAATGGTGCAGCTATCCCCCAGGACAGCCCCAAGCAGTGCATAATTGTGCGAAGTAGAGGATGGTCACTGAGAGCTAAGACTGCACAATGCAGCTCAGTCAAGGTTCGCTTCAAGGGGTTTGTGTGAGATCAAGTTAACTTGTGTAGATGTGACATTATGATTAGACACTTAGAATGACTCAACGACAAGACGTCACAAACCAACAAGGAAAAAATGTTCTCGGTGAGATTATCTTCAGGTAAAGAGCGACAAGTGCAACACTTGACGTAGACCTTTGAATGATGATGATGACACTTGTGCGACAATTCTTACAAATTTTTGTGTAATTATGACCAATGTTCATAGAGTGAATATAACTCATGCACACAAATACCAACCTTCGAAATCGCTAGAGCAAGATCACAAGCATGGCAAAGCAATCAACATGCCAAAGGACAACTGCTGGTTAGACAAGGAAAAGGGTGTAAAGACCTAGAAGAGCTCATGTAATGATCTCGAGTGTTCGTAAGCATCAGTGGAAAAATCAAGGAGGGCTCCAAAATTTGATGTAGTTCAAAATTTTGGAAGGTGTTACAAACACTGCAACACTTGGTAACAAACTGGTTACTTTAGATTCCCCAATTACCCCATGGGAAAACATGGTTCACCTTGTACCAACACAATCAAACACAACAAAAAATTCATCCAAATCACAGTGTTTCAAAATCGGGAAGGGTAGTTTCGCACAGGACCTTAAGATTTTCAAAGTATAAGTTTTCATCTCTAATGTTGCTTCGCTGCCATCTAGCCTGGATAGTGCCCCAACAGAGTCACGTTGTAACACAAGCATTTCTCCACTCCCAATGAGCCTGGTGAGTACCTAGATGGAGTTTCCAGCTTCACCTCTCTGCACAAGAAGCCTTTATCTTCTTTCGCCTTTGTATCCTTTTTTAAAGAGCACTGTGCATAAGCACTTATTTATTTTTGGAGCGGAAGAGGGATCCTAACTTCTTGGGAGTAGGAGAGGTTTTTCCTTTAGAGAAGCATGCAAGACCTCTGATTTAGGTTTTTACGTTCAGATTTTCCCCTTTTCCATTTCTACTAGTTGGATAAGCTTGAACACACAGAGTAGAACACTAAATACAGGCATGGGGTTTATTAGTTTGGACACAGGTTCATGGTTTGACCAAAGCTTCCCTTACAGACGAATCATATTTTCCGTCAAGACTTCATTGGTAAAAAGCTACAAGAAAGCACAAGGAAGATAGACAGTGGACTAGAAAAGTGTTGGAGTGTCACAAGACCACATACTTATTCAAAAACGAAAACACAATGTATGACAACACTTATTTATGAAAAAAACGAAAATAGATCAAAACAAGGAAAAGCAAAAGAAGAAAAAACAACAAAACAAAACAACATAACAAGTAGTAAACATTCTATGTACTAGTGTTTGACGCAGCCCCAAATCATTGAAAATAACATTTTAAATCTTGGTCGTTGATAGGGAGAGTATCAATATTCCCTTCAAGTGATTGTAAATGGTACGTGTGTTGGCTAGGCTTCTCGTGAACAGTAAATGGGGCAATCCACAGGGACTGGAACTTTGTATGTTTGCCTTTCTCTCCATGATGTTTATCCCACTTCAAGAGTAATTCACCCACAGTGAAAATGGTACTCTCTACAAACTTCTTTTCGAACCATCTCTTGATCTGGTTCTGGTGAAGTATGAACCTTTTTTTTCTTTCACCCTTTCCTCCTGTAGCTTGCATAATGTCTCCATCTTACACTGAACCAATAGACACAACTAGCCTTGGGGTCATTGGGATAACTAGAGAGCATGAAAGTAGATATTTGGTTAGATGGTGGATTCTTTTTCGTATACCTAGAAGTAGAGGGAAGTATTCAGAGAGACTTGGGATGTGACTCAGTCAGCTCATAAAGGATTCACTAGAGTGGAATGTTAGTTTCATTGAATAGAGTAAATGGTCTTGTTGACAATGTTGGACCCACCAACATTTGGGGGATTTCCCTCGTATGAAGTCACAACTAGACCTCTCATCATTTGGTGTAGGAGTCCCATCTGGTACGATGGCCCAATGGCCATTATCTTATAGATTTTCCTTAGCTCTTGTTGTTCAGCACTAGAGAGTGTTATGCTTCTATCTTCAAGAAAGCGAGTTGAGTATATCACGTGAGTTAGTAATGTAACTTTGTGTTTGGGTTCTCTTACTCTATGGGAGAGGGTGAAAGTGAGCCTCTATAAGAGAGGTACTATACCACCTAGGGAGAGACACATGCAAAAACAACAAGGGTCAGTCCAAGATCTAGCAGAATAGTCCACAATGGATAAGGCAGTCATTCAAACCAAAGTACAAGGGAAAAAAATGTACGTTGTCCAACAAAATAGTCCACATGGGGATGATTGTTGAAAATAGCAACAAGAAATGCTAAATATAGAAGTGCTAAAAATAGCACTGCCATAAATGGAATTTTGGGATTGATTCCAATTTTAGTTAGTCCCTGAACTAAAATTGAGAAGTAAAATTCGAATTTGTTCTTAGTATTTATTTGATTAATAATTAATTAATTCATCTTGAGTTAATTAGTTGGAGAAAATAAAACATGAAGTCTATGTGAGGACATGCAACAATTATCCCATTGATTGAGGAATTTATCCCTTAGTTAAAGAGATAAGGATGAGTTGTAATTTGAGTTGTAATTAGTTGGCTCAATTAACTGAGTTAAGTCTAGTTATATTAGTTCCAACAGTTGGAGGAACTGATTGTGAGTTCAGTTAATTAATGCATGCATGCATGTAACTGCTGCACTTAAGATAACTGAATATTCTCTCATAAATAACTCATGCATGTCAGTTCAGTCAGAGACCCAGAGGTCAGATGGAGGGACAGTGTACTATCTGTTACAAGAATATTCTATTGTGAATATCTCTTGCATGCAAAAGGAATTCATTCCTCAAGGATTGCACAGTTATTTCTGAGTTTAGTGAGTTGTATGAGGCCACACTTCACACAGGTGACAACATTGGACCCCAGGAAAAACTGCGCAAGGAAATAAGAGGCTTGGAGGGATGAGGGAATGCATATGTTGTCCCTATTCAGTTTGTGAGATGTATTCTGAGATTGTACTGAGAGATGGATAGCTTCTGAGCTAAGGCTTTGTGTAATTCGGACATATTTACACTTGTATGATAATACAGAGATTGGGGTTTTAGGTTGAGGCTTTCCCTGGAGTATCTTACGTGTTGATGTCTGATTTTTTTCTCTTCATTTTTTATATGTGTTCCATTTGATCTTGCTCATATTCAATTAAACTTCTGCAAAGTTTGTTCTAGAAGTAGTTCTAGTATTTTTCTTTAGTATATTGCATTATTAGTTGATCTACAGGTGAAATTTATACATGGTATCAGAGCAAAGGTAATCAAAGAGAAGAACAATATACAATATGGGAGACGTTTGAAGTTTCAAGTTCCTGATTATAAAAATTGAGTTCTTATCACATCTCAATTTCACAAATGGAGTTCAGTGGTTTGAGACTTGAGTATGCCCTTGATGGCAGGTCGAATTATATAGCCTGGAAGGATCGCTTGGAAGCAGTATTAGAGGACAACCATTTGAAGGACTTCATTGATCAAGAAATCCCCAAACTTGGAGTAGCTAATGCCCAAGAACTGGTGGAATGCAAGAAATGCGTGGCTAGAGCAAGGAGGATCCTCCTGGAGGGAGTTTGAGACCACATTGTCTCGAGGCTCAATGGGAAGGAGACACTATATTTAATGTGGAAAACATTGAAGGATCTATGTCATAAGAGCAGCTATCAGAGGAAGTTGGTGCTGAAAGACAAGCTTCAGAAAGTCAAGTGTAAAAAGGGAGACGCAATCTCTACATTCCTAAACAAGCTTATCTCCTGTAGGGATGAGCTTGGAAGTGTAGGGATCATGACTGCCAAGAATGACATGGTGAGTCTTGCTCTTTTCGGTCTTCCTAAGAGCTGGCATAGTTACCAAGACTTGATAAATGGAAGAGACAAACTGCCAGATTGGGAACAACTTTGGTCAGATCTGATGCAGGAGGAGACAAGAAGGAGCACCAAAGATGGATCTTCATGAAAGCAAGATGATGAAGAAAATCTAGTCTTAGTGAGTAAGGCTAGGAAAGGGAAAGGGAAGGTGTCCCATCCAAAATCTAGTTCTTCCCATGGTGGGAAGAAGTTTGACAAATTGAAAGTGTGATGCTTTCATTGTCATGGGGTGGCCCATTTTGCAACAAAATTTCCACAGAAGAAATCCAATAAGGGATCCTCGAAGGGATCTAATGGTGAGGCACTAGCCTCATAGTTTGAGTTGGATTTCTCTCACATCGCATGCATGGTTTCATCCATGGTGGGATGTGTTTGGTACCTAGATAGTGGAGCCTCTTTCCACATGTCCGGTGACAAGAATCTATTAGTAACTTGGAGGAGAAGGATCTCCAAATGTGCATCGAGATGGGAAATGATGGAAAGTACCATGTTTCAGGTGAAGGTATTGTTGTGCTTCAGAGGGAGCATGGAGCTCCTCTCACCCTTAGTGATGTAAAGTATGTACCGGGTCTAAAGAAGAATCTTGTGTCTGTTGCTATGCTAGAAGATAAAGGCTATGATGTAGTCTTTAATAAAGGAAAGGTATTCTTGAGGCATATTGGCACTGGACAGACCCAGAGAATTCGGATTCGAGTAAAGAATATCTACAAGTTGGAGGTAGATGACTATGTTGCATTGTGTTCCAAAGTAAATGTGTGGAAATCCAAGATGTTGGCGAGCTATGGCACAGAAGATTGGGCCACTTGCACCATGGGGGGTTGAAGATCATGCAACAAATTTCCACTAGACTACCCAAGGGGAAACTAGAGCAAACGGATAGATGAAAAGGTTGCACCTTGTGTAAGTATGCAAAATCTTCCTTTCAAGATTGAGACAGTAGAGATGGAGAAATCCTGGAGTGAGTTCACTGAGATGTTTATGGGCCATTCTCTATGGCCTCCACCTTTAAACAAAGGTACTATGTTATTTTTATTGATGATTTTTCTCATAGATGTTGGTTCTACATTATGCAAATGAAGGATCAGACCTTCTTGAGGTTTTGTGAGTTTAAAGCCTTGGCATAGAAAGAATCTGGAAAGAAAATAAGAGCCTTGCATAGTGACAATGGTGGAGAGTATGTCTCCCAATAGTTTAAGGACTTCTACGTTGCAGAAGGAATTGAACAGGAGTTGATGGCACCCCATAACTCATAGCAGAATAGGGTGGCCGAAAGGAAGAACTGATCGATTGTGGGAGTAGGTCGAGCGATGTTGTATGCCAAAGCCTACCACTTCATTTGTGGGCTGAGGCATGCAATATAGTAGTATACTTATAGAACAAAAGTCCTCACCATATATTGGGGATGAAGATACCAATAGAGGCCTTTTTCGAGAAGTGACCAAATGTGAGTCACTTCTGAATCTTTGGATCATCAGTTTACTGCCATGTGACCAAATATGCCTAGAAGAAGCTAGATCCAACAACTTAGTTGGGTATACTTGTGGGGTACACTAATACACCCCACAACTATCTGGTGTTTCTTCCTTCCAGTCAGAGGATAGTAGTGTGCAAGGATCTGAAGTTCGACGAGTAGAAATTCATGCGAGTATCACTTAAAGGGAGCTCAAGTTGCATGCAGAGGAGGAACTTTTGGTTCCAAAGGAGGAGGAGCCTCATACTGATGAGGAGCAGCCGCATGTAGAGGATCGAGGAGTAGAGACATCTACTCATGCATAGTCTTCCAAATACGAGTGGAAATGCTTGAGGGAAGCTGATAGATTGATGCTAGATGCACGAGAGAATGTGGGGTAACCATCCTCTCAATGCAGATAAAGGAGATCTCCTGAGCAATACACTGGTTACATGGCCCTAGTTGGGGAGTATGTAGCGATCGAACCTTTTTCTTTCGAGGAAGCAATGTAGCAACTAGTCTGGGTTGATGCCATGGTAGAGGAATACAACTCTATCATTCATAATAGTGTGTGGGATGTTGTCCCAAGACCAGAGGACAAGTCAGTGGTGTGCTCTTGATGGCTTTACAAGGTAAAGCAGGCAACTGATGGTAGTGTTGAGAAACTTAAGGCAAGGTTTGTTTCCTGTGGTTTCTCACAAGTTGAGGGGATCGACTACGATGAGAATTTTTCTCTTGTAGCAAGGTACTCATCTATCAGATTGAAGTTGGCACTATCAGCTTAGATGGGTTGGAAGATCCATCAGATGGATGTGAAGACTATGTTCCTCAATGGGAAGATTGAGGAAGAGGTGTACATTTAGTAGCTGGAAGGATTTGAGACCTTCAATCATGAGTCACATGTGTGCAAACTCAAGAGAGAATTATATGGGCTGAAGCAATCACCTCATGCTTGGTACACCAGGATTGACAACTATTTCACCGGGTTGGGCTTAATGAAGAGTGAAGAAAATGCGAACCTTTACCACATCATGGTAGAAGGTAAGCCATTGATCATTGTTCTTTATGTGGATCATCAAATTTTGACAGGTGATGGTCATTTAATCAAGTCTTTCAAGGAGGACCTTGCAAGAAAGTTCAAGATGAAAGACATGGGTCTTATGCACTACTTTCTAGGCATGGAGGTGTGGTAGAAGGATGGGGAAGTGTTTGTGTCTCAAGGCAAGTATACCAATGAGATCTCAGGTGGTTCCACATGGAGAAGTGAAAACTCATGCAGACTCCTCTAGCTGGTAACTGGAGGAAGGAGGATGCTACTTCAGGTGAGGTAGTAGCAACTACTATTTATTGACAGCTTCTGGGTTCACTAATGTATCTAGTCAACACACGAATAGATTTGTGCTTTGCAGTGAACCAGCTAAGTCAAGCTATGGTTCAGCCTACCAAGCTATTTTGGAAGGCAACAAATCATGTGTTGAGATACCTCAAAGGCACATCTGAGTATGGATTGTGGTACAAATGGATAGAGGGAGTGAAGCTTCATGGCTTCATAGATGCTAATTAGGCAGGGAGTCCATCAAACCGTAAGAGCACTTCTGGAGGAATCTTCAACCTTGTTTCAGCTACAGTTTCTTGGTACAGCAGGAAATAGAGGTCAGTTGCACTTAGCTCAGCAGAGGCTAAATACATGGCTTCCATTCAGGAAACATGCAAGGCCATTTGGATGTGAATGATTCTAGTCGGATTGTTTTGTCAGAGGATGGATCCAACTGTGATCTATTGTGATAATCAGAGTTGTATCAAACTCTTTGAGAATCCAGTGTTTCACGATAGGTCCAAGCACATTGATATCCGTTACCATCATCTTCGAGACTCTGTGGTGAAGAGGATCATGTTGTTGCTGTATGTTTCGACTGAGGAGCAAGATGCAGATATTTTGACTAAGGCATTGTCAAAATGCAAGTTTGAGTTCCACAGATATAGGATTGGGGTGATTGATAATCCCTTTCCTGTTGAGAGGGAGTGTTGAAAATAGAAACAGGAAATGATAAATATAGAAGTGCTAAAGATAGCACTCCCATAAATATCATTTCAGGATTCATTCCAATTTTGGTTAGTCCCTGAACTAAAATTGCGAAGTAAACTTTAAATTTGTTCTTAGTAGTTGTTTGATTAATAATTAATTAATTCATATTCAGTTAATTAGCTGGAGAAAATCAAACATGAAGTCTATATGAGGACATGCAAGAGTTATCCCATTTATTGAGGAATTTATCCCTTAGTTAAAGGGATAAGGATAAGTTGTAATTTGAGTTTTAATTAGTTGGCTCAGTTAACTGAGTTAAGTCTAGTTAGATTAGTTCCAACAATTGGAGGAACTCATTATGAGTTTAGTTAGTTAATTCAAGCATGCATGTAACTGCTGCACTTCAGATAACTGAATATTCTCTCATAAATAACTCATGCTTGTCAGTTCAGTAAGAGACCCAGTTAAGATCAGATGGAGGGACAGTGTACTATCAGTTACAAGAATATTCCATTGTGAATATCTCTTGCATGCAAAAGGAAATAATTCCTTAAGGATTGCACAGTTATTTCTAAGTTTAGTGAGTTGTATGAGGCCACACTTCAGACAGGTGACAACATTGGACGCCAGAAAAAGCTGTGTAAGGAAATAGGAGGCTTGGACAGCTGAGGGAAGGTATATGTTGTGTTTGTCCAATCTGTGAGCTGTATTCTGAGATTATACTCAAAGCTAGATAGCTTTTGAGCTAAGGATTTATGTAATCCAGACATATTTCCACTTGTATGATAATACAGAGATTGGGGTTTTAGGTTGAGGCTTTCCCCAGAGTATCTTCTGTGTTTATGTGTGATTGTTTTCTCTTCATCCGTTATATGTGTTCCATTTGATCTTGCTCATATTCGATTAAACTTCTACAAAGTTTGTTGTAGAAATAGATCTAGTATTCTGCTTTAGTATATTGCATAATCAATTGATCTATAGGTGAAATTTCTACAATGATGGTCATTATAACCAAGAGAAAACAAGGATGGTCTATCTAATGTTTGATGAACTAGTCCACATGGACAAGATAACAACGATAAAAAATACAACACATCTTCAAACATGTAAGCACTAAAATAACTGAAGTACTTCAACTATCTTAGTACAGGTTAAGAAGACATGCATTACAAATTTTTAAGGAATATTATTACAAACGAATACAAAACATGCATGAAATTTCTTGGCCTCAGACAAGCTTCTGAATTAAGAATAAATTCTAAGACACATATGTACACCATACATCACTAGCCCCAGTAGTGGGACATTAGAACCATTCCTCACTCCCCAAAGAATAGATTATAGACTCTCAAGGCTATGTGGTAGGAACCAATATGAAAATTCCTTTTCTCATACAATGAGGGGGTATATATAGCCAAGCGGGGTAACTGGCCCTTGTCAATCTTCAACTTCCCTCATGAATGTTTGAATTCCTATGAATTTTCAACTGACATGACTATTTAACTTCATATGTGCATCTCTTGGAATTTCACATTATATTACATTTGATTACAACTAGTGTGGCCCATAGTAGTGATGTGGCCGACATAATTCATCACACAACGTGACATGAAACTGCTCACATGTACTAGCTGACTGTGGTGTCTGTGTCGAGCTATTGTGTTGCTGAGTCATGGGTCTGCTCTCAATGTATCATGTCTTCACCTCATGTGTGGGTGTGCTCTTGGTGTATCATGTCATGGAAATGTTTACAGGGTCTTCAATTGTCTTGTTTTTTCTTGATGGTGTACGTGTATGTGTACCTTTCGCTTGCTGCACGATGTGCTTCGTACATTCATTCAACTGCGAGCAAGTCTTCTAGCATACAATCCTTCTTCATCCCATTCATCACCACATCATGTTTTGTCAATGTACCTATTCCTGAAATCACTCATGATGAGATGACATCAAATTCAAAAACCCATAGTCTCGCATGGTGTATTGTTTTTTGTTTCGGGTATAGGTGTCTGGGAGAGAGGACAAGGCACCGAAACTATGTACAGTAGATCTTAGGTCAGAATCTAAGGCTCTAGAGCACTATGGGAAAAAACTATGCAAATGTCACTGGGAGGTAGATTTGAGCAATCCAAGACAATAGTGACAACACAAGGTAGAACCCTACTGGGGAGAATTTCGCAGTTCCTTGGAGGAAGACAAGGCAGGGTGTTTGAAGGAACTGCTAGGAAATTTTGTGCATTTTTCAGCATGAGGATTGGGCAAGTCATCTGGGGATCCAAATAGGAATCTATGCAGTTTCTCCAAGGAAGACAAATTGGGTAGCAGGAAGCACTCACAAAAATTTCTGCTTAGTTTTCTAGAGCAAGGTGGGGTCAGGCTACGAGGAGATGCTGGTCATAACTATGCATTTCTGAGAGACAGTTTTGGACATAGTTGTTGTACATTTTCTAGGATGAGTGCAAAGCGGGGCAGCAGGGAGAGTGCTAGTAAAAAATGTGTAATTTTCATAGGGAGAGCATGGCAAGGAAACAGGGGGCTTTCCTGTCATATACGCACAATTCCTTGGAACAATGCAGTGATAGGCACCAGAGGCCTGGCTCACATGATTGTGCAGTTTCTATAGATAATGTAGGGTAGGAAACTACGAACCTTTTGCACTATTTTTGGGAGCAATGTAGCCTTGGGTCAAAGTGTAGTTCAACATTTCTGGTTGACTAGAGGGAGGCTTGATGAGTGATATTGCAGGAAGTGCATATTGGATCGGACTTGAGGACAAATTTTGCGTAGTTCTGGGAGACAGTTAATTTGTTGACTTTTAGGATTACGTAGTGTAGGCTGCCCTAAAGGACAACCTCAAGCTCTGTGTAGTTCTAGGCAGTAGAGTAGGGTCATTGAGAGCTAAATCTACACAGTGTAGTTCAGTCGGGGTCTGGTTGAAGGAGGGTTTTCTGGTCAAAATATTTTCAGGAAAAATGGATAAGTGTCCATACATGACATTGTGGTCACACACTTAGCATGACTCAATGAAAATACACTTTAGATAAATAAGACAAACATGTGCTTAGTGAGACTATCTTAAAGGTTAAGAGTGACAAGTGTGACACTTTAGATAGATTTTCAAATGACCATGACGAAACTTGCACGACCGTTCTTGAGACTTTGTATGCAAGTACGACCGATGTTCATAGAGCAAGAAAAACTCATGCACACAAAGACAAGCCTTCAAAATTATCACAACAAGCTCGTAAGCATGATAGAGAAATCAACATGCCAAAATATGATTAGTGGTCAATCAAGCAAAAAGGGTGTAAAGACTCATCAAGATCTCTTGGAATGAGCCCAGGTGCTTGCAATGATCAGAGGAAAAACCAAGAAAGGCTCTGAAATTTGGACGTAGGCCAAAATTTTGGAGGGTGTTGCAGTGACTGCAACACTTGGAGACACGCTAATTGAATACCAACTTCTCTATTTCAGTTCATTTTCAGCACTAGGCCTTGGCCTTTCAAGAAGTATTGATTCATTATGCAGGTTAATTTATATTCCACACTTATCCCATGTACAAACATGGTTCACCTTGTTCCATATCAGTCAAGCACAACTAAATTTTCTTCTAGATCACAGTGTTTCAAAATTGGGAAGGGTAGTTTTTCTCACGAGCTAAAGAATTTCTGAGTATAAGTGTTTATATTTGGTGTTTCTCAACTACCAGCAGGCCTAGATAGTACCCCACCGGAGTCACGCAGGAACAAAAGAATTTCTCCACTACCAGTGAGCCTAGTCAGTATCCTAGTGGAGTTTCTTGCTTCAACTCTCTACGTAGGAAACCTCTATTCTTTCACATTTGTATATTTCTTTGAAAGAGAACTGTGCATAGGAACTTATTTATTTTTGGGCAGAAGAGGTATCCAAACTTATTGAGAGAAGAAGAGGTTTTTCCTTTACAGAAGCATGTAATACCTTTGATTTAGGTTTGCTAGTTTATATTCTTCCCCTTCTCCATTTCTACTAGTTGGATAGGCTTGAACACAAAGCAAAAGACTGAGTACAAGCATGGATCTGGGGTTCGACCCTGCACACAGCTCACCTTGCGCACTTTCCCGTACCTCACTATTTGATATTCAGCCTTTACATAGCCCTTACTCAAGGCTAAATGTCACGCTCTATGTTATTACCCAAGATCTTACTTGTATTTTCCAATGTTAGTTAATTGAGTGCTTTTAAGTTGTGTCTAACAGTGTAAATCATTCATAGAAATGTGCGCAGTAAATAAACTGTATAATTGTAGATTATATCAATCAAATATTAACCCAAGAATAGATACACAAAATTATAACCAAACTTGTCTTTATTAATTCCTTTCTAGTTACAGACTCAACTCCACCCTCTGCACTCAGTTGCAGGGGTCTCTGCACTCAGCTATGGACTACTAGGCCTTTGTGCACTCAATTGTAGATCCTTCACCTAATCTACGACCTGAAAGTAGACTTTACTCTACAGACACAACTCAATTCTTCATCTTTTATTCATCTTCTATTCCCCTCCATTTACAGTTAGAGCTTCGCTCTCTTTATACAACCCCATTGTCCACAGATCATGGGTAGGCCGACATTACATTACAAGATTAGGGTGGACAACCCTATGACTCTATCATACTTTCACATCCTGTACCCGTAGTTTCTGGAGCTTTATAACAAGATTCGGTCAAAACTTGGGCATTAAGCCCCAAAACATGCTTTGGGGGGATTCCATGCCCAATAGGCCCCCAACACAAACATTGTGACTTGCCCTCGAGTCACTTTGTCAGAACAGTGACCTTTGCACGAAGTCTTACCAACTATTCTTGAACTGCATGGAGGTCCGTACTACATTAAGCTACTGTTTGCTAGACATGTTGCATACGATCTTCCGAGACCTCTGTGTCAGGAGTGTATCCTTGCCTCAATGCGTACATCCCCTGCATGTGTACAAGCTTGCCTTCGATATCTGCCATGGTGGTGAAGGCCTCGTCAATCCAAGGCTAGATGCGTGCTTTTAGGACTGCTTCCTTATGTCATGTCATGTCCACTTGTTCTTTCAGCGCCTTGGCCTGCTGCATTTTTGTAAGACTCTGAGTGAGGACCACCATCTGCGCAGTACCTCGGACACTTTCATATTGCTCTTGGAGTTCTTGCGCCTCTATCTCTAAGCGCTAGATATTGGGGTCCTCCTTTAGAGTTGTGAGGACCTCAAGTGATTCTTCGAACAAGATGGTGCAGTCCCAATCTCCACATCCAATTTCCTCCTGTTAGCCTCCTGTTGCAATAGGTGTTCATATTTCATGATTGACATTTTTACATGCCAAATATGTCATCTTTCATGATGCAAGGTTCCATATTTCCAAAAGAGGTCAAAGAAAAGGCCATGAAAGTGTGCCAGTCCAAGTGCCACTGCTGAATTCCAATTTTGATGACTTAACCATTTTTGAAGAATGTTCTATAAAAGGGAGGGCCAAACAGTTTAATCTTGGCCTCCCTAGGTTTCAATTTCTTGTTATAGAATATAGAGAATGATATCTGTCCAAACAGCTTAATCTTGGCAGATTTGTAGATAGGTAGAGAATCAAATGAGCCCAACTGCTTAATCTGGGCCCTTGGAAGAAATAAGTGTAGATTTAGATAGTTGGGCAGTCAAAAAGAAAAAAAGGATAATCAGGGTCTGCAAGTCTAAGTGCACCCACCCAAAAAGAAGAAAAAATGTTAGGAAGGTAGGCTGGGTAGGTAGTTGTGATTGCAGAATCATGGCTTGTGATCCATTTCATGTTGTCAAATGTCATATTTATTCAGATCACAAGTTGGATGCAGTTTTCATCTAGAGGAGCTCAAGCTGGACATCACTAACTCCGGTTTCTTCTTATTCCCTAAGTCACTTACTAACTTCCCTGAAGAGGTCAAGATCTGCTTGATTCCTCTTAATTTCATCATTTTCCATATCAGTTGCCTTGGTGAAGACCTGCTTCACTCAAGGATTGTTCATTCCTCCTTTATAAGTCATTTTCCCCTTTAAAAATAGCCTAAGATTCACATACTTAGCGATTTCTCGTCACCTACATATTAACTACTAATTCTATTATCTAGCTCCCTATCTATTTCCCCTTCTCCCACTAAAAACTATGTATAAAAATCTTAAAAATATAATAATACCCCCTCCCTGGCACTATAGCCCTATTCTTAAAGTCTGGGAAATAGCAGTCTGTCTGTGGCTGTTATTAGCCCATCCGTGTCCTTACAAGGGTTAGTCTGACACCTGTTCATGCTAACAACCTTTCCCCCCAGCCCTAACCCTACAAAACCCACTTCTCCGCCTCTACCCTAAAGTCATGCCCACAAAACACTTAACCCGCTCTCTAATAAACCCCAAAAAACCACAAAAACCATAGTTTGAACCCCCGCTGTGCTATTTTAAGATTCGAATATTCGCGCGGGCCCAAGCTTTAACCCTCCGCCACCTCATCCATTCCGCCAACCGTCCGATCTGATGTGCCCGAGATCAATGATGGGCAGGCCTTCCCATTCCCCAACCCGCCGATGGTTAGTGTCCAAGAGATGGGCAGTTTTGCCGCCGTACTCCCGCCACGTGTCACCCTCTCGGTCGTGGCAGAGCCCCTCCTCTGATACCGCCGTCTGCCCAAAGGCAGTGCGCCCAAAACCAAAAACTGCTTCTGCCCTCCTGCGTCAGCACCACGTCACTCGCTGACGTCATCTGCTTGCGTCGGCCTCCTGCCACCGTACTGCCAACTCACCCTGCCACGTCACTGCCACCATGTCACTGCCACGTCACCCACTGTACATGTTGATGTCACCCTGTTGACGTCATCATGCTAACGCAATCCACCGTACTGGGTCCCACCTGCTGACGTCATGATGACATCATTAGCAAAAAAGGCGCGAAGGCAAAAATCATGCTTAGGAAACCCGAATTCAAATTCTGAGGCAGTTTTTCATCTAGGCGCTAATCGCGCATGGCTACGGGAAATGGGCCAAAATGGAAAGACCCTCATCGCGCAACCCCCAGCAAGCCCGAAAGGCATAGAATGACCCGTTTTTCTTTGCGAGGCATTCAGAAAGGAGCAAAAAACAGTTCTAAAGGAACCAGAGGGCCGAACAGCGGCCATTAAACATTGATTTGACAATTTCAGTACCACAGCACATCAAAGAAGTGACAAAGAGTATCAGTTGAATATTTTTAAAGGAAATCTGCAGTTCCTAAATCAGGTTAACATTGAATGGCTTCCAACAAAATCAAATAGAGCGGTGTAAGTCCATTAAAGCTCTCAAATCACAGTTAAAGCATTTAAGGCCGCCGAACAGCAATGGACCAGAGACCCATGCACAGTTATTGCAGAAACACTACACCAAGCCACCGAGGACAACACATTAACTCAGTTTTGATACAGCTACCATCAGCGCAGCTCAAAGATATTTTCTTGCATTTATTGCTGGATAGGATTAGGTTAAAGTGATCATTTTTCTTTAGGACCTGTTTAGGTCAAGCTATAATAGGCAAGTTTTGATATTTTTCCCTATATATACCACCCTCTGTATTGTTTTCAGGGTTGGTCGGTTGATAATCTTCATTAAAGACTCACACTAGATATCTGAGATGTTTTACTTAATCAAAGATTGTTGAAACGCTTCGGGGGAATGACTGTCTGCCCTGTGTCTAATGGTTTGAAGAATTTAATGTGGAATTCTTGTGCTGCAGTATGAATCAATAAGTGTTTCTTACCTCTATTATTCCAATTTCACATATGCTTAAGTTACAGAACAAAGGATTGGTTTAGAATTTGCTTAGCCGCACTCTATGCTTAGTTTCTGTGGCTTATTAATGTTTTCCTCTTGATTTAGGCATAAATATGAATTCCTTTATGGCTCATGTTTGATCTATTTCACATATGAATGACTGTTATCTACGAATTCTAACTGCTCCTAGATAGGGCTCATTTATCTCCTTTCTGCTAACCTGACTGAGAGATTCTTAATTGCCTCTCATTCCTTAGCCTTTAATCCATCTTTTTACCTTGAATGATTGTTTCATATGCAGCTAGCTTGCTCCATATTCTTTCTTGTGACCAAGAAAACACACCAGCAGTCCTACTCCTTGGCTCCACGCCCAATGGTTCTAAAACTTTCGTGCTACCCCCACCTCTTTACCTGAAAGTATCATCCTTCCCACCAAAAATCAAAACAAAACCCCTTGAACTCAATAACTAGCCTAAAAACATTATCAACAAAGCTAAATCAGAAAGAGAGAGCCCTCTCTGGTTGCAGGTGGGCTAGAACCTGTAGTCCAAAGATTGGTCTGTGGTTACCTCAGCTGTATCCTTTTGATGCTGACCAAAAGGACAACCTGAGTGATAACATAATCGCGACTCCGCTGGGGAATATCCTCAGTTAATTTCATAAAACAGGTTGGAAAAATCGATTTTCTAATTGCTGTATATTCCTTAAAACTACAGATGAATCCTGAATATCAGCCAGGAAGCCTTTGGAACTGTTTTTGCTATGCATTAACAAAAGTAAATAAAAGTTGCTTCAGTCAATCTTCATGCTAGTTTTAAACTATAGACAGCTATTCCAAAATTTGATCAGTCCCTTGCTGATACTGAAAGCATTCCCAGAAAAATACCAAAAACAATTCAGAAGCTGGCTCCCAAGAAGAATCCACGATACACAAGGTCAAATCCAGACCCAAATCCCCCAGCTGCTTTTGAAAATCCGAACTTAATCCCAAAGATCCTTAGGAAGCAAGAAAGACAAGAAGATTTTGCTGATCTAAGTCCTGAAACAGTTCACCCTAGCAGTGTTCCTACCCCAGTCAAGGTTTTATTTCGTTCAACCCCTACTTCCCCTTGTTCATCATCCACATCTCAAAGCACTCCATCCACACCTCCATTCACTGCACATACTACAACTACCACTACTGCTGTTCCAGTTACTCCTATTATCCCTGTTGTCCCAGCTGTTCCTGTTATCCCAGCTGTTCCATTTATCCCTGTGAATATGGCTAATAGATATGCACCCCTGCAACTGCCTGCTAATCCTAGGGCATTGCCTCAAGATTACCAATCCAAAATTACATATTTTGATAGTACTGGTCCTTTCGCTGCACTTCAACATACCAAGAAGATGTAGGACTATTTTGAAAACTATGAAATAGATGATGATAGCGTGAGAATGAAAATTTTTGTTCAAAGTCTAACAGGTGATGTAAGAACTTGGTTCAGATCACTTGCTGCAAATTCTATAACCACTCCTGATGAGCTTTACCAATCCTTTACCAACAGATGGGAGAAAAAGAAAGACCCCTTGCACATACTAGCTGAATATGATACAATTAAAAGAGGTCCTCAAGAGACTGTTTTGGAGTACTGTGCAAGGTTCAATAATGTCTATAATGTAATACCACAGAACTTAAGACCACCACCTAACCTTGCCTTGTATAAATTCCCTGATGGATTCGACTTGGATATGGCATACCAGTTAAAAGAAAGAGCCCCTCAGACCCTTACAGACATGCAAAATGTTGCTGTTAGCATAGAGGCCAACCTAATTGCCAAAAGAAACAGAGCTAGAATGGAAAGAAGAACCACCTTTAAGGAAGAACCCTCAGCCTTAGAACAAAAGCTTGATGCTATTATCAGTGGCATGCAAAGGCTGGGAGACAGAGTAGAGAGTGTTGAGAGGAAGTCATCATGGGAAGGACAATAGTCCAATACCATAAGGAACCCAAATTTTAGGAAAACGCAGAACACAAATGTTGGTAGGTCAAGCCCAGATCATGACATAAGACCCCCTTTCCAAGAAAACTATGTTGAGGCATCCACTTCTAGTGAACCCATAGAAGACACTCACATGAATCTGATGGATCTAAAGGGTGAGCATCAAACTTTTTTGAGCCAAGAAGACCAAGATGAGCATGCCTATACTCAATTTCAGACTAATTCTGGTGAGTCTTTTGATTTTAAACAAGGTTATGATACTATTGTGTATGAGGTCCACAAACAATATAAGCTGAGAACTAGGACCATTCACATTTCTAAACCTAGCAAACCAAAGGATGGCAAACAGCCCAACAAGATTAAAAGCAAGGCTATCATAACAGAACCAGCTGATATACTTGTCCCAAACCCGCATCAAGTGACTGTAGAAGACATAACAGAAATGCAGCCTTCTATTGATCAGCCTCTGCCACTTTCTTCCTCTGAGCAAAATTCGACTAGTATTCCGAAAAGCTCTCCTAAAACAGAAAAACCGCAAGCAATAAATTCCCATAACACTGATGAACAAGAGCAAATCACTGGTAATTCAAAAAAAGAAGAAAAAACTGCCATTATCAACACCAAGACTCCATTGGAAAAGCCATCTAACTTAGAAGCAGAGATTGGAAAACTTAAGATATCTATCCCCCTCTCAGAAATTGCCAAACATGATGTATATAGGCAAAAAATTCAAAGGTCACTTCAAATCCCAGAGAATAAGGACGACGTAAATGTTTTAGATGATACCCCTGAACTGTTGTTTGGTCCAGAAGTAAATGGAAAGTCAACATATGGACCTATTTCACCCTTCTATGTTAGTTTGCATATACATGACAAAGTTTTGCACAACGCTATGTTTGATTCAGGAGCATCGCACAATCTTATGCCCAAAGCAGTTATGGAAAAGTTGAACCTTGATATCACAAGACCCTACAAAGATCTATTTTCCTTTGACTCAAGTCAAGTCAAGTGTTTAGGCGTCATCAAAGACTTGTGTGTCTCCTTAGTCCAAAATCCCAACAAGACCATCCTCATGGATGTGGTGGTGGCTGACATCCCACCAAAGTACGGTATGCTCCTATCAAGATCATGGGGAGCAAAGCTCCAAGGATCCCTTCAGTTAGACCTCTCTTATGCCACTATTTCAGTCTTTGGGAAACCAAAGAGACTGTACAGAGAAACACTCATGAAATATGTGGTAAGTAGTGAGACCAAGCCTGAAAATTTTCCCATTTACTCGATCCATTCTGATATGGATTCTTTTATTTTGTTTAATGATGATACAAATTCTCCAACTGATGATGAGCCTTTGGCTCTATAACAACAAGCACACATCAATGAAGAATCGGTTGCACATACTGATGAAATTGTCAAAACAGTTAATGCAGCCAACATACAAGAAGAAACTCCCCAAACAGAAACTGCAAATCTGCCCAATCCTAAAAGGGCTGAAACTCTGAGTACTAACCACAAGCTAGAAATCACATGGTATTTAGAGTTTGATGGCTCTGTTAATAAGTTAGGAGCAGGGTCAGGTGTATGGATTCACAATACACATAACAATCATGCAGAAGGCCATGCCTACACACTGAACTTTAAATGCACCAACAACATGGCAGAGTATGAGGCTCTGCTTTTAGGCCTTAATCTGCTCAAAGCTTTAGGAGCTGCAAAAGTGTCCATTTTAGGTGACTCTAATTTAATCATATAATAGATGAAAGGTAACTTTGTTACCAATGACAATAGAATGAGGGCCTATAGGACTGTTGCCACTAATATACTCAATGCATTCACTAAATTCAAGCTGGCCAAGATTTCAAGAGAGCATAACATTCATGCACACAGCCTAGCCACTTTTGCTAGTACATGCAAGCTTCCCTTTCAGCCAAATCATCATTTTACAGCTGAAATAAAACATAGGCCTGCTGTCCCAAATAACGTTAAAGATTGGCAAGTGTTCGAAAATGATGCCCAGATTAATAATTTCCTCACTCTTGAGCATGAATTTGCACATATTAACATTGACATGGATGCTATGAACAATGCCCAAGAGCAAACAAATGAAAACTAGCAGGCTGTAATAGCTGCAACAGCCAAACAAATCTTGAACCCAATTGTTTTTAACAAAACAAATATAGAACAGCTGAAACAAATGCATTTGGAGGAAATAGCCAAAATAGAGGCCGAAGTCATTGACTTAAAAGATAACTTTCTGCCTGTCGGCCTAACTCCGTTAGAAGACATGTTTGATGCAAATGATGTTCCTAAAAAACCAAAAATGCAACCATTGAATTCTGATATAGAGGAACACAATATTGGGACAGTAGAGAAGCCAAAAATGATCAAACTATCCAAAAATTTGCCACCTGATCAAAATCCCAGGTATATTGATTTATTTAAAGAGTTCCAAGATGTATTTGCTTGGAGTTATGAGGACTTGAAGTCCTATGACACAGTAATTCAACACACCATTCCCTTAAAACCAAACCAAAAACCCTTCAAACAGAAACTGAGGAGAATCAATCTTGTGCTTCTCCCTTTGATTGAAAAGGAAGTGAAAAGAATGTTTGAAGCAGGTATCATAGCACCCATTAGATTTTCTGAATGGGTATCCAATCTTGTTCCCACAAGAAAGAAAACAGGTGATATTAAACTTTGTGTAGATCTGAGAAATTTAAACCAAGTCTCCCTAAAAGACCACTATCCTTTGCCCAAGATGGATCACATCCTACAAAGAGTAGTGGGGTCATCTAGAATCTCTTTGCTAGATGGATTTTCAGGTTTCAATCAAATACTTGTTCACCTAGATGACCAAGACAAGACAGCCTTTAACACACCGTGTTCAACATTTAAGTGTGTAAAGATGCCATTCGGACTTAAAAACGCTAGTGCTACCTTTTAAAGAGCAATGGATATTTCATTTGCCAAAGAAATACATGATTTCCTAGTTGTCTACCTTGATGACTTGACGCCATTTTCCAAATCTGATCAAGAGCACCTCAAACACTTAAGGAAAATATTCATGACATGTAGGAAGTATGGCATTTCTCTGAATCCCAAGAAGTCTCTCTTTGGCCTTGAAGAAGGCAAATTACTTGGCCAAATCATATCAAAAGATGGGATTAGAATTGACCCTGAAAGAATCCAAGACATCCTTCAAATCCCATATCCAAGAAACATAAAAGAGCTGCAAGCATTCCTTGGAAAGATCAATTTCCTAAGGAGATTTATTCCAAATCTAGCCAAGCTTATAAGATTATTAAGCAACATGTTAAAAATGGATGCCAAGGTAAAATGGTCTCTTGAAACCAAGCAGACCTTTGAGAGTATAAAATATGCCTTAACCCAAACCCCTATCCTCACCAGCCCACAATTTGACAAAGATTTTATCATTTTTTATTTTGCATCTGATCATACTATAGATGCTGTCCTTTTGCAAAAGGATGAACAGGGAGCTGAAAAGCCAATTGCTTTTTTCAGCTGAGCCTTAAGAGATGCACCTTTGAAGTACCCAATTATAGAGAAGCAGACCTATGCACTTGTTAAGGCCATCAAGGATTTCCGAGTGTACATTTTATATTCACATGTGATTGCCTATGTCCCAAATGCTGTTGTAAAAGACATATTGACTCAAGATGGATTAGAAGGCAAAAGAGGCAAGTAGATTGCAAACATCCTTGAGTATGACATAGAAATAAAACCAACCAAACTGATAAAGGGACAAGGTTTAGCCAAACTGATGTTCGAAACAAATTTTCAAGCCTTGGACATTAACCAACTGGACAATGAACAGGAGCTGGCAACTCCACAGATCAGTGAAACCTTTTTGCAATCCCCATGGTATGCTGATATATGTTTTGTACTATTAAACCTGTTTGCTCCCCCAGGATTGTCCAGAACCAAGAAAAGATTTTTGAAAATGAAGGCTTTAAAGTTTTGTGTCATAGATGGTGCATTATATTGGAGAAATCATGAAGGTATATTGCTTAATTGTTTAACCATGAGTGAAACTAACAATGTCATGAAAGAATTCCATGCAGGTGACTGTGGAGGACATCTATATTGGAAGTCCACTACTGATAAAATTTGAAGGGCTAGTTTCTACTGGCCCTATCTTTTTGCAGATGTAAAGAAGTTTCCCATGTCATGTCACAAATGCCAAATCTTTGAGGGCAAAAGAAAGTTGTTGCCCCTGCCCCTGAAACCCATCTCAACCGAAAAACCTTTTCAATAATGGGGTCTTGACTTCATTGGAGAAATCCATCCCTCTTCCTCAGGCTAGCACAAATGGATTTTAATAGCCACCGACTATTTCACCAAGTGGGTTAAAGCCATCCCCTGTAGGCAAGCCAATGACACCATCATTATCCAATTCCTTGAGTGCAATATCCTTTCTATATTTGGCTTCCCTGAGAAGATCATCACTGACAATGCCGCTGCCTTCAAATCCAAAATCAATTTTTGCCACCAATTTCATATTACCTTGGGCCACTCTACAACCTATTACCCTCAAGGTAATGGCTTGGCCTAACCATCCAACAAGAGCCTCCTCAATATCATAAAGAAAGTGCTAGAAGAAAACAAGAAGAACTGGCACAAAAAGTTGGTAAATGCCCTATGGGCAGACAGACTTTCAACAAAGAGATCCATTGGGATGAGCCCTTATGAGCTAGTATATGGCATGGAGGCCAGATTTCCTTCATCTTTGGGCATCCCTACTATCAGACTGTTACAGGAAATTCAGGCTGAACCAAATGACATTCAAAGAAGAATTAATCAGACCATTCATCTTCAGCAAACCAGAGAGCAAGTTTATGACAGAGCTCAAATTTTGCAAGAGAAGCTCAAAAAGATGTTTGACAAGAGAGTTAAGGCTGAGGATTTCTACATTGGTGACAAAGTTCTAAGGTGGGATTCACGAAGAGAAGACAAGGGAAAACATGCCAAATTTGATTTTCTATGGAAAGGGCCATTCGTTATTTCTGCTGTTCAGGGAAATAACACATATTTTCTTAAATCTGTAGAGGGCAGCACTGCTGAAGAAGGCCCTGTCAATGGCCGTATGCTGAAACAT
This sequence comes from Pinus tabuliformis, assembly GCA_031772625.1. NCBI lineage: Eukaryota > Viridiplantae > Streptophyta > Pinopsida > Pinales > Pinaceae > Pinus > Pinus tabuliformis. Next base: position 577,722,121 of record CM062805.1, read on the forward strand.
TACCATGGTCCCTTCTAAGGGATACGATGCAGCTCTGTATATACTTCTTGTACAGTAATGTTTGTATATATCAACACTTTGTTTTATTTTTGCGAATGTTGGAGGAGCAGCAGTAAATTTTGTGAAGACACAGCCAATGCAAGTATTCCAGTTTTAAGAAGCTCTGTCTCTGCACTAATCTCAACAAAACAACAAAAGTAGCACTGACACATCACAAAAATTCATGCCAAAAAGAAGTTGTTTGTAGTCTTGTAGTCTTAAGTTTCATATCAGCAGCTGTTTCTAGACCAAGGCTAAGGCAAAAGCATCAGTTTTGATCCATGTTCTTAGACTATTTCAAAGGCACAATGCTCAAGCAACATTCCACATAATACCAAGCATGCAGAAGAAAGCAGGCAGTGCTATGCATTTCACAATATTTCAGTTGAGGAGAAGGTTGTTCATATTACAAAGTTTCAATTATCTAACAGCCAGCATAAAGAAGTTTCTCAATCTACAACAACAACAGAAGACCAGGCATTCTGACCTGCTGTTCTTGGCTTTTCACAAGGAAAAGTCATCCCCAAGTGGAGCCACTATTAGCCTCCTGTTGCAACAAGTGTTCATATTTCATGATTAACATTTTTACATGCCAAATATGTCATCTTTCATGATGCAAGGTTACATATTTCCAAAAGAAGTCAAAGAAAAGGCCATGAAAGTGTGCTAGTCCAAGTGCCACTGCTGAATTCCAATTTTAATGACTTAACCATTTTTGAAGAATGTTCTATAAAAGGGAGGGCCAAACAGTTTAATCTTGGCCTCCCTAGGTTTCAATTTCTTGTTTTAGAATATAGAGAATGATATCTGTCCAAACATCTTAATCTTGGCAGATCTGTAGATAGGTAGAGAATCAAAGGAGCCCAACTGCTTAATCTAGGCCCTTGGCAGAAATAAGTGTAGATTTAGATAGGAGGGCAGTCAAAAAGAAAAAAAAGGATAATCAGGGTCTGCAAGTCTAAGTGCACCCACCCAAAAAGAAGAAAAAATGTTAGGAAGGTAGGCTAGGTAGGTAGTTGTGTGTTTGCAGAATCATGGCTTGTGATCCATTTCATGTTGTCAAATGTCATATTTATTCGGATCACAAGTTGGATGCAGTTTTCATCTGGAGGAGCTCAAGCTGGACATCACTAACTCCCCTTTCTTCTTATTCCCTAAGTCACTTACTAACTTCCCCGAAGAGGTCAAGATCTGCTTGATTCCTCTTAATTTCATCATTTTCCATATCAGTTGCCTTGGTGAAGACCTGCTTCACTCAAAGATTGTTCATTCCTCCTCTATAAGTCATTTTCCCCTTAAAAATAGCCCAACATTCACATACTTAGCACTTTCTCGTCATCTACATATTAACTACTAATTTTATTATCTAGCTCCCTATCTATTTCCCCTCCCCCCTCTAAAAACTATGTATAAAAATCCCAAAAATATAATAATACCCCCTCCCTGGCACTATAGCCCTATTCTTAAAGTCTGGGAAATAGCAGTCCATCTGTGGATGTTATTAGCCCATCCGTGTCCTTACAGGGGTTAGTCTAACACCTGGTCATGCTAACAACCTTTCCCCCTAGCCCTAACCCTACAAAACCCACTTCTTCACCTCTACCCTAAAGTCTTGCCCATAAAACACTTAACCTGCTCGCTAATAAACCCCCAAAACCTATAAAAACCGTAGTTTGAACCCCCGCTACGCTATATTAAGATTCGAATATTCGCGTGGGCCCAAGCTTTAACCCTCCGCCGCCTCATCCATTCTGCCAGCCATCTGATCTGATGCGCCCGAGATCAACGGTGGGCGGGCCTTCGCATTCCCCAACCCACCGATGGTTAGCGTTCGAGAGATGGGCGGTTTTGCCACCGTACTCTCGCCACGCATCACCCTCTCGGCCGTGGCGGAGCCCCTCCTCCGATACCGCCGTCTGCCCAAAGGCGGTGCGCCCAAAACCGAAAACCGCTTTTGCCCTCCTGCGTCAGCACCACGTCACCCGCTGACGTCATCTGCCTGTGTCGGCCTCCTGCCACTGTACTGCCAACTCACCCTGCCACGTCACTACCACCATGTCACTGCCACATCACCCACCGTACATGCGGATGTCACCCTGCTGACATCATCATGCTGATGCAATCTGCCGTAATGGGTCCCACCCGCTGACGTCATGCTGACGTCATCAGCAAAAAAGGCGCGAAGGCGAAAATCATGCTGAGGAAGCCCGGATTCAAATTCTGAGGTAGTTTTTCATGCGCGATTAGCGCCTAGCGCTAATTGTGCATGGCTATGGGAAATGGGCCAAAATGGAAAGACCCTCATCGCGTAGCCCCCAGCAAGCCCGAAAGGCACAGAATGACCCGTTTTTCTTTGCGAGGCATTCAAAAAGGAGCAAAAAACAGTTCTAAAGGAAACAAAGGGCCGAACAACGGCCATTAAATATTGATTTGATAATTTCAGTACCACAGCACGTCGAAGAAGCGGCAAAGAGTATCAGTTGAATATATTTAAAGGAAATCTGCAGTTCCCAAACCAGGTTAACATTGAATGGCCTCCAACAAAATCAAATAGAGCGGTGTAAGCCCATTAAAGCTCTCAAATCACAGCTAAAGCATTTAAGGCCGTCGAATAGCAATGGACCAGAGACCCATGCACAGTTATTGCAGAAACACTACACCAAGCCACCGAGGACAATGCATTAACTCATTTTTGATACGGCTACCCTCAACGCAACTCAAAGATATTTTCTTGCATTTATTGCTGGATAGGATTAGGTTAAAGTGATCATTTTTCTTTAGGACCTATTTAGGTCAAGCTATAATAGGCAAGTTTTTATATTTTTCCCTATATATACCACCCTCTGTATTGTTTTAAGGGTTGGTCGGTTGATAATCTTCATTAGAGACTCGCACTGGATATATGAGATGTTTTACTTAATCAAAGATTGCTGAAAAGCTTTGGAGGAATGACTGTCTGCACTGTGTCTAATGGTCTGAAGAATTGAATGTGGAATTCTTGTGCTGCAGTATGAATCAATAAGTGTTTCTTACCTCTGTTATTCAAATTTCATATATGCTTAAGTTACAGAACAAAGGATTGGTTTAGAATTTTCTTAGCCGCACTCTATGCTCAGTTTTTGTGGCTTATTAATGTTTTCCTCCTCATTTAGGCATAAATATGAATTCCTTTATGGCTCATGTTTGATCTATTTCACATATGAATGACTGTTATCTAGGAATTCTTAACTGCTCCTAGATAGTGCTCATTTATCTCCTTTCTGCTAACCTGACTAAGAGATTCTTAATTGCCTCTCATTCCTTAGCCTTTAATCCATCTTATTACCTTGAATGATTGTTTCATATGCAGCTAGCTTGCTCCATATTCTTTATTGTGACCAAGAAAAAGCACCAGCAGTCCTACTCCTTGACTCCATGCCCAATGGTTCTAAAACATTCGTGCTACCCCTGCCTCTTTACCTGAAAGTATCATCCTTCCCACAAAAAATCAAAACAAAACCCCTTGAACTCAATAACTAGCCTAAAAACATTATCAACAAAGCTAAATCAGAAAGAGAGAGCCCTCTCTGATTGTAGGTGGGCTAGAACCTGCAGTCCAAAGATTGGTCTGTGGTTACCTCAGCCGTATCCTTTCGATGCTGACCAAAAGGACAACCTGAGTGATAACATCTCCAATCCCGCTATAATAGTGCTAGCACGCTGTTTTTTGACTTCCATGGGAGTCGATGGCTATGCCTTTAACCGTAGTTTGACAATCTGAAGGTTCAGCTACAACTGAACCTTAGTCATTTCTTCCTTCACCTCGTAGACCCTTGCTTCCAACCTGTGGATCCATGCCTCCGCTTGTATGTCTACTGGGATGGCTAGCTTCGAGACACTTCTGCAAGTGTCATCTATCACCTGTACCAAATGTTGATTCCATGATACTAATTCATCACGTTGCAAGCTTGTTTGTTCCATATTTAAATTTTTCTTCATGAGGTTCTCGGTCACAAGATGAGAGAACTTCTCATGGTCAATGAGGTCCCAGTCTTTGAATTTCAAGCTCAGCACGCGGCCCAGTTGTGTGTCTTCAAACATAATGCCATCCAGGAGGAGCGCGGTCTAGAGTAAGCTATTGGTCTCATCCAGAACCATGGGTACTTTCGCCTTCCCTTTTCGCGAGGGGACATAGGCAGGCAACTTTATTACAACATGTGTAGGCTGAGGATGCACCTCCATGCCTTCATCCTCTTCTTCTACAAGGATAAGATCTTGTAGATCTTCCTCTTCCTCATCTATTTCTATAGTGATTGCTTTGCCTTTCTCCTCCATCGACATCTTGGTGCCCAACAGGTTTCGCGTGCACACACATACAGGAACCATTATTTGTTTGTCCTTCTTGGGTCATGGCGTATGCGGTGACTTTAAAATTTCTGCCATAATTCCAGCATCTGTTGGGACATCCCTTACAACCAGGGCCTACGCAGCCTCATCAATGGATATTTCTGCTATTTCCATAACATCCCTAGCAGTTTTCATTATATTCATTTGGAAATATGGCACTCGTGAATTTAGGGGATCAATCAACACTCGGCGCATGACAATCAGGGTTCTGTTTGATCGCTCAATTCACAAAAATCCAAGTGTTGTTTTCTATACAACCCTCTATATCTTATAGCGCCTTTGGAATTTGAATTTGACCGTTCCCCCCAAATCTGGTCTGTTAATGCTCCCTTGGTGGAAGATTTTCCCCGATTCTGCCCATAAATTTTGTCTTAAATGCCTACTGCCCACTCCATTTGGCCTCAAGTCAAGCATCCCATCATGTATAGTGACTTCCACAGTCACTTTCTAGCCAACCTATGCGACAATGCAGCCCCTTGTGCATGGTCGCAGGCCTTGTGACTCTTTGTTTCTGTGTGCACCTCCATTATCATGTAGCTCTAAGGCAGAATAGTTGATAGTCCTGTGCTCCCTTCCAACTACTTGGAGTGCTAAGACTTTACTTCCCTCATCTAGTCAGGTGGGTGCACCACCTATACAAATGTTCTCCCTGGCATCTATCATTTTTCTTCGGAAACACCCACCTTTCATTGTTACAGATGGCAATGTGCATTTTACCCTTGGCGACATGCTACCATGGTTGACTCACTTAGTAATCTATGGTTCAAGCCAAGGCATCAAGATGATCAATTCACATCGATAGTCCTCAAACCTATCAGCGAGTTCGTGCGCACCCTATTTCGGCACCCTGGTCTTTGTATCAAGAAAATATTTCTTCATCTCTTTTTCCAGTTTCTTGACATCTGCTTCTATCAATGTGCTCTTCTTCCTTAATCACACCCTTTCCTTATGAAGTTCATGGAGTTTGAAATTTCCCTGCTAGACTTCTTCCTCAAATCCCAAGTGTTCGGCCTCTTTCGACTACATGAGCCCTTCCTTCAAAGTGTCGTGGGTAGTCATAGCTACTAGCACTGTCATGCATGGAATAGGCACATGTTGCTTCATGGGGGATCTCACGGTTGCCTCATATTCCAGCCTTGGACGTGCCTGCACCATCAAGTTTTTGCACGTGGTCCTATAAGCCCATAGAACCATTGGTACATACAGGTCTTAGTTAGTTCGCTTCACGCCATAAACCTAGTTCAGTGCTTCACATACTTTGCTAAAGGCTTCTGCATGGATTTCCTTCGGCGCACTGGGTCTTTCCATACTCCTTAGTTCCAACTGGAGGGGTCATTCGTAGTGCTGCCGTACTTTCACCTACTTACCGATCTTGCTTCTTATCACATCAAAAGCTGGTATCCACTTGGATAAATGGGAGCACAGGCAGGTTTGTCCTACAATCCTGTTGGTGAGTAGCCTTGGTAACTTCCCAAACCGTGTCCACATCACCCTTCTACATTGGCGCCAGTACTCAAAACTTTATTGGTACGTGCCCCACCATCGTGTAGGCATAGAGCATAATGCCCACTTCAGTGTGTCGAAATGTTGTTGCTCGGGTACTTATTTTTCAAATTTGGTCAGGAAGTCATCTACCTCACTCAACCCATCATACATAGGTAGATTTTTGACCTCCGCCACTACGCAACGTAGTGATCTCGTCATCATGTTACAATTGAGTGTAGTTACTTTGTGTAACTAGTTCTGCCACCGTTCCATCTCTTCATCAGAGTCCAATGTGCAGGAGCTTTCATTCTCCCAAGAGACTCAGGAATCTGTAGTTGAGTTTACCTGATCCTTCTTCCGTGTAGTTATCTGGTAGATGTAGTCCAAATCGTTGTCATTTTCATAGTCGCACACTAGCTCTGTGTAGTGCGATCATTCTGTAGGGTCTAGAGGTACCACTATGCACAGTGAATTTTTCTTAAAGATCATCTTGCACTTATTTATATTTATGACTCCACTCATGTCATTGGCCCAATCTATTCCCAAGACCGCGGGATAGGGATTGTTGTCATAAACAATCTCTATTACTTCAAAATCTGCAAGCGCGCTTGCTCCTTTGATATCTACTATGATTCGCTACAGTCTACCCATAGGTAGGATCTTTTACTAGTTCACCATTCGCAACTAGATAGGAGATCATTGCAAAGGAGGTCTACCCATGCACTCCCATGTCTATTTTGGTAGGACGTTCGTGTCTGATCCTAGATCTAGAATCACTTGATCCGTTTTTTATTCCTTGATCTACGCAGTCAATCTCATCTCCCTTCTTATTCTTGTTGTGTGCTTCCTGAGTTTCCGGACTATGCATCATTCTCCTGGAGTGGTCCCAGTACATCTAATTATGAGTTCTTGCAGTCCTTTTATAGTGTTTCTATGGCACAGTAGCTTCATACATGTTTCCAATAATGCAGTAAACATTGATGGGTCTAGTTCAGGCTCCAATCTATCTTTACTTCCTAAACTGGAGGCTTCCGCGAAGCTCTTCTTAGCTTCCATGAAAGTCTCCTTAGCACACTCCAAATCAAATTCTGGTTCCTTTGTTGGAGCCTTGTGAGCCCAGGTACTTTCTTCAGGTTTCTTACCTTTGTCATCCCCTCTTGTAATTCCACTCTGGATGACAATATTTATGTTAGGGTCCTCCTCACATGGTTCAGACCTCATCATTTGCAGATTTTGTGCCGAAGGAGTTTGGAGTGTTCCCTTATCATGCAACCTTGCTATTAGTGTGGTAAAATCCTCCGCCTCATGGTCAAATTATGTACAATATAAGCATGATAATCTCGTTGGATTTGTACAATCATGGGCATAATTCCTTAGTCCTCCGCAATTGTAACATATTAGTTTTCCACGACCTCTTCTTGGTCCCATTCCACCTCGACCTCGTCTGTACCCCTGAAATATAGTGTGCGCCATCCTTGCATTTTGATCAGGGGCCCATGTTTCTATCTGAACTCTGTAGATAGGAGTCTGATCCATCATCAGTTCATAACTTCTATAGGTGCGCTCATTGTGGCCTACTGATATGCAGAAATTACAAAACAACTACTGGGAATTCTGCGTATACTTCTATAATAAATAACAGTTATATGTATCATGCTCCCTCATATCTGACAAAACATGCACCATAATGCAAGTGCTGCACTCGGTCCTCCTTGTGCCTCCAGTCTCAAGGGCATTGGTCCTCCTCCCACCAGGTAATTCGTGAACACTAGACAATGGTCCTTTTCATGTCCCTAGCCTTTGCATTTTATGCACCAAACTTCATTGTGCACCTTTGGTCAGGTTGTCTAGTCCTGTTTTAAACTCTACATTTCCAAGTAGAAGGTCTGCAACTATGCGTGAACTTTTTGAATTCCCAGGTTAGTGTCTTGTAACGGGGTCTCTTGCAATCTCATCCCGGCCTCCAAGGCCTCGGCCTGAGTGGTTAGCTTTTTTTGTGACAGCGTATTTCATAGGTATAGTGGTAATGATGCTACAAACCATGTGTAGTGTTGCCCATCTATCAGCGTCATGTTTGCTTCACGAATTTGCACTTTAGTCTTTGGTCTAGATCCCATGGGGTTTCACCTCATAGCATCATGATTTCCTTGAACCCAATGATTGACTATGCCTCTAACTTCAGCCTGCTAAATTCTTTGTTCAGCGCTGCTTAGATATCCATGATCCCTACATTCAGATTGTCACTAGAATGCTTAATGTACCACGTCAGTGCATGATACTGTAGAGTGCTGACCAACGTTGCTTTCTTTATATTGTCATCCATGACTCCCTACACTTCCCATACAGCTTTTATCATGAACCAAAATTGGTTTGGATCTTCATTTCCTACTCCAATGAATACTGGTAGCTTTATCGTATTTGCCATATTGCTTCGAGGTGGTGGTGTGGACGAAGACAGGGTTGAAAACAGTGAAATTGGCGGTGGTGTAGGTGGGAGTGGTGTGTGTGGAATTCGCTACTTTATCAAACTGATCATACTTATTGGTCAGACCCTCATGAGCTCTTCCTCACTCTCTCGTAGAGCTGAAATCAAGGGGTTGGTTTCTAGTTCTGCACTACCTTCATTTTTGTAGATCCTCCCCCTCTGCCTAGCCCGAAACATCAATTTATTCACATAACCATTTTTCACATAGTAGCATTTTAATCCAAGTGTTCAAATATTTAACGTACTTACCTCACGGTTGTTTAAGGAAGTGTCATTTAGCCTTGCTATAGCTGACTAGACTATCTACCGCGGACTCAATGGTAAATCCTCATATAATTTGATCGAGCTAGTGATCTACAGCATGCACGATCTTATCTTCCAACGTTTCTAGTCTCCGCAACAATTCTGGGGTCCACGCAATAGGTTTGTCAATTCTACACCTTCCTTGATTATCTGCTAGCTTTGCGATCCACTCGTACAACTTAGTTGGGAAGGATGCGAAGAAAATTTCCTAGATCTCTGTATACAAGTAGAAATCTAACCACTCTTCTTTTGATAGCCGTGGATTCTTGTTTTCCTGCATCACAAACTTGTGAATTGTTTTGTCCAACCAATCTTCAATTTCTTTCTTTGTCATCTTCCAGTCATACGACATCAGACATCTCTATGCAGTTCCCAGTCCTGGCAACAAAACCATTTTTTGGCTTGTTGGGGCCTAACCCAGGTTTAGAGTTAATTAGCCAAACAAATCCTAGTACTACTGGCCCTTTCGGCAACAGTCCATGGAGTGCGGACTGAGGTCTCACCCGAAGTAGTATGGGAGGGTGCTATAATCAAGTTCCATACCCTGGAGATGTCTAATGAGGTCCACTGGTCTGAGGTTCGACCGTACCTCATTGTTTGATATTTTGCCTTCGCGTAGCCCTTACTCAGCGCTGAACGACGTGCTCTATGTTATTACCCAAGATATTACCTGTATTTTCCAATATTAGTTAGTTGAGTGCTTTTAAGTTATATTTAACAGCATAAATCATTCATACATATGTGCACAATAAATAAACCGTATAATTGCAGATTATATCAATCAAATATTAACCTAAGAATAGATACATAGAATTATAACCAATCTTCTCTTTATTAATTCCTTTCTCAGTTACAGACTCGACTCCACCCTGCACACTCAGCTGTAGGGGTCCACGCACTTAGCTGCAGACTACTAGGCCTCTGCACACTCAACTGCAGATCCTTCACCTATTCTACAACCTGAAACTAGACTTTACTTTACAGACAGGACTCAATTCTTCATCCTTTATTCATCTTTGATTCCCCTCCTTTTACACTTACAGCCTCACTCTATTTATACAACCCCATGGTCTGTGGACCATGGGTAGGCCGACATTACATTACAAGACTAGGGCAGACAACCTTATGACTCTATCATACTTTCACACCCTGTGACCACAGTTCACAGAGCTTTATGATAAGATTCTTAAAAAACTTGGGCTTTAAGCCCCAAAAACGTGCCTTGGGGGGATTCCATGTCCAACACCCAGTTTAGACATAAGTTCATTGTTTGACCAGATCTTCCCTTACAAATATATCATATTTTCCGTCAAGACTTCATGGACCAAAAGTTACAATAAAGCGCAGTGAAGACAGACACAGGACTAGCCAAGTGCTACAATGTCACAAGAGTCCTTGGACTTCAGCCACATACTTATTCAAAAGGTATAACATAGTGTAGCATAACACTTATTTACAAAAAGAAATGATAAGCGATCAAAACAAAGGAAAGAAAAACAAAGCAAAAAAAATAAAGCAAAACAATAGAACAACAAGCATGCTATGTACATAGGGTGGGGTGTGGCCCTAGATCATTGAAAATAACATTTTAAATATTGGGCATTGACATGAAGGTTTTTAATCCTCCCATCAAGTTATTGTAGATGATACATGTGTTCACCAAGTTTTTCATGAATCGTGAAAGGACCAATCCACCGGGACTAGAACTTCATGTGTTTGCCTTTGTCTTTGTGGGGTTTATCCCACTTCAAGAATAAGTCACTCACAACAAAGATAGTGTTCCCTAAAGACTTTCAATTGAACCATCTCTTGATAAGGTTCTGGTGGAGTGAATTTTTTTATTTCTCTTTCATATGCTCTTCCTGTAACTTCTGTAATGTGTCCATCCTACATTGAACCAATAGACACAGCTTATCTTGGGATTCTTGGGATAAATGGATAGCAAGAAAGTAGATATTTTGTGGGAGGATGGCTTCTTTTATGCATATAAGGAAGTGTGGAGATGTGTTTAGATAGGGATTGGATGTAACTCAGTCAACCCAAAGAGCATTCACCAGAGCGAAATGCCATTTTTGTTGTTCAGAGTAAACGGTCTTTTTTATGATGCAAATGAGATTCTTGTTGGTAGATTCGGCAAGGCCATTTCCTTGTGGGTAATAATTAGCTAAATGCTTAAGCAGAATACCATATTACAATTCAAAATCATGAAGTTTCAACAAAGAAAAGTAAGTTGCATTGTCAAAAAAACGTACTAATGGAACACCAAACCTTGAAATGATGTTCTTCTGAAGGAAGTTGATGACTTCCTGTTCATTCACTTGTTGAAGCGGAACTGCTTATGTCCATTGCATGAAGTAATCAATAGTAGTCAGGATGTAGTGGTACTGCTTTGATGAATATAGAAAAATTTCCCCAAGGATGTCTAAGCTCCACAGTTGAAATGCTTCATCCACTACAACAAGTTGCAGCAGGGTTGCTGACCTTCATGTTCTGTCAATGCATCGTTGATAGACTGAGCACTTTCGGGCATAAATGTGTGCATATTTAAACAAGGTGGGATAGTACAAACTAGATATCGTGACTTTATTCATTATTGTTTTACCCACGAAGTGACCTCCACCTAGTTCATGAAGTAGATCATGTAACACTCTCTCTGAATCTTGTGCCTCCAAGTGTTGGCATTATGACTCAGGCTTGTCATAGGTTTGGCTCAAGTGTTTTCCTTGATGGCAACTCACTCAAGTGGCAGATCTCAGTTCAGGCACTCAAAATTGTAGAAAATGAGGTTCGCAGGTTCCTGTTCACTAAGCTACGGTCATAGGCAGGTTCCACAGGCTCGCTGAACATAAGATGCAGACATGTTCGTAGGTGTACCAAAAAAAAGTGCGATCGTAAAGTACACACTTTCATGCAGAGAAAATCACGCGCACGTAGGAAATCTTATGGATGGTCCATGGTATTTGTCCGATGCTTTTGATCCTGTGGTTTTGGTCTGTGGTTTTGCTTCTAAAATATTGAACCCATATTTTGGGCCCCTTGTATTGGGTTTCTATGGTTTTGGTCCATGGTTTGAGTAAGGACTTGTCTATAAAAAGGAAAGGAGATCATTTGGCTGAGCACTCATGTGTTGAATATCTTAAGAAGAGCAAGATCTGAAATTTTGGTGATCGGTTGGTGAGTGATAGCTAGATCTGAATCAAGAAGAAACCTGAGTATTATAAGACGGATCTACTAATGAGTTGAGATCTCCGTGGTGCATGATCAAATCTGTAGATCTGATAGTTTGGGGTGTGCTCGAACTCTGAAAATTACCTATACCCGTAGGACCGTAGGTTCGACACGGTGTAGGTGTGAAGAACCGTAGAGCAGTCAAGGCTCAGGTGCAGAGGCATGTAGGCCAGTCAAGGAGAAAGTGCGGAGACACGTAGGCCATTGAAGGCGCAGGTGCGAAGGTTCGTAGGATTTTTCGTAGTACAGGTACAAAGTTCGCAGGAGCGACACAATGTGGGTGCGGAGGCCCGCAGATTTGACACAGAGTAGGCACGGATGTGCGCAGGCTACTATTGGTGAAGTTGCGGACTTTTCTTGAAATATTTTTAGCTGCTTTTGCTTATTACTGCAGTTCTGAATTGGTGTCTGGTTACTGGTATTGTGTTCTGAGAAGTCATTGATTCAGTAGTTGCACAAGGAAGTTGGTTAATTGCAGATCTATTTGATGTTTAATTGATAAGAAGGTTGTAGCCTTCTGCAGGTTGAAGCCTGCGTGCTAGTATAAGACTGCACCAGTACAAGATCATTGTAAAAAGAAGTTTCTAATTGAAAGAAGATAGAGACATATTGTAGCAGGTGGTTTTCACCCACATTGGGTTTCCACCTTATATCTTGTGTTCTTTGGTGTGACTGTTTGCTCTACTTTTCTTGTTCCTGTTTATGGTTATATGGTTCTAACACACATATTAATGATCCACATCTGAATAATTCATTAAATTATAAGTCTGAAGGTATACGCAAGTCTCATTAGTCAAATCTACTAATACTTGAATAAATTGAAAAGAGTTTAATAATACTGATTCACCCCCCCCCAGTATTACTTCCAACAATTGGTATCATAGAAGGTCCTTCAGGAAAAGCTTGATTGCTTGAAGGAAGGTCTATCATCATGAGAAACTATGAGAAAGAAGCATCTATCAGGCCATCGATCTTTGATGGGAGCAACTTCGTCTATTGGAAGGTAAGAATCACTGCTTATCTTCAATCTCTTGGTACAAAAGTTTGGGATATTGTGGAAACAGGATACACATTTCCATCAACAACACCTACATATGCAGCTGGTAAAAAGTAGTATGAAACAAATGCAAAGGCTATCAATACTCTATTAGGAAGTCTATCTCAATCAGAATTTTTCAAGGTGATGTAGCTAAAAAGCGCAAAAGAAATATGGGACAAGATCGTTCTGAGCTATGAAGGAGATGAACAGGTAAAATGAGAAAAATTACAAACTCTTAGAATTCAATATGAAAGTCTCAGAATGCATAATGATGAGAGTGTGGCTAGCTATTTCCTACGTATAGATGAGATCATAAATTGTATGAAAAACTTGGGTGAAGAAATAAAAGAAGTGGTTTTGGTTGAAAAGGTTCTATTGTGGCTAGCAACAACCCCCCTTCTTATTTAGCGTTATTCCTAATACTAAATAAGTGGGGACCGTTAGTTAAAAATCTAAAAAATTAAAATACTATTTAAATTTCCTTTTTGAATAAACTTACCATCATAAGCTTAGGAAACCCTCTTGGAAAATCTAAAAAAGCGAAGTTTTATGATAAGGTATGATAAAATCTTTCCTTAGGAAATATCGCATCGCATAAGATAGCGGGACGCCACCTTACAAGCACACTTCCAACATTTACGAGATTGCAATATTCGATAAAGAACAAATATCGCATCGTATTCAACATAAATTACATTGAAATACTTTAAAATTTTCCGATATGCGATAACGCCGATCGCAAGATCGCATCTCACAGGAAATAGGTTAACAAAGTCTGTCATACATAACATTTCTGTGATTTGCGATATTGCAGTATTGCGATTTCGCGATGCGGCGATAATACTATAATGCGATGTCATGAGTGATCGATTTTGCGATATTGCGATTTTGCAATATTGCGATTTTGTGATGTTGCGATCTGCGATGTTGCAAAGCAAATCGAAAAATTGCTTCATCGCAGATCTTTCTGGCGCGTTATTCACGAAAAGTATTTTCCTTAAGCTGACACCTGGTTATGTGCTTTAATGCTAATAAATGAGGTAGTTGCCAAAAATAATGGATTATGGTTGCATGCTTATCGAAAGAATCATTTCACGTAAGGTGGTATGCTTGATATGTCTGTGGCATTTAAAACTTTTCCCATCACCCTTCCCTATCATTCATTTTCACTTCACTTGTGAATTGCAGGAACATAGGAAAGAGGCCGATACAAAGCATTACACAGGTTGAAATGGGAAATAAAAGCAAAGCTCTGAGCTCAGAAGGAAAGGAAATGGCGCCCTTATATACAGACACGGCCTGTAACAGAGATGCGAGAATAGATACGTGGGAAGGCATGTATAATCTGCTCAAAGAGGAGAATCCCAAGGTAATGGAAGTAGTTGCTAGTGTAGGCTCAAATGGTTCTTCTGAAGCATTCCTTTCAGAGCTAGCTTGCTCATTCTTACACCGGATAGCAGAAAGACCCAAGATTATTCCATATACAGACATGGTCAAGTGGATACTGGACAACGCAGAAATCAAAAACAAACAGTTTAAGACTCAAGGTCAAGTATTCATAGAAGTATTATTTTTACAAATTTTGAACTTTATATCTGTTGGAAAGAAAAAGTGCAAAAGGAAAAAAATGCATCAAGGAAACCCGGATCAAGAAATGGAGGCAGTTTCCGAGGAGCTAATCGCGCATCGCTGAGAAAAATTTCTAGAAAAGGAGAGCTGCTAGTTGCCCAGTCACCTGTAAGTCTCGAAAATCACAAGAAAGTAAAACTACAGACAGATTGGAAACAGAGAGCTCAAGAAAAGGCAAAAGCAATTCAAGGATTAACCAAGTTGAACTGGGATTATTACTGGGCTTACTTGGTAAAGCCACATAGCCAGTGGATGACTGTTAAGTGTATCATCAATTTGGCCGAAAAAATGGCGCTAGCTCTAGTCGATTCGGTTTTCTCAGCTCAGCTAAAAGCAGAAGTCAGCCAACTGACTCTACTCAAACAGATGCTGTATGTGTGTGTTATGAAACCAGCTCACAAAAAGATAGAAAAGAGAGATCCATGCCTTAGAATTCAGCCTCTTCGAGGGGGCAACCTCCTTTACATTACATAAATGAACAATTCTTGGATGATACAAATGACAAAACCTCCTTTCTATATATAGGAGTCTAAGGAGTCACAATATAATCCAGCCGACCTAACAATAATAATATAAAGCCACAAAAATAACAATAGAGGGATTCTATGGGGCACAGAAATAACAATATGGGGGTAATAGGGGCACAACAATATAAATAAGGGGTATAACTACAATAGTAATGGGGTAATCACTAGTATTATAGGGACCCAACATGCCCCTCTCCTTCAAAAAAGTGTTGTCCTCAACGCTTGAGTAGTTCTGGATACTTCTGCATAAAATTCTCATCCTCCCATGTGGAATCTTCAGCGGATAAGTTCTTCCACTTGATAAGATACTCTGAAATTGATCGATTTCGTAGCTGTCGAGTTCTTGTTTCTGTGACTGCTTCCGGTTCCAATATAATTTTTCCTTCCTCGTCAAGTTCTGGCAATATTGTTTGAACTGGGAGCTTGTCGCCTATAACCTTCTTTAAACATGAAACATGGAAAACTGGGTGCAATCGAGAAGCTGCAGGAAGCTCCAATTTGTATGCCATAGTACCAATCTTTTCCAACACCTTGTACGGACCATAATACTTTGGTGATAATTTATTATCCTTCTTAGCTTGCTTTAGGGACATTTGCTTATATGGTTGTAGCCGTAGGAATACCCAATCACCTACATCAAAACTTCTTTCACTGCGATGTTGATCTGCCTGTTGTTTCATTCTATTTTGTGCCAACACGAGGTTATCCTTTAAGAGTTGGAGGACTTGTTGTTGATGTTCGATGTGATGTTCCACTGCCTGAACCTTAGAATTTTCTCTTAAATATGATGTGATGGATGGTGGTTGATACCCATAAAGTGCCATAAATGGGGTCATTTTTGTTGCTGTATGGAAGGAAGTGTTATACCACCATTCAGCCAGAGGCAACCATTTGACCCATTGTGTCTGTTTATCAGATACAAAGCAACGAAGATATCCTTCCAAACATTTGTTTACTATCTCAGTTTGCCCATCAGATTGAGGATGATAAGATGAGCTATGAGCTAACTGAGTACCAAGACAAGAAAATAATTCTGTCCAAAAATTTCCAGTGAAAATGGGATCTCTGTCACTTACAATAATCTTTGGGTTTCCATGTAGCTTTTGAACTGTTTCCATAAATGCAGTAGAAACTGTACTGGCTTTAAATGGATGTGATAATGCACAAAAGTGTGCATACTTGGTAAGTCTGTCAACTACCACCATGATGACACTCTTTCCCTCAGACTTGGGTAAACCTGTGATAAAATCCATTGAAACCTCCTCCCAACGTTGGCTTGGAATGGATAAAGGTTGTAATAGACCCGGTGTCTTAATTGTTTCAACTTTATTTTGTTGGCAAACCAAACATTCCGCCACAAACTTTTGAATATCTGATTTAAGGCCATCCCAAAAAAATTCCTTCTTAACCCTGTGGTAAGTTTTTAAAAATCCTGAGTGCCCTCCTAAGGGAGAAGTGTGCAATTCCATAAGAATCTTTTGTTTTAGCTGGGAATTCTTACAGAGGTATAAGCGATCTTTGTACCATAACGAATCATTTTTCCAGCTAAATGTATCAGAAGTACTGGAATCTTGTTGTAGCTTTCGAATAAGTGCCCACACTTCTTCGTCATTCTTCCATTCCTCCTTTGCTTCGTTTATCCAATCTGGTTGGATAATAGAAATGGCACACAACAATGCTTCCACATCCTCATCCTTTCTTGAGAGTGCATCTGCCACCACATTTTGCTTCCCTTTTTTGTAGATGATTTCAAAGTCATAACCCAACATCTTTGTGACCCACTTTTGTTGCTCTTCAGAGGATAATCTTTGTTCTAAAAAGTATTTAAGGCTATCATGATCCGTTTTTACCTTGAAGTGTCTTCCCATTAGGTAGGGTCGCCATTTCTTAAGTGCATGGAGTATTGCCAACATTTCCTTCTCATAAATAGCTTTGCTTAAAAACTTTCCCTTGATTGGACGACTTTCAAAAGCAATGGGTCTTTCATCTTGCATTAGAACAGCACCAATTCCATTTCCTGAAGCATCACATTCCACAATAAAGGTTTTTGTGAAGTCCGGTGTAGCTAAGACCGGTGCTTGGCACATTGCCTCTTTAAGATGTTCAAAGGCCTTTGTTGCTTCCGGAGTCCATGAAAATGAATCTTTCTTCAATAATGTTGTTAGAGGTGCTGCTATTCTCCCATAATTCTTAACAAACTTGCGATAATACCCTGTCAACCCAAGAAATCCTCGCAGATGCTTTATGGATGTGGGGATTTTCCATTCCTTAATGGCTTTAATTTTGCTAGGGTCTACCTTAACTCCTTCATGAGATACAATATGACCCAAATATTCCACCTCCTGGACTCCAAAGAAACATTTGGATCTTTTTGCATATAATTGTTTCTCCTCCAATAGTTGTAGCACCTTGTCAACATGTTCAACATGATCCTTCCAAGACTTGCTGTAGATTAGTATATCATCAAAAAATACTAACACAAATTTTCTAAGGAATGGTTTGAAAATTGAATTCATCAAACCTTGAAATGTTGAAGGTGCATTGGTAAGGCCAAAAGGCATGACCAAAAATTCATAATGACCCTCATGAGTTCTAAATGCCGTTTTCGGAATGTCTTCAATCTTCATTCTGATTTGATGATATCCCGAACGAAGATCCAACTTGGTGAAGTAAATTGATCCATGCAATTCATCCAGTAATTCATCAATGACAGGAATGGGGAACTTATCTTTAATAGTGAGCTTGTTGAGCTCCCTATAATCTGGACACATGCGCCATGATCCATCCTTCTTGTGCACCAATACTACTGGAGCTGAGAAAGAACTTTGACTTGGTTGAATTATACCAGCCTCTAGCATTTCTGCAACCATACGTTCAATTTCACTTTTTTGGACATAGGGATATCTGTACGGCCTGATGTTTGGAGGAACACTTCCTGGAATCAGATGAATAGCATGATCATGATCACGCATAGGTGGGAGACCTTTGGGAGTCTCAAATACCTTGGAATGATTGTCCAGGACTTTTTGGAGATCTGGAGAAATAGATGATTCCAATGTGGAAACATCTAGCGAACATAATTGTGCAATTACACCTCTTTGCTCCTTTTTTAGAAGCTTTGTCATGCCATTAGAGCTGATTATCTTTCCTGGTTTCCCTGCAATACCCCTTAATTCAACTTCCTTTCCTTCCACAGAAAATTTCATGAAAAGTTCTTGAAAATTAAAAGCTATTGTACCCAAGGATTGTAGCCATTGGACTCCTAGTACAACATCAGCACCTCCCATTGGAATGGAAAGCATTGGGCTAGTCAATACATATTCTCCCATGGATAGCTTGATATTATGGCACTTTCCAGAACAATTTATTGTTCCTCCATTTGCAATCATCACTTGACACTCTGGTGCTGGATATAGGAAGCAATTCAATTCTTTTGCTACCCTACAATGAATAAAATTGTGGGTGCTTCCTGAATCAATCAACACTATTACCTTTTTCTTCTTGATTTGTCCTTCTATCTTGATGGTTTGAGGAGTGGTAATTCCCGCCAATGCATTACAAGATATGGTCGGATTTATTTGTTCTTCATCTAGGCTTTGTTCCTGGAATATATCCTCTTCTTTTGACCTTTCTTGCTCCTTTTCTTCTTCCTCTTCACAATCTATGTAGAATAATTTCTTCTCAGCACACTTATGACCTTTTGTGTATTTGCTATCACAATTGTAACAAAGCCCTTTTGCTCTTTTTTCTTCCAATTGTTGTGGTGTCAACCTTGTAGGTTGTGGAAGACTATGGGCAACAACACTTCCGTCTTTATAGTTGTGAATGGTATGCTTCCTAGTTGCCATAATTTTGCTTTCCATTTTTCTTGCTAACCTGAATGCCTTCTCTAATGAATCAGGTTCCCAAAGGCACACATCATGTTGGATATTATCCTTTAAAGACCCTATGAACACATCAATCCTATGCTCCTCTGGAATATCTTTTACCCTTATGTTCAATTTTTGGAACTCCTCAATGTGCTCCATTATTGAACCCTTTTGTTTGAGACTTATCAATTGGCTAAAAAAAGTGTTGCTTTTTGTATCCTCATAATGTGCTATCAATTCTTCCGTAAAAATTGCCCAAGTGATAAATTGTTTACGAGAACAAAGCCATTGATACCATACAAACTGATTTGGTTCCAAATATAAAGTTGCCATACGTACCTTTTGTGTGTTTTGCACATTATTGAGATCGAAGAATTGCTCCATCTGTAATATCCATGTGGCGGGATCCTTGCCATCAAACTTCCTCATATCGATTTTTGGAATATGGTGATTCTTCGATCCAACATTAGCGTCTACGGAATCATGATTAACATTTCTTTTGTTCTCATCATGAGTTTCCTTTACTACCTTTTCACCATTAGTGACCCTTTCTTGTAGCAACTTCTTCAATTCTTCCATTGAATCCTCCATCTTAGCTTCCATGCCCTTTATTTTTGATTCCACGCCATTTATCTTAGATTCCACGCCACTTATCTTAGCTTCTGTTAGCTTTTGTGAGCGTGACATTTGTTGCACTTGTTCTTGTAATTTTGATATATCATGTAGCATTTCTTCCTCTTCTTCATGAGTCATGCTAGAGCTTTCAGGTTCCTTACTAGGTGTTTGCATTTTCTTTCCTCGGGGCATCAGTTACCGATAATAATGCTTTACTATGCCCTTTGAATTCCGTTAAACCAAGCTTACACAAAAATTAAAAAAAAAAACTACACACCTTTTTTCACTTTATAGAAGCCTGATATTGAATCTGATGTATCTCTGTAATTTTGGATCATCCAGTTCTGAAATTGCTACCTGTAGTAGCCTTTTGCGTCCTCTTTCCAATGCCACAATTCTGACCCGATTAGGATTCTCCAAGGAAGAGTTATGTGAAATCTCCCACAGTGACTTGCTTTTAGACTGGTTCAGTAGAGCGAACTTGTACGACGTGCCACGAGTCACTGTTTCAACCTTTGAATCTGAAACACACACACAAGAAACTACAGTCTGTCCTCTTTCTGTACCTTCTTACAAAATTTCAATCGGATCCTCAGAGAGAAAGTTATGACGATTTTCCCCAGGTCACCTGTTTTGAATGTAATTCAGGAGTCTGCAAAAAGACCAACTTCCTCAGATCATATCTCCGCAAATATCGCGCGAAAAGCTCTAAAATTCGGACCCAAGGTTCAGCACGATTTCTTCTCAAATGGGTTTTTTTTGCGACTTCTGAAACGTCACAGAAAAAAAGTTATAGCGAAAATTCCACGATGACCTGTTTGGAGCAGCGAAACCCTAGAATCCAAAGCTCTGATACCAAATGTTATGAAACCAGCTCACAAAAAGATAGAAAAGAGAGATCCACGCCTTAGAATTCAGCCTCTTCGAGGGGGCAACCTCCTTTACATTACATAAATGAACAATTCTTGGATGATACAAATGACAAAACCTCCTTTCTATATATAGGAGTCTAAGGAGTCACAATATAATCCAGCCGACCTAACAATAATAATATAAAGCCACAAAAATAACAATAGAGGGATTCTATGGGGCACAGAAATAACAATATGGGGGTAATAGGGGCACAACAATATAAATAAGGGGTATAACTACAATAGTAATGGGGTAATCACTAGTATTATAGGGACCCAACAGTGTGCGATTTGAAAGACCAAATACAGAAGTAGTTTAATATTAGATTTAATTTTAGCTTTAATTTGTTTTATTTTCCTCAAAAGAGGACGGTCATTTAAACCGCATCCTACATTTTTGTAATAATTTATTTTTAGAATTAGTTTAGTAGTATTTAAACCCTTCTCATGCATTTAGAGAAGGGTCCTGAAATTTATCAAAAACTAATACCGAGAACATGCACTTCTGTACCCTCTGAGGAGGTTTTGATGAATGAATGGAACAAGATTTATTGATGTTTTCATTTGATATCTGCTACTGATGTAGCACTTTTGTACTCTTAGTGGATATTTGATCAAGGAGAGATAAATCGTGATCTCTTGAAGCTCATGAGTAGGACTAGTTATAAATGGTATAATTTCTATCTCTTAACTATTTCTGCCTTGTGTTAGAGTGATTTCTAGTTCAATTATTTTTATATATTAATGTATGAATGCCTAAGTTATCATTTGGTACTTTTGTATGGTGATAGCTATTTATTTATGCTTAGTGTATGAATAGCTCATTATGCGATATGTTTTGCACAACTGCTTCATATAACTTTTTATATGAAGTGGTTCATCTGTACTGAATTCGTTTCTTATAATGGCTGAATGATCTTTATTACCAGTTGTTGTTTGAAATCATTTTAGATCACATAGAAGAAAGATCACACCCCAGGTTAGTGCATATTTACATATTTCTGTCATTAGAATAATAATTTCCTTATTATTAGATTAGAATTAGATTAGAAGTATTCCATTTAGACACTGTTAGAAACAGAAATATTCATCTTTCTCACACACACACTAAAATTCGGAAACTGGTCTCATATCCCCAGTCGGACCTGCTATACCAAACAGGAAAGGAGCTGCCAACCAAGGTCCGGATCGGGCGGGTATCCCCCTTG
Source organism: Pinus tabuliformis (assembly GCA_031772625.1). Classification (NCBI taxonomy): domain Eukaryota; kingdom Viridiplantae; phylum Streptophyta; class Pinopsida; order Pinales; family Pinaceae; genus Pinus; species Pinus tabuliformis. The sequence goes on from CM062805.1 coordinate 577,743,845, forward strand.
TTGTAGACCTGATTTTCAGGGCTTCAACAAGTTCTAAGATCTTTATCTCCTAAGTTTGATTCAAAAGTTTCTGCCATAGAAGAAAATCAGAATCTACAGAGCCTTACCATGTCTCAGCTACACGGAATTCTAACTGCTTACGAAATGAGAAAAGGAGGACCATCAGAAAGAAGAGAAGCTACATTCAAGACTTCAGGAAAACGAGATTACTATGAGTCAGAAGATGAGGAGGAATCAAATTTTGTCAAGAACCTCCAACAGGGATTTAGAATATTTAGAGGTAAGCTGCCTTTCAAATCCTTTTCTTGTGGAAGAGTCGGTCATTATGCTAAACTAGACAAACGTAAGGAACCGATTAGATGGAACAAAAGACAGAATGTAAATAAGAAGAGCTATTACACTCATGAAGGCAGTGATGGATTTTCAAATAGTGATGAATAAGAACCAGGTAATGATGATAGACTTTTGATGGCTTTTGAAGATGATGATTTCTTGGATGCTACAAATGAAGAAGGGCTTTATGAAGAAATCTCTAAACTTAAAGTTAGTTTAGAGGAAAAGAATATGATTATAGATACTCTAAAATTCCAACTCGCTGAAAAAGATAAACACAATGAAGAGTTAGAATGTGAAATTGTGGGACTTAAAAAAGAAATTGAGAAAAAAAAAGCCCTTAATCTCAAATTTGCTAAAGGATCTGAAACTCTAGATGAGATTATCAAAGTGTAGCATTCTCCTCTAATAAAGATAGGTCTCGGATATTCCCAAGAAGCATCTCAAGCACAGAACACATCCACCTCCAAAAGTTATCTTGATGCAGCAAGGAGAAGTGAACAAGTGGACAATCGACAGCTAAAGCATAATGCAGATCAGCAAGTAAATCGGGGGCAATTTACTTCAAGAATGAATAGAAGCCTCAACAGATCACAGGTAAATCATTCTCAATTTGGCTCAAGAATGGATGGGAACTATAATCATATGGTTGGTATATTTGATAATCACAGGAATTTCTTCAATGGCCAATGTTTCTCTTGCCATAACTTTGGTCATAAAGCTGCTCAATGTGTTGCCTACAAGACCATCATGACTAGGGAAGCTCAAAAACAAAGGAGTATGACAGGAATCATGAAAAGAACCTACAATAACTTCTCTGCTCTTGAAAATGAAATAGAATGCTCTATATGTAACAACTTCAGTCATGAAGATTCTGAATGCAGGAGCAGGTTTCGGCAAGCAACTCAGAAGGAGCAAGCTTCATTGAGTTCCAAAATATGGAAAAAGAAAGAAGTGCAACCAGAAAGATGTGGGATAGCCTTATATGCGGAAGGACAAGAAAATCAATGGTACATCGACAGTTGCTACTCGAAACATATGACAAGTGACAGAGAGAAACTTCAGTCATATGTGCCTTAGAAAAGGAAAAGAAGGTCTCATTTGGAAATGATACCCCTGCATAAATAAAAGGTAAAGGCTTTGTTCCTTTGAAAGAAAAAGTCAAGGCTGGAAATGTTATGTATGTTGATGGCTTAAAGCATAATCTATTGAGTGTCAGTCAGATGTGTGATCAAGGAACGGAGGTAATATTTCAATCAAATGGATGTATTGTTTGTGAGCTTGATACAGGAAAAACAGTTATCAGAGGCATTAGAACTCCAAATAACTTATATGTACTCAAGGGAGGGAAACAACAATGCTATTTAAGAAAGAATGATGAACAATGGCTATGGCACAAAAGACTGGGGAATCTTAGCTACTCTCAGATAAGGAAAGCATGAAAATATCAGGCAGTTCGAGATCTTCATGATATCAGAATTCCAGACAATACAATATGCAATTCATGTCAAATTGGTAATCAAACCAGAACTAATTTCCTTGAGAAGGAAGGATCAGCTAGCAGGCCACTTGAACTTGTCCACACCGATATATGTGGTCCAACGAGGAAGAGGTCACCTCGAGGAGAAGAGTATTTCATATTTTTCATTGATGACTTTTCAAGGATGTGTTGGATAGGACTCATGAAGTATAAAGATGAAGCTCTTGAAAAGTTCAAGTCATTCAAAGCCTTGGTTGAAAATGAATCAGATCACAAAATCAAGTGCCTCAGATCTGATCGAGGAAGGGAATTTACTTTAGATGAATTCTTCGATTTTTGTGAAGAACATGGAATAAGAAGGTAGTTCTCTGCTACAAGGACTCCTCAGAAAAATGGAGTAGTGGAAAGGATGAACAAAACGGTTCAACAAATGGCTATGCTTGATGAGTCTGGAACTCCAACAACCTTCTAGGGTGAAGCCACATTTGCTGCTGTTACTATTCTCAACAAGACACAAGCATCCGGGTAAACAACACTCAGACTCCTCATGAACTTTGCTATGGTAAGACTCCCACGGTAAAATACTTCAAAATTTTTGGAAGTAAATGCTACATTAAAAGGAATGATGAAAATCTTCGCAAGTTTGAACCCCGAGCCGATGAAGGAATCTTACTTGGCTACTCTCCTCACAACAAGGTCTACAAATGTTACAATAAAAGACTTGGTAAAATTTTTGAAAGTATTGATGTAGTGGTTGACGAAGAAGAAAACACTCCTAGGTAGGTAAAATCTGAAGATTTCGAAGATGGCGAAGACTATCCGTCAACATCAAATCAGATTCATAATGAATAAGAAACCCATGAGGCACTAGAATAATAGATAAGAATAGAAGAGAAGACTCCATCTAGATACATTGAGAAGAACCATCCAGAATCTCAAATTTTAGGGCAGAAAGAGGCAGGTGTACAAACAAGGAGAACCATTTCAGAAGCTTCAAGTTATCTAGCATTGCTCTCCTCCACTAAACCACATAATGTAAAGGAGGCTTGCAAAGATGAATTTTGGGTCAAAGCCATGGAGGATGAACTCAAGTAGATTGAAAAGAATAATACTTTGGAGTTAGTTCCTAGACCAAAAGATAAGAATGTCATAGGGACAAATGGATTTTCAAAAATAAGCTGAATGAAAATGGGGATGTGGTTAGAAACAAGGCAAGACTTGTTTGTAAAGGGTATGCGCAACAAGAAGGCATAGACTTTAAAGAAACATTTGCACCATTTGCCAGACTTGAGGCTATAAGGATGTTCCTTGCTCTGTCTAGCTTTCAGAAGTTCAAAGTATTTCAAATGGACGTGAAGTATGCTTTCCTGAATGGAGACTTGGATGAAGAATTATATATTGAAAAACCAGATGGGTTTATTCTTGGAAATGATCCAAAACTTGTATGCATACTCAAAAAGGCTCTTTATGGCCTTAAAAAGGCTCCTAGGGCATGGTATTATTGGTTGGATAAGTACCTCCATCAGCAAGGCTTTATAAAAGGATCAACTGATAGCAATCTATATATAAAGGTTGACAATGAAAAGTTTCTAATACTTGTTGTGTATGTTGATGATATCATCTTTGGCAGCAATGAAGAAGACATGAGTCAAAATTTTGCCTTGGTGATGCAAAAGGAGTTTGAAATGTCCATGCTTGGTGAGCTCACATATTTTCTTGGTTTACAAGTCCAACAAAACAAAGACGACATTTTTTTTTTATCACAAACCAAGTATCTCAAGTAGATCTTGAAGAAATATGGGATGGAGGATTCGAAACCAGTATGTACCCCTATGGTGACAGGATGTAGCCTTAGCGCAAATGATGAATCAATAGCGGTACATCAACCAACCTACAGATCCATGATTGGTAGTCTGCTCTATCTAACAGGTACCTGACCAAACATTATGCATGCAGTGGGAATAGTTGGAAGATTTCAAGAAAATCCAAAGGAAACTCATCTTCAGGCAGTTAAGAGAATCTTCAAGTATCTTCAAGGAACCCAAAACTATGGCTTATGGTATCCTAGAGGTACAGATCTCACACTTCATGCATACACAGATGCGGATTGGGCAGGAAGCACGGATGACATGAAAAGCACTAGTGGTGGTGCATTCTTCATGGGTTCTAGATTAGTATCTTGGTTAAGCAAGAAACAAAGCTCCATTGCATTATCTATGGCTGAAGCAGAATATGTAGCTGCTACATCTTGTTGCACACAACTTCTTTGGATGATGCAAACATTGCAAGACATGCAAATCACTTGTACTCTGCCTATCTCCATTTTCTGTGATAATACAAGTGCAATCAGCATTTCAAAGAATCCTATCATGCATTCAAAGACTAAGCACTTACCAATCAAGTATCATTTTCTCTGGGAACAAGTGCTTGAACAAAAATTCAAATTGGAGTATGTTCCCTCTAAGGAACAAGTTGCTGATATTCTCACCAAACCACTGCTCAGGGAGACCTTTGAATACCTTAGACAAAAATTGGGGGTAGTTGATGCATAATCTTGCTGTTGACTCTTATCTATTTCATAAATTGTTGGTTGTACGTGAGTTTCATATGGGGTATACGCGTACATTCACTAGTTTATGGATCTGTCAGAGACCAGCTAGCACAGGTTCAGGGGGAGCATATGTTCTTCTAATAATGCATTGTTGGAATTCTTTTGTTGCTGATGTTTGTCTCTATTTCTTTTGTCAAGGTCATGTAACAGCCTATCTTGGTTGCCCCACTATGCCTGGGATGGATAATGTAATGTTCTTATCATGTTGATATATTCCCACTTGGTTGGGAGTTGTATGTATGAGTTTTTGGTGATAGGAAGGTCTGTTATGGTGTATAATGTCAGATTTCTTTTACAGAATATCTTCTTGTAGATCTTGCCTATATGGCAGGGGGAGCTTGGACAGCATAACAAAGCAGAAATTTCAGCATGCACTCAGGGGGAGCATAACCCTTTGCCCTTGATGTCAAAGGGGGAGGAAAGACCTTGAGTAACTTTGGGTTGCCATCAAGTCCAAAGGGGGAGATTGTTGGCATTATGACTCAGGCTTGGCACAGGTTTGGCTCAAGTGTTGTCCTTGATGGCAACTCACTCAAGTGGCAGATCTCAGTTCAGGCACTCAAAATTGTAGAAAATGAGGTTCGCAGGTTCCTGTTCACTAAGCTGCGGTCATAGGCAGGTTCCGCAGGCTCGCCGAACATAAGATGCGGACATGTTCGCAGGTGTACCGAACAAAAAGTGCGGTCGTAAAGTACACACACTTTCATGCAGAGAAAATTCCGCACACGTGGGAAATCTTATGGATGGTCCATGGTATTCATCTGATGCTTTTGATCCTATGGTTTTGGTCCGTGGTTTTGCTTCTAAAATATTGAACCTAGATTTTGGGCCCCTTGTATTGGGTTTCTATGGTTTTGGTTCATGGTTTGAGTAAGTACCTGTTTATAAAAAGGAAAGGAGATCATTTGGCTGATCACTCAGGTGTTGAATATCTTAAGAAGAGCAAGATCTGAAATTCTGGTGATCGGTTGGTGAGTGATAGCTAGATCTGAATCAAGAAGAAACCTGAGTATTATAAGACAGATCTACTGATGGGTCGAGATCTCCATGGCACATGATCAGATCTGTAGATCTGATAGTTTGGGGTGTGCTCGAACTCTGAAAATTACCTATACCCGCAGGACTGCAGGTGCGACATGGCGCAGGTGCGAAGAACCGCAGACCAGTCAAGGCTCAGGTGCGGAGGCACGCAGGCCAGTCAAAGAGAAAGTGCGGAGACCCGCAGGCCATTGAAGGCGCAGGTGCGGAGGTTCGTAGGATTTTTCGCAGTACAGGTGCGAAGTTCACAGGAGCGACACAGTGTGGGTGCGGAGGCCCATAGATTTGACACAGAGTAGGCGTGGATGTGCGCAAGCTACTATTGGTGAAATTACGGACTTTTCTTGAAATATTTTTAGCTGCTTTTGCTTATTACCGCAGTTATGAATTGGTGTCTGGTTACTGGTACTATGTTCTGATAAGTCATTGATTCAGTAGTTGCACAAGGAAGTTGGTTAATTGCAGATCTATTTGATGTTTAATTGATAAGAAGGTTGTAGCCTTCTACAGGTTGAAGTCTGCGTGCTGGTATAAAACTGCACCAGTACAAGATCATTGTAAAAAGAAGTTTCTAATCGAAAGAAGAAAGAGACATATCGCAGCAGGTGGTTTTCACCCACATTAGGTTTCCACCTTATATCTTGTGTTCTTTGGTGTGACTATTTGCTCTACTTTTCTTGTTCCTGTTTACAGTTATATGGTTCTAACACACAGATTAATGATCCACATCTGAAGAATTCATTAAATTATAAGTCTAAATGTATACGCAAGTCTCATTAGTTAGATCTACTAATACTAGTATAAATTGAAAAGAGTTTAATAATACTGATTCACCCTCCCTCTCAGTATTATTTCCAACACGATGCACCTAATCAAAATTCCTTTGTTGTGTTTTCTATAAAGCACTTCATGAACCAACTTGTAAGATAAGGATTTGAGTCAGAGTTCCCTCTTTTTCCACATCAAAAAGTGAGAGGGCATGGTGTCATGCTCAAGGTACTCAAAAAATTCTTCATACCAAGAGTTACATTGCACAAATTGGTTGGTGCTTGCTCTACATTATACATATCGATTTCTTGCTCCCATCTAGTGAGATTTTCATCTTCCTCTTGTGCGTGTACCACTTCTGCATGTTTGTAGAGACCATGACCCTTGACAATGTGAACTCTCTTGATATCAAGATCATACTCTCGTAGTATTTTCATCTAGTTCACACATCTTTCACGCACCTCTTGTCGAACAAGTAGCGATCTGATTGCTGGGTGTGGCACAAAGACTATGCCATGGCTTTTCAACAGGTAGGGTCTAAAATGTTTCACCACCTTCTATACAACATATTCTTCTTTATTCATGGTGGGATAGTTGAGCTCAAGTCCCTACATGCTCATCCACATGGAGGAGATGGTAAGTTCATTATTTAGCTCATCCTTCTAAGTGAGCACTACAGTGAGTGAATTGTCGTAAGCGAATGTGTAAAGCAAGAAATCTTTGTTGAAATATAGGTTGTACAACACAATTGCATCTACTATCGCCTGCTTGATCTGGGTGAACGTGTCATTTTCCTTCTCTCCCCAATTTTAGATTGTGTCCTTCTTGTTCATATCTTGCATACGTTTAATAATCTTCCCATAATCTGAGATGAACTTTTGCAGGAAGTTGATCTCTCCCAAGAAGGACTGAATACATTTCTTGTTGACTAGGTGATGAATCTACATGATAGTTTGAACTTGGTCTGGATCAACTTGATACCACTCTTGGGGATGATATGCCCAAGGAGGTTCCTCTTAGACACTCCAAAAATTCTCTTCTTGGGATTCAAGGATATCTCGTACTTTCAACATCGCTTAAATATATTCTTATTATGTAGCATATGGTTTGACCGTATTCCGAAAGAAACTATTATTTCATCAAGGTATACTACCATGCTCTGTTTGATCAGCCCACGGAAGGTGATGTCCATAGCATGCTGAAAAGTTACGCCTAGGTTTACTAGCCCAAATAACATCCATCGATAAGAGAACATACCCCACTTGGTATAGAACGTAGTTTTAAGCGTGTTAGGTTCTGCTACCAAAACCTCATCATATCCAAAAAAACAGTTAAGAAGAGAAGACATTTCTACTTGAGATACTGTCTGCAAGATGTGCTCCATGGAAAACATAGGGTAATTTCTTTTGTCCAAGGCACAATTTAGATTTTAGAAATCTACACACAGGCGGATTTCCTCAAACTTCTTCCTCATAGGAACTAAGTTTGAAACCCAAGTAGAATGATGATCCTTTTAAATGATCTGAGCATCCAAAAACTTAGTCTCCTCTATCTATATGAGGGGTTCAACTGACGGATGGAATTTTCTAAGCTTCTGCTGAAATGGCTTGACCCATTTTTTGATTAGAATGATGTATTGGATTATTCATGTGTCATATGTTTTCAAGTCATGGTATGTCCACATGAATACATCACAATACTATCTAAACAGATAGACAAAGGGTTGTCACTCTTCCGGTGTGCAACACATACAAAGATTCATGAACTTCGAATCTCTATTTGTTTGCAAGTTAATACGTTCATGCATCAGTGTCAAACTGTGGGTTTTAGTGTTCATGGGTCCCTTGAATTTGTTCTACAAGTCATATAGGTTTGAGAGGAAAACCACACCCTTGGGGATGAGATTTCATTTACTGACGTCAGTTGTGTCTTGTAGAGAGTGCTTGTGCATGTCTTGATCTATCGTTGTGTCCTTGAAGAGGTCAGTGTTGGCCATGATATACAGTATTTGTTCATCATCGTCAAAAACATGCAAATTAGTGATGTTTTTGGGGATAGATGGCTTATCAAAAACTTCAATAGTAAATCTATCCCTAAGCAGTGCCATCCTAGCAGCATTATTTTCGAGAGCATCTGTAGTTGCATTGTGCATTCTTGCTACAAAGACGAGGTGAAACATGGTTTATGGTGTTACATGTCTAATGTACCATAATCTCTGAATCAACTACCACTTTTATCATAGTAGCATTTAGACGGAGGGATTTCTACAAACCGAAAATGAGTGCTTCATATTTGATAGTATTGTACATGCACTTGAACTCCAAGTGGCTTGAGACTAAGTGTTTCCTTCACCTTGTGTTAGGAACAGGTTCCCCTAAGAGCTCGTTTTGGGGATAAAATCCTATGGTTTGAGGCTGAAAGCCAAAATTTTGTATAAAGAATGTAAATTCTCCACATTTTATGGTCGATAAGCGGGAAGATTTCAAGAGTCATTAAGGGTTGTCCACCCTTGTTTTGTGCAAAGTCATGTCGGCTTTAAATATCCATCCATGGTCCGCTAACCATGGGATTGTGTAAAAATAAGTGTTAGAAAAAGTCTTATAGTAGTCTTAGTAGTTTTGGAAGTAGTTAGGAACTTGAATGATCAATAAAGAGAAGTATTCTGGAATTACTATGTAATTTGTCTCTAGTTATTGCATCCAATTATGTTAAGTTAAGTTTAGGGTTTATGTTATAATACTGATTTGATATGCAAATATATATATATATCTTCATCAGTTATATGAATGCAAGTAAGAATATATGTTTACTCGAAGATAATTTTAATTGCATAGTAAAGTCAACGAACACTTAAGATAATTCGGGTAATGATACAGTAACATAGTTATAGAGGCGTGTAAGTTCCAGGATGACTAGTTAGGTTTGCACGAAGGTTAGTCACGTACCTTCGCGAAGGTTCTGAAGGACAAAAGAAAAGGTATCTTACGTGCCTCTATAACTATGCGAAAGGGTATCAAATAGCGATGGGTTTGCCCGAAGGGTGAATTATAGAACAAGCATATGTTATCCTCCTCAGGCTTGATAAAAATAAAGAGGTATTGGTCAAAAATGACTGAGGAAAATGGGGAAAATCGAGAAAATTTTATGGTAGCAAGTCACTCTTGAACATGACACTTTCACTTCATCTTCGTGACTAGTTGGGTTGGGTCATTAAGTTTTATGGTTATCCACTATTAGTCTATCACACCATCCATCACTTTTATTTTGGGTCAACGCTACCAATTCATCTCAGTGTTGCTGATATGTTCAAGAGAAGTCATCCAGCTAAAACTTCATCTGTTGCAATAGTGTAAACCTTCATTTTCATGACCGTCATTCCTGAACCTTGTGTCGTCAGTTGATTATCATCTCCAAAATCATTTGCTTCGTTCCGTGTCGTACATGTGGGATACATCAAGACCCTCCTATGACGAGTCACTTCTTGTCGATATCAGCACATCATCCAAGAAGTTGACATAGAAACACCCTTTTAGTGCTTTGAAGCCTGCATACATTAACGTTAAGTTTCTCACTTCTGGCGATAGGTTTACATCAATGGCCTTCGACCAAAAGACTTTGCATGGTCTTCGACATCAAATCATTTATTCACACCATGCGAAATGTATTATAGTACCTTGAGGATAATCACTATCATCGATGATCCCTCTAGCGTCTATTAACATCTTACATCATTGGCTGGTAATTAGGTGATGTCTCTCTGTGTTTGACCTCAGAACATCTATTCACATGGTTAGACTTGTACATTGAGTGAAGATTGAACGAGATTGAAGACCGCAGATCTAGTTTCACCAATTTGGGCTAAGATATATTCAGGAGAACCAAATCAAATGTAAAAATGCTTTACACAGATGGTCATCTTGATCATCGATCACAAATCTATTTTTGTAGAATCATAAGTCTATATCTGTAGACGATTATTTGATCTATGTACACGTAATGAAAGTTTATAAGTTGAGCATGGGAATGCCTCCCTCAGCTAGTTCATGAAAAAAATTAGATTATCATGATGTATTGTATTGTAATTGATGAAGTTCACCTTCCATTTTGAAACCTCCGATCCTCATGATAAAGCATTTCACCTGACATAGATATTTACGACCTCATAATTTAGGAGGAAACTGTTATAGGTTTATTTGGGCACATCAACGCCAACTTACATGTTAATGTTATTAGGGTTCATCAACCCCTAATATAGTTGTTACATGCCCTAAAGAAGTTAATCATCAGGATGCCTCACTTCCAAAGAAGTTCCATCACAGAATACATCCAAAAAGTGTCTCTAAAGAGGTCATTGTAGGAAGCCTTTTATCAGGTTGGAATGCATTGCAAGTACCACACTGACTAAATTCTATGCATCACACTTAGTCCCTCTTTAGCCTACGATGAGTGAACTTGGGAAAGGTTCTAGTAGGGTTTGAAGATTCCCTATCCATGGCAAACCTCTAGAAGCTTCTCAAGTGCCACCTGCCCCTCTGAGTTTGCCCAAGGACGATAGAAGGAATTAGGAAACATCAACCTCCTATCTCCCTCTTTCATGGAACCAATTTCTAAAAATAGAAAGGCATGCATCATCATCATTAATGATCCAACCTCCTTCACTCATCTATAAATAGATCATTCATCCAAGAGATCTAGGGGCTGAATAGTTCTAAGTTCTCAAGAGATGTTGATGGTTTTAGTATTGAGTCTAAGTATTATGGTAATGTTGTAATGTCTTGCTATTCATGAGGTGAAGAAGGTTTGAAGCTGGAAGGATGGTGTTGGATCGAACTCATGGGTTTTAATCCTCCTTTCTATCAATAAAGATTTTCAAGATTTTTCCCTTATGTTTGTTTAATATGTCAATGCATTCATATGTTTATCATACTTTTGATTCTATGTTATTTATGAATAATAGATCATTATGCTTTGATGGGTCTTTGTTTCTGTCATTGCACAGGTACTTTCCAAGCGAGTTAAGTATGGAAAGGAGCAGTGAGATCGGTTAAGGGAGAGAAGGATCAAGCGAATTTTGCAGGTTGGTTCCTTATAGTCTTTCTCTTATTTGTTATTTATAGGAAAAGTAGTGAATTGTTTTAACTGTTGTTTCTAGGTTAGCTATCAAACCTAAAGGGTTAGCATTTTTTAGAAACACTAATTATTCCCGAAACAATAGTAAAGTCGGTGAACACTTAACATAATTCAGGTAATGATATAGTAACATAGTTATACGGGCACATAAGTGCCAAGATCACTGGTTAGGTTTGCAAGAAGGTCAGTCATATAGCTTCATGAAGGTTCTCAAGGATAGAAGAAAAGGTACATCGATAAGCCCTAAAGTCTTATCAAGCTACGCGAAGGCATGATTAGGGTATAAAGATCAAAATAACGACCATCTCAGGGTGCAGAAACTTGGTTCCTGCATCCCCCCATACTGCTTCAAGTGACACTTGGGTCTTCACTCCACAGGGTGATGCAAAAAGGGCCAGTAGTGTAGGTATTTTCTTGGCTGACTAACGCTGAACCTGGGTCGGGGCCCATCAAGCCAACAACTTGGATATATTGTTGGCTTAAGGGGCCCTAACCCAGGTTCAATGTTAATTAGCCAAACAAATCCTTATAGTATTGACCCTTTCATCATCAGCCCACGGAGCATGGATCAAAGTCTCACCCAAAGCAGTATGGGGGGATGCTGGAACCAAGTTTCTGCACCCTAAGATGGTCGTGTTGTCGGTTTATTCCTTCTATTCCTTCTTTCACACATGTCGTTAATTTTTAGGGTTCTATCTTCCTATCCCCTTATTCCTCCCTTTGATACTTCCGTGAAAGGGTATGACTAGCCTTGGCACAACCCTAACCTTCGATTCAGATACTTTTGTGCTACTAATGCAGTGTATTGCACAAATTGTTAAGTTATCTTAAAAATCATACTTATCTTATTAAACAGGTATAGTTAGCACCGTGTAAACAAATGTTCTTATTTGTGTTCAGTTATTGAACATAATTACACACTTTCGCGCATCACATAAGCATTATAAAGGAAAATCATACATAATATGGCAAGAAGCATTAATCAAAACGAAGACACAAATTTTGCAGAATAATTCTCTTTATTGATATCTTCAAATAATTACAGACTCTATCTGCCTTGCACACACAGCTGCAGGGGTCTATGCACTCAGCTGTGGACTTCCAGCCTATGCCTCTGCGCAATTAGTTATATAGCCTCTACCTATGCTACGACCTATAACTTAGACTTCTTACCTAAGAGATATCACTATCTTAGACTTCCTTGAACTACTTATAGATTACTTAATCCACTCTTTTTATACAATCCCATGGTCCCCGAACCATGGGTAGATATTTTACAATTGACTTTTCTTTACAAAAATAAGGGATGCAAACCCTTTATGACTCATGACACCTTCGCACTCCGCAACCACAAAATGTGGAGACTTTACTATTTTATTACAAAATTCGACTAAAAAAATGGGCTGTTGAGGAGGTAAATCCCCTCTGTGGATAGAGGTGATCCCTACTAGCCCAGACCGGGTCTAGGAACAATCATACAACACTACAGTGTAAGTTCCTAATTGCAAATTAATAGACCAGTGAGGAAGGCCTACCTGGATTCCAATGCTAGTGCTTGTAGAAGAGGTGGTGCTCCCCGTTCCTTTGCTCCGGCAGATCACAATCCTCACGATCTCTGTGAATAGACACTTACACATGCAAAGAACGACACAAACACAAGCATAAAATCCAGCATATGCAACTATATGTCAGTCAGAAAGGACATAACTCATCATCATCACAAATAATAACAAGAGTGGAACCATAACCAATAGTCGTTCATTAATAATCAATCAAAGAAGAATACAACCAAAGTTTTGACGCTGGATTCTCCTTTGGTGGGTCAGTAGCACATGTCTCGCAAAGCCTGTCAGGAATAAGGACAAGCCTCTCTCTCTTTGGATCTTGGACAACAATCTCCTTGCTTGGATTTGGCCTTGTGGGAATTAAGAAGGCTCTTGCAGCATGAAGCTCTTGGAAACTTGACAATTCTCAACCTCTAGAACTATGGAACTAGCGTGCCAAGGGAAATGGACAAGCTTTTATAGATGGAGGAAGGGGAGTTGGGATCATCCACAATAATCATGGGATTGGCCATATCATCAAGGAAGCTTCCATGAGAGGTGGCAAACCACTTCCTCTCTATGGAAATCCGTAGCCAAACCACCCAACTCAAGATAGATTAAGTCCAGGAATTTGTTAGGAGGAAACTTCCGTCGTTTGTTTGTTAAAAATGCCACTGATTATGGTTTGCGTGGGTGCGACTCTATGACAGAGTGCCAACTAGCGCACCCTCTTTGGATGACTTCCCCCATTGGTGTGAGGGCTACACTATGGAACCATGCCAATGGAAAAAGGGCTATTTTTAGGGTTTTTTAGTAGGAGATGTCTTTAGGGCAAATAAAGCTCATGTTCAAAGGAATGTAATGCAAGTGTTTGTAGGCCATGTCACTTCTCATAGGTCTCAGAATGAGTCCTCCAAGATATGGGAGAGGGGTAGCAGGGATGGTGACAAATTGCTGTGTAACAGATGCCCCCTAAAGCATGAGGCCTGAGAGAGAGAGGGGTGAAATGCTTTACGAGAACATGTCCAACCGAAAACACTGCTGCCGGAAAACCTGCGTAGAGAAGTACAACTGATATCTAAAATACATGATATATGTGGTATGGGCACAGCCATCCATAGCAGAGTACATAATAATCTAGATCCAAGGTATGGGTGTAGCCATCCAGTGAGGATCGATAAATAGACTCAGGCATGGTCGCAGCCATCCAGTGAATAAGTCATGTAATAATCACAATAATCCACAAAATCGCAGCCTGGATCTCAACAGACAAAATCTTGGGTCTTGTGCTCCATCTCGATCCGAACAAAGTACAAGTTCAAGCATGCGAATATAGGAGTCAAAGTCGAACATGTAGGAACATCGTCTAATTACCAGCCAATGGTGAAAGTTGTTAACAGACGCGAGAGGTACCACCAATAATGACAATGGCCCTCAAGGTACTATAGGTACAATCTACGGCGTGTGAATCAGTGAGCTGGCGTCGAACACCCGTAGAATCATCCGATCGGAAGCCAATGATGAAGACCTCGCATCGAATGCGAAGAACCTGCCATTGAGGCATGCAGGCTCCAAGGCACTAGAAGGGAGTCTCTAGATCAGCTTCCTGGATAATGAGCTGAAGTCGACAGGAAGTGACCTTGATCGAAGGTGGGCCTTAGTGTTTCCCACATCATCGACATGAGATAGAGGACGATAAGGTTGTTGTGAATCAGGATTATGTGAGTTATTAGAGGGAGGTTGGTAATTCACAGAAGTCAACTTCTCTTGAGCATATTGGCGGCACGACAGTGGACTTGGTAGTATTCGACATCAAATGATCAGAGGTCATGGTGACAAGGCAACGAGCAGATGAGAGGTCAAATAGGATCACCCAAACCCACGGAGGCAGGTGAAAATGTTGGTGCTTGTATAAGAGGTGGTGCTCCCATTCCTTTGCTCCAGCAGATCACAATCCTCACGATCTCCGTGACTAGACACCTGCACATGCAAAGAACAACACAAACACAAGCATAAAATCTAGTATATGCAACTATATGTCAGTCAGAAAGGACATAACTCATCATCATCACAAATAATAACAAGAGTGTAACCATAACTAATAGTCTTTCATTAATAATCAATCAAAGAAGAATACAACCAATGTTCTGACGCTGGATTCTCCTTTGCCGGGTCAGTAGCACATGTTTCGCAAAGCCTGTCGAGAATAAGGACAAGCCTCTCTCTCTTTGGATCTTGGAAAATAATCTCCTTGCTTGGATTTGGCCTTAAGGGAATCAAGAAGGCTCTTGCAGCATGAAGCTCTTGGGAATTTGGAATTCTGAATCTCTGGAACTAAAAACTATCCAACTCTCTGACTATCTAACTCCAAAAACTCTAGAACTAGCTTGCCAAGGAAAATGGACAAGCTTTTATAGATGGAGGAAGGGGAGTTGGGATCATCCACAATAATCATGGGATTGGCCATATCATCAAGGAAACTTCCATGAGAGGTGGCAAACCACTTTCCTCTCTATGTAAATCCGTATCCAAACCACCCAACTCAAGATAGATTCAGTCTAGGAATTTTTTAGGATGAAACTTCCGCTGTTGGTTTGTTGAAAACACCAATGATTATGGTTGGCATGGGTGCGACTCTGAGACAGAGCACTAGCTGGCGTGACCTCTTTGGAGGACTTCCCCCATTGGCGCGAGGGCTTCACTATGGAACCGCACCAATGGAAAAAGGGCTATTTTTAGGGTTTTTCAGCAGGAGATGTCTTTAGGGCAAGTAAAGCTCATGTTTAGAGGAATGTAATGCAAGTGTTTCTAGGCCATGTCACTTCTCATAGGTCCTGGAATGAGTCCTCCAAGATATGGGAGAGGGGTAGTAGGGACGGTGACAAATTGTTGTGTAACAGATGCCCCCTAAAGCATGAGGCCCGAGAGAGAGAGAGGGGTGAAATGATTTACGAGAACATGTCCAACCGAAAACACTGCCACTGGAAAACATGCATGGAGAAGTACAACTGATATTTCAAATACATGATATGTGTGATATGGGTGCAACCATCCAGCGAGGATCAATGAATAGACTTAGGCATGGTCACAGCCATCCAGTGAATGAGTCATGTAATAATCATAATAATCCACAAAATCGTAGCCTAAATCTTAACAGACAAAATCCAAGGTCTTGCGCTCCATCTCGACCCGAACAAATTACAAGTTCAAGAATGCGAATATAGGAGTTGAAGTCAAACATGCAGGAACATCGTCTGATTACCAGCCAATGGTGAAAGTTGTTAACAGATGCGAGAGGTACCACCAATAATGACAATGGCCCTCAAGGTACTATAGGTACAATCTATGGCGTGCGAATCAGTGAGTCGGCGTCAAACACCCGTAGAATCATTCGATCGGAGGCCAATGATGAAAACCTCGTGTCGAATGCGAAGAACCTGCCATTGAGGCATGCAAGCTCCAAGGCACCAGAAGGGAGTCTCTAGATCAACTTCCTGGATAATGAGCTGAAGTCGACAGGAAGTGACCTTGATCGAAGGTGGGCCATAGCGTTTCCCACATCATCGATGCGAGACGGAGGAAGATAATGTTTTTGTGAATCAAGATTATGTGAGTTATCAAAGGGAGGTTGATTATTTCGTAGAGGTCAACTTCTCTTGAACATATCGGTGGCACGACAGTGGACTTGGCAATATTTGACATCAAATGATGAGAGGTCATGGTGACAAGGCAACGAGTAGACGAGAGGTCAAACAGGATCGCCCAAACCCACGGAAGCAAGTGAAAAATGAGATGATATGTCCCCACCCAGACACGAATGCAAACAAGTTCCATGTTCAAGAGCGACATACTGCCGACACGACAATGATTCTAGTTCTATTTTCCCCACCATTTCTGGCGAGTACCCCAGTTATTTTTATCAACAAGCTTGATGGGGATAGCATATGCTTGTAAAGCGTCATTTCGATGGAATCCAATGTCATCAAGTTTTAACGAGTCTGACAAAGGAAGAACTCGGCGTCTTTTCATGTTTAGAGAGTTTGAAAAGACAGCAGAAAAGTAAACTCCAGGGGTGTACTTTTTCATAAAGTTGTGTCTCTCAAGCTCGAAAAAGCATAAAACAATGCTCGAAAGAACCGCCTGACCATTATGATCGAGGATTACTTTTCATGATTAGTGACTTCAACCTGAAAAAGTAAAAAAGCAATCAAAATCACGTCGTTTCATAACCGTTAACGAGCCTGAAATGACAAGGGCCCGACGATCTTTTCGTCTTTACACGGTCGGAAAAGAGTTTAAAGACGACCGCCTCTCATTTACGTTTAGCGAGTCGAGAGGAATAACTCGGCATTCTTTTCATGTTTAGAGAGTCAGAAAAGAGCAGAAAGATGACTCCATAATGACTTTTTCGTATATTTACCGAGTCCGAAAAAGTATAAAATACAACTCGTTTCACCGTCTAAGTCGCATAAAAACCTGTCGCTGCACAAAAACAAGTGTAAAATCCATTTTCGACAAAAATATATTAAAATATTCTTAAAAAATGACTTTTAAAAACCTATTTTGAGTTAAAAAAGCCATAAATATGTCAAAATGGTAAAAATCAAATTTACTTTTTACTTTTACCTCATTGGAGAGCGACAGTAGTGCTTTGGTGTGCGATCTTCGGGTGACGATTGCGACAAATCCGTGCGACCAATCGGAGCGCCGTCAGTTCCAGGTAAGAGGCACCTTCTCATGCTTCATTTTAGTCGTTTTTTCTTGCTCCATCGACCTCTGTGGAGGAAATTTGAAAAACTAGGGCTGCGCCCATTGGCGCGGGTATCGGGCACGGACCCGCGCCAATGGGCCTTTTTATCCCAAAGGCCCGCGCCAATGGGCACGACTGTTTTAAAAACAGTCGCGCCAACGGCTGAGCGCATCCTTTTTTCAAATTTTAACATTTTAAATGCATTTTAACTCCATTTCTTAGGTTACCAGAGATCTAATTTATGTTTTTCGATCTTGTGGATGCAGGGAAATGATCAAAATGGCAATCCAATGGAAGGAAAGGGAGCATGATAGTGTGGAGACATTGGCCATAACAGACGAAGGTTGCATGGAAGCCCTTAGAAATTGCGGGCTAAAAAAATTCTTCCTGACCTCTTACTTATGAGCTCAACCTGAGCTCTTGCAGTACTTGATCAATCTTTGGGACGAACACGAGCAAGTGTTCCGTATACAAGATCAAGTGTTGGAACTGGATGTATCTGACATCTACTTCATCACGGGACTGTCGCGCAGAGGGTCGGTGCCCCTATTGACAGGTAGCAGGCCATCTGGCGAAAAGATAGGCGAGGTGATGGAACGGGTGTGCCCAGGGGCACAATTCGGGTCCGGGAGTGCAAAGGTGGATATTGCCACCATTCAGGATCTAACACTCAAGGCGGTGTTATTTACCATCACACGGGCTGCGGGGGCACAGGCACCCCACGAGGCAACAAAGAACCAACTCATATTGGCCACAGAGTGTCTGAATCCCACTATCTTTGATTGGGCGACAGCGGTGACTACCAACATGAAGAGACAGCTTACAAAAGCTAAGCGAGGCAAACTGCAGCAGTTTGGGTATGGTTCTATCCTGGTATCGTTCATTCTGGAACGATTACCAAAATTTTAGGGCCAGGGGGCCGTAGTAGCTGATCCAATACCACGGGAGCCAAGAATGGCTCACTGGGCAGCATTGATGGCCAGAGGGGGAGGAGGCCAACAGATGTCCTGGAGGCCAGAGTTCTTTGGGTGGCTCCGTCGCCAGCTGATCGTGGTCGAGGATTGGCCGTATGCAGGGACTGACTTCACAGGTGACCCGGATCTCCCACTGCCAGAGGGAGATGAGTGGGATGAGGAGTTGGGTATGACCTCTTTTTGATTTTATTTGTTATGATTTTTTTTGTGTTAATACATGTTCGTTCTAACAACAGTTATATGTGTATGCAGATGTTGGCCCAGAGAGACCAGCCAGCATGTCCCCTATTTCGCGGAGAAACCAGCCTGCAGCTGACCCTCAGGAAGAGGGTGCCGAGGGAGGGGAGCTGATCCAGAACCTGGAGGGAATTGCTCGGGGGATTCCGGATTATGCCCGGCTGGCGGATGTCCCGATGGCATACCAGAGACATACAGTGGGAGTGCCCAGTCGCATCCACCATCTCTTGAGATGCCTAGTGCGTGCGGTGACGTGCTATCATGAGCACCACAGGGATTAGACACCTAGGTTTATTTTTATGCATATTTTTTGAGAGACATGTCGTCTCCGGATGTATTAAGATGAACATGTATTATTTTTTGATCTATGTGATGCACGTTGTGCAAACATTTCGACATATATATATATATATATATATATATATATATATATATATATATATATATATATATATATATATAGATATATATATACATATGCCTATTTGGATGGATCTTTTACATGTGATGATGTCTTTATATGCTATGCAGATGTCTAACACAAATGTAATCTTGATGTATCAGTTGCATAACAAATGACCCAATGTGAAATGTTTTTAATCACATGTTTTATTTTTATGCAAGCTTAAAACCACACACATGGAAACTATGCTTGAAAACAAGGGAAAACGGGCATGCCCCCCAAGCATGATGTCTCAATTCAAGGTACATGCCCCCCAAGCTTTAGTCCATTGAAAATGGAGTGAAGATTGACAATATTGTGATCGCACTTGAATTGCACGAGCTCATGTTTCATTATTTTAACGAGGTTGACACACTTAAAAGAACTATCCTCGTGACGCCTAGTTTCATTTGTTAAGGAGCTTGACATAAGAAAGGAACTATGTTCCGACCAGACCCAGTTTCATTTTTTAAGGAGCTTGACATAGGAAAGTGAACTGTGCTCCGACCAGACCCAGTTTCATTTTTTAAGGAGCTTGACATAGGAAAGCGAACTATGCTCCGCATGAAATTCATCATAATGAATAGAAATTCGTTGCTTCCAAGGGTGTCACTCCCCGTGGAAGGACAACATCTTGGAAGTCAGGGCCCAATGTGCCCAGGACATCATGCACGATGGCATCATCACTAGATACGGGGACGGGATAAGTAGCCACGTAGTTGACCTGTGGTGCGGTAGACACAACCGGTGGATAAAAACCAGGAGGGGATGGCAAGTGCGCAGGAGGCACCGAGGGACTAAAGAACAATAATTGATTGATAGTCACTATTCTTCCGTTGTGTGGAAAGCAAACCACATGGAAAAGCGAAGAGACAAGGGCCCCCATGGCATAAACATAGTCATGGCCAAGGAGAAGACTGAAATCTAAAGCACCTTGGGTAACCAGTACGTCTATAGAGACGGTTTTGCCTCCTAAAGTAACAGGAAACTTCAGGAGGATCCCTAACGGTTGATTGGTTCCTCCGTCAAATGCCAACAGATTCTAAGCGACTGACACAAGCTGTGGGGAGCCCAAAGCTTGCCAGGTAGTGAAAGGCATGAGACTAACTGATGCACCCTCATCTAAGATAGTGCCAGGTACTGCCTTATCATAGGCATGTACTGTAATCTGGAAAGGCACATGGGGTGGAAGGAATAATGTAGTCAAATGACTCCTGTCGAAGGAAACGACTGAACTACTTGGTGGGGAATCATATGATAGCCCCCCTACTCTACAGGAGCCTAAGGACTCAAGAGAGTTTGAGGAGACGAGAAGAACATGGGTAGTAGAATCATGATGCTCCTTCGGAACAGAGTAATCAACAGGCGGTGAACCCAAGTCAAAACTCTCTCTGACCAATGGTTAGTCTGGAGTAGGCTTGGCATAGCCAGGTTCGAAAGGAGGAGGACAGACAAGAGAAAAATCTAAGTCAATCTCTTTGTCCACAGGGAGGGGTCAAAAGAGAGCCTCTGATAACCAACAGGAAGTGGGGGTGAAGAAGCTGTAACAGTTTCCAAGATAGCGGAAGCTTTATCCATGAGCGGACAAAGGTGAAGGGGATGGTTGCCTTCACATAGTCTACAGGGGATTCGAATCTTCCCTTTCTTCTGGATGTTTTCAGTTGATAGGGTAGCATCGCCATGAGCTTCAGAGGACGATGAGGGGCAAGCCGGATCGCGAGACCATACTTATAGGATCCTAGGAATACCAGGACAATCACGAGGAAGATGGTCACCCTTGAACACTTACAAGGAAACTTAACCTTCCGTGGGGGGGCGGAAAGTGTTTCGACCTGGGATGGACTTGGAGCAATAACTGCACTTTTAGCCTCTTGCTTATGAGACTTCTTCTTCTTCTTCTTCTTCTTCTTCCTAGCCACCTGGTTACTTGAATCCAAACTTTCACCAGGCGAAGTAGAAGATGAGGATGTAGAAATAGGTGAAGAAGGGGAGAGGTCCACCTTGGAATCAACATGATGTTGTTCGGGTGGAGGATCTGATTGACCAGTAGTTGAGACATTAGAGACCATAGAGGTTAAGAACAACCAAACAGGCAACCTGATCGTTAACCCAAGCAAGGACAAAGTTGCCGTATACGGAGCACTGGCATTTCCATAAGAAGGAAATGGACAAGGGTTTCCATCTGGGGGAAAACCTTGGCCGATATACTCGGGGAAGGTTGCCATCGAAAATGAGAAAGAACCCTACTCAAGCTAACACAAACAAGATCTATCAGGGTATATGCGAACGTAGTTGAATAAATTTTAAGACACAAAGACATAACTTGACCTTTTCATCTTTAAAGAGTCTAGAAAAGGACAAAAAGATGACTCTAGTGGCCTTCGAATGTTTAATGAGCCTAAAGTGACAAGTGCTTAGATGGACCTTTTCTTTTAGGGAGTCCAAAAAGGAACGAAAGTGACTACTCTGGAGAAACTAGGCAAAAGGTTTACAAGACAACCCGTAAAACTGCATATACACCTCGGCAATCATATGAAAACCAAGGACTTTCTATACGGCAGTCAATCTTCCCGAATGCTGAGTTTGGTGCGTTACGGCTTGTAAGGTGGCACACACAGCTTCCTATGGATAAAGGATGATAACCTAGTGGGGTCTCCCCATATACTCGATGGTACGTGGGAGCTCAAGTCCGTGCTAGACCACTATTGAGTCGCGGAAGGAGGAAGCACCCAACCTTGAGTGAAACAAAAGTGACTAGGTTTAACGACACCGGAGCACGTCTCTAGCCTAGACCTCTAAATGTGTGTGTTATGTTCCAATGAGTTGTTAGATTCATTCAATTCATTTTAAATTTGATCTTGGATTATGTTTCAATTTTCAGGCCTTACCATATGTAATGTCTCAAAATTTCCTAAATGCAAACTATATGCCACAATATATCACTTCATTCGGTGAATGCTAGCTATGAGAGAGTTGAGAGCTTTCACACAAATAAAATTATCATAGAACAATCAACAATATCTCTAATGCAGCTAATGGAAATTAATAAACTTTTCTTCAAAGTCACTAATCACTAATAACAACGAAAAGCTCTAATTCACATTAACTAATCAAGAGCAAAAGAGATTTGTTTTTTCCTTTAAAAATTGATGGCAAGATGCACTAAACAAACTTTGAGAAATGATAACAAAAGAGTAAAAACACAAATTTCACTCAATGCAAACACATTCAGTTCCCTAAATCACAAAGCAAACCTCCAAAGAATGAGAAAAATCCCAAAGAGACCAATGAGCTGTGTAATCTAGGCTCAAAGTAAGACAAAGCAGAATTCAAGTGAAGATGAAGCAAGTCACCCAAATAACGCAATAAAAGGATTTACAACCACAAAACAAGTGCAAGGGAGCAAACAAAGAGTCGATTGGACCACTAGAAGATCAAAACACTTGAGGAAGGCTCGACACACAAAGCCACTAGATGCCCTAGGGCTAAAAATATGAAATCGATGGAAAAAAGCAAACACCCAAAGGGTAACGATTAAAGCCAATCAAATCACACTCCAACACACTCAAGTAGTCTAAAAAAGGTACCCATAACAAAAACCAAGCTCAGAGGGCTCATAGGCAAGCAAACTTCAAAAGTTCCCAGGCCTGGCGCGACTGTCAGGCTGTAACTAGCGCCTTTTAGGGATTGGCGCGGCTTTTCAATGTGCAACTAGCGCCAACTGGAGTGACTTTAACACTATAAAAGAGTGTCAGCTGAGTTTGCTATGGAAAAATAAAAAAAAAACGAGCCAAAGCTAAGTGAATAGTACCCAGGTACACCAAGGGGCAAGAAGCAACAAAAGAACACAACCGATAAGGCTAACCAAGCAGGTAAAAACCAAGAAACAACCAAAAAGCAAGACAAGCCTCCCCAGCGGAGTTGCCAAATTTTTGAGGAGGTAAATCCCCTCTGGGACAGAGGCGATCCCTACTAGCCCAGATCGGGTCTAGCAACAATCATACAATGCTACAGCGCAAGTTCCTAATTGCAAATTAATAGACCAGTGATGAAGGCCTACCTAGATTCCAACACTAGTGCTTGTAGAAGAGGTGGTGCTCCCCATTCCTTTGTTCCGGTAGATCACAATCCTCACAATCTCCATGAATAGACACCTGCACATGCAAAGAATGACACAAACACAAGCATAAAATCTAGCATATGCAACTATATGTCAGTTAGAAAGGACATAACTCGTCATCATCACAAATAATAACAAGAGTGGAACCATAACCAATAGTCATTCATTAATAATCAATCAAAGAAGAATACAATCAAAGTTCTGACGCTGGATTCTCCTTTGGCGGGTCAGCAGCACATGTCTCGCAAAGCCTATCGGGAATAAGGACAAGCCTCTCTCTTTGGATCTTGGACAATAATCTTCTTGCTTGGATTTGGCCTTGTGGGAATTAAGAAGGCTCTTGCAGCATGAAGCTCTTGGAAACTTGACAATTCTCAACCTCTGGAACTATGGAACTAGCCTGCCAAGGGAAATGGACAAGCTTTTATAGATGGAGGAAGGGGAGTTGGGATCATCCACAATAATCATGGGATTGGCCATATCATCAAAGAAGCTTCCATGAGAGGTGGCAAACCACTTCCTCTCTATGGAAATCCATAGCCAAACCACCCAACTCAAGATAGATTCAGTCCAGGAATTTGTTAAGAGGAAACTTCCGCCGTTTGTTTGTTAAAAACACCAGTGATTATGGTTGGCGTGGGTGCGACTCTATGATAGAGCGCCAACTGACACACCCTCTTTGGAAGACTTCCCCCATTGGTGCGAGGGCTACAATATGGAACCATGCCAATGGAAAAAGGGCTATTTTTAGGGTTTTTTAGCAGGAGATGTCTTTAGGGCAAATAAAACTCATGTTCAGAGGAATGTAATGCAAGTGTTTGTATGCCATGTCACTTCTCATAGGTCCCGGAATGAGTCCTCCAAGATATGGGAGAGGCAGCAGGGGCGGTGACAAATTACTGTGTAACATGGGATTTTAGCCCCAAAATTGTCCTTGGGGGATCCTGTTCCCAATAGGCCCCCAACACAAACATCGTGACTCATGTTAGTGTTAGTCTTGTCATACTACCATCAGTGATCAAAATTTTCTCTTTTGCATTTTCATAGTAGGATTCCCATACTATTAATTTTTCATCACTCCATTAGGTCATGGATCCACTGATGGTTGAGGTCACTTCAGTTTCCCTCATGAAACATACTTGTTGATCCTCTTTCTTATTGTTTTCAGTCAAAATACATTTTTCTTTTGCAGTTCATTCCATTAAGTTACTAGGGTTTGGCCTCATTAGGTTTTAGGGTTTTCACCATAGTTACATTTGATGTTTGAATGCTAATGAAGATCAGCTAGGATATGAGGATGCCAAATGATCTCAAGAAAAGTATTAGAAGAATTGAAAATTATTTTTATTAAAGTCGAATGTAATTTTCACCTCAAAACATGTTTTGAGGTGAAAACAAAGTATTTTGTTTCTATTCTTATTTTTTATGTAATTTCATGTTCCTATATGTAATATTGATCCTAAGCTACCCATAAGTCACCAAACTATACTGCCAGGCTACAAAGACTACAAAGAAATCAAGTTAGCATGAGCTAATCCACCTGCAAAAGCAAAAGGTGAAACAAGCATTAAAAATGGGATTTTCAAAAGGCAAAGAGATATTGGAAAAGTGGGTTTTCAAAAAGCAAAAATTAAATGAGGTTTATATATAAACTCATTTTCTTCTATTTTCATTCCATTGTATCATTTTGCAAATCAAAGGAGCCAAAGGAGAGGAGGAATAAGCAATTTCAAAGTGATTTTAGCAAAACAGGGGTAGTGTTGCATGTAGGCAACTGGTGCTACGCTTCTGGAGGATTTTTTTCTAGCACTGCATGTAGGGAGAAGGGTGTTGTGCGTAGGGCGATTTTTCACAGTGCAAATTTTAGTGGGTGTTGCGCTTAGGGACTTACACTATGTGTCTGTGCAGAGGCACTGCGCTTAGGGAAGCCAACACCAAAAACACTCTAACCTTCAATTTTTTTCCAGTTCTCCTCTAAATTTCACCTTTCAAGTAAGTACCAGCACCTTTCTTGATGATTGGTTTGTATATATGAAGTTTTAGACAAATTTTTCACTTTCTATATAAAACCCTAATTTTCACTATAAAACCCTAGTCATTTGTTTTTTACCATCATTCAAACTCATAACTAAACCCTTCACTTATTATTCCCATCATTTTTATCATATTCTACCACTCATTTATCACTCCCTAAACCTTCCCCTCCCTCTCATGCTTTACCCATAGCTTCCTAAAGTCATCCATACCCATCCCTACAAACCCTAGAGCATATCATTCATCCCATACATTGTCTAAACTGTGCAAACCAAGAAAGTTGATTAATCATGGATAGAGGTGATTTTGATTATGATGAGGAGATAGCAAGTGATAGTTCAGTGGAGAGGAGAAGGCAACAGAGAAAGCCTCATAAGGGAGGTAAAATTACAAGAGAAGATCCGACCAACTTAGCTGAATTATAGGCCTCTCCATTAGCAGTTTCTTGTTTCAGACACCATCAATGTTATGAATTCTATGAACTAGTGGAGCGAGTTGAGTTTCATCATGAATTGGCTAGATGCTTTGTAGCCAACCTACGTAACAACAAAGTGACTCTTGCTAGGGCGACTTTCACAATGTCGCCAACAGTCATTTCACAGGCCACCAAGATTCCAAAGGTTGGTGAGAAATGGTATAAGGGTCAGGACCTTGATGAGCATTACTATGAGCCTTACATCAAGCCTCAGTACAGAAACCAGGTGAAGAGGCTTTTCCCCTTCAAATTCTTGGAGAATAGGTATGTCCCCTTGATGAGGATCATCATCAAATATTTCACCTATGAGGGCAGGTTTTCCAGGTTATACACTTATCATATCAGACTCCTCATGCACTTCACAAGGGTAAAAATGTTGAATCTCCCTTATTTCCTATTTAGGAACATTGACAAGATGGCCTACCTTGTGCAGAAGAAGCCATATCCTCAGCAAATGAACAATATATATCATTACTCCTTAATTAAAATTATTGTCCTTCACCATCTCAGTCTTCTCAATATTCCTTGGGAGACTTTCATAGCTCATGACATGTTCAGAGGACCTCAGATTCCTCCCTCCATGGTGCAAGAGACAGCTGGGCCTTCAACTCATGTGGAAATAGGAGATGAACACCATGAGACAAAAACTGCTGAGGTGCCGGTGTTCTTGACATATCAAAGAGGGTCAAGGAAGTTGTTTGCAGCTACTAGGCAAGTGTTTACTCCACAAGAAATGGAAGGGACCTTTCCTTCTTCATCAGTCCATAGACAAATGTTATCTCCACAAGGTGTGGAAGGGGATTTGTCTTCTTCATCGACAAAACATGTATAGGTTGAGCACCTTGGTGATGAGGAGGAAAGAGATTTTTACTTGATTGATCATGAGGATCCACAACAACATTATACTCATCATGGAGTTGATATCATTGACTTGGAGGCTTAGGATGAAAAAACAATCAAAGACATCATCATACAAGAAAGGGAAGCTCAAATACAAGCTTTGGCAGACAACTTAGAGAGAGCCAAGTTCATCGTCAAATACTTGGAATAGGAGAACAAACAATTAAGTGATAAACAGGTCCTCATGGAGCTTAAACTATTAAAAGTAAAGAGGCAAAGTGATGAAGAGGCTCATGTCACTTTGACTCTTATCGAGCAAGAAATTGAAAATGATAGGGATACTTGGCTTCAAATATTCAACATACATCTTGAATGGCTCATTGAGAAGGCCAACAAGGATAAGAAAATGATCAAACACATGGCATACCATTACATGACGCAGAACAAAATTTGTAACATGAGGATTACAATGTTAAAGGCTAGGCTAAGGAGAGATTTAGAAGGAAAAAAGGAGCAAGATAGATTAAATATGTTGGTTGAAGCCTCCCCAGCCCATCAAAGTAGTTGATGGTGGTGTCTCATGCCAAATTTGGGCATATTTTGAAGAAATTTTGTCAGTTTGAAATTTTGGAAATTTGAAACACAGAAAATCTACCCAGAAGCACAGCGCCACCAGCGTTATGCTTTTTCTAGGGGCATCCAATGCACAAACGGTTTGAATTTAGACATCAAGGCCATGCACCCTACCAATTTTCAGAATTTTTGGACTATATTTAGTCCACCAAAAGGTCCAAAAACACTCAAAATTTGACCTCTCTGCCAGTTTTTGGACACACAGAAGCAGCCTTGGGAGAAATAGCTTGTGAAGGGGGAAATGAGATCCAAATCCAAAACTTCTAGGTGTTCTAGAAAGAAGAATTGAATACATTTCCAATGAGATATCCTAGGCTCAATTTGGATGATGGGAAGGCCTCCAAAAGTGGACTCAAAGTGGTGCTATGCTTAGGACCAGTGGCGCTATGCATAGGGCATTTTTACTCAGGATGACTGTTTTGCTAAATTTCGACTATTTTCTTGTTTTCTCTCTCATGGAGGTGAATTTTCTGATGTAATTAATGCCATGGTTTGTAAATGTAATAGTAAAACACTAGTATATGGTATATTCATTAGATAAAAAGTGGTTTTGAGGCTAATGAATCAATTTCCCCTGTTTTAGAGGTAAGTTGTTTAACTGCTTACATTCCTGGTCGTTGTTTAGAAATGGTTGAAACAACTCCTTTTCTAATGGTTTCGACCCCTGATGGTTAGGATGAGTGTTTTGAAAGTCTATATCATATATTTCCTTTGTCATTGGAAAGGTTTGGATTTAGCTGCATGCTCGTGTATTGAACACTTATCATTTGTAGCAGTTTTGGAAGGAAACTAACAAAGTTGCAGCTATTTTTATTGGATTCATGTGGTATGGCCTTTAACATGTGTTTCTTCTTCTATTAATATGTTCTCATGTTATTTATGTATGTATCTTTCATATAATTACTTTTGATTGGTTGTTTTCAAGTCAGATAAGTGGAATACATTAGGTTTCAATGCTTTGCCTTGGGAAAACACCAATATTTCATGTTTTCTTCTGTTTAGGAAGGATTTTTGACTTGCTTAGGCCCTTCCTAGCTCCTCACCAGTCTATCCTTTCACCCCATCAAGCTTAAGGTGTTGAACATCATACCTACCTTGGCCCATAGAATCCCCTGCGATTTTGACTTAGTTTCCCAGACCCAAGATTCCCTAGCTCCACCTGATCTGGAAAAAAACACGAACAAATTCAATAAAACCTTTTGAGCTACTATACCTAGCATAAAATATTGTTCCTGATCCAATCATCTTGACTGAGATTCATAAGGAGAGAGCCCTCTCCCGGCCTGGTAGGGCTAGCTACCAGGTTAAGCTTGGTTTGTGGTTACCCTAGAATTGCCTCCATTCAGCCTGAGATAAATCTAGGTGATAATAACTCACCCTCAAGTCATTCAGTAGGCATGGAGATCTTTGCGTTAAGACCTTCCAATTTGACTCGTATGACCACAACCTCAGTTGTGCACTATGCAGCCACCTGCTTCACATCTTCGACCGTCTACTCGGTCACTTCTCCTTAACTGTTGGCCTAAATATTTTGATGCATCACTCACAAAGTCGCAAACTTTCCTTCAATAGATCATGTCACCATGTAAGCCTCATCTAGCTAGGGCTTCAATCTTGCCTTGAGCACTGCTTCATTCTGCAGTGTTGCATCCACCTACTCCTTTAGCTGCTTGGCCTCCAACAACTTTTCTAGCCTTGCTATTAGCATGATGGGTTCCATTCATGTCTTGCTCACCTTTGATTTCTTGTCAAACCCTCCTTTCTCTGGCTCCCTTGGGCGCTTGATGCGCGAGGATGTCTCTTGTGGGTCTGCACCATGCTTCTCGTCTATCTCCTCCTTTGTCTTAGGTGAAGGCAACCTCGCACCTTTGTTAGAGCCTCGCTCTATCCCACCTATTTGCTTTGATGTTTATTGCGCAGCCTCGAGTTTTTCCTAGGCCTTATTAGTGGCCTTCTTTTTCCTCTTTTCAGTCAGATGTTTCATCTTAAGCTTGGCCTCCTCCTTCTTTTTCTGTGTGGTGGACTTGCTCCCTCCCACTGCCAAGTCTGTTGTAGCATGCCACTCTACTGGCCACTGATCAAGCATCACATTAATGGCATCATCTGTTTCAAAATAAGGAAAGTCATACCATTTCTGTAGAGTGTCCTTCCATGCCCTTATCGATACATGATGAAAGTTTGATTTAAATTCTATGTAGCCCCGCAGGTTGGCATACACCGTAGGCAACAACCATGGTTTGCGATTGATGGCCATGAAAATGTTCATCTCAATCAAGATCCAAAAGATCTTGCTGTCCTTCACTCACTGGGCATCCTTGGTCACCCACAACAAAGCATACTTCGTTGCTTCTAGGAGGTCTAGCATGATTGAAGGGAATTGACTATCCTTTGGCGGCTCCCATGCTACCAGCACAATTGACAACAAGAGCCACACGTAGTGGAACGCCTTGCTAAGCTCCTGTGCTTTGGGATAGCTCACCAGGAACTCTCGGTGAAGGTAGTCAAACAAGTTGAACTGGACTCCTTCTGCACACTAGGCTGCTAGCGCAACAACAGTTGACACCTCATTGACATGACACTTCCTCATCACCTTCCGTGCTAATATAGGTGTGGCTACCTTCACAACAAGGTCATAGATGTTGGATATAGCATATCCACATGGCTTCCTCACTAGTTTAGATTTTTCTTTCTTAGACTCTGCAAGGGCCTACTCTCCACCTTTTCTGCCAAATATCATGGCCGAATTCTCTACTGTATACGAAAATCATGTTATCTTGTGAACCAGTCTATCTGTGATGGGTATTGGCTCCTCCAGCCGCAGACACGCATCATGCACCAAGAATAGTAGCTGATTGATGACTAATACTGTCATCGGGGTGAGGTTGTTGATCTAGATCTGGGTGTGATGAAGGACCCTTCCAAGACCTTTTACTTTCGTGAGGTGTTAGATTTCATTTTTAAAAGAACATAAATGAATACATGTGCATGTTGTAAAGAAGAGGAACATGTCAATCATCAGCAACATAAAATAACAAGACATTGATAATGGAGTTCATCTAGGAGGGACTATATCTCTATGCCCCAGTGTCAAGATGGTGTAGGTTGTTGCATTAAGTGTTGTCAATACTGATGATGTACATAAAGGTGATGTCGTTATCATACAACGAAAAATTCCCTCACGTAAGAGTGGCTCCAAGAGATGTTCCACTACAAGAACTCTTAGTCAAAGGACTGCTATCAGTATGACACAAACTCGTGCATGGTGATCATCCCACCAATATGGCATAAAAGGGATCTCAATGCAAACATACATGATGACAACATGAGTATCCCATCAACATACAACAAAGGGATCTCAAATAAAACATGACGGATCATGACAACAAGTACACCACAAAGATGATTCCACGTCACATCAAGCAAGAATCATGAGACAAATAAGAAATAGGATCCCACATCAAAGATTAAACAGGGATCTGTGTGGCACAATTCATAGCAAAAGAAGTACATGAACATACTGCATATACCTCACATCTTGGGGCCATCTAAGGAAGAAAATGTCAAACTACTAAAGCTGTTCGGACCAACGATCTCACGACATCGAACCGAATGAAAATGGTTGCTTGCACATGAATTTTGACACCTCCACTCCACTTAGTAAAGTGGTCAAAAAATAGAATGAGAAAATAGAAAATCTGAATGCACCATCAGATTTGTGGTGTCGAATAGTGCAAAATCATCTGTCAAATTTTTGAATTCTGAGAAAGTAAAAATCCAGGGCTCAAGGAATTTTTTAGATCCCCCCTAGATGCCTCAAAGATTCCCTCCTCTAGGTCCTATACAAATATGCTATTCAGATGAGTAAACTAACTATGCCATCAGGTTCCTTGTGGAATTCTGAGAAAACTGAGTATGAAGTTGGTTGCATTATGACTCTGGCGAATTTCAGCATCCAAGGAATCTGGAAGATTCCCTCAAATATTCTCAAAGATTCTCCTCCACTGGGAACCTAAAAATATTCTCCTCAAAAAGGTGAATCCAACCTCACCATGGTGTTCCCTGTGAAAATCTGAGAAAATTGAATATAAACTTAGTTACATTCTGATAAAAAGAATTTTTACCTCCCAGGAGAATCTTTGGGCATAAAAGCATATTCTACCTTGAAATGCATGTCAAGGTTCTACCTCCTCTATCTCGAAATCTGTGCCGTCTCCTGGTTCCTCCATCTGCCTCCTTTTTGCACTGAACAAATGAGGGGTTATATAATTTTTTGTGGTGTATTTAATGAGGAATATTGGCGCCATGGTTAAGTTAGGAAATTCAATGAGAAGGGGTCAGGTAGTCAAACCTGGCCCCTCTCATTTTAACATTTTATTGTTTAAAAAAAATTAGACCCGCAATGGTTTTGGGGGGTTAGGTCCACATTGGGCGGCCTGCCCTCATACTCCCCGCAGCTCCGTGTTGATTTGGCATGGTACGTTGGGTTCATTTATTAATGGTTTTGTGTGGGCACCCAAGTGGTGGGCCAACTATTCCAGCCAGGTGAGTTCAAACCTCACCACCCATGGCTTACATGTGGTATCAATTGGTGGGGTGTGGGAAGGGTCTACCGGAGGTGGCTCGCCCACCACCCGAAGTTAGGATTTTAGGAGAGTTTGGAGGGTGGAGGGGGTGGTGGCCGACCACCCCTAATAAATAAATAAACACATACATACATGTATATATATATATATATATATATATATATATATATATATATATATATATATATATATATATATATATATATATATATATATATATATATATATATCTATAATCTTTTTAAATGAACATATTCATTTTTTTTAATTTTAAAAAGGACCAAAGGAGGCAAATTAAACAGGCCACAAATTCACCCAGAATCTGGCCTAGGTTGGCTGGAATCCAGTGGCTGGGTTCTATCCAAATTGTGGCCTCCTTAAGCCTGCCCAGTTAGCAAAAAGTCAACCGAACTTTGACAACTTGTAATTTTCACATACAGACTCGGTTTGATGAACCGTTCACATCATCGCAATCGGGACAACGAGATCTTCGCTCCAGTCTTGGGTTAAAATCATTCTGATCACTTTGATTTTCGAGCTTTCATAAGCCCTCTTTGTCCTATGTGTGTCTTTGGAGCCACCTGGATCAGTTGTAGTGGACCACCCAAAGTAGGTTGAGAAACCTTGCCTTTTCTGCTCCTCTGATACACATATGCAGCTCCAATGCAGTCATTCCAATGTTCGTAACGATGATGCAGTGGATCAGCTACTCGATCTCTAGGTGTGTGAACTTCTTATGATCAGGCAAGTCCCAGTCTTCAAGTTTTAGTAGCAGCACCTGTGCCAGCTGCGGTCCATCAAAAACAATATCATTCAACAGCAGAGGGGTTTACAAGGGGATCTTTCTTTCGTCGATGCTGGCTTATATGGGTCTGACCTAGGCTCAGAAGAATTATTTAGCCAAGCAAATCCTGCAGCTATAAGCCCTT
Organism: Pinus tabuliformis; assembly: GCA_031772625.1. Lineage (NCBI taxonomy): Eukaryota > Viridiplantae > Streptophyta > Pinopsida > Pinales > Pinaceae > Pinus > Pinus tabuliformis. The sequence goes on from CM062805.1 coordinate 577,776,766, forward strand.
TCGGCAATAGCCCCCGAAGCGTGGACTAAGGTCTCACCTGAGGTAGCAGGGGAGGGTGTTGGAACCAGGTTTTCGTACCCTTCGGATGTCTAGATGTGGTTTACGAACTTCGCACAGCGTTCTGCAGTTTTGTGCCGTGTTGTATTCATGCAAATCCAGAATGCCTTTTACTGTATATTACCGCGCAGTCTATCGATCTAATTTACAAGAGGAGGTACTACAACTCATATCTATTTTACAATGGTCTTTAAGCAAACATTTATCACTTTTATTTAGTTTGTAGATTAATATTTAAACCCAGATTCACAACCATTCCATAAGCAGTGCACATTAATCAAATAGTTTTATTAATCATACACAATGCCAGATTCACGATAATTTAGATTCAACACAAAATTCAGAAGAAACTTATCTTTATTTGCACTTATCACTCTTACATCCAGATCTACCCTGTGCACTCAGCTACAGGGATCCACACACATAGCTACGGACTCTTCTAGGCCTCTGCACACACAGCTGCAGAGCCTCTATCTCCTACCCAAACTGCTAACTCAGACTTACAGATGCTCCTAGAATGCTCTTCTTAGACACCAATTACATTTTAGATTCTTAGAAACATACCAAAACTTAGCTACTCTACCCATAGAGCCTCGCTCTATTTATACCTTTTTATGGCTCGTGATCCACTGGCGAGCCGACTCAATCTTACATTTTTTGTTTACATTATTTTTGGGTTGACTACGCTTTTGACTCTGACTTATTACAACTCGTGCTCCACGCATTTCGCGGAGTCTTTACCCTACTCTTACCCAAAATTGCGGGCTTCGTACCCCATACCCATTGCGTGGGGCTTCTACTACCCATCAATCCTCCAACACAATCATTGTGACTTGTCCCGAGTCACTTAGTTGGTGCATCCATCTTTGCACGGAGATCACCCAGCAGCATCTGTGCCTCGCTTGTGCTAGCAGAAAATTCTTCTGTGATGCGCTACATCCATTCCACATGTGTTGCAAACACTTTAGTCCCTATCTCTACTATCTCCATAGTCGCATACTCCGCCCGCATGTGGACTACCTTGTGCTCTATGGGGGTCGAAACCAAAAATGCCTCATCCAGCCATGGCTAGAGACGGGCTTTAAATACTGCTTTCTTTTGTCTAGCGGCATCGGCTTGGATTTTCATGTCCTACACTTCCTACATCTTAGCCAAGCGTTGTGTGATAGCAATGTTCTGTGCGGTCCCTCTGAGCTAATCATAAGCTTGTTGGAGCTCTCAGGCCTCGAATTCTAGTCGTCGAAGTGTTGGATCCTCCTGAAGGGCAGTTATCATAACAATCAACTGAGTTAATAGCTCTATACATTCCTCCATTGACTGTGTGAGCAACGTGCACCCTATAGTAATAATGTTCCTGCATTGCTCTAGGATTGCTGGTGGCATCGATTGTGGAACATACAATCTTAAGTCCACGATCTATGCGCTAAACTCTAGCTGGATCTGCATGGCCTCCTCCTTTGTCTTTTGGAACTTCGTAGACAGTGTATTGATCTATGTCTCAATGGGCAAGTCCTCTGCAATTTCTAACTCCTGGGCACTCAGCAGGCTTCTGCTACTACCTTCTCCATCTACTGCTTCTGTGTGACTGCTTCGTCGTGTTGGAGCTGCAGTTTTTTGATATTAATCTTCTGCTCTTAGAGTACTTGGTCAACGCGGCCGACCCTGGCACAAAGTTCAATTGTGGCACTGTCATGTAGTTGTTGCAAAATTTCACGTGGTAGAGCAGCCATGATCAGTCCCAGTCTTGTAAGCTGTTCTAACACAGCTTAATCCTTCGTTTGGGTGGTGAGCAACTCACTTCTTAGAATTGTGATGGAATGAACCATTTGGGTTCTAAACAAGAGTGTCGTGGCTGCCATACTGGAAACCCCTGGAGTAGCACTGGTACCTTCCTGCGCGATTTTTGATCTCAACTTATGTAGCTGTGTGTGAAGTTCCCCCAACATAATCTGCTGCTCCAAGATGTCCTCATCGACTGCTTCCCGAGTAGCATCTCAAATGGTGTTCTCGATGTCCGTTAAGTCTCCTTCGGTTAGCCTGGTCACTCCGCTATCTATTTTAGATTCCTTTGCCTTCTTCCGTGGCTTGGACCTTTCCTGTTGCACTGATCGTTTCAAAGGTGAACTCGTGCTAGTTGTTGGTGGCACTTTTGTGGCTGTCTCAGTGGGTGTCGATGTAGCTCCTCCAGTTGGCAGCTACCCAGATGCCACCCACATCACGTCGCGAGCTGCCTAAACTTCCACAACAAGTTGTTCATTCCACTTTAGTTGTGTGGCATGCTTAACTTCCTCCTTTCTCCATCAGATAGCAGCCTCGTCGCGTTCTACTACCCCTGTTCTGCGCCATGCCGGTGGCCAGGTGTCCACAACTCCATCTATAACATCATAGAAAGCAATGAAACAGAGTGAGGTCCATGCCTGTGCAGGTTCCATATGCACCTGAATATAGATACGATGCATATCTGCTTTAAACTCAACAATATGCTTCATGCTTTCGTAGATCCTATCAGACAAGCAGGGTAACTCGTTAATCCACTGACGCACCGTCGTGTCCATCAGTACCCAAAAGACCTTCATATTTTGAATTCACCCTGTGTCTATTGTTGCCCACAGGGAAGCATATCGCACGACTTCTGGCCATTCCGCGTCCAAGGCCATAAATTCGCTGTCCTTGGGTAAGTCAACAGCAACCAACATGATGGATAAGGGCAACCATGCATAATGGAAAGTCTTGCCCTCCTCCTGTACTTCGTAGCAATTTGTCAGAAACTCTTCACACAGGAATTGTGCCCAATTGAACCGTACATTGGCTGCGCATTCTTCAGCAAGTGTGATAACTATGGTGGGAACCTAAGTGCCACGACATTTCCTCATTACTTTCCCTGCCAACAACTGAGTAGTGATGCGGAAGACCTTGTCTGAGATACTATCAATGATGTACCCACGTTGTCCCTTGGCGATCTGATACTTATTTTTCAGTCGCTCTATCATTACAACATCTTTACTTCTATTAATAATTTCCTGAGGGTCTCTTCCGTCACAGGGAAGGTGTGAGACCCGTTGAATAAGTTCTGCGGTGATACAGATGGGTTTACTAACCCATAATATTTCGTCATGTACTAAACAGAGCAACTGCTTGATAACCAATATGGTGATCCGGGGTCATAGAAAGTGAGGAATCAACAATAGACATAGCAACCCAGCTTGATCCACCTTTTGCAACCACTACTATGGCTATAGCATAGTCACCGTCCCTAGTACCTTTTGTTCCATTAGTGCATCTATTTCCAGGTGGGGGAATTTTACGAAGTCTGCAAGTTCCCAATCTTCAAACTTCATTGTTGCAACATGGACAACCACCGAGCTTTCCACTGAGACTGGTTTTGGAAGAGCTGGGGTAACGAGTACCGTGTTGACTTTGTCCAGATTTGTAGGTACTTTCGCCTTTCCCTTGCTTGGAGGCACATACTTGTGTCACCACACTGGCTGGATGGGATCCTCTTAAGGGCTTACTTCTTCCACAAATGTAGGAGAAACTTCCTCCTCCTCATCGCTTTCAATGGTGATAGTTTAACCTTTTTCCTCCATGATAAATTTGCTAAAAGGAAGGTGTCGTGGTGATCATCTTATTGGTTCAGGATCTTGAGGGTCCTTCCTGGTCTTCAGCGTCCGAGGTGATTTAGGGATCTTGGCTGCTTGTGACAAAGCTTGTTGCTGGTTGTCTGTGGTAGGGTTGTGTGCTTTGAGGATTGCTTCTTGGTAGTGCTTCGGCAAGGCATTGAACCATAGACTCTCTTGGAATTGCCTTTCTCTCATTTTACACTTATGTCGGATCCATAGCACTTTCATGCAGGAGGTAAAATGTGGAAGTGTGACCCCTACTTTGCTTATATAAGATTTTGAATTTGAATGCAGCTGGTTTTTCATGCGACAGCTCATAAATGTGACTTTCGTGGTTATTCCTCTGTCTTAATTGTTCGTCGCTCGCTCCACTGTGTCTTAAATGGGCCACCATATCATGAACAGTGCCAATAATGGTCACTTTCCACCTTTATTTCATGGTAAGGAATCCCCAAGGACATAAGTGCGGTTCTCGTGCGTATGCGGTGGTTATATTACGTAGCTTTACCGTAGCCTGTTTTATAGTCCTACGCCCTCTCCCAATTGCGTGGGGCACTGGGACTGTGCTACGGATGGATAGTCAGGTGGGAGAATCTCTCACATGAGTCGTCCATTTCTCGGCTAGCTCGGGCTGCGAGCACCCGTTACATTCCTTTGATTCCATGAATGAATCACAATGTGTGCATTAGTGTCCTTCCGGGTGCGGGCGTAACCAGGCTAGTGGCGCTTTCACTGGTAGTAGGGTAGGAGAGTCAGCCATGTCTATTTTTTCCATTGGTTCCTCTGTATAAGGGACTTTTGAGTGTAGCTTAATAATTGCTTCATCCAACTTGACACTTTGTGTATGGAGTCTGGCCTCTGATGCTGCTAACTTTTCAATTTGCATTTTACTGCACCAAATGGCTTCCCAGAGTTGTTGAATTCTTCCACGGGTGTTGTCCCTGGAAAGGTGGGCTATATCTGTGTTAGGTATCTTGGTCACCATGAGGTTCTGTTATCTAGCTGTGTGATCCTCCGATCTGCGTAGACCTGAGTGGGTGGATGGTCGCTTGATAAGTACCCCTACTCTTGGTCATTAGGGTATGCCCACTTTATATCAACTGGGCTTCCATGCACATCCTTTAGTCCCCACCTGGAAGTACCTCCTCTGCTTCAGCGCCTGCGGCCCCCTTTTAGGTGCATGCAGCCCGCCTTTTGATCAATTATACTGCTTCTGTGCTACGCATACCATGCCAAGCTGCCTTTCTTCCATGGCAGCATTTTCTTCTGGCCTTTGTCATTCCTCAGTGGTTATGCATCGCAATGACCAAGTCATCAAATTAAAATTCAATGTCGTAGATTTTTTCAACCAGTTCTGCCATTGCTCATTCTCCTCATCAGAATCCTTTGTATAGGTGTTCTTGCACTCCCACGCAACTCCTTGATTTTCTACGAAATGCAACGGATCTGGTTTTTGTGTTGTTATTTAACAGATGCAATCTAGTTCATCATCATTTCCCTCCTTGTGCACAGGTTCGGTATAGTGTTCTCCCTCAGCTCGGTCCAACAGAATTACTACTTGAAATGACTTCTTTTCAAATTTCATTTTCTATTTTTTTTAAGTTAATAATCCCTTGCATGTCCATCACCCAATCAATCCCAAGCAATGTTGGGTAAGGATTATTGTCATCCACAATCTTTATAACTTCAAAATCAGTCTGTGTACTTACACCATCAATATCCACAGTCACTCCTTGTAGTCGAACCATTAGTAAGATCTTTTGTTGGTTAGCCATTCATAACTGAATCGGGGACCATTGCAATGCAGGCTTGCCCATGCACTCCCATGTCTATTTAGGTAATACGTTCGCATCCAAGCCTAAGTCCAAGATGACCTGATCCATTTCATATTCACCGATTTGCGCTGTCTGTCTCATTTCCCATCTGCTACACAGAGTATGTCTTCATATTTTTCAGACTACATGTGGTTCGCTGGGTTCGGTGCAGCTGGTGATTAGTTTGTGCAGTCCTTGAATGGCCTTACTTAATGTAGAAGTTTCATGCAGGTTTTGAGAAAGGCCGTAACCATGGAGGGGTCCAACCTTGACTCCATTTGATCCCTTCTACCCAAGGTAGAAGCTTCCGCGCCATCCCGCTGATCTACCCTCGGGAATGTCCTTCCCTATTCCAACTCAGAGTCGTGTGCCTTTATAGGTGTATCGTATCGCTTATGTTCCTCTTACTGATGACCTCCTATAGTTGCACCAATTCTTAGTACCATATTTATATGGGGATCCTTTTCGCGAGGCTCTGCTCACATCATCTGGATATTCTAGGTTGGTGGAGATTGGAGTGCTCCTTTTTCGCGTAGTTTGGCAATTAGGATAAGACAGTATACCATTTCATGATCAAATTGTTGATAGTAGGGACACGAAGTTCTGGTTGGGTTAGTGTAGTCATGAGCATAGTGTCCCAGTCCACCACAACTATAATAGATTAACGGTCCATGGCCCCACCAGGGCCCCATTCCTCTTCCTCGGCTGCGTCCCTGAAATCCTCCCCACGCTTCAGTCTGCATTCGGCAAGCTAGGGTTCTTTCTATCATTAAATCATAGCTTTGACACGTTCGCTCATCATGTCCCACCGATCGACACAAGTTACAATAAAACTATTGTAAGATCTGGGTATAATTTTGTAATAGGTGGCAGTTATCTATTGTGTGTTTCCCACCCACTTGACAAATCACACACTAGAGTGTAGGCACAACAGTTGGTCCTACTTGTACCTCTACTTTTAATGGTGTGGGGCCTCCCCCTGTTGGCTAGTTGATTTGTTTATTGATTAACAATCAAGTACCACATTAAATTGTCAACCTGGGAAAGTCTTTTATTTCAAAGGCTACTGCGTACTGTATGTACTTTAACTCTAAAAGCATTAAAAAGCTGTAGTATACGTAATCCTCACGTTATGTGATAACAGTGTACTATAAAGATAAAATGAAAGCAGTTAAATTAAGATGACAAATCTGAAAAGAAAATTGATGGATGCTCTGTTATCAGAGGATCAGGACCCTATCCTCCAAACAAGGACGTTCAGCACCTACCCCTGTAACTAGATTGCTCATACACACTATAATTCTAATTCACCGGTGAAGTGTAGTTTCAAACGATTAACAAAACAGAGTGCCAGTAAAAAGGAAACTATCAGAGATAATGCTACAGAATCCAAAGCAGAGTACCAGCATAAAGAAATTACCAAACACACTTACACACTTGACAGAAAGGTAAATGGGTGAATCTTGTGAGGAAGGTGGGCCCAGTCCCTCTCACAAGATTCCCCAGAATGCAAATACCAGGTTAGATGCTCAAAACAATCTTCTATTCATCTGCCAAAAGATTAAAGTACAATGAGAGTTCAAACTTTGTTGCTGTCTTCAAAAGTTCCCTTTTACAAAACTATTTTTCTGCCCCCCTTACTATGTAGATGTCTCCTCTTTATAGAGGAGACATCTATTACAATAGATTATCATAGTTCATTCAGTTAGATCTTTCTGTCAAAAATAAGAGTTACAGGATACTGTTACAATAATGTATTCTTTCTTGAGCTTCTTGCTGTTACACGGCTGGTAACCGAACTTTGACCGTCTCCTTGGGATTCTCGCTTATCCTTCGCCGTTTCCCCATGGTTGCTGATTAGTTAACCCGTGCTATTTCTGATATTTTAGCAACTGTGTTTTTCCCTTTTTAGACAGTCGCAGATCATACTGCATCAGCGCGGAATTCTGGCAATCTTCAGATAGTTGCCGTTTGTTGTTTCCAGTTTGTTGCAAAATATCATTCCCCGCTTTAGATAGTTGCCGTTGCTGGATGTAGCAACTGCGTAGTTGCTGCTTCTGGTGTTGCAGCAACTGCGTAGTTGTTGTTTCTGGTGTTACAGCAACTGCGAATTGTAATTCCTGCAGACTTTAGACAGTTCCACGGTTTCTTGGCACTTAGTCAGCTTTTCCAAAGATAATTATAAAGATAATCATGAACATGTAATGAACAATTAAACATATAGCTATGCGGAGAATTACTTCATACCTTGGGGTGAATAAGTCATCATGTAATCAAAGCTTACAACTATTGAACTGAAAAAGGATAATATTATGGCCAAAATATAAGGTCAAAAATGATCAATTCTGAATCCTAACATCCCCCCCAACTGAAGAGATTGCATGTCCTCATGCAATGCTTACTCTGAGTCTGAATCGGAGTACTGGGATGAACAGTGTAGATTACTGAGACAATAGTTATAGGAAGTGACATCAAACTTATCTCTGAACCCACAGACAGTCTGTATTTGCCTCCATGCTGCTGCTTCTTCCTTCTTGGATGATCCAAATTGGCCCCTATATTGTTCACCGGATAGCCATAAAAGTGGAAATTTAAACCTGTATCCAATCCAATTCTCAGCACAGTGTTGCATGCATCTGACATAGTAAGGAACCCTTGAGAGTGCTGCTTGTAAATTAGGTGGATTATAAGGGTGGTATTCCTGCCTCTCCTTGGGGCAGTTTTCCCAAAACAAATTATTTGCCTTGACAGCCAATGGTGCCTTAGTTCTCACATAGTGCTGACAGTCTCTCAGGACTACTGCTTGTAGTTGCCTGACGTGGTCCTTCATTTCAGGATCACTTATCATTCTCTGATGTTGTGCAATGAAGGTGGCTGCGTTCTGGGGTTCAGCCCTAATCCACAGAAGGCAATTCTGTTCATTATGTTGAGCTGAGGTAAAAGCGTTCTGCCATGTAAGTTGGTTAGCTAAAAAGGAGATGAAAGCTCTCAGCTGTATGTTGCCAACCACAGGTAGCATATTCATGTTTCTTTCTTCGGTCATGGCTTCATTATGGAGATACAGTTCACATAACAAATTTTGATCATTTTTAGGTGCCTCTGCAAAGGTTTGCATAAATTGCTCTGATGTAACTACCTGATGAGGTCTACCTTCTTTGACAGCCTTTATCTGTAGGAATGTGAGTCTTTCCCTCAAAAATGTCGCATAATTGAAAGAGGGTTTCCTTGTGGCAAGCATTCTTTGGAATAATTCAAACATTTGGGACAATCTGGCTTTTAATTCTTTAATTTCCTTGTACTGAGCTCTGCACTGCTCAAGTGCTTCCCAGTTCTTATATGCATAGTTGAACCAGGTCCCCTTTTGCTGTTGGAATGCTTTGCCTTGTGACAGCTCATATTCTCTCCACCATTTTCCTTTTAGTTCTTGAAAACTGTCTGTTTCTGTGCATGCATCATTCACAGAGGAAAGTTCTGTTTGTGTAAAGGCATCAACAAGGGTAATCTGCTCTGTGATAATTGGAGTAGGCCGGGATGATCCAATGTCTTTCTTTCCATTTCCAGCTACTGTTTCCTCTTCATGTTCGATATTCTGTACTGATTCCTGTGTATCTGCTTCCTCTTCTTGTTCTGTGGCAATTTGGGTAGGCCGGGGTGAGTTCATATTTTCTTCTTCATTTCCTTCTGTAACCATTTCTTCCTCTTGGGTAGGCCGGGGTGAGTCCATATTTTCTTCTTCTTTTTCCTCTTTTTCCATTTCTTCCTCTCGTTCCATGGCAGTTTGGATAGGCCTGGTTGAGTCCATGTTCTCTTCTTTGTTTTCTCCTGTAACCATTTCTTCCTCTTGTTCCGTGGCAATTTGGGTAGGCCGTGGTGACTTTTCCTCTTCTTTATTCTCTGTTACCTCCTGCATAGTTTCTGGAGAACTTACTGGTTCTTGTGTGTCAGGAAGTTCTTCTGTTTGCTCTGGTGCAGTTTCTGGGGAGCTTACTGGTTCTTGTGTGTCAGTAAGTTCTTCTGTTTGCTCTGGTGCAGTTTCTGGAGAGCTTACTGGTTCTTGTGTGTCAGTAAGTTCTTCTGTTTTCTCTGGTGCAGTTTCTGGAGAGCTTACTGGTTCTTGTGTGTCAGTAAGTTCTTCTGTTTTCTCCTGCACTATTTCTGGAGAGCCTGTTGGTTCTTGTGTGACAACAGGTTCTTCTTTCTGTTCCTGCACCATTTCTAGAGAGCCTGTTGGTTCTTGTGTGACAACAGGTTCTTCTTTTTGTTCCTGCACCATTTCTGGAGAGCCTGTTGGTTCTTGTGTGACAACAGGTTCTTCTTTCTGAGCGGAGGGTTGTGGTGTTTCCATCTGTGTAGCAACAGGTTCTTTTGTTTCAACCACAACAGCAGGGTCTTCATTCATTGGTTCTGCCACTATCTTGTATCCTGCTTGAGTATATATGTCACCACAACTGGTACACACATATTCATTATCCTTACTCTTCTCTGTTGCAGATGCTACTCGTGCTAAAATATGCAGGCTAAATTCATTTTGATAGGCTTCCTTGACCCTTATAATTTCCTCCTGGTAGTCCTGAATTTGCGCTTTTAAAAATTCAATTTCTTCCTGCAGAGCCGATATGGTGGGCTGAGCTTGTGGAGCAGCAGGTTTCAGTGGAGGCAGAGGTTGTGTTTCAACATCAATTTGATCCCTTATACCCTCTGCAGGTGGTTCTTGTGTGTCACCTGGGGTAGTGGCTGTTTCTTGTGTTGCAACTTCTTGGCCAATATTATCTTGGGTGTCGGCAGCTGGTTCTTGTGTGTCCGCTGCCTTAAAATATGATGTCACGAAATTGTGAACACTCTGCATCTCCGCCTCCGAGGGTGAGGGAGAGGAGTTTCGAGGGCTGGTGGGAATGCGGGTTTTTAAGGTGATGGGTGGTGAACTGGGAGGGGTGTGGCTAAGAGATTCAGCTATTGCAGACGACCAAGTCCTTTGCTTGGGTAGAGAAGCAGTGAATTCAAGTTTTTTTCTTTTCAGACCGGCTTTCTTTAAGATAGGGACAGTGGTGGAAGTAGCAGCTACTTTAGCCGAAGCCCTAGTTCTTCTTCTTTTTGGTGGGGTTTCTATTTTCCTCTGCATTTTCCGTTTGAGCAAGGTAATAGGGATGTTATCCTCAGAGTCATCGGTAGAAATACCAAGTATGGGAATGGATGGATTGGTTCTATCAGGGGATGGGGTTGTTTCCACGAGTATTTCTACTGCTGATTGTTCATTTTCAGCAACTTGCGGGGGTGTTTGCTGGAGGACTTCTTTGGGAATTTGTTCTGGAATGTCGTCTGCTTGCTGAGGAATTTCTTCAGGTATTTGCTCAGGAATATTTTCTGTTTGCTGAGGGATTTCTTCAGGTATTTGCTCAGGAATATTTTCTGTTTGCTGAGGGATTTCTTCATCTTGCTGAGGTATATCTTCAGCTTGGTGAAGAATTTCCTCTTCTTGATGAGGGACTTCATGTTCTGGCTGGGGAATCTCTGCCTCTTGATGGGGATTAATGGGGGGTGGAGGGTTATTTAAAGCGAGGCCTCTATTTATCAGCAATTGAGCTAAACGGTGGTGTTTCGAGGAAAGAAGCGGATGCTTTGCATTAACAGTATAACATGACATATTTTTAAGACATCCCAATAAATAATATGGCATGTTTATCAACTGACGATTTCTCAAATGATTCAACAAGACGAAATCATGCTGGTAAATTACCTGGTACCGGCCTTCGCATGTCAGGTATTGCTTTACAAATTCAGCAACTTTCGACCACGGTTGAGGCAATGACTGAAGTGCTACACCTCTGCATTTTGGTTCCACCTGCTCACCAGGTTGAAGGAAATCCTGCTGCACATTAAGGATCAAGTGCTTTCTACTAAACCACCGTATGCCATTAGCTGGTAGCCCGGTAACTTGGGCTATGACTTCCTCCGTGACTGGGATTTGGACTCCTTGAACAACAGAGAATCCTTCTGTTAAGTTGCATGCAAATTCGAGGACTTGTTGCTCGTCGAAGTCTGGAAGTCTCCTGAAATAATCTATCCATCCCGCTTGCAGAAAGATTTGATAAACTTCAGGATAGAGCTCAAGAAGTGTTGTTGTGCCAGGTTCATGTGTAATGAGATTTCCTCCCATAGCTGTTGTTCAGTGAATTTCACAGTTCAGAGCCAAGTTTCCGAATTCAATTCAGAGTAAACCATTGCAAATGGCAACATGCCGTGATAAGGTGACTTTTACATATTACCGGGAGAGTTAAGGGCGGTGGCAGTTGGCGTAGTATGTAATTATGAGAGCGCTTTGGTAATCCCCCCCCTTATGCGTAGGTGATATGATTGGAAGTACAATTATTTGGTAGTCCTATCAGCTTCTCCGCATTAACTATTATTTAATGTCCATACATAATCATGCATACCTTTATGTTTTACCTTTTTGGTTGTTGCGTCAAAAAGTCTTGTCTTATCTTTTGCTGGAGCATAATGATTACCGTGGATCTAAGAGCATGAGAATACCGGCGATTTTTGATAATAATGACGGGAAGTGATAGTGGGGTATCGTAATCATCACAGGAAGTGGTGTAAAAATTCATTTCTTGGGGCTGAAGTGGAGAGACTGGTGTTTTTATAAATGAGAGAATTGCCAAAAAGGTATTATGGGATCGGAAAGTGGTGTTGCAACAACTGGGAATGATGTTACATCATCGGGAAAAGATGTTGTAGTAACGTGAAAAGGTATTGCAACGACGGGAGTTGGTGTTGCAGCAACGGGAGTTGGTGTTGCAGCAACGGGAATTGGTGTTGCAGCAACAGGAGTTGGTGTTGCAGCAACGGGAATTCCAAGTCCGCAAAGTGATTCCTTTAAAGCTTTCATTCTTAGCTATTTTCCACAGCTCAAGTCTGCAAAATACTGAAATATAATATGGTACCCCTTGGCAGGGATTATTAGTAATTAAAAAGAATATCTATCCTAAAAAAAATGCATAAATAAACAGAAATTCAAGTGCTTTGAGGAACAGCAAGTTCCCCTGGAAAAGAATACTGTTTAATTGCCATGCAAGTGGCTTTAAAATCTTCTTTAGAAACAGGCCTCTGATATAAATGGAGTCGATAGCCATTCACTAGTAATGGTGTTCTGCTTCCATCAATTGTTAAAAGTCTAACTGTCCCATTTGAAAAAACAACGTCCACTTCATAAGGCCCTAACCACCTTGTTCTTAACTTACCTTGAAAATTCTCGAAACGAGAATCATAAAGTAGAGCCCAGTTACCTTTCTGGAACTGCTTTTGCTTGATGGTTCTGTCATGCCACTTGCTTCTTTGTTGCTGTATTATGGTTGTTTGGTGGATGGCATCCAGTCTTTTCTCGTCCAATTCTTGAAGTTGCTGTAACCTAGCTGTCTGTGCATCAGTCAAATCAAGGTTAACAGCTAAAGCAGTTCTTAAAGTTTTGATTTCAAATTCTACAGGGAAAATAGTGTTCTCTCCAAAAACTAATTCATAGGGTGAAAAGCCTGTAGTATTCCTCCAAGTGGTTCTATAGGTCCATAATGCCTCGGGCAACCTTTGAAACCAGTCCCTTCTATTCTCCTTTATTGTTTTTGTTAGGATGGCTTCTATGACTTTATTGGTGCTTTCTACCTGCCCATTTGCTTGGGGGTGATAAGGTGTAGTCATTTTGTGCTTGATATGATATTTCTGAAGTGTATTTTTGAAGCCATGAGAGTTGAAAGGAGGTCCTCCATCTGTGACTAATTCTCTAGGCAGTCCAAATCTAACAAATATTTCTTCAAATAAGAATGTTAGTACTGCTTCTTCATTAGATCTAATGAGTGCCTTAGCTTCTACCCATTTAGTCATGTAGTCTGTGCACACTAATATGTACACTCTTTGATTGGATGGAGGATTAATGGGACCTATAAAGTCTAATGCCCATTTCTCAAAAGGTTCAAGAATTACCTGGGGATTGAGTGGCATCTCATCCCTGTGATTAGGCTGGCCCATTCGTTGACAACTATCACAGGCCTTGACATATTTTCTAGCATCTTTGAAGAGTGATGGCCAATAATAACCCATTCTGAGTACCTTGTGTGCTATTCTTTTATCTGCAAAATGTCCTCCACAAGGGCCATCATGACAAGCTTTTAGTACATCATAAATTTCATCTTCACCAATGCACCTTCGAATTTCCTGATCGATTCCTGTATGGAAAAGACACCCGCTTATCCAGCTGTACCTAGCACTTTGCTGAATGATCTTTCTTCTTTCCCTGTGTGATAGGTGTGATGGTACTTTTCCTGCAAGTAGGTAACTGGCAATGTCTGCATACCAGGGTGAGTGAGCAGATACTGCAAATAAATATTCATCAGGAAAAGAATCATCTACTGGAGCATTTTCATCAGTTTTTAATCGAGAAAGGAAATCAGCAACTACATTTTCTTTCCCTGGCCTATCTACAATTGTGATGTCAAATTCTTGTAATAATAACAACCATCTGGTAATGTTACACTAAAAAATGTCACCATGGCTATTTACAGTTAGTATGGCTCTATCAACAGTCATGCTGTCCTCCTGGGCAAGTCTTATGCCTCTGCTCTCCATGTCAAACTCCAAAAAGGAGAGAAAGTCTTTGTAAATGTGTTTATCTCTGGGTACGCAGATTCTCTCGGCCTTACCTGCGTATACGCACCTAATGTTCACAAAAACTGCGTACTTGTACGCTCTGTATGTAAAGGGACAGGTGTGTACCCCTGTAAAGGTCAAAAGGCGCGAGTTTCATCTTTAAAAAGTTACTTGTGGTCATTTCTAGAGCATTCTAGAAGGTTGTTTGACGTGTATTGAGCGCCTCCAGATGGTTCATGTACCCCTATGAAAGAGGAACTTATCCCATCAAGAGAGGAGCTATCCCATCCAAAGAGGGGATTATCACATTGATGGTGGACCTGATTAACTTCCTCTTGAGCACTATAAATACAGGCATTGGGCCAGAAGGAGGAGAGGTTGAAAGCTAAACATTTCTAAGGGTAGATGCTGCTGGAATTAGGACTCCCATTTAGAAGCTTGTGAGGAGAGATTCCCATCCTTTCTTGTTTCATTTGGAAGTGGGTGAGCTTTGTCAAAGTAAAGGAGAACTCTTGATGGACCCTGGGAGGGACTTGCACAACACCAAGGCTCAGGTTGTAATTGTTCCTTTTGTTTCCTATTAATGCAAATGAGTCCATTCTTCTCAATAACTTGTTATTTATGAGTTGTTTCATGTACTCCTTGGTCTATATGTTAAATATGTTTTATTTTATGAGATTATCAAGTGCTATTTAATCGTTTGATTGTTAGTGAATGCAGGTTTCGAAGTGAAGGAGGAGCTCATCCGGATCGGCGAGGCTCGACTACTACAACAGCGTTGGACTACAGGTAGGATCTAAACACTTGATTTCTTGTATGGTAAATGCATGTTTAGAGAAGGATTGCTCTTGTTTGTCTTGTTTGTCACTAGAGAATCTTAGACTCCTAGGGAGGTTGGTTGTGTCTGCACTATCGACTCTTTCTGCCTGACAAAATGGCGACTCCACTGGGGAATCCATTGATGTGAAAGTTTTTTCCTTTGTATGCAACTTTGATCTGAGAAAAGTCATTTATTTTTTGGTTTTTGGCTGTGTGACTTTGTATTTGGGTGGGCTAGCTTAGGGTTAAATTAGATTTAGTTTTTCTTGGTTTTTCCAGTAGTATGCACCCTCTGAGTATTGCACAGTGCGTACCTGTACGCACTGTTGCTGTGTGCACAGAGCGGGCCCGCACCTGTCTTAACAGGTTGCCTGCGTACCCTGCTAAAAATTAAGAAATTTCCATTTTTTACATTTTTCCTCTTAGGTTTTGCTTTTTCTTAGTTTTTACTACCCAGATCCATTAGTCTCCTGTCAAAGATCTTCACCTGAACTTGTTTCGATAGCATTGAGTGTTTTAGTGGATTTCATAGAAGTTTAAGCCCTAGGGTTTGATTTTTGAGTAGGTCCTGTAGTGACTTTGGCGGTAGAAGTTGTCAAGCCTTAGATCTCTCTGGTTTTGTCAGCCTTCTTAGGAGTCGGACCTGTCATAAAAGTCTACCTGTGAGAGCAACTTACCTTTGAGTTGTCTCTTTGGCGAATTTCGAAGTGCTTGTTGATTGAGTATTGAATTCCATTTTACAAAAAGAACAAAAAGATTTGAGTTTTGTTTTGACTGGTTTTTTGATTCTGCATTAGCTGGTCCTTTGCTTGATTGTGGTCAAGTAAAACAATCTAGAATCATCCTTGTAGGCTTTTGCCTCGTTAGGTTTGCTTTAGAGTAAATTTCCTTTTGATTTGCTTGTGAGTCAATTTTTCGTAGATTTTATAGATTTTGAGATTGATTTTTGTTAAAATAGATTTACATGCTTTAATCAAAAAATACAAAAACATCTCCTTTGAAAAGTTTTGCTTCAAGTAGTTTTTGGAGTATTTTGAAAGAGAAAGAACTTTTCGTGCACATAATGAGTGGTCATGTTTGTATGCTTGGAAAGATAAAGAGTTTTATTTCTTTGATTTTCGTTGCCAAGAGAGTTGTTTTTATATAAATTTGCATTCTCTAAACTTTCTTAGCTAAGAATTTCATTGAAAAAGAAAAGTAGTGTAAATCATCCTAAGTGCATCTTTGTAGTGGTTTGAGTCGAGTCTACACACCATTGGTTTCACTTCCGCTACCTTTTGTCTTTAAGGAAAACCATAAAAAATTAACGCTTAAAGTAAAATCAACATAGTAACTTTTTCTTTTACTAGGGCTCTGAAGCACCAATATAGATCAGGCTAGTGTCTTGGAGTAGGAGAGTAATTAACTCTCCAAGACAGCAAAACCAAACAAGTAGCTTATCTTGTGGTAGGATAAATCCAATTGTTGCATTTATACTCTGGGAAAGCTCCTCTTAAAGGAGAAGCATGAGCTCGTGTCCGAACCAGTGAGGGGATCAATCCTCCCTCGTTGGGAACGACGCCAGACACGCACGTATTACAAATGGTAAACCTCAGATTAACCATTGTCGACGAGCCAGGGGTCACTTATCGGTAAACCTTGGATTGTTGTCAAGGAGCCGGTAAGGGGATTGAGCTTGATACTCTGCCCTTGCGTGCTGTCGGAGTTTAGACTGTTCCCCCAGGTGTATTTGCCACTGTTGGTAACCTTAGTGGCCATAATCTTAGGATTCTACCCAAGGTGACGGTGGAGGGAAGATCCCACTGTACCTGGAGCAGACGTCGGCTAGACTCATTTGGATTTTCCGGGGGGTTCACTTCACTCGAGACGGTTAAAGTGGAGGAACTTATGCCAGTCTATTCATTAAGCAGGTTGCCGGGGTAACTGTTCCACCCTCCACTTCTATACTGAATTCGGCGATGTTGGGTTTCATCTCCAACTAGTGTTTTCGGTTCGGAAGGCTACTGTTTGTGCATGGTTTGACGCCCTAGATTCTTTAGGCGTGTGATTCAAGTTTGTTTGGTTCTTTAGCGAATTTAGGTGGTTTGATTTGAGATTTTACTTTGTTTTCGTGTGTAGTAGTTAAAAGTTTTTAGCTGTGGCGGAATTACCGAGACAGTGCCGTAGACTTCGGGGCAAGTCACCTGAGATTGTCACCGGAACTGATTTGTTGAGGAAACTCCGTAGATCGCGGGGTGGACCTCCTGAAGACGTCCCGGGTCAGTACGAAGGATTGAAGGTCCTTGTAACTCCTCCTAGTGGCAGTAGAGTAGGATCACCTGAAGAAGGAGAGTCTTCCTTGGTAGTCCATCCAGATTACCAAAGTCTAGAGACATGTTATAATCCCGAAGCTGTTACAGTTTCCGAGCTTGCTGGTAGTTTTTCATCTACTAGTGATTTAGGTGAGGAACCTGAAATATCTGAGCCTGTTACTCCAACTTCTAGTGTTCCAGATTCACCAAGAGTAGAACGCATTATCACCGAAAATCTTCCTACTGGTTTGATTGCTATTGAAGAACTTGCTCCAGAGGAAGAAATAGGCGTCTCTAACCTTGAAGATCAACTTACTATTGATCTAAGGGAGCATGAATCTATCTTTTACAGTCCTCCTAGAAGTACTAGTTGGTACCTTTCGTTAACTAACTATTTAGACAACTCAGGGTTAAGTTTTTCTCCGCCTCGTACTCCTTTTCCACCTGGAGGTATTTATACTCCTGTAAATATGTCTGGTCAATCGTCCATGTTCACTCAATCTTCCGAATCTTTCTTACATGGCGGTCCTTCTGTTCCCACTGGGTATCAGTCATTTTCTGGTACCTTTGCGGGGGCATCTCCTCAACCCATTGATCATGGGTTATTAGCTGGAAACAATGGTAATAGACCGTTGGGTGTAGGGGACATTTACATGATGTCAGGATCAGTTCCCGTTTCTCAACCTCAAGGTGGCCAATTACCGCCTGGGGGCAGCCTCAATTAACACCTAGGGGGCAACCTCAAGGTACACAAATTGTGTCTGGGGGGCAACCTCAAGGTCAGTATGTACCTATGCTACAATACATGCCTCAAGGTCAACCCCAGCCTCAATATGTACCCCAGGGTCAACCTCAGTATCAATATCAACCTCAAGGGTATCAACCTCAAGGTCAAGGTCAACCCCAGTATCAGTATTTACCCCAAGGTTATCAACCTCAAGGTCAATACTCGAGTCAAGGTTATCAACCACCTCAAGGTCAGTCATATGTTCAAGGTATGGGAACTGTACCTTTCAGTTATCAATCCTATCCTCAATCCGGTTATGGATCCCAGTATCCTCAACCTGTTACGGGTCAATACCCCGGAATGATAATGTGGGATCCATCACACGGTCAACAGGTGTTGCAGCCAAGTATACAGTTGTTACCTCAAACCGGACAACCCGTAGTTTCTGGTTCACCCCAGCAACCGCAACCTGTCCAGTCAAATGTTCAAACTTCTGTAACTTCGGTAGTTACTCAGCCGCCAATTGCACCTAGTACTCCATCTCAAACGGCTGCTGCAACTACCGCAACATCTGCCGCACTTACTTCTAGAGTATCGACAGCTCCTGTTTCTACTGTCTCTGTAACTACCCCTTAGACATCTTTACCCTTATCTGGATCTACGATTCAAACTACGGTTCAGATGCCTGCAGGTCAGCCTGGTATAAGTACGGTTGTCACTACTCAACCACAATTTGTTCATCAACCGTACCAGGGACAGTACCAATATGGGCAAGCTGTCTAGCAGCCGGTTTAGCAGTATCAACCGTATCCTGGGTACACTTATCAACAACCTCAACAACCCCAGTACGGTCCGGTTAATCCTGGTTTTCCAGGAGGATACAATATCCCGAATGCAATGCCTATTCCAAGTTATCCTGGATATCCTCCTCCTGGGGCTGGTGTCATGACTCAGAGTTTTAGGGATCCAAACCGGCAATTGCCGTTTATCGCAACTTTGGATTTACCAGACTTGTCGCGCCTAACGAACGATCCAATTCAATATCTTCCGTTCTGGCCGCCAATGCCAAATAAGTTGCCCAGTGATATACCCAAGTTCGAAGGTAAGTCTGGAGAGGACCCGTCGAATCATGTGATGACTTACCACCTCTGGTGTGCTTCAAATTCTATCTCGGATGATTCGATCTGCTTACGTCTTTTCCAGCGTACACTCATTAGTCTCGTGGCCAAGTGGTACATTGAGTTACCACGGGCCTCTTTTTACAATTTTAGCCAGTTAGCTACCTCGTTCTTAACTCACTTTCAGTTGCCGGTCAGATACGATAACGGCACGGAGTTATTAACTTCACTAAAACAATCGACGTCCACGTATATTTCCGATCACATTGATGAGTGGAGACGTCGAAGAAGGTTAGTGAAAGTTTTTATTCCGGACCAAATCTTAGCTGAATGGTTTGTTAAATCATTATTACCGAAGATTACTGAAGATGTAGCTAAGGCCGGAGTAGTTACTGAGGAGCAAGTCATTGCTCAGGCGCAGTACCTTGACTTAGTTTATACTCAGACGGGTACGTTACACGAGAAGATCCCAGATCTTCCAAAATCGAATCAAATCGCTGCTGCTCCTTCGGGATCTCATGCCACTGATGGTATGATTGGTACGGTGAACACAAAGAGCAAGAAGAAGTCTTCCAAGAATTCTACTACTCCTATAATCACCTTGCCTGATTCCCCGACAGGAGAGTCTTCTCCTGAACTTTCCGCCGATATTCACGCTGTGGAGTCATCTACGGCCAAATCAAAAAACGGTGGAAAGAAGAAAGGAAAGAAGAAGGCTAAAGCAGGCAAGGCTCCGAAGGAGAAAACAAAAAAGTCGGAAACCAATGACGAAAAGTGCAAACCTCGATATCCTTGTCTTATTTGTGAAGAGGATCATTTTACAAGAGATTGCCCTCATCGGGCCGAGGTTGTGAAAATAGTGAAAGGTTCTCCCACTCCTGCTGTGTTGAAAGATCCATTTCCAAAGCAGGAGAGTAAGATGATAGGTTCTTCCTCGACTGCCAGTGAAGAACCCATTTTGATGATGTCTCATGTGAGGATTGCGACTCGGTCGCAAGATTATGGTAGTAAGAATCCTGTTGATGGTAAGGAAGCAGAATCTTCTCATTCTAATCCATCAACCTCAGCTCCTGGTTCCGATCCACTACAGATCGAAAAACCTAACTCGGACTTAGTAATCAAACCGCCCGCCAAAGGTGTACTTCGAAGGTCTGCTTTCAATCCACATGCGAGAGCGGCCCAGAATTACAACATTGTTGAGGACTTAGCTGTTTCACCCTCAGCAATGTCGGCTTTAGAAGTGCTGCAATCATGCCCAGCACAACGGAAATTACTTTTGTCGGCTATCGGAGCTATTGATGTTCAGGACCCGAATCTGATAATCTTCGATCTAGAAAATAGTACACCACACCTACCCCATCAAATGGCTTTCCAGATTCCAGTGATAGTCAAAAACAGGCCTATTCATCGGACTGTAATTGATGAGGGAGCTTCCACGTGTATTATGTCGATTCAGTGTTGGAGATCACTTGGTTCTCCTTCGCTGAACCAATCCCCGACCATCCTTAAGGCCTTTGATGGCCGTGGGTTCCGTCCGTTTGGTATTCTACAGGAATTGCCTATAGGGGTAGAAGGTAAAACCGTTAGTCTGGATGTGGAGGTGGTTGATGCCCCTCTAGACTACAACCTTCTTTTGGGTCGAAGTTGGTCATATGCTATGACAGCGGTCGTTTCATCGGTCTTCAGAGTAATAAAGTTTCCATATAACGGCAAGATCGTGACAATTGATCAGCTGACATACTTTTCATCCGACCCAGCCTCTTCAGAGAGTATCCAGCATGTCGGTAAGACGGCAATCCCTTATAAGGACGTTGGCATAGGTTTAGTTAAAGATTTCGGTTTACTGGGAACTTTTCCTTTCCCTCCAATCAACGCAGACCCTTCATTTGCATCAATTCATATGATTACATCAGACACCATTATTTACGATGATCCTTGGATTGTCCCATCTGAATCTGAGATAGACTCATTCGGTGATGCTATGCCTTTGAGTCCATATAAAATTGCTTATGAAGCCGTCGTGTCTTTTACCGACTCGCGTTCAACCCAAATTGACCAAATGAATGTGGTCAATGAGGAATCACTTTTCACATCAACCTCAGAATGGATAGCGTTTCCCGAAGTCGTGTCATCTGACGAGCGACTTCGCGAAATCCTAAGTGTAGACAATCTACCATGGGAAGATCTCCATCATAGATCTTCGTTTTTACCTGAGGGTGATTCTTTTGAAAATGATTTTTCATCTATTTTTACCGCTGAATATGTCAAAGACGCTCAGAATCCAACGAAACATCCTGATTCAGAGTTGAATTTAGGGAATATTTCTCGCACTATTCCCATTGACATTTCAGTGAAGTCCGGAATTGAGGAAAACATTCATATAGGTGCCTCATGTACAGAAGACGAAATTCAAACTTACAAGGCCCTATTCCAAGAATTCCGCGATGTGTTTGCCTGGTCTTACGAGGAAATGCCAGGAATCGATCCTGCCATTGTTGTTCATGAAATAAAGACCTACCCGGACGCTAAACCCGTCCGGCAACGGTTGCGTCAGATTCACCCTCGAAAAGCAGCTGCGATTAAAGCAGAAGTTGAAAAGCTGTTGAAAGCAGGTTTCATTTATCCAATCCCGTTAACAGATTGGGTATCGAATATTGTTCCGGTTAACAAGAAACAAGGAACAATAAGAATCTGTATCGACTATAGGGATATAAATCGAGCTTGTCCAAAAGACAACTATCCTACGCCCTATATCGATCAAATAATTGATGATTGTGCCAGAAGTGAAATGTTTTCCTTTATGGATGGTTTTTCGGGCTATAATCAAATCAATATTCTACCTGCCGATCAACCAAAAACGGCATTCATTTGTCCATGGGGGACATTTGCTTACTGCAAATTACCTTTTGGGCTTAAGAATGCCGGAGCCACTTTTCAACGGGCGATGTCTTATGCATTTCATGACATCAAGCACATTGTGCAACCGTACCTCGATGATTTGCCTGCTCATTCTTTACATCGAGCCGATCACCTTGTCCACTTACGAGCAATCTTTATGAGGTGTAGGCATTATCGTATTCGGTTGAATCCGCACAAGTGTGTATTCTCTATAGAAGCGGGTCGATTGCTGGGATTTGTTGTTTCAAAAGCTGGCATTCGCGTCGATCCCTCGAAGGTCGAAGCTATCATCAAATTGCCTCCTCCTTCGAGTTTGCGCCAACCCCAAAGTTTGCAAGGGAAAGCAAACTTTTTACGCCGATTCATTCCAAACTACGCCGAGTTCACTAAGAGTTTTACACGGTTGTTGAAACAGAACGCTCAATTCTTTTGGGACAAGATTGCCCAACAATCTTTTGATGCACTTAAGCACGCATTGACCCATGCACCGTTGTTGCATCCTCCCAACTACAACCAGGACTACTTCTTATACCTCGCAGCTTCGCATTCCACTATTGGAATGGTGTTAGTCCAAGAAGATGAAGTCGGAACGGAACATGTGATATATTATCTTAGTAGGACGTTAAACCCCATTGAGCTAAAATATTCGCATGTGGAGAAATTGGCCCTGGCAGCCGTTCAAGCTGTCCAGCGTTTTCGTCACTACATTCTTCTCCGTAAAACTACAGTTATTTCGGATTGCAACCCTATGATTTATATTTTGACTAAACAACTACTAGGGGGCAAGTACTCTAAATGGATCGTTATCCTGCAAGATTTCAACTTGGAGTTCGAGAAGTCCAAGTCTAAGAAATCCTTAGTTTTTGCGGAATTGATGTGTGATTTCCCGCGTGCTGACACAGAAACTGTGGCAGAGGAGTCCATTGCGGACGAATCTTTGTTTCTTATCAGTACTTTAGATCTGTGGTATGGGGATATAATCATCTATCTCCAAACCCAAACCTTTCGGCCTAAAGCTTCAAAGTCGGAGCGTCGAAAAATTCAGTTTCAATCCCAGCAATACAGAATTATTGGAGATACACTTTATTGCCGGGGGGCAGACTCGGTTTTTCGACGTTGTTTAACTCACGAAGAGGCTGAGAGGGTTTTGAATGATTGTCACTCTGGAGCATGTGGTGGTCATATGTTTGGGTATGCCACAGGTCAGAAGGTGTTGCGTGCTGGCTATTTCTGGCCGTCCATGTTTAAAGATTGTATCATTGCGGTCCGAAAATGCCATAACTGTCAAGTGTTTGATCGTAAGATGCGCGCACCACCTACTCCTCTCCATCCTATAATTGCCGTTGGTCCTTTCGCCAAATGGGGTATCGATTTTATTACTTGTAACCCTCACTCGGCCGGGGGGCATGCGTATATCATCCTCGCGGTTGATTATTTTACTAAATGGGCCTAGGCGATGCCTACATTCGACGCAAGCGGCAAAACAGCTGCAGTTTTCATATTCAATCACATTATAACTAAGTTTGGTGTCCCACAAGCGATCATCACTGACCATGGGAGCCATTTTCGAAACATCATGATGACTGAGCTTACAAGCCAGCTTGGTTTGCGCCACGATAGCTCTACTCCTTATTATCCGCAAGCCAACGGTTTGGTTGAGTCTATCAACAAAGTTTTGGTTATCATGATCCGACGAATCATTGGTATTCATCGGTCGAATTGGCACAACATGTTATTTTCAGTGCTATGGGCATACTGAACTTCAGTGAAAACTTCAACAGGGTTCACTCCTTTCCAGCTAGTTTATGGCTTGGAAGCTGTGTTACCCATTGAATGCGAAATCCCATCACTTCAAATGGCTGTCGAATTACTCCCAGCTACTTCCGAAGAGGAGAAACGTTTATTATACTTAGCTCAATTAGATGAGACTCGACGTGATGCTGCATTGGCAATCGAGACTCACGCGAAGCGAATGAAAACTCAGTATGATAGAAATGTGACCCCTCGAAGTTTTTCGAAGGGAGGCCTAGTGCTATTATATGATCAAGCTAACGATAAGCTAGGTGCTGGAAAATTCGTTCCTATGTGGCATGAACCCTACATTGTAAAGCGAAAGCTAGCAAAAGGGGCCTATGAGCTGGTAGATTTTGATGGGGACTCTTTGGGTAAACCCAGAAATGGACTTTACCTTAAGAGGTATTATGCTTAAATGATGGGTATGGAGAATTTTTAGTTAGGTTAGGTTTTCTTTCTAGCTAGTATGTTTGTTAGTTTAGATAGTGTGCTTAGCTTAGAAAGTGTGTTTTTCGTCGTTATTCTGGCTTATCTTGGTTTTACTCTTGATATTGCAGATGTCGACGCCTCTCCAAACATACATTGGATTTGCCGATGGTACTTGCCATAGAACACGGAATATCTCTTCCGCAGCTTGGGTTATCTATTCGCCCTCTGACGAGTTAGTTTCTATGCATGGGGTGAGCCTCGGTCAAACAACGAACAACATTGCAGAATACAGTGCAGTGGTTGAATTATTGTCTGAATCTATTTCATTTGGAATTCGACGTTTGATAGTGAGGTTAGATTCTGAACTCATTGTATTACAGCTTAATAGAGTATATGCCATTAGAAATCCTGTGTTATTAAGGTTGTTTTTGAGAGTGCGTCTCTTGGAACGTGAATTTGATTACATTGAATATCAGCATATTCCAAGGTCTTTAAATACATTAGCAGATGCAATTGCTTCTCGAATGTTGGACAGACATTTGCGATAATCATGCAAGTAAATTTAAAAACATTTCATCACATATGTTAAACAAGATAAGCCGGTAATAATGATATATATATATATAGATAGGAGTGTGTCAAAAATATACATCGTCTTCGATCATAGGTTGAAAAACACCTTATGATCGGCAAAAATGATAAGTACAAAAACCAAAAATGTCATATGTGTCTACAAAAGTGACTAGCCAATCACTGATGGTGCTCTCTATACGAGACCACTGCCCGCGCTACCCTACACAGGAACCTCCTGAAAGGTCCTGGGACTGCGACCACATAGCGCTGAAGTCGAATAGGAATGTCATCTATGGTGGTCTCTGGTATATCCGCCGTCAGACGCTCTAGATCCTGTTCCAACTCGGCTAAGGTCTCTGCGGCCGCATCCTGTGGGGCTGGTGCTGGTACAGCTGGTACTCTTCTCTCAAAAGCCCGGAGATTGGCCGGACGCCGTGGACCTACATCTGCATTTTGGAAATTTGCCACTGTCAGTTTTGAGACGATATATATATATATATAAAAAAAAAAAAAAACAAAAAAATAGATAATTTAAAAACTTGTGAAAAATGAAGTACCTCTGTCATCCCACTGTTCTCCCTGTGGAAGAACCATGTCCGGATCATTCCGAAAATCCATTCCGGCATAGGGAAAATCCTGAATAGCAAAGACCTGGCCCTCTAGCCAGTGAAAGTAACCATCAGGAAATTGAACAACTGTCGCGCCCTCATCAGGATGCCAGGCCATTACCGCAACCCATCTCGTCAACTTAGGCTCCCGAGGAGCCCCAACTGGAATAGTAAGATGCTGGGGGATCAGCATTGGAACTCTCTCTAGGGCAAAGCTCACAACCAAAGGCCCATATCCAAAGGTCTTCAATCGTCCGGTCTTTGCCCTAGTCAGTTGGCCCTTCATATTGGCCAACACAGCATCGCACTAGTTGAAAATGGTGCCTTGAAAGCAATCTATAGCCATCCACATTTGGGACCCGGTGGCATGGTGCAAAGCGGCCGTGCCGCAAAGTCTGGTAACAGTAAAGGCTATCACCATAAGTTCAAGTCGGGATATGTATTTGATTTCTATCCCCTTCTCCTGGTTTTGATTGTTGCACCACTCTAGCCAGAGACTAGTAAGGGATTGGCCACCCGGCCTAGTCCCGAATAGAGAGAGTTGCTCGCCCCTGTTAGGAAAGCCAATGAGAAAATATATGTCGGAGGACTCTATCTCGAGCTGGTTCTCTCCGATGTAGAAGCATTGATCCTGAATGTTCCACCTTTCAACCAGCCACTCAAGGAATGGCACCTGGCCCCTCATGCCAGGTATGGCCCAGTATTTGTATAGACCGCATGCTTTTAACGCATCAATAGAAGGTTGATGACCAATTGCGGCCAAATCAACGTCTTCGTGTTCTCTTTCTCTCCAATCTAGCATGGTGGGTGCCCTACACACCAAAAAACAATGATTAGAATTCATGGAACAAAATTTGAATGGTTAAAATTGGGGTTTGGGGTTTGAAAATCTGCCTTTCGCGGGGTACGCACCCCGCGTTCAGAATACAGAGCGGCGGTACGCAGCTGTTCTGAAGGTGGGCTGCGTACCCCGACCATTTTCCTATATAGGAAAAAGTCGAGGTACGCAGGTCACCCATGGGGCACCTGCGTACCCCGAAAAGTGGACCCTAAAACCTAAAACCCCCTAAAAAATCAAACTAGAACTTGAAATGAAATTCTAAACGGATGAAATTGAAGAGGAGGATGTTGTGGAATACCTGAAAGAGACGGCGCTCGATTCTGACGGTCGGATTCTCCGCAATGTCCACGGGAAGTTTCTTGCCAAAAGCCCTTTTCTCAACCTCAACAGTAAAATGGTAAAAATGTCATGGTAAAAAGTCTTTTTATAGGTTTTTTGGATGAATGAATGTTAAGTTTGTTTATTTTTCACCATGGAAAGATGTTTTTCAATGTATTTTTGCCTATCTTAAATAGGTATGAGTAATGTGTTGTTTTTGTGCAGGACAAAAGGATTTAGAGGGAAAATTGTCATTTTTCACGAACCAAAACATCAGAGTCATCTTTTAAGCCCTTTTCTGACTCCTAAAAATATGAAAAGATTGCCGAGCATTTCTTTTACACTCTTTAAAATGGAATTAGAAGACGGTCCCCTTATAGCCCTTTCCTGACCGTAAAAATAGGAAAAGATTGCCGGGTTTTTGTCGTTTCAAACTCGATACTGGAAATAAAACGACGTGTCCTTGATCACTTTTTACTTTTCAGATCAGTGGCACTAATCATGAAAGTACTCCTTGGTCGCAAGATCAAGCGGTTCTCCCAGGTATTATTTTATATTTTTTCGGGCTTGGGGGACACAAATTTACGAAAAAGTTCAACCTGGAGTCTTCTTAAGTTTTTCAGACTCTCTAAAATTGAAAAACGCCGAGTTTCTCCTATACTGGGCTCGTTAAAATTTCATAGTAAAGGGCCTGTTCAATTACAAACAGGAACGAACCACTCCTTCCTAGGGTTCGAATCAAAACTAGGTTGGACTCATCCGAAGGATGAGCTTATAATCAAGCATATGTTATCCTCCTCAAGATTGTAAAAAATAAAGAGGTACTTGCCAGAAATGGTGGGGGAAAAGAGAGAAGAATGAGCCTATTTGTTATCCTTTGTCTCAGAAGAAACCTTATTACCACTCTTGAACACGACACTTTTCATTCACCTGGGTTGGGAAATCCTTTGCCTCACAGTTGATCAAACCACATTGAAAGTCTTCATCCGGGTTCCGTGGATTAACTTTGAGTCATTCGTTACCAAGCCATCTGTTGTGTCGTTATGTGTTCAAGAGGTCTGCAAACAAAACTTTCATCTGCAAAATACTTGTCATCCATTTGGACCATCCCTGAGTCAGTCCTTACAGCAACATTTTCTCCAACTTGGACTATGATTTCGTGTTGTGGGCTTGCCTGCAACGGGTCGCTTTCTATCGACATCAGCACATTATCTAGAGAGATGACTTAGAAATCGTCAGTACCTTGAAGTCTGCATGCATCAATGGCAGGTTTCTCGCCTTTGACGTCAGTTTACATCATTGACTTTCGATCGAAGGATTCCGTGAAATGTTCGACATCAACTCATTCATTCACATCTCATGGATTGTACTGGGTACTTTGAGAACCATTGACATTACTGGTGGTCTCTCTCACACTTGTTAACAGTTTACATCATCGACTGGTAATCAAGTGGTTTCTACCATGTTCAACATCAACTCATTTATTCGCATGGCTAGAATCGTACCAATTCGGGAAGTAGAAATGAAGACCCTAGATCTAGTTCCCACCATCCAGGCTGCGAGGAGTTTTGTATTCATTATATAGTAGACCAATTATAAACAGATGGCTGCGTCCATACTGTGTCTACGCAAGTCTATGATTATGATGTACTGCAAGATCATTCCTGTATCAGAATAGTTAGTCTCTTAGTTAAAGTTTTGATCTGAGTATGGGAATGCCTACCTCAGCGATGATATAATCTTATACATGTATTTTGTGTTGAAAATTGCAGGTTCTGACCAGGTTCTCCACGAGATAATCCTTGAAATGATAAAGCGCTTCACCCTTCCTAGATAATACAAAACCCTAATCTACTACAGGCTTCGCACTTTAGGGGGCAATCTGTTACACTAAAAAATGTCACCATGGCTATTTACAGTTAGTATGGCTCTATCAACAGTCATGCTGTCCTCCTGGGCAAGTCTTATGCCTCTGCTCTCCATGTCAAACTCCAAAAAAGAGAGAAAGTCTTTGTAAATGTGTTTATCTCTGGGTACGCAGATTCTCTCGGCCTTACCTGCGTATACGCACCTAATGTTCACAAAAACTGTGTACTTGTATGCTCTGTATGTAAAGGGGCAGGTGCGTACGCCTGTAAAGGTCAAAAGGCGCGAGTTTCATCTTTAAAAAGTTACTTGTGGTCATTTCTAGAGCATTCTAGAAGGTTGTTCGACGTGTATTGAGCGCCTCCAGATGGTTCATGTACCCCTATGAAAGAGGAACTTATCCCATCAAGAGAGGAGCTATCCCATCCAAAGAGAGGATTATCCCATTGATGGTGGACCTGATTAACTTCCTCTTAAGCACTATAAATACAGGCATTGGGCCAGAAGGAGGAGAGGTTGAAAGCTAAACATTTCTAAGGGTAGATGCTGCTGGAATTAGGACTCCCATTTAGAAGCTTGTGAGGAGAGATTCCCATCCTTTCTTGTTTCATTTGGAAGTGGGTGAGCTTTGTCAAAGTAAAGGAGAACTCTTGATGGACCCTGGGAGGGACTTGCACAACACCAAGGCTCAGGTTGTAATTGTTCCTTTTGTTTCCTATTAATGCAAATGAGTCCATTCTTCTCAATAACTTGTTATTTATGAGTTGTTTCATGTACTCCTTGGTCTATATGTTAAATATGTTTTATTTTATGAGATTATCAAGTGCTATTTAATCGTTTGATTGTTAGTGAATGCAGGTTTCGAAGTGAAGGAGGAGCTCATCCGGATCGGCGAGGCTGGACTACTACAACAGCGTTGGACTACAGGTAGGATCTAAACACTTGATTTCTTGTATGGTAAATGCATGTTTAGAGAAGGATTGCTCTTGTTTGTCTTGTTTGTCACTAGAGAGTCTTAGACTCCTAGGGAGGTTGGTTGTGTCCGCACTATTGACTCTTTCCGCCTGATAGGTAACTCGGGCATTTGTAACTGATTTATTCATCAAATGTTTAATGGCCGAATGATCAGTATGCACAAAAGTAGTGTAGCCAGTAATATAATGTCGAAATTTATTGATAGCATAAATAAATGCTAAAAATTCCTTCTCAGTAACTGTATAATTCAATTCAGCTGGTGTCATATTCTTACTAATAAAATAGATGGCATAGGGAATATTATTTTCTTCCTGACCCAAGACAGCTCCAATTGCAGTGTCTGAGGCATCAAAGGATATATGAAAGGGTAGTACCCAATCAGGTCCTCTCAAAATGGGAGCTGCAGACAACTGATGTTTGAGTTCATTAAATGCTTTTTCACAATCATCAGTCCACTTAAATTCAGCATTCTTTGTTAATAACACAAATAGAGGAGAAGCTATTTTGGAAAAATTCTTAATAAATCTTCTATAGTATCCAGCATGTCCTAAAAAGCTTCTTACATCAGTTTGTGTTTTAGGGATAGGGAGGGTCTGAATTACCTGTATTTTAGCTGGATCGACTTGAATTCCTAGGAATGAGACAAAGTGACCCAATACAATACCTTGATTCATCATCATATGACACTTTTCAGTGCTTAAGGCAAGGTGTGCTTCTATACACCGCTTAAGTACTTTTTCAAGATTCTGCAATGCATCCTCAAAAGTCACTCCATAAGGGGTAAAGTCATCCATAAATATTTCTAATGAATCATTTAGCATATCAGAAAAAATCCCTATCACTGCTCTTTGGAATGTTGCTGGAGCATTACATAGTCCAAATGGAAGTACCCTATAAGCAAAGGTCCCCCATGGGCTAGTAAACGTGGTCTTGTCCTGGTCTTGGGGTGCAATCTTAATCTGATTATATCCACTAAACCCGTCCAAGAATGAAAAGAATTTCTTACCTGCCAAATTATCCAATACCTGATCAATGAATGGTAAAGGAAAATGGTCTTTCTGGGTGGCTTTATTCAGTGCTCTGTAATCCACACATACTCTCCATTTGCCATTTTTCTTGGGTACAATCACAAGTGGGGAAACCCACTCACTATCAGATATAGGATATATAAATCCTGCATTCAAGAGTTTTTGAAGTTCCTCCTTTACAATTTCCCTTAAATTGGGATTCATTCGCCGCTGGGGTTGACAGACTGGCCAGGATCCTTCTTTAATATAAATACGGTGAGTGCATAGCTCAGGGAAGATCCCTTTCATATCTCTATAGTCCCATGCAAATGCTTCTTTATTTTCCTGGAGTAACTTTATTAACTGCTATTTTTCATTATCAGTTAAGTTAGGATTTATGTTTAGTGTTTTTCCAGGCTCAATTTCTATTGTTGTACTTTTGGAGGGGCTGCCTACTATTTTCTGAAATAAAATCTTATCTTTCAAGTCCTGCTGGGATTCAGATTCTAAGATTTCAGTGAAGTGATTATACATTTTCGGGCTGACCGAAGAAGGTTCAGAAATGAAGCTACTGATTAGCTCATCTTCGGTAGAGTCTTTGAAGGTTAAGGCTTGTCCGATAGTCAATATAGGTTGGGTTTCTTCATCCTCATAATCTACCCAAACAGAATTGTCATTATTAATCATGGGTGTAGCATGAGGATAGAGGGTAAGCTGTTTGGTTTCCTACCCATTAGAGATGGTCATTGATCCTGATCTACAGCTGATAAAAGCATCTGCTGTAGCTAGCCAAGGTCTTCCTAGAATCAGCGGATGACCCCCCAACTTTGTTTTAGTTTGTAACACCACAAAGTCAGCTGGGTAATTCCAGGATTCTACAAAAATTATTAAATCTTCAATGACCCCTTCCAGTTTAATTGTAGAGCGATCAGCCAATTCTAGGATGGTCGGAGTTTCCCTAATAAAGTTTTTTAACTGAAGCAATTGTGCTGTTTCAAGTGTCATAATATTTATTGCAGCACCTAAATCTACTAGAACTTTAGAGACAAAAGTTTTTCCAACCTGGACTGTTACTGTAGGGTGGCGAGGCTCACCATATTTCACAGGATGATCTTTTTCTGTCATTAATGCGGTTAGTTCTCCCATCACATGAACTGTGAGGGGGTCCTTGGCTTTTCTTCCAGGTTTCTTTATGTAAATATCTCTAACAGTCCTAGCATAAATGGGAACATCTCTTAATGCTTGCAATAATGGGATTTTAACGTATAAATTCTGTAGCTCGCCTAAAAGGTTAAAAGCAGGTTGCTCAAGTGTTTTAGTGAGAGCTAACCGTTCAGGAAATGGTGGATCTGCTGTTTGATCATTGTTGTTAGATGCTGCCTCTACTGTTTCAGTATTGGCTGATTTTTCTTTTGTAACTTCCTCTTTATCAGAGTCAGTAATGTCATCAATGATTGGTTCAACAATTCTCCCTGAGCGGAGATGGATATCGTTACATTGCATGGGGGAGACAGACTGATTTTGAATATCAATTGCTTGCAAGGCTTTATTATTATTTGGGTTAGGATTGGGTTGCACAGGCAGCTGCGGTCTAATTGCCTGGTTATTTGGAGGAGTATTGGATGGTAAGGAAAGAGACTGTTGATGTTGAGGAAATGGCATCTGTTGGGCTGCCCAGCCTAGGTTCCATTGACTAAAATACGGCTGCTGGCAAGCCCAGGGATTCCATATAGTAGGGTCAGGAAAAGGAAGATTTGGTTGCTGCATAGGTGGAAAATTCATTGTGTTAAAGGGTGGGCACTGCATTTGGTTCATGGGTGGGTAATTTGTTTGAAAAGGAGAGTGATTATTCCAACAACTAAATGTTGTGTTAGAATTCATACCTTGTCTTTGTGGCCACTGCCTCCTTTGTGTCATCAGGTACACTGCTTCAGCCTCTTCTTCAGTTGACTGCAATGCTGCTTTAATTCCAGGTAGGGAAGGGCATTGCTGGGTCTCATGGTCCTTTTCGCAGATTGTACAGATTGGTACCTTATCTAGTGGGCATTCTCTGAGTGGGTGTTTTTCTCTGCATTTGGAACAAAAAATAGCTAGGGCAGCTTCTGCTTCAGCCTGTTTCTTTTTTACCTGCAGAGCATCAATTTGTGAAGCAAAAGAGCTTAACATTTCAGTTTTAAATTCTTCTAATAAATTACCTATTTCAGCCCTTGTTGCTCCTCCACTTGCTGACTTCTGAACTCTTGAATATACATTGTCCCTACTTTTTGATCTGCTCACTGCTCCTCTTGAACATCTCATGCAGAGGTTAACAATTTCATCAAATGGCTCTTTAGAAATGTCCCCTTTTCCTAACATATTCAACATGTCCAAGCAGTCATCTCGGACCCCTTTCAGCAGTATTGTTTTTAGAATATCCTTACTCATGTTGGGGTGGTCAGACCGCTGTAAATTATACTACAGTCTTTCCACAAAATCTTCCAGATTCTCATCCTCCTTCTGAACCATTTTAAACAATTCTTCTTTCCTTTCTCTTGTCCGGCAGTAATCCTGATATTTGGCCAGAAAGCTTTCTTTCATTTGATCCCATGTAGTGATTGCCTGAGCTCCTAAGCTCATAAACCACCTTAACGCATTCCCTTTCAGTGTTGTTGGGAACAGTTTTAGTTTCTGATTAGGGCTCACATAATCATAACTTCTACATAGTATATCGAATTCAAAGAGGAATTCATCCGGGTCTTCAGAGGATAACCCATGGAAGTTGGGTAATGCTGAGAGTGGAATGTTCTTCATGGGGTTTGCTCCTCTTGGGAGCTCCCCAATAGGGAATTCCAGGGTAGAGAGTGAATTTTCCCCTCTTCCTTCTGTTCTGTTATCCTCCATTGGTCGTTTTCCTGAATCACTTGCTTTATCTTCTGTATCTTCTGTTTCTTCAGGTTCTTCAACCGGTTCCTCAGTATATTCTGGTACTTCCAGCTTTCTTTCAGGTCCTAGTACTTCCTCTGTCTGTCGATCTGTTTGTGAGGAATGCTGGATCTGAGGCCTTCGAGAACTCGTCCTCTGTGATGTCTCGGCTTTGGAGATAATTTCGTCAATAAAGGTTTTTCTTCCTCCTCCGCCTTTGCCGCCTGTGAAATTAGGTTTCTTGCGTCCTCTCATGCACCTGTTATTCTCAAAAAGAAATCATCAATGCTTTTAGAAATCTTTAGTCGCCTTCCCCGGCAACGGCGCCAAAATGTTGGCTAGTTGATTTGTTTATTGATTAACAATCAAGTACCACATTAAATTGTCAACCTGGGAAAGTCTTTTATTTCAAAGGCTACTGCGTACTGTATGTACTTTAACTCTAAAAGCATTAAAAAGCTATAGTATACGTAATTCTCACGTTATGTGATAACAGTGTACTGTAAAGATAAAATGAAAGCAGTTAAATTAAGATGACAAATCTGAAAAGAAAAGTGATGGATGCTCTGTTATCAGAGGATCAGGACCCTATCCTCCAAACAAGGATGTTCAGCACCTGCCCCTGTAACCAGATTGCTCATACACACTGTAATTCTAATTCACCGGTGAAGTATAGTTTCAAACGATTAACAAAACAGAGTGCCAGCAAAAAGGAAACTATCAGAGACAATGCTACAGAATCCAAAACAGAGTACCAGCATAAAGAAATTACCAAACACACTTACACACTTGACAGAAAGGTAAATGGGTGAATCTTGTGAGGAAGGTGGGCCCAGTCCCTCTCACAAGATTCCCCAGAACGCAAATACCAGGTTAGATGCTCAAAACAGTCTTCTATTCATCTGCCAAAAGATTAAAGTATAATGAGAGTTTAGACTTTGCTGCTGTCTTCAAAAGTTCCCTTTTACAAAACTATTTTTCTGCCCCCCTTACTATGTAGATGTCTCCTCTTTATAGAGGAGACAGCTATTACAATATATTATCATAGTTCATTCAGTTAGATCTTTCTGTCAAAAATAAGAGTTACAGGATACTGTTACAATAATGTATTCTTTCTTGAGCTTCTTGCTGTTACACGGCTGGTAACCGAACTTTGACCATCTCCTCGGGATTCTCGCTTATCCTTCGCCGTTTCCCCATGGTTGTTGATTAGTTAACGCGTGCTATTTCTGATATTTTAGCAACTGTGTTTTTCCCTTTTTAGACAATCGCAGATCATACTGCATCAGCGCAGAATTCTGGCAATCTTCAGATAGTTGCCGTTTGTTGTTTCCAGTTTGTTGCAAAATATCATTCCCCGCTTTAGATAGTTGTCGTTGCTGGATGTAGCAACTGCGTAGTTGCTGCTTATTGTGTTGCAGCAACTGCGTAGTTGTTGTTTCTGGTGTTATAGCAACTGCGAATTATAATTCCTGCAGACTTTAGACAGTTCCACGGTTTCTTGGCACTTAGTCAGCTTTTCCAAAGATAATTATAAAGATAATCATGAACATGTAATGAACAATTAAACATATAGCTATGCGGAGAATTACTTCATACCTTGGGGTGAATAAGTCATCATGTAATCAAAGCTTACAACTATTGAACTGAAAAAGGATAATATTATGGCCAAAATATAAGGTCAAAAATTATCAATTCTGAATCCTAACACCCCCCACCAAATAGTTCGCGAAGACAGGGCAATGGTCTTTATCATGTGCTTAGCTTTTGAATTTAACACATCCCACCTCTGTACATACCTTCGGTTGGGATAACCTTTCTTGCTTCAAACTCTGCAGTTCTAAACTCAAGTTTTGAAGCTGCGGATGGATTTGTTGAACTCCCAACCTTGGGTCTAGTATTGGGGTCTCATGTATCATCATTGTTGTCTATAGTGCCTCAGCTTGGGTTGAGATCTTTTGTCGTGACAGGGCCATCCTCAAGTGTGGTGTCAATGACGCCACAATCCACACATAGTGCTACTCATTTGTTAGTGTCATGTTGGCCTTGCGGATAGCGATTTTCAACCTCTAATCCAAATCCCATGGAGTTTCTGCAGGCATCATTACAATCTCTTTGAAACGAATAACTGACTGGGCCCCTAACTTTGGGCACCCAAATTCCTTACTTAACGCCTCTTGGATTGTGGTAATGCCTTCAGTTGGATGATCTCTTGAATACTTCATGTACCAAGTCAATGTGCAATCCTGAAACACACAAACTAGGGTAGCCTTCTTGATATTATCATCTGTAATACCCTGAGCGTCCCATATAGATTTTATCACAAACCAGAATTATCCTGGTTCCTCATTCCCCACACCTTTAAATATCGGCAGCTTAACTGAACTTGCCATCCCGATCTTTGAGGCTGGTGGAGTTGGGGGTGGGGTTGGTGTTGAGTGAATGGATTAGATGTAGGTGACATGGATGGTGGCGTGGATGGAGGTGGTGTCAGGGGGAAGCGCTCTTTGATCAATTGGACTGCACTTTTTGGTGAGAACCTCACAAGCTCTTCCTTGCTTTCTCGAGAAATGGAAGCTGACGGACTGTTCTCTATTCCTCCTAATCCAAGGTAACCGCTTTTGCTCTGCTTTACTCCAAACATTAGTCAACACGCATAATCTGTTTTTCACATAACAACATCTTAATCCACGTATTCAGTGATTTGATATAACTACCGCGCGGTCCTTGAAGAAATCGCCTTTCTGCCTCGCTATAACTTACAGTGGTATCCATTGCAAACTCAGTAATAAAACCCCCTATTACATGATCCAACCAATGCTCCACTGCATGCACGATCTTATCCTCAATGGCTTCTAGCATGCGCGCTAGTTCCAGGGTCCATGCAATAGGCTAGTCCATTCTGCACCTTCCCACGCTGTCAGCTAGCCTTGTGATCCAGTCATATAGCTCTATCGGGAATGTTGCAAAGAATATCTCATGGATATCTGTAAAGATGTATTGGTCCAGCCAATCTTCCTCTAACACTCGTGGGTTTCTACTTTCCTGAACTGCGAACTTGTGGAGTTTCAGATCGCACCACTCGTTAATTTGTTTCTTTGTAGGATTCCAGTGCTCCCACATCAGACACTCCTTAGGCAGATCCTGGTCTAGGCAACGGAACCATTTGTTGGCTTATATGGGCCTGACCTAGGTTCAGAAGAATTATTTAGCCAAGCAAATCTCGCAGCTACCAGCCCTTTCGGCAACAACCTGTGAAGCATGGACTGAGGTCTCACTCAAGTTAGTAGGGGAGGGTGCTGGAACCAGGTTTCCACCCCCTTGGGATATCTAGATGTGGTTTGGGGGCTTCACGGCACACTGTATTTGCGTAAATCCAGAATGCCTTTTACTTTCTATTACCGCGCAGTCTATGGATCTAATTTATAAGAGGAGGTACTACAACCTAGATCTATTTTACAATGGTCTTTAAGAAAACATTTATCACTTTTATTCAGTTTGCAGATTAAGATTTAAACCCAGATTCACAAGCATTCCATAAGAAATGCGCATTACTCAAACATTTTTATTAATCAAACACAATGCGAGATTCACGATAATTTATATTCAACACAAAATTCAGAAGAAACTTATCTTTATTTCCACTTACCACTCTTACATCTAGATCTGCCATGCGCACTCAACTGTAGGGGTCCACACACATAGTTGCGGACTCTTCCAAGCCTCTGTGCACACAACTACAGAGCCTCTATCTCCTACCCAAACCCATGACTTAGACTTATAGATGCTCCCATAATGCTCTTCTTAGACACCCATTACATTTTAGATTCCCAAAATCAAACCAAAACTTAGCTACTCTACCCATAGAGCCTCGCTCTATTTATACCTTTCTATGGCCCGCGATCCATAGGCGGGCTGACTTGATCTTACATTTTTCTTTTACATTATTTTTA
Source organism: Pinus tabuliformis (assembly GCA_031772625.1). Classification (NCBI taxonomy): domain Eukaryota; kingdom Viridiplantae; phylum Streptophyta; class Pinopsida; order Pinales; family Pinaceae; genus Pinus; species Pinus tabuliformis. The sequence goes on from CM062805.1 coordinate 577,814,009, forward strand.
GGTGGACTACACTTTTGACTCTGACTTATTACAACTCATGCTCCATGCATTTTGCAGAGTCTTTACCCTCCTCTTACCGAAAATTGTGGGCTTCGCACCCCATACCCGTTGCATGGGGCTTTCGCTACCCAATAGTCGATGTCCTTCAGCACCTTGGTCTTAGGCTTGTGCAGAGGGACATACTCAGGAAATCGAGTAATAGGGTCTGCACACTGGGCTTCAACCTCCTCCACTTCGACTCCCACATCGTCATCATCCATTAGGATTTCTTCAATGTCTTCCTCCTCCAGCTCCAAATTTATGGCCTTGAATTTCTCCTGTGTGGTGGGTTTTGGTGGGTTTTTCCTTGGTAATGTGCACACTGGTATGGTAGTTTGCTTGCCATTTTATCCTTTGCAGTCTCCTTGTTGGGGGTCGCCTTTGGTCTTTGCATCCTTGTTTATTTAGGGACTTTGGCTAGTACTTCGATGATCTCTAGAGCAGCTACTTCTGCCTCCATCTCGACTTCTGACACAGACTCCTCTACTTTGGTATCTATGGCTTCTGTGGGTGCTGACATAACACTTCCCAATAGTGCTCATGACGTCTCTGGTAAATTTGTAAATGTTGGAGTCTCTTTCAAAGGCTCAAATAATTCTCAGTTCATGGGTTCCTAAGAGCTCAATAACTCAATTCTCAAAATGCCAAGTATTTTTCGCTAGAGAGCCACTTGTAATTTATTGGGTATTTTGAAATCAAATCTGACCATTCCCCCCAAATTCGATTCATTAATGTTAGATTGGTGGCATATTTTCAAGGATCTTAACCATGAATTTTGTCTTAAATGTCGGCCGCCCACTCCATTTTGCCACATTTCTATCGTCAAATCATGAACAATGAATTTAATTGTCACTTTCTAGCTGACCTATGTGATTTATCCCAGGGTAGCGCAACTTCCTTCATGTTTTTGCGAACCCTATGACTCTTCCTTGCTTCGCACAATCCTCCAATCATACAGCTCCCCAAATTGGGTAGTGTAGTTTATAGCCCCACGCCTCCTTTCAGTTGCCTGGAGCGCTAAGATTGTGCTACCTTAATCTAGTCACATGGCTGGACTACCAGTGTATGGCTTCAACTGACTACCATTCACCTTTTCTAGGAAGGGATCTCCATTCAATTTGACCAGCTATACTGCTACTCCATCGGTAATTTCCTTCATGACATAGGGCCCTAACCAGTGCATTGTAAATTTCCCCATAAATTTATCAGACTTGCTGTTATATAACAAAACTAGGTCATTTACCTTAAAGGTGCACAACTTAATGTGTTGATCATGCCATGCTTTTTTGCACTGCTTTTGGACCTATTGGTGAAATCCAACTAGAAATCTCTCATCCTCAAGCTCATCCAGCTGTGCAAGCCTTTCCTCCAGGGCTCCACGATCCATCATACCGGTGAGTGCCACTATGCATAGACTAGGCATAATATATTCCATAGGCATTACCGCTTCAACACCATAGACAAGCCTACATGGAGTTTGTCCCATCAACTTCTTGCATGTCGTTCGATACGCCCATAGTACTTCAAGTCTGTGTAGGTCCCAATCACTTAGCTGAGTGTTTCAAACCTAGGTCAGCGCGTTCTCTAGCATTTTATTGAATGCTTCCACCATCCTATTAGCCTGCGGCTGATAAGACCTGCTCTTCTGGTGATATACCTGAAATTCCTATGTTAGCATGTTGATCGTCTCATTCAGAAAGTGTGTAGCACGATCACTCATCAAGATATTTGGACAACCAAATCACGTTAGTACATACTCAAAGAGGAACATTGTAGCAGTCATGCCTATGCAGTCCTTCATAGGCTATGCCTCTGCCCAAAGAGTCAAATACTCCATCACAATGATAATGTACCTCGATCCCATCTTTCCTCAGGGTTGAATGGGTCCCACAAAATCTATCGCCCATTTCTCAAAGGGTTGCAACCTCATATTTGGATTCAAAGGCATTTCATCCCTCCACGATGGCCTTCCAGTCCTTTGACACACATCACATGCTTTGCAGTAAGCTTTTCAATCTTGGTGGAGGGTTGGCCACCACAACCCTCCGTGTAGAATATTCTATGTGGTCGCTCTCCTTGCATAATGTCCTCCCTCGACTCCCCCATGAGCATCCATCTGAGAGGATGCTTATTCTTTCAAACTCAGATATATATCATCACAATATCTCATAAGACCCCATTTTGTACATATGCCCAACAATGACAGAAAAATTTGTTGCGCGCATCACTAATTCCTCCTTCCACTGGATGGTGTATCCTTCTTGGGCTATTCTTGTCGTTAGGAAGTGTATTATATCCTCAAAATTCCATCTGTGATGCACACTACAAATAGCTATGCGTCAGGTAATCCTTCTTCCAAATTAATGGGCTCTTCCCCTATTTTGATGCGCGATAGATGGTCTGGTCTCGCATTTAATTGTCCAGGCTTCACAATAAATTCAAAATCATATTCCTGGAACAATAACAACCACCTGCAGAATCTCTCTCCCCCAACACAGGCTTATTGACCAAGTACTTCAACGTGAAATGATCTATATACATCTTAAAATGGCCTCCTAGCAAGTAGTGCCTAAACTTCTAGAGTGCATATACCATCGCTAACCCTTCACGTTAGGTTGTGGGATAGTTCGTTTCTTCCTTAGATAACCTTTTGCTTGTGAACACTATAGGATGGTCCAAGTCTTATCCACCAACCTTTGTCAGTACTTCTCCCAATGCTATACATGACATGTCGACGTGTACATAAACTCCTTCTAATCTGGGAAGACTAAAATCGGAGCAATGACCATTGTTTCTTTCAATACATCCAGGCTCTTCTTATAGTCCTCATTCTGGTAGAATGTGACATCCTTCTTCAACAAATTCTCCATAGGCATGGTGATCTAGGCATAGCCTTTGATAAACATTATGTAATATCCCGTATGTCCTAAGATAGCGTGCAATTGTTTCACACTCGGTGCTTCTAGATTTAGTATCACCGTAATTTTCACGAGATCTACCATCAGTCCCTGCCTACAAACCACATGACCCAATAGGGTCCCAAAAGGAACACAAAACAAATATTTCTTCAGATTGAGTGGGATTTGGTATCTTCGACATGTATCCATCATCAGGCACAAAGCTTGCTACATGACGTTTCACCAGTCAACACACACTCCAATCATCAAAGTATACTTCGAGGAACGTAAGAATAAAATCCTTGAACACAGCAATGACTATGCGTGAGAAAATCATAGGCACATCTTTCAATCCAAATGGCATCACATTGTACTAAACACAACCCCACTCAGTTGCAAAGGTTGTCCTACTCCTATCCTCTAGGGTGATTTTGATCTGGTGGTACCCCGAGAACCCATCAGTGAAGGAATATGCTTCTTGGCCACCTACATTGTCCAACACTTCATTAGTGAATGGAGTTGGGAAAGGATCATGTATGCAAGAATCATTCAACTTTTTGAGATCCACACATATCCTTATTTCATTGTTTTTCTTCTTCTCCTATACCACCATTGGGTTTACCCAGTCTGATTCTTTCATAGGCTTAGTGATGCCTATCACAAGCAGCTTGTCTAGCTCTATGCAGACCCTCTCCTTATACTTCGGATTGAGGTGGTAAGGTCTTTTCTTAACCGACTTTGCATCGGGTATCAACATGATCTTCATAAAACCTAGGTATCTAATTATCCCTTTTAGATCCATAAACTTGGTAGGAAATAAATCTTGGTATTCACAGAGTAGCTTCACGACCTTATCCACTCTCGTGTCATCCTAGTAGTCTCCAATCTTCCCAAATTTTGGCTCTGCCTCTGTACCAATGTTTACTTGTTTCCTTTTCAGTGATGCGGTTATATCAGGATTCTCAATCTATGGCCCTTCAACCTTGTGGTGACCTTTTGTTTAAGGGATGTCAACCTTTCGTGGATCCTCATATTCTTCCTTAGCAGTTACGTTATAGCATTCTAGCGCGTGGCTCGGTTGAGTAGCCCACTCAGGTTGAATCAGGTCCAAAGGATCCTACATACCCTAAAAATTGCTGCTTTCACCTCTTGCAACGCCTTGTCAATATAGTCAAAACTATCTTCAAAACTGAATGTCATTATGAATCCTTCAAGTAGAATATCCCATTCACCTGTACCACGGTAAAGCTCTATTTCTACATACCAGTTCACCAGGACGACATCCCGAGTGTGAATAAAGAAATTCACCCATTCAGGTTGGGGCTTTTCTCCATAATCCTGAGCCCATTTGATTAAGTGCACACGCGGATCATCCTGCCCATCATATTTGTCTGTTATTCCTACCTTTGGCTTCCCAAAGCATGTCCTCGTCATCCTCCTACATTCATGCCAATCATCAAAGCTTCCCTTATGCATACCCCACCATCTTGCAGGCGTAAGGCATAGTGCCTGGTCCAATGCCTGGAATCGCTGCTTCTCTAGTACTGCCCTCTCAAATGCATCCAAAAATATATCTACCTCATTTAGGCCATCGAAAGTAGGAAGATTTCTTACCTCCATCGACACACAAAGCAATGATAGGGTCATCATGTTACAACTTAGTGTAGTTACTTCATGTAACCGATTCTGCCAGTGCTCTAATTCTTTGTCAGAGTTTGAGGTGCATGAACTCTCGCGATCCCATGTAATTTTTCAATCTGCTATTGGATTCACCTAATATTGGTCTCGTGTTTTTATCTTATAGATAAAGTCCAGATCATCATTGCTCTCATAATTTCAGATTGGTTCAGTATAGCATGATCCTTCAGCAGGATCTAGGGGTACTATTACACGCAGCGGTTTCTTCTCAAATATCATCTTTCACTTCTTTAGATCGATTACCCCATTCATATCGGTAGCCCAATCAATTCCCAGGAGTGCAAGATAGCGGTTGTTTTCATCCACAATTTATATTACTTCAAAGTTAGCTAGCACACTCGCACCTTCAATATCTATAGTCACCCCTTACAGCCACCCTATGGGGATGATCTTATGTTGATTCGTCATAATTAGCTGAATTAGAGACCACTATAGCATGGGTCTCCCCATGCACTCTGAAGTCTACTTCGGCAGGACGTTTGTGTCTGACCACAGGTCCAAAATAACCTAATCAATTTTGTATTCTCCTATCTGCGTGGTTAGCCTCATCTCCCGTCTAGTATTTGTTTTATTCTTACCAATATTGCGTATTACGCATGGCTCACTTGGGATGTTTCCAGTGCATCTTTTTATAAGCTCTTGTAGCCCCTTCACATCCTTTCTATCGTGCAGTAACTTTATACAGGTCTCCAGGAAGGTTGTAAGCATAGTAGGGTCCATCTCCTAATTAGGCTTATCCTTGCTCCCTGAGGTGGAGGCCTCGTGAAGCTCTTCTTTGCTTCCATGAATGTTTCATGTGCGCACTCCAAATCAAATTCAGTTTCCTTCACTGGCGCTTTGCGAACCCATGCATTGTCTTCGGGTTGTTTCCCCTTATCATCTCTTAGTGTGTTTCCACTTTGGAGCACTATATTTAAGTTCGGATCATATTTGTGTGGCTCAGACCTCATCATTTGTAGGTTTTGAGTTGGTTGAGGTGCTAGCACCCCTTTGTCTCGTATCCTCATTATCATTGTAGGACAGTCCTCCATTTCATGATCAAACAAAGTGCAATACTTGCATGATGAACATGTTGGGTTAGTGCAATCATGGACATATTGTCCTAGTCCTCTGTAATTATACCAGATCAACTATCCCCGACCTCTGCTAGGTCATCCTCCACCTTAGCCTCGTTCACGCCACTGAAAGCCTGTCTGCAACATCTCGGTGCTCTGGTTAGGGTGTCGTGTTTCTACCTGTACCCTATAGGTGGGTGTTCTATCTATCATCACATCATAGCCTCTACAGTTGCACTCTTCATGCCCTACCGACCTATAGAAGTTCCAAAATAGCTATTGCAATGCTTGTACAAACTTCTGCAACAAATGATAGTTATCTATGGCATGCTTTCTTGATACCTGACATATAATGTACCATAATGCAAGCCCCATGCTTGGTCTTGCCTCAGCTTCTAGCCTCAAATGCATTGGTCCTCCTCCTACTAGGTAGTTCACAAAGACTAAGCAATGGTCTTTGTCATGCCTCTGACCCTTGCATTTCAAGCACCATACCTCTTCGTGCACCTCTGGTCAAACTGTTCTGTCCTACTTCAAGTTTTTCATCTCAAGGAAAATATTTTTCAACTGCACATGGATCTGTTGAACCCCCAGATTTGGATCTTGCATCGGTGTTTCATGTAGTATCATTGCAATCTCCAAGGCCTCTACCTGAGTTGTTATCTTTTTTTGTGACAAAGCAACCCTTAGGTGTGGCAGGAGTGAAGCCACAAACTAGTCGCGTTGTTGTCCATCTGTTAAGTTCATATTAGCTTCAGGGATTTTTCACTTCAATCTCTGATCTAATTCCCAAGGTGTCTTGCCTAGCTTCATCACAATTTCCTTAAACCCCACAATTTACTGTGCCTCATACTTAGTCCTACTGAATTCTTTATTCAGGTCTGTCTAGATGTCTGCCACTCCAGCATTCAGGTTATCATTAAAGTACTTGGTGTACCAGGTTAGCGTGCGATTGTGCAACACACTAACTAGTGTTGTCTTCTTCATGTTATCATCTATAATTCCTTGAGCTTCCCATATAGCATTCACCACGAAATAAAACTAGACGCGGTCCTCATTTCCCAAGCCTTTGAACAAAGGCATCTTCATTGAATTCTCCATACTGAACTACAGTGGAGGCAGAGGTGGTACAGGTGAAGTTTCGGGTGAGGGTGGTGAAGCTGGAGGTGGAGTGGGTGGAGGTGGTAGTCGCAAGAATCCTTTTCTTATTAACTGAATAGAATTTCATGGAGAAACCTACTCTCTTCCATCTTCATCACCTTGCAGAGATCAAATCAATGGACTATATTCATGACCCTTTTTTTCCTTCTTTCCAGTAAGTTTTTCCACTTCGTGTAGCTCTGAACATCAAGGTAGCTGCATAACTCGCTTTTTGCATAATAAAATTTTAATCTAGGTATTCAAATATTTCAAGTACTTACCTCGCGGTCCTTTGAAAAAGCGTTGCTCCATCTCATTGTAGCTGACTGAGGTGTCGATTGTTAATTCAGTTACAAATCCTCCTATGACGTGATCGAGCCAATGATTGACAACATGGGTGATCTTATCCTTAGATGCTTCCAATTTATGTACTAGCTCCAGGGTCTAAACAATAGGACTATCAAGTTTCCACCTTCCTTGGCTATCTACCAGCTTCGCGATCCACTCTTATAGCTCAATCAGAAAGGAACATAAAAAGAGCTCATGTATTTCTGTATATAGGTACTTGTCTAGCCAATGTTCCCTTTTCAGTCATGGACTTATGTTCTCCTACACTGCGAATTCATGGATATTCCTATCCAAACAGTCTCCAATCTCTTTCTTAGTTGGATTCCAGTGATACGACATCATACATCTCTTATGCAAATTCTGGTCCCGGCAACGGAACCATTTGTTGGCTTGAGGGGGCCTGATGCAAGTTCAACGTTAGTTAGCCAAACAAATCCCTACACTACTGGCCCGTTCGGCATCAGCCACAGAGCACGGACCAAAGTCTCACTCAAAGTAGTATGGGTGGATTGTGGAACCAAGTTTCTGCACCCTGAGATGGTCATGAAGTTGGTTTATTCCTTCTATTCCTTCTTTCGTGCAAGTTTTTAAGTTCTAGGGATTTTTCTTCCTAACCACTTATTCCTCCCTTCGATACATCTGTGAAAGGATACAGTTAGCCTTCGTGCAATTGTAACCTTCAATTCAAATACTTTCACGCTACTAAGGCAGTGTATTGCACATATTTTCAGGTTATCGTAACAATCTTACTTATCTTATTAAACAAGTATAGTTAGCATCGCATAAATATATGTTCTTATTTGCATTCAGTTATCCAACATAATTACACAGATTCACGCATTACATAATCATTATAAAGGAAATTGATACATAATATTACAAGGTGTAATATTACAAGGTGCATTAATCGAAACAAAGACACAAAATTTGCAAAATACTTCCCTCTATTGATATCTTCAAGTGATTACAGACTCTATCCGCCTTGCACACATAGCTACAGGGGTCTGTGCACTCAGCTGCGGACTTCCACCCTAGGCCTCTTTTCACTTAGCTATAGATCCTCTACCTACGCTATGACCCGAAACTTAGAGTTCTTACTTCAAAGCTATCACTATTCTAGACTTCCTTGAACTACTTAGATCTTACTTACATAGCTTTTTTTATACAATCCCATGGTGCACGGACCATGGGTAGATCTTTTACAACTGACTTTACTTTACAAAAATAAGGGCAGACAAACCTTTATGAGTCATGACACCTTTGCGCTCCGTAACCATGAAATGGGGAGAGTTTACTATTTTATTACAAAATTCGACTCAAAACATGGGCGTTTAGCCCCAAAACTCTCCTTGGGGGATCTCGTTCCCAACATGTATCAAAACAAACCGTTCTCTAGGCCCATCCCATGTTTTGGATCCATGAAATACAAGGTCCACAAGTCATTTGTATAAGGACCTCTTTCCACTCTAGTACTGCGAACACTACTACTACTGTTCCAATGTACCATACATGTTTCATTTTCTTCAGTTGGGAAAAGAAGGATACTCAAACGTGTATCTAGTGGGGTGGGGCTCAGTTGTGAAAGATAACACCCCAGCTAATTTTTCATAAAGCAATTGCCAGATAAAATTTCTGTGAAGGCCAGTGGTTCATTTTGACCATCCAAGGGAGTAACATTATGTTTCATATATCTCTCTGAAAACACCCAAATCTAGTTGCTTATGCCCTGATACATAAGCCATACATGTGACTAGTCTGTAGAAAAATATCCTCGCAAGTTACTAGACTAGTCTCTGCTGAGAAATAAGCCATATGCTTCTGGGATGTCCATGATCACAATGCTAATGCACCGGTGAACTCGTCCATCGGACAATAACTAGATTATCACATCCCGAAGTTCACCAATGGATGGTAAATGTGTTCGGTTAAGTTGTGTGATCTGCGTAGTTTTACTACTCCATTGCACATTGATCTGTTTAGTGATGGATAGTGGCATGGCATTGAGTGTTGCGCCAAAGTCAACCAAACAATTGTTGACATTGAATTTGAATATTTCAAATGATAACAAAAATGGTGGCAAAGAGAGTTTGTTTCTTCCATGTAAAGCGTGTTGAGCACAAATGTGAGTGATCTAAGAGACTTGCTTGATCCCTCGCTAGAAGAGGCAACATTGTCTATGGAGGTTTGACCCATTTTCTACAAAAGAATATCGCATTGATTCGTGAGGTTGCTTACCTCGTACAAAGAAATGTTTGCACAGGTCTTCTTCATATCTTCAACAATATTGTAATCCAAAGAGGGAAGACTTACCAAGTTTTCAGGGAGGAGACTTGTGTTTGTACTGTCTATTGGAGTTTTCGGTGTTTTCTAGTCATGGACGTATCTTTCGTTGTAGCTATCTTCCTGAACTTTGTGTTTTCTGTGTTGAATATGCTAGTGGATCGATTATTCTGAGTAGTTGTTTAAATTTTTCTTTCGGTATCTCAAACAAAGAGGGAGCCCCTTGACTTCTCAAGTTGTATTGATTTCTCTCCTTTGCAGGCTTCTTCTCGAAGGTTGTCTTCTTTTCGGTAGCATTGAGGCATTGATACATGGAAATTACATGCTTGGAACTTGGAGCTTCATCAAATGCAACATTCTCTTCTTCATCTTCATCCTCCAACTAAACTTGCTCACTAGATTTAAAATGATCATTCAACCTTAAAGCCATAGTGCTCATAAGTCAGTTCCATTTTGGACAACACTTCATTGAATTTCTTTCTTCTTGGATTGCACAGAAGATATCCTTTCACAATTTGGTCCACTTGAAACAAAACACTGGAGTTCTATGCTACCTAGCGTCACATTCTTCCTCTTCGCAATTCTAGGAGGTATGTTGCTCAACACTATCTCAGTTGTCCATTGTTTAAGTTCAACTACTTTTACTGTTAAGGACTTGAGGATATTACTAATGGTCGCACTTTCACTTGCTCCATTTTCCTTTACCTTACTCACTCAACTTGAGACCTCCTGCCCATGTATTTGGAGTCCTTAGTTGGATCGTTATCTACAATAACTCTAATCACCCATAGGTCTTTCTCCACATCAATTGCTTCTTGGAAATTTTCTAAAAGTGTTGATTTCAAAACGCGCTTGATGAACTACACAATGTTGGTCGAAAGTGCAGACGTCTAGTACTCAACTTTGATGGAGTCATCAGGTTTATTGTCTACAGTGAACTTGTTTAGGATACAGTTTAACTTTTGGTCAAAATGTTTAATTTTTTCTTTTTGCTCCATCTTGAGACTACGCAACTCGTTTAAAAACATGGCAGACATTTTTTCCTTAGCAAATTTCTCAAGGAAAATTCTCTACGAAATCCCCCATTTCAGAATGGAGTTGAGAGGAAGGATATGGTACCATACAGTTGCACTGCCATCCAAGGTACATGGAAACAGTCTGCATGAAACATCATCATAACGTACCTTGTGTGTCTGTAGATGTAGGTTGAATGTGTCTAGATGGTCTTCTACCTTCACTATTCTGTCATGGTCATACTTTGTTATCAGCTTCTCTGTGTGTCTTGGCATCTTGTGCAAGATACACTGGAGTGCCAATGGGCCCTATCTCATCCGTTCTAATTTTTGGTGAGCCATATTGTCCTCTTCTTCGTCCTCCTCCTCTTATTTTGAATATGATGGTTCAACCTCTAAATTTGTTGGTTTGTCTCCACCTTTGCCTCCTCCACTGCCTTCTGCTTTGCTGCATCCATCATAGCCTGAGCCCAAGAGTAATTTTTTAACTTCTTCTCCTTTTTGAAAAAGGGAGGCTGCTCTTCATTCTCAACAACTTCTACCAGGTCTTCAAGAATGGTGAGGATAACTTCTTTAATGGATGAGACTACCACTCCAATAGGTGTAGTATTTTTCTTCCTCTACGAAGAGGGAAGGGTGTGTACTTCTAGAATTAGTCCAAGTGCTTTACCAAACTGAGGGGTGATGTGACATATATCATGAATGTGATGATATGAAATTTCAAGTTTGGATCTGGGAGGCAAGGAGTAACCAACTTCAAAGTTGTGCATGGGAGAGAAGGAGTTTGTGTTACTTCCTTAAATAGATGATGGATAAGTGGGGTTGAGAAGACATTCAACCATAACCTACTAGAATCCCTCCTTCTAGCGCTAGAAATGTTGAGTGCATTGGACCATCCAACATTCACGGGATCTCCCTGGTATGAATTCCCAACTAGACCTCACACCATTTGGTATAGGATTCCCATCTAGTACAATGGCCTGGTTTCCATTATCTTAGGGATTTTCTTGAGCTCTTTTTGTTTATTACCTGAGAGTGTTATGCTTGTAACTTCAATAAAGTGAGTGAGTATGCTTGGGGAGTGCGTAATGTAACTTTGTGTCTCGGTTCTATTACTATAAAGGAGAGGGTAAAAGTGAGCCTCTATATGAGAGGTCGTAGTACCACCCAAGGAGGGACACACATGAAAACAACAAGGGTTTGTCTAGCATCCAACAGGATATTCCACAACAGATGCGACAATTGTTAAAACCAAAATACAAGGGAAAACACATACACCGTCCAGTGGAAAATTCCACACAAGGGTGACTGTCGTTATAACGAAGAAAACACAAAGATGGTATGTCTAATGTCCTGCGAAGTAGTCCACACAGATGAGACAATATTGATAAACAATACAAAAAAACTTCAACAATGTAAGTACTAAAATAATTGAATTAGTTCAACTATATTAGTATAGGTTAAGAAGGCATGCATTCCAAAAGTTTATAGAATAATATTAAAAAACAGATACAAAACATGTGTGAAAATGTACTGACCTGAGACATGCTTCTGAATTAATTAAAAGTTCCAAGACTCATCTGTACACCATACATCACTAGACCTAGTAGTGGGACAATGGAGCCACTCCTTGCTCCTAAAAGAACAAACTACAAATTCTCAAGGCCATGTGGGAGGAGCCAAGGTTAAAATTCCTTTACTCGTAAAACGAGGGGGTATATATAGCCAACAGGGATAACTGACTCTTGTGACTCTTTGACTTCCCTCATCACTGTTTGAGTTCCTATGAATTTTCAACTAACATGACTCCTCAACTTCATCTGTGTGTCTCTTGGACATTCACAATACATTACATTTGAATACAACAAGTATGGCCCATAATAGTGATGTGGCTAAGACAACTCATGAGACAACTCGATATGACATTGGTAACATTTACTAGCTAACTATGGTGTCCATGTCGAGTTGCTATGCTGCTAAGTGATGGGTGTGCTCTAGTGTATCATGTCTTCACCAACACATGACAAAGTGTGTGGGGTATTTGATGGTCTTGGTCTTTGCTTTATGGTGCATGTGTATGTGTCCCTTTCCCTATCTCCACGATGTGTTTTGTACATTGATTCAACTGCGAGAAAGTATTCCAACATTAACTCCTTCTTCATCCCATTTGTCGTCACACCATGTTTCATCAATGTACCTATTCTTGTAATCACTCATGATGAGATGACATGAAATCCAAAAATCCCCTAGTCTAGCATGATGTATTACTTTTCGTTTCAGGTGTAGGTGACTAAGAGAGAGGAAGAGGCACTGAAACTGCGCAAAGCACAACTCGGGCTACGAAGCGAGGCTATGGAGCATTTTCAAGAAAAGCTATGAAGATGTCATTGGGAGGAATATTCGTGCAATCCTAAAAAGAAGTGATAGCTACAAGGTAGAACCCAGCTAGGGTGAATTCCACAGTTTCTAGGAGGAAGACAAGGAACGATGTTAAGAGGAACTATTGGGAAATTCTGTGCATTTTTTAGGATGAGCATTGGGTAGGTCATCTAGGGTTCTAGCTTGGAATTTGCGCAGTTTCTCTAAGGAATACAAAGCAGGTAGTAAAAGGCACTGATAGACATTTTTGTATAGCTTTCTAGAGCAAGGAATGATCGAGCTGTGGGGAGCTGTTGGTCAAAACTATGCATTTCTAAGAGATAATGTCGGAAAGGTAGTTACTATGCAGTTTCCTGGATGAGTGTAGAGCAGGTCAGCAGGGAGAGTGCTAGTCCAAACTATGCAATTTTCAGAGGGAGAGTAGGGAAAGCTAGAAGGGTGTCTATCAGTCAGATCCATGCCATTTCTCGGAACAATACAGTGATAGGCAATAGAGGCTTGACTCACATGACTGCGCAATTTCTACAGACAAAGCAAGGAGGGAAACTAGGCAACTTTTGTGTAGTTTTGGGGAGCAGTGTAGCCCGGGGTCATAGTGTAGTTCATGTTTTATGGTAGACCAGAGGGAGGCATGATGAGTGATCTTGTACGAAGCGTAGATTGGATTAGACATTGGGACAAATTCTACATAGTTATGGGAGAGATTCAGCTTTATCACTTCCAGGATTGTGCAATGTAGGCTGCCTTAAAGGACAACCTCAAGCTCTGTGCAGTTTTGGGAAATAGAGTAGGGTCACTGAGAGCTAAGACTTCATAGTGTAGCTTAGTCGGGGTCTAGTTGAAGGAGGGTTGTCCGGTCGAAATATTTTTAAGAAAAGTGGCTAAGTGTTAGAGAAAGTGAACTTGTGTGTACATGACATTGTTATCACACACATAGCATGACTCGACGATAAAACACCTCAGACTAACAAGACAAACATGTGCTTAGAGAGACTGAATTAAAGGTTAAGAACTACCTGTGCAAGACTTGAGATAGATATTTGAATTATCGTGACAACTGTTATAGACATATTTGGGCAGTGCAACCCCAATCACATATGTCAATAAACCAAGGGCTCTTAAACCCTTAAATGTTTTGTTTCAAACCCTAAAGGATCAAGGTTAGTTCATTACATCATTTCCCAGAAGTTCTCCCTGAAAAACTACTCAAAACTGGTCAAAAGTGGACCATACAGACTGCTGAGTGCTAAGGGTGCGATGCATCTCACCTGTTACACATAAGGGATGCGATGCATACTGAAAAACCCTTCTGTAGGGTGTGATGAGGGAGAGTGAACAAATGGCAGAGGCAGTTTGATAGGTGGAAACTCAAAGAATCTTCTAGAAGCTGCCCATATGACACTTGCCTCTCTAAATTTTCCCATGGATGAGCAAGAGATCGTAAAATCTCCAAGTGGAACCAAGAACTATCAAATGAAATGACACTAATCAAAAATCCAGAAGCTGACTCGCCCATCTACGAACATCTATATATGGATCCCTCATTCCAGAGATCCAGAGGCTAGAATTTTTTAATTTGTAAGGAAGTGCTGTTGGTTTCTCTTTGAGACATTGTATTGTTGGGTCATCTAGCTTTTCATGAGGTGAAGAGGGCTTTCATGTTGGGAGCATGGCTGGATCAGATAGCTAGGTTGTAATCCTCTCTTCTACTTCTATCTATAAAGCTATTTGAGTTTTCCTCCATATACTTGTGTACTTGTGAATCTTGTATTTGTGAATGCAATTGTATGGTTAATGTACATCTGATTCTACATTGTTTATGGCATTATAGATCTCTATGCTTTGATGGTATTTTGCTACTTTACCTCTATAGGTGTTCTTTGAAGTGGGACAAGTGAGAAAGGAGTGGCGAAAGCTCTGTCAGGGGAGAGAGGAAACAAGTAAGGAGCCAAGCGAAAGATTGAGGTTGGTGCTCTCTGCTTCTCTCTTATCTGTCATCCATAAAGGGACAACACAAGTTGCTTTGAATTGTCAGTTTCTAAGCTAGCTACTAGTCTTAGCATGACTAGAAGATCAAATAGCGTCACTATTTTTTTCGAAAACAAAATGGCGACTCTGCTGGGGAGCGAATATTTTATTTGTTTGTTTCTATTTGTTTGCTTTATAAACTACAGACGGATCCTAAAGTTAAGCCAGCTTCCTTCGAACTCCATTTGCTATGAAAGTGCAAAGTAGATCAACACTGCTTCAGTCAATCTCTGGGTTTGTTTATAAATTGAACATATAACTTGTAGACATCCTAAATTCCCGAGTGGTAGCTCAATAACCTCATTAGATCATACCCATATACTTTGTGTTTATTGTCTATCGTAAGCTTGGCCTAAATCCCTGAACTTAGCTGCAAATTGTGGGTGAAAACCAAGCTCAGTCTCATCCTTGGACCATCGCACTGTCTCTCATTGGCAGTCTCGATGCATCGCACCTCTGGTGTGCTGCAGGTGAGATGCATCCCTGTTTCCCTTAAGGACAGGTGCGATGATTGAATGAGACTATTTCTCTATCCAAATTTTGGTTTTTTCTTCATTGTTTTTAGATTTATTCAGTAGTTTTGCTGCTCATGATTAGCATATCATTGTTGAAACCTTCTTCCTTTACATTATTTAGCCTCCATTGATAAAGAAATGTGAATTTTTTTATGTAACTTTCGTCATTTACAGTCCTCCTTTGCAAAAAGTAGCTTAATCGAACTGTCATCTTTTGATTCGAAAGTGTCGAAACTGTCGTTTTTAGTCAAGAAGAAGAGTGTTGTAAAGTATTCCTCTTTTAGATAGTCGATTATACTTTTGCTATTGTATTTGATTTGAATTGTCAATTCTTTGAAGTATCGAAAGCAGTTTTCCATTCAAAAGTGAAAGTGTCATCTTAGTCTTCCTTTCAGTTTTTTGAAAAGAAATTGCTAAAGTGTCGCTTTGAGGAAAGTAGTTCAGATCTGTACTTAGTTTTCTTTTTGGCATTATCACATTAAGGAAAATTAAAAACAAATACATGCATGTGCATTTGCATTTAGACGGCATGCAAAAATTGATTTAGGAAAAGTGCATTTAGTGTGTGCTCTCTGCTCTATGTTGAAAGAATCTTACTCTTCTTTCCTTATTAGCTAGGATTTTCATTGCTAAAAGAAAATAAACGATTGTTTATCATTTAGATTGCATATTTAGGAATTGTGCATCTACATCACGTGTTGAACCTTGAAAGGCAAACTTCTTAAGAAAGATCAACTATAAAATAAACCTTAATGAACATAAAAATGCTTTGGAACCTAACACACAACATCTAGAAGTCTAGGTTAGAGACGTATTCTGATGTCGCAAAGCCTGGTAACTATCGTTTTCATTGTAGGTTGGTTGATTCCTCCTCTTTGATACGAAATTTACTAGTACAGACTTATGCTCCCACGTACCATCGAGTATATATTGGGAGACCACAATAGGCTGATATCCTTTATCCTTAGGAAGTCGTGTCTCTCGCCCTATCAATCGCAATGAACTGAAGACAGCATTCGGGAAGACTGACTGCTGTACGTAAAGTCCTCATTAATTTCTCTATAATTTACCACCGAGGTGTATATTGCAATTTTGGGATTGGTTTGGTAATCCCTCTGTCTAGATTTCTAGAGTAGTCACTTTCGTTCATTTTCGACTCCTTAAAAGAAAAGGTCCATCTAAGCACTTGTCACTTTAGGTTCATTAAAAATCAAAGGTGACTAGAGTCATCTTTAGCTTTTTCTCGACTATTAATTCAAAATAACATCACTCTTCCCTCGTTTGTCTTAGGTTGAGATAATGGAGTCCAGCAATCAAGGATTTCCCTTTGGGGGGAATCCTAGTCCTTTCTCTTCTTGGGGAGATATTGGTGTTCCATACATGGCTACATTGTTCCTTCCAGGACTCACAATTGGCCTGCCAGTATGGCTATTCTCGACCTCTGTCGTTCAAAGCACCATAATTCCTCAACAATCAAATCAGTAACCAGATGATACTGGAGTTGCTTCCCCACCTTCTACTTCGTTTGTTTCTCCCTCGCCTTCTTCCCTTTTGATTGGTGAAGCTAGTGATACTAAAAGTCAAGTAGCTGAGAAGAAGAAGAAAGGAGAGGAGAAGAAGAAGAAGAAGCCAACCGCACAAGGGCACAACCCTGCATCATCTGGTGAAAATCCACACACTATACCTTCCAAACCCAAATCTCCATGTGTCATTTGCAAAGGAAACCACTATCATCGAGATTGTCCTTGCATCCCATGGATCTTGAGAGACTGGTCTCCCCACTTGCACAATTCGGTGTCTTCAACCTGTGTTGATCATGTTGAGAGTACACCATCAACTAGTGAAAATGAAGTCAATGGAAAAAAAGGAAGATCTAAATTTCCTTGTAGGTTGTGTGAAGGCGATCATGCCCTCCACCATTGTCCTTTTCTAGACGAAGCTAAAAGAGTCTTGGATAACTATCCTACTTCACCACAGTGACTTCCACCTGGATACAAGAAACTCTTGCCGAGTCCATTGCTAGTTGAAAATCTGACTGACATACCTCTTTTGTCAATCAAAACGTCTATCATTGAAGATAAACCCTCTGAGTCCACACCGAACCAAAGTCAACAAGTCAAAATGGCAGCCGACCCAATCTTGCCTTCAGAAGGTCCACCTTCAGATGATACAGTCTCCAAAGAGAATGAGAACGACACCATTCAAATTCTTTTCATAAACATAGAGTTTGATGAACATGGGGAAAATCTACCCCTTCCTTTACCATAGGAATGAAGTTCCCCATTTCAAGAGACTCGTCCGGCCATTTATTTTGTCCCTCCTCCAAGCAATCTAGTCGTTTCCTTTGATTGGAATCCACTAGCGAGACCCTGCCTTCCATCTAATGTGCCATTCAAAATAATAGTACAATTTTACAGAATGATCATGGCTAGCACTATCATAGATGAAGGGGCTTCCGTGAGTATCCTTTCGTCAACGTCCTGGAAAGTGCTTGGTTGGCCATTGCTTTTGCCTGAGATTTGAAATTTGTTAGACTTCAATAAAGGAACCAGTCGACCATTAGGGATCCTTCCAAATGTTCCTATAACTTTGAGAAGGAAAAATGTTCACTTGAACTTGATGGTAGTCCAAGGGCTACTAGATTAGAATCTAATACTTGGGCAAGACTACATTTACAGCATGGGAGCTATTGTTTCCTCACTCTGTCGAGTGATGTGTTTCCCGTATGAAGGCAGAATGGTAAAGTTTGTTGACCAGCTTTCATTTCCCATTTCAAACACGGCTATGAGTCAAATGCCATCCCTAAATGGTCTCTTTACATAAGGAATGTCTCTTCAACCTCCAGTCCATCCACCTAATGACCGCGAGTGATTCGGTGAATGTGATGAAACCAAGGGGGCATGCACCCTAGTCTGCTTCGACAAGCGAACCTAGATAAAATCATAGGTTTCTTCATAGGATATATGACCAGTCTGACACACTCGTCCATTTAAGATATGGGATTAGTCTGGAAAAGGATTTCCTTGTCGTAGTTTATATGATTGGTTTGAAATACCCATCTATATAGGATATGGGATCAGTCTAAAATAAGATCTCCTCGAAGGTTATGTGATTGGAAGCTCACACCATTCACCTTTGTCTATTTCGATGAACAAAGCCAAGGAAGTGTTTCATCTGCTATGTGGATGAAACAATCCTGCTTTAATGCAAAAAATTCCATATGGTGACCTGGAAACTCTACTTTTCTTTATACCTGGGGGCATGCAAACCTTTTTTACGCAAGTGAGAAGTGCCCAAAGTAATTCTAACCTCGTAGTTTTTACTGACTTCAACTGCTTAGGTTAGGTGATTGATTTGATCCACCATTCACCTTTGTCGGCAGCCCGACAAAGCAAAGGAGATGTTTTGTACAAAACTATCCTACCTAACCTTAGTAGTTCATTAACTCTTAGTATAGTAGTTAGTCGTTCCTAGCTTGCATATAAAAGGCAGTTGAGCAAAGTTTCTCATGGGGCAAGCTCACTAAAAAATGAACCTACTAATAAGAGACACCCTCGAAGATGATTGGTATGAGCAATGTTACCGCAGGGTTCAATCTCATTAAAAATTAAACCCACCAATGAGCATATGTTCCCCCAGAGTTCAAGCTCATTACAAAAAGAACCCACCTTCGGTAAATAACCTTTGTAATCGCATTTCTATCGGCCCTTTGAGCCTTGGTCGTGTTCTTACCATCACCTCCACTCTTTTAGCTGATCATACACCTCCACTTGATTGTTTACACTTTTAAGGAACAACTGTGACAAGTGATTATGTTAGCCACCCTCTTTACACTATTGTGCTTGAAAAAGTTCCAAACTTACCTGGAACCAGTTGCTACCCAAAAAAATCACACGTTCCTAAAAAACGAGTCTCATTTAAGCTCTTTTTAGACTTGTAAAATATGAAAAGAATGTCGAGCTACTGGCCTTTCCAACTCGTTAAAGTAAAGGGAAGTGCTATCCCTCCTCTATATTTTAATATTTTTGTACCTGAAGGATCATTACACAAAAAGATCGAGCGCTTGTCTTGTTCGGCTCGCTAAAAGTATCGAAAAGTCATCCCTTTCATATTATTTTATACTTTTTTGAACTTAAGGGATTATACCACGAAAGAGGACTACTGGAGTTTCCTTTCCATCTCTTTTCAAACTCTCTAAATATGAAAAGGACCGAGTTGTCTTTGTCGTTAAACTCGTTAAAACAATAGTGACAAACTTGTCTATCTGGACAAGAGCGAGTTTCACTATCGCTAGGCTCTCTAAAACATAGCGACAGGTTTTCCCAAAGGGAAAATTATAGAACAAGCATATGTTATCCTCCTCAAGCTTGTTAAAAATAAAGAGGTACTAGTCAGCAATGACTGGGAAAAAAGGGAAGAAAACTTGAAGAACTTCATTGGTAGCAGGTCACTCTTGAACATGACACTTTCACTCCGTCACAATGATTGAGTCGGGTTGGGTTATTCCGTTCACCATCATCATTGGTCCTCCATACCATCCATGGGGTTAACGCTACCAATCCGTCACAATGTTGCCGATATGTTCAAGAGAAGTTGCTCAAAGAATTCACCAACCCAGCTAACACCTCATCCACTATAATAACTTCACGCTCCATTTTTCATGACCGCCACCCTAAACCTTGTACCATCAGATCGTTTTCACCTCCACAAAATCATTTTCTCCATTCCGTGTCATAGATGTGGCATTCATTAAGGCCCTCCTACAATGGGTCACTTCTTGTCGACATCAGCTCATTATCCAAGAAGTTGACTTAGGAACAACCCTTTTAGTACTTTGAAGCTTGCATGCCTCAATGGCAAGTTTCTCACTTCCGGCGACAGATTTACATCAATGGCCTTCGACCGAAAGATTTTGTGTGGTGTTCGACATCGACTCATGTATTCACACCATGTGATTGTATTGTAGTACCTTGAGGATCATTATCATTATCAGTGATTCTGTCTCATGCCTGTTAACAACTTACATCATTGGTTAGTAATCAGGAGATGTCTTTCCATGTTCGACATTAGAACATCTTTTCACATGGATTGACTTGTACATCGAGCAAAGATTGAATGAGTTTGAAGACCCCGGATCTAGTTTCATCCATCCAGGCTGCAATATATTCAGGAAAATAAATACATCAAATGTACTCCATAGTTGCATAGATAATCATCCAAGCTAAGGGATGATAGCTCTACCAGAATCATCAGTCTCCCACATAGATGATTGTCTGTCCTATGTACATGAAAAAATGAATTTATAAAGCTGACCATGGGAATGCCCGCCTCAGCTAGATCATGAAAATATTATGAAGATAATGCATTGTATTGTATCTTATTACAGGTCACCTTCCAATTTGAAAAACCTAGGATCCTCATGATAAAGCATTTCACTCGACATCATAAGATTTACGACCTCATGCTTTAGGGGGAAATTGTTATAGACATATTTGGGCACTGCAACCCCAATCACATATGTCAGTAAACCAAGGGCTCTCAAACCCTTAGAAGTGTTGTTTCAAACCCTAAAGGATCAAGGTCAGCTGATTACATCATTTCCCAAAAGTTCTCCCTGAAAAACTACTCAGAATTGGTCAAAACTAGACCATATAGACTGCTCAATGCTAAGGGTGCGATGCATCTCACCTGTTACACACAAGGGATGCGATGCATACTGAAAATCCCTTCTGTAGGGTGCGATGAGCGAGAGTAGACAAATGGCAGGGTCAGTTTGCTAGGTGGAAACTCAAAGAATATTCTAGAAACTGCTCATATGACACTTGCCTCTATGAATTTGCCCAGGGATGAGTAAGAGATCATAAAATCTCCAAGTGGAGCC
Organism: Pinus tabuliformis; assembly: GCA_031772625.1. Lineage (NCBI taxonomy): Eukaryota > Viridiplantae > Streptophyta > Pinopsida > Pinales > Pinaceae > Pinus > Pinus tabuliformis. Next base: position 577,835,282 of record CM062805.1, read on the forward strand.
AAGAAATATCAGTGAAAAGACACTAATAAAAAACCCAGAAGCTGACTCACCCATATACAAACATCTATATATGGATCCCTCATCCTAGAGATCCAGAGGCTGGAATTTTGTAATTTGTAAGGAAGTGATGTTGGTTTCTCTTTGAGACATTGTATTGTTGGGTGATCCAGATTTTCATGAGGTGAAGAGGGCTTTCATGCTGGGAGGATGGCGTTGGATTAGACAACTGGGTTGTAATCCTCTCTTCTACTTCTATCAATAAAGTTACTTGATTTTTCCTCCAAATACTTGTGTACTTGTGAATCTTGTATTTGTGAATGCAATTGTATGGTTAATGTACATATGATTCTACATTGTTTATGACATTATAGATCTCTATGCTTTGATGGTATTTTGTTGCTTTGCCTCTATAGGTGTTCTTTGAAATGGGACAAGTGAGAAAGGAATGGCGAAAGCTCTGTCAGGGGAGAGAGGAAACAAGCAAGGAGCCAAGCGAAAGACTGAGGTTGGTGCTCTTTGCTTCTCTTCTGCTTCTCTCTTATTTGTCATCCATAAATGAAAACACAAGTTGCTTAGAATTGTTTGTTTCTAAGATAGCTACCAGTCTTAGTGGGACTAACAGATCAAATAATGACACTAGTTTTCCCGGAAACAACAACACTTCAAAGACAATTCTTGCAAATTTGTGTGTGATTATGACCGATGTTCACAGAGTGAAAACAACTCATGCACACAAAGACAAACCTTCGAAATTTCCACATCAAACTTGCAAGCTTGAAATCTAAATCAACATGCCAAAAGATGACCATTGGTCAATCAAGAAAAAAGGGTGTAAAGTCTTGACAGGAGCTCATGGAATGAGCTCAAGTGTTTGCGACCATCAGGGGAAAAATCGAGGAAGGATCTAAAATTTGGGTGTAAGCCAAAATTTTGGAGGGTGTTGCAGTGGCTACAACAAGTCTTTTTTAGGATGCAGATAAGATTTTTGTTTGTAGATTCGACAAGACCATTTCCCTGTGGGTAGTAGTTTGCTGACTTCTTTAACACCATCCCATTTTTCAATGCAAATTCATAAAGATTTAACAAAGATAGGCACACTGAATTGTCAAAAAAAAGTGATACATGAATGCCAAACCTTGAGATGATGTTCTTCTTAAGGAAGTTGATGACTTCCTAGTCATTCACTTGTTTGAGCATAACTATTTCTGTCCACTGCGTGAAGTAATCAGTGGCAGTTAGGATGTAGCAGTGCTGCTTTGATGAATGTGGGAAAATCTCCCCAATGATGTCCAAGCCCCATTGTTGGAATGGTTCATCCATTGCAATGGGTTGTAGTGGGGCTGCTGATTTCGATTTCTGTCGGCACATCGCTCACAAACTAGGCACTTGTGAGTATAAGCGTGTGCATCTTTGAACAATGTGGACCAGTAGAAATCATCTCTGATGACTTTATACATTGTTGTATTACCTGTGAAGTGAGCCCCGACTCATCCATCATGGAGATCACATAACACTCTCTTTAAATCTTGTGCTTCCAGGCACTTGAGAAAAATGTCCTTTTCGTGCTTTTGGTAAGGCACTCCATTCACCAACTGGTAAGATATGGCTTTCAGTTAGAGTGCCCTCTTCTCCCACATAGAGAAGTGAGAGGGCATGGTGCGGTGCTCAAGGTACTAGCACACTTATTTGTACCAAGAGTTACCATGCGAACTGGGGGGGCTCGCTCAACATTATACATGTCAATTTCTTGGTCCCAACTAGCCAGCTCTTCTTGTTCTTCTTGCACTTGTGTTGCTTCCGCTTCTAGTCAGCAAAGACCATGACACTTTATGGTGTGACCTCGCTTGATTTCAGGATCATACTTTTGCAGTCCTACCATCCATTTCGCTCACCTTTCACCGAGCTATTGCTAAAAAAGTAGTTCCCTGACTGTTGGCTGTGGCACAAATACTATGCAATGATTCTTTAGTAGGTAGGGTCTAAAATGTTTAACTGCCTTGTATACATCGTATTATTGTTTTTCCATGGCATAATAGTTTAGTTCTAGTCCTTGTAATCTCTCGCTCATGAAGGAGATGGGATGTTTGTTATTGAGCTCGTCCTTTTGAGTGAGTATTGCAGCGAGTGAAGTGTCAGAAGCAAATGTGTAGAGCAAGCAATCTTTATTAAAATGTGGGATGTACAATAAAGGTGATTCTGTTATTTCCTACTTAATACGGGTGAACACATCCTTTCCTTCTTCCCCCATCTATGAACTGTATCCTCCTTGATCTTCTCTTGTATGGGTTTGACAATCTGTGCATAATCTGAGATGAAATTTGGAAGGAAGTTGATCTTCCCCAAGAAGGACTACATGGATTTCTTGTTCACGAGATGAAGAATCTGCCTGATAGTCTGGACTCGGTCCGGATCTACCTTGATTCCACACTTGGAGATGATATGTCCAAGGAGGTTCCCCTCAGACACTGCAAAGATGCTCTTCTTGGGATTCAGGGATATCTTGTACTTGCGACATCACTCAAAGATCTTCTCTAGATGGCACAGGTGGTCTCACCATTTTCTGGAAAAAAAATGTTATGTCATCAAGATAGACCTCCATGATCTGTTCGATGAGCCCATGGAAATCGATGTCCATTGCACGCTGAAAGGTTACGCCTGTGTTTACCAGCCCAAATGGCATTCTTCTATAAGTGAACGTATGCCACTGGGTACAAAATGTTTTTTTTAGCCTGTCAGGCTCTGCTACCAGAACCTAGCTGTATCTCGAAAAACTATCTAGCAGAGAAAACATTTCTGCTCAAGATACTATTGGCAAGATGTGTTCACTAGACAACACAGGGTAATTGTCTTTTCCCAAGGCCCACATGAGGTTATGGAATTCTATGCATAGGAATATCTCCACGAACTTGTTTCTCACAAGAACTAAGTTTGAAACCCATGTAGAATGGAAAACTTTGTAAATGATTTGAGCATCCAACAACTTAGTCTACTCTTTCTGAATGAAGGTCTCAAGTGATGGATGTACTTTCTTGAGCTTCTACTGAAACAGTTTGGCCCCTTCCTTGATTGGGATGATGTTTTGAATTATTCACGTGTCATATGTTTTTAGGTCATCGTACATCCATGTGAGCACATCATGGTATTTTCTGAATAAGCAAAAAAAATCTTGTCACTCTTTCGGTGTACAACATGTACCGAGAGTCACCAAATTTGGATCTTTGTTTGCTCCCAGATTAATATTTTCATGCATCAGTGTGGAACTATGGTTTTTAGTGATATTGGATCCCTGGAAGCAGTTTTTCAATTCATATAGCTTCTCAAGTGAAACCAAACCCTTGGGGATGAGGTTACCTTTACTTGCATTTGTTGTGTCTTGCATAGACTACTCTTGCTCGTCTTCATCTATCATTGTGTTTTTGAAGACATCAACGTTGGCTATGAAGTGAAATATATGTTCATCATCATCAAAAACACATAAGTTAGTGATGTTATCACAGATAGATGGATTATACAAAATTTCAATAGAAAATTTATCCCTAAGCGGTAGCATCCTAGTAGTTGCATTTGCTAGAGCATGTGCAGCTGCATTATGCATTCCTAGTAAGTAAATTATATTGAAATCTTGGAAGTTGGAGATAATTCACCATACATATTGTTGGTAACTCTTAATACAAGGTGAAACATTGTGTATGGTGCTACGTACCTGATCTACATTGTTCTTTGAATCACCTACCAGTTTTAGCATAACAATGTTGAGGTTGATGAATTTCTGTAAGCCCAAAGTGAGTGCTTCATATTCGGCAGTGTTGTTCATGCACTCGAACTCCAAGTGGCTTGAGACTAAGTGTTTCGTTTACCTTGGGTCTATCAAAACACACCCAGCTCCGGAGCCATTTTGTGTCTTGGAACATTCGAAATACAAGGTCCACATGTCATATGTACAAGGACCGCTTGTCATGATAGTATTGATAAAACTACTACTACTACTATTACAATCTATTATACAGGTTTCATTTCCGTCAGTTGGGTGAGGAAGGAGACCCAACTATTTGTTTAGTAGGGTGGGGATTAGCTATGCAAGGTAACACCCCAACTCCATTTCAAGAAAGAAATTACTGAACATAAGTCCTGTGAAATCCAACTATTCATTTTCACCATTCAAGGGAACAATGTTGTGTTTCATGTATCTTTTCGACAACACCCAAATCTGGTTGTTTATACCCTTATGCAAAATCCATAAGTGTGAACAATCCATAGCAAAGTATCCTTGAAACTTGGCGGACCAGTCACTGTTGAGTAATAATCCATATGCTTCTGGGATGTCCACAATCACAATGTTAATGCATTGGTGAATGCATCCTTTAGATGGTAGCCAGATTATCACATTAGAGAATTCAACAATGGCTAGGACACATTCTTTTTCAAGGTGGATGATCTGTGCAATTGTACTACTCCATTGAGCATTGATCCACTTAGCAATAGAGAGTGGCATGACATTGAATGACATGCCATAATCCACCAAACAATTGTGGACATTGAAGTTAAATATTTTGAATGATAACAAAAATTGTGGGTGGAGCGAGTTTGCTTCCTCCATGCGAAGCACATTGAGCATAGTTGTGAGTGTGTCATAAGACTTGCTTGGTCGCTTGCTAGAAAAAGCAATATTGTCTATGGAGGTTTTCCCCAATGCACACAAAAGAATATCTAGTTGACCAGTGATCTTGGTTAACTCATAAAGAGATATGTCCACATCGGTCCTTTTCATGTCTTCAAAAATGTTGTAATCCTAAGCGGGAAGACTCAGTGAGATATCTAGGGGTAGAATTGTGTTCATGTTGTCCGATGGACTGCTTTTGTCTTTGCTTATCAAAGATATACTTTTAGCTGTCGATGTCTTCCTGGACTTGCCTCGTGTTTTCTCAGTTGAGCTCACTGGCAGATCAACTATTTTGAGAAGATGTTTTATTAATTTTTCTCTCGGTATCTCAAAAATAGTGGGGTTCCCTTGACTCCTCCAATTGTATCAATTGTTTTTCTTTGAGGCCAAAGGGTTTCTCAGAGGCTCTTTCTAGTGGTACTCTTCTGGGTAGCATTAATGAATTCATGCATTTTGATTACATGCCCAACACTTGGAGCTTCATCAGATGCAACAAATTCCTCTTGGCCTTCATTCTCTGGCTCAACTTGTTCATCAACCATAAATTGGTCAGTCAACTGTGTAGCCATGGTACTCATCCCTTGGTTCCATCCTTCGCAAGTCCTCTCCGAATGCCATTCTCCATGGAACTTGCAATAATGATGTGTCACAATTGAATCCATGTTGAACACAAGGTTAGAGCTCTACGAGATTTAGCTGGGTGACTACTACTACTACCCGAAGTTGATTTTCTATTCTATGAAAATATGGGAAGCCTATTGTTCAAGGTTGTCTTGATTGTCCACTACTTGAGTTCAGAAACTTTGGTTGTCAAGGACTTGACGAGACAAGTAAGCTTTTCAATTTCATGTGTGTACTTTTCCTTTTCCTTAATAACAGTATCCTGAGACCTCCTACTCATTTCTTTACATTCCTTATCTATTTATTCATCTATAATGAATCTAATAGTGTGTAGATATTTCTCCAAATAAATTGCTTCTTGGGAATTTTCCAAAAGTGTTGGTTTCGCAGCTCGCTTGACGAATTGCATAATGTCGGTCGACAGTGTAGACATGTAGTAGTCAACTGTGATGGAGTTGTGACGTTTGGTGCATGCAGTAAACATTTTCAAGATATGGTTAAACCTCTAGTTAAAACATTTCCCTTTTTCATTCTGCTCCATCTTGAGACTACCCAACTCTTTTAGCAAGATGGTGTGAGTTTTGTCTTTGGAAAACTTCTCATGGAAAATTCTCTTGAACAACACCTAGTTATGAATGGAGTTGACAGGAAGGTTGTGGTGCGATACAACTTCTCTGATATCCAAGGTACATGGAAATAGTCTACATGAAACATCATCATATTGTACCTTGAGTGTTTGCAGATGTAGGTAGAACATATCTTGATGATATTCTGCCTTCACTACTCTGTTAGGGTCATATTTTGTTAACAACTTCTCTGAGTGCCTTGGAATCTTCTCCAAAACATCTAAGAGTGAAAATGGCCCTTGTTTCATCCATTTCATATTTTTATCAACCATATTCTCCTCTTCATCGTCCTCCTCCTCTTCTTCTAAATCTGATGGTTCTATCTCTGAATCTGTTGGTTGGTCTCTACTTCCACCTCCTCTAATGCCTTCCCCTTTGCCTCCTATTCTAGAACCTGAGCCTAGGGGTAAGAGGTTATTTTCTTCTTCTTATTGGAAGGCTATAGTTTCCTCTTCATTTTCAACAACTTCTGCCAGCTCTTCAAGAGTGGTGAGCATTACTTCTTAAACATATGTGACTACCATCCATGTGGGTGTAGTTTTTTGCTTCTTCTGCAAAGAGGGAAGAGTGTGTACTCTTGGAATCAGTCCAACCGCTTTAGCAAACTAACGGGTGATGGGATACAAATTGTGGATGTGATTATATGAAATTTCTTGTTCATGTCTGGGAGGTGAGGAGTAACCAACTTTAGAGTTGTGTGTGGGAGAGAGGGAGTTCATATTACTACCTTAACCAAATGATAGATAAGTGGGGTTGGTAGGACATTCAGCCATAAACTATTGGCGTCCCTACTTCCAACACCCGAAATGTTGATGGTGATGGCCCCGCCAACATTCAGGGGATCTCCTCGGTATAAAGTCCCAACTAGACGTCACACTATTTGGTGTAGGAATCCCATTAGGTATGATGGCCCAGTTGCCATTATCTAAGAGATTTTCCTTAGCTCTTGTTGTTCATCACATGAGAGAATTATTCTTGTATCTTCAAAAAGACAAGTAAGCATGCCTAGTGAGTGTGTAATGTAACTTTGTGTCTGACTTCTCTTACTCTAAGGGAGAGGGTAAAAGTGAGCCCCTAGATTAGAGGTAGTAGTGCCACCTAACAATAGACACATGCGAAAATAACAAGGGCCTATCCAAAATCCAATGGAGTAGTCCATAATGGATGCGGAAATCATTAAAACTGAAGTGAAAGGGAAAACACATACGTCATCCAACGGAGTAGTCCACATGGGGGTGACGATCTTTATGACCAAGAAAAATAAGAATGGTGTGTCTAATGTCATGTGGAGTAGTTCACATGAATAAGACAACAATGATAAATAGTACAACACATCTTCAACAACGTAAGTACTAAAATAACCAAAGTAATTCAACTATATTAGTACACTATTGGGATGGGGTCCCCTGGGTTAGTTGTGGGGTAAAAACCCAAGTTTTGATGTAAAAATATGTAAAGTCTCTATGAATTATGGATGAGGAGTGCGTAGTTAGTTAAGAGTCAAAAAGGGTTTTTACCCTCGTTTATGTAAACTTGAGTCAATTTTTGACATCTACCCATGGTCTATAGACCATGGGATTGTATAAATAGTTGTGTCTTAGAGAGTCTAAGGTAGATCTATGTCTTTTTCTATGGGTATGACGAAAGGAGTCTAGAACGTTAGTGCAAAGAAGTAAGTCTAGAGGGGGGAAAGGCTCTACAGCTGAGTGCGTAGAGGCCTAGAGTAGTGTCCACAACTGAGTGTGCAAGGAAATTGTGAATCCGTAAACCTATATTGAAGATCAATAAAGAAGACTATTGGAGAAATACTTGTGTTTTATCTGTTTACTTTTATTATTTATGATTGTGATATATGTTGTGATGAAATAGTGTCTTTATGAAATATTGATGTATTGGTGCACGAATTTACTGAATACATCTTATTAACTAAATGCAAGTAATGCTAAGTGATTAAGCAAAGATCATAACACATTTTGATATGTTTATTGAGAAATTAGGTAAATCTAAATAGATTCTTTTCTAAAGATAATTTATGGTGCACATAAGTAGATAATTCACCTGTTTAGGGTCCAAAAAATCAAGTTGTAGACCTTTGCGAAGGTCTAGGGGTCGTTCAAAGGGAGTTGGAGTACCAAGCCCTAATGGATTATAGATATGCATAGAGGCAAATCTAGGGCATAAAAGGGCATCGCACTAATCTCTAAATGCATAAACTTAGTTTCAACATCCCCCATACTGCTTCGGGTGGGAATTTACCCTGTGCTATGTGGGTTTATGCCGAAACATCCAGTAGTTTAGCGTTTTTTTTTTATTCAACTAACTATGAACCTTGATCATGACCCACTAAGCCAACAAATGGCTCTGTTGCCATAGTGTGGTTGAAGGTCCGTAGATAGAAAATCTGGACATCACCACGACGTTGAAGACTAGGCAAGTGAACATTGGTACTGAAGTAGAGCCAAAATTTGTAAAGATTGGGGATTACTGGGATGATGCCATGGTAGATAAAGTTGCTAAGTTGCTCCACGAATATCAGGATTTGTTTCCTACAAAATTTTTGGACCTAAAGGGCATCATAGGTGATTTGGGTGTGATGAAAATAACTTTGAAGCCGGACATGAAGCCTATTAAGCAGAGGCCATATCGCCTTAATCCCAAATACAAGGAAAAGGTTTGCTTAGAATTGGATAAGATTATAGAAGCATGCATCATTGAACGAGTTGAAAATTTTGATTGGGTGAGCCCGATGGTCAAGGAAAAGAAACATAAGGGAGAAATAAGGATTTGCGTAGATCTAAGAAAGCTTAATGATGCCTACTTCCATGATCCTTTTCCGATGCCATTTACAAATAAGGTATTAGACAATGTTGGATGGCAAGAGGCTTATTCATTCATTGATGGGTTCTTTGGATGCCATCAGATTAAGATCATGGTGGAATATAGGAGAAAAACAACCTTCGCAATAGAATGGGGTTGTTTCCAGTATACGGTGATGCCATTTAGACTCAAGAATGCGCTGATGATATTCTCTCACGTAGTCATCGTGGCATTCAAGGAGTCTATTCACAAGTTCTCAAAGGTATATTTTAATGACTAGACAATGTTTGGATTAGCTAAGTGCCATGTAGCCAGTCTATGCCTAATTTTGGATACGTGCTAAAGATATCAGATCACGTTGAACCTCAAGAAGTGCATGTTTTGTGTCCCCTTTGGGATTTTTCGTGGTCATGTGGTATGCAAGTGAGGATTAATGGTGGACCCTACCAAGATCATGGTAATAGTCAATTTGGAGGCCCCCATGAGTGTCAAATAGCTACGCGCAACGCTGCCCCATACTGGATATTATCGAAAGTTCATCAAGGCTTATGCTCAGATTATTGTGCCTATGGACAAGCTATTGAGGAAGGATGCTACATTCTATTGGGATGAAGAATTTCAGCACATTCTAAATGTATTGAAAGAGAAAATGGTCAATACACTGATTTTGGTCTTCCCGGATTGGAAGAAGGAATTCCATGTGCAAGTGGATGCCTCATGTATTGCATTTGGGGCAGTGCTGACACAAGTCGGTGAAGGAGAGATGGATCACCCTATAGCCTTTGCAAGCACGAAATTTTCAAAGGCTGAGAAGAATTACTCAATGACAGAAAGCGAAGAATTGGCTATGGTGTATGTGTTTCAAAAGTTGAGACACTATATGTTGGGTGGACATTTCAAGATGTACATAGATCATTCCACCTTGAAATACCTAGTCAATAAGGTTGTGTTGGTGGGGAAGATATGGAAGTGGTTGCTGCTATTTCAAGAATATGACTTTGTAGTAATTGTGAAGCCAGGAAGGTTGAATGTAGGACTTGACCATTTGTCACAGATTGAAATAGGGGAGAAGATTACTAATTTGGAGGAAGGGCTACCTGATGCGCAGCTCTTCGTAGTACACTTAGTGGAAAATCATTTTGCAGATATTATCCACTTCCTAACTATGGAGATAGCTCTAGAAGGATATACCAATCAACAAAAGAAAGAAGTAGTGGTACACGCGCTAACGTTTTAGTGATCTACAAACATATGTATAAAATGGTTGTTGTTGAGATATTGCAAAGGTATGTGCCTGATTTTGAATGAAGTAGCATCCTAGCTAAAACACATGGCAGAGTTGTGGGAGGACATTATGCAGGAAACGAAATAATGAAAAAGATTTTTTGTGCAGGGTTGTGGTGGCCTACGCTTCATAAAGACTCTAAAGTGTGTTGTAGGGCATGTGATGCATGTCAGGGAATGAGCAGACCATCATGAAGGGACAAGCTACCATTAAATCCTTAAGTATCATTGCAGCCATTTGAAAAATGGGAAATTGACATTGTAGGACCAATTCAGCTCCTAAGCAAGAAGACATATGCATGCTATATCATCACCATGAAAGAGTATTTGACCAGATGGGTGGAGGCACAGCCGATGAAGGATTGTACATGGGCCACAATAGGAAACTTCTTATTTGAGTATCTGTTAACTAGATTTGGCTACCCAAAAATATTGATGAGTGATCTTGGCATGCACTTCCTCAATGAAATGATCAACGCCCTCACCGAAGAGTTCCCGATGTATCATCAGAAGAGTACATTGTATCATCCTTAGGCTAATTGAGTAGTTGAAGCCTTCAATAAGATCTTGGAGAATACACTGACAAAGATTTGCAATGCACAACGAAATGATTAAGACATGTGCATACTGGCGATGTTGTGGGCATACACGACTACTTGTAAAAAGCTAACATGTCAGACACCTTTTTTATTGTTCTATAACATAGATGCTATGATGCCTATGGAATATATCGTGCCTAGTCTCCGCATAGCAACTTTCACAGGGATGGAAAACAATGGAGCATTGGAGAACAGCTCGCGTAGCTAATAGAGCTCGAAGAAGACAAATTCTTGGTTGGATTCCATCAGCAAGTCCAGAAGGAACTTGAAAAGGCTTGGCACGATTGACACTTCAAGATGCACACATTTAAGGTAAATTATTTGGTCTTATTATATGATATTAAGTTCGCTAAGTTTCTAGGAAAGTTTCAGATGCACTGGCTGGGGCCATATGTCATCAAAGAGATCACAGATGGCAATGCAGTTCAACTCGCAAAGCTAAATGAAGGAAGTTTCCTGGGAAGAGTAAATGGAAGCCGATTAACACCGTATGCAGGAGATACGACTCAGTGACTATATGATGGCAAGACAGTCTTAGTGCTTGAGGTAGTTGCAAGGGAGCACAGGACTATAAACTACACTGCCCAGTTTTGGGGACTACGTGGCAGGGGATCTGCGCACAAAAGGGTGATGTCATAGTATGAGAAGTTACATGAAGGGAGTTGCACTATGGAGGGAGATACCATGCAGCACAACCAGAAAATGACTGTTAGAGTCATTGTTCATGATTTGACAACCATGAGACAGTTAAGAGGAGTGGATGGGTGAAATTTAAGGCTAAAATATTTGGAGATCTGCTACCAAATCAACATTAATGGAAGAATTTTGGGGGGAACGGTTGGATTTGAATTCAAAATTCCCTATAAATTACACGTGCTGGCCTAGAAGAGAACACTTTACAAACTTCAGTTTTTTGAGTTGTGATGTCTGTCACTTATGAATCGTGAGTTCTTTGAATATTTGGTCACAAGCCTCGCATTAGAACATTTTCTCGAGTTAACCCAGAAATTCATTTACGACACCATGTTAAGACCAGGCCTCGCTGAGATCGCAAGCGTTGGAGGGACTGTCGCCTCCAAAGGATCTTCTCCATAGGTTGTGAGCATGGAGGCTCCGGCTCTTATGCCTACGGCACCGAAGTCGCCTAGGCTGAAGCCTACACTTGTGAGAGAGACCCAAAAGCCAAAGAAGGACAAGAAGAAGAGGTCAGTGCCACTGCGTGAGTCACCTAGGAAGCATTCTACCACCCAGACATAGAAGAAGGACAAGCAACCTGAGAAGGTGGTGGATTTGGAAGCTGAACAAGGCATGGAGGATATAGACGCCAAGGGAGCAGATCCCATCACCAAGCTGTTAGAATATATTGCTCTACATAAAGGGAAGGCAAAGGTCACCAAGGACCCAGACTTAGAGAAGTTCATCATTCACATGCCCCTATTGCCAGAAAAGATAGCCTTTGAAGGTTCGTGCCTAGCACAGGTTCCCCTGTTAAAATGGGATATTGGGACTTGGCTAACGAAGAGCAGTTCCCTCACCTCATGACAGAAAATTATATGAGCCACGTGTATTATAGAGACTCAGGTGTCACTGAGTTGGAGACAGTTCAATGGATCTGTGGAGTGGAGCAGTCTAAGTTGTTGAACCTACTATGGGTGCTCCACTACCATCACTCTAACATTAACACAACCTGTATATGGCAGTTTCTTACTGTAGTACACAATGGGTACTTATGGCTTGGCATGCCTGTTCCCATCATGTATATGCTTATCCATAGGATCACACACCTGCCGCATGAGGGTTTGAATCCGGCCAAGGATTTTAGTGGAAAGATAAGCAAAAGAGAATTGGAAGAGAAGACAAAAAAGAAATTTGAGCTTATCAAGAGGCTACGCAGTTATTCCATAATGTCCATCAATGATCCTACGGTGAAGATTCCACCCAAATACTAGCTGGAAAAGTTATGAGGAAGTGTCGCATGGATGAGGTTTCAATGCCTGTGATCTCGTTAGTTGCATAATGCACAGAATGCATGTAGTTTAACTGGTCATGGTACTTATGTTGTGAATTCCTTGTGAATTGTTTCCAGGCCCAAGATGAGAGCAAGCTCTTGCACTACGTGTGGTTGCTTCTATCCATTATGCTAACTGCTTGGGAGCTACCAGAGGACAACCAATTTCCTCCATTCAAGGTAGGATTTCTAGAGGCTACACAATTTGCCTTAGTCTGGGCCATGAAGGACCCCACATGGGTCACCGAAACAAAGATTTTCTTGGTACTGATGGAACCGAGCTTCTGCATTTCCATAAACTAGATCCAAGGTTGTCCCCAACCTTGTATGAGCAGGTTTCCATGTATGTTGCGTTCAAGGTAGACTTCCACCACGTCTACATTTAGGTGCAGAAGGACCTGCAATAGAAGTGGTTCGACTTGTTGTATCTGGTCACTGATGATGCCATAAAGGAAGTGATGAAGCGATGGCTAGCAGATTGGCACACTCCATCCAACTTGGCCGCAGGTACCAGCAAAGGCGTAGGGTGTTCAACAGATAAGAAGCGGAAGAATGTAGCAAAACAGGTGGCACAAAAATTTGTTGCAGAGCGGAAGAAAGATGCCGAAGAGAAGGTTCAACTAGAAATGGAGAACACTACAAAGGAACAGGCTAAACAAGAACAATGCAACTCTAAGCAAAGCAACAAATCTCCTTCGCCTAAAACTGATGAGGGATTGAATTCACTCTGAGTATTCTAGTTGTGGGCTGTAAATATTGTGGTAATCCCAATTTGATGTTTCAATGGAGAACTAAAATTCATATACATAAAATAATGAATCATTAAGAAATGAATGGAATATGATTAATGGAAATTTTGTTAATCTTATGGTGATGTAAACATTCTAGGAAAACATATTTGACCTCACATGGTGATATTATGCCTTAATTAGATGGATTTCTGGATTCGAGTACAAGTCTCTTTCAATTGACTCTTAAAACATTTTTTGGATCTTTGAATGTGGAATAATGGAAATATTTAGGAAAAGAAGTGAAAATGAATGGAAATCAACAACTTGTTGAAAGAGAGTATGGATGAGACTAATGGTATGAGGGAATTAGTAGGATAATGAAATCCTTTGTTCAAAGGAGGCTTATAGAGAAGCAATGAAAAACCAATAGTTATCATGTTCTAAGCAGTTGGGAGTTATAGTTGACAAAAGTAGCCACATGTACTAAGAGGCCATATTTTCTAATTTCATAGTAGAAGGACATCGAAGTGCAAAGAGGTAATGACAAGATCTCTAATGGTACATATAAATAATAAAAGAAAAGATGGAATGATCGTCAAGAACACATTCAATCAAATTTTGGATGTTATTGTTAATGGAGTTATGTTTAGTATTCTGGAATCTATTTTTCTTTATACACATCCATGCTTTGGCCTAAACTTGTTATGGTAATCATGGGTTTAGTGGCTTATATTAAAGGAATCCCTTGTCATTGTAATGGTTAAAAATAAATTCAAAATATATTTTTTATATTTGTAAATTTTTCAAGAGAGTAGTGATAATGAGCTTCCTCATTTCAATATGATTTGGTAGTTATTTTGTAAGAATTCACAACTCTAAGAAATGACACATAAAGTATGGAAATACAAGAAAAAAAAAAAAAGATGAAGTAAAGAAGATCTAGTACAATGAGTGAATCAAGATCTTGTGTGTCATGTATCTCTTGTTGTTATTATAGCGTTGCAATGGATTTTGATGTAAAAGACATTCCTGAGTTTTCTTATTGAGAACTATTGTAGATAGAAATGAAGTTCTAGCTACATGTTTTTCTCCAATAATTTTTGATTGAGTAGTGCACTATAAGTCTTAATTCACGCGTGTGTAGAAAATGTAAGACCAATTTCAATACATCCCACATCCAAACTACTTTCCTAGATAACTAGTAAGTTAACTAGTTAGTATAGTGGAGGGAACACTTGCATCTCAGTAAATGGAAATAGGTCCATATGATGATCAATTTATTAGTTGTCAGGGTCAGTTTGATGTTAGTACTTGGAGTACAATAGGTTATTGGTTGTTGTAATGTATTAGTGGTATGATTGGTTTCCAGATGACACATAGTGACAACTATTTAGGTGAAGTAAGAAGTATGGACACTTTTTGAAGTGGAAGCATGTTCCATTGTTGGAACTTGAGAAAACCGTGTTGATTGTAGTTGAACTTTTGGAATAGATACAGAGTTTAAAATAGGGACGATATGGATGTCCTAGATACAACAAAGAGTTCTTTGGAGCTTGTTTTGAGGGAAGAAATTGGCAATTCCTATGGAACTGTTATGGCAACAAAGGATGGAAGCATCATAAGGGATTGGATGGTGGTGGAAAACTAAATATTGAGTGATGTATTGAATAAAAAAGACTCAAGGTAATATTTTAATGTGTTTCACACTTGTGATTATAGCAAGTCTATATGTCTTGTTTTTATTTGAACTAGTGGTTCTTAAAATGCATATATCTGGTATGTCCACGAGATGGATCACATACTCATATATATGTTACTTGTAAAAGGAATATTATTGTAATATTTAGAGATGCATGTTTATCATGTCTTCCCTAATGAATTGATGTCTTCTCTAGTTAAATTCGTTATTTAACACTTGGAGGAGTGGGCCATGTCTTTGCTATATGCTCTATGACTGGATCATATTGGTTGTAGATTCTAGGAAGTGATTTTTTTAAATTAAGGAGGAATTCATCAAGAAGATGAATGAACCATGTACACAAAGGGACATCCTACTAGAGTTACAATTGTAGTGGCTACTTACCCTTGCATTCCATTGGATGGTTGTTCATTTATATGGATATTGGTAGCTTTCTTATGTATGTATGATAAAGGGATGAAGTCAAAGTGATAAGTTGGAGTAGAGATATACTTTCCTAATCAAGAAGTTATTCAATTCATAGTGAAACATTTCCCAAGAGAAGAAGACATTGAAGATCTAAACTATTGAATATTTCAAAAGTACTTGTAAGGGGGGGTGTTGGAATATGTAACTCCTACTTCTCATATATGTGTGATCATGATTTATTATTGAGATTATTAGCCATTATTAGGTAGATTTCATAGTTTCCAATCAAATGAGAACTATTTCCTAAAAACGAGAACTCTAGCCAAAAAACCCTAAAAAATGAAAAAATAGCCTGAAATCAAAAGGTGTTGATGCTGCATCAACACTTTCTTACCTTTTTCTTTTTTTTTTTGGGATAAATTTTCAATTTTTTTTTAAAATGACAGTAAAAACCATATTTTTTGTGCAAAAAACACCATAAAAATGAAAAGTGTGAATAACAACTTTTTTCAAGGTAATTTTTCAGCGTTATTTTAGCAATGGCATTAAAGATAAAATATCATAACTCCAAAAAACCTTAAAATTCAAATAATTTTCAAACATGGCATTAAAGACAAAATATCACATCTCTGAAAGGCCTTAAAATTCCAACAATTTTTTGCCAAGGTGTTAAAGGTAAAATACTTATAACTGATTTCAATGATAACATTAAAGATGAAATATTATGGCTCAGAAAAAATTTAAAGTTTTGATAAATTTTCAACAATGGAATTAAAATAAAATATCCTGACTGCATAAAACATTAACTTTTCAACATATTTCAACCATAGCATTATGGAAAAATTATATGGCTAAAAAACCTTTAAAAATGAAGACCTAAATGAAAGAGACATTATATCGAGAGTAATTTCCTTTTTAAATGCTAAAAGTATAACTATTTTAAAATTTTAGCATAATACAACTTGATGCATTGCAACACAAATTTAGAAATCAACCATCATATTGATACATAGTGTAGGAAAACTCGATTGATTGAAATGAAAACTTAAAAATCAACCATGAAATTGAAACGTTGTGATGGCAGACTAGATCCGTTATAACAAAAAAATTGAAATCAACTATCAAATTGACACATAATGGGGTTGCGTTTCTGGTCAAGGATTGACGCAGATGTTGCAAAAAAATACAACACAAAATAAAAAAGTGTATTATGGAGCATTGCAGCTTATTACCCGCGTCTTATGTAAAAAATAATCGATATAAATTATTGAATGCTTGAACAAATTCATAAATCTAAATAACATAAGTAATTTATGGACTAGATAATCTTGGAGAAAAATAGAGATATGCACATATGTAATTTTGGATGAAAGATTAGCCTATATTTTGGATGAAACATTAACCCTAACATCATCATTTGTTACCAAAGTTAAGAATTTATTAAAATGTGCTTGTGCACATTTTATTCCATCATTAACTTATGGGACAAAATGAGAATAAATTACAACGTCTAGTGTCTTTATATTAAATAATGTATATATACGATATAAATAAAATAAATATATTTTTTAAAAGGTAATTATTGTAACAAACTATTTATTTAACTTTAAATTTATGCTCATCCTAATTCAACAACAAATAAATAATCTATGGTAGAATTTCTATGTCGAAAAAATCAAATTAATATGTAGTATCGAGGAGTGTTGTCTTAGTCACATGAGAAATAATTAATATCTAATAAAATATTCAATCTAAAAATTTGGAATGTCTAGTGTATTGGAATAAAAAAATTAGTTACACAAAGGTTTAAATGTAAGTTCAATAGATTCCCCAAAAATATTATTTATTATTTATTTTTTATTTTTAAGTTATAATTAAAATTGTAAAGACAAAAGAGAAAATCTTATTTATTGTACGGTTGAATTAAATATTATTTTTTATATTGCATGATGATTAAAAATTGAATTGTGAAAATATATAATATAGGTCAGTTTTATAGAGGAAAAATATTGAACCAAGTCCATTTGATAATAAAATATGTCAAAGAAAAAATATGGAGAAAATAAGCAAGGAAAAAATCAGACTTGTTTCTTTTGTTTTTAAAATCATGAATTTCCATGGTTAGTAAAAGCTCCAAACATAATGAAAACTACTTTTCTTTTTGGAAAACAAAATATTAATTGTGGAAAAATCCATAGGGAAACAAATTAGATAATTAATTTCTGAGGACACTTCCAATTAGAGATATTATTTCTTTTTAATAATTTTTAATTCTGAAAATTTGATTTTAAACCACATAAAATTAGTCATTCACCAATAAAACAATTAGAATTCAAATTTTAAAAATGGAAAAGAAAAAATTAATTTCTAAAAAAACAAGTTTAATATTTAATTTTACCAAAACTTTAATAATTTTTGGAAATAGTTTCTAAAAAATTGCAAATTAATTACCATATATTTTTCGTTAATAAAAATGAAAAATACAAATTAGAACAAAAATAGAAGATTGAAAAAAATTAGAATTAAAAACTTAAGTTTAAAAAAATAATACTAAGTAAATAAAAAAACATATTAAAATATTAATAAATGGGAGGGAAATTAAATTTAAAAAACACAATTAAAAAAAATCAAACATAAAAAATGTAAAAGAAAAAGATAAACAAACAAAACAAATATTTAAATAAAATTATAATTTAAAAAGGAAATTAAGAATTAACACTTAAAAAAAATAAAAAATAAATAAATAAAACCAAATGGGATAATATTAAAAAAAAAAAAAACTTGAAAAACATTAATATTTTTTTAAAGATCACTAAAATTAGAATATTAAAAAAGAAATTAGATTTCTTTTTAAACCGATGAACATGGAAAAAACATTAAAAATTAATTAAAATAAAAAACGAAAAACCAAATAAAAAATAATATTAAAAATTGAAAAAAAAAATCAAATGCGCTAGCCAGCTGAGGATTGTAGGGTCGTCCCAGGGATGGAGTGACACTCAATGTGGCTCCGCCAACCTAGGATTGGCTCTGTGGTCCCCGATTCACAACATACAAATTCCCAATTCTTCACTAGCCTAGGGGTTGCAAGGCCAGTGGAAAGAGGCTAAGTGCCACATTGCTGACCCTATGTCAGTGACCTCAGTTGGTTGACCCATTTAAATTTATCTTAATTTTTTTATATTATTTCTTTAATGTTTTCATTTATATTTTAATTTTTTAATTGCTTATTTTTTGATGTGTTTATATATATATATATATATATATATATATAATTTGTATTTTAATTTTAATATTTAATTTGGAGGATTTTTGTTTTTAATTTTATTATTAATTTTTTTACATGGTATGTTTTATTTTTTATTTTTTTAACATCTTTTTTTTATTTTTATTTAAAATTTTAGCGGAATCAAATTTTCTTTGTAAAAAAAGATTCAAAAGCCATATCTTTGGATCAGCATTTATAAAATTTTGATAAAATTTGTATTTTTACAACTTTTTTTATTCAATATTTTCATAAAAATATTTTATTTAACATGTCATTTTTAACCAAAAAAAAAGAGTGTTGTAATACTCATTTTTTTAATTATATATAATGCAACATGGGGATTTTTTTGTCGAGTTTTGAAAATTCTTATTTTTTATTGGCAATTATTTTATGTGTATTGAAGTATTAATTAACAATATATAAATATATAAAAAATCATAATCTCAAAATACTAATTATATTATTCTTTTTAAACTTCTTAAAAGAAATTAAATTTTCCTTATAGAAATAAATTGTAAAGAAGAACAAAAAAACTTGAAAAGTAATTAAATAATCAACATTTAAAAAAGAATTGTGCATGCTTAGGACCTAAGAAAATTAGTGTAAAAAATATGCATAAAAAAACACCGATCATTTTCAAAATCTACATGAAAATCACCAACATTTAAAATTTTTATCTATACTTAATATATCAAAAAATTTAAAGTGTAAAAACTAAGCCAAAAAAAGAAATTGACGTTGCATCAACACTTTTCAAATTGACATGAAAATTACTAATATTTTAAACAAATGTGCATACTTCTATTAGAATTACTTAAAGCACATTAACACATCAAATCTCACATATCTAACATTGATGACATCCAAAAGCCTAACGATATATTCTTAATTGGATTTAACATATATAATTAAATAAATTCATATATATTTAATACAAATATATTTACATAATTAATAAAGACAATTCCAATTAAAAAAAAATAATAATCCATCATATCACAAAAGTCTTATATGTGTCAAGGAAACCTCGTGAAATAAATATAAAATACATAATTAATGATCTTTCTTAAAAAGATAATTATACTTCTTAAAATGTAACATTTTTGTACACATCTAATAGGAGAGATAATTCAAGATGAAACTTTGAAAACCACAAGGGTGAAGGCCTTTAAACTTTAACGTGAAAATGTAAATCTAGATAACACTTTTTTTTAATAAATTTTTTAATGTGTGATTAATATTTTCTTGATGTTTTTCCATGCAATAAAGTATAAATGATAGAATTGGATTCTATAAAGTGTGTATAATTGTTTGTATAATATTATAATTGGATTTGGATTCTATAAAATGTTATAATGAAGATGTTTGAAAGCATCTATGAAAATTTCTAGATCAATTGGTCAATTTTTCTATTATTTATACAAAACATATTTTTCTTTAAATAGTTTATTACAATTATTTTTTTCTCTAACCATTTCATTCCTATTAGCAGGTCATATGAACCTAGAGGAAGTATGTTTAAAATTAAATTAGTTTTACATCAATTTAATTATACAAGACATTGTTTTACATATCTTGTTACTTTATTCTTTGTATCTATTGCTAGTTGTACTAACCATGCATTTTTAAAATTTTCATCTTTTAACTTGCATTTGTCCATCACTTATGGACTAATATAGCTAAGACTAGATTTTGGATATATTAGTACATATACATGCTGGTTTAGTATGGTACATTCGATCTCAATCATAGTGGATCAGTGCTCTCCTTGTCTATCTTCTAAGATAACATCGATCCTTAGAATGTGCCTTGCAATATCATTTAAAGTAGTTTCTTCATGGACAACTTGTGCATCCTGAACTGATCTAATATTGTGTGGACAATTTTTGAGCAGATGGGGTTCTCCATATCACCAACATTTTAAATGTTCTCTATATTTTACACTAACCATTGCGGTGTTGTTCAAATTCATTTGCTTTGAAATAGTTTGTGATTGTGCAGGTTGTGGTTAATTATTCTAGCTAAACATTTTCTACTAATGATCTCGGCCAAAATTCTTCACGAGAGATGATTTTTTCTTCTTTAATCCACTTGCAGATTTATACTTGTCTTTATTTGACCAAGATTTTGAACCTTCACTCTTATTTTTAAACTATTGGTAACACATTCTTGCTTTTATTACTTCTTCATCCATTGATTTGGACTTATGTAGGAATGAAACAAAATATAGATATACACATAAACATAGAGATGCAGTGGAAATAAAACTTATTTCATTAATATGAAAGAACTGAAATATGAAAGAAGTGATGGTAGCTTATCTGTAAGGAGAGATGTGGTGGCCACATGCCTTTGAACTTTCTTACAATGAGGCTCAAAGGCCTATTTATTATTAAGAAACAATAGAAAACCTTAAACATAAAAAACCCTTACCCTAGGAGATGAAGCGCCAAAATTGTGGGCCGCATTTGGTAAATTGGTACATCAACTTCTTGGGGTCATAAATTTGGCTTACAATATTTGTTTGGCTATCATAATACCTTGTTTCAAGGATATCAAAGTCTAGGCTGTAAAAAAATTGGTAATACAATTTTGGATTTTTTCAGTCTCTCCTTTTTCCCTAAAAACGTCTTATAGTCCCTCAAAAAAACTCTCGAAGTTTAGGACACGAAAAACTACCAAAAATAGTAAGTTGTACTACAATTAAGGAAATTGAAAGAAAACAACAGTGGGGCTCCAAGTGGAATAGATGGGTGGGCACTAATATCCACCTAGATCAATCCTCCCCCCTTAGGAAGAAATTGTCCCCATTGCATTGAGTGCCATCATGAGATGGGGAAACTTCTATGGAACTTTATCCCTCGTGATTTACTTGCCTTCATGCAAAGGATTGCTAGCTTTGATAACCTGATACAGTTGGATCTTCTACTAGCGATTGCCCTTGATCTACATGTCCATGATCCGATCAGTTGTGCCTATTCCATGCAATTTGGGTTTAACTATGTTGGTGTGAGCTATTCTACAATGTCTAATGTTTCCTGTAATGGTGGAAAGTATGGTCAAATATGGTCCACATTGAACACTAGGTACAAGCCAAGGAATGGTGGAATGATGAGATCAAAATAAATTTCACCTACAACCTTAGTGATTGTGTAAGTCCTATATCAGAGAGGGAGAAGCTTGCGGTGGGGCCTAGTGAGGCGCTTCTTCTGCAAAAGTAGCCAAAATTTGTCACCCACCTAGAACTTGTGTGGCAATCGATGCTAATCATGATGTTGCTTATACTTAGCATTGGCTCTATCCAATATGTCATCGACTTATTGGAGGATGTGCTAAATGTGATCAATGAAGTTGTTAGCCTTGTCAACTTTGAACTGGACATTAGTTGAATCTTCCTGAGTAGCTGCAAATGGTATGGCCACATCAATGGGACATAATGGTTGGAATCCCAACCCCACCTGAAAGGGGTTATGTCTAGTTGAGCTACGGAGAGATATATTCTCATTGTGCTAGAGATAGGGGACACTTTCATCCCATGTGTCTGGATGCTTCGAGCTTTATGTATGAAAAATGCGTATGATCATTCTGTTGACAACCTCTATTTTGTCATCAGTTTGGGGGTGAAAAGAGGTGGGCTTAGTGCACCTTTTATCCAACATCGACCAGAGATTTGAACAAAATGTACTTAGGAACATGTTGTCTTGATATGAGATAATGCATTATGGGATCCCAAAATGTAGCCAAAGTTGTTCAAAGAAGATCTTAACAATGGTTTCTGATGTGATACTCTTCTTACAAGCCATGAGAATGACCATCTTAGACAATTTATCGATGACCACGAAAATGCAATCGTTGCCATGCCTAGTAAAAGGAAGGCCTTACATGTAATCCATGGAGATGGATTCCCAAGGTCAACTAGGAGTAGGAGGAGGAGTATATAGACCTTTATTTATGGTGGTTGGTTTGGAAATGACATAGGAAGCGTAGAATTTGATGTACTTCCTGCCAATGTTTGACCAATAGAAATACTTCTGCAACACTTCCATTGTTTTATCTACTACGAAATGTCTAGCGACCCGAATGTAGTTCACCTCCGAGGTCATCTTGGCACACTCACTTGAAGGAACACAGAGGTGTCCCATTTGGCATAACAGTGCATACTGGAGGTTAAAATTTGGAGGTTCCTTTCCTTCCAAGCGTGTTCGGTATGTGTTTCCAAATTTTGGATCGCTCATGTAAAGATCCAACCACCCTGCAGTCTCGTGCCCACAAGAGTCGAGCATAATGGTCAATGCCATGTCTGGTGTTTGATTGAGGCAGTCTGCAACATTGTTGGTGTTTCCCTTATTTTAATTAATGTTCAAATGGAACTGTTGTAGGTATGTGAACCATTTCTGATGGCGATCGTTTTGCAACTTCCCTTGTGTTTGTATGAACTACAGGGGTTAGTGGTCTACATGGATGATTATTTCCTTCCCTAGAATGTAATGCTTCCATTGTTATAAGTCCTGTACAATGGAATACATCTTTCTGTCATAGGTGGGATACTTCTAGATTGTATTTGAAAGTGTCTCACTGCGATATGCCATTGGATGAAGATGCATTGCCTTTGGGTAATCACCGAAGGATTTGGGAAAAGTTATCCATTATCGTGTTCCTTTATCGCTCGATGGATTCCTTGAGCATTATTTTGAAAGAATGTCCTACTCCCTCGTCTTTGTTTTCTTCTACCATGGTAGGCGATCAGGGTTTTCCAGGCTCGTCTTGCAAAGTTTCAACTAGTTTGATCCCTAACTCCTTATACCCTGACCTCGTTGGGGACATGAAAAGAAAAATAGAGAAAGAGAAGACTGCTCTAATACCACTGATATATACTTATGCAGTAACGCAGAAAAATATAGATATACACATAAACATAGAGATCCTTGAGAAATAAAACTTCATTTCATTAATATCAAAGAACTGAAATATACTTATATACAAAAATGGAAATAAACTATCTCAGGTGATGGTAGCTTATATTTGAGAAGATATGTGGCGGCTACATGTCTCTGGAATGTGTTACAATGAGGCCTAACAACCTATTTATTATTGATAAACAATGGAAAACCCTAAACATCCAAAAACCGAACCCTAGGAGATGAAGTGCCAAAACTATGGGCCTTGTTTCTATAAATTTGTACACCAACTTCCCTGGATCATAACTTTGGCATATGATATCTTCTTGGCTTTCATAATACCTAATTTCAAATATATTAAATAATAGTTTAAAAATAAACTTGTATGTGAGCTTGGGACTTTTCTAGACTCTCCAGTTTCCCTAAAAACATCTTATAGTCCCTCAAAATGCCTATGGAAGTTTAGCACTTGAAAAAATACCAAAATGTTAGGTCCCTATAATACTAGTCTATCCCCCATATTATTATTTTTGTGCCCATGTAGGCCCCATATTTTTATTGTTGTGCCCCATAGAATCCCACTATTGTTATTGTTGTGCCCCATATAAGTCCACTGTTGTTATTGTTGTGCCTTACATTATTATTGTTATGTAGGCTCCACTTATATTGTGGCCCCTTAGACTCCTATATATACAAAGGAGGTCTTGTCATTTGTATCATCCAATAATTTTTCATTTATGTACTGTAAAGGAGGTTTCACTCTTGAAGAGGATAATTTTTAAGTCATTGATTTATCTATTAGTGAACTGGTTTCATAACATTTGGTATCAAAGTTTTTGATTTTAGGGTTTCACTTCTTCAAACGGGTCATCTTGGCATTTTTTCTATAATGGTTTTTTTCTACGAGGCTTCATAAGATGAAATTTTTAGCACCTAGAGCTGAAATATATGAGAAATTCATGTAAAAATTTTAGATTTTGGTTCACTACGTTTTTTAGATATATGTTTTGAGGAAGTTAGGGTTTTTGTGAGCTCCATAATTTTGTGTCAAACAAACCTAGGGAAAATTGACATAACTTTCATTCTAGGCATTAGATTTGGATTCTGTAAAAGTGGTTGAAAGTGAACATAATTTAGTTTTTGGTTTTGAACTTCTTAAAGAGGCAATGTGTTAAGCATTGGTCTTAGATATGCCAAACTTCACATAATTTTTTATCGTGGAATGTTTTTTTCAGGCAAGAATGAAGACCCATTACGTTTCAAAGTCATGTAATGAAAGGAAATTATTTACACAAACCTATTTATGAGAAGGAAATGTTGGAGATACTAGACGTACTAAAGAAATGGTGACCTTAACTAATAAGAAGACACCTCAAGGTAAAAATAGATCATGATAGTCTTAAATACTTTTTGCAACAAAGATTATCTTCAGAGAGAAACAAGAAAGGGTGACAGAGATGTTTGGTTATGATTTTGAAATCATCTACAAAAAAGGTAAGAAAAATTTTGTTACAAATGCACTCCCAAGAAAGGATGAGGATGTGGAAGAATTTCTTTGTGTCATTTCAATTATCCAACCTAAGTGGATGCCGAAAGCAAGGGATGAATGGAAGAACGATGAAGAGGTGTGGTCACTCATTCAAAAGTTGTGGTAAGATCCCAATACATCTGATACATTTAGCTGGAAAAACGATTCATTATGATATAAATATCACTTATATCTTGTAATAATTCCAAGCTAAAATAAAATATTCTTTTTGAATTGCACACCTCTTCCTTAGGAGGGCACTCAGGATTTTTAAAAACTTACCTTAGGGTCAAAGAAGGAATTTTTTTGGGATGGCCTTAAATCTTGTATTCAAAAGTTTGTGGCAGAAAATTTCGTTTGCAAAAAAAATAAAATTGAGACAACTAACAACCCATGTCTATTACGACCTTTAGTCATTCCAAGTTAGCATTGGGAGGAGGTCTCAATGGATTTTATCATAGGTTTACCCAATTCTGAAGGAAAGAGTGTCATCACGATGGTATTTGATAGACTTACCAAGTATGCATGTTTTTGTGCATTATCACATCCTTCTAAAGCTAGTACAATTGCTACTACATTTATGGAAACAACTCAAAAGCTTCATGGAAATATAAAGATTATAGTAAGTGACATAGATCCCGTTTTCACTCAGAATTTTGGATGCAATTATTTTCTTGTCTTTGTACTCAATTATTTCATATCTCACCTTATCATCCTCAATCTGTTGGGAAGATTGAGATAGCAAAAAAATGTTTGGAAGGATATCTCCATTTCTTTGTATATGATAAAAAAACAGAATGGGTCATGTTGGGTAGCAGATCCCCTATGTAATAGTTTTGGGGCTTAAAGCCCACAATTTAGGGTAAAGATATTGTAAACTTCCGCGAAGTGCACGAAGCACGAACTGTAACAAGTCGAGTCATATGGTTGTCTACCTGAAAATAATGTAAAATAATAGAAAGCGAGTCAGCCTGCCCTTGGTCCATGGACCATGGGAAGGTATAAATAGGGCAAAGTTCTAAGGATAGAAAGTAGCTTTGGGGAAAATATCTTAAGTATTATGGGTTTGTAATTACAATATTCACTCTAAGTCTATAAGTCCAAGTCATGGGAGTTAGTAGGTAGATAGAGGCTCTGCAGCTATGTGCACAGAGGCCTGGTAGAGTCTGTAGTTGTGTGCGTGGACACTTGTAACTGAGTGCGCAGGGTGGAATTTGTATGTACTGGATCAAAGTTAATAAAAAGTAAGTTGTTCTGGAAATATTGTGTGTTTTATCATACATCTATATCTCTATGATTATTTTCTAAGTTTATGCATATCTGTATGATTTATGGGTGTGCACATTGGGTATAACTATTGAATGTTTGATTAAAGACCTTAAGAATTAGATTTGAGCTATAATAACCATGATAATAACAAGAATCTAAGAAGTGCCTCGTCGCTGAGCTACGTGAAGGCTTGACAACTGTGTAGAGTAGTGCGAGTGGAAACCTGGTTCCAACACCCTCCCCTACTACCTTAGGTGATCTGATAATCACCCTATGAGTGATCTCAGTTAAGAATTATTAAATGGAGGTATTACAGACTCATGTGCTGGTGTGTGTCTAGGTTATTTAAGAAACGGATCAATCAGATTGCAAATACATAGACACTTGAAATAAAAGACAGTAGAGAAACACAATAAGCAAATATGAGAACACACGAAATTAATAAGGAGTTCACCCTATCCTCCAGGGCTACATCTCCTGTCCAACTTTCAGTGGTGGCCTTCTTTTATTGTGTCTTAAAGTAAAGAATTACAAAGAAGGAGCTCAATGTGAGTCTCTTGACACGGAATAGCTTGGCAGGGTGGTTCTTGGATTCCCCAAGCCACTAGAGTACAAAGACTCTTGGCCTTACCAGCTTTTTGACCTCTCGGGTCTACAATGGAAGGAGCCCAATGTGGTGCTCAGTCCTAATAGATCCCTCTCAGGGATGGCTCGAATCTCTCAAGCCCTCTGGTGCTCGATGTTGCCTTTGGTCAACTCGGCCCTCTGTCTTCTTACTGCTTTTTGCTTTCTCTATTTTCTCTTCTCTGTTCTTCCTTTTTCTCCACCTTCGACGTTCTCCCTTTCTCTCTCTCTCTGTGTCCTTCTGCCTCTGTTCATGGCTTTAAAGCCATTTGATCTCATGGCTTTAAAGCCATTTGAGCTCATGGTTATTCAATTCCCCTTCCAACTCCATCAGATCACCTGCTACAACTTTGCTTGGAGTTCCCTCTCTCGGTGTCATCATCAGACTCACAGGGACCAGCCACTTGTCCTCTTGCGAACTGCACCAGCTTGCTTTGTCGATTCAGTTCTTCAGTTACATCATGGAATGAGTCATCTGCCACCTTGGGGGTCAAATCAGACCTCAAATTCTTTTAGAGCGCAGTTTAATCCTTCATTACATCTGGTCTCATTGTTGGGCGCGTTCTCAGGCGTTAGATCTGGATCCCCCAGATCCAACGCCATTCGCTCATTTCGCGTGGTTGACTTGCTCGACCGTTAGCACACGATGAGCAGAAGTTTTATCTCTCCTCTGCTTTCCATGTGTTGAGCGCAGAGTGGAATCGCTCTGTTTTCACCAAATCTACTTACTGCAGAAGGATGCCCCCAATAAATACAGCTGGGTTTTGGAGTATGGTTCCCGCCTTAGCCTTTAGGCCTTTTTCCCAAGGTTTTCCTTGCTCCCACGTGACCAAGTGCTCAGGGCCTCTCCTTCTCAAGGGTTTTTTCCCAGCGAATCATGCATCAAAAACTGCCTCCATTTCCTAATCCGTGCTTCCTAGGGGCTAGTTTCGCCTCCTGCGCAGTCTCCATGGGCCTCAGTCCACGCCCTTTGACCGAGGTCCTCATCGTTCCACACTGGCTGCCAAATGCCACTATTTTAGAGGTGTTTTTGATCAGTTCTTTCAATTCTTTGAAGTCTGTCCCGACTTGGTACAGGCATGGTTCTTTTGATTATTCTTCATGGATCCAATTCAGATCATCAGGTGAGACTTCCATCCACGCTCTACGGATTGTTGCCGAAAGGGCCAGTAGTGTGGGATTTGTTTGGCTAAAACACTTTTTAACCTGGGTCAGGCACCATGAAGCCAACAATTGGTTCCATTGTCGAGATTGGGATCTGCCTAAGGGATGACTGATGTTGGAACGCTGGAACCCTACGAAGAAAGAGATTGAAGATTAGTGGGATCAGAAGCTTCATGAGTTCGTGGTACATGAAAACAAAACTCTACAGATATCTGAGAATAGGTGGCTGGATCACTACATATATATGGAAATCCACAAGATCTTCTTCACATCATTCTAGATAGAACTTTTTGAGTGGATCGCGGGACTAGCTGACAGTTAAGGAAGGTGCAGACTTGATCAGCCCATCGTGTGAAGTCCAGATTTGGTGCGCAGGCTAGAGGTGTTTCAAGATAAAATCGCATGAGTAGTAGATCATTGGCTGGATCGGATAATAGGCAACTTTATCACTATGTTCGCGATAGAAACAACTGTGAGCTATAGCGAAGAAGAGTGGCGTTTTCTCAAAGGACCATGTGGTAGGTATATCAAATCATTGAATACCTGGATGAAAATGTTGTTATGTGAAAAACGGGTTATGTGGATCCGTTGATGTCTCAGATAACACGAAGTGGAAGAGGCTACCAAGGGATCGAAGGATTGGAGAATAGTTCCCTGATTTCACTTTCATGAGAAAGCGAGGAGGAGATTGGTGGTTTCTCTCAGAGAAGTATGGTTTGATTGATAAAATAGCGCATTCCATAGTTACCACCTCCATCCACGCTATCACCCACTTCACCTACATCAACCCCATCTTCACCCACCCCAACTCCACCTCCACCAAGAGTTAGAATGGCGAGTACGATCAAGTTTCCTATATTTAGAGGTGTAGGAAATGACGAACCAGATCAGTTCTGGTTTGTGATAAAGGCAGTATGGAAAGCCCAAGGCATTACAGATGATAACATTTAAAAGGCTACTTTAGTGAGTGCACTACAGGATCGCACGTTGACGTGGTATATCAAGCACTCTAGCGATCATCCAAATGTTGGAATAACGGAGATTCAGGATGCTTTGAATAAAGAGTTTAGCCAACCGAAATCAGAAACTCAGTCTATCGTTGGATTTAAGGAAATTGTGATGCTTCCAGGCGAGACTCCATGTGATCTAGATTAGAGGCTAAAGAGCACAATACCTGAAGCTAACATGATGCTGATGGATGCACAACACTGCATGTGGTTTGTGGCGTCTTTGATAGCACATCTAAGGATGATGCTATCATAGTAGAAGATTTCAACCCAGGCAAAAGCATTGGAAATAGCGATGAGGTTGCATGAGACTCTGATACAAGATCCTGGGTTGGGAGTTCTACAAATCCATTGCAACTACAAAACCTATGCTTGGAGATGCAGAATTTGAAACGAGATAGGGTGCCCCGCCAGAAGCGCGAGATGAAGTGAGGTGCATAAAATGTAGAAGCCAGGGCCACGATAAGGATCATTGTCCGATATTCGTGAACTATTTGGCAGGGGGAGGGCCAATGCCGTTGAGATCGGAGGCGCAAGCAAGACCCAGCATGGAACCCATGCTCTGGTGCGTGATCTTTCAGGTGGGAGGAAAGCACACAATGAACAACTGTCATCTATTGCAGAAGTTTACATAGACCCCCCAACAGCTATTTTGCAATTTTTGTAGATCGGTGGGCCACGATGAATGAGATTGTCGGAGTTATGAATTGTTGATGGACCGAACACCTGCCTATAGGATGCAGACTGAGGTGCGAGGTCAAGATCCAGATACTGTAATAGTGCACTGTGGGTTCCAGGGATGAGGACAGGGTCAAGGAGGAATGGGACCCGGACAAGGCCATGGACAATTAATCTGCTACAATTGTGGAGGACCTGGGCACTACGCGTGTGACTATATGAACCCGACTAGAACATGTTGTCCATACTACTATCAACTTGATCATGAAGTGGTTGATTGCCCCAAGCCAATTGCACAGATGTGTGAGAAAGGAGTGCTTCAGACTACTCCAATGCAGAACATCCAAATGATGAGGTCTAAACCATCTGAACAAGACCCCAACGTGAACATGGTGCTCAGGAGTGGTATAACCACAGGGGAAGATAAGGGGAAGCAACTCGAGGAGAATACATGGGTTCGAAAGGCCCCTGCAAAGCAACCTGAGTTTGACTTCGAACTTGTGAAAGAGACATTTATGGAAGCTAAGAAGAGCTTTGCAGAGGCCTCTACTTCAGGTAGTAAGGATCAAATTGAACCGAAAATGGATCCTTCTATGCTAACTACCTTTTCAGAGACATGCATCAAGCTACTATGAGACAATAAAGTAGTTAAGGGATTACTGGAGCTCATAAGCAGGTGTGCATGGTCAAGAAAACCACCCGTGGTTCGAAAACTAGGAAAGCATGCTTTTCACACTGGGCAAGAAATGCGATTGACAGCTCAGATTAGTGACTTTGAGATGGATCAGGTCATCCTGGACTTAGGTTCGGATGTGAATGTGCTACCTAAACAGACATGGGAACGCATGGGTAGAACCACATTACAATGGTTTCCTATTCAATTACAGATGGTGAGCCAATAAAAGATCTTTCCCATGGGGAAATTGCAAGGAGTAACAATGGATATAGAAGGCGCGAGCACACAAACAGACTTTGAGGTAATAGAAATTATGGATGACAACAACCCTTATCCCACATTGTTAGGGATAGACTGGGCCAAAGATATGAATGGAGTCAATAACATAGAGAAGCAGAAGATGATATTTGAGAAGAAGTCCCTACACATAGTTATTCCACTAGATCTAGCTGAAGGAGCGTGCTACACTGAACCCGTACCCGACGATGGAAGTGATGATGACTTGGATTATATCTATAAAATAACTATGTGGGATCAAGAATGGGTAAATCTGACTATGGAGGGGTAGATACCATGGGAGCTTGCAGATTCCTCAGATTCAGAAGAAGAAGACAAACATGGCATAACCGGTTGAGCCAGGTAACAACGCTAAACTGTAATATGATGACTAAATCACTGCGTTGCGTATCAGTTCAGGATCGATATCTATCAATGTATGATGGGTTGACAGTGGTGGATGAATTCCTAAACAAGTTTGAGAGCGTGGTACCAAAGAACTAGAGGTTCGATGCATTAAAATGGGTGTTGCGTGCAATGCCTGTGCGTTGATGGGAACACATGAAGAAACCTTTGAATACTGGCATGGCTATAAGTGGATGATGCAGATAATGTTTGGGAAGCTGGAACTACAAATAAACGAAAAATACGATGGACATGATGACCCACGCATGCACCTCACAAAATGGACCAAGGCCTATGGACAAGAACCCCAACTGGAGTGGGTACACTTATTTTATCATACCTTGGATGTCATCCCAAGGAATTGGTATACTGAAATAGAACTCCAACGTGGTATAGGCGAATGGGATATCTTGCGTGAAGGATTTTTATTAACGTTCTTAATTGAGGACCAATGGATGGATATTGTTAACGATGCACTGCAAGTTGTGAAGGCTGCCATTTTCAAAAATACCACTGGAACCAAAAGAAATTGTGCAGCTAGGGTGGTCACATCAGTTGAGCCAGGCCCTATAATGTTACTACATACAGGTAGAAGATGATGATGATGGCCCCAAAAACATCAATATTTCAGAAACAGAGGAGAGACGGGAGGTTCGCGAACCAACGATCGAGGACCTCGACATCACCGTGCCATTGAATACGAAACAAGTGAACATTGGGATGGAGGAGGAGCCGAAGTACGCAACACTTGGGGACTATTGGGATGATGCCATAGTGAATAAGGTTTTTGAATTACTCCGTGAATATCAAGGCTTATTCCTGACCAAAATAACCAAGTTAAAAGGGATCCTCGGTGATCTAGGGATGATAAAGATAACTCTAAAACTAGAGACGAAGCTAGTTAAGTAGCATCGCTACCATTTGAATCCAAAGTATAAGGAAAAGGTCCGTGAAGAATTGGACAAAATGCTTGCAGCGGGAATTATTGAACCTGTGGAAGAATTTGACTAGGTGAGTCCCATGATAGTGCAGGAGAAAAAACAGAAGGGTGAAATTCAAATCTGCATGGACCTCCTAAAGCTAAATGATGTCTGTGTTCATGACCCATTCTTGACGCCATTTACAGATGAAGTTTTGGATAATTTTGGTGGACAAGAAGCATACTCGTTTATGGATGGGTTCTCAGGGTACCATCAAATCAAGATTGCACTGGAAGATAGAAGCAAGACCACCTTCGTGACTGAATGGGGATGTTTTCAGTACACTGTTATACCCTTTGGGTTAAAGAATGCCCCAACAATATTTTCACGTGTAGCAGTGGCCACGTTCAAGGAATTCATCTATAAGTCTCTAGAGGTTTATTTTGATGATTGGACTATATTTGGGCTAGTAAAGAAACATATCGCGAGCTTACGATTGGTTCTGGATACCTACCGACGACACCAGATTACGTTAAATCTCAAGAAATTCACTTTCCTCGTCCCCTTCAGAAACTTGCTCGGCCATGTGGTCTACAGAAAAGGCCTGATGGTGGAACCTGTGAAGATTTCTATCATACTCAATCTACAAGCGTCGCGTAGTGTCAAGCAACTCCGCACCACATTGGGACACACTGGCTACTATCGTAAGTTTATTAAGGGCTATGCACAAATCACGACACCAATGGAACAATTGTTGAAAAAAGATGCTACATATTGTTGGAATGATGATTGTAAGAAAAGTCTAGAGATTCTCAAGGAGAAAATGGCATCCGCTCCCATTTTGGTTTTCCCAAAATGGGACATTGAATTTCATGTCCATGTTGATGTGTCATGTATCACATTGGGCATTGTACTCATGCAGGAAGGAGCGAAAGGAATTGATCACCCTACCACGTTCGCGAGTTGACCATTTTCCAAAGCTAAAAAGAACTACTCCACTACTGAGCGTGAGGGGTTGGCGATGGTATACGCGCTCCAGACATATCGCCACTATCTACTCGGTGGGCACTTTAAGATGTATACTGATCATTCTGCATTGAAATACTTACTGAATAAGCTTGTGTTGGGGGGCACATTTGTAGATGGCTGTTACTATTTCAAGAATATGACTTCGAGGTCATCATGAAGCTGGGACGCGTAAACGCAGGTCCAGATCACCTATCTCAAATTGAGAACAGTGAGGAACAAACCAATTTGGTGGAAGAACTACCCAATGCACAGCTCTATGCAGTGTGTGTCATGGACGGCCACTTCAAGGATATAATCCACTTCTTAACCACAGGGACCGTGCCACATGGATATTCAATTCAGCAGAGGAAATATTTGGTGATACGTGTGGTGGATTTTGCTGTTATCATGGGGCACCTCTACAAAATGGGAAATAATGAAATATTATGAAGGTATGTACCTGAATTTGAGTGAGGACAGATCCTTGCAGAACCACATGTGGGGGTTGTAGGAGGACATTATATGGGACGCGAAATAGCATAGATGATTCTTCGTGCTAGCTTATGGTGGCCAACTCTACATCAAGACTCAAAAGCATACTATCAGGCCTGTGACATATGTCAACAAACTGGGAAACCATCGAGGAGTGACGAAATGCCACTCAATCCACAGATGACACTGCAACTGTTCGAAAAATGGGCGATTGACTTTGTGGGGCCTATCAAACCTCAAGGAAAGATGGGTGCACGCTATATCTCACCGCGACCGAATACTTGACTCGATGGGTGGAAGCATAGCCGGTTAAGGACTCCATGGCCACTATAGCTGTGAAGTTTTTGTTTGTGAATGTGCTGATGCGGTTTAGATGCCCGAAAATTTTAATGAGTGACCATGGAATGCACTTCCTGAATGAAAATATCAGTGATCTCACTGAGGAATTCCATATATATCATCAGCAGAGTACGCCATACCATCCACAAGTGAATGGGACTGTTGAAGCTTTCAACAATATTTTGGAGACTACGTTGACCAAGGTATGTAATGCGCAGTGAAACGATTGGGATTTGCGCATACCTGCTGTGCTATGGGCATACCGAACCACATGCAAGAAGTTGACGGGTCAGACACCTTTTCAGTTAGTCTACGGCACGGAAGCCATCAGGTGAATGGAATACATTGTACCCAGTTTATGAATAGCAGCGATGAAAGGCATGGCAGACTGCAGGGCCTTGGAAGAAAGGCTCGTGCAACTGGAAGAACTTGAGGAGTAATAGTTTCTGGCAGGATTCCATCAGCAGGTACAGAAGAAACAAGAAAAAGCTTGGCATGATCACCATATCAAGTTGCGCACATTCAAATAAAATGATCTAGTATTATTGTATGACAACAAGTTCAAGAAATTCCCTGGAAAGCTCCAAATGCATTGGTTGGGACCATATGTAGTCAAAGAAGTCATAGATGGAGGCGCGGTCTAGCTCGGCAATCTTAATGCAGAGCTCTTCCCAAGCAGAGTAAATGGCAGTCACCTGAAGCTCTACACAGGTGGACCATCTACTTCACCAACCGACCGAAGCACAATCTCACCACTTCGGACAGTTGAAAGAGAGTGTCGGATAGTAAAACAGTCTATTAAGAAGTTGCGTATGTAACAAGGGTCGTGGTTGCGTAGAAGGGGTTGCACTGCTGCGTGGATAAACACGGAGGTGACCGTTGCTATCACTGTTCCTAACAAGATGTTTGAGTTACGGCGAAAAGGAGTGGGCAGTGGGAAATTAAAATATGGAGTACAAGCCAGATCCAAAATGATCTACCATAGATTTAATGTTAATGTGGTAGAAAAGGATGGAACGACTAAATTTGAATTTCAAAATGTCTATAAATCATAGGGGGCATCCACTGAATGATTTGTGGTATCGATAGAGGTAAGCTATTGTGCCTTCCCACTGGTATGGAACTATTGATCATTGATGCTAAAGGAGTAAGCCTAGGGGTTGTAATTTGGCCAATGGATATGCAGGACCTTCTCGATAGTGTGATTTTGATGGTCGCAACTGCCGCATCGATTTCAGCACCGATGGTAGGGGATGTACCGGAAATTCTTAGACTTGAAGTAGAACTGGTTCAGATGTCGCTGCCTAAACCATGAGCTGACCAACAACCCATGAAAGATAAGGGAAAGATCGTGAATATTGAGAAAAATGATGGAATTACAGTTAACAGTTCGACTTTGATGCACCTTGAAGATTGGGATTTCATGGATAGTAACATCTCTCTTGCAAAAATGCAACACAAGCTGCAGCAGACAATGCATATAGTAGACCAGAAATTGGAAACTTGCTGCTTTGGCCCAAAGAAGTCCCAAGTTTGGCGCCTCAGCTAGAGCTAAAACCTATGAGGGGTCACTTTGTGTTAACCGAGCAGAGTAGAATGAAAATCATCGATTGAGTGAAGTAGTATAGGCAATGGATCAGGGGCTTGAAGGAGTTTTGTAGGAGACAAGGATGGAGCAACAGAACGAAGTGCGTCACTCGCAGGGATGGTGAATCGTGACACCTTGGTAGCGTGTCGCGTCGCACTGACAAGTGACTCGGGATGAGTCACGATGATTGTGTTAGGGGTTTGTTGGGTAGTGGATACCCCACATAACATTTTTGGGGCTTAAAGCCCATAGTTTAGGGTAACGATATTGTAAAAGCTCCGCAAAGTGTGTAAAGTGTGAACTGTAATGTGTTGAGTCAAAGGGTTGTCCGCTTGAAAATAATCTAAAATAATATAAAGCAAGTCAGCCTGCCCATGGTCCGTGGAACATGGGAAGGTATAAATAGGGGAAAGTTCTAAGGATATAAAGTAGCTTTGGGGGATGATCTGAAGTATTATGGGTTTGTAATTACAATATTCGCTCTGAGTCTGTAAGTCCGAGTCATGGGAGTTAGTAGGTAGATAGAGGCTCTACATCAGTGTGCGCAGAGGCCTGGTAGAGTCCGCGCAGTTGAGTGCGGAGGGTGGAATTGGAATGTACTGGGTCAAAGTTAATAAAACATAAGTTGTTCTGGAAATATTGTGTGTTCTATCGCAAATCTATATGTTTATGCTTATGTTCTGTGTTTATGCATATCTGTATGATTTATGGGTGTGCACACTGGGTATAACTGTTGAATGCTTGTTTAAAGACCTTAAGAATTAGATCTCATCTATAATAACCACGATAATAATAAGAATATAAGAAATTCCTCTTCGATGAGCTATGAGAAGGCCTAACAGCTGCGCAGAGTAGCGTGAGTGCACAGATTGATTCATGACCCTTCCAGTCCCCCCTCAAGACATCCCTAGGGTGCAGAAACATAGTTCCAGCACCGTCCCCTACTACCTTAGGTAAGAATTCAGTCCGAGCTCTGCAGATTGTTGTCGAAAGGGCTGGTAGTGCGGGATTTGTTTGGCTAAAACACTTTTGAGCCTAGGTTAGGCCCCATCAAGCCAACAAGTCAAGTGGTTACGTCTAGCTGAATGGTGGTATAACACTTCATTCCATACTGTAGAAAAAATGACCCCATTTATGGAATTTTATAAATATCATCAACCATCCATCACATCATCTTTAAGAGAAAATTCTAAGGTTCAAGCAGTGGAAGATCAAATCGGGCATCAACAATAAGTTCTCCAACTCTTAAAGGATAACCTCGTGCTGGTGCAGAATCAAATGAAACAATAGGTAGATCAACATCGCAATGAAAGATATTTTGATGTAGGTGACTAGGTATCTTTACAGCTACAACCATACAAACATATGTCTCTCAAGAAAGCTAAGAAGGATAATAAATTACCACCCAAGTACTACGGTCCTTACAAGGTGTTGCAGAACATTGGTACTATGGCACAGAAATTAGAGCTACCTACATCTTCCTGAGTACACCCATTTTTCCACGTTTCTTTCTTAAAGAAGGTTATGGATGACAAAATTCCAGTTCAAACAGTGTCACTAGAACTTAATGAAGAAGGAAAAATTATATTTGATCCTGAACAAGAACCCGATAGCTATGGAATTGGTTAAATTTAGAGTATCTCATAATGTCGAAGAACTTACCCGCTGAACATTCTACATGGGAGGATGAGAATTTTATACAGAAACATCCATAACTACTTAAGCATTGATGACCACACTTTTTTGAAGGAAAGTGGCATGTTAGGTCCCTATAATACTAGAGTATCCCCCTTATTGTTATTGTTGTGCCCATGTAGCCCCCATAGCGTTATTATTGTGCCCTTACATTATTATTGTTATGTAGGCTTTGATTATATTATGACCCCTTAGACTTCTATATATACAAAGGAGGTCTTGTCATTTGTATCATCCAATAATTTTTCATTTATATAATGTAAAGGAGGTTTCCCCCTCAACGAGGATAATTTTTAAGTTGTTGATATATCTATTTGTGAGCAGGTTGTATAACACAAAAATAGTAAGTTGTGCTACAATTAAGGAAACTGAAAAGAAACAACGGTGGGGGTCCAAGTGGAATAGGTGGGTGACCACTAATATCCACCTGGATCATCCATAGTCTTATGACTAACAAATTAAATCATTTATTTATTTGAAAGTGGTAATAAGTTTAAAAATCATTGTACTTTTTCTTTCTCCTCCTTGATATAGGGAA
Organism: Pinus tabuliformis; assembly: GCA_031772625.1. Lineage (NCBI taxonomy): Eukaryota > Viridiplantae > Streptophyta > Pinopsida > Pinales > Pinaceae > Pinus > Pinus tabuliformis. The sequence goes on from CM062805.1 coordinate 577,873,108, forward strand.
TATATAGTAACCGATTGGTAAAATTTGCAACAAATTCATTCACACTTAGTTGTCCTAGTCTTAAATCATGGAATTAATTAACACAATAATCTTAGTACCTCTCAGTTAAGTACCTGGCTTTGAATTATTTATGGAATTCCCACATAGAATTGTTTTCTCTTTTAGATTATGCATCATTTTTGCCTCTTCTCGCCATAAGACAACTTTTGCTTGCAAATGGTAAATTACTAGTCTAGCTTTTAAATTACTATCATATTCATAGACTTGAAAATAGTTAGTAATATTTAATAGTAATGCTTCTACCTCTTCCTCCTTTTCACTATCAAACACATGGGGCCTCATCTTTTTGAAATCTCTGTATAGTTCAACTTTCTTTTTCTTTCTAGATCTACATAATTCTGGAGGTGTTTTATCAAATTCATTTCTTCTTTCATATTTTTGAATTTTTGTGTTGCTTATACTTGTACCTTATTGGTATCAAAACAACATACATTACCTTACATACATACAATAATTTATGCATTTGCTTTACTTGTATTTTTTCCTTAGGCCTAGTTTTGAACCTACAACTCTAATACCATATGTAACATACCTCAATTCACACCAAAAAGAAAAAATGTGTTTCTTATAATATTGTTATAATTGTACTTGTATCCACACTTTATAATTTTCATAATGCTTATATATATCTATTTCCCACGATGTTATTATCACAATTATATGATTTTTATTCATTTATATAATCATTATGATCTGTAATGTTTCTTGTAATTGGATGGTTCCATTTCAACTTATAACAAACCTACTGAAACTTTCTTGTAATAAAAGTTAATAAAGGAAAAATAAGACCATGGTTAAGGGAAACTTATTTCAAGCTAAATTTTAGGCAAAGATATCCTAGTGGGCATCACTAGATGTATGTTATGGCTAAGGTAAATTGGAAAAGGCTAAGGCAAAGGCATTAAGAGGAAAAAAGAAATTTTGGCACATTTATTAATGAAAATAAAGGAAAATAGGAGAAAATGAAGGTGAAAGGTTACAAATTGCATGTGAGGAGGAAATTGAAGGAAAATAATGGAAAAGGAAGAACATAGAGGCCTCATTAATAAAAAGATTTCTCAGAATCAAGGGGCAAGATTTTGCAAACCTTATTGTGGTTCAAGATTGGAACTCTCTCATTATTCTGTCTCTCTTTCTTAGTCTTGATCACTTAGAGTTTCCTTGGAGCACTCGAGCTTTGGATCAAGGAAGGAAAAGAAAGAAAATGGAAAGGAATGAAAGAAAGGATCAAGGAAGAAGAGCAGGATCAAGCAACTTCAACAGGAATACTTGTAGGTAACCTTCTTCATGTGATTTATAACTCGTTTGGACATGCATGGATTTTCATGTTGGTGTGTGGTTGCCTTGCTATCGGTGGAATGGTTTTGTCGGGTTACTACAATGGTTTTAAACGTAGCCTTTCCTTTTCGGGATGTCACAGTGTTGGGATGTTTATTTCGATTTTGAGCTTTGGTTTTCTGAATGTATTTCAGAATATAGGGTGGAGGTGGTCTCAAGGTTCATTCACAAATTCCCAAGAATCCCTTGAAAGTTTTTGGTGAGATACACTGTAAACCTTGAGGGAGAAGTCTTTGTTTTGGTCCTAGTGATCTGGGTTTGGATTGCGTAAATCCTGAGAGATTGGTATCGATTTAGGGCCTAGTGATCTGGGATTGGATTGCGCTAAATCCTGAAAGGAAAGGAGATGGAAAACTCTTCAAGGATAGTGATGGATTCCATATGGAATTCCAAGTTCATTTTGGTTGTGATCGGAGCACTAGTTTTGGTGTGATCATGGTTTGGTGAGGGTGGAAGTGATTTAACCTCTAGATTCCCTTGGCTTTTCTTGGATTAGTTGTTCTATGAGATCCCACATTCATGCTTGGAATATGGCACAGGGGTAACTGGCTGAAAGAGAGATTTGGTTCAACCATGTCTATGGTTGGGTGGTACGTGGAAGTCCCAAACTTGGTCAGATTTGCCTATGATTAATAAAAGCTATGTTCTCTTAATTTTTTACTTTTCTATATGTGGATTTAATCATTTCCATATCTCTAATATTTACATGGTTTAATTCTAGTTATAAGCATCATTATGTGACTAGTTCATGTCATTGTTATTTCATGTATTTACTTGTTATTGTTAAAGAGATGGATGCAAGAGATCATTGATGATATAATAGTCCAATAGAGAAGGAGGTGATCCTTCTGGTTATTTTTCATAAGTTCTTTTAGTCATTTATGTTTGTCTTGTATCCTAGACCTGTAGGTTGCATTGATTCCAAGTGTTTGACAGAATGTCAATCCCGGTTGGGCATGCTCAGGCCTAGTGCCAAGGTTGATTTTGGATTTATTACCATTGTTATCATGTCTTTGAGGGGTTATGAAGGTTGTAGCAAGTTTTGGGTAGAGATTGGGATTCTGGGCTAGAAAAGTGGCTCAAATATCAGGGCTACTGGCGTAGGTTTGCTAAGAAAAGTCCATAGTTGCTGACACATAGGCCTATGTCAGTGACTTTGAGTTATTGGTCTCTATCTTGTCTATAGCATGAGAGTGACTTTGGGTTAAGAGGCTTAAAACATTAGTGGGACCCAGGGACAAGATGTCTGAGTGTCTAACATGTCCCTTGGGGGTGTAATTACTAACGTGGATTGGTTTGTTTGACGATTTCCATTGATTCCATTTCCTTAAGATCACCAAGGAGATTGAATCCCTTATATTAATCTCTCTCATCACATGTTTTCCTGGCTAGTTGGCTACTTGGGTTGACCTAGGAGGAGGGGTTGTTATAAATTTGTATCAGAGCATGGTTATGCTTTCATTAGATGAAGGTGTTGGTCATGCATGCATGTGAGTTGTATGTGTGTCTCTTACACTTGAATTCCATGTGATTGTTACATTGCATCATGTTGACCATGATTGTAGTAAGGTTTTCATGAGGAGCTTGGTGTGATTTTGTGGGATACGTCATTGGAAGTTTATGACTGGTTGGATATGGTTATATTTCACTTACATGTTTATTATATGTCACTTGACTACATCCTTGTATGCCAGGTGCATTCTTGAATGTTTTTATTACATGTACCAGTCTTGTAGGTGGATTACAAGAATTGATCACTTATGCTCTACTACATGCATTCATATGTATGTGTAGTTGATTAGGCATTGATTATGCATGCCGATAGTTGCATGTGGTAGAGTATGCAATGGAGTAATGGTTGTTGTCATGCATGAGGTCACAACATGCATTGTTGATATAGCCTTGTATCGATGACTGGACCCTAGCTAAAATGTTGTTTATGTGTTGATACACTTATTTGATATATGTCTATATGATGTTATGATTATGTTATACATGTATCACATTGATTTGATGATCTTTCAGAGAAGGTGTCCTCCCCGAGTTATGCTAAGGTACATTGGTTTATTATGATTTGGTTTAGCTAACATGGTATGCCTTGCAGGAAATAGATCAGATGGCTAGCAAGGTGGTAGACTACATAGAATATCCCTATGACATAGATGGGCAACATGGTGTGGGGCAATCTTTTGATTTGGTAGACACATTGAGAATCCTAAAGGAAGAAATAAGGAGTTGCAAAGCGGATAATGAAAAAATCATGCAGGCACAAGAGAAACAACTAGAGGTGAATGTGATACTACTCAATGTTTGTCACATTTGTAGTGACAAGGACCACTTTAGATCAGCCATGGACATGAGGACAAGTCTAATGGGGCATATGGAAGTAGGTCACCTAGTAGACACAGGTCAAATAGATCTAACACAATCAGAGATGGCGGGCTATTGGACACTCTAGAGAGGAGAGGTGATCAACATAGATACTATTGCAGTTTTGGTTTTGATAAACATCATGATCGACATCATCATCATCCTTATAGGAGGAGTGATAGAGAATATTTTCTAGATGAGTTTAAGAAGCAAAAGAAAACTACCTTTGACGGAGAGATGAAGAGATCACAGGATGTAGAAGCATGGTTGTATGGTATGAATAATTTATTCCACTTGCATGATTATTCAGAAAACATGAAAGCAAATGCAAATATTCGAATGGAAGGTGTGACAAATGTCAAAGGTATAAATGAGGAGGATTTGACATGGCATGCAATTCAAAGGCTCTTCAAGAAGAAGTACTTTTTGGAGAGGTACTATGATGATAAAGCTAAGGAGTTTTATGAGTTGCGGATGGGTTCTATGACAAATGATCAGTATACTAGCAGATTTTTGGAGTTGTTGAGATATGTGCCTTATCTTAGGGAGGAGAAGTCCAAGGTTCATAGACTCATTAGTGGATTTCCAGTTGCATACAGAGACCATATTGAGTTCAATGAGCCTAGTTAGTTGGAGGAGGCCATCCGAAAGTTGAAGCATTGTTATGAGAAGTCGAAGCACAAAGTTGAGACCAAGCATGATTTCAAAATAAATGAGAAATATATAGGAAAATGGACACCAAAGAGTGGAAGAACTCAAGATGTAAGTGAGAAATAAAATGTAGCTCCTTGCAATAGATTCAAAACAATTTAGAAAGGGTGTGTAGAGTAGAAAGCTAGAGGTGGTGGTAGGGAAACAATGCAGTGTTGGATATGTGGTAAGGATCATCGTAAGAGGGATTGTCCGCATTATGAGAGTGGTGGTAGACCACAGATATATAGTGCTGAGGAAGCACATACAATTGGTGATGTTGGTCATAACATCCCTCGGATCTATGCAATTGTGGACAACAGGTAGGCGAATCATTAGGCATTGATCATTGAGATGGACTGTAAGATTTGTGATCAAGTTATTTCTATTTTGATTGATTCTAGATCTAACTATAGTTTTATTAATCTTGACTTGGTAGATAAGTGTGGTTTGAGAAAATAAGTGCATGCAGAATCTTGGTTGGTACAGTTGGCTACAGGTACAAAGAAACGAGTTCACCATTAGGTAAGAGCTTATGTATTTCACATAAATTGTATACCTACAACATCACCTTGAATGTATTTTCATTGGGTTTATATAGTATGCTTTTGGGTATGGAGTGGATATACCTTCATAGAACCAAATTGGATTGCTTCGACAAGGCCAGTGAGTGTGTGGATGATAGTGGGGAAAACATGACTTTGCAAGGGAAGAAGAAGCGTACATCAGTGATGATAGTTACTACTATGCAGGCTAAGTGTACCTGGAGAAAAGGTTGTCTGATGTTTGCAATACACATTTCTAGTGACAAGGGTAAGGAGGATGAGGATGCAGATTTGTTAAACAAATACCCATTTTTGCATAAGTTTTAGGATGTATTTCCCAAGGACATTATAGAGTTGTCACCTCACAGGAAGGTAGAATTTTCTATTGAGTTAGTGCCAAGGGCAACCCTAGCATCAAAAGCACCTTACAGGATGAGCACACTTGAGTTGGTTGAGATAAAGTTGTAGCTAAAGGAAATGTTGGAGAAAGGGTACATTAGGCCAAGTGTATCACCTTGGGGTGCACCAGTGTTGTTCATGAAGAAAAAATATGATACTCTTAGATTGTGCATTGAGTAGAGGAATCTGAACAAAATAACGATCAAGAATAGGTACACCTTTCTGAGGATTGATGATTTTTTTAATTAATTGAAAGGAGCAGTAATGTTCTCTGAGATCGACTGGAGATTGGGATACCATCAAGTACGCATCAAGGAAGAGGATATCTTCAAGACTATGTTTAGGATTAGGTATGGGCATTATGAGTTTGTTTTTTTTTCCATTCAATTTAACTAATGCTCCAGGTACGTTTATTTTTTTGATGAATAGTGTGCTTCATCCTTATCTAGACAAGTTTGCTATTCTATTCATTGATGACATACTGGTATATTCTAGGAATGAGGAAGAACATGCTGAGCATTTAGCAGCAATGTTGAGGTTTCTAAGAGAGCATCAGTTGTATGCTAAACCTAGCAAGTACATATTATCTCAGATGCATGCACATTATTTAGGGCATGTTGTCTCCAAGGATAGCATAGCAGTGGATCCAGAAAAGATAAGGGCCATCATGGAGTGGGAACCTCGTAAGAATGTGGATGAGGTGATATCGTTTATGGGATTGGTAGGTTACTACAAGAGGTTTATCGAGAACTTGTAATGCATTGCATATTCTATCACATCATTACAGCGGGAAGGTAAGAAGTTCAAATTGATTGAAGAATGTGAGGCTAGTTTTGAGCAGCTTAAGCAATTCTTGACACATGCACCTGTGCTAAAGATTGTGGATTCGGACAAGAAGTTTGTAGTGTGTGTAGATGCTTGCAAGAGAGGACTTGGTGGATTTCTCATGTAAGAAGGGTAGGTAGTCTGCTATGAGTCAGGAAAATTTAATGAGCATGAGCATAACTATCCAACACATGATCTTGAGCTAGCAATGATTATACACACATTGAAGATGTGGAGGCAACATCTTCTTGGCAGGAGGTTTACATTGATGAGCGATCATAGTGGGTTGAGATATTTATTTGATCAACCAAATCTAAATGCTAGGCAAGCTAGATGGTTGGGTACCCTTAGTGATTTCAACTTCAAGATTGGATACATCAAATGGAAGGATAACCAGGTTGTGGATGCTCTTAGCAGGAAGGTACAAGTAAATCATATCGCAACTATGAGCTCTTATGGGACAAAGTTATAGGATAATATCTTGCAGGTAGGACAACGGGATGACAAACATATGGATATTATGCACAAGTTAAAATATAGCACAGGTATAGGTATAGGTGAAGGTACAAGTAAAGGTGATTAGGATGTAGACTATCATCTCATGAGAGATGGTTTGTTGAGATTTAGAGATAGGATCTATGCACCAAATTGCAATGAGCTCAAGAATATTATCTTGAGATAATTTCATGCCAAGACATACTCGGGTAATCCATGATATTAGAAGACGTTGACAATGGTGAATAAGTTCTACTATTGGACAAATCTAAATAAGGAAGTGGGAGAGTTCATGGCTAGATATTTAGATTTCCAATAGGTCAAGGTAGAATGTAAGCATCCTACTGGTTTACTACAACCTATAGCGATTCCAGAATGGAAATGGGAGGTCATTTCCATGGATTTCATTGCAGGTCTTCCGAGGATAGTAAAGAAACATGACTCTATTATGGTAATGGTTGAAAAATTGAGCAAGGTAGCTCACTTCATTCAAGTAAAGACTACATATTTAGTAAGTGAGGTAGTATAGGTGTTTATCAGAGAGATAGTAATACTTCATGGCATTCCAAAGAATATTGTGTTGGATAGGGATGCCAAGTTCACTTCCAAGTTTTGGAAGGAGCTATTTGTAGGCTTGGGCAGAGAGTTGGCCTTCAGCACAACTTATCATTTACAGGCAGATGGACAGACAGAGAGGGTCAAGAGGATATTAGAGGATATGTTGAGGATGTATGTGATGAAGCAACAGAAGAAATGGGAGGACTATCTTCCATTGGTTGAGTTTGCATACAACAATGGTTATCAAGATTCATTGAGGATGAGTCCTTTCGAGGTATTGTATGGACGGATTTGTAACACTCCCATCAACTAGAGTGATCCAATGCACATGGTACTTATTGGATGAGAAATATTTGTAGACATGGAGCAGGAAATGCATGTTATAAAGAAGAATATAAAGGAAACACATGATAGAAAAAAGAGTCATGTGGATCAACACAAGGTGTTCAAGGAGTTTTAGGTTGGGGAGCATGTGTATTTGTGCATCAAGCTCAAGAAAAGATCTTTGAGGATTGGTTCATGTGCCAAGTTGGCACCAGAGTATTGCAGGCCATTCAAGATCCTTGAGAGGATTGGAACAATGACGCATCGACTTGCACTGCCTCCAATAGTGAAATTCCATGATGCTTTCCATATTTCATTGCTTCAAAACTATTTAAAGGATGTTGATCTTATTATTGATTGGTCTGTATTGGAGGTGGAGCAAGAAGGAGTGTTCGAGCTAGAGCGTCAATGAATATAGTAGCAGAAGCATCTCATGCTCATGAACAAATCCATATAGCATAAAGTTCTATGGAAGCACTTTAGGCCTGAAGAAGTTACATGGGAGATGGGAGATTAGATGTGAGCCCTCTATCCTTCATTGTTTTTCAGTTGAGGCAGAGTAATTTTGGTTTGACGTTGGTATATGTTTGGAATATGTTTTGTTGATTTTTTGGTATATATATGTATATTTACATGGATGTAAATACCACCATGAGATAAGTTTCAAAGCTCCCATAACCGTAATGATTGTCATATTATTATGGTTGTTATATTTTCATGTTGTCATGATGTTTTTATTTTGAGCGGGTATTTCATGTAAATATTGCAACCACAGGGGCTTCATTTAATGAACCTATGACTTATCACGTGTGTTTGTGGCATATTAAACAATACCCTTAATTTGACTACATATTGGAAAATACCCCTAAAAATCACATTATTTAACCCCTACCAATATGAATCTAATACGCCTTCCCAATTTAAAAATCCCCTACTTCCACTAAATATTGCATGTATCCATTTTTTCATTAACATTTTGTATACCCCTTTATATTTTTTCATTAACTTTGAGCTTCTTTTCGCGTAGCTACCAATATAAAAACCCTTTACCCCCTATATATCTCGTAATATATTATGCCATTTTTCCCTCAATAAATATCCCCCAATATGAACCCATGTGGTATGGTATTGCTCCCCCAGTGAAGTCCCCGTGATTGCAACAAGCTAAGTGTTGAAAAGCGTGCAACAAGAAATACTAAATTTTGAAAGTGCTAAAAATAGATCTGCTAAAAATAGCATGTCTAAAAATACCATTTTGGCCAATGAGAATTTTGGCCACCTTGGGTGAGAGGTGAAACTGCTAAAAATAGAAACTTCTAAAAATAGTATTTCTGGGTTCCTTCCTATTTTTAGCAGTCCTTGGTCTAAATATAGGAAGTAAAAACGAATTTGGTGTTACGAGAAGTTTAAAATATTAATTAATTAATCTCCATGAGTTAATTAGTTATGGAAAATTAAACTTGATGTCTTTGTCAGATCATGCAACTATTTCCTCTCTTGATTTAGGAATTTATCCCTTGATCAAAGGAGATAAGGTTCAGTTCTATATTGAGAGGATCAGTTGACTTAGTTTAACTTAGTCAAGTTCAGTTAGATTAATTTAACAAGTTGTCAAATTAATGAGATATATTTTGTTGATGCTTGCATGCATGTGACAACTATTATTTTCAGGTAACTGAGTATTCTCTCATGAATAACTGATGCATGGGAGTTCAGACAAAGACCCAGCTGAGATCAAATGAGGGACAGTGTACAGTTAGATGCTAGGATATTTCTAGTAAGTATTCCTTGCATGAGGAAGGAATCTATTTTCTTCTATGACTACTTAGTTGGACTTGAGGTGACAACAGGTATGATTAGGCCAATTTACAACCTATATATTGAGGCCTAGGTAGTCCATGACTTTCATCTTCTGATTACAGAGAGAGAAGGATAGCTATTGAGTTGATTATTTTTGTATGTTGTTGAGGATCTCCACTTGATTGATAATATATTGTTGGGGTTTTATCTTGGTGCTTTCTTGAGTGATATATTCTGTGTTATGTGATTGATTCCTTCTTATCAATTATATGTGTTCATGCTTGATGTTGCTCATGGTTGATTAGCTTTCGAAAATTTTATGGTAGATGTAGATCTAGTATTATTATTTAGTACATTGCATATATCAGTTTGATCTGAGGTGAAATTTCTACATGATATTAGTGAGCTAGCTGATTTGTAGAGAAAATTCTACATGGTATTGAAGCATAGGTAGTCAAGGAAGAACAATATACAAGAAGGAATTCGAAGTTTATTATTCGGGATATAGATGTCAAGTTCTTATCAAATCTCTTTCACCGATGGCATTCTATGGTTTGAGGCTTGAGTATGTCCTTGATGGCAGCTCAAACTATATAACTTGGAAGGATCGCATGGAGGCAGTATTGGAAGATAACAGCCTTAAGGACTTCGTTGATCAAGAAGTCCCTAAGCGTACTGATGAAACTCAACTAGTGGAATAGAAGAAGTGTGTGGCTAGAGCTAGGAGAATTCTCTTGGAGGGAGTGTGAGATCACATTGCCTCGAGCCTCCATGGGAAGGAGACTCTGCATGCAATGTGGAAAACATTGAAAGATTTATATCAGAATAGCAGTGATCAGAGGAAGCTGTCACTAAAGGAAAAACTTTGAAACATCAAGTGTGAAAATGATGAGACGATCTCTATGTATATGACCAAGCTCATCACATGTAGGGATGAGCTTTCAAGTGTAGGGGTTGTGACAGCTGATGATGATATGGTGAGTCTAGCACTCCTTGGTCTTCCTAAGAGCTGGCATAGCTACCAGGACTCGGTTAATGGAAGGGAGAAACTGCCAGATTGGGAACAATTACGGTCGGATTTACTGTAGGAGGAGATTAGATGGAGCACCAAAGACGGTTATTCATCCATCGAGAATGAGGAGAACTATGCCTTAGCGAGTAAGGCAAAGAAGGGGAAGGAGAAGGTTTCTCTTTCTAAATCCAGTTCTTCCAATTGTCAGAAGATGGTTGACAAATCGAAAGTGCGATGCTTTCGTTGTCATGAGGTGGGCCATTATGCTACAAATTGTCCATAGAGGAAATCCAAGAAGGGATCCGAGGAAGGATTTGAAGGTGAGGCACTTGCTTCACAGTTTGAGTTGGATTTCACACTCTTTGCATGCATGGTTTCATCCATGGTGGGAAGTGTTTGGTTTCTTGATAGTGGAGCTTCTTTCCACATGACCAGCGATAAGAGTTTGTTCAGTACTTTGGAGGAGAAAGATCTCCAAATACTCATAGCGATGGGTAATGATGAAAAGTATAGTGTCTCAGGTGTAGGCATGGTTATTTTTTAGAGGGAACATGGAGCTCACCTTACCTTAACCGATGTCAAGTATGTACCAGGACTGAAGAGAAACTTGGTGTCGATCTCGATGCTAGAAAACAAAGGCTATGATGTAATATTCAATAAGGGAAAGGTTTTCCTTAGACACATCATCACTAGATGGGTGAAGCAGATTGGTTCATAGGTCAAGAGCCTATATGCTCTTGAGGTTCAAGATGCATGCAAAGCCTTGAGTAGCAAGGCAACCGATGAAGACTTGGTGGTTGAGAGGGAGGGTATGTTACCTCTCAACCTGCAATGCAAGAAGAAGTCTCAGACGATTATGGAGGAGCCACAATTGGTGTAGCAGCTTCAAGAGGTTGTGGAGGAGCCACAACAGGAGAAGCTGAGAGGAGATCGAGTAGAGACATATACTCATGTAGAGACCTCTAGTAGGGGGAAACTTTGATCCAGGTGGGCTGAGGGATCACATGCAGCCATACCTCCAGGTAGGAGGTGGGGCTATATGGAGTGATCTTCCCAAGGAGGAGGGGCAGGATCCTTGAGGTACCCAACCTCTTGGATGAAACCTTGCTACGGGAGCCCCGATGAGGAGTAGCATAACTGACTGATTGGGTAGAGACAGATGCAGATGGAGTAGTAGAGAGAGCTATAGTGCAGGGAATCCCAGGATAGTACAGAGCTAGCAGACTGTAGCAATGCGAGAGGCACAAGTGTGTTGCACCAGTGCAAGGTAGCACAGAGCGGTGTGCAACGGTGCGAGATGCATGGAGATGTTGCAGCAGCGCAAAGGTTAGAGAGGGAGGACTTGTCAACGCAGGTAGAGCTTTAGCATCAGAGTATGTTTCTAGCCCAACAGAGTGGTTAGTTGGGAGTATTTTTTTTGTTTTGAGTGTTGCTGGAGAAATCGCACTTGGTGGATGTGTTGCATGCATAACATTCTAGAGTTACAGGATCAGGTTCTAGAGGAAGCCTTTCTTGCTGAGAGGGAGTGTTGAAAAATGTGCAAAAAGAAATGCTAAATTTAGAAAGTGCTAAAAATAGATCTGCTAAAAATCGCATGTCTAAAAATAATAGTTTGGCCAATGAGCATTTTGGCCACCTTGGGTGAGAGGTGAAACTCCTAAAAATAGAAACTTCTAGATAAAGAATTTTTGGGTCCCTTCCTATTTTTAGCAGTCCCTAGTCTAACTATAGGAAGTAAAAACGAATTTGGTCTTACCAACAGTTTAAAATGTTAATTAATTAAACTCCATGAGTTAATTAGTTATGGAAAATTAGACTTGAAGTCTTTGTGAGATCATGCAATTATTTCCTCTCTTGATTTAGGAGTTTATCCCTTGATCAAAGGAGATAAGGTTCAGTTCTATATTGAGAGGATCAGTTGACTTAGTTTAACTTAGTTAAGTTCAGTTAGATTAATTTAACAAGTTGTTAAATTAATGAGATATGGTTTGTTGATGCTTGGATGCATGTGACGACTATTATTTTCAGATAAATGAGTATTCTCTCATGAATAACTGATGCATAGTAGTTCAGACAAAGACCCAGTTGAGATCAGATGAGGGACAGTGTACTATCAGATGCTAGGATATTTCTAGTAAGTATTCCTTGCAAGAGGAAGGAATCTATTTTCTTTTATGACTACATAGTTGGACCTGAGGTGACAGTGTGTATGATTAAGCCAATTTACAACCTATATATTGAGGCCTAGATAGTCCGTGATTTTTTATCTTCTGATTATAGAGAGAGTAGGATAGCTATTGAGCTGATTCTTTTTGTATGTTGTTGAGGATCTCCCCTTGATTGATAATACAGTGTTGGGGTTTTATGCTCGTGCTTTTCTGAGTGATATATTCTGTGTTATGTGATTGATTCCTTCTTATCAATTATATGTGTTCATGCTTGATGTTTCTCATGTTTGATTAGATTCCGAAAATTTTATGGTAGATGTAGATCTAGTATTATGCTTTAGTACATTGCTTATATCATTTTGATCTGCAGGTGAAATTTCTACATGATATCATCAAGCTACCTGATTTGTAGAGAAAATTCTACACTAAGTTATAAAGCTCTACCGGTAGTATGTTTTATTTTCAGCAATTTTTCTAAGGTTAGGGCATGTTTAAACACTGAGGATGGTGTTCCCCAAGGGGGAGGGTTCTGTAACAACCTTAGTGAAAATTTCATGTAATAAAAGTTAATAAAGGAAAAATAAGACCACAGTTAAGGGACACTTATTCCAAGCTGAATGTTGGGCAAAGATATCCTAGTGGGCATCACTAGATGTGTGTTTTGGCTAAGGAAAATTAGCCAAGGCTAAGGGAAAGGCATTAAAAGGAAAAAAGGAATTTTTGACACATTTATTAATGAAAATAAATGAAAATAAGAGAAAAGGAAGGCAAAAGGTCACAGGTTGCATGTGAGGAGGAAATTGAAGGAAAATAATGGAAAATGAAGAAAATATAGGCCTCATTAATAAAAAGGCTTCCGATGATAAGTGGGAAAGATTTTTATAGCCTTTTGTTAGTTCACGTTTGGAGCTCTCTCATTATTCTCTTTCTCTCTCTCCCTCTTGATCACTTAGAGTTTCCTTGGAGAACTCTAGCTTTGGATCAAGGAAGGAAAATCAAGCAAAGGGAAAGGAAGGAAAGCAAGGATCAAGGAATAAGAGCAAGATCAAGTAACTTCAGGAGGAATACTTGCAGGTAACCTTTTACATGTGTGATTCCTATATGGTTTAGACATGCATGGCTTTGCATGTTGGTGTATGGTTCTCTTACTGTTAGTGGCATGATTTTTTTGGGTTATGATGGTGGTTTTCAGTCTAGACTTGCATTTTTCCTGATGTCATTTTGTTGGAATGTTTATTTTGGTTTTTCGCTCTAGTTACTAGATAGATTTTGGAATTCGGGGCAAAGGTGGTCTTAATGTTCATTCCCAAAGGAATAGGAATCTCCTGAATAGTTTTGGCGGGATACATGATAAATCCTAAGGGATAAGTCTCGGTTTACGACCTAGTGATCTGAGTTTGGATTGCGATAAAGTCTGAGAGACTCATCTCAGTTTAGAGCATAGTGATATAGGATTGGATTGTGGTAAAGCCTAAGAGACAGGAAGATGAAAAATTCCTCAAGGATAGTGATGGATTCCAGATGAAATTCCAAGTTCGTTTCGGTTGTGATCGAAGCACCAATTTTGGTGTGATCATGATGTGGTGAGGGTGGAGGTCGTTTAACCTCTAGATTCCCTTGGCTATTCTTGGATTGGTTTTTCTATGAGTTCCCACATTTATGCTTGGAATATGGCACTGGGTTGATTAGATGAAAGAGATATTTGGTTCAACCATATCTATGGTCGAGTGGTACGTGGAAGTCCTGAACCTGTTTAGGTTTACCTATGATTAATAAAACCTAAGTTCTATTACTTTTGTACTTTTCTATGCATGTATTTAATAACTTTCATATCTATGATATTTATATGGTTTAATGTTGATTATAAGCATGGTTATGTGACAAGTTAATGTCATGGTTATTTCATGTATTTACTTGTAATTTTTAAATGGATGGATGCAAGAACTAATTGATGATATAATAGTCCAACGGAGAAACATGTGATCCCTCTGTTTATGTTTCATAAGTTCTTTAGTCATTTATTATTTGTGTTGTATCCTAGACCTATAGGTCACCTTGATGCTGTTAGGTGTGGAGCCTGATTATATTTTGTATTCAAAGGTATCACCACATTGGACCCCAGTTCGAAATGGGGCGACAACGCCGCCCGTAAAATATCCACTATAGGGGGGGTCTGGGGGGGTCGGCTGTGACCTTTTCGGAGCCCCCCCTGGCGGGGGGTTTTGAGGGCAGCACCCCCGAAGCTAAGAATAGATGTAAAATTTTCTTGTAAAATTTTGTAATTTTGTAGTCAATCTGGGTCGTTCATTAGGTGGACATCTGATGATAGAAGTTATGTTTAATTTAGGGTTTTTTTCCCTAGAAGGCAACCCCTCGCTATATATGAGGGAATTGTATTGTGTCTATGTATATCTGTATTTTGAGTGAGGAAAAGGGAGGAGATTGAGAGTGAAGAGGGTGTTACAGTGGATCTAATATAGGTTGTATCTCTTTAGTTTGCTGGATAATATAATAAAAGAAGGACTGGCTGCTTTTCCATGGACATAGCCCAAACTGGGTGAACCACGTATATCTGTGTCTCTCTTATTTTATGTTTTTTCCTGTGTTTATACTTCTGCAATATTTTATGTGTTCCATTGCTCTATAATATATAATTTTCTAACAGATGCCAAGTGTTTGGCAGAATGTTAGTCCTGGATGGGGATGCTCGGGCCTAGTCCTGAGGTTGATTTTTTAATTATCAACATTTTTATCATGACTTTGATGGATTCTGAAGGTTGTATCAAGTTTTGGATAGAGGACGAGATTTTGGGCTAGAAAAGTGGCTCAAATCTCAGGGTCACTCACAAAGGTTTGCTGAAAAAAGTCCTCAGTTGCTGGCATATAGGACTATGAGAGTGACTTTCAGTTGCCGGTCACTGTCTTGCTTATAGCATGAGAACGAATTTGGGTTAAGAGGATTAAAACATCAGTGGGACCTAGGGACAGGATTTCTGAGTGGCTGACATGTCTCCTAGGGTGTAATTGCTAATGTCGATGGGTTTGTTGATGATTTTGGATGATTCCATTTCGTTAAGGTCACTAAGGAGATTGAATCTCTTATAGTAACCTCTCTCATCACATGTTTTCCCTGCTGGTTGGCTATTTGGGTGGACCTAGGAGGAGGGGATGTTGAACAAATACCAAGGTTATTGTAGAGGTTCTTATACCTACCACCAAGATGGTTTTCTTTATGCCATTATGTCCATGGATGGTATTACATCTATTATATAACCTAATATGTTTTGATGTAAATTTTTCAAGAATGTGGTTAACTTAACTTAATTTCATTGTAACATTTGTTCCACATTCATGAAACATGTATTTGACTTATACATATATTGATTTGTTCTCTAATATGGTTTTCTAAATACTATTGGAAAAATGGCCTATATTATTTGTGCCCTTACCCCATTATATTCATTCTAGAACACACTTATATCAACACTTAGAAGCTCTAGTCATAATCCTATATACACATCCCCGATTATAATCCTTGCATAGGATTATACCTATATACATTAGTTGTGCCACGCCGTTACTCAATGTGGGAGATACAATTTAATTCAATCCAATGGAATTTAAATTCTTGGCATTATATTAATGTGTGAGTTTTACCCTTCACATGGTGTTAAATTATGATATGTTCTATGCTTAGAGCAGTTTGCTTATCTTTCTTATTATTATCCACAGATTAGCAATCACATGTACATAAGTAAAGTGTAGATAGAACATTAAATGATCAACAGAAAACAAGCCAAGACAAGTGCCACAAGATGTGGTAGCTAGCCAGGGACAAACCCCAATATGGGGAAACCCTTTGATCAAATCTTTTTCTATCTTCAATAATTCAGCAAAGTGAAATAGTAAAAAAATCTAATTTATATCAGTAGTAGCAAACCCTAGATCGATGGCATCAACATCAATGCATCAGCATCATCGACATCAGTATCATCGGCATTAGTGGCATCAGTATCATTAGCATCAGCGGAATCAGCATCATTGACATCAACGACATCAGCATCATTGGTATGAACATCATCTGCATTAGCGACATTAGCATCATCGGCATCAGTGGCATCAGCATCATCAGCAATATCGGCATTAGTTACTATGGCTACTGCATCATCTACTTATCCCAGCGTACTCTTAGTGTCTCTCTCCTTCACCAAAACCCCAAATGCATGGAGAGGAGGAGATCACATGAAGAGTGTGTGTCCAAAATGACTTCAAGTCCTCTCCTGTTTATACTAAAATGTAGATGATCAATAGAAATGGCTATTGTGCTTCTGAGCCTACACAAGTTGCTGGCCAACTTGACAATTTTTCTTATAACAAAAATAAATTCATAACTCCATGAATACTTGATGGAATTAGATGATCTTTAGATCAATCCTACACCTCTCGACAGGAGAAATCTAGATAAAATATTATCATCCATGAATAAGGTGATCCTCATCGATTTTGGCCCTAGTTTCCAAATTTAACACTCCCTCTCAACTAGAGAGAACTCCATCTGCAATTCGTCTGACCGTCGCTACTATTCATCCATCAAATGCACTGCTCTAAACAAATTGACCCCTACTTTGCTCTACCTTGCTATGCTCTTCTCTGCCTTGCTATGATCTACTTTGCCTTGCTATGCTCTGCTCTGTCTTGTTATGCTCTACTCTGCCTTGCTATGCTCTGCTCTGCTATGTTCTACTCTGCTCGAACTATGAAGAAGAAGAATAAGTGATCGAGGATGTATCATACCATCCTCCACTTACTTGAAGTCAGTCTCAGAGTGTGTACCACTAGTCCCAGACCAGTCCTCTACTAACCTGAAGTCAGTGTCATAGTGGGTACCACTCTTACTGGTTCTAGACCAGTATCATTGATCTTAGATCAATGAAGGTCATCCTAGCATAGGAAGTATGGTAGATACAATGATGCATCCATCGGTACTAATATGGTCCCTATCCTCATTTCCCTGCTCATTAATCAGACGAGAGGTACTTCCCATGAGTCCGAGACTACATGGGTAGGCTGCCTCGATAAGAGAACTAATCATCTTGTCCATAGGAAAGCGAATCATCCTATCCCACAAGATAGTGAATCATCTTGTCCACAGGAGAGTGAATCATCCTGTCCACGGGAGAGTGAATCATCCCATCCCACAAGAGAGCGAATCATCTTATCCATAGGAGAGTGAATCATCCTGTCCATAGGAGAGCGAATCATCCTGTCCACACATGAGTGAATCATCTTGTCCATAGGAGAGCGAATCATCCTGTCCCACAAGAGAGAGAATCATCCTATCCGCAGGAGAGTGAATCATCTTGTCCACAGGAGACAAAATCATCCTGTCCACAGGAGAGTGAATCATATTGTCCATAGGAAAGCGAATAATCCTATCCACAGGAGAGGGAATCATCCTATCCACAGGAGAGCGAATCATCCTACCCATAAGAGATTGAATCATCCCATCCAGTGGATGCCATGGAGAACTAATCATCCTGGCCTATAGGAGAATGAATCATCCTATTCCACAATCGCCATGGAGAACACATCATCCAGTCCCACAGGAGAACTAATCATCCTGTTCCATAGTCACCATAGAGAACGAATCATCCTGGCCCACAGGAAAACTAATCATCTTGTTCCATAATTGCCATGGAGAACACATCATCTGGGCCTAGAGGAGAATGAATCATCTTGTTCCATAGTCGCCAAAGAGAATGAATCATCCTGGCCCATAGGAGAACTAATCATGTGGTTCCATAGTCACCACAGAGAACAAATCATCCTGGCCCATAGGATAACTAATCATCATGTTCCATAGTCACCACGGAGAAAGAATCATCCTGGCCCATAGGAGAACTAATCATCCTGTTCCATAGTCACCACGGGGTGTCACAGGGGATATGTTGCTCCAAGAAGTACCCTGCACCCCCTGGAGCTCCCAGAGCTCAGTAAATCATACTTGACCCTCATCAGAGGGTCTCTGAATGACACCAAATCATTTTCAAAAAGTCAGGAATTTGATCTTTCCTAGGGGCTTTGTCAGAATGTCGATGACCTATTCATCTGTACCAATATGTTGGAGCCTTATTGCTCCTCGCTTCACCGTATCCTGAATATAATGGTACCTAATATCAATATTCTTGGATCGATCATGAAATAATGATTTTTTGATAAATGGATCCCGCTCTGGTTGTCACATATAATCATAGTGGTATCCAATGTAAATCCAAATAGCTCGCTGAAGAGCTTTCCCAACCAGATTACCTCACAGGAGGCCATGCTACCAGCAATATACCCTGACTTGGTAGTGCTCAAAGCCACCGACTTTTGCTTCCTGCTCATCTAGGATATTGAAGCGGATCCCAAAGAGAAACAACACTAGGAAGTGCTCTTTCGGTCGACCACAGTGCCTACCCAATCAGCATCAGTACACCCAAGTAGCCTCACATCTCTGACAGTGTATCTTAACCCATAAGTAATTATACCATGAAGATATCTCAATAGATTCCTGGCACCACTCCAATGTATGTGGTGAGGTTCAACCATATGTTGACTCAACATGTTAACTGCAAAGCATATATCTGTACGGGAGTTCACTAAGAACATTAATGCTCCAATGAGTTGGCGATATTTCATAAAACATGTCCAACAACACTACCACTTAAATTTTTGACGTCAAGCTCCATCGGAGTAGTTACAAGCTTGCAGTCCACCATACCGAATCTTTCCAATATCTTCACCACATATTTTCCTTGAGATAGGAAAATTTCCCCTAGCTTCTGCCAAACTTCAAGTCCTATGAATTAGTGCATCAGTCTTATGTCCTTCATTTCAAATTCAGAAGCCAACTCCCTCTTTCATTTGTGAATGAGAGGGTCCGCACCTATTAGAAAGAGGTCGTCAACATACAACACCTGTATGAGAGGTTTGTCATCTTCAACCTTAATGTAAAGGTTGGGATTGGCTTCACTCCCAGTGAATCCTAGCTTCATCAAATAGCTAACGATCCTCTCATACCGTGCTCGAGGTGCTTGTTTCAGCCCATGGAGGGCCTTCTTCAACCTGCAGACATGAGATTTTTTATCATAAATCTCAAATCTTCAGGTTGCTCCACGTAGACCTCTTCTTTGATTGAACCATGGAAAAATGCAGCCTTGACATCCATTTGATGTAGTTTCCATCCTTGTGAAGCCACAAGGGCTATGATCGAGCAGATGGTGGTATATCTAGCAACAGGTGCAAATATCTCATCATAATCTATACCTTCCTTCTGGGAGCATCCATGAGTGACAAAACGAGCCTTATTCGTACTTCCATCATCAAGTGTCCCACTAAGCCATGAAGACCGCTTCTTAAAGGAGGATGGCTTAGGTGGAGGAGGATGAATAGGATCCATGGGTTCTTCCACATCGGGCATTGTTTCATCATCGTTTTTCTTTCGGTTACCTGGTGTCAGCTTCTTGAGAACTCCTCGTAGTAGGAAGATTGTTCACCTTGCTAAAAGCCATATCTTCATCAAAGGTGACATCATGACTAATCACGAATTCCCTTTGATCGACTACATAGATTCTATAGCCCTTAGTATTTTCATTATAGCCCACGAAGATTCCTTTCTTTCTAAATGCACCCAATTTATTCCTTTTCTCTTTCGGCACATGAAAATATACAGTGTTTCCAAAAATTCTAAAATTAAATACATCAAGTTTCTTACTGGTGAACATATCTTCAGGAGTTTTGGAACCCAATGCTTGATGGGGGCATCAGTTTTTTACATATATGGCGGTGTTTGCAGCTTTGGCCCATAGAAACTTCGAAAGTCTTTGATCATGAAGCAAATCATTGGCAACTTCCATAATGGTACAGTTCTTCCTTTCCACTAGACCATTCTGTTCAGGAGTGTATGGTGTAGTAGTCTCCCTCTTAATGCCAGCCTCTTTACAAAAGTCATGAAACTCATTAGATTCATATTAAGTCCCATTATCATTCCTTAAGATCTTGATCTTCTTTTCGGTTTGATTCTCAATCAAGCGTTTGAAGTGTGGAAACCAGGAGAGCACTTCATCCTTCTTTTTCAAGAAGTATATCCAAGTCTTGCGAGAATAGTCATCTGTAAGAGTGAGGTAATATGAATATCCTCTGAAGGAGTTCACAGGCATCATACCAGATATGTTTGAGTTAACTAACTGCAATATATTGGAGGTCTTGCTTTGGATTGAGGGGAATGGTCCCCTTTTTAACTTTCCTTTGGCACATCCGGGACGTACACCTTCTTGTTGAATTCTGAACTTGGGCATCCTAGTCACCATTTTTCTAACATCAAGTAGAGCTTTATAATGAAGGTGAGTAAACCTCCGATGCAATAGCACGCACTGAAGAGATGTGTCACAAGACTTGGCACCTAGTGTAATTCCTTTGACCTGATATAATGAATCAACTCAAAACCCAAGAGTGAAGGCATCTTTAATATTGTTGTTTTTTTCATACACGTACCTTGCCATCACTGAAAGCCACCTTATAGCCTTTGTCTTCCATTGTTGAAATGGACACCAGGTTATTTTTGAGATCAGGTACATATAATACATCCAGTCTATCATAGATTTCCTTGGAGGTGTTCAGTGCAGAAACATAGGCCACCAAGTGCTTGTCGATAGAGTCCCGAATGATCTTCTTTGCTTTGACTTCTCCAGATTTCCATTTTTTCCTGGTAGCAGTGGATGCATTTGATGGAGGCTCAACAATATTGCCTCTTACATGGTCCAACACTTCTTGATCTTCTAAAGTCAGATCGAGAGACATCTTCCATCTATGATAGTTAGACTTTTCATAGAGCTTGTCTTCAGTGGAGAAGAGTGTTGAGGACCCCATAATTCCTTTTAGATAGCCTTGCCAACCTTCTCTTCGGTGATTTCTCTTGCTCTTGGTTTGTCTTTGTCTTCACCTCAGCTCTGATACCATGTTAAATTATGGTATGTTCTATGCTTAGAGCAGTTTACTTATCTTTCTTATTATTATCCATAGATTAGAAATCACATGCGCATAAGTAAAGTGCAGATATAACATTAAAGGATCAACATAAAACAAGCCAAGACAACAAACACAAGATGTGGTGGCTAGCCAGGGACAAACCCCACTATGGGGAAACCCTTTGATCAAATCTTCTTTTATCTTCAATAATTCAGCAGAGAGAAATAGTACAAAAATCTAATTTATATCAGCAACAACAAACCCTAGATCAATGGCATCAACATCAGCGACATCAGCATCATCACATCAACGACATCAGTATCATTGGCATCAGCGACATCAACATCAAGGATAATTTTAGGGGCAAATGTTCGCCCTTTGGCGAAATTAAGGGGTTTTAAATTTTTAGTGGGCGAATATTTTGTATCATAGTACATTTTTACAAATCACCTCAAATAGCCCACCTTATTTTAAGGGAGAGGGTAAAAAAGGTAAATTTAGCCCTTGAAATTAGGACTTACAACCTTCCATTCGCCCATTTTCAAGAATAGGTTTTATTTAAGTGAATCCATTCGCCCATTTTCAAGAATAGGTTTTATTTAAGTGAATCCTATGGGCCAAATACCATATTTATAAAAGAGGTATGGTAAATTAATAAAAATATAAATAAATGAGAGGTATGGTAAATAAATAAAACATTTTTTATATTTACTCCATAAGTCACCTTATATACATGTAAGGGTGTAAGCAAATAAATATATAAGTAAAGTGGAGGTATGGTAAATAAATAAAATGTCTTTTTATACTTACTCAAAAGGTATGGTAAATAAATAAAAATATAAATAAACTAGACGTATCATAAATAAATAAAACCTATTTTTATATTTAGTCCATAACCCTCGTTCTATTTATGAAGGCTCAAGGAAGAGGTTTTATTTAAGTGAATCCTATGGGCCAAATACCATATTTGTAAAAGAGGTATGGTAAATTAATAAAAATATAAATAAACGAGAGGTATGGTAAACAAATAAAACATTTTTTTATATTTACTCCATAAGTCACCTTATATTTACGAACACTCAAAAAATGGGTTATATTTAGGTGAAACCTATGGCTAAAATACTATGGGACAAATACCATGGACTAGATTGTTATTAATACCATGCAAAAAAACCATTATTAACCCTAATATTAGAATTAATAAAAATAAAAGGCACATGGTATTGAACCATGGTATTCACCAAAATGGCACATGGTATTGACCCATGGTATTCACCTGGAATGTAGCCTATTTAAATGGGGGAATTAAACCAGCATGTAGCCTATGCTAAGATTCACTAGGAATTTACAAAGTTTTATTATTTAGTGAAAGACTCGCCAAGGTCTTACAAGATTTTATAATTGAGTAAAATATTCGCCATGCCTGATGAGAGATTCGCCAAAAAATTATATATATATATATTATATTATTGATAAAATCGCCTTCCATTTTTCCTATATACCATCGAGATTCGCCCATTTATTATATTTATAAATTTAGGGGGGGTTCTTAAAATTTTCCCTGATCAACATCATCGGCATCATCGTCATCAGCATCAGTAGCATCAGCGGCATTAGCATCATCAGCATTAGTGGCATCAACATCATCGACATCACCATCATTAGCATCAGCGGCATCGACATCATCAGCATTAGCAACATCAGCATCATTGGCATCAGCATCATCGACATCAGTGGCATCAGCATCATCGGCTCCAGTAGCACCAACGACATCAACATCATCAGCATTAGCAACATCAACATCATTGGCATTAGCATCATCGACATTAGTGGCATCCGCTACTGCGACTAGGGCATCATCTACTTATCCCAACGTACTCTTAGTGTCTCTCTCCTTCACCAAAAACCCAAATACATGGAGAGGACGAGATTACATGAAGAGTGTGTGTCCAAAATGACTTCAAGTCCTCTGCTATTTATACTAAAACATACATGATGAATAGACATGACTATCGGGCTTCTGAATCTACACAAGTTGCTAGCTGACTTGACAATTTTTCTTATAACACAAATAAATTCATAACTCCATGAATACTTGATGGAACCGGATGATCATTAGATCAATCCTACACCTCTCGATGGGGGAAATCTAGATAAAATATTATCAACCATGAATAAGGTGATCCTAATGGATTTTGGCCCTAGTTGCCAATTTTAACACATGGTTTTCTCATGGTGCATCAAACACACCCTATGGACACTCACGAATTGGGATTTTGATTTGATGGAAACCATTGTGTTAGGGTTTTATCCAAACTTTTCTCATTCCTCCTTGACATTCATTTTTCTCTATATTCTTGGCCATGTTCCACTTTGCATGGTTACGAGATGGCTTTGACCCTCTGTGATTTACATGTGTTTCATCTTTTGTTAGTGTTCATCAACTTATTTTTAAGGTATATTTATGGATATAAACTCTTGCTCATAATGCAAAGGTGACATCATGACTAATCATGAATTCCCTTTGATCGACTACACAGATTCTATAGCCCTTAGTATTTTCATTATAGCCCACAAAGATTCCTTTCTTTCCAGATGCACCCTATTTATTCCTTCTCTCTTTCAGCACATGAAAATATATAGGGCTTCCAAAATTTCTAAAATGAGATACATCAAGTTTCTTACTGGTGAACATATCTTCAAGAGTTTTGGAACCCAATGCTTGATGGGGGCATTGGTTTTGTACATATATGGAGGTGTTTGCAGCTTTGGCCCATAGAAACTTCGGCAGTCTTTGATCATGAAGCAAAGCATTGACAACTTCCATAATCGTATAGTTCTTCGTTTCCACCAGACCATTCTATTCAGGAGTGTATGGTGTAGTAGTCTCCCTCTTAATGCCAGCCTCTTTACAAAAGTCATGAAACTCATTAGATTCATATTCAGTCCCATTATCATTCCTTAAAATCTCGATCTTATTTTCGGTTTGATTCTCAATCAAGCCTTTGAAGTGTCGAAACCAAGAGAACACTTCATCCTTATTTTTCAAGAAGTATATCCAAGTCTTGCGAGAATAGTCATTTGTAAGAGTGAGGTAATATGAATATCCTCCGAAGGAGTTCATAGGCATCATACCAGATATGTCTGAGTTAACTAACTGCAATATATCGGAGGTCTTGCTTTGGCTTGAGGGGAACGGTCCCCTTTTTAGCTTTCCTTTGGCACATCCAGGACATACACCTTCTTGTTGAATTCTGAACTTGGGCATCCTAGTCACCATTTTTCTAACATCAGGTAGAGATTTATAATGAAGGTGAGCAAACCTCCGATGCCACAGTTTAGACTGAAGAGATGTGTCACAAGACATGGCACCTAGTGGATTTCCTCTGACCTTATATAATGAATCTACTCGAAACCCAAGAGTGAAGGCATCTTTAATTTTGTTGTTCTTTTCATACACGTACTTTGCCATCGCTGAAAGCCACCTTGTAGCCTTTGTCTTCCATTACCGAAATGGACACCAGGTTACTTTTGAGATCAGGTACATATAATACATCCAGTCTATCGTAGATTTCCTTGTAGGTTTTCAGTTCAGAAACATAGGCCACGAAGCACTTGTCGATAGGGTCCCAGATGATCTTCTTTGCTTTGACTTCTCCGGATTTCCATTTTTTCCTAGCAGTAGTGGATGCATTTGATGGAGGCTCAACAATATTTCCTCTTACATGGTCCAACACTTCTTGATCTTCTAAAGTTAGATCGAGAGACATCTTCCATCCATGATAGTTAGACTTTTCACACAGCTTGTCTTCAGTGGAGGAGAGTGTTGAGGACCCCATAATTCCTTTTAGATAGCCTTGCCAACCTTCTCTTCAGTGATTTCTCTTGCTCTTGGTTTGGCTTTGTCTTCACCTCAGCTCCGATACCATGTTAAATTATGGTATGTTCTATGCTTATAGTAGTTTACTTATCTTTCCTATTATTTTCCATAAATTAGCAATCACATGTACATAAGTAAATTGCAGATATAACATTAAAGGATCAACATAAAACAAGCTAGGACAATGGACACAAGATGTGGTGGCTAGCCAGGTACAAACCCCACTCTGAGGAAACCCTTTGATCAAATCTTCTTTTATCTTCAATAATTCAGCAGAGAGAAATAGTACAAAATATGATTTATATCAGCGACAACAAACCCTAGATCAATGGCATCAACATCAACGACATCGGCATCATCACATCAGCGGCATCAGTATCATCAGAATCAGTGGAATCAACATCATCGACATCATCGGCATCAGCATCATCAGCATCAGCACTGTCAGCATCGTCGGCATCAGTGGCATCAACATCATCGGCATCGACATCATCAGCATTAGCAGCATCAGCGTCATTGGCATCAGTGGCATCAGCATCATCGGCATCAACATCATTGGCATCAGTGGAATCAGCATCATCGGCTCCAGCGGCATCAGTGGCATCAACATCATCAGCATCAGCAGCATCAGCATCATCGGCATCAGCATCATCGACATTAGTGGCATCAACTACTGCGGCTAGGGCATCATCTACTTATCCCAGCATACTCTTAGTGTCTCTCTCCTTCACCAAAAACCCAAAGATGTAGAGAGGAGGAGATCACATGAAGAGTGTGTGTCCAAAATGACTTCAAGTCCTCTCCTATTTATACTAAAACATACATGATGAATAGACATGACTATTGGGCTTCTGAATCTACACAAGTTGCTGGCTGACTTGACAATTTGTCTTATAACACAAATAAATTGATAACTCCATGAATACTTGACAAAACCGGATGATCTTTAGATCAATCCTACACCTCTCGATGAGAGCAATCTAGATAAAATATTATTAGCCATGAACAAGGTGATCTTCATGGAATTTGGCCCTAGTTGCCAATTTTAACACCTGGTTTTCACATGGTGCATCAAACACACCCTATCGACGCTTACGAATTGGGATTTTGATTTGATGAAAACCATTGTGTTAGGGTTTTATCCAAACTTTTCTCATTCTTCCTCGACATTCATTTTTCTCTATATTCTTGGCCATATGCCACTTTGCATGGTTACAACTTGCCTTTGAGCCTCTGTGATTTACATGTGCTTCATCTTTTGTTAGTGTTCATCAACCTATTTTTGAAGGTATATTTATGGATATCAACTCTTGCTCACAATGCAAAGGTAACACTCCACCTTTATTTATTAATGGACTTTTTTTATAGTTACAATGTCATATTTTGAGCTTAAATGCAACCATACTTTGAGGATTATTCTCCTTTGGGTTATTTTTTGTGACTTTAGTCATAGGTGAAGATTCAATTATTCATGCATTTTGTATACTCTTCGTGGTCGGATTCCATGGCTTGTTAGCTCTATCAAATGATTTAATTTACTGGTAAGAATGGAACATTTTGGAGCCTCTTGTATTCTTTTATTATGGTTTTTTTCCTTGTTTAAAGCCTAACACCTTCTCATTCCGGGTTACAGAGGAAATTTGGGGTTTCTGTCTATACTCAACACTATGGTTTAGTGACCAAGTAATGTACTCTAAATTTTATACTCCAATTTATCCTTTTGGAAGAGTTATGATTTGGATTTTTTCAAACCCTTCTTATGAGTGGCTAGTAGATTCAGTACATTTGCCATGATCCTTTTTTCGATAGATTCTAACATATGATATAATTCTTGTAGTATGGTTATTTACTATTTGATTTAGTATTTCAAACCCTTAGTAAAAATTGGGGTTTTATATTTGACTTCATTTGCTCTATTCTTTGAGTTTGTTTGTATATAATTTGAACAATATATCTGTATACCCTTTTAATATGACTCTAATTGTTGCTAAAAGTCACTTGGAAGAGGAAACTATTTGATTTTTGTCAGGTACTTCTAGGTAAGGAATACTTGTGATAAATCTTATAATTAGGCATATAATAATTTGTATTCTTGTGTTTTAATATGGATTTTAGGTACCTACTATACCCTTAAATTCCTTTGCATTTAGCATAAAGACTTGAATCACCATTTGACCTGCATCTAACAGGTGACTAGAGTTTGATAAAATTCTCTTCCAATTCATTTCTAATTTCTTATCCCATTTAGGAAAGTACTAATATAATTTGTGTCATTTTTCTTTCCAAGTAACAACTGTGTACATTGACGAATAAATGTTGAAGGTTTCATGGTTTAAAAGTTTTGTGTTTTTTAACACTTTGACTCCAACATTGCACCCTATAGGTCGAAACTCTCTGGTACCTCCTCCTATCCTAGGTGGCCAAGCTGAGTGCATGCATATGGATTTAACATGCGTTATTAGAGTTCTTATTTAAACGTGTTCTTGGTTTTTTTATGTTGTTGAGCTAGAGCCTATTATGGTTCGGCTCAATATTTTCTCAATTACTTATAAAATACATTTTTTTCTAGACCTTCTGTAATAGTTAAAATTAAAATTAAAATTATGTATTGGCTATAATTAAAATTAGTAATAACAAATCTGATTCAGTCTTACTCGAGACTAAAAGTCTTGATGTGCCCTCGACTTTTCTTGATTTCATGCTAAACTAGTAGCTGATATATGTTGATTCAATAGGACTAAATATAGATTTCTCTCGTAGATTCTTAGTGCTTTGTCTCAAAAGTCGAGACCCACTCATCAATGGTAAACACCAATTGCTAGTTTAGCTTATTATATTAATGGATTGGAATATTAGCTATCGAGAACTATTTTTAATTTACTGGTCTTCACTTGTTTTCCAAAATTTGAGATATCATTTGTAATTAGATAATAATAATTAAAAATATTACTGTTTACGCTCCATACTATAGTAAGCAAGTTCTAGTTATATGTATCGCCTATACACAAAGACATAATGGTTCCGGCTAGATTGGTCCTGATGATGGATCCCTGTTGGGGTTTGAAACGTTGACAGAAATATGGTTTCTACTGTGGATACTCCGAGACTAAGCTCAAAAGAAGTAATTACGTATTAAGAATTACTAATATTCATATTAATTCCCAAAGTTGTTCCTATAAGGGAACCAATCCCAATCTATATACTTTGACTTTATTCTTTTATTTTAAAGCGTAGTTCAACTTAGTCTAAATAGTGGAAACAATTATCTTCATTACATATCCCATTTCCTTTTCAAATCTATTCATTGGCTTTTCCATGTAATCATAGTTCAATGATATTTGTATAACATATACAAAAGAGTCCTATAGTATTTACATACAAAATAAAGGAGTCCTCACTACTATAAAATATAATCTATTTGTCCAATCTCATGTCTTTCCAAGCAAATCAAAACTGAATTCACTCTCTCTTATAGATAACAATTTCCTTTAACTAATTTATTCCTCATGCATGGATATATAATTAATAACCAGAAAACAATAATATAAACTAGGTATAGAGTCCTACATGCAGATATCATTCTATCAGTAACATCATATCTTAATGCGTGTAATCAATTTTTTACTACCATAAACCATTAGCATAGGTATGCACAGTACTTTCTGCATGCAACTTTCGACCATAATTTATGTATCATGTTCTAATATTTCATACCAATAAATAACTCATTATTAAACATAAAATAAGTAAAAAAAAGCATCTAATCGTAAATGAACACTTGGATAATATTCAAGAGCAGAGCGTGTACACCCAAATATGAATTATCTCCAATAGTTCTCTCTGAGCTAAGAACTTTCCATCACGAATCAACAACCTATTTGGTTCTTTTGTGGTTTCTTTATAGATTTTATTCCCAACAAATTTTTAGTAGTGTCTTACATTAAGGTCTGCCAATCTTTGCCTATGCCTTTTGTTTTAGTTTTTTTTTATTCTATTGTTTTTCTTTAAAGTATGATTTTCTCTACCATTATGGTTTATTCTAGGCCACTTAGTATTTCTCTCTTTTTAAGTTCTTAAAATAATATTTCTCTCCTGTTATGTTAATATTTTTAATTATTTTCTCTTAGAGATTTTTAGGAGACTTTTAGGGAAGGTCCCACATGTGGACTTTAACCACTAAAAACTTCTCATAAGTTGGCAAAAAGTTTTCTAAAACTCAACTCTAGTGCTCTTCCCCAAATTCCTCAAAACATCTTATTTATAAATAAAACAATAATAAATTAATTACATCATTACATAAGTCCCATGATGACTCTCATAGTCATTCACTTCAATAATAGTTCAATGTCTAAATATATTCAATGTTTAGAAAGTCCAACATAGGGGTGTTACAATGCATGTAGTCTGCTACTTACAAACACATATGCATTTTGAAGCATGTGCATATTCTTCTTAGCAACCCATGCACATTTTAAAGCATGCACTTACATTCGTAAACTATCTAAATTGGAAAGAGTGCATGGTAAGTTGAGCAGAACGAAGGTCATCCAATTAAGAGTGTAGACTTGTTCTCACATGTTTGTGTTCTTATGCACGTAATTACCACTCTTTTAACCACATTTGTGTGAGTAACCACATATCTATACATTATATTAATAAATTAAAGTAAAATATTCTTACGCTTGAAACATTTTAATAGTATGTTTCTTAGTAGGAGGGAGATGTGTAAATAGGGAATTAACACATGGCCTATATCTATTACCATCTATCAATTCCATGTTAAGAAAAGAAGGACTTACACATATCCTTCATACTCAACAACTCATTGTTGAAATATATATATCAATGTAAATCCGTCTTAAAACTACAAATCTATCATCCGCAAAGAGGGATAATTCCCACAAGGTGAGAACATTTTGAGATTTTTTTTTTTTTTTTTTTAGAAAATGTGTGAACCTAAAAGGATTTGATGGTTCTAACATGATAGATCTAGACTTGAGATGCTTTTATGCTAATTTATTGTTTAAAAACGAACAATGTTGTACTTCGCTATTATCATAGTTATATGGTTATTATCATCATAAATATATAATTTTATCAATGTACATATATATTTACTATTATCATGTAGTTTATGTCGTTCTAATATCACCATGAATAATAGGGGAAAAAGTCTAATAAAATTTTGAGAGATTAATGCTTATCGATGGATGATAGTCATGATTATAGTTTGGTTAACTCAAAAAGAATATATTTAGATTAATATCATAACATTAACAAATATGATTTCACTAAATGGAGTGTTAATGACTGGGGTGATGACCAACTTTACATGCCAATCAATTACCACTCTTCCTTGAATTAGTATTTGGCATCTCATCCATTAGCTAATTCTTTGGAAGTGAAGGTGAGGATGAGTGAGGTTATAGGGGGGAGTACAAACCCTCTTCTGGTTGATGCTAAATTGATAACTGTGGTAGGAATATGTGAAGGTGCAAATATAATTCATGTGCGATTTGAGGAATGTAAGGTGCAACTATTTATGGGGTGATACCAAAGGGTGTTTTCATGATGAAATTGTAGTGAGGAATGGACAATTGTAGTTCAAAATGAAGAGTCCTCCAACAAGATGGGATGAATGGTTATTTAATAATGGATGAAATTGCTTAAATGGTTTAAATGTCTCAAGACGAAAGAAAGGCTTCTTTGTTGTGATTTCTCTAGAACCTCTTTATAGACTTAGTGGCATGAGGTCTTAGGTAATTTTCTTATTTTCCTTTGCATCTATGCTTTGGTTCACTTCTAGTTTCTAGGTTATAGTGAGGACGGTTGAATTTTCTCCACTCTATAGGGGTTAGGTGGTTTTCTTCTGTTCTTTTGAGGTCCCCTATGTTTAAGGTTGTTG
This sequence comes from Pinus tabuliformis, assembly GCA_031772625.1. Taxonomy (NCBI): domain Eukaryota; kingdom Viridiplantae; phylum Streptophyta; class Pinopsida; order Pinales; family Pinaceae; genus Pinus; species Pinus tabuliformis. The sequence goes on from CM062805.1 coordinate 577,904,486, forward strand.
TTTGCAGTGTCCATGTTAGGTTTCGTATCTCTTTGGTTAATTTCATTAATATAGTTGCAAGGGGATCAAGTTTTGTTGCTAGCCAAGTCATCCTATCCAAAATAAAATGAAATTCGGGAAATCCAAGAATGGGAAAGAGAAAAAGGCCTTAGGTTTTCTCCTTAAGGGCTTCTAGCTCTATGAATTTGAGGAATATTTATAGGGCCAAGAAGGATGCCATGGAGGTAGAGAGGCTCATTCATGAATGTAGCTCTATGTTGTATAAAACAAAATGTGATGAACTAGAAAAGAGGGTTAAGGAGAAAAACAAATATCTTAGTGAAATTTAAATCATAGATGAATTTGTTGGACCAAAACTTGGGATGTGATGTTCTTTCGAATAGAAGAGACTTGGTAGTTAGTCGAAACTATAATCATTCAAGTTCTAGAAATCAAAGAGGATCAATGTCAAGGCATCCTCCATATAATTACGACCTTTGAAGGGAAGCTTGAAATAGTCTACCAAATAATTTTTGCCATAGGTATAACAGTTTCTCAAATGACTAATAATATTAAAATCACGTATCATGCAAAGAATTTCTATGACTTAAAGAGAGAACAAATAAATTCCTCATTTCTTAAAATAACCTAAAAGGGAAAATGGAAGCAAAAAAAAAAGCTAATAAACTAGCCTCTCAATGGCCAAAAACATTATCCCGTAATTAGAAATATTTATTATAATTGTCCTATAATATTTTTGTATATTTTTTTGATATGTATGGGCTTGCAGATTAGTGTATCTAAACTTTTTGGATAATCATTTTGTTATTTTAACTAGAAAAAAACACGTTGTCCCATAAATCATTAATTTTTGTGAATAATGTAAAGTAATTATTTTTATTTTTAACTCACGAAAATTATTTCAACCTGATATATCAAATGATTTAATAGTTCTCAGTCGGTCTGTTCTCGTCCATGGCAGACATCATTCGAGGATATTGAGAGGGTCATGTCGGTGAACGTGCGTGGGACGGAAGTGTGCACGAAGCACGTGGCTCGGGCGATGATCGGCGCCCTAAACGGCTTCGGACATGCAGCAGGGCGTCGGTGATGGCGATGTCCGACCGGCCTTTTTATACGGCGTCGAAGCACGTGGTGTTGGGATTATGACTTAATAATTATAAGGGTAAGTCTCATGAGTATGTTTTTTTTTATTAAATTGATGAAAATTCTGGTTATATTGGTGTTTTAGACATTTTTAATGGTGTTGAATTTATTTCCACTATAAAAAATATTTTTTAAACATTGTCTCTATAATATATATATATATATATATATATATATATATTGTCCAGATTCCGACTATTTTTGGCTTCTCCCTCCCTAGACGACTCCATAATTATATGTAAAGGAAATTATTATCATCATTAATAATTATATGTCAATATATTGTATAATTAAAATATTATAAATTTGTTTAGATTTATCTTAAAACTAAATTTACCAAATATTTTATTATAACAAATATTATGGGCAAATACTATATGTTCGCAAATCTAGAGTCTAATATTTTTTAATTATAATTATTTAAATTATAAGATAATAATAAATATAATTACCTATAATTAATTTGGATGAGATATAATTAATTATGATTAATCATAATTAAAAAAAAATATTGTAATAATATGGCAAATCATAGATCAATTTATAGGTAGTAATACAAATTTGTTCATATAAAAAAAACATAAGCTTTTATCGAAGAAGATTTTATTTATTCAATTTATTTTATCATCATGAACAATGATAACATATTTAACTTTTTCTACCCTTATTTATGATTAGGAATAATTTTAAATACCTTTTTTAATTGTCAAAGCTTTCCTTAACATTGAAGTGAGAGATTCTCTATTTTCACTATCCCAAACTATATATAAACTTTTGTCACTTTCATATCAAATAATAGATACAACTTTTAAGTATATAATAATTTACTATCCAAAAATTAAACAATTATATATCTTATAATTTATTAAATAGTTTTGCAAATATTATAAATCAAAATTCGATAAAAAACTACTTTTATTCTTGAATGAATTTGGAGAAATATTATGAAATATTTGTTTTTAACATTTATACTCAAATTTAAATTAAAATATTTTATTATTTTAAATAATAAAAATGCTAACGACTTCATATTACATTTATATTAACAATGCTATATCGTAATAAACATAATTTAAAATCTTAAAAAAAAACATAACTATGAATATAAAAAATACAATTTTAATATTTGATAAATATGAATATAAATATAAATATAATTATAAATTTTATTTATTATATTATATTAGTTTTAAAAGAAATATAAGTAATTAGTTTGTTTTTGTTTTTTCTGTCCTTTAATTAAATAGTTTATAGAGCATAATACAAATTTACATAATTTATTTTTTTAATATATATATATATATATATATTTTATTTTCCAATTATTTTTTATTATGTAGTTGCTTTCTTTAAGTAAAATTTCAATTTTATTGGCCAATAAAATATTTAAAAATAAATTTTAATATATGATCAACACAATCATTTGTCTATATTTAATATTAATATTTTTTTATTTTGAATTGAATTATTTTTTAACAATTTTTCTATTTCTAATTTAGTTATTTGTCTAATTCAACTAAAACAGAGAGCTATTTGATGATACCATCTACATCAAGGTTTATTTTTGAATATTTCCTCTTACTCAATTCACAGTAAGTGAACAATCAGCTGTAATTATTGTTTTATTTTTAAGAACCATATATAAATTATCATATAACACTTGTAATATTGATTTAAAATTATACTTTAAATCTATTTTAACTCTATATTTACTCATAGTAAGAAAAAATTATAATTCAAAAAATTTAATCTCTTTACTTAATAAATACATTGTTAAAATAAAATAAAATAAATTAGATTAATTTAATTATTGATTATATTTAATTATAATTATTATATATATATAGATATATATAATTTTATTTTATTTTATATTATTTTAAATTTTAATTAAAATTAGACGGTACCTTGCAACATGGCAACCATTCTGGACCGAGTCTCTATGCAAATAAACTATAAAATTCACTGTAATTAGTTCTCTAAAGGTCACTTGCAATTGTTATTTTTTTTTTGTAGGCTAATGTATGATTCTTTAATATATAAATCGCGGAAACTATGTACAATGAAAAACAGTGACCCCTGCCCCGAAGGGAAACCAGGGAAAACACCAAAAAACATCCATGTCCACACCTGCCCTGAAGGGAAACCCAGCAAAAACACCTAAATTCAGCCATGTCCACACCTGCCCCGAAGGGAAACCAGGCAAACTTCAAAGGTAAGTATGTAAACTACGTGTCTGAGAAAGAAGTAAAATACTACAGTTCAGCCATATCAAAACGATGCTTAGAAAAACTACACTAAGATTGCAAAAAGTAAGAACAGGCTACTGCGTCTTATCTTCCTGCAGAAGATCCGGATCCACCTTGACAATGCCTGCAACGCGAATGAGCCGAGTCAACTTATCCAGCTTCCTATCCTGCATCATAAGAGTAAACTCGAGGTTCTTCAGTTCTTTTTGCAGATTGCCTTGGGCAATGTCCACCATCTCTGCTGCTACCTGTTCCATGGACTTGGCAAGCAGACGCTTAAGACCCCAATAAACATGAAGGGACTGCTTATACAGCGACATTCTCCCCCTGGTGTGGCCGGGGTCAGGGAGATAAAGCTCCCAATCCTCCATCTCCGGATCGGATTGCTCCTGCAGGGCCTCCTCCTCAAGATGGTCGACAATCCGCCGAATTTTTGGATGAGTATCATGCAGATAGGCACGCTCTGCTTCCGCTAGTCTTCGCTGGATATCCCTCTTTCCTCGCCCCCGTCCCGGAATCCCTGCACTATCTCCTTCCTCCCGGCCAGGACCACGACCCCTTCCTCGGCCCCTACCTCGTCCCTTCCGACCTCTGCCGCGCCCGCGCCCACCACGGACTACTTCGGCATCAACATCCTCAGGCCTACTATCTTCCTCATCTACATCTTCAGCCGCTCCAATCTCAGTCCGCCGCAACCACTTGCCAACCTTGCCACCCGTAGGCATTCGGCGAGATGCAACTCCAGACCTCTCTCCTGTGGGGTCACCCAAATCTGCAGAGTCCTCAGAGAGGTCTATAGGGATATAGCGCAGACCTTCATCCTCGGCCTGCATCCCCAGAGGCAGTCCCTGACTGCGCGTTCGTCGGCCCTCAGAGGGAAGTGCAGCCATACTTGCAGAGAACGCAATTTCGAAAGTCCACAGAAAAAAAATAGGCGAGACGTTAAACTAAGAAGCCTAATATAAGCGCGGCGGAAGAAGCCAGTTGCATGGAAAGTAATACCTGTCCACCACCCTCGATCATCTTGGTAAGTACTGTCGTTTGCACACGTCGCAGGAGGAGAGCTGGGATATGATGTGCAGTCTGTCCTGCCCATGCCACCACATACCCACCACTGTACCCAAACTGCCGTCAATCTGGAGGAGGGCAGTTCCGCGCATGTCATCAATAAATTAAGCTGCCAGGTGGTTTGCAGAGTCGTACCCCCCATGATCATTATATTGTGAATGTTATGCTGTCTTGTCGCCCCCCATGGCCTCATCATTATCATTATCATTATTTGACACAATATCAACTATCAAATATTCTCTGCGTGTTTCTCGATGTACACGCAATACAACGACAAGGCGAATGGTAGTCTGGCTGAACAGAGTGAAAGGCGATGTACAGGTTTTTGCGCAGAAAACCTATCAGTAAATTACTCGTCTTATTTTTTTCCCCGAAGCAGGGACAGGCTGCATTTTTCATTCTTATAATAATTCATCTATATTCATGTGATAAATCATTTTTATCAATAGTTTTATTATTTATTTATTGATAGACGTTGCTTCGAAAATCACATCATTATTTATTTGTCCACGAGTTCCAAATCAACAAATATGGTTTATCTTAGTTTTATTACTATTATTTATTTGAAATTTGAATATATCAATTATTTTTATAAAAAAATTAATATTATTTAATGGTATATTATATAGGGTTAAGACAAAATTGAAAAAATAGTTTATAAATTAATAGTAACTTATTGATCTTAATATATTTTTTTTACAAATATTTGACACATTATGGTTCAAATGAATAAATATATATAGGTTCAAAAAATTAGAGGGATAGAGTATGTATGCTTTTTGTAAACATAGCAAATTTTGCAGTCAAAACAGGACAGGAGGGGTAGAGTATGTATGTTTCCTTTCCTAGACTTAGCAGTCAAATGGCTACGAAGAAGTGAGTCCCTTGTCCCATAAACAAGAGAGTATCATACACCAATTTGGTATTCAGCTTGACTATAACCTTAAAATTAGATGATTATATATATATATATATATATATAAAATAATTTTGAATATTATTTTATTTTATATATATATATATATATATATATATATATATATATATATATATATATATATATTCATATTTATATTTATATGAATTATTGCTAAAAAAAAGTATATAACTTTTAGAAACATAAAGATGAAATCAGTGAGTAAAGTGTTATCATAAGTATAGGGTCCCGTTAAGATGATTTAATTCTCTAAACAATATTTTAGTAAGGACTAGACTCCACTCAAACCAACTAGTCTGTACCTCATGTGTTGCGAGAATAACAAATTATTAGATAGAAGATTTAGTGATAAATGTAACTAATGAAAGACAAAAAGCCTATCATAATCCTAAATTTTATAAATGTAAACTTCTACCAATATTTTTTTATTTTAATAAATATTTTAAAATATTTTAATATTTTTGATATTCGAATTCAAGTTTCTGTGATCCATAGCTTGTTAATGAAAATTTTCAGAAAAAAATCAAATTGATAATATTTGGTCTACGGGTTTCGAACTAGCCAGCGTGGCTCATCTTCATCTTCAGGACAAGATGAAGAGGCAGATGTTAGATGTAGGTTAAATAAGGGAAAAGGTCAACCTAATAGCTAGAGGAACGACTAAATTCGACTAGGAAGGGAAAATTATATAGTATAATACTTTATATATTTACATATAATAAATTAACTAAACAACTATCTTTGATAGAGGGAATTAATTTGACCTATTTAAATAATTATAGATAATAATTTAATTTGTTTAATTAATTATTTAATTTATTAACTTATTCATTCCTTATTATTTATTAATTAATATTACTCAATTTATTTAAATGATTATCCTACCTAAAAATAAACAATTAAATAAAAGTACAAAAAATAAATAAATGAACTAAATGAAAATAAAAATAAATAAATAATAAAAGGGATAAATCAAGATAAAAATAATACAATAAAAATTTAATCATAATAAAAACATAAAAGAGAGGAAGCCATGCATGATTCTCTATATTGTTTTTTATTATATTTATTTAAATGTTTATTCTACCTAAAGATTAAACAACTACATAAAAATAAATAAATAAACTAAATCAAAATAAATAAACAATAAAAGGTATAAATCAAAATAAAAATAATACAATAAAAATTAATCAAAATAACAACATAAAAGAGAGGGTTGTTTTGTTTTTGTTTTTGTTTTTGTTTTTTTTGTTTTTTTTTTTTTAACAAGAACGGTTATAGGATTTCATTAACTACTTGGCTAGAGACCACACATTCGGTTACAAAAGGAGGAGCAAGTTTCAACATGCCTTTCTGCTCTTATCAGCACTTTTGTTGCTAATTGTCCAAGCTAATGTAGAAGAAAGCAGTAAAACATGACTCTTTAAGGGATTGGTGCCCACATAATTTTCGTATCTTTGAGAATAGTTCTAGCCTCTAAATGTACTGCCTTGTTTGCCTCAATGTCTGCTGCTTTATTATTTGTTCTCAATACATGAAAATAATTGAGATGTAGGGACTTTGACATGCTTTTGATCCTTGTAATTAACCTTGCTAGCTGCAGATCCGCTGGGTTGGAGTTGGTCGCCACTGCTCTTATGATTACTTGGGAGTATCCAAAGACATTTGCCTCCCGAATTACCAGCTCTTTGAGGAAGTTTACTCCTTGAAAGAGGGTCAATGCCTTGGCTTGTATGCTAGAGGAATGGCCTAATCCCCAAGTGAAATTATACGAAGATGTGTTGTCTGGATTGATGATGTGTCCTCCAGCTCCGGCCTTTCTAGGATTCCCTTTTGCTGCCCCATCAAAGAAGAGAGAGGGAAGTGGTTGATTGGATAGCCATTCCTGAAAATCTTCTTCATTTTTCCTAATTTGCCAGTCTTTGAGAATTGGACGAGAACTTCTTGCTTTTTGAAAATTTAACTTGAGGACAGATCCCAAATCTCTGTCTTGCTGGCTTAGATTTGAGTCATCTCCTTTGTCTTCCAGCCACTCGGTTAGCTGGCTTTTCACTGAGTTGGCAACTATTCTATAGTCCTGGTTCTTGCTCTGGAATATCCTCTTTTTCCTTTCCAACCAAACTTGCCAACTGATGAATTTTGGTAGTGCACTCCACGTTGTCCTGATTGTTTTGTTTTTTGGGTGTGTGCTTGGATATCTGGCCATCCAACCCGCGAAAAAATCCTGAACAGAAGTCGGAAAGATGAACTTATAGTTCCAAGAATCCAACAGCCAAATAGAGATTGTGAATTTGCAATCAATCATGAGGTGGAGGGCAGTTTCTGAGTTTTCCTTGCAAAGCATGCATCTAGAAGGCCCATTGATTCCTCTTTTCTGATGTCTGTCATTAGTGAGGTATTTTTGATGACAGAGATGTAGGAATTTACAGGGTAAGTTCCTCAGAAAGAACACCAAAAGGACACCGCTCACAACCAGATCACAGATCAACACACCAGTACTTTTGACGTGGTTAAAACCATCAAAGAGGGAAATAGTCCACGGCCTGAGCCAACGCGGCCACTTCAGGAAATTTATTAATCAAAGAATGAAAATTTACATAAGCTTCTCTCATGCATGGATTACCCTACAAATGACCTTCCATGCGCTTTAAATAGAATTCATGGACCAATCGGGTGTCAAGCCACGGATCAGGTGTCGGTAATACCGAGGAGAGAATGAACCGTCGGATCACTACATATCGTGACCATCGGATTGTAAGTTACAAAATGTACAACGGTAAAGAAACACACTTTACCTAACTCTATACCTAACTCTACACTAGACCAAGTTGAAGTTAACTATTTCCTATGTGTCGGAATATCCTAACATCCCCCCTTAAGAACAACTTGGGATAGGATTGAAGGATTTACAAATATGACACAATAGGAGAAGGAAGGAGGCACTAGAGCCTATCCCCCCTTAGTGACAACTTCCTGAACTCCAACCATAAATCGAAGTTTAGTGAACTTCGCCTCTGTGAGAGCCTTTGTGAAGATGTCTGCAACTTGATCATCTGTTGAACAATATTGCACTTCCGGAACATGGTCGTGAATGAGATTTCTGATGAAGTGCATGTGCAGTTCAATGTGTTTGCTGCGCTGATGTTGGACTGGATCTTTGCATAGCTGAATGGCACTTTGATTATCACACCAAAGTGTAGTCGGATGCTGCTGCTCAAAGCCAAACTATGACAGGATCTGACGAAGCCACAAGGCTTCCTTACTAGCTTCTATGGCACCACGATACTCTGCTTCTGCTGACGAAAGAGAAATGGCACCCTGTTTCTTGCAAGCCCATGTAATAGGTCCTGAACCGAGAGTGAACACATAACCGGCAGTAGACTTTCGATCATCAGGGTCACCAGCCCAATCGGAATCAGTGAAACCAACCAATAGAGGAGATGCTTTGGCACTGTAATGAATCCCAAACTGAACTGTACCTCGAACATAACGAAGTATTCTTTTAGCTACTTTCCAATGACTTTCACGGGGGTTTTGCATGAACCGAGCAACAAGGCCAAGAACAAAGGAAAGGTCAGGACGAGTATGGGTTAGATACAGAAGTTTTCCTACAAGTTGACGGTATAAGGTAGCATCAACTTCAGGAGAATTACAAGTGACTGAGAGTTTGACTCCAGACTGAAAGGGAGAAGGGGCTGGCTTACAGTCTTCCATGTGAAAATGACGTATAATATCACAAGCATACTTGGACTGGGAAAGGGAAATACCCTCCTTGGATTGCAAGATTTGAAGACCGAGAAAATAGTGTAAGTGTCCTAAGTCTGTCATTTCAAATTTCCTTTTGAGGCTAGACTTCACATGGTTTATAAGGTTGGGATCACTACCAGTAAGGATAAGATCATCAACATAAAGAACAAGGATGATAAGAGAGTTGCCCACTTTCTTGGTGTAGACAGTATTGTCAAAATGACACCTAGAAAAGCCAGATTCTAAAAGAAAGCTATCCATTTTGGCATACCAAGCCCGAGGAGCTTGCTTGAGACCATAAAGGGATTTCTTAAGTCGACAAACAAGGCTGGAGTCTGTTTGTATGAAGCCAATGGGTTGTTCCATATAGATTTCTTCATGCAAGTCCCCATGCAAGAAGGCAGATTTAACATCCATCTGATGGACTTCCCATTTGAAAGAGGCAGCAAGGAAAGAACAAGGCGGATAGAGTTCATTTTGGAAATAGGGGAGAAGGTTTCAGTGTAGTCAATGCCTTCAACCTGTGAAAATCCCTTAGCAACAAGATGAGCTTTATGTTTATCAACTTTCCCATCTGGTCCATACTTGGTTCTGTAAACCCATTTGCATCTAACAAGTTTTCGTCCCTTTGGTAAAGGAACAAGATCCCATGTATCATTTCCCAACAATGAATGATATTCTTCATTCATAGCTGCTTCCCAATCTGGATGGCCTGAAGCTTCTGCAAAGGTGTCAGGATCATAATTTACTGGAGCTTGAGCCAGTAAAGAAGAGGCTCTCTCGAACTGAGAACGTGTGCGTCGCTAATTTGTAGGATCACCGGCAAGATCACCTGCTGCATCTCGAGTAGCACGAACCCATTTTGGAAGCTCAGGAGCTGAAGGAGGATCCTGAGATGGTGGGGGAGGATTGTCATCCTCATTTTCATCATCTGAAGAAGAAATGTTTTCAAAGGTAGAAGAGATAGGGAGAGGTGGCACATCCGCCAGACTAGGCTCGCAGGCCGATATATTTTCATCAAATTTTACATCTCTTCTAATGATAACATTTTTGGACTTAAATGGAATAAGTCTATAGCCTTTGACATCTTCAGAATATCCAAAAAAAGTACATTTTTCACTCTTAGGTTCTAAAGCTTTATGCTTTTCATCTGGAATATGGGCCCACGCTTCACTTCCAAAAACACGAAAGTGACTTACATCTGGTTTGATTGAGCTCCATGCTTCTTCTGGAGTGATATTCTTTAAAGCCTTAGTAGGAGTGCGATTTATTATGTAATTTGCACAGTTAATTGCTTCTGCCCAAAAACTAAGACCAAGTCCTTTAGATTGTAGCATACAATTAGCCATTTCCTTTAAGGTGCGATTCTTCCTTTCAGCTACACCATTTTGTTGTGGAGTATATGGAACAGTATGTTGCATTTGAATTCCATTCTCAATGCAATAGTTGATGAATGTGTTTTTAACATATTCTCCACCATTATCAGATCTTAACTTAAGAATTTGATGTCCAGATTGTTTTTCAACAAAGGCCTTGAAGGCCAAAAAAGTGTTAAATACTTCACTCTTGAGTTTTAAGAAGTATACCCAAGTGCGTCTGGAGAAATCATCAATGAAAGTTAAGAAATACTTGCAACCAGAGAATGACACAACTGGAAGTGGACCACATAAATCACTATGCACAAGCTGTAAAGGGGCTGAGGCGTGCCAAGAGGCACGTTTTTCAAAACTATCCCGATGATGTTTTCCGAGTACACATCCGGAACAAACACCATCTCTGCAAGATACCATAGGAAGACCTGTCACCATATTTTCTTTACATAGATGCTGAAGGGAGCGATAGTTTAAGTGACCAAATCGCTCATGCCAAAGTTTGCTCACTTCATCGTTATGAGCAACAAATACTGAGGGAAGATTTGATGACCCAAAGTTGTGAAACTTATACAACCTTGTAGAATCATCAGCAATGCCAGTAGCCAAAATCTATTTAGGATCTTTTAAGTCCTTGATTACAACATCATGAGGTGAAAATTCAACGATTTTACCTTCACCTGAATGAGTTATCTGATATACAGATAGAAGGTTGCAGGATAAGGTTGGAACACATAATACATCATTAAACTGACCATTGTCTAGATGAACAGTGCCAGTCCCTACAACATTAAGAGATCTATTATCACCAACATATATATTTTTGGTGTTACAATCATTTAAAGAAGAAAACATGGCTTTGTTTTTGGCCATGTGATAAGAAGCTCCAGAATCAATGAGCCACTCATGAGAATGAGAAGAAGAAGATACATTTAATGCATAGCCAGACCGAGATGCTTGACAACCACATGCAGAAAGTGCCATTCCTGAAGATGAAGTTGAAGTTGAAGATTGCCCCAAATGGATGTTATGCTTCTTCATTGCTGCTTCCAAGGCTTCCATCTTCTTAAAGCATTTGGATTCTAGGTGGCCATCTCGATTACAAAAGTTGCAACGTCTGTCAGTCTTCTTCCATTTGTTTTTATTGGTCTTATCATTTTGCTGAAATGATCTTTCATTTTGAGGCTGAGTTTGCTTAGGACCCTTGTTTGGTTTAGGACCATTCTTTTTAGGATATGACTTCTTAGGATTCTTTGAATTTGGTTGCTGCTGGGTGGCTAACGCTTTCTTGGAAGAGTTTCCAAGATTAAGAAGACCAAGGTCTAAGAGTTTTTCTTTTTCTCTTATTAAAGAATCACAAAAAGAGTCAAAGGAAGGAGGCTTATAGTCTTTTCCTTGAGAAATGAAGGCTTCCCTTGTAGAATGGAAGGTGGAAACAAATATAGAGTAGGCTGGTCCCAACTTAGTAAGGATGGAATAAATAAGGTTACTATCTTCTTTCTTAACCTTAACACCTTCCAAAAGATATCTAAGGGTCTTGAACTTAGACAAGAAATCTTCAATGCAAGAAAAATTATTAGGGTCCAATGTAAGCAACTCATTTTCAAGTTGATGGGCTCTAATTTCATTTTTAATCCCAAAAACTTTATTGATTTGTTCCATTGCTTCATGAGGAGTTTCAAGTTCTGCAATATGGAATCTAAGATCTGGAGAAATAGACATCCCTATCAAACCACGTGCTTGATCTTGTTTATTTTCCCATTTAGCAGCCTTGTCTTCATCATTCGGTTTCTTTTCTTGGCCTGTGGCTTTTTAGTAGAGACCTTTACTTCTAAGTAAATCCTCCATGTAGGACAACCATTGGAAGTAGTTGGTGCTGTCAAGGGTAACTTGGTATTGAATTTCCATTTCAATAGAAACTGAAGCTGAAGGTGCTGAAAGTAAGTGTTCCAATGGATAGATCTCGAAAAATTAGGCTGGGTTAAAAAAACGGCTCTGAAAACGGCTTCCTGATGAAGAAGTTATGACCTTTTTAAAAACGTTGTTGAAGTTGCCGGCAAAGTGCAGGAATGTGCGAAAATGAAAAAGTCCGCCCCCACAAAATGGAGACTTGAACCCAAGACCTCTACTGTCTTAAAATAGCTTTGAACCAATTGATCTATACAAAAAATTTGAGAGAGAGAGAGAGAGGGGGGGGGGCTTTGGGTTGCGTGCTTGCTTTGAGAAAGCCCTTTTTCCCTACAAAACAAAAAACACAAAACCCAACACGGACATGCAAAGAAAACGAACCTTGCGGGTCGAAGTTAACTTTACCCAAAAAACTAAATATTTTCAAAAATTGAACCTTGCAGCTCAAAGTTAGCTTTAGCCGAAAAACTAAATATTTTTCTCAATGTTTCTGATTTTCCGAGATCACACTAAGGTGCAGGGAAAAGAGCATACGCATTAGAAAAATCCTTCCTTTCTGTTTCTGATTTGCCCAGATCGCACAGAGTCGCAGGGCAAAGAGCATACGCAGAAATGAAAGGTATAGATCTGGTTAAAGAAAAGCTAAATAAACCGAAACCGAAATAAGCAGAGAGAAAATAACAGTAAACTGCAAATAAACACTGTATACCTCCAGATCTTAAAAATGACGCAGCTAAGGCTACTGGAAACCTTTTCGCGTGAAACGAAAGGGGTTCCTCACTGGAACAGATCCTCTGAACACAACAGAGCATTCCTCTTGGCCCGAAAGTAGTCAGAAACAACAGATTTAGGAAACGACAGTCGGATGCAGTTCTACCGGCTTCAGATTTGGATCACCAACGGATGCGGCCCTCAAATAGCTCTGATACCATGTAGGAATTTACAGGGTACGTTCCTTAGAAAGAACACCAAAAGGACACCGCTCACAACCAAATCACAGATCAATACACCAGTATTTTTGACGTGGTTAAAACCCTCAAAGAGGGAAACAGTCCACGGCCTGCGCCAACGCGGCCACTTCAGGCAATTTATTAATCAAAGAGTGAAAATTTACATAAGCTTCTCTCATGCATGGATTACCCTACAAATGACCCTCCATGCGGTTTAAATAGAATTCATGGACCAATCGGGTGTCAAGCCACGGATCAAGTGTCGGTAATACCGAGGAGAGAATGAACCGTCGGATCACTACATATCGTGACCGTCGGATTGTAAGTTACAAAATGTACAACGGTAAAGAAACACACTTTACCTAACTCTATACCTAACTCTACACTAGACCAAGTTGAACTTAACTATTTCCTATGTGTCGGAATATCCTAACAAGAGAAGCCAACAGAAATGGTCTACTTTAGGAATTGAGGGGAATTTCCATATGCCTACCCAAGGGGCAGGATTGGGAGGCACGTAGGGATGTTCAAGGAACTTAAAGTATCCCTGATGGACTGTGTATCGTGCCCATTTTTTGCCCCAGCCTCTCACGTCTTGCCTACGTGCATGGATAGGGGCTAGTCCGTGCAAGAAATTGCTTAGCAATGCCAACTCAGGCTGCAAGGCGATGGGCACAGGGAGGTGTTTCCAACTCGCCCAGGCATCCTTTGTCCACATCGAGAGGTCCCACAGGGTGTGGACGTTTGCTTCAGATAGCCAATTCTTTAACTCAGTAAAGTCTCTCAATTCTGCCAGCGAAGGTCAATCCAGAATTCTGTCACTCCACATCTGAATTTGTTTTCCATTTCCAGGAATCCAGTAAGAGTAATTTTTTTATCATCAGACCAATTATGTTAATGAACATGCTGAAAGGAGTTCTGAGTTGGTTTCTGGGCTAATCCAAACATATGAGTCTTGTTCCTCTGAAGTATTTCCTCCACAATGCAACCTGAGCCCAATTTGGATTAGGAGCAATGATTTTCCAAATTAATTTGGCTCCCATGGCTAGATTTTGAGCTCTAAGATCTTTGAAGTTCAATCCCCCCTCAAAAATTGGTTTGGTGACTATTTCCCAATTGACTAGGGAGAATCTCTTATCTTTTTGTTTTCCTCCTTTCCAGAAGAATTGTTTGATTAATTCCTCCATCTTTTTGATGATTCCCACAGGTGCTAAGAGGACAAAGAATTTGAAAATCGGAAGACTACTAAGAACTGCCTTGATGAGCACTGCTTTTCCAGTAATGTTGAGCCAGGAGGATCCCCAGGCTTGCATTTTTTTTTTGAATTTGTCTAGCTGAGATGACGAGTCTTTACTTAATGCCCTCTTGTTGAAGATTGGCAGACCAAGATATTTGAATGAGGACCAAGTAGTGGAGGCTGCAAATCCGAGGCATCTGGCTATGGAGTTTGCAGTTGAAGCAGGGATGTTCCAACAGTATATCTGACATTTGCCCTTGTTTAGCACACTACTGAGACCTTACAGTAGTCATCCATAACTACTTTGAATTTCATAGCACAATGCGAGGAAGCAGCTCCCAACAGTAATGTATCATCAGCAAAGAGGGCATGATTGATGCATTTAACCCCTCTTGCAATGCACAAACCAGCAATGTCTTGTTCTTGCTGCTTTTTATTGAGATAGAAACTGAGGACAGAAGCCTAAATGAAAAATAACAGGGGTGAAAGGGGACACCCCTGCCTCAGTCCTCTAGAGGCTTTAAAGAATTCAGCGGCCCTTCCATTCACCAGAGGGGCAATCCAAGGCTCCGAAATGCAAGTTTTTATCCACTTTATGAGGTTTTGCCCGAACCCCAATTTATGCATTACATCAAACAAAAACCTATGTCTAACACGATAAAAGGCATTTGCAAGATCTAATTTAATAACCATACCTTTTTCCTTTTGGTGTTGGCTAGAATGGATTGCCTCTTGCACTAGCATGAAGTTGTCCACCGCTGCCTGCCCTGAATGAACCCACCTTGATTGTCCGAAATGGAGGATTATTTTCAACTTGTTTTCGATCACTTTGTACCCAATATTACACAAGGAATTGGGCAAAATCTGTTGAAAGAATTTGCACCTTTTTCCTTGGGGATGAGGGCGAGAAATGCCGAATTTGTGCAGCCCCCAATCTTCTGATAGTCCTGGGATTTCTGAATCATTTTGAGGAACTCCTTCTCAACCATCTACCAACAGGTTTGTAAAAATCTAGGCGTGAAACCATTCGGTCCCAAAGCTTTATCGGGATCTATTGCAAATTGGGCCTCCTTGGCTTCCTTATGCATGATTTTGCATTCAAGAGCTTGGTTCATCTTGGAGGTGATGAGGCTAGGGACAACATCCAACAGGTTATCGTTTTGCTGAGCTCCTATTTCTTCCCTGTACAGCTTCTCAAAATGATCTGAAGCTGCCTTTTTTATGCTTGCAAAGTCCTTCAGAACACATTTTTCTTCTATTATTTCGGTGATGGAGTTATGTCCTTTCCTAGCTTGAGCTTGTTTATGAAAGAAAGAGGAGTTTCTGTCGCCAAATTTGAGCCAAAGGCTTGTAGACTTGAGCCTCCAGTACTACTCTTCTACCAAACATGCCTTATGGAAATTTTGTTGAAGCTTGGCCTCCTTTTCCAATTCTTCTTTAGTGATTTCAGCCGTTTCAAGATGGAGATGTTGGTTTTCTAATTCGATTTGAATTTTTTTCTTCTCCGCAGTAGGGTTGGGCAGGGTCTTAGCCCAATTTTTTAGCATGACTTTAACTCTTCTGAGTTTTTCCTCCCACACAAACAAGGCAAATCCCTTAACTCGGTCTTTCCAGCAGTCTCTGACCTTGTCCATAAAGTCTGCCTCTTTGATCCAGAGAGAGCTGAACTTGAATGGAATAGGCCCCAGGTCCTTGGGGGTCAGCAGTTCCAAGCTAATAGGCTTGTGATCTGGTATGCTGCTTTGAAGGATGCGCGATCTAGCTTCTAATCCAAGAATCATGAAGGAACTTTGCGCCAAAAATTTGTCCAGTCTTGCAGCTATGTGACCTGGGCCAACCCTCTTGTTTGACCATGTGTGCTTGCTAATAGTCTGCTTAATGTCTATCATACCCCAATCTTGCATGAGATCTTCCACTGATTCTCTTGTTGGATCTCTGACAATACTCCCTCCTTTTCTTTCTAACAATAGGAGGGTGAGGTTTAGGTCTTAGGCTATGATTATGTTCTCCAAATTTTCTAGATATGCCAAATTTTTGATGGAGTCCCAACATAGTTTTTTTTTCACCTGCATTGTTAGGAGCATATACATTGGCTAGACTAATAATTTCCTTAGATTCTAAGTTCTGAAATTTTAACAAAATCCAATGAGTGTTCATGGACTCAGAGATTAGAGACAACTTATTTGGATTCCAGAGCGACCCAAGTCCTCCTGATGCTCCACGGGCAGAGGTTGACTGCACTCCGTCTTTCTTCCAAAATATTCTGCTTGCTTGGAGGAAGGCTGAATCCTCTAGTTTAGTCTCCTAGATGAGAAGAATGTCTGGGGCTTCCAGTCTTATTAGACTATTCGTTACTTCTTCCTTGGCTTTGGAGCCCATTTCCCTACAGTTCCAGCAGACTATCTTCATCATTTACTTTTGCTGTGATGAGCTCCTTTGGAGCTCTGGGTTTGGATCCTCTTCATCTTCGGGGTTTTTGCTAGGAGTTTCTCTAGCATTGGTTGGCTACCTTGAAGCTTGTCTTTGTATTTTTCTTGATCTCCTTTTTCCTTTGTTGACATTCATCCTCTTGTAGATCTTCTGCGGGTAGACTGTGAATCCCCTATTTCCCCTTCTTCCTCCGATTCCTCGGATTCTTGGGTTTCCTCCTCTTCTTCTGACATCTTCCCTTTGGATCTCTCTAGTACGCTTTTGGATTTAGGCAGAGAGACTTCTTTCGGAATTTCTGTCTCCTGTGTATTCATGATTTCAGATCCAAGGATCTCAAATTTGTTCCCTTGGCTTTCCATGGGTGGATGTTGAGCAAGGCCCATTTGGGGGGCTCTAACATTAATGTTTGCATTCTTCCTGGACGAAGTTTTGGGTCTTTTTGCCTGATTCCATTCTTCTTCCTTCCCTTTTTCTTCTACC
Organism: Pinus tabuliformis; assembly: GCA_031772625.1. Lineage (NCBI taxonomy): Eukaryota > Viridiplantae > Streptophyta > Pinopsida > Pinales > Pinaceae > Pinus > Pinus tabuliformis. Next base: position 577,922,008 of record CM062805.1, read on the forward strand.
CCTTTGGACGGGCAATCTCTAGTGAAATGTCCGTAAACTGGACACCTCTAGCATTTGAATGGTAGTTGTTCATAGTCCAACTTCTGAACATGCATCCAAGGACCTACCCTTATTTTGATAGCTTCTGGTAATCCAACCTCCAGATCTACCTCCACACAAATTACGGCACAGTCGTACTGATCTTTGCTGTTGGCATTGTCTACCAATTTCCCAAGAGTGTTTCCGATATGTTTCAAAGAATCCTAGTTCCAGCAGTGAACCGGGAGATTGGGGAGCCTTACCCACACCGCGACCGCAAAAGGCACATCCACTGCCGGATCGAAGTCTGGTGTCCATTTATTTAAATACAGCCCTTGAGGGCCCATGAAGTAGGGTCCATTTCTGAAAATGAGATCCTTGTCCTCTTTTTCTAAGAATTCAAATAAGAAGTATCCTCTTCCGAGGAAGTAAGATGTTACCTTGTTCTTGATCAGCGGAGCCCAGTTCTTAGCAATCCAGTTCTCTGTTGATTTCGGGGAGGGCTAGAGACTTGTAAACTGACCAACCGGAGCACGATCTGCCAGAGATAATGCTACTTGAATCGTACCTTCAAGAGGAACGACGATCTTGGGGATATCTTCTAGCCTTTTCACGAACTTGGTAGCTTCCACAACTTTCTTCTTGGGTAGAGAGGCCAACAAGGGCCTAAAAGCCTCAGCGGCGGAAGACGAAGAAGGAGAGGAAGAGCTCTGGGGGGGAGCCAGCTCCTCCATGGAGAGCCAGCAGATCAAACCCTAGCCGATTGCAGCCAGAAGCTAGAGCCCTCGGCTGCCCACATGGATCGGATTATGCAAAGAATGGGTGCGCGCGTTGTCTTCAAAGTCCACAGGATGCAGATCTCGCAGGTTGCAGAGCCGAGTGAGCGCGCGCAGCTAAGAGCCACTTTTCCAACATAAAAGAGAGGGTGTTTATCTAAAAAAAATTAGTAATAATAACAACAATATTAATAATAATAATCATTGATCATGAATACATAATATCAGTAAAAAGTAATAAAATCAGTAAAAGCAGGTAATCCTCTCTAATAGAAAACAATAAGAGGAAGCATAAAAAAGGGAACAAACAATATTAAGAAGAGAGGGTGGGAATCCAGCAGTTACTATTTTTCCAATCGTCATCCCTATTAATATTATTAGAGGACCGCTGAATGTCGATGGCTTCCCTAAACTTGCCATGATGAAAATGAGAGATTTTTGTGATGACCTTAGCCTCCTCAGTGCATATATGATGCTTGGTTTTCACTGCATGTTCCGCTAAAATATTTAGTCCTCCCATGTCTGATATCAACAACATGTTCTTTAATACTTTGGTTAATATTCCTACACGTTTCACCATGAGGTCCCACATGAACACAGGATGACATAAACAAATTTCAAATCCATAGGGTTCACTTGGTCTTTAATCGACTTTAGGGAGCTTCTAATAATGTTAAGGGGTCTAAAGGTTGAGGGAACATTATGTTTCTTCAGGACTCTCACAATCTTGTGAGTCTTCCCCTAGATGAAGGGGAGCTGAACCCCTGAACAACGATCAATAGTGTTAGTCTTAACCTTAGGACCCTTACTAGCTTTGACAAAAGCTCTAGCACCCTGCTGCCTACTATAACCATTTTGGGTGAAGACATTAAGGAGATGGGACTTTTCTTTGAAAAAGTGGTCTTCATCTAGCACCAGTGGCTAACGTGCCAAGAACACGTATCTTTTGAGCAGGAAAATGATGGGAAGTTGCAGGAAGATACTACTCAGTATGGGTATTTTTTCGATACAACTTATGAGAGAAAGATCTATCAGCCTTTCTAGAGATGAGGACATGAAGGAAAGGAAGGCAACTATCTACTTCACGCTCCATGGTGAACTTTATAGAGTTTGACTGATTACTAAGATGTTCAAAAAAGCTATTTAAATTGAAAGAATAACTTTGGCGTAAATCACATGTAGACAGACATTTGTCGACATGTTTCGAACCAATTAGTGTGGTTCATCGTCAGGACAAGTTAAACCACACTAGTTGGTTCGAAATGCGTCGACAATTTTCTGTCTACATGTGATTTACGCCGAAGTCATTCTTTCAACTATTATGGATCACAGAAGCCTCAATTCAACTAGCTATTTAAATTATCAGGCACGTGTTGCCAAATGGAGCAGGTGCCATCAATTATATATCATATATTAATATGATAATTTTTGAAATTCATTATTTATTTAGCTTGAATATAGTAGAAGGGAATTTCAGAATTAAAGTTTATGTGAGAAGAGCAATTTTGATAAAAAAAAAATCAGTGGCAAGCATGTGTCATTGATCCTCAAGAAACACATATATCATTTAGTATATTTTAATTTTAAATATTATTTATTTAATCATTTTGATATTGTTAATTTTTTAATTGATTAAGTGTGTTTGATTATATTTGATTAATTATGTTAACTATAATTTATTATTTTTGATTAAATTTAATATGGTTGATTTTGGTGTATCATATTTAAATATGGTATCTAAATTATAATTTACTCCTGAAAGTAATTAGGAATAATTAATTTTGATAACATATAATTAATTACAATTAATTATAATTAAAAATTCTAAAATTAAGCAGCCATGTCTTCGAATAGACTCTTACATGGTGTTTTGTTAAAGAACTCAGTGGTGTAAAGACCACTCATTCAAATTTATTGGGATAAAATCCATTCATGCTAGGAATAGGGGATGATGATTTTGACAACTTATATGCCCCTACAACAAGGCTACTTAATCCATACATTAATAGTGTAGTCATCTCAAAACTCACATTAACTAGAAAACAAAAACTAAAAATAGAAAATAAATCAAATATTATAATAACTTTACAAATCATAGATCTAAGTCTATATATACACAGTAAGTCATCTCAAAACTCATATAAACTGGTAAACAAAAACTAAAAATAGAAAATAAATCAAACATTATAATAACTTTACAAATCATAAATCTAAGTCTATATATACATAGTGATACAAATTTACTCAATTAACTTTACCATTATGAATCTTAATAACATATTTTAGTGGTTCTATCTTAATTTATTATTGGTAGTAAACCTTTTTATAATAATCAGAACTACATTGAATTAATAAATTCTTCATTTTCATGCTTACATTCAAAATATATATATATATATATAAATATAAAAGAGACATGTGTAACTTTGAAATGTATAATAGTAAACAAAAATACATAGTAAGTTAAACAATTTTATAGTATTTAATAATTATTTTTAAGGGTTATAAATTTTAATTTTGTAAAAGTTTAGTGTAATATTTAAATGAATTTGGGATAATATTATGAAGTATTATTTTCCCATATTTACAATTTTACTAATTTAAAATTATTTTTACGAAATTTAAAATGTAATTATTTTAAATAATAAAAAACTAATCATTTTTTATATAAAAAAATTATTAAATATATTATAATAAATATAATTATAAACATAAAAATATCTAATTTTAACATATTAATTAATATAAATATAAATATATATTTTATTTATTATCTCTCTCTATATAATTAGTTTACCTTTGTGTTTGCATTAATTTTTGCCGTAATTAAATATTTTATTAAATATACCATAGTTTTATGTTAATATTTTGAAATATATTTATTGTTTTAGAGTTGACTAATTAGAGTTGGTGGGGATTTTTGGGGGAGTTTTGTATATTTCTTTTCATTTTCCAACGGCTTGGGCTAAAACGATATTTTTTAACAAAATTTTAACTCTCTCCGTCAATTAAATATTTAAAAATAAAATTTTAATATATCAACAATAAAACTATTCACCGAATATTTAATATTAATAAAATTTCTACTTCCAACTTAACTACAATTTAGCTAATTTTCTATTTGCGATTCAACTGCACTATCTATATCGAGTAATTAGTTGACCCAGGGGTTATCCTAGACGACTTTAATTTTAAATCACCCTTCTGATGACTTTTAATATTTATTTCTGCCTTGCATAATATTTTTCCTATAAAAACATATTAAGTGAAATTTTATTATTCATTTTTTTGACATTTTTAATATACAATTTTTATATAATAAAAATAAATAAATTAAATATATATAAATTTTATTTTATATTAAAAATATTTAAAAAATAAATTTTGTACAAATTTCAAGAAAGGATATTAATGGGGAATTCTGAAAATCAAGCCAATGTAGGTGTTCAAATTCATAATATATGATAGAGTTAAAAATGAAGTAAGAGTTGTCAAAGCAAGAAATCCATGTCAGCGAGTTATTTAAGTCCACTTTACTTCCACTGGTAGCTTGTGTCACATAATTTAGAATATCTAAAATATTTTAACTAAATATTCTAAATATGAGGCTCCATAGCTAAATAGGTTGGTAATTGAATGAAAATCCATATTCTCATAACTCCATATTAGCAAAACCTATATTTATGGAGTTATAGAGTGTAATATTTTCATAAGAAAAACACTCTGTAACTCTTATAAGCAAACCCCTAATCATCTAATGTAACAAATTCATAGTTTATATCCATGTCCATTTTTATAGATATATGTTTTATCAAATTTTCTGCAATTTAGAAATGTATAAGGTCATACAATCTAGCTATTTCAAAGAAAGCGATGCAATATGAGGATCAAATCTTCCTCATTATATTATTATATTTTTATTATAAACCACATAATTTCTATTTAATTAATATGCATTAACTAACAAGGGAATTCCCTTGAATAAAAAAAAACTCTAAATTTTTCCACATAATGCAAAATACATTTTTTTCTCTTTACAAAAAAGTGATTTCAAGTTGGTTTCTTCTAAGAATTTATCTTTTAGGAATGTCATTCAAAGTGCAATTTTTAAGTATTTAGATGTTTTGTTTTGTAATTGGCATTCACCTTTTTGGCATTGGTCAGAAAATTATCAATGTTGGACATGTGTTCTCCAACACCCAGTGGAAAACTTTTACCGTAATTGTTGTAAATAAAATACTCACAGAAAACAACTATTTTGTAGATTCAGACTTGGAATGTCTAGTTAGCTTGTCCCAGTAGAGTTTGACTTTGGAGTAACTTGGAAATATTATTATCTATGATCTCAACTAACCTAGTCTATTTTTTTTTTAAAGATAATTAAGATAAAAATGATGTATCCTAAATAAAATGCAATGAATAGCCTCGAAACACAATAAAGAAAAAAAAAACTCACATATTCAAAAAAATCCCTTAAATGTTCTTTGCCAACCAAACCCACCTTAGCATTCAAGACTGTTACTGATCCAAATAAATTAACAAACAAGTTTACAAATGGCCTTATCTTCAAAACGGCAAACACGCATCACACATTGCTTTAGCTGCATGAGAAAGTGCGAGGAAAGAAAGTTGGGCATACCTGAACACCGTGCTATTAATCCAAATCCAGAGAAATCTTTACTAGGATAAACACTGACTCTTCCCTGAATGCTATAGTGCTTGTATTTCTGTTTATTATTGTACGAAACTCTGTATTAGGGTTATTATAAAATTCCGAAAGCGTTTAGAGAATTTCAAGGCACGAGTAACAGAGAATTAAGAATGGTAAACGCAACGCTAAAAACCACTTTTCTTGCAACAGTCCTCTTCCCGCTTTCTTTGTGAGCTTCGATGTAATTTTTGAGTGGAAGAGCTTCCTTTAACATCTATAAACTTTTGTTCAATACCATAATCCGAAATCAAAATCAATATTCTATTGAGCTCAGAATCATCTGATATCAAATCTGATAGATTGAATAATAGATATCGCCTGACATCAAATCTGATGAATCAATTTGTCTTTCAAACATTGGTTTGGAAACGGCAAGAGCTAACCAGCCATACATTAGATATTAAATGCCCCTATGTAGGCTGGCCAGCTATGTATGTCATGAGCGCGCATCATGTAACTCCGGCGAATACGTTTCCCTTTCCGGCAGCCGATGCGGGACCCACCAAAACCAAAACGCCGCTGACTCCAAAACCAAATACGATATCCGTTTTTTACGTGGCTTCCGTTTTTGGTTCTCGAGCAGTTTGTTCCTCGTTGCTGGTTTCGTGGTCGACGGGTTACGAAAGGTTGAGTAGTTAATACTAAAATGATAATTATAACGGAATTAAATATATTCATTCATATATAAAATATATAAAACTGTTGATATAATAAATTTTGATATTAATTATTTTTTAATTATATAAAACTGTTGATATAATAAAATTTGATATTAATTATTTTTTAATTATATAAAACTGTTGATATAATAAAATTTGATATTAATTATTTTTTAATTATATATATATATATATATATATATATATATATATATATATATATAATTAGATTTTGTTTTAAAATTATTTTGATTTTAAAATCAAATTTAAAAAATAATTTGTAATTATTTTTGTTATAGATATGGATCATATATCGTATTTGGTATCTGCAAATTAAAGTGCTGAAGAAGTGTTTATTTTTTTAAATATAAATTTTAATTAATATATTAAACATAAATAAAATAATAATATTAAAAATAAAATTTGTAATATTTTTATGGATTTTTTAAAATTTAAAATAAAATTAATATTTTTTAATTATAATTTAATTAAATTTATTTTTAATTTAATTTAATTTTAAAATATAATTTAAAGATAATTTGTAATTATTACTCTTATTAAAAAATAATTTGTGATTTTTTTTAAAAATCGTTGTTTTTTTTTTAATTTAAAATGATAATAATTAAATTATATTATATATATATATATATATATATATATATATTAAATAATTAACCTTAGATTTATAAATAATCACATAAATAATACATTGAAGTATTGTATAATTTTAAAATTATGGTTGAACCTGAAGTTAGAGATTTATAACATTAGATTTATTATAAAACATATTATAAGTTGAAGTTTAAAGTTTACTTTGTGTTAATTTCAAAATGCCATTAATACAGTTAATACTAAAATTTGTATAGACAATCCATATTCATAGATATTAATGAAGGTGTGAGTTGTATTAATGACATACTATTTATATTATTAGTGATATCAATCTTATTGTAGCGGTTTAATTGGTGATTTTTTTTGGTGTAATTTTTTAAGATTGATTTGATTTGAAATTTAATTACAAATTGAAAAGAAGATAGTTTTAAGTTGTGGAGTCTACACAAATTTAAATATTTTAAATTGTGGAGTCTACACATTTAAATGCTCTAAATTTTTTCAAAGCCTTAGATTTATCTATATATTTAAAATACAATTAAATAACAGAACATTATAATCTTGCCGAAAATTAAATCACCAAATTTTACTTAAAAAAATCAAAATAACACCTTATTAATCCGTTAATAGACATTGTTATTTTGATGATCAAATAATAAAATATTATCACTATTAATACAATTGTAATGAGGTAGGAAAAATTTAGGTACTAATATTAAATACTAATGATAATACAATTAAATATATCTAATATTAATTATTATTAAATATTGAGAGAAATTTTTTAATAAACTTGTGTGGAGGATTTTAATATCCTTGTAATGAGAATTTTATTTTTATAAATAAAAAGGATTTTAATATCTTTTTTATTTATGTGTTTTATATCTAGATAAAGTTACATAAATTAATTAAATTCCAGTCTAATATGTGTAAAAGGTATACATATTCTATCTTTATGTTTTGAAACTATGGCCTCTTAGGAAGAAACACATGCTCTTAACCATTAGGCCCACTTACATTGTATTACAAATTATCTTTAAATTATATTTGGTGATTTAATTTTAAAACAAAATCTAATTTTAAAACAAAATCTAATTATATATATATATATATATAATTAAAAAATAATTAATATCAAATTTTATTATATCAAAATCAAAATAATTTTAAAACAAAATCTAATTTTATATATATATATATATAATTAAAAAATAATTAATATCAAATTTTATTATATCAACAGTTTTATATATTTTATATATGAATGAATATATTTAATTCCGTTATAATTATATATGAATGAATATATTTAATTCCGTTATAATTATCATTTTAGTATTAACTACTCAACCTTTCGTAACCCGTCGACCACGAAACCAGCAACGAGGAACAAACTGTTCGAGAACCAAAAACGGAAGCCACGTAAAAAACGGATATCGTATTTGGTTTTGGAGTCAGCGGCGTTTTGGTTTTGGTGGGTCCCGCATCGGCTGTCGGAAAAGGAAACGTACTCGCCGGAGTTACATGATGCGCGTCTATGACATACATAGCTGGCCAGCCTACATAGGGGCATTTAATACCTAATATATGGCTGGTTAGCTCTTGCCGTTTGGAAACCCGCTCTCTACCATTCACCTTAAGGCTAGGGCGAAAGATATGTTATCCTCAACCCAAACCGGTGCACGTTGGCTAGAGTTAATGGAGAGAAATTTTTCACCTTTCAATTACCAGATATAGAAAGCCAGGTTTATAAAGTTAGTGGATGTAATGGAGATAGGAGAGCTAGGAGCGTTATAGCTGTGTATAGCTAGATAGAAGTTATGATGGTTCTATAGTGAGTAAGATGTTGAAAGTTGGAGTGCGCCAGTCTGGAGTAAATAAACGTGTAAATAAAATATGTATATATAATTGAAACTTTTGATTTTTTCACTTGCGTGTCATTTTGACAATTTTATAAATAATTAGCCAGTTAACAATGACAGGTTTATTTTACCCTAAACCGTATTTTAGGGCGTCAATTTTAACCCGAGTTGGCCCAATATCAAATTACAAAATCAGATTTTCAGCGCGGATTTCTCGACCTACACGACAGAAACAAACAGACAGGGCCAATGCTAATCTGGCCGAATGGAGGGGCATAGTTCGGAAGGTCAAACCCGAAGAAGGTGGCGAAGCGCGCGGAGACAAAAACAACGAATCAGTTAATAAGTCGTCTTATACTTTTTCATAAGCTGGGACAGCACTGGATTATGAATTTTTTAGTATTTAATCTTTTATTATTTATTTCTATATTGTTACTGTTAAAGATGAAAAATAAATTGACAATGAAAATATTTTTTACTAATTTCATTGTAAGTACCATAATCCATGTGAGAGAAAAAAAGTAATTTTTTGTCTTGTTTGACCTATATCGCAGCTTACAGTGGTATTTAGGGCGTTATAACGCTCATGGGCTTAGCATAGAGCCGCGTTAGCAGTGAAAAATTTATCCGCTTCTCGAAGCATGCGGGTCAAACAAGTTTTCGGCGGCGTTAGAGGACTACCGCTGGAATTTGTCGTCGTGCAATGCGTTAGTCGCATGCACAAATCAAGAGAAGCGCGTTAATTCGTGGATGTTTCAAAAGAGTCGTTTTGGTCACCTAATTTTTGGAACGGCACAAAAGTTATGAAAGGTCACGATATTTATTCAAGGTCACGGTATTTATTCAAGGTCAAATTCAAGTGATCTTCTTAATACATTAGGTTTATATAATTTTTTTTAAAGGTGTGGTGAAAAGGTTTTTTAATTAAAGTTTTCAAAAAGGGCAAATATCATTTTTTTAGGTTTTTATAATTAAAAAAACTATGAAATTTGGGATTTTCTTATTAGAAAGGAAAATTTTGTACAGAGTTTTTATTGTCAAGAGAATTTAGGGGGTTTTGTAAAGTCTGTCAAATATTTGGTTTTCTGTCAAGCATTACAATTTTTTTGGTGAAGATTGTGCCTTACGGGGTGCATATTGAAAACCATATTTTTTTTTCAAGGGCGATATGGAAGACAACCTCATGCAATGAGCAAAGCAATTATAAAACAGAGGAGTGATCGTAGTCATGGTTTGCAAAGCGCCACTGAAGCATCTGAAGAAAATAAATTGAAAAGAAGAGGCAAAGATCATTTCCATGGTTAGAGAGGTTTAGGCAGTAGCCGAGGAACTGAGAAGTATAGCAGAAGACAAAAAAGAAATCGAGGATGATTGGTGTAGCTTTGATCTGCTACCACCTCGTATGTTTATAGGTAAATATTTTGATTATTGAGTTATGAAGATGTTAACTTTTATTCGAGCCAAAGAGTTAATTGAGTATGAGTCTTATAACCCATATGATGAAGTATGTAATGCTTTAGCATTGAATATTATAAAACATGCATTGGATGAGAATTGTTTGTGCAAGGTAACAAAAGCTACAACTTGCAAGGAAGCATGGAAGTTCCTGGAAGTAGAATTTGGTGCAAGGGAGAGTGACATACAATAGTAGATTATGTTACAAGCAAAGAAGTCAACCGCAAATCTGAGAATATATGAGCAAGACTCTAAGAGGAAAATAGAGCTTGGAGAATCCCACTCAAAAACAAATGATGGTTGTTAATACCATAAAATTGAAAGCCATTATGCAAGCATGCATATGGATGAAGAAGATGCAACAAGGATTGCTGAGAGAGAAGCATGAGCCTCTGTGTGAAACATAGCAAGAGAAAATAAATGCTCAAAGACTCGACTGTAATGTGGATGATGTAAATAATAGTTGGTTTGGGTGGCAACATAAAAGGCTACGTGCCACACCATGAATAATTAAAAAAGACATGTAGCAACTCAAAACTCACACTTTGAATAACTAAAAAAAACATCATAGCAACCAAAAACCCACATTGTACTTATTCATTTTTCTCCTAATTCATTTTGTATAGCAATTAACCCGCGACATATAAAGGTTCAGAATGGAAAAACATTGGTTGGCTGGCTAACACTCCTTTTAACTCAATTTGTTTCTTTTCACAGGCCCAAAGGCGGCATTTCGCAGTTCATCCAATCAGTTTGCCTGATATTTCTTTGGATTTCTCTTTTATGCTTTGCCAATAAATGAAAAAATAGAATCATAATGGTTTTAGGTGTCATGATACTACTAAAGTGCCTACTATTAGGAGCACAAGCCATATTGGGTGAATGGTTTGTACAAGAATAATTTCGATCCATGCGCTAATCTCTCAATGGCTCAGTTCTTAGTGAATTCAATCTATCAATATCTATAGGCCATAACATGTAGGGTCATACCTGAAGGGTAACTTTGGTTGTCAGAGAGAGACATTTAGGTTAAGGAGGTTTACTCATTCATGCAGATTAGGGTTAGTGTGAGGGTGTATGCCATTATAGCTCCTTCCTACACCCACACATTTTTGAGAACATAAGACATGAAAGATACCACTTTAATGGATGAGCGTTATAGTAAGGATTAAGCCCTTAATTTGAAGTGCGAAAGGTCTTAAGATAAATGGTATGAATGGAGGTAGTGGATGGTAAGCGCCTAGAAGAAATAGAATAAATTGGGCTTCTAGATGGAGAATGTATAGTCTATGTTTAATTAATGAAAGAACGTTTTGTTTGGAGGCGGTACCTAAGCTATCTTTCTTAGAGAAGCTGTGCCTTTTTTTCGATTCCTCTAAGAGATGGATGCTTGCTCGAAGTCTTAACAAGTCCCATTCCAACCTATTCATGGGAGGTAATTATAGAATGGGTTTGGCTAGAAAATGGAGGGAGACAATGTTCATTTTTGTGTAGCTTTGGATGTACTCCAAGCCCTAGGGTTCGGGGATCGGAGGGAAGTGAGTCATAAGTAGGCTTGTGGGCTTGGAACCCAAGCTTGGTGTTTTGCACCAAATCATGTTTTGGAAATTTACAGGAGCATGAGATGATAAAGGGCAGAAAGGAGAATCCAATGCTTTGAGAATTGTTGAATTCCAAGTTGTATAAGTGGAGATATAAACTTTTGAATGTAATTTTGGGGTTGACACCATAAGTGTCAAGGTTGGCCTAAGGTTATGTCAGGATCATAACAACGAGACAACCCTAAAATATGATGTTTTGGAGCCCCTCCCTTAGGTATAAATAGAGGGTGAGTATGAGGCTTATTCCTCATCCATTTGTACATCACAAGGAAGTATGCAAGTATAAAGGCACTTATGTTCTAGGCTGCAACAAGGAGGATTAATCAGTGGGGGAGAAATGAATGTTTTGGGCCTCTTTTAATGACAAAAATTGCAAGGAAGGAGGGTCGAGGTACATAAGTGAAGTTTGGAATGTTTAAGGGTTTCCTATGGGTATTCTATCCCTGTAATAGTATGTCACGGGACTTGTTGTAGCAGTCTGTGGAAAATAAAGGCATGAAAGACCCTTAGAGAGGCAGGTGAAGTTGCTGTGGGTAGGCTGTAGGCCCTACCACCTTGTTTCAGGCAAGCGTAGGTTGGATTGAGGGCTTTTCATGCCTAGAACAACAACAAAAGAGGAGGAAACCTCTCAAAGTGAAGGCCACAACAAATAGAGGGAGTTGTAGGTGATTCAAGGGACCGTGTCTAGGGCTATTGCAGTATGCTAGGTGCACTAAGTGACAACAATAGTTGATAGACGTAGAGAGAATAATTTATCTTGTGTTGGGTCATCACTTTGATCGGATTTGGATTCATCTAGATTGTAGTTTGTTGCGAGCCATTTGTTGGAGTTGCCTTGGGCATGAAGGAACTCGAACTAGGAGCAGATCCGATTATGGAATGATGTAGGTGTCCTAGTGTGGAAAATATTGTTGCATCCCATGGAAGCCAAGGAGGTAGGCCTAATGTGGCATGTTAGAAGCCCTAAGCAGTGGGCAGTTTCACAGTGAATTTTGGAGCCTAGATTTGTGCAATAGCTCGTCTATTGCACATCAAAGGGAAGATGTGGAGAAGTTTGTGGGCAGTCATGTGTAAGGGTCTCCTAGGTGTGAGGATGCCCTAACTAGGTGCAGGTGTTACAATGTGGAACTCATCACTCGTGGTCTATTGGAGGGCATCATGAGAGTAGACTAAGTGTGGACATGATTGGGCACTTATGGTCTACTAGAGGACATCGTGATAGTGTCCAAGTTGGAGCCCAGTGAGAAACACCTTGATGGACAAAGTCAATTGTGAGAGAAGTAGTTGTTGAGCTTAAGGTTCTGATCAACCGAGAGAAGTTTTTAGAGCCCTAGACTTGTGTATCGAGAAGGACTTCTACAATAGATGATGGGTAGTCCTCCTAGCCCGTGTTCATTGTAGGAGATGGACAACTTGCAGTGATAGGCGGAAACCCCCCATGCCCTATGTTGGTCTTCATTAGAGTAGTGCAGGAAGACCATAGTGGGATGAAGTCCCTGAGTAGCTGAGGAGAAACAATGGACAGATTGAGAGTTGTTCACAAGTGGATATGTGAACAAATAGGGAGGATTCTTGATGTGTTGATGCGTTGATGGAAAAAAATCAACTAGAGAGCACGTTTATAGCCGAGGTTTAGCGACCATATGTACTTAGAGCATTGATAAAGGTAGGAGCTTGTTGGCTTGTTGGGGCCTTACCTAGGTTCAGAAGTGATTTAGCTAAACAAATCCCAAAACTATCGGCCCTTTTGGTAACAGTCTGCGGTGCGCAGACTGAGGTCTCACTTGAGGTAGTATGGGAGGGTGCTGGGACTAGTTTTTCGCACCCTAGGGATGTCTTGATGAATTCTAGCAAGTTTGCGAACTGAACCTGCACGCTTGCGCTACTCCGCGCAGCCGTCTATCCTTCACAACTTGTGGAACTGCTTTCGCGTAGCTCTGTAAAGAGTGCGAAGAGGTTTTCTCTAGATCCTTATTCCTTACTGTGATTTTATTATAGATCTTAACTTAGTTATGTGGGACCAATATTCTCATTAATCATTCAACATTCATAACAAGTGCACGCAATCATAAACTATAAAGAGATGCATAAATATAATAGAAGCATAGACACAGAATATTCCAAAATCAAATTATCTTTTATTATTTCTCTGTCTAAGTACAATCCCAACTCCACCCTGTGCACTCAGCTGTAGGGGTTCACACACACAGCTGCAGGCTCTACCAGGCCTCTGTACACTCAGCTACAGAGCCTCTTCCTACAACCCAAGACTCGGACTGACAAACTCAGAGCTAATTCATCATACAAAACCCATATGGCTTCTCAAAACTTAGACTTACTTTACCCTTAGAGCCTTGCTCTATTTATACAATCCCATTGTCTGTGGACCATGGGTAGGCTGACACATTTTACATTCAATTACATTATCTTAGGGAAGATAACCCTAGATTCTCATGCTCCATGCCCGCATTTCGCGGGGTCTTTACATTACACTTTTACCAAAATTCAAGCTTCAAGCCCAGAAACATACTATGGGGGCATCCACCTCCCAACGAGCCCCCAACACAATTATCATGACTTGTCCCGAGTCACTCTGATGGTGTGGCGATCCTTGTGCGAAGTCCATCCAATTGTGCCTATGCGATCTGCTCCATATCTACTTCTAAATCATTTGCGCCTAACTTAATTCTCTACTTTGATGTCAGCTTCTAGTACCTGTGTTTATAGTCCTACACCTCTATCTAGCTTATCGGGTCAGGAAGACTGTGCTTTGGTTGGTTAGTCAGACAGCTCGTCCACCCATGTAGGGCCTCAAGAGACTACCATTTACTCTTCCTGGGAAGAGCTCTCCATTAAGTTTGCCTAGCTATACCACACCTATGTCTCTGACCCCCTTTACCACACATGGTCCCAACCAATGCATTCTGAATTTTCCTGGAAATTTTTCGAAGTTGCTGTCATACAGCAACACTAAATTGTTTACCTTAAATGTGCGCAACTTGATATGGCGATCGTGCCAAGCTTTCTCACGCTATTTCTATACCTACTGATGGAATCTCGCAAAAATCCGTTCTTCCTCGAGTTCTTCCAATTGCGCGAGCCTCTCTTCCAAGGCTTCACGGTTCGACATGCCTGTCGCTACTGCTATCCACAAACTGGGTACGATGTATTCCATTGGCATTACTGCTTCTGTGCCATAGACTAACCTGAATGGTGTCTAACTCGTCAGTTTCTTACACGTGGTTCTATATGCCCATAGTACGGTAGGTATGTGGAGGTCCTAGTTGTTTCACTGTGCATTGCATATTTTGGTCACAACAGTCTCCAAAATCATGTTGAATGCTTCTACTGTCCCATTAGCTTGTGGATGGTACGACGTACTTTGCTCATGATACACCTGGAACTCCTCGATGAGTGTGCTGATAGTTTCATTCAGGAAGTGCGTTCCGTGGTCACTCGCTAAAATTTTTGGGCATCCAAACCATGTCAACAGGTTGTCAAATAAAAGTTTCGCAGCTGTGGTAGTAGTGCAGTCCTTAACCGGCTGTGCTTCTGCCCATAGATTCAGGTAATCTGTCGCGGTGATGATGTAGTGCACACCTGTCTTTCCCTGAGGTTTAATTGGTCCTACAAAATAGATTTCCCATTTTTGGAATGGCTGCAACATCATCTGTGGATTGAGTGGCATCTCATCCCTTTGGGATAGTTTCCCAGTTCTTTGACATAAGTCGCAAGCTCGATAGTATGCTTTCGAATCTTGATGTAAGGTTGGCCACCATAGCCTAGAGCGAAGAATCTTCTGTGCCATCGCAAGTCCTGCATAGTGTCCTCCTGGAACCCCCCCCCCCCCACATGTGCTTCCGCGAGGATTTGTCCTCGTTCAAATTCAGGTACATATCAGCGCAACATCTCATCATTTCCCATTTTGTAGAGGTGCCCCGCAATGATGGAAAACTCTACCGCCCATAGCACCAATTCCTTCTTTTTCTGGATTGAATATTCCTTCGGCATAGTCCTTTTGGTTAAAAAATGGATTATATCTTTGAAGTGGCTGCCCGCGACGCGCACTGCAAAGAGCTGTGCATCAGGTAGTCCTTCTTCCAAATTTGTTGGCTCCACGCCAGTCTCAATTCGTGATAAGTGATCTGGTCCTGCATTTAGGTGTCCTGGCTTTACGATAACCTCAAAGTCATATTCTCGAAACAGTAACAGCCACTGCATATGCATCCCCCCAACACAGCCTTGTTCACGAGGTATTTCAACGTAGAATGACCGGTATACATCTTGAAGTGCCCGCTAAGTAAATAGTGTCAGTATTTCTTGAGCACGTATACCATTTCCAATCCTCCGTGCTTAGTACTAGAATAGTACATCTCCCAGTGCCATACATGACACATCAACATGTACATGAAATTCGATGTCCCATTTTGGGAAGACCAAGATGGGAGCGGATAACATTTTTTCCTTGAGAACATCCAAAAATTTTCTTACAATCATCATTCCAACAATATGTAGCATCCTTTTTCAATAATTGTTCCATTGGTGTTGTTATTTATGCATAGCTCTTGATAAAATTTCTATAGTAACCAGTGTGCCCCAAAGTGGCATGTAGTTGCTTGACACTTTGCTGTGCTTCCAGATTGAGAATAACGGCAATCTTCATAGGGTCCACCATCAGGCCTTGTTTGTGGACCACATGGCCGAGTAGGTTTCCAAAGGCGATGAGGAAGCTGCACTTTTTAAGATTCAGTGCAATCTGGTGTTGTCAACAAGTATCCAACATCAACCGTAAGCTCGCTATATGGTGTTTAACTAACCCAAATATAGTCCAATCATCCAGATAGACCTACAAGAACTTGTGGATGTATTCCTTGAACATGGTCGCCACTACATGCGAAAATATCGCTGGCGCATTCTTTAGTCCAAAGGGCATAACAGTGTATTTAAAACATCCCCATTCGGTTGTAAAGGTTTTCTTGCTCCTATCTTTTGGTGCGATCTTGATCTGATGGTACCCTGAGAAGCCATCTGCGAATGAGTAAGCTTCCCGACCACCAACATTGTCCAATAATTCATCTGTAAATGGTGTCGGGAATGGATCATGAACACAGGTGTCATTAAGCTTTTTGAGGTCCACGTAGATTCTAATTTCGCCCTTCTATTTTTTCTCTTGTACTACCATAGGACTCACCCAGTTGGATTCTTCCACAGGTTCAATAATTCCATCTACAAGCATTTTGTCTAATTCTTTGTGGACCTTTTCTTTATACTTTGGTTTCAAATGGTAAGGTCGTTGCTTAACTGGCTTCGCATCCGGTTTCAGAGTGATCTTCATCATCTATAAGTCACCAATGATCCCCTTTAAGTCCATGATTTTGGTCGGGAACAAATCTTGATATTTTTAGAGTAACTCAGGGACCTTATCTACCATAGCATCATCCCAATAGTCCCTAAGCATTGTATACTTCAGCTCCACTTCTATACCAATGTTTACTTGCTCTGTTTTTAGTAGTGCAATGATGTTGGGATTCTCAATTGATGGTCCTCGAACTTCGCGACATCCTTCAATTTCTGGAATATTAATTTTTTGGGGGTCGTCATCATCCTCCTCCACTTGTCTGCTATAACATTCTAGGGCACTGCTTAACTGGGTTGCCCATGCTGGTTGAACTACTTCCCATGGTTCCTGTGGTATTTTGAAGATGGTGACTTTTACGGCTTGCAGCACATCATCAACAGTGTCCGACCATCAGTATTCAAATGTGAATGTTAACAAAAACCCCTCGCGCAAGACATCACATTTGTCTATACGATGTCGGAGTTTCGTCTTGGTATACCAATTCATGGGTATGACATCCAGGGTATGGTAGAATAAGTGTACCCATTTAGACTAAGGTTCTTCTCCATAGGCCTTGGTCCATTTCGCGAGGTGTGTGCGGGTCATCACATCCATCGTATTTATCTGCTATCTGTAGTTGCAGTTTCCCAAATCGTAGGCGCATCATCCTCCTACAGTCATTCCAGTTTTCAAAATTTCCTTAATGTGTTCCCCACCAACGCGCAGGTGTCGCACACAGTACCCAATTCAATGGATCAAACCGTTGTTTTTCCAGTATTGCACTCTCAAACTTGCTCAAGAATTCATCCACCACTATCAATCCATCATATGTTGGAGATCTCGGGCATGGGTTGTTATGCAACAGAGTGATCTAGTCATCATGTTGCAATTCAATGTTGTCATTTCATTCAACCGATTGTGCCAATGTTCGTCTTCTTCATCTGAATTTGAGGTGCAGGAACTTGTGCGCTCCCAGGAGATCCTCCCATCAGCAGTTGGATTCAGCCAATCCTGATCTCGTGCAGTTATCTTGTAGATACAATCTAGCTCATCATCACTTCCATCATCATGCACAGGTTCGGTGTAGCGCGCTCCTTCGTCTAGGTGTAGCGGAACGACTACGCAAAGTGAAATTTTCTCGAATATCATCTTTCGCTTCTTCAGGTTGATGACTCCATTCATATCAGTGGCACAGTCTATTCCTAATAGCATGGGATAAGGATTGTTGTCATCGACAATCTCTATTACTTCAAAGTTTGTCTGTGTGCTCGCTCCTTCGGTATCAACTATCACCCCTTGCAATCGTCCCATGGGAAAAATATTCTGTTGGCTCGCCATTCGTAGTTGAATAGGGGACCACTATAATGCGGGCCTGCCCATGCATTCCCATTTCTGAATTGGTAACACATTTACGTCCAAACCCAGGTCTAGGATTACCTGATCCATTTCATACTCGCCAATCTATACCGTCAATCTCATTTCCCTCCTGGTGCGCAATGCATGCTTTCCCAGTTTCTGGACTACACGTGGTTCCCCTGACCCTCTGCACCTAGTCCTCAACTCCTGTAGTCCCTTAACTGCCTTATTGTCACACAACAGTTTCATGCATGTCTCCAAAAATGTAGTAAGCATAGAAGGATCCATCGGTATCTCTGGTTGATCCTTACTACCTGAAGTGGAGGCCTCCTTGAAGCTCTTCTTAGCTTCCATGAACACCTCCTTTGCGTGTTCTAAGTAAAACTCAGGTTCTTTTGTAGGGGCCTTGCAAACCCATGTATCTTCCTCAGGCTGCTTCCCCTTATCTTCCCCTATAGCTGAATTGCTTCTTAGCACTATGTTCACATTTGGTTCCTCTTTGCGCGGTTCAGACCTCATCATTTGAATATTTTGAGTCGGAGTAGGCTAGAGTGCCCCTTTCTTGCACATCTGTGTGATCAACATAGGACAATCTACCATTTCATGCTCAAAATGAGCATAGTATGAATAAGATACTCTCATCGGTTTGGTACAATCGTGGGCATAGTGCCATGGTCCTCTGTAATCGTAACAAATTAACTGTCTGCGGCCCCTTCCTGGCCCCATTCCTCCTCGTCCTCGACCTCGCCCTTGAAATCCATTACACGCCATTCTGACCACTGGGTCGAGGGATCGTATTTCTGTCTACATTAGATAGGCCGGGGTCTGATCCATCATTAACTCGTAGCTCCAATAAGTATGCTCGTCATGGCCCACCGATCTACAGAAATTACAAAAAAGTTGTTGGGGTGTCGTTGTATACTTTTGCAACAAATGACAATTATCCGTCATGTGATCTCCTCCTATCTAATAGATCGTGCACCATAGCATGGGTGTCGCACTCAGCCCTGCTTGTGCCTCTAGTCTCAATGGAATTGGCCCCCCTCCTGCCAAGTAGTTAGTGAATACCGGACAATGGTCCTTGTTGTGGCCCTGTCCTTTTCATTTTATGCACCACACTTCCTCACATGCCTCCGACCGCGGTGCCCTATCTTGCTTCAAGCTCTGCATTTCTAGGCAGAGATTTTGTAGTTGCACGTGGATTTATTGAACTCCCAGCAGTGGATCTTGTATCAGTGTTTCATGCAACCTCATCGCCATTTCCATTGCTTCGGCCTGGGTAGCGAGCTTCTGTTGCGACAACGTCGTCCTCAGGTGTGGTATCAAAGATGCCACAAACCATGCGTGATGTTGCACATCCATGAGTGTCATATTAGCCTTGTGGATGGTACTCTTTAGCCACTGATCCAGATCCCAAGTGGTCTTGCCTGGAAGCATTACGATCTCTTTAAATACGATGATTCACTGTGTCTCTAATTTCGACCTGCTAAATTCTTTGTTCAGCGCATTCTAGATCTATGTTATTCTTGCATTTGGGTGATCATTAAAGTGCTTTATATACCATGTCAATGCGCTATCCTGCAGCGTGCTTACCAATGTAGCCTTCCTAATATTGTCATACGTGACCCCTTGTACTTCTCATACTACTCTTACCACAAACCAGAACTAGTCTGGATCCTCATTTCCTACTCCTCTGAATATGGGTAGCTTGATCGTGCTTGGCATGTTGAACTGTGGGGGTGGTGGAGGTGGAGTGGGTGGAGATGGAGGTGAAGTAGGTGAAGCAGGTGATGGCATAAGTGGAGGTGGTAACTGTAGAATGTGCTGCCTTATCAAACTGACCGCACTTCTCAGAGAGACCCCAGCAAGCTCTTCCTTGCTCTCTGGTGAAGGTGAAATTAAGGGACTGTTTCCTAATCCCTCACTACCTTTGTAGATATTTCTACTCCATGTCATTCCAAACATTAATGTATTCGCATAACATGTTTTTCACATAACAACATCTTAATCCAAGTATTCAAATATTTAATGTACTTATCTCGCAGTCTCTTGAGAAAACGTCATTTTGCTTCATTATAGCTCATGGTCATGTCTATTGTGAACTCAATGATAAATCCCCCTATTATCCGGTCGAGCCAATGGTCCACAGCTCACGTGAACTTATCTTCTGATGCATCTAGTTTGCGCACTAACTCTGGAGTCCACACTATCGGTTAGTCGAGCTTACACCTTCCCTGGCTGTCAGCTAACCTTGCGATCCACTCCTACAGTTTAGAAGGAAAATATTTGAATAAGATCTTGTGGATTTCCGTATACACATAGCAATCCAACCATCTTTTCTCAGATACTTGCGGAGTTTTGTTTTCCTGTGTCACAAACTCATGAAGCTTCTTGTCCAACCACTCTTCAATTTCCTTCTTTGTTGGGTTCCAGTGGCATGACATCAAACATCCCTTAGGTAGATCCTGGTCCCGATAAAGGAAACATTTTTTGGCTTCTTGGGGCTTAACCCAGGTTCAGAAGTGATTTAGCCAAACAAATCTCAAAACTACCGACCCTTTCGGCAATAGTCCACAGTGCATGGAATGAGGTCTCACCCAAGGTAGTATGGGAGGGTGCTGGAAGTAGGTTTCCACACCCTAGGGATGTCTTGATGAAGTTTGGGAAGTTCACGAACTGAACCTATGCACTTGCACTACTCTGCGCGGTCGTCTGTCCTTCGTAACTTGTGCAACTACTTTCACGTAGCTCTATAAAGAGCACTAAGAGGTGTTGTCTAGATCCTTATTCCTTACTATGCTTTTATTATATATCTTAACTTAATTATGTGGGCCAAATATTCTCATTAATCATTCAACATTCATAACAAGTGCGCGCAATCATAAACTGTAAAGAGATGCATAAATATAATAGAAGAATGGACACAGAATATTCCAAAATCAACTTATATTTTATTAATTCTTTGTCCAAGTACAATCCCAACTCCAGCCTGTGCACTCAGCTGCAGGGGTCCACGCACACAACTGCGAACTCTACTAGGCCTCTGCTCACTCAGTTGCAGAGCCTCTTATTACTACTACAACCCAAGACTTGGACTTACAGACTCAGAGCTAATTCATTATCCAAAACCCATATGACTTCTCAAAACTTAGACTTACTTTACCCTTAAAGCCTTGCTCTATTTATACAATGCCATGGTCTGCAGACCATGGGTAGGCTGACACACTTTACATTCAATTACATTATCTTATGGGGGACAACCCTAGATTCTCATGCTCTGCACCCAAATTTCATGGGGTCTTTACATTACACTTTTACCAAAATTTGGGCTTCAAGCCCCAAAAGCATACTATGGGGGGGGGGGGGGGGGGTGGGTTCGCTGCCCAACAAGGATGCAAATTGGGAGCCAAAGGACTCGGAAGGTTCAGGGTATGACCGAGAAGCACTGAGAGAGAATGTGATAGCTAGATGGATAGAGTATCTTGTTGAGGGCAGATTGGTTGTCAATGGACTTACACAAATGCCCAATTTTGTATCTTGTACTAGTGGATATCTGAGGGCCATTATCCCTGGTATGAGAGCCCTAGACTGTTGTATTATATCTTATTTGATATAACGAAGTTGGGTTGAAAATGATAAAAATTTGTCTATATTCTGTGAATGTGCGATTTACTATTGTTTATATTCCATTATGGAAAGTAGTATCATTGAGATTCTTGGTTTGATAGTGTCACAGTTTTTAAGATTCTATCCTAAGACCAAGATTGTGGAAATTCAACATGGTATCGGAGCGTATCTGAGCTACTTTGAGGGATAGTGAATTAGAGTGTGCACAGTGAAGTAACTCAGAGGTAGTTGTCAGTGTCTAGATCATGGAGCAGAGGCTTCAACTGAGGACATGGAGATGTGGTCTTGACATGTGACATGGCGAGATGGGCTGGGTGTTCTGGTGGGTTGGTGGTGGGCCTGGTGAAAAAAAAATTGTTGTAGGGTAGATTGTTGATCGTGGACTTCCTTTGATTTGCCATGGATGGTTGCTACAACTCGACAGTTTCTTTGGCTTGGATGAGATCAGGTTGATCGAGATGGCTTCATGTGATGGACTGGATATTGGAAAGTTAGAATGTTCATCGGATCATGGTGTTGAATATCTGATATTGGTGGGATTTTCACGAGTTGTATTTCAATGAGGAGGATGAGTATTTGTAAGGCTGAGCGAATGGAGATTGTGTAGGCTCAGAGGAAATCTAGCCTTAGAGGGAGCAACCCTATGGAGCTTTGGGATCTTTAGGTTCAGATGTGATGAGGCATAGGCACTACTGAGATTCTTAGGTTCATTCTATAGGGTATGTTGTAGTGATGGATGGCAGATGGGATGATGTCGCCAAAGATGATGATGGTTACTTCCTAGTCTTCGAAGTACCTCCCTCTCTAAGAGGTAGTGTTGATTTTGTGTAGCTTGGGAGACAATCCAAGCCATAGGGTTTGGGATTGGAGGGAAAAGTGCCACAAGTAGGCTCGTGGGCTTAGAACCCAAGCTTGGGGTTTTTTCACCAAATCATGTTGTGGGCATTTACACGAGCAAATTTCTACATCTGATGGCATGAGACGATAGAGGGAAGAACAGAGAATCCAACACTTCGATAATCGTTGAATTTTGAGTTTTAGAAGTGGAGATATGAATTTTTGAATGTAATTTTGGGGTTGACACCATAAGTGTCAAGGTCAGCCTAAGGTTATGTTAGGCTCATGAGATCTAAAAAACCATAAAATGTGACATTTTGGAGCCCCTCTCTTTGGTATAAAATAGAGGATGAGTATGAGGCTTTTTCCTCATCCATTTGTGCATCACAAGGAAGTGTACAAGGAGAAATACACTTTTGTTCTAGGCCGCAACTAGGAGGGTTAACCATCATGGGAGAAAGGACTACTTTGGGTCTCTTTTGGTGACTGAAATTATAGGGAAGGAGGGTCGATGTACAAAAGTGAAGTGTGGAAATTTTAAGGGTTTCTTATCGGTAGTCTATACTTGAAATTTTATGTCGCAAACCTTGTTCTAGCAGTCTGTGGAAAATAAATGGATGAGATACCCTTGGAGAGGTAGTTGAAGGTGCTCTAGCTAGGTCATAGTCCCTACCACCCTTTTTTAGGGAAGCACAGGGTGGATTGAGGGATGTTCATGCCCAGAATATTAGTAAAAGGGGAGGATACCTCTCGAAGAGAAGGCCACAACAAATAAAGGGAGTTGTAGGTGATTCAAGGTACTGTGTGTAGGGATATTGCAGTATGTTAGGTGCCCTAACGAGGTGCAGTGAATGAAAACGAGAGTTGATAGACTTAGAGACCGGAATATGTCTTCTTTTGGGTCATTTCTTTGACTGGATTTGAATCATCCTACATTGTAGTTTGTTGGGAGCCATTTGTTGGAGTTGCCTTGGGCATGAAGGAACTCCAACTAGGAGTTGATACCGCTATGGAGTGATGTAGTTGTCCTAGTGTGGACATAGTTGTTGTAGCCTATGGAAGCCAAGAAGACAGGGTTGACGTTGCATGTTAGAAGCCTTAACTACTAGGCAGTTTCACAGTGAAGTTTGGAATCTAGATTTGTGAAATAGATCCTCTATTGCAGAGAAAAGGGAGGATGTGGAGAACTTTGTGGGAAGTCATGTGTAAGGGTCTCCTAGGTGTGAGGATGCCCTAGCTAGGTGGAGATGCTACAACATGGACTTGGTCACTTATGGTCTGTTGGAGGGCAACATGAGATTGGACCAAGTGTGGAAGTGATTGGGAAATTATGGCATGCTAGAGGACAACGTGATAATGTCCAAGTTGGATCTCGGTTAGTAACACCTTGACGGACAAAGGTAGTTGTGAGAGAGGTAGTTGTTGAGGTCAAGGGTCTAATCAATGAGGAGTACTTTGTGGAGCCATAGACTTGTCTATGGATAGAGACTTCTAGAGAAGATGATGGGAAATCCTCCTAGCCCCTGTTCATTATAGGAGTGGAAATATTGTAGTCACAAGTGACAACCCTCTGTGCCCTATCTTGGTCTTCATCGGAGTAGTGTATGAAGAACATAATGGGCTGAAATCCCTAAGTAGCCAGGGAGCAACAGTGGGAAGGTTGAGAGTTATTCATAAGTGGAGCTATGAATAACTCGATAGGAGTCTCGATGTGATGATCCATTGATGGCCAAATGATCAACTAGAGAGCAGATTGACAACCAAGGTTCAGTGACCAGATTGACTTGGAGCATTAATAGAGGCAGGAGCTGCATGTCAGAAGCCGAAGGACTAGGAATGTATAGGGTACGACCAAGAGGAGCTGAGAGAGCATGCGATAGCAATATTGTCAAAGTATCTTGTTGAGGGAAAATTAGATGTCGATGGACTGACACTGAGCCTCAGTTTTGTACCTTTTACTAGTCAATGTGCGAGGGCGATTATCCCTAATACGAGAGACCTATACTGTTGTATTATATGTTGTTTAATATAATGAAGTTGACTTGAAAATTATAAAAATGTGTCTACATTCTACACATGTGTGATTTACTGTTGTTTATATTCCGTTGTGCAAAGTAATAAATATATGGGCCTATATGTTTTCGACATTAGTAAGTTGGCACAAATGGTGTTTTTTCAACGAGAATCATTTTGGATGGCCTAGTGGCATTTTATGCTTACTTCACCCGTTCAGGATAGATTCTCATTTGGGGTGGCTCGTGCCCCCAACAATAGCAACAATAGCACCATACCTAACAAGCATTCATGGTTGAAAAAATTGGTAAGGGCATAAAAGACCTATTGAAATGATGAATTATTCTTTTCACCATTATTCACTTCCTTCCATTCCCAAAATATTTGAATCGGAAGACTCGACAATAGCTACCCCAAGCATTTTCCTTGGGCATACTCGACAATGAAAGAGAAATAAGGTAAAGACAAGGGAGTGGTTTCAATGTGTAATAGCATAAAATAGATCTTCAATAGTAGAATCAACTCCAGTTAATGCCGAACATGTAAACCACATAGAATGCCAACTTCTAGCATCTTGTTTCACTGATATAAAGGACTAGTCTAATTAGGGGTGTAGCTATAGTCCACCTTTTTCAGAGTCTGTATGTTTTCAACATCCTAATCTCAGAAACATTTTCATAAAAATGTGTTTTAAGGCATCTTAATCTAAAAAACATTCACAGGAAAATGTAATTTCACATGAAAGGAATGAAATCCAAACCCAGGTGTTATGAAGCTCAAAGCATTGATTCATGGAGTTGCATATTGAATTTCATACCTCGCTCTACCTCAATCCCATGTGCGGAGAAGCCCGCAACATAGATTCATTGAGTTGAATATTGAATTTCATACCTCGCTCTACCTCGATCCCATTCATGCAGAGCCAAAGGTTGGAACAAATTTAACAATAAAAAAATGTAACAACAACACTGCAAAGCTAAAGGTTGGAACATGAATAACAAAAACATTTTTCTAAACATAGGGGAAGGGGAAGAGGCCCTATGTGCTGGCTAGGAAAAATCCATATGTCACATAGGTCCATATATTGCACATCATAAAAAGTCCAAATGTAAAAAATACCTAGATGTCACAAGTAGGAAATCCTAAAAGCAAAAGGAGGAGTTAACTAAAACACTTAGCATTTATTTTTAGTCTAGCATCACTTCACTTGTAAAAAATCATTCTTCAAAGCTACTATATATCTCATCAATGCTACTATATATCCTAGATTTAACCTGGTAGATGCCTTGGGAAGAGGCCAAATAAGACCTCAAATTTTTTTATTCGTTAACAAAAAACGTTGTCAATGTTTAATAGGTTGAGGAAAAAGTGAATTAAAACTTGTATAGAAAAAAATTAGGTTTAATTATGTATGTTTTCATACACTGGCTCATACTTCAAGGCACATCGATTACAATAGTCCCGGCTACCTTATGACTGGGACTAATAATAGCTCATTTGCCATATATTCTTTCAAATACAATTTCAATTTTTTTTTCTACTTTTATATCGTTCAATTTTTATTTTTAACATATATTTCTTATAATGATTTTTACTTTTTAGGAAAAATAAATTGTATATAAACTTTAGAAGATCTAGGAAACCACGTTAATAAATGTGGTTGATAGATGCCCATAGGCATATATCAACCACATTTATAAAACGCTTCAATATTTATATGCATTCATATGAACATCCATATACAATATTGTGCATTTATATATATGAAATGTACATTATTGTGCATATTAGTATATTAATGTATTTAAATGTAAATTAGTGTATTAATTTATTTAAATGTACATTATTGTGCATTAATGTACTTTACTGCATATTAATGTATTTAATTTTATATACATTACTATTATGCACACTAATATATATTAATTAAACTATATTGATGTATAGTAATGTATATTAACATACATTAATGCACTACCAAAACCATGTTAAAAATATTAATGTCATTGATATAGCCAAAGAATTCATTAAAAACCCTAGGGTTTACATTCCCTTGTGTTTTTAGTATTAATCCCCTACATTTTTTCTTCCCCGTGATTATAGTTGTTTCCCCTTTTAGTATTAATTGCTTAGGTTTATAATCCCTTCAGTTAAAATTATTCCCTTGGGTTTATAATCCCTTTGGGATTTGGTATTATACCATAGAAATATGAACCGTTAGATTAATAGACCCAATTGATTGATAAAACAAAACCAAGGGAATACAAACCCTAGGGTGAATAGTATTAGTCCCTTGCATTTATTATCCCTTCAGTTAGTATGGTTTACCATGGGTGATTTACATATTGAGATAATATTTGTCACAATGTGACATTGGACTATGGTTGACCATTATTTATTTTCATATCGAGACAATATTTGTCGCAATGCGATATTGGACGATGGTTGACCATGGTTGATTTTCATATTATGACAATCTTTGTCACAATGTGTCATTTGACCATGGTTGACCTTGCTTGGCTATGATTGGCCATGGTTGACCACATTTGATTTTATAAACCCAAGGGAATAATAAACCCAAGGGATTTATATTACAAACCCAAGGGATTAATACAAAAACCCCTTGGGATTATGAACCCAAGATAATAAAATTAAACCCAATGAACTAATATTATAAAACCAAAGTATATAAACCCTAAAACAAACATTATAATTAGTAAAATATACATGATTGACCATGGTTGTCCATGGTTGATTTTATATTGAGACAATCCTTCTCATAATGTGACATTGGACCACGGTAAAGAATTGTTAAGCATGGTTGACCATGGTTGACCATTCTTAACCTATAAGTAAATAACTTGTCTTATACTTTTTCATAAGCGGGGACAACATTGGATTATAAATTTTGTAAGTATCTAATTTTTTATTATTTAATTCTATATTGGTAAAGATGAAACTAAAGGAAGAGTTTATAAATTAATAATAACTCATTCGCCATAACTTTTTTCAAATACGATTTCAAATTTTTTTTTGACTTTTATATTGTTCAATTTTTATTTTTAAGATATATTTTTGATAAGAACTTTTATTTTTTAGGAAAAAAATGTATATAAATTTTAGAAGAATAAAACAAAATAAGTATGAAATTAGCGAGATGCTATCACAAACACTGTGCTCTTTTTGGAAAATTTTAATACTTCAAAAGTGTGTTACATTTTTAATTTCTCTCTATAAAGCTTGAATGTGAGTCTTGATAATGAATAGACTCTACTCAATGAACTAATTCAAACCTCATGTGTTGTAAGAGTTACATGATCATTTGGTGATAAATCTAAGTAATGGAGAGATTTCGCCCATCAACACATACGAAAAATAGGAAATACTTTTGGACTCTTTATTGAGATCTTTTATAAATCCTAAATTAAGTTTCCATATTGATTTAATGCTGTGAGTGTAATTTTAAAATATGTAAACCATCCGTTGAAGTTTTCATAAGTAAAATACCAATTTATGTCTCTTTACCTTTCCAAAGCCTTTTCCAATGTTTTTCCAATTTCCTTAGCCACTATAAACTGAAATGAACACCGATTAGGACGTGTTTTCCCAACGTTCAACTTGGAATACATCTCCCATGACCTTGGTCTTATTTTTCCTTTATTACCTTTATTACATGAACTTTTAACCCAAGGCTGTTATGATATGATTTTAAAACCTTGTTGGTATGGGATGTGAGGCTAGGGAAATATCATCCGGATATGAAATTGATGAGTCTTAAGTATGGTGTGATGTCTTTCCTAGAAGAAAAGTTGGTCACTATATCTTTCATGATATCCCATGTAGGTGTTGTTGTTTATATTGATGTAACGGTTGAAGGCCAAGGATTTTAATACACAAACCCTAGGATGAACAAGTATATATGGAGATTGGACTATAGCCATCTTTACATGCACTTGTGTGATGGAACATGGCTAGGGTCTGTAAACCCTAAGGAAGAAAATATTTCTAGTGTGAAGATCATATGTTGTAAAACCTTGTTGAAGCCAAGGGAAAAGTTGTTCTTGTTAATTTTAGTTTATTGTTTATCTTTGATGGTGGCTAGGGTTTTCTTGATTTTACCTTGATATAGTTTCGATAACTCGATATTGTTATGATTTTGTGATAAATTTGTTCACATGTATTTAATTTCTTCTACATATTTATAATGTATCTTGCTATCCAAAATTGTGTGATTGCAAATTTGTTTTTTCTTCATGCATTGTCTTCATGATTAAATAATTTTCAAGGTTTTTCATTATGTTGATTTGATATAACACAAGTTTGAAAATTTTAAGTGATTTAACATAGAAATCAAATGCTAAAAACATATTTGTATTACACAAATTATTGTAATAAAGTGATTTTCAGATTTGATATGTGCTTGGAGAAATGTGCCATAAGGGATAAAATTGTCGCAATTTGTTTACAATCATCAATTACTTTACCATCAAGAATATTCCTAATTGACATGTTGTCAAAAACCCAATCCAAACACCTTCAACAATACAACATGTGAGATTGCTCACTTCATAATAGGTGATTTACATCATCGTGACAAAGTTTCAGATTCAACCTAACAATATAACACTCCAACATCAAGTAAACAAACATTTCAATTCATACACACAAATGTAAATACCACACACATAGACAGCCACTAAAAGTTTTTTCAGAAGTATATATTTAATAAAATGACACAAAGAGTTCAATATACAAAACAACATGTCATGCATAAACATAGAAGTATGGCTTGTGGTGACCTATAGAGAAAATGATTCTAATATACGAACAACATCTCATGCCCAAAAATGATCATTTGGCATATTATGGTGTGTATACAAAATGGGTCTCTCAACCTCTTCTACCTTTACCATCATCATTTGCATCCTAGAAGTCAACCTTTATCTTCTTACAAGAATAATGGGATCAATTTTCTTTCTTTTGAGGCATGCTTCTTCTCTCTTGGAACTGCACAAAGAAAGAACATTCTCATTATATTTTTTCCGCAATAAATTACACACTTACAAACCAATAATTTCTAACTCAACCCCATAAAAGTCACTGAATATGATCTAATAAATCACAAGGGTGTTTTCCTCCTCCCCACCACTAACCTCTCTACTATACCACTCTTTAATAGTTACAAGAGTTAGAGCATATAATTTAAACAAAAATTCCTAGACTCTCCTCAATTAATGATAGAGAAAAGAAGTCATCAATGGATGATCTCATCTTGAATGTCTAACCCAATGATGGGGATTCACTAGTGGGTGAAGTAGTCAACTACACAACTTGCTGAAAACAAACATTTATTCTTGCATCTAGTGAAATTCCATTATGGTCAAGGGATTACATGGTGGACATCTGGACTAGAGATTGAATAATGGTTGTGGGGGCTAGAGGGTAGAAGGGGGCTAGTGAAGGGTCTGTGGGTGGATGGATGACAAATGTGGTGGAGGGAGTTGATGATGACCAATGATGGATTATATTAATGATGGAAGTTCCCTAGTGGAGGTAAGATACATACCAAATGTCAGGGAAATGTGATGATAATGATGGAAAAACAATGGGAAAATAATGAATGATGGTGAATGATATGTAGGGGTAAGAGTGGAAAATTGAGAAAATGGATGAACCTGCATTCACATTTATAATATTTCAATTAGTAAAGGGGAACATAAAAATAAAATACCAAGATAGATAAAACCTTTTTAGGAGGAGAACCAAAGAAAAATTGACTAAGTTAGAGCTTCCATGCTCAACCAAACAATATGTGAGCCAAAAAACAACTAAGAAACTAGAGTAAATAGACCATGGGAGAAACTACCTACTCATAGTTGTTCTTGGAGAAATTTTGCACCATAAAGAAGGATAATGTATTCGATCAAGTGGTATTGATTTCCAGGATGTCACCTCTCTCATGTCAGCTAAGACCATGAAATCAAATTTCTCCTATTCACAATGTGAGGTGACATTATGTCATTACTTGTACAATAAGGGCATTCCATGACCATGGATCCTCAATATTATAGGGCATGGATGAGGCTGACCAACACAGGAAACAAGCACCTAACCTAGTACCTTGAAATAAAATTGTTGGGTTCGATGCCCAGTACTTTCTCATAGTAAGTGTGGCTGGTGATAAATAATATTGTTAGCACGTAATGCCATGTATCATCCATTAATGCATATTGGAGTGGTGGGATTATGCCCCTCTCCACTATTCCACATGAAAACACCCCATCTCGAGAACTTCAATGTTAACCTTAATTTTACATTATATTTATATATAAAGATAAAATAAGTGATAGTGAAAAATATGTAATTTTCTTTATAATTTCCTCCTCTTTTTTAGTACGAGGGACATGTGTAACTCCCCCAGTACTCAATATGGAGTTTACATGTGTGCTCTTGAATCCCAATATAAAGGAAATGTGTAATTCATTCCATGCTTAACATAGAGTATGTAATATTAAAAAAAATATTAATAACAAAAATATGGAGTTTACATGTGTAATCTTGAATCCCAATAAAAAGGAAATCTATAATTCATTCCATTCTTAACATAGAGTATGTAATATTTAAAAAAAAATATTAATAACAAAAAATGATAGCAACTAATAAAATATTTCAATATCCATATTAACTCAAAATAAAAATAAGAAATTCTTAGAAATTTATAATTTATCAAAATATTTTAATATTGACCATAAATAAAATATTTCAATATCTCTATTAAATAAAATATTTTTATATCAATTATATATCTATATAGAGAACAAGTTATTACTTTCCAATTCTTAATATGATATAGAAGTATAATTTACTTAGTTTTCAATATAGAATTGATATAAAATATTAAGTAAAATATTTCAATATCTAAGATATAAGAAATATAAAACAATATAGTAAATATAGAAATATTATGCATAACAAGTATTTCAATATCAAACAATTGAAAATCAAAAATAAGATTTTTGAAATTATGAATTATATATCTCTCTTTTATAAGGAAAATTTATACTATCTTTTAAAGCAAATCTAAAAACAATATTCTAGAAAACACACAAATAAACATTTAAACAATTAATAAACACTTCATTAAAATAACACTGATAAACATTAAAAAAAATAAATTAATAAACCCATCATCAAAATGGTCGAAACTTATTATAAGCAAATAGTAATCAAATTAACCAAAACCTATTATAACCACAGAAAAACATTAAAAAATCAGTCATAATTGAAGTCAGCCTTATTACATATCTTATTAGCTACCTATCCAACATAAATAGTATCAAACATAAATAGTAACTGAGTCTGGCTTTAGGTAAATGCATAAACAATAATCGAGTCTAGCATCTTGGCTGTTATCTAGCAACAACTCCAGTCGCCATCAAACAATTTCACCATTAGTAACCATTTCACAATAATCTAATTCATTTTATAGTTAAAATAAAAATATATTAATAAAAAAATATAGTAAGTTATAAATAAAATATTTGAATGTCTAGTTTTATATCAAGTTTATGTAACAAGAAACAAACTAATATATTTTAGGTTATTTACAAAAATAATTGGTTGATTAAGATAATTATATAAATAAATGTTTGATTTAAAATATGATTTATAATATAATATAATATTATTATATTATATTATAAACCATATTACTAATGCACACATTTACTTGATTAACCATGCATAAAAAGGTTATGGGTCAACTTTAACTTAAGAAATACAGGGAATTATAAATAAATGTTATAAATAATCATGAGCCACTTATCAATAATCAATGTTCATTGCGAAGACGGAGTGCGACTAGGGCTTCAACATGCAAAACCTTGACATCTCAGCAAAAACCCTTAACAGAAGAAATCATTGCAGTCTCATCACAATGATCATGCCTTCTGACTAGGGTCATGAGTCATTTGACATGGGGGGAGAGATCCCCTCCTACCGAAACATAGCAACAGGGGAAACGAGTTCGCATGGAGTGGCAGTAGGAAACCATAACAGTTGTGGTAAATGACCCCCTGTCTTGGGATCTCAGTGGCAGGTGGACTTGAGAGGACAGTGCCTACCATGGGCCACTGAGAAACCAAGATTCGTCATCTCCATTAACAAGTTGGAGGAATAAAGGAAGAAATGAAGGACCAAGCACTCATCTGCAAATTTATTAGAGTGTAGCTGATAGAAAAGGACTTGATCAAATGGATCGAACTCAAATGGAAGCCGAAGGGCCATATCAACCTTAAAATGGGAGAGAAAGGCTTCTTTATAGTGATGTTCTCCAAGCTAGAAGACAATGAAACAGTCTTTGAGGATGGGCCATATTTTTTCAACAATGCAGGACTTTTTATGAGACACTAGGAGGAATGTGACAATCCAAATCAGGAAAGAATCCTTGCTACTCCAGTGTGGGTACGACTATTTGCCTTACCAGCGGATTTTTGGGACCCATAAATCTTGGACAGGATTGGCAACTCTATTGGAACCTTTTCCAAGGTTGCAAATTTCACGAGACGGGGAAGGTACACTTCTTACGCTAGGATCTACGTCTGCATGAATGTCATAGAGCCACTATCCAATTTCATAGAGTTGGAATACCATGATGAGGTATGGAAACAACCCCTGGATTATGAGCATATACCTTTCAGATGTCGGCTATGGCATGAATATGGGCACCTATTCCGAGCCTGCTTGCTAAACTAGAATGAGGCACATGAATCATCTAAAGTAGATGGCGAAATGAATTCAAAAAAGGATGGCAAGTGTTTCCAAGAAGTTCAAAGATGAATCTGGGGAACCCCAACCTAGTACAGAGTTGAAAAGGGAAACAAAACCACAACCGTTATGAAATCCTACAAGAGGAAGTGGAGGGAAAGGCAATCCTTGACAATAAAATGGAAATGAAAAATAAACAAAAGTCTCCTTCAGGGGGGAACAGGCCCAAGAGAAAGGCAAAAGAGGAACCTCAGGGGAAGGAAACACCCATGCAAGTGGCAGAACAAGTCCATATGGAGATTGGTAGTCAGAGGAAGATCTTAGTGTTGAAGAATAAGTGATGAAACATCTATTGCATGAACAGAGGCATCTCGATGAAGGATTCATCCTAGAGGAACAAAAAAAATTTTACAAAGAAAATTTTCAACAATACAAGGCTAAGCAAGGTACATCCATTGGAGATCAAACAGAGAATTTCGGCTCCCAAGCTAGCCAAGCCCAAGACCCTAGACCCCAAGGGAAAGGAAGAAATAAACAAGGAGGGAGAACTCTGAATGAGTCCTTTCAGATGGTTGGAGAGATGGTGGTAAAATTTGGAATGGTGGTGTCACTATTAGATGTATTACACCAACTCAACAAATTGTTGAAATGAACATTACATCCTGGAATGTACAGAGCCTCAGTAGTAGACGCAAGCTAAGGTATCTTTAGGATAGATTAAAAATATATAAGCCAAGTATTATGATAATATAAGAAATAAAGATTACTGAGATAAAACTCAAGGAGTTCATCAAAAATTACAAACCCTAGTGCGAAGTAATCACTCAGGATGCTAATGGAAGTGCGAGAGGCCTTGCTATCCTTTGGAATCTTGGAGAGATTATTTTTTGAAGAATGGATTAGTCTACTGAGGATTCTTTCTGGAAACTTTTGACATATCAGATCTAGAGGGTGGGTTCTCCTAAGAGGGGTTTATGGGCCTCACATTCCAGGGGAAAAGGCGGTGTTCCTCCAGAATTTAACAAAGCTAAGGAATTTGTACCCAGATGATCTATGGGTTGTAGGAGGTTACTTCAACATGATAACTTCACCAGTGGAAAATAAGGGGTTATTAGGGGAACATAAGCAGATATGGAAGATTTCGGGGACCTTATAATGAAGTTGCACCTAGTGGACCTGCACACGAATAATGGAGTTTATACTTGGAACAATAAATGGGGAGGAATCCACCAGATCTTTTCATGACTAGACATATATATGATATGAGATCAAACGATAAGTAAGGACATATTCACGGAGTCCTCAATTCTCCCTTCCATGGGCTATGACCACTGGCCGATAAGACTAGAGGTATACTTGACGCTAGGGCCCAAGAATCAACCATTCTAATTTCAGGCCTATTGGTTAAGGGATCCAAAATTGCTAAAAAGAATTGAAGACTAGTGGAGGAACAATGAAGAGCAAGGGACAAATCGCATGCACAACTTTCAACTGAAACTGAAGGAACTCAAACATAAGATAAGGAAATGGAACAAGGAAGAGTTTGGGTATATTATGAAAGACAAAAACCAGCTGAATAATATAATGAATGATGTGCAACAATAGATCATCCAGGAAGATCAGATAACTTAGTGAAAGAAGGAGGCCAACTAATTAACTAGTTGGAGGAATGTAGAAAGAAGGAGGAGATATTATGGAAGAAGATATCGATGGTTAATTGGTTGTGGGAAGGAGAATGAAATACTTCTTTCTTCCACAAAGCCTTGATTCAACATAGGTAGCATAATCATATCTACTCCTTAAAATATGTCAGGGGGAATTGAGTGGTACAACATGATGATATGGAGAAGTTGTTGGTGGATCATTTCAAAGATCTCATCATTGAACCACACAAGGACTGCTTGGAAGCTATACAAAGGATCACATGAAATATTCCCCACCTCATCTCAAGAGACTAGAATTTAGCCCTGATGTGAGAAGTCATGATGGAGGAGGTTGAAGAGGTAGTTAAAGGAATGTAGGAAAATAAGGTCCTTGGCGAAGATAGTTTCATGGTGGAATTTTTCTAGGCAGCTTAGGGGTTCATGGGACAAGAAATACTATGTTATGAAACCAGCTCACAAAAAGATGGAAAAGATAGATGAACACCTTAGAAATAAGCCTCTTCGAGGTGGCAACCTCGTTTACATTACAAAAATGAAACATTCTTGGATGATACAAGTGACAAGACCTCCTTTCTATATATAGGAGTCTAAGGGGTCATAATATAATCAGAGGCCTATTAGGACGCGGACATAAGGGTCTTTATAACGCAATCAATAATTCTCTTCATTTTCAATTGGGTCTTGCTTTAGCTTCTTTGGGGGTTATAACTTCCTTGGTAGCTCAACACATGTATTCTTTACCCGCTTATGCATTCATAGCACAAGACTTCACCACCCAAGCTGCATTATATACTCATCATCAATACATTGCCGGGTTCATTATGACAGGAGCCTTTGCTCATGGAGCTATATTCCTCATTAGGGATTATAATCCGGAACAGAATAAGGATAATGTATTGGCGAGAATGTTGGAGCAGAAAGAAGCTATAATATCTCATCTTAGTTGGGTTAGTTTATTACTAGGTTTCCATACCTTGGGACTTTATGTCCATAATGATGTTATGCTTGCTTTCGGTACTCCAGAAAAACAAATCTTGATCGAGCCCATATTTGCTCAGTGGATACAATCTGCTCATGGTAAGACGTTATATGGTTTCGATATACTCCTATCTTCAACAAGTGGTCCATCATTCGATGCAGGTAAGAGCATATGGTTACCCGGTTGGTTAAATGCTATTAATGATAATAATAATTCATTGTTCTCAACAATTGGTCCTGGAGACTTTTTGGTTCATCATGCTATTGCTCTAGGTTTGCATACAACTACATTGATCCTAGTTAAAGGTGCTTTGGATGCGCGTGGTTCCAGGTTAATGCCAGATAAAAAAGATTTTGGTTATAGTTTTCCTTGCGATGGTCCGGGACGGGGTGGTACTTGCGATATCTCGGCCTGGGATGCTTTTTATTTAGCAGTTTTCTGGATGTTGAATACTATTGGATGGGTTACTTTCTATTGGCATTGGAAGCATATAACATTATGGCAGGGTAATGTAGCACAATTTAATGAGTCTTCCACTTATTTAATGGGATGGTCAAGAGCCAACATAACAATAATAATGTAAGGGCATAATAATAACATAGTGGGCTTCTATGGGGCACAATAATAATAATATGGGGACTACATGGGTATAACAATATAATAAGAGGGTTGTACTAATAACAATAAGGGGTTACACTAGTAGTATAGCAGACTAATATGCCCCTCTTCTCCAAACAGTGTTGTCCTCAATGCTTGAGTAGTTCTTGATGCTTCTATATAAAATTCTTGTCCTTCCATCTATAATCTTCAGCGGGTAAGTTCTTCCACTTGATGAGATACTCTGAAATTGATCAATTTCATAGCTGTCGGGTTGTTGTTTCTATGACTGCTCTGGGTTCCAATATGATTTTTTTTCCTCTTCAAGTTCTGGCAATATTGTTTGAATTGGGATATTCTGCAACTTTTGAACGAGTGGTCAAACTTCTTTGTCCTTCTTCCATTCATCCCTTGCTTCATTTATCCAATCTGGTTGGATAATAGAAATAACACAAAAAAATGCTTCCACAACCTCATCCTTTCTTGAGAGTGCATCTGCAACAAAAATTTTCCTCCCTTTTATGTAGATGATGTCAAAGTCATAACCCAACATATTTTTGACCGATTTTTCTGTTTTTCTAAAGATAATATTTCTTCTAAAAATTATTTAAGACTATCATGATCCATTTTTACCTTGAAGTGTTTTCCCATTGGGTAAGGTCACCATTTGTTAACTGCATGTATTATTTCCAACATTTCCTTCTCATAAATAGCTTGCTTGAGATGTAGCCATAGAAATACCCAATCACCTACATCAAAACTTTTTTCACTATGATGTTGATCTACCTATTGTTTCATTTGATTTTGCACCAAAGAGGCATTATCCTAGAAGATCGTACCCCAATATTACATGAGCTCTCACTTTTGCAACATGAGCTCTCGCTTTTGCAATAGATGGTGAAGAAATTATCTGTAAAATAAAACAATGAACAACCACATATTTAATTCACTCATATATGTTTCAAGAAAAGAAGTGATAAATAAAATGGGGAAATGTGCAAAGAAAACCAAATTTGAAGTTGTGAATACTAATATGATTAGTGACTGACGTGACGAAGCGAGTGATATCTTGGAGAGGCTTCCGAGGCTTCATCGAATGGGGTAATCGCAATACAAAACCCAAACCAAAAGAAGCGTATGATGTCTTGGAGAGGCTTCTGAGGCTTCGTCGAATGGGATAATCGCAGTACAGAACCCGAACCAGAAGAATACGAGGAGAATGGGGAATGTTCTCTTTAGAAGAAGAGAAGAAGAATTAGTGCATGCAAGCTCGAAAAGTGTTCCTACAATGTATATATCCCTGAAACCCTTGAAACCCCTTTGATGCACTTGAGAAAATGAAGAATTCTTGAAATGACCTGGTTAACTGAATAAATAACAGTTTGGGGGATAATGGTGAGATCCAAAGGTTGATGATATTTTAATCGTCTAACAAGCATTCTGACGGTAGAGACCAGATCCATGTATCACGAGAGAAGAGTGAGTCTAAGAGGGGAATGCCTTACAATGTAATTAAATTGTAAAAACTAGTACAACCACATTAATATTTTTAAAGTGATTGATATAGCTGAAGGGCTTCATAAACATAACCAAAAAATTTATTACAACAATAAGAATGTCTTCCTAATGCACACATTTACTTGATTAACCATGTATAAAAAGATTATGGGTCAACTTTAACATAATTTTTTTTTTTATAAATGAATGTTATCAATAATAAAGAAGAACTTATCATGAAGAATTTATTAGAATTGAAATAATCTATAATCCCTAGAAAATTTGTGGTTGGGGAGTCAAATGGTACAAATCAAATTTTTTAAATTTATTAAAAATAATGGATGATTTTTCTAAATAAAATTTTCTTACATATAAATGAATGTTATAAATAATAATGAGGAACTTATCATGGAGGAGCTTATTAGAATTGGAATAAATCAAAGCACTAGAAAATTCGTTGGGGGGAGCCACTTGACGAATCTAATTTTTTTAACTTTATTCAAAGTCAATGCAATCTAACAAACTCTTTAATACACTAAATTTGATGATAAACATTAAGACTAAGCATAAATCAACAAATCTTTTATTTATTTTTTTGTCGTTTGATAGTCATTTTCAAATACAAAAATGAATTTCGTTATACAATTTCAGAATATTACATTTTAATTGTGTTGAAACATTTTTATTATTATAATTAAGTTATAGTTTGATAACATAGTGTTGTGGGATAAGATTGATTTATAGTTTGAAATAATAATAATAATAACTGTTACACAAAAATATCGTCACCATGACTATTTGCAGTCAGTATGGGTCTATCATCACTTGTACTGTCCTCCTAAGCAAGTCTCAGACCTCAACTCTTCAAGTCAAGCTTTGAAAATGACTTTTTGCAAGTAGTCATGTATGCCCACAACACCGCCAGTATGCACAACGAAATGATTAGGGCATGTGCATATTAGCGGTTTTGTGGGCATACAGGACTACTTGCAAAAAGCTAACATGTCAGACACATTTTTTATTGTTCTATAGCATAGATGCTATGATGCCTATGGAATATATCGTGCCTAGTCTCCGCATAGTAGCTTTCACAGGGATGGCAAACAATGGAGCATTGGAGAACAGCTCGCGTAGCTAATATAGCTTGAAGAAGACAAATTCTTGGTTGGATTCCATCAGCAAGTCCAGAAGGAACTTGAAAAGGCTTGGCATGATCGACACATCAAGATGCACACATTTAAGGTAAATTATTTGGTCTTATTATATGATATTAAGTTCGCTAAGTTTCTAGGAAAGTTTTAGATGCACTGACTGGGGCCATATGTCATCAAAGAGATCACAGATGGTGGTGTAGTTCAACTTGCAAAGCTAAATGAAGGACGTTTTCTGGGAAGAGTAAATGGAAGCCGATTGACGCCGTATGTAGGAGATACGACTCAGTGACTATATGATGGCAAGACAGTCTTA
Organism: Pinus tabuliformis; assembly: GCA_031772625.1. Lineage (NCBI taxonomy): Eukaryota > Viridiplantae > Streptophyta > Pinopsida > Pinales > Pinaceae > Pinus > Pinus tabuliformis. The sequence continues at coordinate 577,961,843 of CM062805.1, forward strand.
GTGCTTGAGGTAGGTGCAAGGGAGCACAAGACTATAAACTACACTACTCGGCTTTGGGGACTACGTGGCAGGGGATCTGCGCAAAAAAGGGTGATGTCATAGTATGAGAAGTTACATGAAGGTAGTTGCACTATCAAGGGAGATACCATGCAGCACAACCAGAAAATGACTGTTAGAGTCATTATTCATGATTTGACAACCATGAGACAGTTAAGAGGAGTGGATGGGCGACATTTAAGGCTAAAATATTTGGAGATCTGCTACCAAATCAACGTTAATGGACGAATTTGGGGGTAATGGTTGGATTTGAATTCAAAATTCCCTATAAATTACGCATTCTTGCCTAGAAGAGAATGTACTTTACAAACATCAGTTTTTTGAGTTGTGACTTCTGTCGCTTATGAATCGTGAGTTCTTTGAATATTTGGTCACAAGCCCCGCATCAGATCATTTTCTCGAGTTAACCTAGAAATTCATTTACGACACCATGTTAGGACCAGGCCTCGCTGAGATTGCAAGCATTGGAGGGACTGTCACCTCCAAAGGATCTTCTCCATAGGTTGTGAGCATGGAGGCTCCGGCTCCTATGCCTACGGCACCGAGGTCGCCTAGGCTGAAGTCTACACTTGTGAGAGAGACCCAAAAGCCAAAGAAGGACAAGAAGAAGAGGTCAGTGCCAGTGCACGAGTCACCTAGGAAGCATTCTACCACCCAGACATAGAAGAAGGACAAGCAACCAGCGAAGGTGGTGGATTCGGAAGCTGAACAAGGCATGGAGGATATAGACACCAAGGGAGCAGATCCCATCACCAAGTTGTTAGAATATATTGCTCTGCATAAAGGGAAGGCAAAGGTCACCAAGGACCTAGACTTAGAGAAGTTCATCATTCACACGCCCTTATTGCCAGAAAAGATAGCCTTTGAAGGTTCGTGCCTAGCACGGGTTCCCCTGTTAAAATGGGATGTTGGGACTTGGCTGACCAAGAGCAGTTCCCTCACCTCATGACAGAAAATTATAAGAGGCACGTGTATTATAGAGACTCAGGTGTCACTGAGTTGGAGACAGTTCAATGGATCTGCGGAGTGGAGAAATCTGAGTTGTTGAACCTACTGTGGGTGCTCCACTACCATCACTCTAACATTAACACAACATGTATATGGAAGTTTCTTACTGTAGTACACAATGGGTACTTATGGCTTGGCATGCCTGTTCCCATCATGTATATTCTTATCCATAGGATCACACACCTGCCGCATGAGGCTTTGAATCTGGCCAAGGATTTTGGTGGAAAGATAAGCAAAAGAGACTTGGAAGAGAAGACAAAAAAGAAATTTGAGCTTATCAAGAGGTTAAGCGGTTATTCCATAACGTCCATCAATGATCCTATGGTGAATATTCCACCCAAATACTAGCTGGAAAAGTTATGAGGAAGTGTCGCATGGATGAGGTTTCAATGCCTATGATCTCATTAGTTGCATAATGCACAAAATGCATGTAGTTTAACTGGTCATGGTACTTATGTTGTGAATTCCTTGTGAATTGTCGCCAGGCCCAAGATGAGAGCAAGCTCTTGCACTACGTGTGGTTGCTTCTCTCCATTATGCTAATTGCTTGGGAGCTACTAGAGGACAACCAATTTCCTCCATTCAAGGTAGGATTTCAAGAGGCTACACAATTTTCCTTAGTCTGGGCCATGAAGGACCCCACACGGGTCACCGAAACAAAGATTTTCTTGGTACTGAGGGAACCGAGCTTCTGCATTGCCATAAACTTGACCCAAGGTTGTCCCCAACCTTTTATGAGTAGTCGTCCATGTATGTTGTGTTCAAGGTAGACTTCCACCACGTCTACATTTAGGTGTAAAAGGACCTGCAATAGAAGTGGTTCGACTTGTTGTATCTGGTCACTGATGACGCCATAAAGGAAGTGATGAAGTGATGGCTAGCAGATTGGCACACTCCATCCAACTTGGTCGCATGTACCAGCAAAGGCGCAGGGTGTTCAGCAGATAAGAAGTGGAAGAATGCAGCAAAACAGGTGGCACAAAAATTTGTTGCAGAGCGGAAGAAAGATGCCGAAGAGAAGGTTCAACTAGAAATGGAGCACACTACAAAGGAACAGGCTGAACAAGAACAACGCGACTTCAAGCAAAGCAACAATTCTCCTTCACCTAAAACTGATGAGGGATTAAATTCACTCCCAGTATTCTAGTTGTGGGCTGTAAATATTGTGGTAATCCCAATTTGATGTTTCAATGGAGAACTAAATTTCATATACATAAAATAATGAATCATTAAGAAATGAATGGAATATGATTAATGGAAATTTTGTTAATCTTATGGTGATGTAAACATTCTAGGAAAACATATTTGACCTCACATGGTGATATTATGCCTTAATTAGATGGATTTCTGGATTCGAGTACAAGTCTCTTTCAATTGACTCTTAAAACATTTTTTGGATCTTTGAATGTGGAATAATGGAAATATTTAGGAAAAGAAGTGAAAATGAATGGAAATCAACAACTCGTGGAAAGGGAGTATGGATGAGACTAATGGTATGAGGGAATTAGTAGGATAATGAAATCCTTTGTTCAAAGGAGGCTTATAGAGAAGCAATGAAAAACCAATAGTTATCATGTTCTACGCAGTTGGGAGTTATAGTTGACAAAAGTAGCCACATGTACTAAGAGGCCATATTTTCTAATTTCATAGTAGAAGGAAATCGAAGTGCAAATAGGTAATGAAAAGGTCTCTAATGGTACATATAAATAATAAAAGAAAAGATGGAATGATCGTCAAGAACACATTCGATCAAATTTTGGATGTTGTTGTTAATGGAGTTATGTTTAGTATTCTGGAATCTATTTCTTTTTATACACATCCATGCTTTGGCCTAAACTTGTTATGGTAATCATGGGTTTAGTGGCTTATATTAAAGGAATCCCTTGTCATTGTAATGGTTAAAAATAAATTCAAAATATATTTTTTATATTTGTAAATTTTTCAAGAGAGTAGTGATAATGAGCTTCCTCATTTCAATATGATTTGGTAGTTATTTTGTTAGAATTCATGACTCTAAGAAATGACACATAAAGTATGGAAATACAAGGAAAAAAAAAAGATGAAGTAAAAAAGATCTAGTACAATGAGTGAATCAAGATCTTGTGTGTCATGTATCTCTTGTTGTTATTATAGCATTGCAATGGATTTGGATGTAAAAGGCATTCCTAAGTTTTCTTATTGAGAACTATTGTAGATAGAAATGAAGTTCTAGCTACATGTTTTGCTCCAATAATTGTTTATTGAGTAGTGCACTATAAGTCTTAATTCACGTGTGTGTAGAAAATGAAAGACCAATTTCAATACATCCCACATCCAAACTACCTTCCTAGATAACTAGTGAGTTAACTAGTTAGTATAGTGGATGGAGCACTTGCATCTCAATAAATGGAAATAGGTCCATATGATGATCAATTTATTAGTTGTCAGGGTCAGTTTGATGTTAGTACTTGGAGTACAATAGGTTATCGATTGTTGTAATGTATTAGTGGTATGATTGGTTTCTAGATGACACATAGTGACAACTATTCAGGTGAAGTAAGAAGTATGGACACTTTTTGAAGTGGAAGCATGTTCCATTGTTGGAACTTGAGAAAACCATGTTGATTGTAGGTTGAACTTTTGGAATAGATACAGAGTTTAAAATAGGGATGATACGGATGTCCTAGATACAACAAAGAGTTCTTTCGAGCTTGTTCTGAGGGAAGAAATTGGTAGTTCCTATGGAACTGTTATGGCAGCAAAGGATGGAAGCATCATAAGGGATTGGATGGTGGTGGAAAAATAAATATTGAGTGATGTATTGAATAAAAAAGACTCAAGGTAATATTTTAATGTGTTTCACTCTTGTGATTATAGCAAGTCTATATGTCCTGTTTTTATTTGAACTAGTGGTTCTTAAAATGCATATATCTGGTATGTCCATGAGATGGATCGCGTACTCATATATATGCTACTTGTAAAGGGAATATTATTGTAATATTTAGAGATGCATGTTTATCATGTCTTCCCTAATGAATTGATGTCTTCTCTGGTTAAATTCGTTATTTAACACTTGGAGTGGGCCATGTCTTTGCTATATGCTCTATGACTGGATCATATTGGTTGTAGATTCTAGGAAGTGATTTTTTTAAATTAAGGAGGAATTCATCAAGAAGATGAATGAACCATGTACACAAAGGGACATCCTACTAGAGTTACAATTGTAGTGGCTACTTACCCTTGCATTCAATTGGATGGTTGTTCATTTATATGGATATTGGTAGCTTTCTTATGTATGTATGATAAAGGGATGAAGTCAAAGTGATAAGTTGGAGCAGAGATATACTTTCCTGATCAATAAGTTATTCAATTCATAGTGAAACATTTCCCAAGAGAAGAAGACATTGAATATCTAAACTATTGAATATTTCAAAAGTACTTGTAAGGGGGGGTGTTGGAATATGTAACTCCTACTTGTCATATCTGTGTGATCATGATTTATTATTGAGATTATTAGCCATTATTAGGTAGATTTCATAGTTTCCAATCAAATGAGAACTATTTCCTAAAAACGAGAGCTCTAGCCAAAAAAACATAAAAAATGAAAAAATTGCCCGAAATCAAAAAGTGTTGATGCTGCATCAACACTTTATTACTTTTTTCTTCTTTTTTTGGGATAAATTTTCAATTTTTTTTAAGAAGGACAGTAAAAACCATCTTTTTTGTGCAAAAAACACCATAAAAATGAAAAGTGTGAATAACAACTTTTTTTCAAGGTAATTTTTCAGCATTATTTTAGCAATGGCATTAAAGATAAAATATCATAACTCCAAAAAACCTTAAAATTCCAATAATTTCCAAATATGGCATTAAAGACAAAATATCACATCTCTGAAAGGCCTTAAAATTCCAACAATTTTTTGCCATGGTGTTAAAGGTAAAATACTTATAACTGAATTTAATGATAACATTAAAGATAAAATATTATGGCTTAGAAAAAATTTAAAATTTTGATAAATTTTCAACAATGGAATTAAAATAAAATATCCTGACTGCATAAAACATTAACTTTTCAACATATTTCAACCATAGCATTATGGAAAAATTATATGGCTAAAAAAACTTTAAAAATGAAGACCTAAATGAAAGAGACGTTATATTGAGAGTAATTTCCTTTTTAAATGCTAAAAGTATAACTATTTTAAAATTTTAGCATAATACAACTTGATGCATTGCAACACAAATTTAGAAATCAACCATCAAATTGATACATAGTGTAGGCAAACTCGATTGATTGAAATGAAAACTTAAAAATCAACCATGAAATTGAAACGTTGTGATGGCAGACTAGATCCGTTATAACAAAAAATTTGAAATCAACTATCAAATTGACACATAATGGGGTTGCGTTTCTAGTCAAGGATTGACGCAGACGTTGCAAAAAAAAATACAAGACAAAATAAAAAAGTGTATTATGGAGCATTGTAGCTTATTACCCGTGTCTTATGTAAAAAATAATTCGATATAAATTATTGAATGCTTGAACAAATTCATAAATCTAAATAACATAAGTAATTTATGGACTAGATAATCTTGGAGAAAAATAGAGATATGCACATATGTAATTTTGGATGAAATATTAGCCTATATTTTGAATGAAACATTAACCCTAACATCATCATTTGTTACCAAAGTTAAGAATTTATTGAAATGTGCTTGTGCACATTTTATTCCATCATTAACTTATGGGACAAAATGAGAATAAATTACAACGTCTAGTGTCTTTATATTAAATAATGTATATATACGATATAAATAAAATAAATATATTTTTTAAAAGGTAATTATTGTAACAAACTATTTATTTAACTTTAAATTTATGCTCATCCTAATTCAACAACAAATAAATAATCCATGGTAGAATTTCTATGTCGAAAAAATCAAATTAATATGTAGTATCGAGGAGTGTTGTCTTAGTCACATGAGAAATAATTAATATCTAATAAAATATTCAATATAAAAATTTGGAATGTCTAGTGTATTGGAATAAAAAAATTAGTTACACAAAGGTTTAAATGTAAGTTCAATAGATTCCCCAAAAATATTTTTTATTTTTTATTTTTTATTTTTAAGTTATAATTAAAATTGTAAAGACAAAAGAGAAAATCTTATTTATTGTACCGTTGAATTAAATATTATTTTTTATATTGCGTGATGATTAAAAATTGAATTGTGAAAATATATAATATAGGCCAGATTTATAGAGGAAAAATATTGAACCAAGTCCATTTGATAATAAAATATGACAAAGGAAAAATATGGAGAAAATAAGCAAGGAAAAAATCAGACTTGTTTCTTTTGTTTTTAAAATCAAGAATTTCCATGGTTAGTAAAAGCTCCAAACATAATGAAAACTACTTTTCTTTTTGGAAAACAAAATATTAATTGTGGAAAAATCCATAGGAAAAAAAATTAGATAATTAATTTATGACACTTCCAATTAGAGATATTATTTCTTTTTAATAATTTTTAATTCTGAAATTTGATTTTAAGCCACATAAAAATAGTCATTCATCAATAAAACAATTAGAATTCAAATTTTAAAAATTGAAAAGAAAAAATCAATTTCTAAAAAAACAAGTTTAATATTTAATTTTACCAAAACTTTAATAATTTTTGGAAATAGTTTCTAAAAAATTGCAAATTAATTACCATATATTTTTCCTTAATAAAAATGAAATATACAAATTAGAACAAAAATTAAAAAACTGAAAAAAATTAGAACTAAAAACTAAAAACTTAAGTTTAAAAAAATAATACCAAGTAAATAAAAAAAACATATTAAAATATTAATATATGGGACGGAAATTAAATTTAAAAAACACAATTAAAAAAAAAAATCAAACATAAACAATGTAAAAGAAAAAAAAATAAACAAACAAAAAAAATATTTAAATAAAATTATAATTTAAAAAGGAAATTAAGAATTAACACTTAAAAAAATAAAAAATAAATAAATAAAACCAAATTGGATTAAAAAAAAAAAAAAAACTTTAAAAACATAAATATTTTTTTAAATATCGCTAAAATTAGAATATTAAAAAAGAAATTAGATTTCTTTTTAAACAAATGAACATTAAAACAATAGGAAAAAAACACTAAAAATTAATTAAAAGAAAAAACGAAAAACGAAAAAAGAAATAAAAAATAATATTAAAATTTAAAAAAAAATCAAATGCGCTAGCTAGTTGAGGGTTGTAGGGTCGTCCCAGGGATGAAGGAGCGACACTCAATGTGGCTCCGCGAACCTAGGGTTGGCTCTGTGGCCCCCGATTGACAAAATACCAGTTCCCAATTCTTCACTAGCCTAAGGGTTGCAAGGCCAGTGGAAAGACGCTAAGTGCCATTTTGCTGACCCTATGTCAGTCCTGCGACCTCAGTTGGTTGGCCCATTTAAATTTATCTTAATTTTTTTATATTATTTCTTTAATGTTTTCATTTATATTTATATTTTTTTATTTGTTTAATTTTTTTGTGTTTATATATATATATATATATATATATATATATATATATATAATTTGTATTTGATTCTAAGGATTTTTGTTTTTAATTTTATTATTAATTTTTTTACATGGTATGTTTTATTTTTTATTTTTTTAACATCTTTTTTGTTATTTTTATTTAAAATTTTAGCAGAATCAAATTTTCTTTGTAAAAAAAGATTCAAAAGTCATATCTTTGGATCAGCATTTATAAAATTTTGATAAAATTTGTATTTTTACAACTGTTTTTATTCAATATTTTCATAAAAATATTTTATTTAACATGTCATTTTTAACAAAAAAAAAAAAACAAAAGTGTTGAAATACGTATTTTTTTAATTATATATAATGCAAAATGGGAATTTTTTTGTTGAGTTTTGAAAATTCTTATTTTTTTTATTGGCAATTATTTTATGTGTACTGATGTATTAATTAACAATATATAAATATATAAAAAATCACAATCTCAAAATATTAATTATATTATTCTTTTTAAACTTTGCAAAAGAAATTAAATTTTCCTTATAGAAATAAATTGTAAAGAAGAACAAAAAAACACTATTTGGAAAACTCTTAAAAAACGAACATTTTAGGATTTAAAACAAGAAGAAGAACAAAACAACTTGAAAAGTAATTAAATAATCAACATTTAAAAAAGAATTGTGCATGCTTAGGACCTAATAAAATTAGTGTAAAAAATATGCCTAAAAAAACATCGATCATTTTCAAAATCTGCATGAAAATCACCAACATTTAAAATTTTTATCTATACTTAATATATCAAAAAATTTAAAGTGTAAAAACTAAGCCCAAAAAAAAATTGATGTTGCATCAACACTTTTAAAATTAACATGAAAATCATTAACATTTTAAACAAATGTGCATACTTATATTAGAATTACTTGAAGCACATTAACACATCAAATCTCACATATCTAAGATTGATGACATCCAATAACCTAACTATATATTCTTAATTGGATTTAACACATATAATTAAATAAATTCACATATATTTAATACAAATATATTTACATAATTAATAAAGACAATTACAACTTAAAAAAAAAAAAAATAATCCATTATATCACAAAAGTCTTATATGTGTCAAGGAAACTTCGTGAAATAAATATAAAATACATAATTAATGATCTTTCTTAAAAAGATAATGTTATGAAACCAGCTCAAGAAAAGATAGAAAATATAGATCAATGCCTTAGAATTCAGCCTCTTCGAAGGGGCAACCTCCTTTACATTACATAAATGAACAATTCTTGGATGATACAAATGAAAAAACCTCCTTTCTATATATAGGAGTCTAAGGAGTCACAATATAATCCATCCGACCTAACAATAATAATATAAAGCCACAAAAATAACAATAGAGGGATTCTATGGGGCACAAAAATAACAACATGGTAATAGGGGCACAACAATATAAATAAGGGGTATAACTACAATAGTAATGGGGTAATCACTAGTATTATAGGGACCCAACATGCCCCTCTCCTTCAAAAAAGTTTTGTCCTCAATGCTTGAGTAGTTTTGGATACTTATGCATAAAATTTTCATCCTCCCATGTGGAATCTTCAGCGGATAAGTTCTTCCACTTGATAAGATACTCTGAAATTGATCGATTTTGTAGCTGTCGAGTTCTTGTTTCTGTGACTGCTTCCGGTTCCAATATAATTTTTCCTTCCTCATCAAGTTTTGGCAATATTGTTTGAACTGGGAGCTTGTCGCCTATAACCTTCTTTAAACATGAAACATGGAAAACTGGGTGCAATCGAGAAGCTGCAGGAAGCTCCAATTTGTATGCCATAGTACCAATCTTTTGCAACACCTTGTACGGACCATAATACTTTGGTGATAATTTATTATCCTTCTTAGCTTGCTTTAGGGACATTTGCTTATATGGTTGTAGCCGTAGGAATACCCAATCACCTACATCAAAACTTCTTTCACTGCGATGTTGATCTGCCTGTTGTTTCATTCTATTTTGTGCCAACACGAGGTTATCCTTTAAGAGTTGGAGGACTTGTTGTTGATGTTCGATGTGATGTTCCACTGCCTGAACCTTAGAATTTTCTCTTAAATATGATGTGATGGATGGTGGTTGATACCCATAAAGTGCCATAAATGGGGTCATTTTTGTTGCTGTATGGAAGGAAGTGTTATACCACCATTCAGCCAGAGGCAACCATTTGACCCATTGTGTCTGTTTATCAGATACAAAGCAACGAAGATATCCTTCCAAACATTTGTTTACTATCTCAGTTTGCCCATCAGATTGAGGATGATAAGATGAGCTATGAGCTAACTGAGTACCAAGACAAGAAAATAATTCTGTCCAAAAATTTCCAGTGAAAATGGGATCTCTGTCACTTACAATAATCTTTGGGTTTCCATGTAGCTTTTGAATTGTTTCCATAAATGCAGTAGAAACTGTACTGGCTTTAAATGGATGTGATAATGCACAAAAGTGTGCATACTTGGTAAGTCTGTCAACTACCACCATGATGACACTCTTTCCCTCAGACTTGGGTAAACCTGTGATAAAATCCATTGAAACCTCCTCCCAACGTTGGCTTGGAATGGATAAAGGTTGTAATAGACCCGGTGTCTTAATTGTTTCAACTTTATTTTGTTGGCAAACCAAACATTCCGCCACAAACTTTTGAATATCTGATTTAAGGCCATCCCAAAAAAATTCCTTCTTAACCCTGTGGTAAGTTTTTAAAAATCCTGAGTGCCCTCCTAAGGGAGAAGTGTGCAATTCCATAAGAATCTTTTGTTTTAGCTGGGAATTCTTACAGAGGTATAAGCGATCTTTGTACCATAATGAATCATTTTGCCAGCTAAATGTATCAGACGTACTGGAATCTTGTTGTAGCTTTCGAATAAGTGCCCACACTTCTTCATCATTCTTCCATTCCTCCCTTGCTTCATTTATCCAATCTGGTTGGATAATAGAAATGGCGCACAACAATGCTTCCACATCCTCATCCTTTCTTGAGAGTGCATCTGCCACCACATTTTGCTTCCCTTTTTTGTAGATGATTTCAAAGTCATAACCCAACATCTTTGTGACCCACTTTTGTTGCTCTTCAGAGGATAATCTTTGTTCTAAAAAGTATTTAAGGCTATCATGATCCGTTTTTACCTTGAAGTGTCTTCCCATTAGGTAGGGTCGCCATTTCTTAAGTGCATGGAGTATTGCCAACATTTCCTTCTCATAAATAGCTTTGCTTAAAAACTTTCCCTTGATTGGACGACTTTCAAAAGCAATGGGTCTTTCATCTTGCATTAGAACAGCACCAATTCCATTTCCTGAAGCATCACATTCCACAATAAAGGTTTTTGTGAAGTCCGGTGTAGCTAAGACCGGTGCTTGGCACATTGCCTCTTTAAGATGTTCAAAGGCCTTTGTTGCTTCCGGAGTCCATGAAAATGCATCTTTCTTCAATAATGTTGTTAGAGGTGCTGCTATTCTCCCATAATTCTTAACAAACTTGCGATAATACCCTGTCAACCCAAGAAATCCTCGCAGATGCTTTATGGATGTGGGGATTTTCCATTCCTTAATGGCTTTAATTTTGCTAGGGTCTACCTTAACTCCTTCATGAGATACAATATGACCCAAATATTCCACCTCCTGGACTCCAAAGAAACATTTGGATCTTTTTGCATATAATTGTTTCTCCTCCAATAGTTGTAGCACCCTGTCAACATGTTCAACATGATCCTTCCAAGACTTGCTGTAGATTAGTATATCATCAAAAAATACTAACACAAATTTTCTAAGGAATGGTTTGAAAATTGAATTCATCAAACCTTGAAATGTTGAAGGTGCATTAGTAAGGCCAAAAGGCATGACCAAAAATTCATAATGACCCTCATGAGTTCTAAATGCCGTTTTTAGAATGTCTTCAATCTTCATTCTGATTTGATGATATCCGAACGAAGATCCAACTTGGTGAAGTAAATTGATCCATGCAATTCATCCAGTAATTCATCAATGACAGGAATGGGGAACTTATCTTTAATAGTGAGCTTGTTGAGCTCCCTATAATCCAGACACATGCGCCATGATCCATCCTTCTTGTGCACCAATACTACTGGAGCAGAGAAAGAACTTTGACTTGGTTGAATTATACCAGCCTCTAGCATTTCTGCAACCATACGTTCAATTTCACTTTTTTGGACATAGGGATATCTGTACGGCCTGATGTTTGGAGGAACACTTCCTGGAATCAGATGAATAGCATGATCATGATCACGCATAGGTGGGAGACCTTTGGGAGTCTCAAATACCTTGGAATGATTGTCCAGGACTTTTTGGAGATCTGGAGAAATAGATGATTCTGATGTGGAAACATCTAGCGAACATAATTGTGCAATTACACCTCTTTGCTCCTTTTTTAGAAGCTTTGTCATACCATTAGAGCTGATTATCTTTCCTGGTTTCCCTGCAATACCCCTTAATTCAACTTCCTTTCCTTCCGTAGAAAATTTGATGAAAAGTTCTTGAAAATTAAAAGCTATTGTACCCAAGGATTGTAGCCATTGGACTCCTAGTACAACATCAACACCTCCCATTGGAATGGAAAGCATTGGGCTAGTCAATACATATTCTCCCATGGATAGCTTGATATTATGGCACCTTCCAGAGAAATTTATTGTTCCTCCATTTGCAATCATCACTTGACACTCTGGTGCTGGATATAGGAAGCAATTCAATTCTTTTGCTACCCTACAATGAATAAAATTGTGGGTGCTTCCTGAATCAATCAACACTATTACCTTTTTCTTCTTGATTTGTCCTTCTATCTTGATGGTTTGAGGAGTGGTAATTCCCGCCAATGCATTACAAGATATGGTCGGATTTATTTGTTCTTCATCTAGGCTTTGTTCCTGGAGTATATCTTCTTCTTTTGACCTTTCTTGCTCCTTTTCTTCTTCCTCTTCACAATCTATGTAGAATAATTTCTTCTCAGCACACTTATGACCTTTAGTGTATTTTCTATCACAATTGTAACAAAGCCCTTTTGCTCTTTTTTCTTCCAATTGTTGTGGTGTCAACCTTATAGGTTGTGGAAGACTAGGGGCAACAACACTTCTATCTTTATAGTTGTGAGTGGTATGCTTCCTGGTTGCCATAATTTTGCTTTCCATTTTTCTTGCTAACCTGAATGCCTTCTCTAATGAATCAGGTTCCCAAAGGCGAACATCATGTTGGATATTATCCTTTAAAGACCCTATGAACACATCAATCCTATGCTCCTCTGGAATATCTTTTACCCTTATGTTCAATTTTTGGAACTCCTCAATGTGCTCCATTACTGAACCCTTTTGTTTGAGACTTATCAATTGGCTAAAAAAAGTGTTGCTTTTTGTATCTTCATAATGTGCTATCAATTCTTCCATAAAAAATGCCCAAGTGATAAATTTTTTACGAGAGCAAAGCCATTGATACCATACAAACTGATTTGGTTCCAAATATACAGTTGCCATACGTACCTTTTGTGTGTTTTGCACATTATTGAGATCGAAGAACTGCTCCATCTGTAATATCCATGTGGCGGGATCCTTGCCATCAAACTTCCTCATATCGATTTTTGGAATATGGTGGGTCTTCGATCCGAAATTAGAGTCTATGGAATCATGATCAACATTACTTTTGTTCACATCATGAGTTTCCTTTACAACCTTTTCACCATTAGTAAGTATTTCTTGTAGAAAATTTGTCAAATCAATCTTCAAATCTGCCATGTCTGTCTTCAAATTTGTCTTCAAATCTGCCATGTCTCTCCTCAAATCTATCTTCGAATCATCCATCTTAGCTTCCATTCCCTTTATCTTAGATTCCACGCCATTTATCTTAGATTCCATGCCATTTATCTTAGCTTCTGTTAGCTTTTGTGAGCATGACATTTGTTGCACTTGTTCTTGTAATTTTGATATATCATGTAGCATTTCTTCCTCTTCTTCATGAGTCATGCTAGAGCTTTCAGGTTCCTTACTAGGTGTTTGCATTTTCTTTCCCCGGGGCATCAGTTACTGATAATAATGCTTTACTATGCCCTTTGAATTCTGTTAAACCAAGCTTACACCAAAAATTTAAAAAAAACTACACACCTTTTTTCACTTTATAGAAGCCTGATATTGAATCTGATGTATCTCTGTAATTTTGGATCATTTAGTTCTGAAATTGCGATCTATAGTAGCCTTCTGATTCCTCTTTCCAATGCCACAAGTCTAACCCAAATTGGATTCTCCAATGAAGAGTTATGTGAAATCTTCCACAGTGACTTGCTTCTAGACTAGTTCAGTAGAGCGAACTTGTACGACATGCCACGAGTCACTGTTTCAACCTTTGGATCTAAAACATGCATACAAGAAACTACAGTTTGTCCTCTTTCTGTACCTTCTTACGAAATTTCAATCCGATCCCCAGAGAAAAAGTTATGACGATTTTTCCCAGGTCACCTGTTTTGAATGTAATTCAGGAGTCTGCAAAAAGACCAAATTCCTCAGATCATATCTCCGCAAATATCACGCAAAAAGTTCTGAAATTTTGAGCCAAGGTTCAGCGCGATTTCTTCTCAAATGGGTTTTTTTTTCGACTTCTGAAACATCACAGAAAAAAGTTATAGCGAAAATTCCACAATGACGTTTTTGGAGCAGCGAAACCCTAGAATCCAAAGCTCTGATACCAAATGTTATGAAACCAGCTCAAGAAAAGATAGAAAAGATAGATCAGCACCTTAGAATTCAGCCTCTTTGAGGGGGCAACCTCCTTTACATTACATAAATGAACAGTTCTTAGATGATACAAATGACAAAACCTCCTTTCTATATATAGGATTCTAAGGAGTCACAATATAATCCAGCCGACCTAAGAATAATAATATAAAGCCACAAAAATAACAATAGACAGATTCTATGGGGCACAGAAATAACAAAATGGGGGTAATAGGGGCACAACAATATAAATAAGGGGTATAACTACAATAGTAATGGGGTAATCACTAGTATTATAGGGATCCAACAGATAATTATACTTCTTAAAATGTAACATTTTTGTACACATCTAATAGGAGAGATAATTCAAGATGAGACTTTGAAAACCACAAGGGTGAAGGCCCTTAAACTTTAAGGTGAAAATGTAAATCTAGATAACACTTTTTTTTTAATAATTTTTTTTAATGTGTGATTAATAGTTTCTTGATATTTTTCCATGCAATAAAGTATAAATGATAGAATTGGATTCTATAAGGTGTGTATAATTGTTTATATAATATTATAATTGGATTTGGATTCTATAAAATGTCTTGAATAATAAATATTTTTGTTTGAAAGCATCTATGAAAATTTCTAGATCAATTGTTCAATTTTTCTATTATTTACACAAGTCATATTTTTCTTTAAATAGTTTATTACAATTATTTTTTTCTCTAACCATTCCATTCCTATCAACAAGTCATATGAACCTAGAGGAAGTATGTTTAAAATTAAATTAGTTTTGCATCCATTTAATTATACAAGACATTGTTTTACATATCTTGTTACTTTATTCTTTGTATCTATTGCTAGATGTACTAACCATGCATTTTTAAAATTTTCATCTTTTAACTTGCATTTGTCCATCACTTATGGACTAATATAGCTAAGACTAGATTTTGGATATATTAGTACATATACATGTTGGTTTAGTATGGTACATTCGATCTCAATCATAATGGATCAGTGCTCTCCTTGTCTTTCTTCTAAGATAGCATCGATCCTTTGAATGTGCCTTGCAATATCATTTAAAGTAGTTTCTTCATGGACAACTTGTGCATCCTGAACTGATCTGATATTGTGTGGACAATTTCTGAGCAGATGGGGTTCTCCATATCACCAACATTTTAAATGTTCTCTATATTTTACACTAACCATTGCGTTGTTGTTCAACTTCATTTGCTTTGAAATAGTTTGTGATTGTGCAGGTTGTGGTTAATTATTCTAGCTAAACATTTTCTACTAATGATCTCGCCCAAAATTCTTCACGAGAGATGATTTTTTCTTCTTTAATCCACTTGCAGATTTATACTTGTCTTTATTTGACCAAGATTTTGAACCTTCACTCTTATTTTTAAACTATTGGTAACACATCCTTGCTTTTATTACTTCTTCATCCATTGATCTGGACTTATGTAGGAATGAAACAAAATATAGATATGCACATAAACATAGAGATTCAGTGGAAATAAAACTTATTTCATTAATATGAAAGAATTGAAATATTCTTACATACATAAATGGAAATAAACTAGCTCAAGTGATGGTAGCTTATCTCTAAGGAGAGATGTGGTGGCCACATGCCTTTGAACTTTGTTTTTTTTTTTTTTATCGTTAAACTATGCTATTTCTATTATTTACATAAACCTGATATAACAGTTACAACCAAGAGATCATGTCGCCAGAGGCCAAGGATGGCACTCTGGATTGATAGTGCTCACAAAAACTACCCTCGCAGGGGCAACCTCTTCGACACTGAACGCCCACGCAGGAGCAATACCATTGAGACTAAATACCCATGCAAGGGCATCATGACTGAGACGGGTTACCCACGCAGGGGCCTTCGACCTTTGGGGAACAGAAAAAGCAAAATTAGCTATCCCACGCAGGGGCGAAAGAGAGAAGTGGAAATTCTTCATCGTTGTCCCTCGCGAGGGCGTAGACAAACACAGAACTACGTAACTGTCAAGCCGAACAAAGACATTCCCAACATACATTGAGCACCTAGGATAAGAGTAATAATTCATAAAAAAACCTGAGCATTGTCTGAGGGCAAGAGCTTGATTGTGCGGACGCCTATTCGTCTGATTCTTCTTCATAAATCCAGTATTTGCCTTCCGGGGGAGGTCCCCAATCAACCTTGGCCTTGCCTGAAGCAGACGCCGATTGAGTCGGTGGTGGATCGACCGCCGGTTCAGGTTGTTCCTTTGTTCTTCCCTCAGCAGCTCTGGAACTTTCAGCATGATGAGCTTGGGCACGGGGTTGCTCCCCAGCTTCCTCTTTTGGTACCTCCAGGAAAAGGACCGAGACATGAGCATTAATATTTGAATTTCCCTGAGCACTGCTAAAAGAGAATACCATTGTTCCGAAAGCAGGTAGCGGGGCAGAGCTCGAATCTGGAGTCCTGGCGTCCATGAACTGGGTCGACTGAATGGGGTGTGCTTCAGCCACTTGGTGGCACAAACAACGGTAACAGCTTGAGGATGGATTGGCAATCGGAGGCCGTGAAGTTCCCCCTCTTCCGGAGCCTCGACGGCTAATGAGTCTCTGTCTTGGGTGCACCATGCTTTTCGTTGAGCGTAACAGAGCAGGGGCGAAGGATATGGAGGGTGTGAGACCACCTTCACCCACCCTTGCCGCTCTGTATCTACCTCCAATTGCCAATGGAAGTTCTTGAACCAGAGCTTGGAGAGCAGAAGTCCAGAGACCCGGTTCCACAATGCGACCTTGATTCCATGCGTTACATTCCATACTCTTAACATATTTATCCTGCGCTGGTTTGCCTCGGTCCTAGGATGCCATAACTCCCCTCTGCAACAGTTAATGGGGCTCCGTCCTGGCAATGAATTGCCGTCCCCTCGCGCCTTTTCTCTCACGCTTGCCATCCAGGGCGGCGGAGGGCAGTTAATACCTCTTCCATGCTTGAGGCCGCCCATGGTCACCATGTGGCGTACCCTCTTTCTCGTTTGTGGCACCCGCATCCGGGTTGGCATTGTCATTTTGGATCAGCTTATCTAATTCCTGAATTTGAGCATTGTCTGTGATAATGGTCAAAGTTCCTGTAAGGAGAATATGATCATGATCTGCCCCTATGTTGGCAAGAAGGTCCGCGACCTTGTTGCCTTCTCTTTTTGTATGAGAAAAAGAGATTGCTCTGTTGCTGCGAAGGGCTTGTTCAATGGCTTCTAATCTGGCTGCCAATCTCCAGCTGTTTGAGATTTTTTTCACTTGAGAGCCATTCTGCAATCTCTTGGCCATGTTTATAAGAATCTTGGAATCTCCTTCCACGATCAAGGGCTGCAGATTGAGGTTTCCAGCCAAGAGGAGCCCTTGCCATAATCCTTCAATTTCTGCTGAGTTATTGGTGTCCCAGCCTAAGGATCCCAAGAAAATCTACAAGGGTGTACCATCGTGGTTCCTGAGGACGCCTCCAAAGCCTGCCTTCCCCGGGTTACCTTTGGAGGCTCCATCAAAGTTGAGCTTGTAAGAGTTCTTAGGGGGGGCCCTTCAAGTATCTTTGAATGTACCACTACTTGTGGAAGTACTGTTCCTGTGTTGGGTTTGAGGAATGATCAAGTGCCAGTTGCTTAGAATACCTTTTTCATTATCTAGAGAGGGAAGATCTTCCGTTGACCAGGAATGGAGCAGCAGCGTCTCATTCAGGTTCCCACATAGCTTGGTCCAGACCTCTTCGATCCTAGAGCTCTGATTTTTGAATATCCGCTTGTTCCTTTCTTTCCAAATACTCCAGGAAATGAGACCAGGAAGAAGGTTCCACAGACAATTGAGGAGATCGCTCTTATAAGGGTGCTACTGCCAGTGCCTTAGGGAGTCAGTGATGTCATTCTTTGTTCTGCATCTTTTTTGACATCTGAAGCCCGCTTTTTCCCATAGTTGATTGGCTAGAGGACATGAGTCCAGAAGGTGTTGAAGCGTTTCCTCATTTTGACAACAATTGGGGCATAACGATGGCCCATGGAAATTCCTTCTTCTTAATTTGTCCCATGTAAGGATTCTTTTGTGACTGACCAGCCACAGGAAGTAGGAGATTTTGGGCCATGAGCCAAAACCCCATATTTTGCTCCATATAGGATCAGAGGGGATGTTGTTGTTACTGATTATCTTGTAAGCTTCTGAAGTGGAGAAGTCACCTTTTGGTCGGTATCCCCATATCAAGATGTCATTGCCTTCATCATATCAGACTCTTCTTTTATCCAATTCCTTCTCCAAATCCCCTGTATCCTACAAGTTTGTGGTGATAGCCCAATGATTTCCTTGTTTCCATTTCCTGAATCCATGTTCCATTCCTTGCCCCCAGTAGTATTGGATCTTTTCTTGTTGCTGCTCCTGCCTGACCTGATCCAGTGGTAATATGAGGGTGTGGATGAGCTTTGGCATCTGATTCCATGCATCTGTCCAAAATCTTGCCGTTTGGCCATTCCTTACCTCCCAAAAGCTGTGTTGCTGTATTAAGTGGTAGTGTTGTTTGGCCGCATTCCAGATTAGCGATCCTTTTTCCACGGGAGTAAATCGGATGAGCTCCTCCTGGGGTCTGTTGTTGGCATATTTAGCTGTCCAGATTCTTGCCCAAGGCTTTATCGGATTAGTGATCCAATGCCACCAAATTTTGGCACTCATGATGGCATTACTATGCTTTGGGTCCCTCAGCCCAATACCCCCTTTCTCCTTTGGTTGGCATACTGTAGGCCATTTTACCAATGCCCATTTTCGATTAGTTGCCGACCCTCCCCAAAGAAAGCTGCGTTGAAGCTGCCGGATTCTCTTTAGGACCCATTTGGGTGCTGCAAGGATTGAGAATAGGTACAGAGGCATTGCCTGAAGGACAGATTTAATGAGCACAACCCTGCTGGCTAGATTGAGTGATCTGTGTGTCCAAAGGTTAAGTCGGGATTCCATTTTCTCTATGAGGGTACGCCAAGCGGAGCGTTTTAGAGCTAAGGCCATGAGAGGGGCGCCAAGGTATTTTGAGGGAAGGGAGGCGACCGGGAAGCCTAGGATGCGAGTGACAGCTGATTTAACAGGGGGTGGCGTATGAAAAAATAATATATGTGATTTGGCACAATTCACATCCGTGCCAGAGGCTTCAGCAAAGTCATTGAGTAGGGATTTGAGGCAAGTGGCTTCCTGGGCTGAAGGATAACCAAAAAGCATGGTATCATCAACGAATTGCTAATGGGAGGTGGCAGGGGTGTTATGAACTGAGAGACCCTTAAGCTGTTGAGATTGAAGAGCTTGTTTAATATGACGTCCTAGCCCTTCTGCCATGAGAACAAATAGGAAGGGAGATAGGGGATCCCCTTGCTTGATTCCTCTAGATGGTTTGAAGGGCTTTGAAGGGATGCCGTTCACCAGGATGGAGAACTGAGTGGAGTTTATTAGGCTCATGACCCAGCGGATCCACATGGAATTGAAACCAAAAGCTTTTAACATCTGCTGTATAAAGTTCCAGCTGAGTTTATCGAAAGCTTTAGAAAGATCTAGTTTAAGAAGCATACCTGCCTGCTTTGAATGTTTGAGGGAGTGTATGATCTCGTGCGTGAGGAGAATGCCGTCCATGATTTGTCTGCCCTCCACATAGCTTGACTGTTCCTGAGATATGAGCAGCGGTAGCAAAGGCTTCAGCCGATTAGCCACTACTTTAGAAACGACCTTGTATATCACATTACAAAGTGCAATCGGCCTATATTTATCAGGCGTGATGGTGTCCTCCTCCTTGGGGATTAGGGCTATGAAGGTCGTATTGAGAGATGGCAACATCCAGTGGAGGGCTCTCGATTCTTCCACTATTTGCCATACTTCTTGTTTAATCAACTCCCAAAAGGTATGAAAGAACGTGGAGGTAAATCCGTCTAGTCCGGGTGCCTTTCCTTCTTTGAGCTGGAACATCGCTTCCTCCACCTCCTGAGGCAGTATTGGACGGAGGAGAAGCTCATTGTGTTCTTCCTTGATAATTCTAGGCACATTGTTAGTTAATTTATCAATTGCTAACCTTCTGTCTCCCGTCGGCTCTTGGAGAATCTGGATGAAGTGGTTGCGAAGTTCTTCCTCTATTTCCTCATGCTTTTCTATTTTCTCTCCTCCCTGCTTCTAGATGAACGGGATGTTATTGTGCATTCTTCTTTGGATGGTAGTTCTGTGGAAGAACTTGGTGTTGTGTTCTCCTTCCTTCAACCATCTTATTCTGGACTTTCGTTTCCAGTAAACTTCCTCCTGCTTCTGCCTTTCCTGAAGCTGTCTGTGGATGCGTCATTCTTGTTCCAATGTCCCTTCAGTGTAACCCTCAGTAATTACCTTCTGATGGAGATCCATTAATTCCCGATTGAGATCTTGCTGAGCTTTGAAGATATCTCCAAAGGTTTCTCTGTTCCAGCACTTTAGTTGGCTTTTAAGGTACCGGAGCTTCTGTTGGAATTGGAACATCTTAGACCCTGCTGGAGGAGTGAAGGAAGTCCATGTGGCTTTGACAAAGTCTTTGAACTCCGGGTGCGTGAGCCAAAATCCTTCAAAGCGAAAGGGTCTTCGCGTTTCATCACCGGGTCGCTGCCATTGAAGAGCAATTGGCCAGTGGTCCGAGCCTGTATGCCGAAGTATTGCGGCTGTAAAGTCTCCTCCCAGGTGAATCGCATTATCTGAGATTAGGATGCGATCTAGTTTGGAAGCGATTTGGTTTTTTCCAGCTCTGCGGTTGCTCCATGTAAATGTTCCATTGCAGAGAGGCACATCTATGAGGGAGGTATTTTGAATGAAGTCCTTGAAGTGGGTGGTTTCTTGTTCCAGCCTGTTTCTCCCCCCTATCTTCTCTTCTAGCTTGGTGATCATGTTAAAGTCCCCTCCAATAATCCAGAGTGGGTGCCTTCTGTTATTGTTCAGTGCCTCGATGGTGTCTAGAAGTGCGATTTTGCTACCTGTGTCCTGTGGGAAGTATACATTTGAGAGATTGCCATGAACATTCGTGCCCAAAATGTGGAAGGCTGCCTATATCAAGTGATGAGAGGCATGGAAATCTGAGAGTTCTATTGCTTGAGTATTCCACGCAATAGCTAACCCCCCTGACGCTCCTGATGCATCTACCGCCACTGAGCGGCATCCTGGCCAAGCCTTTGTGAGGATACTGCCTAAAGTAGTACTATTACATTTGGTTTCCTGGAGGAAGCATATTTGTGGCTTCTCCATTTTAATCATGTTTTTCAGCATTCTGAGTTTCCCTGGGCTGTTGAGCCCCCTTAAATTCCATGAGACCAACTTCATGGTTCAACTATTTGCAGTGGGTTTGTAATACTTTGTCAATTTCGCATACCTGCCTGAGTCTAACAGGAGTTTTCGAATCTCGATGGTTCTCTGTAGATCTGTTTTCCTTCCTCTCTTTTTGGTTTCCTTTGGGGGTTGGCTTCCATCCCACTGGCTTCCCGGCTGAATCCCTAGTTGTTGCTGCTGATAAGCTCTTGAAATGACTACCTCCAACTTATTGAGTTGGGATTTAGATATGCTGTCATATGCCTTTGTTTTGCATGCAAGCTCCAGTTCTAGAATGTTCAGGCCATGCAGATCTATGCTTTCAGGTTCTTCATCCATTTGTTGCACTTGATTGCCCTCTTCCTCATTTAGCTTTGGGCTATAGGGAGGGTCTTGCTTTCCATCCACATCCATTTCCTTGTCTTTCTCTGCCTGTTCCTTTCTATTTCCGGAGGGGAAGTCATGGGTGATCTCGGGGGAATGATGCTTAGGGGGGGAGGCTGGGGGAGGAGGGGGGGCAGAGGAAGAAGGCTGGGAGAGGTGGGAGTCAGAGATCGGAGGAAGATCTTTGGTGGAATGAGCTAGGACTTCAAAACTGTTCTTTGAAGCTTGGCCGCTAGTGCCATTTTGCTGGGGCTTCTTATGCGCTCGCTTTCGGCTAGGGGCTTTAGTAAAGCCATCTTGGGTAGCTGAGACTGAAGGGTCCTGAGACATGGCATTGGCATTCAAGGGACAATCACAGAAAAGGTGCCCAAGAGCATGGCATCTTCTGCAACGAAAGGGCACATGCTCATAGTCCAGGGGTTGGATCCACTCTTCATCCCAGTGGGAGAGCGTTACCGACTCTGGTAATGCTTCATTCAGCCTCATGAATACACATATGCGAGCATATGAAATGAATCTGCGCATTTTGGTCTCTTCTGCTGTCCTGATGTATTGCCCTAATCCATTTCCAATATTCCTGAGTATATCCTCGTCCCAGTATTCATCTGGAAGTCCATACATTCGGATCCAAACGGGTGCCCAGGTGAGGTCTTCCTTATCCGGGTTGAATCTTGGTATCCAGTCTCTCATGTACAAACCCGCTGCGTTGAAGAAATGAGGCCCTGTTCCCAGAACCCTGAGTTTGTCCTCAATGTAGTAAAAAAATACTGTGAAGAAGCCCTTCGGCCCTAGCTGTAGGGTAACGTCTCCTTTCAGCTTCCATTTGGCAGCAATCCACCCATATAGGGCTCTTTCCGTTGGCCAAAACCCTATGAACTTCCCTATGATGGCATGATCTCTCATGAACTCGATTCGAGCATCTATCTTGTGTCCCGGTAGTTCTATTCTTGGCCTTTCTGTGGCTACTGGCTTACAGGTAGATGAGGTTACCTTTGGCGCTTCCTCCGGGTTTTGCCCCTTGTCCTGAGTGACGCTTGCATTGCTTTGTCGTCCTCCTGAATTCTTGTTTTCTTGCTGTGGCTTATTTCCTTTGTTTAGGATTTCCTTGTCAATCGAGCCAAACCAGAAAGCCTGTTCCGGGTCGTGCTGCATTGGGGAGGGCTCTGACGCCCCCCCTGCGGCTGTTCCATAGTGCCGGTCTAATGCTGTGCTGATGCACTGTTCTCTCAGGGATACGACCTAGCTTGAGGGCAGAGCCTGCGCTGCACAGTCTGCACCGTCACAGCGTACAACAAAACCCTAATCGCTTCAGTCGTCCGCTCTGAATTTCGTCCCTTCAGTTTCTTCGTTGATCATTTCCATGCCTTTGAACTTTGTTACAATGAGGCTCAAAGGCCTATTTATTATTAAGAAACAATAGAAAACCTTAAACATAAAAAACCCTTACCCTAGGAGATGAAGCGCCAAAATTGTGGGCCCCATTTGGTAAATTGGTACATGAACTTCTCGGGGTCATAAATTTGGCTTACAATATTTGTTTGGCTATCATAATACCTTGTTTCGAGGATATCTAAGTCTAGGCTGTAAAAAAATTGGTAATACAATTTGGGATTTTTTCAATCTCTCCTTTTTCCCAAAAAACGTCTTATAGTCCCTCAAAAAAACTCTTGAAGTTTAGGACTCGAAAAACTACCAAAAATAGTAAGTTGTACTACAATTAAGGAAATTGAAAGAAAACTGATCCGGATTTAAGCAGGAATGCAATAGATTATAGAAATAACCATAAATATAGAGATGCGATAACCATAAAAATAGAGCTGCAGCGGAAATAATACTTCATTTCATTAATGGAGAATATTTAAATACGCTTACAAATAGAAATAAACCAGCTAGGGCGATGGTAGCTTATCTCTGAGAAGAGATGTGTCGGCTACATGCCTCTGAACTATTTCGAACTATGTTACAATGAGGCTCGAGGGCCTATTTATTGTTGAGAAACAATGGAAAACCCTTCACATTCCAAAACCTAACCCTAGAAGATGAAACGCCAGATTGCGGGCCCCGTTTTTGGGTAAGTTGGTACATTAACTTCCTGGGATCGCGAATTGGTCGTACTATCTCCGTTTTATGCGCATGATATCCCGTTGGAAAGATCTCTCCGAGGACTACGACAGAAAATACGATTTTTATCAAAAAAATCGTTGGCGGTGGATTTCCCGAAAAATGTCGTTTAGGGCCTCAAAACGGCTCCGGAAGTTTAGGACCCGAAAAACTGCTAAAAATAGTAAACTATGCTATAATTAAGGAAACTGAAAAACTGAAAGAGACAGTTGTGGGGGTCCAAATGGGATAGGTGGGTGGCCACCAACATCCACCTGGATCAAAAACAACAGTGGGGCTCCAACATCGACCAGAGATTTGAACAAAATGTACTTAAGAACATGTTGTCTTGATATGAGATAATGCACTATGGGATCCCAAAATGTAGCCAAAGTTGTTCAAAGAAGATCTTAACAATGGTTTCTAATGTGATACTCTTCTTGCAAGCCATGAGAATGACCATCTTAGACAATTTATTGATGACCATGAAAATGCAATCGTTGCCATGCCTAGTAAAAGGAAGGCCTGACATGTAATCCATGGAGATGGATTCCCAAGGTCAACTAGGAGTAGGAAGAGGAGTATATAGACCTTTATTTATGGTGGTTTGTTTGGAAATTACATAGCAAGCGTAGAATTTGATATACTTCCTGCCAAAGGTTTGACCAATAGAAATACTTCTGCAACACTTCCATTGTTTTATCTACTACGAAATGTCCAGCGACCCGAATGTAGTTCTCCTCCGAGATCATCTTGGCACACTCGCTTGAAGGAACACAGAGGTGTCCCATTTGGCATAACAATGCATACTGGAGGTTAAAATTTGGAGGTTTCTTTCCTTCCAAGCGTGTCCAGTATGTGTTTCAAAATTTTGGATCGCTCTTGTAAAGATGCAACCACCCTGCAGTCTCGTGCCCACAAGAGTCAAGCATAGTGGTCAATGCCATGACTGGTGTTCGATTGAGGCAGTCTGCAACATTGTTGGTGTTGCCCTTATTTTACTTAATGTTCAAATGTAACTGTTGTAGGTATGTGAACCATTTCTGATGGCGATCGTTTTGCAACTTCCCTTGTGTTTGTATGAATTGCAGGGGTTAGTGGTCTACGTGGATTATTATTTCCTTCCCTAGAATGTAATGCTTCCATTGTTAGAAGTCTTGTACAATCGAATACATTTTTTGCGATAGGTGGGATACTTCTAGATTGTATTTGAAAGTGTCTCACTACGATATGCCATTGGATGAAGATGCATTGCCTTTGGGTAGTCTCCGAAGGATTTGGGAAAAGTTATCCATCATCGTGTTCCTTTGTCGCTCGAGGGATTCCTTGAGCATTATTTTGAAAGAATCTCCTGCCCCCTCGTCTTTGTTTTCTTCTACCATGGTAGGCTATCGGGGTTTTCTAGGCTGGTCTTGCAAAGTTTCAACTAGTTTGATCCCTAACTCCTTATACCCTGACCTCATTGGGGACATGAAAAGAAAAATAGAGAAAGAGAAGACTGATCTAATACCACTGATATATACTTATGCAGTAACACAAAAAAATATAGATATACACATAAACATAGAGATCCTTCAGAAATAAAACTTCATTTCATTAATATCAAAGAACTGAAATATACTTATATATAGAAATGGAAATAAACTATCTCAGGTGATGGTAGTTTATCTTTGAGAAGATATGTGGTGGCTACATGTCTCTGGATTGTGTTACAATGAGGCCTAACGACCTATTTATTATTGATAAACAATGAAAAACCCTAAACATCCAAAAACTGAACCCTAGGAGATGAAGTGCCAAAATTGTGGGCCCTGTTTGTGTAAATTTGTACATCAACTTCCCTGGATCATAACTTTGGCATATGATATCTTCCTGGCTTTCATAATACCTCATTTCAAATATATTAAAGAATAGTTTAAAAATAAACTTGTATGTGAGCTTGGGACTTTTCTACACTCTCCAGTTTCCCTAAAAACATCTTATAGTCCCTCAAAACAGCTATGGAAGTTTAGCACTTGAAAAAATACCAAAATGTTAGGTCCCTATAATACTAGTCTATCCCCCATATTATTATTTTTGTGCCTATGTAGGCCCCATATTATTATTGCTGTGCCCCATAGAATCCCACTATTGTTATTGATGTGCCCCATATAAGTCCACTGTTGTTATTGTTGTGCCTTACATTATTATTGTTATGTAGGCTCCGATTATATTGTGGCCCCTTAGACTCCTATATATACAAGGGAGGTCTTGTCTTTTGTATCATCCAATAATTTTTCATTTATGTAATGTAAAGGAGGTTTCCCTCTTGAAGAGGATAATTTTTAAGTCATTATTTATCTATTTGTGAACTGGTTTCATAACATTTGGTATCAAAGTTTTTGATTTTAGGGTTTCACTTCTTCAAACGGGTCATCTTGGCATTTTTGCTATAATGGTTTTTTTCTACGAGGCTTCATAAGATGAAATTTTTAGCACCTAGAGCCGAAATATATGAGAAATTCATGTAAAAATATCAAATTTTGGTTCACTACATTTCTCAGATATATGTTTTGAGGAAGTTAGGGTTTTTGTGAGCTCCATAATTTTGTGTCAAACAAACCTAGGGAAAATTGACATAACTTTCATTCTAGGCATTAGATTTGGATTCTGTAAAAGTGGTTGAAAGTGAACATACTTTAGTTTTTGGTGTAGCCTTTGAACTTCTTAAAGAGGCAATGTGTTAAGCATTGGTCATAGATATGACAAACTTCACTAAATTTTTTATCGTGGAATGTTGTTTTCAGGCAAGAATGAAGACCCATTGTGTTTCAAAGTCATGTAATGAAAGGAAAGTATTTACACAAACCTATTTATGAGAAGGAAATGTTGGAGATACTAGACGTACTAAAGAAATGGTGACCTTAACTAACAAGAAGACACCTCAAGGTAAAAAGAGATCATGATAGTCTTAAATACTTTTTGCAACAAAGATTATCTTCAAAGAGAAACAAAAAAGGGTGACAAAGATGTTTGGTTATGATTTTGAAATCATCTACAAAAAAGGGAAGAAAAATTTTGTTGCAAATGCACTCCCAAGAAAGGATGAGGATGTGGAAGAATTTCTTTGTGTCATTTCAATTATCCAACCTGAGTGGATGATGAAAGCAAGGGATGAATTGAAGAATGATGAAGAGGTGTGGTCACTCATTCAAAAGTTGTGGTAAGATCCCAATACATCTGATACATTTCACTGGAAAAATGATTCATTATGGTATAAATATCACTTATATCTTGTAATAATTCCAAGCTGAAATAAAATATTCTTTTGGAATTGCACACCTCTTCCTTAGGAGGGCACTCAGGATTTTTAAAAACTTACCTTAGTGTCAAAGAAGGAAATTTTTTGGGATGGCCTTAAATCTCATATTCAAAAGTTTGTGGCAGAAAATTTCGTTTGCAAAAAAAATAAAATTGAGACAACTAACAACCCATGTCTATTACAACCTTTAGTCATTCCAAGTCAGCATTGGGAGGAGGTCTCAATGGATTTTATCATAGGTTTACCCAATTCTGAAGGAAAGAGTGTCATCACGGTGGTATTTGATAGACTTACCAAGTATGCATGTTTTGGTGCATTGTCACATCCTTCTAAAGCTAGTACAATTGCTACTACATTTATGGAAACAATTCAAAAGCTTCATGGAAATATAAAGATTATAGTAAGTGACATAGATCCCATTTTCACTCAGAAATTTTGGATGCAATTATTTTCTTGTCTTTGTACTCAATTATTTCATATCTCACCTTATCATCCTCAATCTATTGGGAAAATTGAGATACTGAAAAAATGCTTGGAAGGATATCTCCATTTCTTTGTATATGATAAAAAAAAAGAATGGGTCATGTTGGGTAGCAGATCCCCTGTGTAATAGTTTTGGGGCTTAAAGCCCACAATTTAGGGTAAAGATATTGTAAAAGTTCCGCGAAGTGCGTGAAGCACGAACTGTAACAGGTTGAGTCAAATGGTTGTCTACCTGAAAATAATGTAAAATAATAGAAAGCGAGTCAGCTTGCCCTTGGTCCATGGACCAGGGGAAGCTATTAATAGGGCAAAGTTCTAAGGATAGAAAGTAGCTTTGGGGAAAATATCTTAAGTATTATGGGTTTGTAATTACAATATTCACTCTAAGTCTATAAGTCCACGTCATGGGAGTTAGGAGGTAGATAGAGGCTCTATAGCTATGTGCACAGAGGCTTGGTAGAGTCTACAGTTGTGTGCGCGGACACTTGTAGTTGAGTGCGCAGGGTGGAATTGGAATGTACTGGATCAAAGTTAATAAAAGATAAGTTGTTCTGGAAATATTGTGTGTTTTATCATAGATCTATATCTGCATGCTTATTTTCTGAGTTTATGCATATCTGTATGATTTATGGATGTGCACACTGGGTATAACTGTTGAATCTAAGAAGTGCCACATCGCTGAGCTACATGAAAGCCTGATAGCTGTGTAGAGTAGTGCCAGTAAAAACCTGGTTCCAACACCCTCCCCTACTACCTCAGGTGATCTGATAATCACCCTATGAGTGATTTCAGTTAAGAATTATTAAATGGAGGTATTATAGACTCATGTGCTGGTGTGTGTCTAGGTTATTTAAGCAACGGATCGATCAGATTGCAAATACATAGACACTTGAAATAAAAGACAGTAGAGAAACACAGTAAGCAAATATGAGAATAGAAGAAATTAATAAGGAGTTCACCCTATCCTCCAGGGCTACATCTACTGTCCAGCTTTCAGTGGTGGCCTTCTTTTATTGTGTCTTAAAGCAAAGAATTACAAAGAAGGAGCTCAATGTGAGTCTCCTGACACAGAATAGCTTGGCAGGGTGGTTCTTGGATTCCCCAAGCCACTAGAGTACAAAGACTCTTGGCCTTACCAGCTTTTTGACCTCTCGGGTCTGCAATGGAAGGAACTCAATGTGGTGCTCAGTCCTAATAGATCCCTCTCAGGGATGGCTCGAATCTCTCAAGCCCTCTGGTGTTCGATGCTGCCTTTGGTCAGCTCGGCCCTCTGTCTTCTTACTGCTTTTTTCTTTCTCTGTTTTCTCTTCTCTGTTCTTCCTTTTTCTTCGCCTTCGACGTTCTCCCTTTCTCTCTCTGTGTGTGTCCTTCTGCCTCTATTCATGGCTTTAAAGCCATTCAATCTCATGGCTTTAAAGCCATTTGAGCTCATGGTTATTCAATTCCCCTTCTAACTCCATTGAATCACCTACTACAGCTTCGCTTGGAGTTCCCTATCTCGGTGTCATCATCAGACTCACAGGGACATGTCAACTTTTCCTCCTGCGAAATGCGCCAGCTTGCTTTGTCGGTTCAGTTCTTTAGTTACATCGTGGAATGAGTCAGCTGCCACATTGGGGGTCAAATCAGACCTCAAATTCTTTTAGAGTGCAGTTTAATCCTTCATTACATCTGGTCTCCCTGTTGGGTGCGATCTCAGCCGTTAGATCTGGATCCCCCATATCCAACACCATCTGCTCATTTCGCGCGGTTGACTTGCTCGACCGTTAGCATGCGATGAGCGGAAGTTTTCTCTCTCCTCCGCTTGCCATGTGTTGAGCGCTGAGTGGAATCGCTCTGTTTTCACGAAATCTACTTACTGCCGAAGGATGCCCCCAATAAATACCGCTGGTTTTTGGAGTATGGGTCCGTAGCCTTTAGCCTTTTTTCCCGAGGTTTTCCTTGCTCCCACGTGACCAAGTGCTCAAGTCCTCTCCTTCTCAAGGGCTTCCCCCAGCAAATCGTGCATCAAAAACTGCCTCCATTTCCTAATCCGTGCTTCTCAGGGGCTAGTTTCGCCTCCTGCGCAGTCTCCATGGGCCTCGGTCCACGCCCTTTGACTGAGGTCCTCATCGTTCCACACTGGCTACCAACTGCCACTATTTTAGAGGTATTTTTGATTGGTGCTTTCAATCCTTTGAAGTTTGTCTCGACTTGGTACAGGCATGGTTTTTTTATTATTCTTCATGGATCCAATTCAGATCATCAGGTGAGACTTCCATCCATGCTCTACGGATTGTTGCCGAAAGGGCCGGTAGTGTGGAATTTGTTTGGCTAAAACACTTTTGAGCCTAGGTCAGGCACCATGAAGCCAACAAATGGTTCCATTGTCGAGACTGGGATCTGCCTAAGGGATGTCTGATGTTGGAACGCTGGAACCCTACGAAGAAAGAGATTGAAGATTAGTGGGATCAGAAGCTTCACGAGTTTGTGGTACATGAAAACAAAACTTTGTAGATATCTGAGAAGAGGTGGCTAGATCACTACATATATATGGAAATCCACAAGATCTTCTTCACATCCTTCTCGACAAAACTTTTTGAGTGGATCGCGAGACTAGCTGACAGTCAAGGAAGGTGCAGACTTGATCAGCCCATCGTGTGGACTCCAGATTTGGTGCGCAGGCTAGATGTGTTTCAAGATAAAATCGCATGAGTAGTAGATCATTGGATGGATTGGATAATAGGTGAGTTTATCACAAAGTTCGCGATAGACACAACCGTGAGCTATAGTGAAGAAGAGTGGCGTTTTCTCAAAGGACCGTGTGGTAGGTATATCAAATCATTGAATACCTGGATGAAAATGTTGTTATGTGAAAAATGGGTTATGTGAATCCATTGATGTCTGGGATAACACGAAGTGGAAGAGACTACGAAGGGATCCAAGGATTGGAGAATAGTTCCCTAATTTCACTTTCATGAGAAAGCGAGGAGGAGCTTGCTGGTTTCTCTCCAAGAAGTATGGTCTGGTTGATAAAATAGCGCATTCCACAGTTACCACCTCCATCCACGCTGTCACCCACTTCACCTACATCAACCCCATCTTCACCCACCCCACCTCCACCTCCACCAAGAGTTGGAATGGTGAGTGCGATCAAGTTGCCTATATTTAGAGGTGTAGGAAATGAGGAACCAGATCAATTCTGGTTTGTGATAAAGGCAGTATGGGAAGCCCAAGTAGTTACAGATGATAACATTTAAAAGGCTACTTTAGTGAGTGCACTACAGGATCGCACGTTGACGTGGTATATCAAGCACTCTAGCGATCATCCAAATGCTGGAATAGCGGAGATTCAGGATGCTTTGAACAAAGAGTTTATCCAACCAAAATCAGAAACTCAGTCTATCATTGGATTTAAGGAAATTGTGATGCTTCCAGACGAGACTCCATGTGATCTAGATTAGAGGCTAAAGAGCATGATACCTAAAGCTAACATGATGCTGATGGATACCCAACACTGCATGTGGTTTGTGGTGTCTTTTATAGCACATCTAAGGACGATGCTATCATAGCAGAAGATTTCAACCTAGGTAAAAGCATTGGAAATAGCGATGAGGTTGCATGAGACTTCGATACAAGATCCTAGGTTGGGAGTTCTACAAATCCATTGCAACTACAAAACCTATGCTTGGAGATACAGAATTTGAAACGAGATAGGGCGCCCCGCCAGAAGCGCGAGATGAAGTGAGGTGCATAAAATGTAGAAGCCTGGGTCACGATAAGGATCATTGTCTGGCATTTGTGAACTATTTGGCAGGGGTAGGGCCAATGCCGTTGAGACCAGAGGCACAAGCAAGACCTAGTATGGAACCCATGCTCTAGTGCGCGATCTTTCAGGTGGAAGGAAATCACACAATGAACAACTGTCATCTGTTGCAGAAGTTTACATAGACCCCCCAGCAGCTATTTTCTAATTTTTGTAGTTCAGTGGGCCACGATGAATGAAGTTGTCGGAGTTATGAATTGTTGATGGACCGAACACCTGCCTACAGGATGTAGACTGAGGTGCGAGGTCAAGATCCAGCTACTACAATAGTGCACTGGGTTCCAGGGACGAGGATAGGGTCAAGGAGGAATGGGACCCGGACAAGGCCATGGACAATTAATCTGCTGCAATTGTGGAGGACCTAGGCACTACGTGTGTGACTGTATCAACCCGACTAGAACATGTTGTCCGTACTACTATCAGCTTGATCATGAAGTGGTTGATTGCCCCAAGCTAGTTGCATAGATGTGTGAGAAAGGAGTGCTTCAGACTACTCCAATGCAGAACATCCAAATGATGAGGTCTAAACCATGCGAAGAAGACCCCAACGTGAACATGGTGCTCAGGAGTGGTATAACCACAGGGGAAGATAAGGGGAAGCAACCTGAGGAGAATATGTGGGTTCGAAAGGCCCTTACAAAGAAACCTGAGTTTTACTTGGAACGTGTGAAAGAGACATTTATGGAAGCTAAGAAGAGCTTTGCAGAGGCCTCTACTTCAGGTAGTAAGGATCAAACTGAACCAAAAATGGATCCTTCTATGCTAACTACCTCTTTAGAGACATGCATGAAGCTACTATGAGACAATAAAGTAGTTAAGGGATTACAGGAGCTGATAACTAGGTGTGCATGGTCAGGAAAACCACCCGTGGTTCGAAAACTAGGAAAGCATGCTTTGCACACTGAGCGAGAAATGCGATTGACAGCTTAGATTAGTGACTTTGAGATGGATCAGTTCATCCTGGACTTAGGTTCGGATGTGAATGTGCTACCTAAACAGACATGGGAACGCATGGGTAGGCCCACATTACAATGGTTTCCTATTCAATTATAGATGGTGAACCAATAAAAGATCTTTCCCATGGGGAAATTGCAAGGAGTAACAATGGATATAGAAGGCGCGAGCACACAAACAGACTTTGAGGTAATAGAAATTATGGATGACAACAACCCTTATCCAACATTGTTAGGGACAGACTGGGCCAAAGATATGAATGGAGTCAATAACATAGAGAAGCAGAAGATGATATTTGAGAAAAAGTCCCTACACATAGTTATTTTGCTAGATCTAGCTGAAGGAGCGTGCTACACTGAACCCGTACCCAACGATGGAAGTGATGATGACTTGGATTATATCTACAAAATAACTATGTGGGATCAAGATTGGGTAAATCTAACTATGGAGGGGCAGATACCATGGGAGCGTGTAGATTCCTCAGATTCAGAAGAAGAAGACAAAAACTGGCATAATCAGTTGAGCCAGGTAACAACGCTAAACTGTAATATGATGACTAAATCACTGCGTTACGTATTAGTTCAGGATTGATATCTATCAATGTATGATGGGTTGACAGTGGTGGATGAATTCCTAAACAAGTTTGAGAGCGTGGTACTAAAGAACCAGAGGTTCGATGCATTAAAATGGGTGTTGTGTGCAATGCATGTGCGTTGATGGGAACACATGAAGGACTCTTTGAATACTGGCGTGGCTATAAGTGGATGATGCAGATAATGTTTGGGAAGCCGGAAGTACGAATAAACAAGAAATACGATGGACATGATGACCCACGCATGCACCTCACAAAATGGACCAAGGCCTATGGAGAAGAACCCCAACTGGAGTGGGTACACTCATTTTATCATACCTTGTATGTCATCCCAAGGAATTGGTATAGTGAAACAGAACTCCGACATGGTATAGGTGAATGGGATATCTTGCGTGAAGGATTTTTACTAACATTCTTATTTGAGGACCAATGGATGGATATTGTTGACAATGCGCTACAAGTTGTGAAGGCCGCCATTTTCAAAATACCACTAGAACCTGAAGAAATTGTGCAGCTAGGGTGGTCACATCAGTTGAGCCAGGCCCTATAATGTTACTACGTACAGGTAGAAGATGATGATGATGGCCCTAGAAACATCAATATTTCAAAAACAGAGGGGAGTCGGGAGGTTCGCGAACCAGTGATCAAGGACCTCGACATCACCGTGCCATTGAATATGAAACAAGTGAACATTGGGATGGAGGAGGAGCCGAAGTACGCAACATGTGGGGACTGTTGGGACGATGCCATAGTGAATAAGGTCGTTGAATTACTCCGTGAATGTCAAGGCTTATTCCTGACCAAAATAACCAAGTTAAAAAGGATCCTCAGCGATCTAGGCATGATGAAGATAGCTCTGAAACTAGACACGAAGCTAGTTAAGTAGCATCACTACCATTCAAATCCAAAGTATAAGGAAAAGGTCCGTGAAGAATTGGACAAAATGCTTGCAGCGAGAATTATTGAACCTGCGGAAGAATTTGACTAGGTGAGTCCCATGATAGTGCACGATAAAAAACAGAAGGGTGAAATTCAAATCTACATGGACCTCCTAAAACTAAATGATGTCTGTGCTCATGACCCATTCTTGACGCCATTTACTGATGAAGGTTTGGAGAATTTTGGTGGACAATAAGCATACTCATTTATGGATGGGTTCTCAGGGTACCATCAAATCAAGATTGCAGTGGAAGATAGAAGCAAGACCACCTTCGCGACCGAATGGGGATGTTTTCAGTACACTGTTATACCCTTTCGGTTAAAGAATGCCCCAGCAATATTTTCACGCGTAGTAGTGGCCGCGTTTAAGGAATTCATCTATAAGTCTCTAGAGGTTTATTTTGATGATTGGACTATATTTCGGCTAGTAAAGAAACATATCGCGAGCTTATGATTGATGCTAGATACCTGCCAACAACACCAGATTACGTTAAATCTCAAGAAATTCACTTTCCTCGTCCCCTTAGAAAACTTGCTTGGCCATGTGGTCTGCAGAAAAGGCCTAATGGTGGACCCTGTGAAGATTGCTATCATACTCAATCTACAAGCGCCGCGTAGTGTCAAGCAACTCCGCACCACGTTGGGACACACTGGCTACTATCGTAAGTTTATTAAGGGCTATGCACAAATCATGACACCAATGGAGCAATTGTTGAAAAACGATGCTACTTATTGTTGGAATGATGATTGTAAGAAAAGTCTGGAGATTCTCAAGGAGAAAATGGCATCCACTCCACCAAAATGGGACATTGAATTTCGTGTCTGTTAGTGTCAGTCTTTGTAGCCTTCCTCCAGTGATCAAATATGCTCTTACAAAGTTATTTTAAGGTGTCAAGGTCAATTTTGTCATTTCAAAGAGTCTTCAAGCAAAATTAGGTCACTAGGCATTAGGTCTAGGGTTTGCTTTCACTCCTTTCAAAGTTGCACAAATGTCAGTCTATGTCACTATTCAGCTGAGTCTATCATCATTCATATGGTTGTTATCATCATATCAGGTTCCATTGGGTCATGTTACTCCTTGTTCATGCTTCAGTTGCGCCTAGGCAAGGTTCATTTCCCTCTCCTAGGGTTTTGAAAGCAATTTCCCTTGAATGGTCAAATCATTAGTAAAAATTGTATCTAGATCTTCATACACCTTCCCCTATCCTTCATGTACCTTATTAAACACTTCGCATCACTGAGATCCCCCAAATTCCTCATTTTCGCACAAACCCTAGTTTCTTGCTACAACCTGGCAATTTTCTAGGTTGGGCCTGTGTTTTGCCCTTCTGGACCCCTTCCCCTCACTCAATCTCTGATATTCAACTCTCCCCTACTTCCTCACATCCCTCCCTACTTCCAAAAATTTCCTCAAGAATTTAGAAGCTCCATGTCCCCTTCATTTCACTTCATTTCGACAAATCTCTTGTTCCACACATCGGGGTAGGTTTTACTCAAATGACATTTCTGAGAAATCAAATATGAATTTGGGAAAATTGAGAGAGGTTTTTGTCCATAACAGGCCAAGGAAGAAAAACCTCCTTCACATTTTACACAGGTGTCATGATTTTAGATAAATGTCAAAAATACAATCGCTGCAGGAGAATTGATGCACCTCTGAAGTGACCTTGGGAAAATCATTTTTTGTCCTAGCTTGGTTGGCCAAATAACTTTCTGGATGAGTCAACGGATAACTAGACGAAACTATCTTTCCAATGAGCTATCATGAGCTCAATTTGGAGTTGAGGAAGGCATTCAAAGGTTGACTGCAACAACACTCTGCCTTGAGGTAGCCTCATTTGGCACATTTTGACCAGTCTTGGGAGATTTGATTTTTGACAAGGAAAATGAACTTGAAATTGAAAAATTCTAATTGTTTTTGAAATTAGACTCAAATACCTTTCCAACGAACTATCCTGTTCCTAATTTTGACACTGGGAAGGCCTCCAAAAGCCTCCCGTAAAATGGCACTACGCATATAAGGGGTGCTACGCATGTAGTTTCCCCTGCCTTTGCAAAATAACACTGGTGCTATGCATATAAGGAGCGCTACGCATTGGGCCAGAACAAAAAAAATTTGCCACTGCTCTTCAAAATTCAAGTTCTCTCAGTCTCCTTTGCCTTTTGTAAGTTTAAATCATCTTGCTATTATCTTTGGTCAGTGTTTGGAGTTGTTTGAAGATCGGTTGTAAGAGTATGAATGTTGAAAAACACAAACCCTACTCTCTTGCAAAGAAATGCCTCTTTAGGGTTTGAATTTGAAGTTTTAGAATTTGAATTTGGTGCCAAAACATTCCATATCTCACTTGTATTTTCCTTTCCCTACTACTGTCATATCATCACACAATGCCTCCCTTTTCCCTATTCCCTTTAAAATCACTCATATCACTTCGTCCCTCTCATATTTCCCTATATCCCATTCCTAAAACTTGCCATTTGTTACCACTTTCCATCCTTCATACCAGTTATAGGTTCCAAAATTCCATACAATCAAGTGACTGTGCTCACATCCTTAATTTCACTTGACTGAAAGCATATTTTCTTCACTTAATTGAATCATGTTGTTCCCATAGCTCATTTTCCCATAGTCCACTATTCACACGGCCCTATTTCCCACAGTTCCTCCCACATTTGGCATTTGAAACAAAAGCACCAAATCCTCATTCTTCATCTCATTTAAGCCAACACAGATTTTGCACCATCATGGAGGCGGACAACAATACATCATACAACCAAGACAAAGATTGCACCACTGAACTGCATACACAAGGAGGTTGAGCAGAGCACTAAAACGACGAAAGAGGCCGGATCCACTTCGAGTTTTGGCCGAGGGTTTTCTGGCTGGGGATGATACATGATGGAGGGTATTATCTCCAAATTTGAGTAAATTCGGAGAAATTTTTGTCATTTTGAAATTTTTGGTCCCAAAAACAGATTTTTCAGCTATACGAGTAGTGCGTCGACACGCTCGCTTTTGATTGGGACACTTGCTGGAGGGAAAATTTTTATTTTTTGGTTTTTCATGGTAAGTTATGCATGATCAGTTATTGCTGAAGCATTTCATCAAGTTCTGGATGATCAAAAGGCCCAAAAATACCATGAAAACCACCTTGCTGCCACCTTTTGCAACAACAGGAAGTACTTCTGGGAGAATGTAATTTTGAGGGGGAAAATGAGATCCAAATTGGGAAATTCCACTTGGGATGGATAGCAGACATCCAGGGCTTTCCAACCAGCTATTGTGAACTTTATTTTGATGTCGGGAAGTGCCCCAAAAACAGGCTGAAAGGTGTGCTATGCATAGAGATCATGGCGCTACGCATAGAGGTTTTTGGTCAAATTTTCATCCTCCAGCTCAGGAATTCGACCAGTTTTCACCAGTTTCACTTCTTAATGTGAGTTTTGACCCATCTTGATGTAATTTGATGGGTATGAGGTAACTTTGCACTTATTTACCTTATCCTAGATGATTCGTTCACAGAATAGCAAAAATTTAATGTAATGAATCAGTTTCCTTCTTTTTAGAGGCAGGTTTTTTTGGTCACCTAGATTCTTGCTCCATGTTTAGAATTTGTTCAAACTGCTCCTAGAAGGAGGAGCTTGACCCCTAGAGGTTAGGGAATGGGTTGGCTTGATCTATATATGTAAATTTTCAGTCAGTAGTAAGGGTTGGACTCTTGGGAAGATTTTGGCACACTATTGTACATATTTTTCATATTTTGGCTAAGAAAGGATCAGAGGTTTTGTAGCACTTGTTGGGATTCTTGTGGCTTTCAGTTCTTGATGGTGTTATCTCTCAGTTTACTGTAAGTTCATTCATGTTTAATGTATGTCATTCCATTCTTATGCTTCTGAAACTAAATGAATGAGTAAATGAGGTTGAATCCATTGTTTACAGTGCTCTGCCTTTAAATTTGTTTAGTTTTACATGTTTTCACTAGTTTGGAGAGGATCCATGTTCACCCTTTCCCTCTTCAGCTCCTTGTCATTTTGATCCATCCATACACTTGATCAAAGGCATCAAGACTACGGCCTACCTCGCCCCAACTCGAATTCTGCAAAGATCTGGCCTTATCCCCAGACCCAAAATTGTTTTTTCCCGTTTCTCCAACAAAAACCCAAAAAAATCTAAATCAAACTTTCCTATCTCTTTACTAGCCTAAAATCCGTATTAATTTTGAGTCATCTCAGCCCTTTTGAAGACCTTTTTCCAAGATATACCTGGAGAGAGCCCTCTCCTGTCCTCGTAGGGCTAGCTATGAGGTTGAGCGTGGTTTGATGTGGCCTCGAGTTTTTCCCTCCTCGGCCTGAGGCAGATTTGAGCGCTAACATAGTGGCGACCATACTCGGGAAGAAATGGTTTGCTTGTTGATTTCATTTGTTTTACAAGCTATAGACGGAGCCTAAAGTTATGCCAGGTAGCTTTCAAAACGCTTTTGCTTTGCATTAGCAGAAGTAGATAAATGCTGCTTCAGTCAATCTCCGGTTTAGCTTGTAAACGTGACATCTAACTTGTTAATTGCCCCAGTACATGTATCAAGTTCAGATCTGATTGTTGATGGTGGACAACAATCAGACATTGGCAAGGCTAAAATCATTCACCTGACGACTCTAAATCAGTTTCAAGATCAGATCCAAAGACTCCACTGGAGGATGATCCTGACCAGCAGAAAGATGAAAGGACAATATGGACAGATCAGGTATTCAAGTTGGAATTTCATCCAAGACATTTTGTTCTTTGTCATAAATTATTTCTTCTCTTTTCACAAGAATGTCAAGAAGGCTTTGCAAAGTATATTGTATTTGAGAAAAGATCCCTAGCCTGCATTTGATTCTTTCCCTTTGAAGATTGTGAATACCAAAGATTTGCATGACTTTGAGCTTGATCAGGATCCTTTTTCTGAATTTTGTGATGACCATCTTCAAATTGATGAGCCCCAAGAGACCAAGACTGATTCTATACCTGCTGTACATACCCCTACACCTTGTAAAATTCCAGATCGATATAAACCTCTTGTTTTACCTTTTTTTCTCCATGATTTCCCCAAAAACTATGATCTATACTTGCCGAGGTTTGACGGTGAATGTAAGAATGTCAACACTAAGCAACATGTGCATAATTTTGAGTCTTTTCTAGACCTTTTTGAAATTGATGAAGAAGATGTCAGTATTACGCTTTTTTCTCTTTCTTTGCAAGCTAAAGTGAAGAGTTGGTTCAAAGCCCTACCTGATACGAGCATCTCAGATTTTCGGCAGTTCGTTAAAGTTTTTCTCGACAGGTGGATGATTGGGCAAAACCTTTTCTTGATTGTAGAAGAGTATAACCAACTGAAAAGACTACCAGGGGAGACAGTACAACAGTTTCTGGCCATATTTAATCAAGTCTATTATTCAATGCAAGTTGAGATAAGGCCTACTCCTAGATCTGCTCTCTTACACTATCCGGGTGCCTTTGATCCGGAAATGGAGTTTCAGCTGAGAGAAAGGAATATTGCAACACTTCACGAGATGCAAAACAATGCAGTAAATGTAGAGGCGCATCTGCTGATCTAACGGGCAAGGTTGAAAGAAGAAGAGATGAAAAACATAGATCCGGTCGAATCAACATCTCTAGAGGTAAAGCTTGATGTTTTGGTAAGTGTAGTAGAAGATATGATGCAAAGGATCACCCCAAGGAATGATTATGATGTTCAAGTCCATGGCTTATTGATTGAAGAAGAACAAATGGCCGCTCCAAAACATTTTGTTTCTTATCCTAGTTGTCATAGATCTGATAATGATTGTTTTGTAGATCACCTTGGTGAAGAAAGAACTATTGATGTGACCTGCATGCTTGATGATATGTTTTATACCGATGATTTTCCTCAGTTTGATTAGTATGATGATGATTATGTTCTCCAAACAGAAGCTAATCTTGCAATCAAACAAGCAGCTAGTTTGTGGGAGGAAGAAGTTCATTTTCAGCAGCTTCACTACAATGTTCAACCATCACATATAAGCTATGACAGTGACGAGGAAAGTGCAATAAATTTTGAAGTAAGTGAAGGATCTTTACCTTTTTTCTTTGATTCATGTCAGTTCATCAGAGCCAATTTCCATGCAATCAGAAATCAGCTGTCAACAAGTCTTGATCTGGACCATCTTGAGAGCAATGAAAACCTTGTTCAAGACTTGTCATATCTAGAATTGCAGCCCCCGAATGCCTTTGATTGTCAAGTTGCAGGTGAAGGCATGGAAGCTGACACATATGATCAAATGATACAAGAAGGTTCCCTACCTTTCTGTTTTGAATCATTTCAGCTTTTGAAGGGAAAATTCCAAAGTAAATCTTCAGTAAAAAATGAACAGCATGTAGGAAATCATGTAATCACATTGGAACCAATAGAAAATGGGTTGCAGCAGCCTTTTCAAGTTTTTCATGATTCAATAGCTGATGTTTTGGATGAGGTTTGTTGTCAAAGTCTCTCTCCATTGACTATATGTGAGCTTGAAACGTGTATTGATACAAACTTCATCTAGCAGCCGGTTTCTTTGTCATTTTCAGCAGAGGTCTCGTCACAAGGCTCAGATCAAAGTTTGCATTCATGGTATGAGGAAAAGAGAAGTAATCCATTGGATGAGCTAAATTCCAGTGTGCTTGAATTTCAAGATCCTTATGCAGTGTTTTTGGAGGCGGATAGAGAATTCATATCATTCAACGGATCTGTTCCTAAGTTATCATGGGAGTTGCCTTTCAGTAGTTCTCTCTTGTTTTTCATAAGTGAGCACTTGCGGAAAATTCGAACAGCAGATGGAATACTTACTTGGTTGCACTGGTTGTTTCATTTCACTTGATCAGGTGATGAAAGAAACTGCTAGAGTAGGTTGTGATGA
Organism: Pinus tabuliformis; assembly: GCA_031772625.1. Classification (NCBI taxonomy): domain Eukaryota; kingdom Viridiplantae; phylum Streptophyta; class Pinopsida; order Pinales; family Pinaceae; genus Pinus; species Pinus tabuliformis. The sequence goes on from CM062805.1 coordinate 578,002,939, forward strand.
ATAAGCTCCCCTTTGAGCATCATTTTCAGTTTGTCAGTTGTGTTTAAGTATCGCGTCAATTTTTAGTTGAGTCATGACTCATTTGTGAATCAATTTTCAGTCTTTTTGTTAAGTTAGTTTTTCTCAGTTTTCAGTCATGCATTTCAGCTTGAGTTTTTGATTCCATTGCCTAATGGATGAAGGCACTGGTCTGCTCTCCCAAAGATCTGTTGTTCTTGGCACCTCCAAGGAGCTACCATCCCCATTGGAGCCAATGTTAGTGTCAGTCTTTGTAGCCTTCCTCCAATGATCAAATATGCTCTTACAAAGTGATTTTAAGGTGTCAAGGTCAATTTTGTCATTTCAAAGAGTCTTCAAGCAAAATTTGGTCACTAGGCATTAAGTCTAGGGTTTGATTTCACTCCTTTCAAAGTTTCCCAAATGTCAGTCTATGTCACTATTCAGCTGAGTCTATCATCATTCATATGGTTGTTATCATCATATCAGGTTCCATTGGGTCATGTTACACCTTGTTCATGCTTCAGTTGCGCCTAGGCAAGGTTCATTTCCCTCTCCTAGGGTTTTGAAAGAAATTTCTCTTGAATGGTCAAATCGTTAGCAAAACTTGTATCCAGATGTTCATACACCTTCCCCTATCCTTCATGTACCTTATTAAACACTTCCCATCACTGAGATCCCCCAAATTCCTCATTTTCGCACAAACCCTAGTTTCTTGCTACAACCTCGCAATTTTCTAGGTTGGGCCTATGTTTTGCCCTTTTGGACCCCTTCCCCTCACTCAATCTCTGATATTCCACTCTTCCCTGCTTCCTAACATCCCTCCCTACTTCCCAAAATTTCCTCAAAAATTTAGAAGCTCCCTATCCCCTTCATTTCGCTTCATTTCGACAAATCTCTTGTTCCACACATCGGGGTAGGTTTTACTCAAATGATGTTTCTGAGCAATCAAAGATGAATTTGGGAAAACTGAGAGGGGTTTTGTCCAAAACAGGCCATGGAAGAGAAACCTCCTTCACATTTTACACAGGTGTCATGGTTTTAGATAAATGTCAAAAATACAATCGCCTCGGGAGAATTGATGCACCTCCAAAGTGACCTTGGGGAAATAAATTTTTCTCATAGCTTGGTTGGCCAAATAAATTTCTTTATGAGTCAAAGGATAACTAGACAAAAATATCTTTCCAATGAGCTATCATGAGCTCAATTTGGAGTTGAGGAAGGCATTCAAAAGTTGACTGTAACAACACTTTGCCTTGAGTAGCCTCATTTGGCACATTTTGACCAGTCTTGGGAGATTTGATTTTTTACAAGGAAAATGAACTCCAAAGTGAAAAATTCCAATTGGCTTCGAAAGTAGACTCAAATACCTTTCCAACAAGCTATCCTACTCCCAATTGGGACACCAGGAAGGCCTCCAAAAGCCTCCTTCAAAATGGCGCTATGCATATAAGGGGCGCTACGCATATAGTTTCCCCTGCCTTTGCAAAATAACACTGGTGCTACGCATATAAGTAGCGCTACGCATTGGGCCAGAACACAAAATTTTTGCCACTGCTCTTCAAAATTCAAGTTCTCTCAGTCTCCTTTGCCTCCTGTAATTTCAAATCATCTTGCTATTATATTTGTTCAGTGTTTGGAGTTGTTTGAAGATCGGTTGTAAGAGTATGAATGTTGAAAAACACAAACCCTACTCTCTAGTAAAGAAATGCCTCTTTAGGGTTTGAATTTGAAGTTTTCGAATTTGACTTTGGTGCAAAAACATTCCATATCTCACTTTTATTTTTCTTTCCCCACTACTATCATATCATCATACAAGGCCTCCCTTTTCCCTATTCCCTTTAAAATCACTCATATCACTTCGTCCCTCTCCTATTTCCCTATATCCCATCCCTAAAACTTGCCATTTGTTATCACTTTCCATCCTTCATATCAGTTATAGGTTCCAAAATTCCATACAGTCAAGTGACTATGCTCACATCCTTAATTTCACTTGACTCAAGCATATTTTCTTCACTTAATTGAATCATGTTGTTCCCATAACTCATTTTCCCACAGTCCACTATTCACACGGCCCTATTTCCCACAATTCCTCCCACATTTTGCGTTTGAAACAAAAGCACCAAATCCTCATTCTTCATCTCATTTAAGCCAACATAGATTTTGCACCATCATGGAGGTGGACAACAATACATCATACAACCAAGACAAAGATTGCACCACTGAACTGCATACACAAGGAGGTTGAGCAGAGCACTAAAACGGCGAAAGAGGCCGGATCCACTTCGAGTTTTGGCCGAGGCTTCACTAGCTGGGCATGATACATGATGGAGGGTCTTCACTCCAAATTTGAGTAAATTCAGAGAAATTTTTGTCATTTTGAAATTTTTGGTCCCAAAAACAGATTTTTCAGCTATACGAGTAGCGCGTCGACGCGCTCGCTTTTGATTGGGACACTTTGTGGAGGGAAACTTTGTATTTTTGGGTTTTTCATGGTAAGTTATGCATGCTCAATTATTTATGAATCATTTCATCAAGTTTTGGATGATCAAAAGGCCCAAAAACACCATGAAAACCACCTTACTGCCACCTTTTGCAACAGCAGGAAGTACTTCTGGGAGAATGCAATTTTGAGGGGGCAAATGAGCTCCAAATTGGGGAATTCCACTTGGGCTGGATAGAAGACATCCAGGGCTTTCCAACCAGCTATTGTGAGATTGATTTCAATGTTGGGAAGTGCCCCAAAAACAGGCTGAAAGGTGTGCTACACATAGAGATCAGGGCGCTATGAATAGAGGTTTTTTGTCAAATTTTCATCCTCCAGCTCAGGAATTCGACCAGTTTCCACCAGTTTCACTTCTTGATGTGATTTTTGACCTAGCTTGATGTAATTTGATGTGTATTAGGTAACTTGGAACTTATTTACCTTATTTTAGATGATTCATTCACAAAATAGCAAAAATTTAATGTAATGAATCAATTTCCTTCTTTTTAGAGGCAGGTTGTTTTGGTCACCTAGATTCTTGCTCCATGTTTAGAATTTGTTAAAACTACTCCTAGAAGGAGGATATTGACCCCTAGAGGTTAGGGAATGGGTTGGCCTGATCTATATATGTAAATTTTCAGTCAGTAGCAAGGGTTGGACTCTTGGGAAGATTTTGACACACTATTGTACATATTTTTCATATTTTGGCTAAGGAATGATCAGAGGTTTTACAACACCTGTTGGGATTCTTGTGGCTTTAAGTTCTTGATGGTGTTATCTCTCAGTTTATTGTAAGTTCATTCATGTTTAATGTATGCCATTCCATTCTTATGCTTCTGAAACTAAATGAATGGGTAAATGAGGTTGAATCCATTGTTTACAGTGCTCTGCCTTTAAATTTGTTTAGTTTTACATGTTTTCGCTAGTTTGGAGAGGATCCATGTTCTCCCTTACCCTCTTCAGCTCCTTTTCATTTTGATCCATCCATATACTTGATCAAAGGCATGAATACTACTTCCTACCTCGCCCCAGCTCGAATTCTGCAAAGATTTGGCCTTATCCCCGGACCCAAAATTGTTTTTTCCCGTTTCTCCAACAAAAACCCAAAAAAATCTAAATCAAACTTTCCTATCTCTTTACTAGCCTAAAATCCATATTAATTTTAAGTCATCTCAGCCCTTTTGAAGACATTTTTCCGAGATAGACCCGGAGAGAGCCCTCTCCTGTCCTCGTAGGGCTAGCTACGAGGCTGAGCATGGTTTGGTGTGGCCTCGAGTTTTTCCCTCCTCAGCTTGAGGCAGATTTGAGCGCTAACAGTGTCCATGTTGATGCGTCGTGTATCACATTGGGCGTTGTACTCATGCAGGAAGGAGAGAAAGGAATTGATCACCCGACCCCATTCGCGAGTTGACGATTTTCCAAAGCTAAAAAGAACTACTCCACTACTGAGTGTGATGGGTTGGCGATGGTATATGCACTCCAGACATATCGCCACTATCTACTCGATGGGCACTTTAAGATGTATACTGATCATTCTGCATTGAAATATTTACTGGATAAGCCTGTGTTGGGGGGGGTGGATTTGTAGATGGTTGTTACTATTTCAAGAATATGATTTTGAGGTCATCGTGAAGTTGGGACGTGTAAATGCAGGTCCAGATCACCTATCTCAAATTGAGAACAGTGAGGAACAAACCAATTTTGGGGAAGGACTACCCAATGCACAGCTCTATGCAGTGCATGTCATGGATGACCACTTCAAGGATATAATCCACTTCTTAACCACAGGGACCATGCCACATGGATATTCAATTCAGCAAAGGAAAGATTTGGTGATACGTGTGGTGGATTTTACTGTTATCGCGGGGCACCTCTACAAAATGGGAAACAATGAAATATTATGAAGGTATGTACCTGAATTTGAGTGAGGACAAATCCTTGCAGAAGCGCATGTGGGGGTTGTAGGAGGACATTATATGGGACACGCAATAGCATAGAAGATTCTTCGTGCTAGCTTATGGTGGCCAACTCTACATCAAGACTCAAAAGCATACTATCAGGCCTGTGACATATGTCAACAGACTGGCAAACCATCGAGGAGTGACGAAATGCCACTCAATCCACAGATGACACTGCAACTGTTCGAAAAATGGAAGATTGACTTTGTGTGGCCTATCAAACCTCAAGGAAAGATGGGTGCACGCTATATCTCACCGCGACCAAATACTTGACTCGATGGGTGGAAGCATAGCCAGTTAAGGACGACATGGCCACTACAGCTGTGAAATTTTTGTTTGTGAATGTGCTGATGCGGTTTGGATGCCCGAAAATTCTAATGAGTGACCATGGAATGCACTTCCTGAATGAAACTATCAGTGATCTCACTAAGGAATTCCACATATATCATCAACAAAGTACGCCATAACATCCACAAGTGAATGGGACTGTCGAAGCTTTCAACAAGATTTTGGAGACTACGTTGACCAAGGTATGTTATGTGTAGAGAAACGATTGGGATTTGCGCATACCTGCTTTGCTATGGGCATATCGAACCACATGCAAGAAGTTGACGGGCCAGACACCATTTCAGTTAGTCTACGGCATGGAAGCCATCATGCGAATGGAATACATTGTACCCAGTTTATGAATAGCAGCGATGAAAGGCATGGCAGACTGCAGGGCCTTGGAAGAAAGGCTCATGCAATTGGAAGAACTTGAGGAGTAACAGTTTCTGACAGGATTCCATTAGTAGGTATAGAAGCAGCAGGAAAAAGCTTGGCATGATCACCATATCAAGTTGCGCACATTCAAATAAAATGATCTAGTATTATTGTATGATAAGAAGTTAAGGAAATTCCCTGGAAAGCTCCAAATGCATTGGTTGGGACCATATGTAGTCAAAGAAGTCATACATGGAGGCGCGGTCTAGCTCGGCAATCTTAATGGAGAGCTCTTCCCAGGCAGAGTAAATGGCAGTCACTTGAAGCTCTACACAGGTGGACCATCTACTTGACTAACCGACTGAAGCACAGTCTCACCACTTCAGACAGTTGAAAGAGAGTGTGGGACAGTAAAACAGTCTATTAAGAAGTTGCGTATGTAGCAAGGGTTGTGGTTGCGTAGAAGGGGTTGCGCTGCTACGTGGATAAACACGAAGGTGACCGTTGCTATCATTGTTCATGACAAGATGTTTGAGTTACGACGAAAAGGAGTGGGCGGTGGGAAATTAAAATATGAAGTACAAGGCAGATCCAGAATGATCTACCAAAGATTTAATGTTAATGTGGCAGAAAAGGATGGAACGACTAAATTTGAATTTCAAAACATCTATAAATCATAGGGGGCATCCAGTGAATGATTTGTGGTATAGATAGAGGTAAGCTATTGTGCCTTCCCACTGGTATGGAACTATTGATCATTGATGCTAAAGGAGTAAGCCTAGGGGTTGTAATTTGGCCAATGGAGATGCAGGACCTTATCGATAGTGTGATGTCGATGGTCGCAACTGCCACATCGATTTCAGCACCGATGGTAGGGGATGTACCGGAAATTCTTAGACATGAAGTAGAACTAGTTCGGATGTCATTGCCTAAACCACGAGCTGGCCAACAACCAATGAAAGATAAGGGAAAGACCGTGAATATTGAGAAAAATGATGGAATTACAGTTAACAGTTCAACTTTGATGCACCTTGATGATTGCGATTTCATGGACAGCAACATCTCTCTTGCAAAAATGCAACACAAGCTGTAGCAGACAGTCCATATAGTAGACCAGAAATTGGAAAATTGCTGCTTTGGCCCAAAGAAGTCCTGAGTTTGGCGCCTCAACTAGAGCTAAAACCTATGAGTGGTCACTTTGTGTTAACCGAGCAGAGTAGAATGAAAATCATTGGTTGAGTGAAGTAGTACAGGCAATGGATCAGGAGCTTGAAGGAGTTTTGTAGGAGACAAGGATGGAGCAACAGAATGAAGTGCGTCACTCGCAGGGATGGTGAATCGTGATGCCTTGGCAGCGTGTCTCGCCGCACTGACGAGTGACTCGGGATGAGTCACGATGATTGTGTTGGGGGCCTGTTGGGTAGTGGATCCCCCACATAACATTTTTGGGGCTTAAAGCCCACAGTTTAGGGTAACGCTATTGTAAAAGCTCCGCGAAGTGTGTAGAGTGTGAACTGTAATGTTTTGAGTGAAAGGGTTGTCTGCCTGAAAATAATCTAAAATAATATAAAGCAAGTCAGTCTGCCCTTGGTCCATGGAACATAGGAAGGTATAAATAGCACAAAGTTCTAAGGATAGAAAGTAGCTTTGGGGAAAGATCTGAAGTATTATGGGTTTGTAATTACAATATTCGCTCTGAGTCTGTAAGTCTGAGTCATGGGAGTTAGTAGGTAGATAGAGGCTCTACAGCTGTGTGCGCAGAGGCCAGGTAGAGTCCGCGCAGTTTAGTGCGGAGGGTGGAATTGGAATGTACTGGGTCAAAGTTAATAAAAGATAAGTTGTTCTGGAAATATTGTGTGTTCTATCACAAATCTATATGTTTAGGCTTATGTTTTGTGTTTATGCATATCTGTATGATTTACGGGTGCGCACACTGGGTATAACTATTGAATGCTTATTTAAAGACCTCAAGAATTAGATCTAATCTATAATAACCACGATAATAATAAGAATCTAAGAAGTTCCTTGTCGACAAGCTATGAGAAGGCCTAACAGCTGCGCAGAGTAGCACGAGTGCGCAGATTGATTCGTGACCCTTCCAGTCCCCCCTCAAGACATCCCTAGGGTGTAGAAACCTAGTTCCAGCACCCTCCCCTACTACCTTAGGTAAGACTTTAGTCCGAGCTCTGCAGATTGTTGCCAAAAGGGTCGGTAGTGCGGGATTTGTTTGGCTAAAACACTTTTGAACTTGGGTTAGGCCCCATCAAGCCAACAAGTCAAGTGGTTACATCTAGCTGAATGGTGGTATAACACTTCCTTCCATACTGTAGAAAAAATGACCCCATTTATGGAATTTTATAAATATCATCGACTATCCATCACATCTTCTTTAAGAGAAAATTCTAAGGTTCAAGCAGTGGAAGATCAAATCAAGCATCAACAATAAGTTCTCCAACTATTAAAGGATAACCTCGTGCTGGTGCAGAATCAAATGAAACAATAGGTAGATCAACATTGCAATGAAAGATCTTTTGATGTAGGTGACTGGGTATCTCTATAGCTACAACCATACAAACATATGTCTCTCAAGAAAGCTAAGAAGGATAACAAATTACCACCCAAGTACTACAGTCCTTACAAGGTGTTGCAGAACATTGGTACTATGGCACAAAAATTAGAGCTACCTACATCTTCCCGGGTACACCCATTTTTCCATGTTTCTTGCTTGAAGAAGGTTATGGATGACAAAATTATAGTTCAAACAATGTCACTAGAACTTGATGAAGAAGGAAAAATTATATTTGAACCTGAAAAAGAACCCGATAGCTATGGAATTGGTTAAATTTAGAGTATCTCATAATGTGGAAGAACTTACCCGCTGAACATTCTACATGGGAGGATGAGAATTTTATACAGAAACATCCATAACTACTTAAGCATTGATGACCACACTTTTTTGAAGGAAAGGGGCATGTTAGGTCCCTATAATACTAGAGTATCCCCCTTATTTTTATTGTTGTGCCCATGTAGCCCCCATAGCGTTATTGTTGTGCCCTTACATTATTATTGTTATGTAGGCTTTCATTATATTATGACCCCTTAGACTTCTATATATACAAAGGAGGTCTTGTCATTTGTATCATCCAATCATTTTTCATTTCTATAATGTAAAGGAGGTTTCCCCCTCAAAGAGGATAATTTTTAAGTTGTTGATATATCTATTTGTGAGTAGGTTGCATAACACAAAAATAGTAAGTTGTGCTACAATTAAGGAAACTGAAAAGAAACAATGGTGGGGGTCCAAGTGGAATAGGTGGGTGACCACTAATATCCACCTGGATCATCCATAGTCTTAGGACTAACAAATTAAATCATTTATTTATTTGAAAGTGGTAAGAAGTTTAAAAGTCATTGTACTTTTTCTTTCTCCTCCTTGATATAGGGAATATATAGTAACCGATTGGTAAAATTTGCAACAAATTCATTCACACTTAGTTGTCCTAGTCTTAAATCATGAAATTATTTAGCACAATAAACTTAGTACCTCTCAGTTAAGTAGCTGGCTTTGAATTATTTATGGAATTCCCACATAGAATTGTTTTCTCTTTTAGATTATGCATCATTTTTGCCTCTCCCCCCCTAAGGCAGCGTTTGCTTGCAAATGGTAAATTACTAGTCTAGCTTTTAAATTACTATCATATTCATAGACTTGAAAATAGTTAGTAATATTTAATAGTAATGCGTCTACCTCTTCCTCCTTCTCACTATCAAACACACGGGGCCTCATCTTTTTGAACTCTCTGTATAGTTCAACTTTCTTTTTCTTTCTAGATCTACATAATTTTGGAGGTGTTTTATCAAATTCATTTCTTCTTTCAGATTTTTGAATTTTTGTGTTGCTTATACTTGTACCTTATTGGTATCAAAACAACATACATTACCTTACATACATACAATAATTTATGCATTTGCTTTACTTGTATTTTTTCCTTAGGCCCAATTTTGAACCTACAACTCTAACACCATATGTAACATACCTCAATTCACACCAAAAAGAAAAAATGTGTTTCTTATAATATTGTTATAATTGTACTTGTATCCACACTTTATAATTTTCATAATGCTTATATATATTTATTTCCCACAATGTTATTATCACAATTATATGATTTTTATTCATTTATATAATCATTATGATCTGTAATGTTTCTTGTAATTGGATGGTTCCATTTCAACTTATAACAAACCTAGTGAAACTTTCTTGTAATAAAAGTTAATAAAGGAAAAATAAGACCATGGTTAAGGGAAACTTATTTCAAGCTAAATTTTAGGCAAAGATATCCTAGTGGGCATCACTAGATGTGTGTTTTGGCTAAGGTAAATTGGAAAAGGCTAAGGCAAAGGCATTAAAAGGAAAAATAAATTTTGGCACATTTATTAATGAAAATAAAGGAAAATAGGAGAAAATGAAGGTAAAATGTTACAAATTGCATGTGAGGAGGAAATTTAAGGAACATAATGGAAAAGGAAGAACATAGAGGCCTCATTAATAAAAAGATTTCTCAGAATTAGGGGGAAAGCTTTTGCAAACCTTTTTGTAGTTCAAGTTTGGAACTCTCTCATTATTCTTTCTCTCTCTCTTAGTCTTGATCACTTAGAGTTTCCTTGGAGCACTCGAGCTTTGGATCAAGGAAGGAAAAGAAAGAAAATGGAAAGGAATGAAAGAAAGGATCAAGGAAGAAGAGCAGGATCAAACAACTTCAATAGGAATACTTGTAGGTAACCTTCTTCATGTGTGATTTATAACTGGTTTGGACATGCATGGATTTGCATGTTGCTGTGTGGTTGCCTTGCTATCAGTGGAATGGTTTTGTTAGGTTACTACAATGGTTTTAAACCTAGCCTTTCCTTTTCCGGATGTCACAGTGTTGGGATGTTTATTTCGATTTTAAGATTTGGTTTTCTGAATGTATTTCAGAATATAGGGTGGAGGTGGTCTCAAGGTTCATTCTCAAAGTCCCAAGAATCCCTTGAGAGGTTTTGGCGAGATACACTATAAACCTTGAGGGAGAAGTCTTGGTTTTGGTCCTAGTGATCTGGGTTTGGATTGCGTAAATCCTGAGAGATTGGTATCAGTTTAGGGCCTAGTGATCTGGGATTGGAATGCGTTAAATCCTGAAAGGCAAGGAGATGGAAAATTCTTCAAGGTTAGTGATGGATTCCATATGGAATTCCAAGTTCATTTTGGTTGTGATCGGGGCACTAGTTTTGGTGTGATGATGGTTTGGTGAGGGTGGAAGTGATTTAACCTCTTGATTCCCTTGGTTTTTCTTGGATTAGTTGTTCTATGAGATCCCACATTCATGCTTGGAATATGGCACAGGGGTAACTGGCTGAAAGAGAGATTTGGTTCAACCATGTCTATGGTCGGGTGGTACGTGGAAGTCCCAAACCTGGTTAGATTTTCCTACGATTAATAAAAGCTACGTTGTCTTAATTTTTTACTTTTCTATATGTGGATTTAATCATTTCCATATCTCTAATATTTAAATGGTTTAATTCTGGTCATAAGCATCATTATGTGACTAGTTCATATCATTGTTATTTCATGTATTTACTTGTAATTGTTAAAGAGATGGATGCAAGAGATCATTGATGATATAATAGTCCAATAGAGAATGAGGTGATCCTTTTGGTTATTTTTCATAAGTTCTTTTAGTCATTTATGTTTGTCTTGTATCCTAGACCTGTAGGTTGCATTGATTCCAAGTGTTTGACAGAATGTCAGTCCTAGTTGGGCATGCTCAGGCCTAGTGCCAAGGTTGATTTTGGATTTATTACCATTGTTATCATGTCTTTGAGGGGTTATGAAGGTTGTAGCAAGTTCTAGGTAGAGGATGGGATTCTGGGCTAGAAAAGTGGCTCAAATATCAGGGTTACTGGCGTAGGTTTATTGAGAAAAGTCCATAGTTGTTGACACATAGGCCTATGTCAGTGACTTTGAGTTATTGGTCTATATCTTGTCTATAGCATGAGAGCGGCTTTGGGTTAAGAGGCTTAAAACATTAGTGGGACCCGGGGACAAGATGTCTGAGTGTCTAGCATGTCCCTTGGGAATGTAATTACTGATGTGGATTGGTTTGTTTGACGATTTCCATTGATTCCATTTCCTTAAGATCACCAAGGAGATTGAATCCCTTACATTAATCTCTCTCATCACATGTTTGCCTGGCTAGTTGGCTACTTGGGTGGACCCAGGAGGAGGGGTTGTTATAAATTTGTATCAGAGCATGGTTATGCTTTCATTGGGTGAAGGTGTTGTTCATGAATGCTTGTGAGTTGTATGTGTGTCTCGTACACTCGAATTCCATGTGATTGTTACATTGCATCATGTTGACCATGATTGTAGTAAGGTTTTCATGAGGAGCTTGATGTGATTTTGTGGGATACATCATTGGAAGTTTATGACTGGTTGGATATGGTTATATGTCGCTTACATGTTTATTATATGTCACTTGATTACATCCTTGTATGCCAGGTGCATTCTTGAAAGTTTTTATTACATGTACCAATCTTGTAGGGGGATTACAAGAATTCATCACTTATGCTCTACTACATGCATTCATATGTATGTGTAGTTGATTAAGAATTGATTATGCATGCTGATAGTTGCATGTGGTAGAGTATGCAATGGAGTAATGGTTGTTGTCATGCATGAGGTCACAACATGCATTGTTGATATGGCCTTGTATCGATGACTGGACCTTAGCTAAAATGTTGTTTATGTATACACTTATTTGATATATGTCTATATGATGTTATGATTATGTTATACATGTATCACATTTATTTGATGATCTTTCAGAGAAGGTATCCTCCCCGAGTTATGCTAAGGTACATTGGTTTATTATGATTTGGTTTAGCTAACATGGTATGCCTTGCAGGAAATAGATCAGATGGCTAGCAAGGTGGTAGACTACATAGAATATCCCTATGAATCAGATGGGCAACATGGTGTGGGGCACTCTTTGATTTGGTAGACACATTGAGAATCCTAAAGGAAGAAATAAGGAGTTGCAAAGCGGATAATGAAAAAATCATGCAGGCACAAGAGAAACAACTAGAGGTGAATGTGATACTACTTTAGTTTTTGTCACATTTGTAGTGACAAGGACCACTTTAGATCAGCCATGGACATGAGGACAAGTCTAATGGGGCATATGGAAGTAGGTCACCTAGTAGACACAGGTCAAATAGATCTAACAAAATCAGTGATGGTGGGCTATTGGACACTCTAGAGAGGAGAGGTGATCAACATAGGTACTATTGCAGTTTTGGTTCTGATAAACATCATGATCGACATCATCATCATCCTTATAGGAGGAGTGATAGAGGATATTTTATAGATGAGTTTAAGAAGAAAAAGAAAACTACCTTCGACGGAGAGATGAAGAGATCATAGGATGTAGAAGCATGGTTGCATGTTATGAAGAAATTATTCCACTTGCATGATTATTCAGAAAACATGAAAGCAAATGCAAATATTTGGAGGGAAGGTTTGACAAATGTCAAAGGTATAAATGAGGATGATTTGACTTGGCATGCAATTCAAAGGCTCTTCAAGAAGAAGTACTTTTTGGAGAGGTACTATGATGATAGAGCTAAGGAGTTTTATGAGTTGCGGATCGGTTCTATGACAAATGATGAGTATACTAGCAGATTTTTGGAGTTGTTGAGATATGTGCCTTACCTTAGGGAGGAGAAGTCCAAGGTTCATAGACTCATTAGTGGATTTCTAGTTGCATACAGAGGCCATATTGAGTTCAATGAGCCTAGTTAGTTGGAGGAGGCCATCCGAAAGTAGAAGCATTGTTATGAGAAGTTGAAGCACAAAGTTGAGACCAAGCATGATTTCAAAATAAATGAGAAATATATAGGAAAATGGACACCAAAGAGTGGAAGAACTCAAGATGTAAGTGAGAAAGAAAATGTAGTTCCTTGCAATAGATTCAAAACAATTGAGAAAGGGTCTGTAGAGTAGAAAGCTATAGGTGGTGGTAGGGAACCAGTGCAGTGTTGGATATGTGGTAAGGATCATCGTAAGAGGGATTGTCCACCTTATGAGACTGGTGGTAGACCGTAGATATATAGTGCTGAGGAAGCACATACAATTGGTGATGTTGGTCATAACATCCCTCGGATCTATGCAATTGTGGACAACAGGTAGGCGAATCATTAGGGATTGATCATTGAGATGGACTGTAAGATTTGTGATCAAGTTATTTCTATTTTGATTGATTCTAGATCTAACTATAGTTTTATTAATCTTGACCTGGTAGATAAGTGTGGTTTGAGAAAATAAGTGCATGCAGAATCTTGGTTGGTACAGTTGGCTACAAGTACAAAGAAACGAGTTCACCATTACGTAAGAGCTTATGTATTTCACATAAATTGTATACCTACAACATCACATTTGAATGTATTTTCATTGGGTTTATATAGTATGCTTCTGGGTATGGAGTGGATATACCTTCATGGAACCAAATTAGATTGTTTTGACAAGGCCAGTGAGTTTGTGGATGATAGTGGGGAAAACAGGACTTTGCAACGGAAGAAGAAGCCTACACCAGTGATGATAGTTACTACTATGCAGGCTAAGTGTACCTGGAGAAAAGGTTGTCTTATGTTTGCAATACACATTTCTAGTGACAAGGGTAAGGAGGATAGGGATGCAGATTTGTTAAGAAAATACCCATTTTTGCATAAGTTTTAGGATGTATTTCCCAAGGACATTATAGAGTTGTCACCTCACAGGGAGGTAGAATTTTCTATTGAGTTAGTGCCAAGGGCAACCCTAGCATCAAAAGCACCTTACAGGATGAGCACACTTGAGTTGGTTGAGATAAAGTTGTAGTTGAAGGAAATGTTGGAGAAAGGGTACATTAGGCCAATTGTATCACCTTGGGGTGCACCAATGTTGTTCATGAAGAAAAAATATGGTACTCTTAGATTGCGCATTGACTAGAGAAATCTGAACAAAATAATGATCAAGAATAGGTACACTTTTCTGAGGATTGATGATTTGTTTAATTAGTTGAAAGGAGCAGCAACGTTCTCTAAGATCGACTGGAGATTGGGATACCATCAAGTACGCATCAAGGAAGAGGATATCTTCAAGACTATGTTCAGGGCTAGGTATGGGCATTAAGAGTTTGTTTTTTTCAATTCAATTTAACTAATGCTCCAACTACATTTATTTTTTCGATGAATAGTGTGTTGCATCCTTATGTACACAAGTTTACTATTGTATACATTGATGACATACTGGTATATTCTAAGAATGAGGAAGAACATGTTGAGCATTTAGCAGCAATGTTGAGGTTTCTAAGAGAGCATCAGTTGTATGCTAAACATAGCAAGTGCATATTATTTCAGATGCAGGCACATTATTTAGGGCATGTTGTCTCCAAGGATGGCATAGCAGTCGATCCAGAAAAGATAAGGGCCATCATGGAGTGGGAACCTCGTAAGAATGTCGATGAGGTGATATCGTTTATGGGATTGGTAGGTTACTACAAGAGGTTTATCGAGAACTTCTAATGCATTGCATATTCTATCACATCATTACAGCAGGAAGGTAAGAAGTTCAAATCGACTGAAGAATGTGAGGCTAGTTTTGAGCAACTTAAGCAGTTCTTGACACATGCACCAGTGCTAAAGATTGTGGATCCGGACAAGAAGTTTGTAGTGTGTGTAGATGCTTACAAGAGAGGAATTGGTGGATTTCTCATGTAAGAAGAGTAGGTAGTGTGCTATGAGTCAAGAAAATTGAATGAGCATGAGCATAACTATCCAACACACGATCTTGAGCTAGCAATGATTATACACACATTGAATATGTGGAGGCAACATCTTCTTGGCAGGAGGTTTACATTGATGAGCGATCATAGTGGGTTGAGATATTTATTTGATCAACCAAATATAAATGCTAGGCAAGCTAGATGGTTGGGTACCCTTAGCGATTTCAACTTCAAGATTGGATACATCAAATGGAAGGATAACTAGGTTGTGGATGCTCTTAGCAGGAAGGTACAAGTAAATCATATCGCAACTATGAGCTCTTATGGGACAAAGTTACAGGATAATATCTTGCAGGTAGGACAACAGGATGACAAACATATGGATATTATGCATAGGTTAAAATAGAGCACAGGTATAGGTATAGGTGAAGGTACAGGTAAAGGTGATCAGGATGTAGACTATCATCTCATGAGAGATGGTTTGGTGAGATTTAGAGATAGAATCTATGTACCGAATTGCAGTGAGCTCAAGAATATTATCTTGAGATAATTTCATGCCAAGCCATACTCCGGTCATCCATGATATTGGAAGATGTTGACAATGGTGAATAAGTTCTACTATTGGACAAATCTAAAGAAGGAAGTGGGAGAGTTCATGGCTAGATGTTTAGATTTCCAATAGGTCAAGGTAGAATGTAAGCATCCTACTGATTTACTACAACCTATAGAGATTCCAGAATGGAAATGGGAGGTCATTTCCATGGATTTCATTACAGGTCTTCCGAGGATAGTAAAGAAACATGACTCTATTATGGTAATGGTTGAAAAATTGAGCAAGGTAGCTCACTTCGTTCTAGTAAAGACTACATATTTAGCAACTGAGGTAGTATAGGTGTTTATCAGAGAGATAATAATACTTCATGGCATTCCAAAGAATATTGTGTTGGATAGGGATGCCAAGTTCACTTCCAAGTTTTGGAAGGAGCTATTTGTAGGCTTGGGTAGAGAGTTCGGCTTCAGCACAACTTATAATTCGTAGACAGATGGACAGACAGAGAGGGTCAAGAGGATATTAGAGGATATGTTGAGGATGTATGTGATGAACCAACAAAAGAAATGGGAGGAGTATCTTCCATTGGTTGAATTCGCATACAACAATGGTTATCAGGATTCATTGAGGATGAGTCCTTTCGAGGTATTGTATAGATGGATTTGTAACACTCCCATCAACTAGAGTGATCCAATGCACATGGTACTTATTGGATGAGAAATATTTGTAGACATGGAGCAGGAAATGCATATAATAAAGAAGAATATAAAGGAAACACATGATAGAAAAAAGAGTCATGTGGATCAACACAGGGTGTTCAAGGAGTTTTTGGTTGGGGAGCATGTGTATTTACGCATCAAGCTCAAGGAAAGATCTTTGAGGATTGGTTCATGTGCCAAGTTGGCACCAGAGTATTGCAGGCCATTCAAGATCCTTGAGAGGATTGGAACAATGACGTATCGACTTGCACTACCTCCAATAGTGAAATTCCATGATGCTTTCCATATTTCATTGCTTCAAAACTATTTAAAGGATGTTAATCTTATTATTGATTGGTCTGTATTGGAGGTGGAGCAAGAAGGAGTGTTCGAGCTAGAGCGTCAATGAATATAGTAGCAGAAGCATCTCATGCTCATGAACAAATGCATAGAGCATAAAGTTCTATGGAAGCACTTTAGGCCTGAAGAAGTTACATGGGAGGTGGGAGATTAGATGTGAGCCCTCTATCCTTCATTGTTTTTCAGTTGAGGCAGAGTGATTTTGGTTTGACGTTGGTATATGTTTGGAATATGTTTTGTTGATGTTTTGGTATATATATGTATATTTACATGGATGTAAATACCACCATGAGATAAGTTTTAAAGCTCCCATAACCGGTATGGTTGTCATATTATTATGGTTGTTATATTTTCATGTTGTCATGATGTTTTTATTTTGAGCGGGTATTTCATGTAAATATTGTGTTAAGAAACCAGCTCAAGAAAAGATAGAAAAGATAGATCAACGCCTTAGAATTCAGCCTCTTCGAGGGGGTGTTATAGCTCCAAATCTCACTTTTATGGTTTGTGATGCTGCACTCATGGCCTAGGGCAACCCCTCCTTCCAGACCTGGTCCTAAAATTTAAAAAACAGTGTTTTATCCCCTATACGTGACATTGCCCTAAGTTAAACGTGTGTACACGCGGGTCTGTGTATACCCAACCCGCGTGTATGTATTAAAACACTTAAAAAAATAAATAATTCCTTATTTTCGGGCGGAGATCGCGGGTTTTACCTGCTGATCACCTATTAGTGCCCGTGGCCCAACTGTTCCCAACCAACTCCTAACTAAAAAACTACTTTGGAGATGGTATAAAAAGACATCAAAGGGAAGGCCTAAGGGAGAGAAAAGAAGAGCAAGATTATTATGCTGAGATTTTCCCCTTAGACCAGGTCTGAAGTCCTTGGTGCCTTCTGCACTTCCCCCATTTTGCATAGGAAACCCTTGTTTCCATGTGTATTGGTGATCATTCATCCTTTATATCACCATTGAGTAAGACTTGGAAGGAGCTCTTGTTGGAGGCATGAGGCTGGAACGAATCTGGGAGGAAGCTTTTCTTGGAGCCTGCTGAAGGTGTTTCAGGTGAAATCTTTCCATTATATGTACTTTACTTGCCTTTATATAAAGAAACACGTCTTGGTTCCCGAAACAATCTTTCTTTATGCTTATGAGATTCTTGTTTTGAATTCTTATGCAAGTAGTTACTTAAAGATTTTTATAACTAACTTTATAGCATGAAGATGGTTTTCATATAAGTATTTGTCCATGTACTGTTGTGTTCTTTGATTTGTTTGTTTTACAGGTCAAAGGAGAAGAAGGGAACTCCAAGAAGGATTTGGACCCTAAAGGCCTTCTCGAACGTAGGACCTTATGTGCGTACCCTAAACATTAGAATTTGCTTATAGTAAAGATAATGGCTGTGTGTGTGTTTCTTTGAATAAGCAATTTTCAGTCTGGTAGAGTCTTAACCCAAAGGACCCTAGGGGTACTTTCCCCTCAACCAGAATTGGTGACTCCGCTGGGGAACAACACTCTTGTTGTTCCTAGTTTGGGTAGCCTTCAAGCCAATCAAGGCTCAGCCTCTCTGTTTGCTGGCTCTGACTGTCTGATCTGTTCTAGAACTCTAAGCTTTTCCAATTTTTTCAGTTTTTATTTTTTTATTTTTCTTGAAAATCCCAGATACGTTGTTTTTCTGGATTACAAAAGCGTATATACGCAAGTTGTACTAAGTGAACCCGCATATACGCAGGTTTCCTCAGTTACAGTCGCGTGTACACGCACTCTGCACATCACTGCAGGCGCGTATATTATCTAATTTTCAAGATTTATAAATTTTCTTTTTGCTGAATGTCTGTCTGGTGGTTTGGGTCAGTTTGAAGCAGTCATTTTCCAGTAACAGTCCTCTGTTTAACAGGGGGCATCTTGTTCCGAACTCTTTCTAGTTATAAGGAGTATCAGTCTTGTTTTCGTTGATTGCAAGCGTCATTGTTTTTTGACACACAAGATTTCTGGTTAAGAATCTTGACTGCTCTGTTTTGGCAGAGTAGGAAGATTGGATTCAATCTTTGTGTTCATTTTGTTTTGGTGACCTTTTGTTTGCTTAACGAAACCATTTTTGTGACCATTTGCTCCTTCGTTTTGGGAAAGTTGTTTGTTACCATTTTCTTGAAACTTGTCTTTTGATCTTTTGAACTTTCATTGCTGCTTTTGATTGTCATGAGCGATTTCAAACGCATTTATTTTTGTTGGGTTTTCATCATTTGAAAGGTGTCAATTCACAAAAGTGTTTGGTTGCCTATTCATCAATCATTGGTGTCAGTATTTTTGAGAGCATTCTTTGAAAAAAGACTTTTTGGTTTGATTGAAAGAAAATCTTTTGAAAGTTTTGAGTTTCGCTTTCTTGAACTTGCTTTTCATTTGATTTCCTTTTTTGCGAAGTGAAAGTGCTTTGTGTTTATCTTCGAACTTGTTTTTATTGTTTGGACGAAATGATTGGTAACACATCATCTTCTATCTAAGCATTTTAGTGGCAAGACAAATTTGATAAGTGAGCAACTTTCCTTCTTTGTTTGTTGAGTAGTCTTTAAATCTTGCATCCACATATAGTTCTTGCATTAGGATAGATTTGCATCTCTTTTTAGGCATATATAGTTTTGTTAGTTTTTGTGAGTGTGGAGTCTGAAAAGAAAAGAAAAATTTGTTTATATTAGAAGTACCTTCTGAACCTCATAGAAATTGCTCTTCATCGAAAACAAAAAGTGCATGTGCATGTAGCTAAGTTTTATTAATTTCTTTTGCGTCCATAAAAACACCACAAGTTTCATCTCCATTACCCTGTGACTTAAAGAACAACCTAATAAAATCAAGCGCTAATTTAAAATCCACTAGAACTTTTTGTTTTAGTCAGTTACACCAACAAGTTTAGGATTTTAGGGCCTTGGATTAGGCGAGTGGAGAGTTAACTCTCCAAGGCCACATAAAACGTCAAACATAAGAGTCTGATTAACGAGAGAAAATCCAATAGCATTAGGAAGACCAGGAAAGCTCCGGATCTGGGAGTTAAGCACGAGGGTCTGTGAAGACAGGGAAGAGAGATACCCCCTCTCCTACTTGTCCGAACTTACCTCACGACTGTTCCACCTGGCTTCTGCGACGAGTTGGTACCCATAGTTGCCTCTCCTAGGGATCTACACAGGTGGCTGCGGAGGGGAATCCCGTGGCACCTGAGGTTGACGTTGTATCACTCTCGACAGTACTACTGGAGGGCACCCTTGCGAAGCTTGGGGGCTTGCACCGATGCAGGCTGTTGTTAGGAGGTCAGCGTAACTTCCTCTGATACCTTCGCTGATAGGACTGGGCCCTCATCATCCCAGACTATCTTCGGAAGGCCCTTTGATTCACTTTCTCGTATTTTGGTGTCCAGTCCTAATCACCCGGAGCGGAAATACGTGGAAGTTGTTTGACTGGCTGTATCTTTAGGGACTTTATAGTGTGTGCTCTGTGCTCCTAGTTGGCCTAGCTTTTAATTTTTTGAGTCTTTAGTTAGATCATAACAAAAAATTCAAAGTGGCTGACGGATCTCCAAGACGGTCTCGAAGACTTCGTGGTCTCTCGCCACCTAGTTTAGAGCCTTCTCCTAGAAGGCGCAGAGGCAATACTACCGGTGGGGTCCGTCCCACGCCGGTTGACGCATTGGGGATTGATCCTCCTCTCGGGGACATTAGCGGCCAAGCAAGGCCTGGTACTTCTAAGCAAGAGAGGGATACTCCAGTCCTTTCTCGAGTTCGCTTTCAAGCGGAGAATAACGTAGAGGTAGAAGAACTTTCAGAATCATTAGTGGTTCCAAATTCTCCTCTACCATCTAGTTATCCAGACGTATTGCAATACATTGGGACTCCATCA
The DNA here is from genome assembly GCA_031772625.1 of Pinus tabuliformis. Taxonomy (NCBI): domain Eukaryota; kingdom Viridiplantae; phylum Streptophyta; class Pinopsida; order Pinales; family Pinaceae; genus Pinus; species Pinus tabuliformis. The sequence continues at coordinate 578,023,373 of CM062805.1, forward strand.
CATAGACCATCGAGTCCAAGTTACGCTACGCGCTTACCATTTATGATCACTACTGGAAGCATGGCTTCTACGAGTGCTGCGACTATGCAAACCCCAACATCGGTGCAAGGGGGAGGAACCATTTCCATCCCCTCTGCTTCCTTGTTCGGATCTTTTGCTAGCACATCTTTAATAGGGTCTACCTCCATTCCGTCCACGAGTGGAAATGCCCAAACCAATGCTTTTGGTACTGGTTCCTTCCTTTTTGGCACCCAATCACAGGGTATTCCATCGATTCCGTTTAGTGCCGCTACGTCCATGATGGGTGGATTGGCTTCATTCCAGGGTTTTCCTTTCGGAAGTGGTCATATACCACATTCCAACCCGACCGTAGGATCTATGCCTTTTTCTTCAGTAGGACAAAGCAGCAATCCTTTCCAAGGTTGGAATAACCCTGGGGTTAGTAGTGCGGGAACTGGGAATCCATTTACCAGCCAACAAGGGAGTAGGCCGTACTCCACGGTTAGCATGTTTCAAAGTATTCCTCCCCTTGCTTCGGCTTGGAACCCATATCAGGGGTTATCAACTCCTTACCATTCTTTAGGAGGAAACTTTGCGGGCGATGGAGGTTATACGGCAGGAGTTGGTCAAACTCTGAATTTTGCTGGACCACAAGGCTTGCCTTTCGGTTCAGCCGGTTCTACTGGTCACTTCGGGCAGCCTGGTGCCTACCAAATCCCAGTACAATCTTTTCAGAACTTTGGGAGTTCTGCCCAGTCTGGGTGGAATCCCCTAGGTCCTCCTAGGCTTCCGTTTCTGGCAACGTTAAACTTGCCAGATCTCACTAAGCTAACAAATGATCCTATCAGATACAATCCGGCCTGGCCTCCAGTCCCAACCAAACTCCCTTCGGATATACTGAAATTCGAAGGGAAGAGTGGTGAAGATCCGACCGATCATGTAACCACATTCCATTTGTGGTGCTCATCCAACTCCCTCATCGAGGATTCGATTAGGTTGAGACTCTTTCAGCGCACCTTGACTGGTAATGTGGCTAAATGGTATATAGAGTTGCCAGGGGGCAGCTTTACATCGTTCGCTGACTTAGCCAATATCTTCTTAAATCACTTCCAGTTGCCTGCCCGCTATGATGCTGGAACTGAACTTCTGGCCACCTTTCGTCAGGATAAGGCAACCCACATTTCTGATCACATTCAGGAATGGAGACGGAGAAAGAGGCTCATTAAAGTCAAAATCCCTCTGGAGTACCATCTAGAGTGGTTTTTGAAGTCTTTGCAACCCGAGATCTCCAAGGATGTCTCCATGTCTGGGGTCTATTCTGAGGAGCAAGCCATTTTCAGGGCCCAACAGTTAGAACTGATTTACTCTCAGTCTAGGATCCTCCAAAAATACTTGCCAGATGCTCCTGGATCTAAGGTTGATTTAGCTAAGCCAAAGCCAGGTCCGCACGCGGATGGTATCGTTGGGTCAGTAGACTCGACTACAGTGAACTTGTTGAATCGATTGCAGCAGTTGTCATTACAAACTGCTTCTAACAACCAAGTCACATTGTCTAATCCTCCCGCTTCCCAAACTTCTTCAATTAACATCGTCCAATCCGATAACCCCAAAGGAAATCAAAATTCCAATGGGAAAAAGAAAGGACGAGGTAAGAAGAAGAACTCAGATGGGAAGCCCGATGCAAATAAATCCGGTAACAACGCTGGTGGTGGTGGAAATGAGTCGAGAAAGAAAGTTAAGTTTCCTTGCAAATTATGCAGTGGAGACCATCTAACTCATCTCTGCCCTAGGATTGAAGACGCTCAGCGCTTGTTAGGACAGCAAGGGACTTCTAGTTCGCAAGCTGTGTTAACTAACCCGTTTCCCCAAGGGCAGCAACTTCTTGCTGGCGCGAGTTCAAATCCTGGTACCTCCGCAGGGGGCAACCAAGAAGGGGACAAGTCATCGAATGTTTTCATGATGGGTGCTCACGCTAATGTGGCCACACGGTCACGCGATTATGGTGAAGGTGAAAATTCTAAGGGTAAATCAGTTCCCGAAACTAACAACCCACTTCATATTGAGCGACCTTCTGTTGAGACTATACCTCGGGTGCCGAAAGGTTCCGCTAAACACGCGACTATCAACCCTAATACTAGGGCAGCCCAGAATTACTCCATTGTGGAGGATCTGGCTCAGAGTCCATGTGCTATGTCCGTGTTAGAGGTTCTCCAGTCATGTCCTGCTCAACGAAGTGCCTTGCTATCAGCAATGGGGGCAGTAGATCCAAGTAATTCCTTAGCTCTCACTTTTGATATGAGTAATGTCAAAAAGAGACTTCCTCATCACATGGCTTTCCAGATAAAGTCTACCTACCAGAAAACGAATATTTTTCGGACGGTTGTAGATGAGGGAGCTTCCACGTGTGTCATGTCTATGTCATGCTGGAAGGCCATTGGATCACCATCGGTTGTTCCTTCACCTACCCTATTGACAGCATTTGATGGTCACTCTCATAGGCCATATGGGATTATCCCGGCTTTTCCTGTATGTGTTGGAGGAAAGGTCGTTAATATTGAAGTAGAGGTCATAGACGCTAACCTAGACTATAATCTCCTCTTAGGAAGGAACTGGGTATACGAGATGGATGCCGTGGTTTCGACTGTGTTTCGAGTCATTTGCTTTCCTCACGAGGGGAAAATCGTTAAGGTTGACCAATTGGACTATTGTCCAGTTGATCCTCAAGCAAACTCTGACTCTACTATTCCTTTAGTGGGTAATCCCCGTCCACCTACCGAGAGTCTAGGAGTCGGGATGTACTCTTCACTGATGGGTACGTTTAATCTTCCCCCTCCTACAGCTGGTATAGATACAATTTCATCCTCCAGGGATCCTTTACGGAGGGAGTTTGTCCAAACTCCTTATTCTTCGAATCCTGGAACCTTAGCTTCATTTGTGACCACATCAGGTGATGACAAGGTGGGTGAAATAGAATCTCTTATATCTACAGTGGAACCTAGATGCGAATCTATCAATAACTCTGTAGATTACCATTCTACTATTTCCTTTGGGAAAGAAATAGAGGGTGATGTGGCTCATTTTCGGACCCTTGATTCCACCTTTGCATCGGATTGCTCGGATATTGTTTTTCCATCGGATGAAGCGATATTTGAAGCAATGACGGCCGTAGATCAACCTTTGGAAGATTTACATCGTCTGTTACACTTTTATGCCCCTGTGCGTGAAGTCGAATCTCGATCCTCCAGTTCGACTAGTGATGTTTGTACGGTCCCTTTGGCTCCAACACATTTATTTGCCGAAGAGAGTATATTGATTGGTTCGATCGTCGTACCTATAAACATCCCTAGGAGTCAGTTGGCGAAGCCCCCTGATGGGCTCTACCTCAGGAAGTGCTTTGCTTAGCTTTGGCCAGGCAATGACTTCTTTGTACTTTATGTATATATTTATACATATATCGTCGAGCGTTTTCTGATATCAGTGCTTTTTGGTCTGTTGTGGCAGGTGCTGATGGATGATTTGGTTTATTTTGGGTTCGCCGATGGTGCTAGTCGGCACACTCGGAATCTTGCTTCCGTAGCTTGGGTACTTTATTATCCAACTGGTCAATTGATGGTATCGAGAGGCGTGTGTATCGGTCCCGCTTCAAACAATATGGCCGAGTATACAGTTGTTATCAATTTATTATCCGAGGCAATCTCTTATGGGATCGACTCGTTGGTAGTATATCTTGATTCTCAATTGATAGTGTCTCAATTAAATAACATTTATCGGGTTAGGGATCCTTTATTATATCGCCAATATTTAAGGGTGAGGTTGTTGCAAAGATCATTTATTTACATTAATTATTTGCACATTCCAAGATCTCAAAATTGGTTAGCTGATTCTATCGCTAATCAAGCATTAGACTGGCATATCAATCATTCATCATCATAAAATCATGCATCAAAAAGTCAAACTGTATATATATATATACCATAAAGTGTCTCGAGTGTACATATGTGTGTCCAAAAATATACAAAATTGGGACTCAAATGCCCATAATCATGTCAGGCATATCTAATGCCTCGGCTCAGGATGAGCGGCTAAGTATGTCACTATAGCATTGGCCACGCGCCGAAAGACGCGAACCCAGTCACGTGGCATGCCAACCACATGACACTGCATATCCGGAGGAAGGTCCTCTATCTCGGCCATCGGTACTCGGCAGCTCAGTCTCGCCAAGTGTCGTTGGACGTTGTTCAGGGTCCGTTCTGTATCTGCATCCGCCTCTTCGGCTCCTTAGCCACGCCATCCATGCCGCAGGAATCCATATGGTCGTACAGGCCTAATGTCTGGAACATGATCATCATATTAGTCATTTGAATCTCGTCAAAAAATATTTTTCAAAATTCATCATTATATTTGAAAAATTAAAAAAAAAATCATAAAATCATAAAAAATTCTTACCAATCTCGCCCCATGCTGCATTTGGTGGTAACACTAGATCAGGATCTCCTCGGAAATCCAGCCCAGCATAGGGGTAGTCATCCAAGGCGATGATGTGTTGCTCCCACCAGGCAAAGAAGTCATCGTCGAATGCATTCCTTGGGACTTCCCCACCCCCCAGACGTTTCATCAAGTCAGCCCACCGGCCCATGCGTGGATCACGTGGACTACAGATGGCGACTGCTACCCTGGGGCAGAGTGTGGGAACCTTCTCGAAGAAGAAAGTGCACAAGATGGTTTCGAACCCAAAGTTCTTGGTCTGTCCCCTCCTGATAGAAGTGAGTTGTTCCTTCATGTTGGCAAGGAGAGGAGTACACCAGTCAAACACAGTAGTGAGACAATCCAATGCCACGCTCATGTTTACCCGTGACGCCTGATGTAGTGAGGATGATTCGTTCACTCGAGCTATGGTGAACAAGATTATCCTGAGTGACAAACTCTCCACATGTGGGATAGAGATCTGGCTCCCGACCTTTCGATGACCCGGGCAGTAAAGCTGTACATAGTCATCTACACTGAGGCTATTCCATGTCCTGCCCCGGGAATGTACTACCTCTCCCCTTCGGGAAAGGCCCGTGATAAAATATATGTCTTCCACATCTACCCTGAGTGGCATCTGATCAATCACAAATGCTTCCTCATCGACATCCCAATAATCAATGAGCCTCTTGAGCATACGCGTGTTTTCTTTCATATTTGGCAATTTGAAGAATTTTAGCAACCCGCATCCCCGTAGGGCATCCAATGCCTCATAATTGTTCATAACTTCATTATCCACAGCTGAGTGCTCTCTTTCACGCCATGTGATAGTCATCCTGGAAGAAAAAATCATTTTCATCCGTTAGTTTTGTTTATAAAATTAGTTCGCTGCGCACACGCGGGTTCATATATACACAGTCGCGTGTAGGGCCGTCGTATACGCGAGTTCAATATTGCCAACCCGCGTGTACGCCGCGAAGGAATTTTTTGCAAAAATCCAACGGTAAAACATCAACTAAAATTCCTAAAAACTATCACAATTGATTGCAAGACAAGTTTGAGGCTTACCTAGAAGTTTTCAGCAAGTTTGAACGATTGAATTGATCACAGGGAAGTTTGCTCCTTTTGCTCCACAATTTTTGCTCTCCAAGTCAAATGGTGAAAATGGTAAGTCAAAAATGCCTTTTATAAGTTTTGAAAATGCAAAATTTTTTTCAAAATTTTATTTTGTTTGGCCTCATGTGACTTTTAACTTGGGAGCTTGGAATGCCGAGTTTGGTTTGTTTTCAGGACTTTTTGGACATTTTTCGACAGTTCGAGACGGTTCCATGACCGCTGACCCGTCATGGCAGGTATCGTGTTTTCACTGGCATATAGGTTAGGGACACCATTTTTCCGTTGCATTATGCATACTAGCCTCCATCTGACCGATACATCTGCCGTAGGGTCCACCCCATCGTGTTATGGTTAGTAAGCCATTTTCACTCGCCGATTCTTTAAATCGTGACACGATGGTAGAGCCATCCCTTTACATGGGCATCGTAGTTAGCACCTCACTGACATTTGTTGCCCATGCTGCTTCGTTTTGAGTAGGCTCGGGAGTCCTCTGTAGTCCCGCCATGACTTATGCATTGAAGACTCATTCCTCTTTGCTTCTTCGCTTCGTTCTGGCCTTATATTTTAGAGGCTCCTATGTGTGTCGAGTTGTACTTCTGCATTGCATGTTGACCATTTGCACCTTTTGGCCTAGAGACGGCTTCACTTGGACTCGTGTTTAAGCCAACTTTTGACCATGACATCTGCAAAATCAACCTTGCATACCTTCGACTTCTGCAGCTTGACATACCCGATCCGTGGAAAGAACATACCTCTGAGTGTCACTGACCAGTTTTCACCACCCTGCATTGAGCATAGGAACGTTCCTTTCCTAGGAACTAGATCATCTGTTTCACCGACACTCGTTCTTTCCACTGTACCATAGCATTCTTTTATTCTTTTTCCGGCTTAACAGAAAAAGACAAAAAAATTAAATATTCCAAAAAAGAGCGGGAACAGGGACATTATTTCCATTTATTGTTGGCAGCTAGAGTCAGTCGTGTCCCCCTTGAACAAAGAACTCAAAACAAAGTCTCCTCCGTATGGGTGGGATTTAGTTTGACTTAGGTATGCCACAACCTTGTTATTGAGTCAGTTCTCCCCCGATTGGTTATCTCTTCCAATCATATGGAGGGTTCGTTCGTGCCTCCTGAATGACGAACTTATACAGAGTCATCATATGCTGCCACATAGTCACATTGAGTCGTGCTTTTGTTCAAGGGAAGTTAGCCTGAGTCGGCCTTTCTGCGGTGTCTCTTGACTCATTTTTCAGTCGGCCATCCCTGGTTGTCAGTATCATGTCTATCATCACATCAGCTATATTGGTCCTTTACTCGTGCCGATTTGAGAAGGTCCCCATTGACTTCTTGCTGGCGGGTCTTGTCCTTATCGACGATGACACCTTGCTCTGAGGACAGGCCTAGAGCCGCACCCTAACCCTATTTTCATTATTGATAGGTCACCTTGTGCTCAGCATCGATCAGTATCATGGGTCTTTGACTGAGTGGTTTCCCTTGTGTTCGACGTCAGCATACATTATCACACATTGGGATTCGTGCAGTACCTTGGTTTCCATTTGACCCTATTGGTGGATACCTTGCCTCTGTGTCAGCTTTCATTATTGGTTGGTTCAGAGGGTTTCTGCCGTGCACTAGCCACATCTTGTGTACGCCGGAAACGTACTTCGGTTGGGTTACTACATCTTTTTCATCCGATTCCTTCCACGTTATTGGCCTACGGGTTACACTCGCACGAGATTGATGGAGGATGCCTTAATGCCTTCCTTCTAGCGGATCTTTCCCTATCGACTCTGACTCATTGCTCTGGGGCAAAGATCTAGAGTCCATTTGGCAGTACCTTGGGGTTTGCAGTCATTAGTGGCAGATTCCTCGCTATCGACAGTGGGAAACCATCATTGTCTCCTGATCGATAGATTCTTACAGGTGTTCGACTTCAGCTCATCTATTCACACTTGTTAGATTGTACTGGGTACCTTGACGCTCATTATCATTATCGGTGAGTAGTCTCGCGTTTGTTAACGGTATACATCAATGACCGGTAATCAAACGATTTCTCACATGGTCGACTTCAGATCATTTATTCCCATGGTGTAGAAATGTACCACGGCGGACGGTGACGACCTCAGGTTGTATCAGCATTCATTGGTTCACTTGACAGTTGCTCCTGTTGCTGCTAGTTGATACCACTCCACCTTCTATGTTGCAGTCAGTCATGGCGACATTCTATATGCTGGCACCTGAGTTTGCAGTGTAGTACCATCCTATTCCATCATGTTCAGTTGGTACCTTTTGGGATCAGTCTTTGATATCAGTGATCCGTTGCATCTTTTAGCATCATTGATAGTCTTATATGTGATATTCAGACATGTACTTGCTCCTTATGATCAGATGATCCATTATGTATCTTCCAGTCATTTATACTTGTATACTTAGTGGATCCGCTTGTACTCGATATGCGGACATGCTTTACTTTTTCTGAGCATGGGTATGCCCGCCTCAGACAGTGTTTCTTTCTGATCTCTTTTTGGTGGCTTGGCAGGCTGAATTCTGGTGAAGTCCTCCTCGGTTTTTCGACAAGACTTCCTTTCCATGTTCTTACATAATATATTTCGGCCATCATGTTCCCCTTCTGACCTCATACATTAGGGGGCATCTGTTATAGCTCCAAATCTCACTCTTATGGTTTGTGATGCTGCACTCATGGCCTAGGGCAACCCCTCCTTCCAGACCTGGTCCTAAAATTTAAAAAACAGTGTTTTATCCCCTATACGCGACATTTCCCTGAGTTAAACGCATGTACACGCGGGTCTGTGTATACCCAACCCGCGTGTATGTATTAAAACACTTAAAAAAATAAATAATTCCTTATTTTCGGGCGGAGATCGCGGGTTTTACCTGCTGATCACCTGTTAGTGCCCGTGGCCCAACTGTTCCCAACCAACTCCTAACTAAAAAACTACTTTGGAGATGGTATAAAAAGACATCAAAGGGAAGGCCTAAGGGAGAGAAAAGAAGAGCAAGATTATTATGCTGAGATTTTCCCCTTAGACCAGGTCTGAAGTCCTTGGTGCCTTCTGCACTTCCCCCATTTTGCATAGGAAACCCTTGTTTCCATGTGTATTGGTGATCATTCATCCTTTATATCACCATTGAGTAAGACTTGGAAGGAGCTCTTGTTGGAGGCATGAGGCTGGAACGAATCCGGGAGGAAGCTTTGCTTGGAGCCTGCTGAAGGTGTTTCAGGTGAAATCTTTCCGTTATATGTACTTTACTTGACTTTATATAAAGAAACACGTCTTGGTTCCCGAAACAATCTTTCTTTATGCTTATGAGATTCTTGTTTTGAATTCTTATGCAAGTAGTTACTTAAAGAATTTTATAACTAACTTTATAGCATGAAGATGGTTTTCATATAAGTATTTGTCCATGTATTGTTGTGTTCTTTGATTTGTTTGTTTTACAGGTCAAAGGAGAAGAAGGGAACTCCAAGAAGGGTTTGGACCCTAAAGGCCTTCTCGAACGTAGGACCTTAGGTACGTACCCTAAACATTAGAATTTGCTTATAGTAAAGATAATGACTGTGTGTGTGTTTCTTTGAATAAGCAATTTTCAGTCTGGTAGAGTCTTAACCCAAAGGACCCTAGGGGTACTTTCCCCTCAACCAGGGGGCAACCTCCTTTACATTACATAAATGAACAATTCTTGGATGATTCAAATGACAAAACCTACTTTCTACATATAGGAGTCTAAGGAGTCACAATATAATCTAGCCGACCTAAAAATAATAATATAAAGCCACAAAAATAACAATAGAGGGATTCTATGGGGCGCAGAAATAACAATATGGGGGTAATAGGGGCACAACAATATAAATAAGGGGTATAACTAAAATAGTAATGGGGTAATCACTAGTATTATAGGGACCCAACATGCCCCTCTCCTTCAAAAAAGTGTTGTCCTCAATGCTTGAGTAGTTCTGGATACTTCTGCATAAAATTATCATCCTCCCATGTGGAATCTTCAACGGATAAGTTCTTCCACTTGATAAGATACTCTGAAATTGATCGATTTCGTAGCTGTCGAGTTCTTGTTTCTATGACTGCTTTCGGTTCCAATATAATTTTTCCTTCCTCGTCAAGTTCTGGCAATATTGTTTGAACTAGGAGCTTGTCGCCTATAACCTTCTTTAAACATGAAACATGGAAAACTGGGTGCAATCGAGAAGCTGCAGGAAGCTCCAATTTGTATGCCATAGTACCAATCTTTTGCAACACCTTATACGGACCATAATAATTTGGTGATAATTTATTATCCTTCTTAGCTTGCTTTAGGGACATTTGCTTATATGGTTGTAGCCGTAGGAATACCCAATCACCTACATCAAAACTTCTTTCACTGCGATGTTGATCTGCCTGTTGTTTCATTCTATTTTGTGCCAACACGAGGTTATCCCTTAAGAGTTGGAGGACTTGTTGTTGATGTTCGATGTGATGTTCCACTGCCTGAACCTTAAAATTTTCTCTTAAATATGATGTGATGGATGGTGGTTGATACCCATAAAGTGCCATAAATGGGGTCATTTTTGTTGCTGTATGGAAGGAAGTGTTATACCACCATTCAGCCAGAGGCAACCATTTGACCCATTGTGTCTGTTTATCAGATACAAAGCAACGAAGATATCCTTCCAAACATTTGTTTACTATCTCAGTTTGCCCATCAGATTGAGGATGATAAGATGAGCTATGAGCTAACTGAGTACCAAGACAAGAAAATAATTCTGTCCAAAAATTTCCAGTGAAAATGGGATCTCTGTCACTTACAATAATCTTTGGGTTTCCATGTAGCTTTTGAACTGTTTCCATAAATGCAGTAGAAACTGTACTGGCTTTAAATGGATGTGATAATGCACAAAAGTGTGCATACTTGGTAAGTCTGTCAACTACCACCATGATGACACTTTTTCTCCCAGACTTGGGTAAACCTGTGATAAAATCCATTGAAACCTCCTCCCAACGTTGGCTTGGAATGGATAAAGGTTGTAATAGACCCAGTGTCTTAATTGTTTCAACTTTATTTTGTTGGCAAACCAAACATTCCGCCACAAACTTTTGAATATCTGATTTAAGGCCATCCCAAAAAAATTCCTTCTTAACCCTGTGGTAAGTTTTTAAAAATCTTGAGTGCCCTCCTAAGGGAGAAGTGTGCAATTCCATAAGAATCTTTTGTTTTAGCTGGGAATTCTTACAGAGGTATAAGCGATCTTTGTACCATAACGAATCATTTTACCAGCTAAATGTATCAGACGTACTGGAATCTTGTTGTAGCTTTCGAATAAGTGCCCACACTTCTTCGTCATTCTTCCATTCCTCCCTTGCTTCATTTATCCAATCTGGTTGGATAATAGAAATGGTGCACAACAATGCTTCCACATCCTCATCCTTTCTTGAGAGTGCATCTGCCACCACATTTTGCTTCCCTTTTTTGTAGATGATTTCAAAGTCATAACCCAACATCTTTGTGACCCACTTTTGTTGCTCTTCAGAGGATAATCTTTGTTCTAAAAAGTATTTAAGGCTATCATGATCTGTTTTTACCTTGAAGTGTCTTCCCATTAGGTAGGGTCGCCATTTCTTAAGTGCATGGAGTATTGCCAACATTTCCTTCTCATAAATAGCTTTGCTTAAAAACTTTCCCTTGATTGGACGACTTTCAAAAGCAATGGGTCTTTCATCTTGCATTAGAACAGCACCAATTCCATTTCCTGAAGCATCACATTCCACAATAAAGGTTTTTGTGAAGTCCGGTGTAGCTAAGACCGGTGCTTGGCACATTGCCTCTTTAAGATGTTCAAAGGCCTTTGTTGCTTCCGGAGTCCATGAAAATGCATCTTTCTTCAATAATGTTGTTAGAGGTGCTGCTATTCTCCCATAATTCTTAACAAACTTGCGATAATACCCTGTCAACCCAAGAAATCCTCGCAGATGCTTTATGGATGTGGGGATTTTCCATTCCTTAATGGCTTTAATTTTGCTAGGGTCTACCTTAACTCCTTCATGAGATACAATATGACCCAAATATTCCACCTCCTGGACTCCAAAGAAACATTTGGATCTTTTTGCATATAATTGTTTCTCCTCCAATAGTTGTAGCACCCTGTCAACATGTTCAACATGATCCTTCCAAGACTTGTTGTAGATTAGTATATCATCAAAAAATACTAACACAAATTTTCTAAGGAATGGTTTGAAAATTGAATTCATCAAACCTTGAAATGTTGAAGGTGCATTGGTAAGGCCAAAAGGCATGACCAAAAATTCATAATGACCCTCATGAGTTCTAAATGTTGTTTTCGGAATGTCTTCAATCTTCATTCTGATTTGATGATATCCCGAACGAAGATCCAACTTGGTGAAGTAAATTGATCCATGCAATTCATCCAGTAATTCATCAATGACAGGAATGGGGAACTTATCTTTAATAGTGAGCTTGTTGAGCTCCCTATAATCCGGACACATGCGCCATGATCCATCCTTCTTGTGCACCAATACTACTGGAGCAGAGAAAGAACTTTGACTCGGTTGAATTATACCAGCCTCTAGCATTTCTGCAACCATACGTTCAATTTCACTTTTTTGGACATAGGGATATCTGTACGGCCTGATGTTTGGAGGAACACTTCCTGGAATCAGATGAATAGCATGATCATGATCACGCATAGGTGGGAGACCTTTGGGAGTCTCAAATACCCTGGAATGATTGTCCAGGACTTTTTGGAGATCTGGAGAAATAGATGATTCCAATGTGGAAACATCTAGCGAACATAATTGTGCAATTACACCTCTTTGCTCCTTTTTTAGAAGCTTTGTCATACCATTAGAGCTGATTATCTTTCCTGGTTTCCCTGCAATACCCCTTAATTCAACTTCCTTTCCTTCCGTAGAAAATTGCATGAAAAGTTCTTGAAAATTAAAAGCTATTGTACCCAAGGATTGTAGCCATTGGACTCCTAGTACAACATCAGCACCTCCCATTGGAATGGAAAGCATTGGGCTAGTCAATACATATTCTCCCATGGATAGCTTGATATTATGGCACTTTCCAGAGCAATTTATTGTTCCTCCATTTGCAATCATCACTTGACACTCTGGTGCTGGATATAGGAAGCAATTCAATTCTTTTGCTACCCTACAATGAATAAAATTGTGGGTGCTTCCTGAATCAATCAACACTATTACCTTTTTCTTCTTGATTTGTCCTTCTATCTTTATGGTTTGAGGAGTGGTAATTCCCGCCAATGCATTACAAGATATGGTCAGATTTAATTGTTCTTCATCTAGGCTTTGTTCCTGGAGTATATCCTCTTCTTTTGACCTTTCTTGCTCCTTTTCTTCTTCCTCTTCACAATCTATGTAGAATAATTTCTTCTCGGCACACTTATGACCTTTAGTGTATTTTCTATCACAACTGTAACAAAGCCCTTTTGCTCTTTTTTCTTCCAATTGTTGTGGTGTCAACCTTATAGGTTGTGGAAGACTAGGGCAACAACACTTCCATCTTTATAGTTGTGAGTGGTATGCTTCCTGGTTGCCATAATTTTGCTTTCCATTTTTCTTGCTAACCTGAATGCCTTCTCTAATGAATCAGGTTCCCAAAGGCGAACATCATGTTGGATATTATCCTTTAAAGACCCTATGAACACATCAATCCTATGCTCCTCTGGAATATCTTTTACCCTTATGTTCAATTTTTGGAACTCCTCAATGTGCTCCATTACTGAACCCTTTTGTTTGAGACTTATCAATTGGCTAAAAAAAGTGTTGCTTTTTGTATCCTCATAATGTGCTATCAATTCTTCCGTAAAAATTGCCCAAGTGATAAATTGTTTACGAGAGAAAAGCCATTGATACCATACAAACTGATTTGGTTCCAAATATACAGTTGCCATACGTACCTTTTGTGTGTTTTGCACATTATTGAGATCGAAGAATTGCTCCATCTGTAATATCCATGTGGCAGGATCCTTGCCATCAAACTTCCTCATATCGATTTTTGGAATATGGTGAGTCTTCGATCCAACATTATCATCTATGGAATCATGATTAACATTTCTTTTATTCTCATCATGAGTTTCCTTTAGTACCCTTTCATCCTTAGTGCCCATTTCTTGTAGCAACTTATTCATATTTATCTTCAATTCGTCCATGTCTGTCTTCAAATCTGCCATGTCTCTCTTCAAATTTGTGTTCGAATCATCCATCTTAGCTTCCATGCCCTTTATCTTAGATTCCACGCCATTTATCTTAGCTTCTGTTAGCTTTTGTGAGCGTGACATTTGTTGCACTTGTTCTTGTAATTTTGATATATATCATGTAGCATTTCTTCCTCTTCTTCATGAGTCATGCTAGAGCTTTCAGGTTCCTTACTAGGTGTTTGCATTTTCTTTCCTTGGGGCATCAGTTACCAGTAATAATGCTTTACTATGCCCTTTGAATTCCTTCAAACCAAGCTTATGCAAAAATTTAAAAAAAAACTACACACCTTTTTTCACTTTGTAGATGTCTGATATTGAATCTAATGTATCTCTGTAATTTTGGATCATTCAGTTCTAAAATTTTAACCTGTAGTAGCCTTCTGAGTCCTCTTTCCAATGCCATAAGTCTAACCCAAATTGGTTTCTCCAAGGAAGAGTTTTGCGAAATCTCCCACAGTGACTTGCTTATAGACTAGTCCAGTAGATCAAACTTGTACCACGTGCCACGAGTCATTGTTTCGACCTATGGATCTAAAAAATGCATACAAGAAACTACAATCTGTCCTGTTTCTGTACCTTCTTACGAAATTTCAATCCGATCCTTAGAGAGAAAGTTATGAAGATTTTCCCCAGGTCACATGTTTTGAATGTAATTCAGGAGTCTGCAAAAAGACCAACTTCCTCAGATCATATCTCCGAAAATATCGCGTGAAAAGCTCTAAAATTTGGACTCAAGGTTCAGCGTGATTTCTTCTCAAATGGGTTTTTTTTGTGACTTTTGAAACGTCACAGAAAAAATGTTATAGCGAAAATTCCACGATGACCTGTTTGGAGCAGCAAAACCCTAGAATCCAAAGCTCTGATACCAAATGTTAAGAAACCAGCTCAAGAAAAGATAGAAAAGATAGATCAACGCCTTAGAATTCAGCCTCTTCGAGGGCGAAACCTCCTTTACATTACATAAATTAACAATTCTTGGATGATTCAAATGACAAAACCTCCTTTCTATATATAGGAGTCTAAGGAGTCACAATATAATCCAGCCGACCTAACAATAATAATATAAAGCCACAAAAATAACAATAGAGGGATTCTATGGGGCACAGAAATAACAATATGGGGGTAATAGTGGCACAACAATATAAATAAGGGGTATAACTACAATAGTAATGGGGTAATCACTAGTATTATATGGACCTAACATATTGCAACCACAGGGGCTTCACTTAATGAACCTATGACTTATCACGTGTGTTCGTGGCATATTAAACAATACCCATAATTTGACTACATAATGGAAAATACCCCTAAAAATCACATTATTTAACCCCTACCAATATGATTCCAATACACCTTCCCAATTTAAAAATCCCCTACTTCCACTAAATATTGCATGTATCCATTTTTTCATTAACATTTTGTATACCCCTTTATATTTTTTCATTAACTTTGAGCTTCTTTTCGGAAAGCTACCAATATAAAAACCCTTTACCCCCTATATATCCCGTAATATATTATGCCATTTTCCCCTCAATAAATATCCCCCAATATGAACCCATGTGGTATGGTATTGCTCCCCCAGTGAAGTCCCCATGACTGCATCAAGCTAAGTGTTGAAAAACGTGCAACAAGAAATGCTAAATTTAGAAAGTGCTAAAAATATATCTGCTAAAAATAGCATGTCTAAAAATAGCAGTTTGGCCAATGAGCATTTTGGCCACCTTGGGTGAGAGGTGAAACTGCTAAAAATAGAAACTTCTAAAAATAACATTTCTAGGTCCCTTCCTACTTTTAGCAGTCCTTGGTCTAAATATAGGAAGTAAAAACGAATTTGGTCTTACGAGAAGTTTAAAATATTAATTAATTAATCTCCATGAGTTAACTAGTTATGGAAAATTAAACTTGAAGTCTTTGTGAGATCATGCAACCATTTTCTCTCTTGATTTAGGAATTTATCCCTTGATCAAAGGAGATAAGGTTCAGTTCTATATTGAGAGGATCAGTTGACTTAGTTTAACTTAGTCAAGTTCAGTTAGATTAATTTAACAAGTTGTTAAATTAATGAGATATATTTTGTTGATGCTTGCATGCATGTGACAACTATTATTTTTAGGTAACTGAGTATTCTCTCATGAATAACTGATGCATGGCAGTTCAGACAAAGACCCAGTTGAGATCAAATGAGGGACAATGTACAATCAGATGCTAGGATATTTCTAGTAAGTATTCCTTGCATGAGGAAGGAATCTATTTTCTTCTATGACTACTTAGTTGGACTTGAGGTGACAACAGGTATGATTAGGCCAATTTACAACCTATATATTGAGGCCTAGGTAGTCCATGACTTTCATCTTCTGATTACAGAGAGAGAAGGATAGCTATTGAGCTGATTCTTTTTGTATATTGTTGAGGATCTCCACTTGATTGATAATACAGTGTTGGGGTTTTATCTTGGTGCTTTCCCAAGTGATATATTCTGTGTTATGTGATTGATTCCTTCTTATCAGTTATATGCGTTCATGCTTGATGTTGCTCATGGTTTATTAGCTTTTGAAAATTTTATGGTAGATGTAGATCTAGTATTATTCTTTAGTACATTGCATATATCAGTTTGATCTGCAGGTGAAATTTCTACATGATATCAGTGAGCTAGCTGATTTGTAGAGAAAATTCGACATGGTATCAAAGCTAGCTGATTCGTAGGAAAAATTCTACAAAATTCTACATGGTATCAAAGCATAGGTGGTTAAGGAAGAACAATATACAAGAAGGAATTCAAAGTTTATTATTCGAGATATAGATGTCAAGTTCTTATCACATCTCTTTCACCAATGGCATTCTATGGTTTGAGGCTTGAGTATGTCCTTGATGGCAGCTCAAACTATATAACTTGGAAGGATAGCATGGAGGCAGTATTGGAAGATAACAGCCTTAAGGACTTCGTTGATCAAGAAGTCCCTAACCCTACTGATGAAACTCAACTAGTGGAATAGAAGAAGTGTGTGGCTAGAGCTAGGAGAATTCTCTTGGAGGGAGTGCGAGATCACATTGCCTTGAGCGTCCATGGGAACGAGACTCTGAATGCAGTGTCAAAAACATTGAAAGATTTATATCAGAATAGCAGTGATCAGAGGAAGCTTTCACTAAAGGAAAAACTTTGAAACATCAAGTGTTAAAATGATGAGACGATCTCTATGTATCTGACCAAGCTCATCACATGCAGGGATGAGCTTGCAAGTGTAGGGGTCATGACAACTGATGATGATATGGTGAGTCTAGCACTCCTTGGTCTTCCTAAGAGCTGGCATAGCTACCAGGACTCAGTTAATGGAAGGGAGAAACTGCCAGATTGGGAACAACGATGGTCGGATTTACTACAGGAGGAGATTAGACGAAGCACCAAAGATGGTTATTCATCCATCGAGAATGAGGAGAACTATGCCTTGGCGAGTAAGGCAAAGAAGGGGAAGGAGAAGGTTTCTCTTTCTGAATCCAGTTCTTCCAATTGTCGGAAGATGGTTGACAAATCGAAAGTGCGATGATTTCGTTGTCATGAGGTGGGCCATTATGCTACAAATTGTCCATAGAGGAAATCCAAGAAGGGATTCGGGGAAGGATTTGAAGGTGAGACACTTGCTTCACAGTTTGAGTTGGATTTCACACTCTTTGCATGCATGGTTTCATCCATGGTGGGAAGTGGTTGGTTTCTTTATAGTGGAGCTTCTTTCCACACGACCAGCGACAAGAGTTTGTTCAATACTTTGGAGGATAAAGATCTCCAAATACTCATAGCGATGGGTAATGATGAAAAGTATAGTGTCTGAGTTGTAGGCATGGTTATTTTTTAGAGGGAACATGGAGCTCACCTTACCTTGACCGATGTCAAGTATGTACCAGGACTGAAGGGAAACTTGGTGTCGATCCCGATGCTAGAAAACAAAGGCTATGATGTAATCTTCAGTAAGGGAAAGGTTTTCCTTAGACACATCATCACTAGATGGGTGAAGCAGATTGGTTCACACGTCAAGAACCTATATGCTCTTGAAGTTCAAGATGCATGCAAAGCCTTGAGCAGCAAGGCAACTGATGAAGACTTGGTGGTTGAGAGGGAGGGTATGTTACCTCTCAACCTGCAATGCAAGAAGAAGTCTCGGACGATTATGGAGGAGCCACAATTGGTGTAGCAGCTTCAAGAGCTTGTGGAGTAGCCACAACAGGAGAAGCTGAGAGGAGATCGAGTAGAGACATATACTCATGTATAGACCTCTAGTAGGGGGAAGCTTCGATCCAGGTGGGCTGAGGGATCACATGCAGCCATACCTCCAGGTAAGAGGTGGGGCGATATGGAGTGATCGTCCCAAGGAGGAGGGGCAGGATCCTTGAGGTACCCAACCTCTTGGATGAAACCTTGCTATGCGAGCCCTGATGAGGGGTAGAATAACTGACTGATTGGGTAGAGACAGATGCAGATGGAGCAGTAGAGACAGCTATAGTGCAGGGAATCCCAGGACAACACAGAGCTAGCAGACTATAGCAATGTGAGAGGCACAAGTGTGTTGCACCAGTGCAGGGTAGCACAGAGAGGTGTGCAATGGTGCTAGGTGCATGGAGATGTTGCAGTAGCACAAAGGTTAGAGAGGGAGGACTTGTCAGCAGCAGGTAAAGCTTCAGCATCAGAGCATGTTTCTAGCCCAATAGAGTGGTTAGTTGGGAGTTTTTTTTTTTTGTTTCGAGTGTTGCTGGAGAAACCACACTTGGTGGATGTGTTGCATGCATAACATTCTAGAGTTACAGGATCAGGTTCTAGAGGAAGCCTTTCTTGTTGAGAGGGAGTGTTGATAAATTTGCGAAAAGAAATGCTAAATTTAGAAAGTGCTAAAAATAGATCTGCTAAAAATCGCATGTCTAGAAATAACAGTTTGGCCAATGAGCATTTTGGCCACCTTGGGTGAGAGGTGAAACTCCTAAAATAGAAACTTCTAGAAAAAGAATTTCTGGGTCCCTTCCTCTTTTTAGCAGTCCCTACTCTAACTATAGGAAGTAAAAACGAATTTGGTCTGACCAACAGTTTAAAATGTTAATTAATTAATCTCCATGAGTTAATTAGTTATGGAAAATTAGACTTTAAGTCTTTGTGAGATCATGCAATTATTTCCTCTCTTGATTTAGGAATTTATCCCTTGATCAAAGGAGATAAGGGTCAGTTCTATATTGAGAGGATCAGTTGACTTAGCTTAACTTAGTTAAGTTCAGTTAGATTAATTTAACAAGTTGTTAAATTAATGAGATATATTTTGTTGATGCTTGGATGCATGTGATGACTATTATTTTCAGATAACTGAGTATTCTCTCATGAATAACTGATGCATAGCAGTTCAGACAAAGACCTAGTTGAGATCATATGAGGGACATTGTACTATTAGATGCTAGGATATTTCTAGTAAGTATTCCTTGCATGAGGAAGGAATCTATTTTCTTCTATGACTACGTAGTTGGACCTGAGGTGACAACGGGTAAGATTAGGCCAATTTACAACCTATATATCGAGGCCTAGATAGTCCGTGATTTTTTATCTTGTGATTACAGAGAGAGTAGGATAGCTATTGAGATGATTCTTTTTGTATGTTGTTGAGGATCTACCCTTGATTGATAATACAGTGTTGGGGTTTTATGCTCGTGCTTTTCTGAGTGATATATTATGTGTTATGTGATTGATTCCTTCTTATCAATTAAATGTGTTCATGCTTGATGTTTCTCATGTTTGATTAGCTTCCACAAATTTTATGGTAGACGTAGATCTAGTATTATGCTTTAGGACATTTCTTATATCATTTTGATCTGCAGGTAAAATTTCTACATGATATCAGCAAGCTAGCTGATTTGTAGAGAAAATTCTACACTAAGTTATAAAGCTCTATGGGTAGTATGTTTTATTTTCAGTAGTTTTTCTAAGGTTAGGGCATGGTTTAACACTGAGGATGGTGTTCTCCAAGGGGGAGGGTTCTGTAACAACCTTAGTGAAAATTTCATGCAATAAAAGTTAATAAAGGAAAAATAAGACCACAGCTAAGGGACACTTATTCCAAGCTGATTGTTGGGTAAAGATATCCTAGTCAGCATCACTAGATGTGTGTTTAGGCTAAGGAAAATTAGCCAAGGCTAAGGGAAAGGCATTAAAAGGAAAAAAGGAATCTTTCACACATTTGTTAATGAAAATAAAGGAAAATAAGAGAAAAGGAAGGCAAAAGGTCACAGGTTGCATGTGAGGAGCAAATTGAAGGGAAATAATGGAAAATGAAGAAAATATAGGCCTCATTAATAAAAAGGCTTCCGAGGATAAGTGGGCAAGATTTTTCTAACCTTTTGTTAGTTCACATTTGGAGCTCTCTCATTATTCTCTTTCTCTCTCTCCCTCTTGATCACTTAGAGTTTCCTTGGAGAACTTTAGCTTTGGATCAAGGAAGGAAAAGCAAGCAAAGGGAAAGGAAGGAAAGCAAGGATCAAGGAATAAGAGCAAGATCAAGTAACTTCAGGAGGAATACTTGCAGGTAACCTTTTACATGTGTGATTCCTAGATGGTTTAGACATGCATGGCTTTGCATGTTGGTATATGGTTCTCTTACTATCAGTGGCATATTTTTTTGGGTTATGATGGTGGTTTTCAGTCTAGCCTTGCATTTTTCCTGATGTCATTTTGTTGGGATGTTTATTTTGGTATTTAGCTCTAGTTACTAGATAGATTTTGGAATCTGGGGCAGAGGTGGTCTTAATGTTCATTCCCAAAGGAATAGGAATCTCTTGAACAGTTTTGGCGGGATACATGGTAAATCCTAAGGGATAAGTCTCGGTTTAGGGCCTAGTGATCTGAGTTTGGATTGAGATAAAGTCTAAGAGACTCATCTCAGTTTAGGGCATAGTGATCTAGGATTGGATTGTGGTAAAGCCTAAGAGATAGGAAGACAAAAAATTCCTCAAGGATAGTGATGGATTCCAGATGAAATTCCAAGTTCGTTTCGGTTGTGATCGAAGCACCAATTTTGGTGTGATCATGATGTGGTGAGGGTGGAGGTCGTTTAACCTCTAGATTCCATTGGCTGTTCTTGGATTGGTTTTTCTATGATTTCCCTCATTTATGCTTGAAATATGGAACTGGGGTGATTGGATGAAAGAGATATTTGGTTCAACCATATCTATGGTCGAGTGGGACGTGGAAGTCCTGAACCTGTTTAGATTTACCTATGATTAATAAAATCTAAGTTCTATTACTTTTGTACTTTTCTATGCGTGTATTTAATGACTTTCATATCTATGATATTTATATGGTTTAATGTTGATTATAAGCATGGTTATGTGACCAGTTAATGTCATGGTTATTTCATGTATTTACTTGTAGTTTTTAAATGGATGGATGTAAGACCTAATTGATGATATAATAGTCCAATGGAGAAAGAGGTGATCCTTCTGTTTATGTTTCATAAGTTCTTTAGTAATTTATTGTTTGTCTTGTATCCTAGACCTATAGGTCACCTTGATGTTGTTAGGTGTGGAGCCTGATTATCTTCTGTATTCAAAGGTATCACCACATTGGACCCCAGTTCGAACTGGGGCGACAATGTCGCCCGTAAAATATCCACTGTAGGGTGGGTCCAGGGGGGGTCGGCTGTGACCTTTTCGGAGCCCCCCCTGGCGGGGGGTTTCGAGGGCAGCACCCCTGAAGCTAAGAATAGATGTAAAATTTCCTTGTAAAATGTTGTAATTTTGTAGTCAATTTCGGCCGTTCATTAGGTGGACATCTGAGGATAGAATTTATGTTTAATTTAGGGTTTTTTTCCCTAGAAGGCAACCCCTCGCTATATTTCAGGGAATTGTATTCTGTCTATGTATATCTGTATTTTGAGTGAGGAAAAGGGAGGAGATTGAGAGTGAAGAGGGTGTTACAGTGGATCTACTATAGGTTGTATCTCTTCAGTTTGCTGGATAATATAATAAAAGAAGGACTGGCTATTTCTCCATTGACATAGCCCAAACTGGGTGAACCACGTATATTTGTGTCTCTCTTATTTTATGTTTTTTCTGTGTTTATACTTCTACAATATTTTATGTGTTCCATTGCTCTATAATATTTAATTTTCTAACAGATGCCAAGTGTTTGGCAGAATGTTAGTCCAGGATGGGGATGCTCGGGCCTAGTCCTGAGGTTGAATTTTTAATTATCAGCATTTTTATCATGACTTTGATGGATTCTAAAGGTTGTATCAACTTTTGGACAGAGGATGAGATTTCGGTCTAGAAAAGTGGCTCAAATCTCGGGGTCACTCACAAAGGTCTGCTGAAAAAAGTCCTCAGTTGCTGGCATATAGGACTATGAGATTGACTTTCAGTTGCCGGTCACTGTCTTGCTTATAGCATGAGAACGAATTTGGGTTAAGAGGATTAAAACATCAATGGGACCTAGGGACAGGATTTCTGAGTGGCTGACATGTCTCCTAGGGTGTAATTGCTAATGTGGATGGTTTTGTTTGATGATTTTGGATGATTCCATTTCCTTAAGGTCACTAAGGAGATTGAATCTCTTATAGTAACCTCTCTCATCACATGTTTTCCCTGCTGGTTGGCTATTTGGGTGGACCTAGGAGGAGGGGATGTTGAACAAATACCAATGTTATTGTAGAGGTTCTTATACCAACCTCCAAGATGGTTTTCTTTATGCCATTATGTCCATTGATGGTATTACATGTATTATATAACCTAATATGTTTTGATGTAAATTTTTCAAGAATGTGGTTAACTTAACTTAATTTCATTGTAAAATTTGATCCACATTCATGACACATGTATTTGACTTATACATATATTGATTTTTTCTCTAATATGGTTTTCTAAAAACTATTGGAAAAATGTCCTAAAATATTTGTGCCCTTACCCCATTATATTCATTTTAGAACACACTTATATCAACACTTAGAAGCTCTAGTCATAATCCTATATACACATCCCCGATTATAATCCTTGCATAGGATTATACCTATATACATTATTTGTGCCACGCCGTTACTCAATGTGGGAGATACAATTTAATTCAATCCAGTGGAATTTAAATTCTTGGCATTATATTAATGTGTGAGTTTTACCCTTCACATGGTGTTAAATTATGGTATGTTCTATGCTTAGAGCAGTTTGCTTATCTTTCTTATTATTATCCACAGATTAGCAATCACATGTACATAAGTAAAGTGCAGATAGAACATTAAACGATCAACAGAAAACAATCCAAGACAAGTGCCACAAGATGTGGTAGCTAGCTAGGGACAAACCCCAATATGGGGAAACCCTTTGATGAAATCTTTTTCTATCTTCAATAATTCAACAAAGAGAAATAGTACAAAAATCTAATTTATATCAGTAGCGGCAAACCCTAGATCGGCGGCATCAGCATCAGTGCATCAGCATCATCGGCATCAGCATCATCGGCATTAGTGGCATCAGTATCATTAGCATCAGTGGCATCAACATCATTGACATCAACGGCATCAGCATCATTGGTATGAACATCATCTACATTAGCATCATCAACATCAGTGGCATCGGCATCATCAGCAATATCAGCATCAACTACTATGGCTAGGGCATCATCTACTTATCCCAGCGTACTCTTAGTGTCTCTCTCCTTCACCAAAAACCCAAATACATGGAGAGGATGAGATCACATGAAGAGTGTGTGTCCAAAACGACTTCAAGTCCTCTCATATTTATACTAAAATGTAGATGATCAATAGACATGGCTATTGTGCTTCTGAGCCTACACAAGTTGCTGGCCGACTTGACAATTTTTCTTATAACAAAAATAAATTCATAACTCCATGAATACTTGACGGAATTAGATGATCTTTAGATCAATCCTACACCTCTCAACGGGAGAAATCTATATAAAATATTATCATCCATGAATAAGGTGATCCTCATAGATTTTGGCCGTAGTTGCCAAATTTAACACTCCCTCTCAACTAGGGAGAACTCCATTGGAAATTCGTCTGACCATCGCTACTATTCATCCATCAAATGCATTGCCCTAAACAGCTTGACCTCTACTCTGCTCTACCTTTCTATGCTCTTCTCTGCCTTTCTATGATCTACTTTGCCTTGCTATGCTCTGCTCTATGTTGTTATGCTCTACTCTGCCTTGCTATGCTCTACTCTGCTATGTTCTACTCTGCTCGAACTATGAAGAAGAAGAATAAGTGATCGAGGATGTATCATACCATCCTCCACTAACTTGAAGTCAGTCTTAGAGTGTGTACCACCAGTCCTAGACCAGTCCTCTACTAACCTGAAGTCAGTGTCATAGTGGGTACCACTCTCACTGGTTCTACACTAGTATCATTGATCCTAGATCAATGAAGGTCATCCTAGCATAGGAAGTATGGTAGATACAACAATGCATCCATCGGTACTAATATGGTCCCTATCCTCATTTCCCTACTCATTGATCAGATGAGAGGTACTTCCCATGAGTTCGAGACTTCATGGGTAGGCTGCCTCGATAAGAGAACTAATCATCCTGTCCATACGAAAGCAAATCATCCTATCCCACAAGATAGTGAATCGTCTTGTCCACAGGAGAGTGAATCATCCTGTCCACAGGAGAGTGAATCATCCTATCCCACAAGAGAGAAAATCATCTTATCCATAGGAGAGTGAATCATCCTGTCCATAGGAGAGCAAATCATCCTGTCCACACAAGAGTGAATCATCTTGTCCATAGGAAAGCGAATCATCCTGTCCCACAAGAGAGTGAATAATCCTGTCCACAGGAGAGTGAATCATCCTGTCCACAGGAGAGCAAATCATCCTATCCATAGGAGAGCGAATCATCCTCTCCACAAGAAAGTGAATCATCCTATCCACAAGAGAGAGAATCATCCTGTCCACAGGAGAGCGAATCATCCTGCCCATAGGAGATCGAATCATCCTGTCCAGTGGATGCCATGGAGAACTAATCATCCTGGCCTATAGGAGAATGAATCATCCTATTCCACAATCGCCATGGAGAACACATCATTCAAGCCCACAGGAGAACTAATGATCCTGTTCCATAGTCGCCATAGAGAACGAATCATCCTGGCCCACAGGAAAACTAATCATCCTATTCCATAATCGCCATGGAGAACACATCATCCACGCCCAGAGGAGAATGAATCATCTTGTTCCATAGTGGCCACAGAGAATGAATCATCCTGGCCCATAGGAGAAATAATCATCTTGTTCCATAGTTGCCACACAGAGAACGAATCATCCTGGCCCATAGGATAACTAATCATCCTGTTCCATAGTCACCATGGAGAATGAGTCATCCTGGCCCATAGGAGAACTAATCATCCATTTCCATAGTCACCACGGGGTGTCACAGGGGATATGTTGCTCCAAGAAGTACCCTGCGCCCCCTGGAGCTCCCAGAGCTCAGTACATCATACTTGACCCTCATCAGAGGGTCTCTGAATGACACCAATAATTTTCAAAAAGTCAGGAATTTGATCTTTCCTAGGGGCTTTGTCAGAATGTCGGCGACCTATTCATCTGTACCAATATGTTGGAGCCTTATTGCTCCTTGCTTCACCATATCCTGAATATAATGGTACCTAATATCGATATTCTTGGATCGATCATGAAATACATGATTTTTTGATAAATGGATCCCACTCTGGTTATCACATAGAATCATAGCAGTATCCAATGTAAATCCAAATAGCTCGCTGAAGATATTTCACAACGAGAATGCCTCACAGGAGGCCATGCTACCAGCAATATACTCTGACTCGGCAGTGCTCAAAGCTGCCGACTTCTGCTTCCTACTCGTCTAGGATATCGAAGTAGATCCAAAAGAGAAACAACACTTGGAAGTGCTCTTTCGGTCGACCACACTGCCTGCCCAATCAGCATCAGTACACCCAAGTAGCCTCACATCTCTGACAGTGTATCTTAACCCATAAGTAATTATACCATGAGGATATCTCAATAGATTCTTGGCACCAATCCAATGTATGTGGTGAGGTTCAACCATATGTTGACTCAACATGTTAACTGCAAAGCATATATCTGGACGGGAGTTCACTAAGAACATTAATGCTCCAATGAGTTGATGATACTCTGTGGCATTTCATAAAACAGGTCCAACAACACTACCACTTAAATTTTTGAAGTCAAGCTCCATCGGAGTAGTTACAAGCTTGCAGTCCACCATACCGAATCTTTCCAATATCTTCACCACATATTTTCCTTGAGATAGGAAAATTTCCCCTGGCTTCTGCCAAACTTCAAGTCCTAGGAATTAGTGCATCAGTCTTAGGTCCTTCATTTCAAATTCAGAAGCCAACTCCCTCTTACATTTGTGAATGAGAGGGTCTGCACCTATTAGAAAGAGGTCGTCAACATACAACACATGTATGAGAGGTTTGTCATCTTCAACCTTAATGTAAAGGTTGGGATTAGCTTCACTCCTAGTGAATCCTAGCTTCATCAAGTAGCTAACGATCCTCTCATACCGTGCTCGAGGTGCTTGCCTCAGCCCATGGAGGGCCTTCTTCAACCTGCACACATGAGATTTTCGATCATAAATCTCAAATCCTTTAGGCTGCAAACCTCTCCTTTGATCGAACCATGCAAAAATGTAGCCTTGACATCCATCTGATGTAGTTTCCATCCTTGTGAAGCCACAAGGGCTATGATCGAGCATATGGTTGTATGTCTAGCAACAGGTGCAAATATCTCATCATAATCTATACCTTCCTTCTGGGAGCATCCATGAGTGACAAAATGAGCCTTATACTTTTCCGTACTTCCATCATCAAGTATCCCCCTAAGCCATGAAGGCCTCTTCCTAAAGGAGGATGGCTCAGGTGGAGGAGGATCAATAGGATCCATGGGTTCTTCCACATCGGGCATTGTTTCATCATCGTTTTTCTTTCGGTTCCCTGGTGTTAGCTTCTTGAGAACTCCTCGTAGTAGGAAGATTGTTCACCTTGCTGAAATCCATATCTTCATCAAAGGTGACATCATGACTAATCATGAATTCCCTTTGATCGACTACATAGATTCTATAGCCCTTAGTATTTTCATTATAGCCCACGAGGATTCCTTTCTTTCTAAATGCACCCAATTTATTCCTTTTCTCTTTCAGCACATGAAAATATACAGTGCTTCCAAAAATTCTAAAATGAGATACATCAAGTTTCTTACAGGTGAACATATCTTCAGGAGTTTTGGAACCCAATGCTTGATGGGGGCATCAGTTTTGTACATATATGGTGGTGTTTGCAGCTTTGGCCCATAGAAACATCGAAAGTCTTTGATCCTGAAGAAAATCATTGACAACTTCCATAATCGTACGGTTCTTCCTTTCCACCATACCATTCTGTTCAGGAGTGTATGGTGTAGTAGTCTCCCTCTTAATGCTATCCTCTTTACAAAAGTCATGAAACTCATTAAATTCATATTCAGTCCCATTATCATTCCTTAAGATCTTGATCTTCTTTTCGGTTTGATTCTCAATCAAGCGTTTGAAGTGTGGAAACCAGGAGAACACTTCATCCTTCTTTTTCAAGAAGTATATCCAAGTCTTGCGAGAATAGTCATCTGTAAGAGTGAGGTAATATGAATATCCTCTGAAGGAGTTCACAGGCATCATACCAGATATGTCTGAGTTAACTAACTGCAATATATCGGAGGTATTGCTTTGGCTTG
The DNA here is from genome assembly GCA_031772625.1 of Pinus tabuliformis. NCBI lineage: Eukaryota > Viridiplantae > Streptophyta > Pinopsida > Pinales > Pinaceae > Pinus > Pinus tabuliformis. The sequence continues at coordinate 578,050,940 of CM062805.1, forward strand.
AGGGGAATGGTCCCCTTTTTAACTTTCCTTTGGCACATCTGGGATGTACACCTTCTTGTTGAATTCTGAACTTGGGCATCCTAGTCACCATTTTTCTAACATCAGGTAGAGCTTTATAATGAAGGTGAGTAAACCTCCGATGCAATAGTTTGTAATGAAGAGATGTGTGACAAGACATGGAACCTAGTGGAATTCCTCCGACCTGATATAATGAATCAAATCAAAACCCAAGAGTGAGGGCATCTTTAATATTGTTGTTTTTTTCGTACACGTACCTTGCCATCACTAAAAGCCACCTTGTAGCCTTTGTCTTCCATTGTTAAAATGGACACTAGGTTATTTTTTAGATCAGTTACATATAATACATCCAGTGTATCGTAGATTTCCTTGGAGGTGTTCATTGCAGAAACATAGGCCACCAAGCGCTTGTCGATAGAGTCCCAAGTGATATTCTTTGCTTTGACTTCTCCGGATTTCCATTTTTTCCTGGCAGCAGTGGATGCATTTGATGGAGGCTCAACAATATTGCCTCTTACATGGTCCAACACTTCTTGATCTTCTAAAGTCAGATCGAGAGACATCTTCCATCTATGATAGTTAGACTTTTCACAGAGCTTGTCTTCGGTGGAGAAGAGTGTTGGGGACCCCATAATTCCTTTTAGATAGCCTTGCCAACCTTCTCTTCGGTGATTTCACTTGCTCTTGGTTTGGCTTTGTCTTCACCTCAGCTCTGATACCATGTTAAATTATGGTATGTTCTATGCTTAGAGAAGTTTAGTTATCTTTCTTATTATTATCCATAGATTAGAAATCACATGCACATAAGTAAAGTGCAGATATAACATTAAAGGATCAACATAAAACAAGCCAAGACAACAAACACAAGATGTGGTGGCTAGCCAGGGACAAACCCCACTATGGGGAAACCCTTTGATCAAATCTTCTTTTATCTTCAATAATTCAGCGGAGAGAAATAGTAAAAAAATCTAATTTATATCAGCAACAACAAACACTAGATCAATGGCATCAACATCAGCATCATCACATCAACAACATCAATATCATCGGAATCAGCGACATCAACATCATTGGCATCATCGGCATCAACATCATAAGCATCAACAGCATCAACATCATCGGTATTAGTGGCATTAGCATCATCGACATCAGCATCATTATCATCAGCGGCATCGACATCATTAGCATTAGCAGCATTAGCATCATTGGCATCAGTGGCATTAGCATCATCGGCATCAGTGGCATCAACATCATCGGATCCAGTAGCATCAACGACATCAACATCATCAGCATTAGCAACATCAGCATCATTGGCATCAACATCATCGACATTAGTTGCATCAGCTACTACGGCTAGGGCATCATCTACTTATCCCAATGTACTCTTAGTGTCTCTCTCCTTCACCAAAAACCCAAAGACGTGGAGAGGAGGAGATCACATGAAGAGTGTGTGTCCAAAATGACTTCAAGTCCTCTGCTATTTATACTAAAACATACATGATGAATAGACATGACTATTGGGCTTCTGAATCTACACAAGTTGCTGGCTGACTTGACAATTTTTCTTATAACACAAATAAATTCATAACTCCATGAATACTTGATGGAACCGCATGATCGTTTGATCAATCCTACACCTCTCGATGGGGGAAATCTAGATAAAATATTATCAGCCATGAATAAGGTGATCCTAATGGATTTTGGCCCTAGTTGCTAATTTTAAGACATGGTTTTCTCATGGTGCATCAAACACACCCTATGGACACTCACGAATTGGGATTTTGATTTGATGAAAACCATTGTGTTAGGGTTTTATCAAAACTTTTCTCATTCCTCCTCGACATTCATTTTTCTCTATATTCTTGGCCATGTTCCACTTTGCATGGTTACAAGATGGCTTTGACCCTTTGTGATTTACATGTGTTTCATCTTTTGTTAGTGTTCATCAACCTATTTTTCAAGGTATATTTATGGATATCAGCTCTTGCTCACAATGCAAAGGTGACATCATGACTAATCAAGAATTCCCTTTGATCGACTACATAGATTCTATAGCCCTTAGTATTTTCATTATAGCCCACAAAGATTCCTTTCTTTCCAGATGCACCCAATTTATTCCTTTTCTCTTTCAGCACATGAAAATATACAGGGCTTCCAAAATTTCTAAAATGAGATACATCAAGTTTCTTACTGGTGAACATATCTTCAAGAGTTTTGGAACCCAATGCTTGATGGGGGCATTTGTTTTGTAGATATACGGAGGTGTTTGCAACTTTAGCCCATAGAAACTTCGGTAGTCTTTGATCATGAAGCAAAGCATTGACAACTTCCATAATTGTATAGTTCTTCCTTTCCACAAGACCATTTTGTTCAGGAGTGTATGGTGCAGTAGTCTCCCTCTTAATGCTAGCCTCTTTAAAAAAGTCATGAAACTCATTAGATTCATATTCAGTCCCATTATCACTCCTTAAAATCTTGATCTCATTTTCGGTTTGATTCTCAATCAAGCCTTTGAAGTGTCGAAACCAGGAGAACACTTCATCCTTCTTTTTCAAGAAGTATATCCAAGTCTTGCGAGAATAGTCATTTGTAAGAGTGAGGTAATATGAATATCCTCCGAAGGAGTTCATAGGCATCATACCAGATATGTCTGAGTTAACTAACTGCAATATATCAGAGGTCTTGCTTTGGCTTGAGGGGAATGGTCCCGACATACACCTTCTTGTTGAATTCTGAACTTGGGCATCCTAGTCACCATTTTTCTAACTTCAGGTAGAGCGTTATAATGAAGGTGAGCAAACCTCCAATGCCATAGTTTAGACTGAAGAGTTGCGTCACAAGACATGGCACCTAGTGGATTTCCTCCGACCTTATATAATGAATCAACTCGAAACCCAAGAGTGAAGGCATCTTTAATATTGTTGTTCTTTTCATACATGTACCTTGCCATTGCTGAAAGCCACCTTGTAGCCATTGTCTTCCATTACCGAAATGGACACCAAGTTCTTTTTCAGATCAGGTACATATAATACATCCAGTCTATCATAGATTTCCTTGGAGGTTTTCAGTTCAGAAACATAGGCCACCAAGCGCTTGTCGATAGAGTCCCGAATGATCTTCTTTGCTTTGACTTCTCCAGATTTCCATTTTTTCCTGGCAGTAGTGGATGCATTTGATGGAGGCTCAACAATATTGCCTCTTACATGGTCCAACACTTCTTGATCTTCTAAAGTTAGATCGAGAGACATCTTCCATCCATGATAGTTAGACTTTTCACACAGCTTGTCTTCGATGGAGAAGAGTGCTGAGGACCCCATAATTCCTTTTAGATAGCCTTGCCAACCTTCTCTTCAGTGATTTCTCTTGCTCTTGGTTTGGCTTTGTCTTCACCTCAGCTCTGATACCATGTTAAATTATGGTATGTTCTATGCTTATAGTAGTTTACCTATCTTTCTTATTATTATCCATGGATTAGCAATCACATGTACATAAGTAAAGTGCAGATATAACATTAAAGGATCAACATAAAACAAGCTAGGACAATGGACACAAGATGTGGTGGCTAGCCAGGGACAAACCCCACTATGGGGAAACCCTTTGATCAAATCTTCTTTTATTTTCAATAATTCAGCACAGAGAAATAGTACAAAAATATGATTTATATCAACAACAACAAACCCTAGATCAATGGCATCAGCATCAACGACATCGACATCATCACATCAGCGACATCCGTATCATCGGCGTCAGTGAAATCGACATCATCGACATCATCGGCATCAACATCATCAACATCAGCATCATCAGCAACTTCGGCATCAGTGGCATCAACATCATCGGCATCAGTGGCATCAGCATCATTGGCATCGACATCATCAGCATTAGCAGCATCAACATCATTGGCATCAGCGACATCAACATTATCGGCATCAGTGGCATCAGCATCATCGACTCCAGTGGCATCAGCAGCATCAACATCATCGGCATCAGCAGCATCAGCATCATCGACATTAGTGGCATCAACTATTGTGGCTAGGGCATCATCTACTTATCCCAGCATACTCTTAGTGTCTCTCTCCTTCACCAAAAACCCAAAGATGTAGAGAGGAGGAGATCACATGAAGAGTGTGTGTCCAAAATGACTTCAAGTCCTCTCCTATTGATACTAAAACATACATGATGAATAGACATGACTATTGGGCTTCTGAATGTACACAAGTTGCTGGCTGACTTGACAATTTGTCTTATAACACAAATAAATTCATAACTCCATGAATACTTGACAGAACCAGATGATCTTTAGATCAATCCTACACCTCTCGATGAGAGCAATCTAGATAAAATATTATCAGCCATGAACAAGGTGATCCTCATGGAATTTGGCCCTAGTTTCCAATTTTAACACCTGGTTTTCACATGGTGCATCAAACACACCCTATGGACACTTATGAATTGGGATTTTGATTTGATGAAAACCATTGTGTTAGGGTTTTATCCAAACTTTTCGCATTCCTCCTCGACATTCATTTTTCTCTATATTCTTGGCCATGTGCCTCTTTGCATGATTACAAGATGGCTTTGACCCTTTGTGATTTACATGTGTTTCATCTTTTGTTAGTGTTCATCAACCTATTTTTCAAGGTATATTTATGGATATCAACTCTTGCTCACAATGCAAAGGTAATACTCCGCCTTTATTTATTAATGGACTTTTTTTATAGTTACAATGTCATATTTTGAGCTTAAATGCAACCATACTTTGAGGATTATTCTCCTTTGGGTTATTTTTTGTGACTTTAGTCATAGGTGAAGATTCAATTATTCATGCATTTTGTATACTCTTCATGGTCGGATTCCATGACTTGTTAGCTCTATCAAATGATTTAATTTACTGGTAAGAATGGAACATCTTGGAACCTCTTGTATTCTTTTATTATGGTTTTTTTCCTTGTTTAAAGCCTAACTCCTTCTCATTCTGGGTTACAGAGGAAATTTGGGGTTTCTCTCTGTACTCAACACTATGGTTCAGTGACCAAGTAATGTACTCTAAATTTTATACTCCTTTTATCCCACTATGAAATTTGTCCTTTTGGAAGAGTTATGATTTGGAGTTTTTCAAACCCTTCTTATGAGTGGCTAGTAGATTCAGTACATCTGCCATGATCCTTTTTTCGATAGATTCTAACATATGATATAATTCTTGTAGTATGGTTAGTTACTATTTGATTTAGTATTTCAAACCCTTAGTAAAAATTGGGGTTTTATATTCGACTTCATTTGCTCTTTTCTTTGAGTTTGTTTGTATATAATTTGAACAATATATTTGTATACCCTTTTAATATGACTCCAATTGTTGCTAAAAGTCACTTGGAAGAGGAAACTATTTGATTTTTTTCAGGTACTTCTAGCTAAGGAATACTTGTGATAAATCTTATAATTAGGCATATAATAATTTGTATTCTTGTGTTTTAATATGGATTTTAGGTACCTACTATACCCTTAAATTCCTTTGCATTTAGCATAAAGACTTGAATCGCCATTTGACCTACATCTAACAGGTCACTAGAGTTTGATAAAAATCTCTTCCAATTCATTTCTAATTTCTTATCCCATTTAACAAAGTACTAATATAATTTGTGTCATTTTTCTTTCCAAGTAACAACTGTGTACATTGATGAATAAATGTTGAAGGTTTCATGGTTTAAAAGTTTTGTGTTTTTTAACACTTTGACTCCAACATTGCACCCTATAGGTCGAAACTCTCTGGTACCTCCTCCTATCCTAGGTGGCCAGACTGAGTGCATGCATATGCATTTAACATGCGTTCTTAGAGTTCTTATTTAAACGTGTTCTTGGTTTGTTTATGTTGTTGAGCTAGAGCCTATTCTGGTTCGGCTCAATATTTTCTCAATTATTTATAAAAGACATTTTGCTCTAGACCTTTTGTAATAGTTACTTATGTATTGGCTATAATTAAAATTAGTAATAACAAATCTGATTCAATGCTATGTGGTGTTACTCGAGACTAAAAGTCTTGATGTGCCCTATGTGTGACCTCTGTATTTATTCCTTTTGTTGCCTCTAATTTCAATAGAATTTTTTTGCAGTCGCATCTGTGCTACTCAGGATTTTGCTATGGAAATTTGATATATAATGTCATCTGCTCAAAGTCAACTTGGATGATAATGTTTTTTACTACAATTATTATATATGTGTAACACTATTTTTATTCGATACTTTGAAATTACATATAATCTCTTTTGACTTTTCTTGATTTCATACTAAACTAGTAGCTCATATATATTGATTCAATAGGACTAAATATAGATTTCTCTCGTAGATTCTTAGTGCTTTGTCTCAAAAGTCGAGACCCACTTGTCAATGGTAAACACCACTTGCTAGTTTAGGTTATTATATTAATGGATTGGAATATTAGCTATCGAGAACTATTTTTAGTTTACTGGTCTTCACTTGTTTTCCAAAATTTGAGATATCATTTGTAATTAGATAATACTAATTAAAAATATTACTCTTTATGCTCCATACTATAGTAAGAAAGTTCTAGCTATATGTATCGCCTATACACAAAGACATAATGGTTCCGGCTAGATTGGTCATGATGATGGATCCCTATTGGGATTTGAAACATTGACAGAAATATGGTTTCTACTGTGGATACTCTGAGACTAAGATCAAAAGAAGTAATTACGTATTAAGAATTACTAATATTCATATTAATTCCCAAAGTTGTTCCTATAAGGGAACCAATCCCAATCTATATACTTTGACTTTATTCTTTTATTTTAAAGCGTAGTTCAACTTAGTCTAAATAGTGGAAACAATTATCTTCATTATAGATCCCATTTCCTTTTCAAATCTATTCATTGGCTTTTCCATGTAATCATAGTTCAATGAGATTTGTATAACATATACAAAAGAGTCCTATAGTATTTACATACAAAATAAAGGAGTCCTCACTACTATAAAATATAATCTATTTGTCCAATCTCATGTCTTTCCAAGCAAATCAAAACTTAATTCACTCTCTCTTATAGATAACAATTTCCTTTAACTAATTTATTCCTCATGCATGGATATACAATTAATAACCAGAAAACAATAATATAAACTAGGTATAGAGTCCTACATGCAGATATCATTCTATCAGTAACATCATACCTTAATGCGTGTAATCAATTGTTTACTACCATAAACCATTAGCATAGGTATGCACAGTACTTTCTGCATGCAACTTTCAACCATAATTTATGTATCATGTTCTAACATTTCATACCAATAAATAACTCATTATTAAGCATAAAATAAGTAAAAAAAAAAGCATCTAATCGTAAACGAACACTTGGATAATATTCAGGAGCAGAGCGTGTACACCCAAATATGAATTATCTCCAATAGTTCTCTCTGAGCTAAGAACTTTCCATCACGAATCAACAACCTATTTGGTTCTTTTGTGGTTTTTTTATAGATTTTATTCCCAACAAATCTTTAGCAGTGTCTTACTTTAGGGTCTGCCAATCTTTACCTATGCCTTTTGTTTTAGTTTTTTTTATTCTATTGTTTTTCTTTAAAGTATGATTTTTCTCTACCATTATGGTTTATTCTACGCCACTTAGTATTTCTCTCCATTTAAGTTCTTAAAATAATATTTCTCTCCCATTATGTTAATATTTTTAATTATTTTCTCTTAGAGATTTTTAGGAGACTTTTAGGAAAGGTCCCACATGTGGACTTTAACCACTAAAAACTTTTCATAAGTTGGCACAAAGTTTTCTAAAACTCAACTCTAGTGCTCTTTCCCGAATTACTCCAAACATCTTATTTATAAATAAAACAATAATAAATTAATTACATCATTACATAAGTCCCATGATGACTCTCATAGTTATTCACTTCAATAATAGTTCAATGTCTAAATATATTCAATGTTTAGAAAGTCCAACATAGGGGTGTTACAATGCATGCAGTCTGCTACTTACAAACACATATGCATTTTCAAGCATGTGCATATTCTTCTTAGCAACCCATGCACATTTTAAAGCATGCACTTACATTCGTAATCTATCTAAATTGGAAAGAGTGCATGGTAAGTTGAGTAGCATGAAGGTAATCCAATTAAGAGTGTAGACTTGTTCTCACATGTTTGTGTTCTTATGCACGTAATTACCACTCTTTTAACCACATTTGTGTGAGTAACCACATATCTCTACATTATATTAATAAATTAAAGTAAAATATTCTTATGCTTGAAACATTTTAATAGTATGTTTCTCAGTAGGAAGGAGATGTGTAAATAGGGAATTAACACATGGCCTATATCTATTACCGTCTATCAATTCCATGTTAAGAAAAGAAGGAGTTACACATATCCTTCATACTCAACAACTAATTGTTGAAATATATATATATATATATAACCAATGTAAATCCGTCTTAAAACTACAAATCTATCATGCACAAAGAGGGATAATTCCCGCAAGGTGAGAACATTTTGAGATTTTTTTTTTTTTTTTTTTGAGAAAATGTGTGAACCTAAAAGGATTTGATGCTTCTAACATGATAGATCTAGACTTGAGATGCTTTTATGCTAATTTATTGTTTAAAAATGAACAATGTTGCACTTCGCTATTATCATAGTTATATGGTTATTATCATCATAAATATATAATTTTATCAATGTAGATATATATTTACTATTATCATGTAGTTTATGTCGTTATAATATCACCATGAATAATAGGGGAAAAAGTCTAATAAAATTTTGAGAGATTAATGCTTATCGATGGATGATAGTCATGATTATAGTTTGGTTAACTCAAAAAGAATATATTTAGATTAATATCATAACATTAACAAATATGATTTCACTAAATGGAATGTTAATGACTGGGTTGATGACCAACTTTACATGCCAATCAATTACCACTCTTCCTTGAATTAGTATTTGGCATCTCATCCATTAGCTAATTCTTTGGAAGTGAAGGTGAGGATGAGTGAGGTTATAGGGGGGAGTACAAACCCTCTTCTGGTTGATGCTAAATTGATAACTGTGGTAGGAATATGTGAAGGTGCAAATATAATTCATGTGCGATTTGAGGAATGTAAGGTGCAACTATTTATGGGGTGATACCAAAGGGTGTTTTCATGATGAAATTGTAGTGAGGAATGGACAATTGTAGTTCAAAATGAAGATTCCTCCAACAAGATGGGATGAATGGTTATTTAATAATGGATGAAATTGCTTAAATGGTTTAAATGTCTCAAGACGAAAGAAAGGATTCTTTGTTGTGATTTCTCTAGAACCTCTTTATAGACTTAGTGGCATGAGGTATTAGGTAATTTTCTTATTTTCCTTTGCATCTATGCTTTGGTTCACTTCTAGTTTCTAGGTTATAGTGAGGAGGGTTGAATTTTCTCCACTCTATAGGGGTTAGGTGGTTTTCTTCTATTCTTTTGAGGTACCCTATGTTTAAGGTTGTTGTTTGCAGTGTCCATGTTAGGTTTCGTATCTCTTTGGTTAATTTCATTAATATAGTTGCAAGGGGATCAAGTTTTGTTGCTAGCCAAGTCATCCTATCCAAAATAAAAAGAAATTTGGGAAATCCAAGAATGGGAAAGAGAAAAAGGCCTTAGGTTTTCTCCTTAAGGGCTTCTAGCTCTATGAATTTGAGGAATATTTATAGGGCCAAGAAGGATGCCATGGAGGTAGAGAGGCTCATTCATGAATGTAGCTCTATGTTGTATAAAACAAAATGTGATGAACTAGAAAAGAGGGTTAAGGAGAAAAACAAATATCTTAGTGAAATTTAAATCGTAGATGAATTTGTTGGACCAAAACTTGCGATGTGATGTTCTTTCGAATAGAAGAGACTTGCTAGTTAGTCGAAACTATAATCATTCAAGTTCTAGAAATCAAAGAGGATCAATGTCGCATCCTCCATACAATTACGACCTTTGAAAGGAAGCTTTAAATAGTCTACCAAATAGTCTTTGACATAGGTATAACAGTTTCTCAAATGACTAATAATATTAAAATCACGTATCATGCAAAAAATTTCTATGACTTAAAAAGAAAACAAATAAATTCCATATTTTTTAGAATAACCTAAAGGGGAAAATGGGAGGAAAAAAGCTAATGAACTAGCCAAAATCATTATCCCGTAATTAGAAATATTCTAATATTTATTATAATTGTCCTATAATATTTTTGTATAATTTTTTGATATGTATGGGCTCGCAGATTAGTGTATCTAAACTTTTTGGATAATCATTTTGTTATTTAACTAGGAAAAAAACACGTTGTCCCCTAAATCATTAATTTTTGTGAATAATGTAAAGTACTTATTTTTATTTTTAACTTCACGAAAATTATTTCAACCTGATATGTCAAATGATTTAATACCTGATATGTCAAATGATTTAATAGTTCTCAGTCGGTCTGTTCTGGCAGTTCCTATTTCCAACTCTATTGAAACATAAATGCCTCTGACATGCAAGGGGAATAACAGTTGCTTTGTTGTTAAAATGCCAAAGTCAACTTTGAGGGAAATATAAATGCAAGGCAACTGCTATATCTCTAGCATGTCAGACTGCATTTATGTTTCAATAGAGTTGGAAATAGGAATTGCCGTTCGTCTGTTCTCGTCCATTGCAGACATCATTCGAGGATATTGAGAGGGTCATGTCGGTGAACGTGCGGGGGACGGAAGTGTGCACGAAGCACGTGGCTCGGGCGATGATCGGTGCCCTAAACGGCTTCGGACATGCAGCAGGGCGTCGGTGATGGCGATGTCAACTGACCTTTTTATACGGCGTCGAAGCACGTGGTGTTGGTATTATGACTTAATAATTATAAGGGTAAGTCTAATGAGTATGTTTTCTTTTATTGAATTGATGAAAATTCTGGTTATATTGGTGTTTTAGATATTTTTAATGGTGTGAATCTATTTCCCCGAAGCAGCGACAGCGCTGCATTTTTCATTCTTATAATAATTCATCTATATTCATGTGATAAATCATTTTTATCATAGTTTTATAGTTTTATTATTTATTTATGGATAGAGGTTGCTCCGAAAATCACATCATCAATTTATTTGTCGACGAGTTCCAAATCAACAAACATGGTTTATCCTAGTTTTATTACTATTATTTATTTGAAATTTGAATATATCAATTATTTTTATCAAAAATTTTAATATTATTTAATGGTATATTATATAGGGTTAAGAAAAAATTGAAAAGATAGTTTATAAATTAATAGTAGCTTATTGATCTTAATATAATTTTTTTTACAAATATTTGACACATTATGGTTTAAATGAATATATATATAGGCTCAAAAAATTATAGGGATAGAGTATGTATGCTTTTTGTAGACATAGCAAATTTCGCAGTCAAAACAGGACAAGAGGGGTAGAGTATGTATGTTTCCTTTCTTAGACTTAGCAGTCAAATCGCTATGAAGAAGTGAGTCCCTTGTCCCATAAACAAGAGAGTATCATACACCAATTTCGTATTCAGCTTGACTATAACCTTAAAATTAGATGATAATATATATATATATATATATATATATCTCATTTATGTTTTTCAAATCAATCTGAAAAAGAATATATATATTTATATTTCATAGTTTTGAATATTATTTTATTTATATATATATATATATATATATATATATATATATATATATATATATATATATATATATATGCTAAAAAAAAGTATATAACTTTTAAAAACATAAAGATGAAATCAGTGAGTAAAGTGTTATCATAAGTATTATGGTCCCGTTAAGATGATTTAATTCTCCAAACAATATTTTAGTAAGGACTAGACTCCACTCAAACCAACTAGTTTACACCTCATGTGTTGCGAGAATAACAAATTATTAGATAGAAGATTTAGTGATAAATGTAACTAGTGAAAGACAAAAAGCCTATCATAATCCTACATTTTATAAATGTAAACTTCTACCAATATTTTCTTATTTTAATAAATATTTTAAAATATTTTAATATTTTTGATATTCGAATTCAAGTTTCTATGATCCATAGCTTGTTAATGAAAATTTTCAGAAAAAATCAAATTGATAATATTTGGTCTACAGGTTTCGAACCAGCCAGCGTGGTTCATCTTCATTTTTAGGACAAGATGAAGAGGCAGATGTCAGATGTAGGTTAAATAAGGGAAAAAATCAACCTAATAGCTAGAGGAACGACTAAATTCGACTAGGAAGGGAAAATTATATAGTATAATACTTTATATATTTACATATAATAAATTAGCTAAACAACTATCTTTGATAGATGGAATTAATTTGACCTATTTAAATAATTAATAGATAATAATTTAATTTGTTTAATTAATTATTTAATTTATTAACTTATTCATTCCTTATTATTTATTAATTAATATTACTCAATTTATTTAAACGATTATCCTACCTAAAAATAAACAATTAAATAAAACTACATAAAATAAATAAATGAACTGAATGAAAATAAAAATAAATAAATAATAAAAGGGATAAATCAAGATAAAAATAATACAATAAAATTTTAATCAAAATAAAAACATAAACGAGAGGAAGCCATGTATGATTCTCTATATTGTTTTTTTTATATTTATTTAAATGTTTATTCTACCTAAAGATTAAACAACTACATAAAAATAAATAAATAAACTAAATCAAAATAAATAAATAATAAAACGTATAAATAAAAATAAAAATAATACAATAAAAATTAATCAAAATAAAAACATAAAAGAGAGGGTGTTTTTTTTTTCCTTTTTTTTTCTTTTTTTTTTAAACAAGAACGGTTATAGGATTTCATTAACTCCTTGGCTAAAGACCACACATTCAGTTACAAAAGGAGGAGCAAGTTTCAGCATGCCTTTCTGCCAAGAGGGAAATGGCACTTGCTCTTATGAGCTTCCTCTTTTTACAATTGTTAAAGTGCACTTTTGTTGCTAATTGTCCAAGCTGAAAGATACAAACGAACTGATGTAGAAGAAAGCAGTAAAACATGACGCTTTAAGGGATTGGCGCCCACATAATTTTCATATCTTTGAGAATAGTTCTAGCCTTTAAATGTACTGCCTTGTTTGCCTCAATGTCTACTGCTTCATTATTTGTTCTCAATACATGAAAATAACTGAGATGTAGGGACTTTGACATGCTTTCAATCCTTGTAATTAACCTTGCTAGCTGCAGATCCGCTGGGTTGGAGTTGGTCGCCACTTCTCTTATGATTACTTGGGAGTATCCAAAGGCATTTGCCTCCCGAATTCCCAGCTCTTTGAGGAAGTTTACTCCTTGAGAGAGGGCCAATGCCTCGGCTTGTATGCTAGAGGAATGGCCTAATCCCCAAGCGAAATTATACGAAGATGTGTTGTCTGGATTGATGATGTGTCCTCCAGCTGCGTCCTTTATGGGATTCCCTTTTGCTTCCCCATCGAAGAAGAGAGAGGGAAGTGGTTGATTGGATAGCCATTCCTGAAATTCTTCTTCATTTTTCCTAATTTTCCAGTCTTCGAGAATTGGACGAGAACTTCTTGCTTTTTGAAAATTAAAATTGAGGACAAATCCCAAATCTCTATCTTGCTGGCTTAGATTTGAGTCATCTCCTTTGTCTTCCAGCCACTCAGTTAGCTAGCTTTTCACTGAGTTGGCAACTATTCTATAGTCCTGGTTCTTGCTCCGGAATATCCTCTTTTTCCTTTCCAACCAAACTTGCCAACTGATGAATTTTGGTAGTGCACTCCACGTTGTCCTGATTGTTTTGTTTTTTGGGTGTGTGCCTGGATATCTGGACATCCAACCCGCGAATAAATCCTAAACAAAAGTAGGAAAGATGAACTTATAGTTCCAAGAATCCAGCAGCCAAATAGAGATTGTGAATTTGCAATCAATCATGAGGTGGAGGGCAGTTTCTGAGTTTTTCTTGCAAAGCATGCATCTAGAAGGCCCATTGATTACTCTTTTCTGATGTCTATCATTAGTGAGGTATTTTTGATGACAGAGAAGCCAACAGAAATGGTCTACTTTAGGAATTGAGGGGAATTTCCATATGCCTACCCAAGGGGCAGGATTGGGAGGCACGTAGGGATGTTCAAGGAACTTAAAGTATCCCTGATGGACTATGTATCCTACCTGGTTTTTTCCCCAACCTCTCACGTCTTGCCTACGTGCATGGATAGGGGCTAGTCCGTGCAAGAAATTGCTGAGAAATGCCAACTCAGGCTGCAAGGCGGTGGGCACAGGGAGGTGTTTCCAACTCACCCAGGCATCCTCTGTCCACATCGAGAGGTCCCACAGGGTGTGGACGTTTGCTTTAGATAGCCAATTCTTTAACTCAGTAAAGTCTCTCAATTCTGCCAACGAAGGTCGATCCAGAATTTTGTCACTCCACAACTAAATTCGTTTTCCATTTCCAGGAATCCAGTAAGAGTAATTTTTTATGATCGGACCAATTCTGTTAATGAACATGCTGAAAGGAGTTCTGAGTTGGTTTTTGGGTTGATCCAAACATCTGAGTCATGTTCCTCTGAAGTATTTCCTCCACAATGCAACCTGAGCCCAATTTGGATTAGGAGCAATGATTTTCCAAATTAATTTGGCTCCCATGGCTAGATTTTGAGCTCTGAGATCTTTGATGTTCAGTCCCCCCTCAAGAATTGGTTTGGTGACTATTTCCCAATTGACTAGGGAGAATCTCTTATCGTTTTGTTTGCCTCCTTTCCAGAAGAATTGCCTGATTAATTCCTCCATCTTTTTGATGATTCCCATAGGTGCTAGGAGGACAAAGAATTTGAAAATCGGAAGACTACTATGAACTGCCTTGATGAGCACTACTTTGCCAGTAATGTTGAGCCAGGAGGATCCCTAGGCTTACATTTTTTCTTTGAATTTGTCTATCTGAGATGACTAGTCTTTACTTAACGCCCTCTTGTTGAAGATTGACAGACCAAGATATTTGAATGAGGACCAAGTAGTGGAGGCTGCAAATCTGAGGCATCTGGCTATGGAGTTTGCAGTTGAAACAAGGATGTTGCAACGGATATCTGACATTTGCCCTTGTTTAACACGCTACCTGAGACCTTACAGTAGTCGTCCAGAACTACTTTGAATTTCATAGCACAATGCGAGGAAGCAGCTCCCTACAGTAATGTATCATCAGCAAAGAGGGCATGATTGATGGATTTAACCCCTCTTGAAATGCACAAACCAACAATGTCTTGTTCTTGCTGCTTTTTATTCAGATAGAAACTGAGGACAGAAGCCTGAATGAAAAATAAGACGGGTGAAAGGGGACAACCCTGCCTCAGTCCTCTAGAGGCTTTAAAGAATTCAGCGACCCTTCCATTCACCAGAGGGGCAATCCAAGGCTCCGAAATGCAAGATTTTATCCACTTTATGAGGTTTTGCCTGAACCCAAATTTATGCATTACATAAAACAAAAACATATGTCTAACACAATCAAAGGCATTTGCAAGATATAATTTAATAACCATACCTTTTTCCTTTCGGTGTTGGCTGGAATGGATTGCCTCTTGCACTAGCATGAAGTTGCCCACCGTTGCTTGCCCTGAATGAACCCACCTTGATTGTCCGGAATGATTTTAGGGAGGATTATTTTCAACCTGTTTGCTATCACTTTGGTGATCACTTTGTACCCAATATTACACAAGGAATTGGGCGAAATCTGTTGAAAGAATTTGCACCTTTTTCCTTGGCGATGAGGGTGAGAAATGCCGAATTTGTGCAGCCCCCAATCCTTTGACAGTCCTGGGATTTCTGAATCATTTTGAGGAACTCCTTCTCAACTATCTGCCAACAAGTTTGTAAAAATCTAGACGTCAAACCATCCGGTCCCAGAGCTTTATCAGGATCTATTGCGAAAAGGGCCTCCTTGGCTTCCTTATGCATGATTTTGCATTCAAGAGCTTGGTTCATCTTGGAGGTGATGAGGCTAGGGACAGCGTCCAACAGGTTATCGTTTTGTTGAGCTCCTATTTCTTCCCTATACAGCTTCTCAAAATGATCTGAAGCTGCCTTTTTTATGCTTGCAAAGTCCTTCAGAACGCAGTTTTCTTCTTTTATTTCGGTGATGGAGTTATGTCCTTTCCTAGCTTGAGCTTGTTTATGAAAGAAAGAGGAGTTTCTGTCGCCAAATTTGAGCGAAAGGCTTCTAGAATTGAGCCTCCAGTACTCCTCTTCTTCCAGACATGCCTTATGGAAATTTTGCTGAAGCTTGGCCTCCTTTTCCAATTCTTCTTTAGTGATTTCAGCCGTTTCAAGATGGAGATGTTGGTTTTCTAATCCGATTTGAATTTTTTTCTTTTCCGCAGCAGGGTTGGGCAGGGTCTTAGCCCAATTTTTTAGCATGACTTTAACTCTTCTGATGTTGGAAATAATACTGAGAGGGGGGATGAATCAGTATTATCAAGTTCTTTTAAATAAATCTTCCTTATTTACACTTTGAATTATTCTTGTATGTCAGTACCATAAAATAATGAGCATGAACAAGAAAAACAGATAGTCACACCAAAGAACACTAGATATAAGGTGGAAACCCAATGTGGGTGAAAACCACCTGCTGCAATATGTTTCTATCCTCTTTCAATTACAAACTCCTTTTACAATGATTTTGTACTAGTGCAGTCCTTTACCAGTACGCAGGCTGTAACCTGCAGAGAGCTAAAACTCTCTTTCATTTTCCAGTCTCTCCTGGAAGGGAGCTACAACCCCCTACTTCTTTTCTTTCAAGGACCACATTTCATAAATTTTCAAACTGGATCCAAGAATATCAAATAATCATCAAGTACATGCAAATTACCCAAACTCCTTATACAATTAACCAAGAATCACCCAACTTCTCAGATTGCTGTAAACAGAAAGATAGTACCAGAAATATAAACCCAGAACTCTGTAGCAAGAGATAAAAGATAACCAACAAATGTTTTTAAGACAGATCCGCAGTTTTTCCTTATCTGGACTGCGTGACTCCACACCCCGCCTTCTGTTTTCCTGCGTATCCACGCAGAGTGTCTTCTACTTCACTGTGTATCACCGCAACTCACCTTCTGCCTTTCTGCGTACATTTACTGTGCCAACGCACCTGTTCCTTCTATCACGCCGCGTACTTCTATGTAGCTACGCAGGATTTCCTTCTATCGCGCCGCGTACCTCTGATCTTGCTCCGCACCTCTTCTTTTGTCTCGCTGCGTGCGTCCGCACTGTGCCCTCTTCTTACGCCACGTACCTCTCCTGTATCTCCGCACTGCGTCTTCGATCGCACTGCGAGCCCCCGCACTGTGCCTTTCTGTGAACCGCGTACCACCGCACTGGACCTTTCACCGAGCTGCGGTCCTCGGCACCTGAACCGTGAAATACTTGCAGACCTTTGATTTGAACCGAATTAACAACCCTCCAAACTGCCACTGACAGTCAGATGCCCAGATTAGATCATGCGTCCGAGAGATCACACCTTATAGATTCGCTTTCAACTTCACTTTTATATAGATCAAGCATTTAAACCGATAACCCAATATTTCAGATCTTAAGATATTCAATTTGCAAAGATGCTCTGGCCAAGTGATCTCCTTCCCTATTTGTAGTCAAGCCCTCATTCACACCATGGGACAAAACCATCAAATAACCAAAACAAGGGATCCAAACAGGGGCTAAATTAGATCCTATACCATGGGCCAAAACCATAGGAACATGAACGGCAGGCTAAATACCACGGGCCAAACATAAGAAACCCCATATGAGCGCGCTTCTCTGCCTTGAAGAGAGTGAACTGGGGGACCGCACCTTCTGAACGAGTAACCTACGAGTATGACCACATTTCCTGCATGGCGTACCTACGGGTCCGCACCTTTTGAACCATTCACCTGCGAACCTCTTAATTTCCAACATTTTGAGAGCCTGAACAGAACATTGCCACTAGAGTGAATTGCCATCAAGTACAACACCTGTAACATAGAGCCATACCAGAATCATAATGCCAACAATCTCCCCCTTTGGACTTGATGGCAACCTCAAGATCCTCAACGTCATTCTCCCCCTTTGACATCAAGGGCAAAGGGTTATGCTCCCCCTAAGAACATGCTCCCCCTGACTATAAACCATATCTGCAAAGAAGAACCATAATCCACCAAACACCATAAATGACCATGAAAGAGATAGAGACATATTGTAGCAATATTCAGACCAGCATCCATGATCTCCTTCTGTACTTCCTCCATAATGCCAACAATGCATGATATGCTCCCCCTGAACCTGTGCCATTTGATCTTCGACCAATCCGCAACCCAGCACATGTACGCATATACTCCAGATGAACCTTGTGTACAACCAACAATCAGAAGAGATTCAACAACAAGATGATGCATCAACAACCCCCAGCTTTTGCCTGAGGTATTCAAAGATCTCCCTTGGCAAAGGTTTGGTGAGTATATCAGCAACTTCTCCTTAGAAGGAACATACTCCAACTTGACCTTTTGTTCAAGCACTTGTTCCCGGAGAAAGTGATACTTGATTGGTATGTGCTTGGTTTTTGAATGCATGACTGGGTTCTTTGAAATGCTGATTGCACTTGTATTATCACATAAGATGGAGATGGGTGGTGTACAATTAATTTGAAAATCGTGCAAGGTCTGCATCATCCAAAGGAGTTGAGTGCAGCAAGATGCAGCGGCAACATATTCCGCTTCAGCTGTAGACAAGGCAATTGAACTTTGTTTTTTGCTGAACCAAGATACTATTCTGGAACCCATAAAGAATGCACCACCACTTGGGCTCTTCCTGTCATCCACGCTTCCGACCCAATCTGCATCAGTGTAAGCATGAAGTGTGAGATATCTATCTCTAGGATACCATAAGCCATAATTTTGAGTCCCTTGAAGATATTTGAAGATTCTCTTCACTGCCTGAAGATGAGTTTCCTTTGGATTTGCCTGAAATCTTCCAACTATTCCCACTGCAGGCATGATGTCTGGTCGGGTACCTGTCAAATAAAGTAAACTTCCAATCATAGATCTATAGGTTGGTTGATGCACTGCTACTGATTCATCATTTGCATTGAGGCTACATCCTGTGACCATGGGTGTACATACTGGTTTTGCATCTTCCATGCCATATTTCTTCAAAATCTGCTTGAGATACTTGGTTTGAGACAAAAAGATCCCTCCTTCTTTTTGTTGGATTTGCAAACCAAGAAAATATGTCAGTTCTCCAAGAAAGGACATTTCGAATTCTTTTTGCATCACCAAGGAAAATCTTTGACTCATAGCTTCTTCATTGCTACCAAAGATAATGTCATATACATACACAATAAGTATTAGCAATTTGTCATTTTCAACTTTTATATAAAGATTGCTATCTGCTGATCCTTTTGAAAAACCTTGTTGATGAAGATATTTGTCCAAACGATAGTACCAAGCCCTTGGAGCTTGTTTGAGACCATAGAGAGCCTTTTTCAATCTGCATACAAGATTTGGATCATTTCCAAGAATGAAACCATATGGCTGCTCAATGTATACTTCTTCTTCTAAGTCTCCATTCAGAAAGGCTGATTTCACCTCCATTTGAAATACTTTGAAATTTTGAAAGCTTGAGAGAGCAAGGAACATTCGGATGGCCTCAAGTCTTGCAACAGGAGCAAAAGTTTCTTCAAAATCTATTCCTTCTTGCTGTGCATACCCTTTACAAACAAGTCTGGCCTTGTTTCTAATTACTTCCCCATTTTCATTCAACTTATTTTTGAAGACCCATTTTGTCCCTATAACATTCTTATCCTTCGGTCTAGGGACCAACTCCCAAGTGTTGTTCTTTTCGATTTGCTCAAGTTCTTCATCCATTGCTTTGACCCAACATTCATCTTTGCATGCCTCTTTCACATTTTTTGGTTCAGTGGAAGAGAGTAATGCCAAATAGCTTGAAGCTTCTGCAATTGTTCTTCTTGTTTGTACACCTGCTTCTTTCTGCCCCAAAATCTGAGATTCTGGATGATTCTTCTGAACATACCTGGATGGATTCTTCTCTTTTATCCTTATCTGTTCTTCTGATGCTTCTTGATGTTCTTCTTCTTCATCATTCTTTCGTTGAGGGTAGTCTTCATCTTCTTCGATATTTTCATGATTTACTTGCCTAGGAATGTATCCCTTTTCATCAACCACTACATCAATGCTGTCAACAATTCTTCCAAGTCTTTTATTGTAGCATTTATATGCTTTGCTGTGTGGAGAATAACAAAGAAGAATGCCTTCATCTGCTCTAGGTTCAAGTTTTCCAAGTTGCTCATCAGTATTCTTAATATAGCATTTGCTCCGAAAGATTTTGAAGTGCTTTACCGAAGGAGTCTCACCATACCAGAGCTCATGAGGGGTTTGAGTGTTGTTCACCCAGAAATTTGTTTTGTTGAGAATAAAAACCGCAGCATATGCAACTTCACCCCAGAAAGTTGCGGGAGTTCCAGACTCATCAAGCATAGCACGAGCCATTTGTTGGACTGTTCTGTTCATTCTTTCCACCACTCCATTTTGCTGAGGAGTTCTAGCTGTAGAGAATTCTCTTCTTATTCCATGTTCTTCACAGAAATCGAAAAATTCATTTGAGGTAAACTCCCCACCTCTGTCGGACCTGAGGCACTTAATTTTGTAACCTGATTCATTTTCAACCAAGGCTTTAAAGGATTTGAATTTTTCGAATGCTTCATCTTTGTGCTTCATAAGTCCTAACCAAACAAACCTGGAGAAATCGTCAATGAATAATATCAAGTATTCTTCTCCTCGAGGTGTCCTTTTCCTAAATGGACCACATACATCTGTATGTACTAGCTCAAGAGGCATGCTAGCTGATCCTTCCTTCTCCGGAAAGTTAGTTCTGGTTTTCTTTGCAAACTGACATGGTTTGCATATGGTGTTGTCTGGAATTTTGATATCTGGAAGACCACGAACTGCCTGATATTTGCATGCTTTCCTTATTTGTGAAAAGCTTAGATGCCCCAACCTCCAGTGCCATAACCAGTGTTCATCATCCTTGCTCAAATAGCATTGTTGTTGTCCTTCTTCAAATATGTATAGATTGTTTGGAGTTCTTCTACCTTTGATCACTATTTCACCTGTATCAAGATCACGAACACGACATCCATTTGATCTAAATATCACCTCGGTTCCTTGATCACACATCTGGCTGACACTCAGAAGATTATGCTTCAATCCATCAACATACAAAACATTTCCAGCTTTGACCTTTTCTTTTAACTGAGTAGTGCCTTTTCCTTTTATAGACGCAGGAGTACCATTTCCAAAAGAAACTTTCTTTCCCTTTTCTAAAGCAGAATATGATTCAAGTTTTTCTTTATCACCTGTCATATGCTTCGAACATCCACTGTCAATGTACCATAGGTTTTCCTGTCCCTCTGCATAAAATGCTATCCCACATTTTTATGTTTGTGGTTCCTTTATTCTCCATGTTCTGGTGCTTGAGGCTTGTTCCTTTGTCTGCTGAAACCTGCTCCTACATTCAGAATCTTCATGACCAAATTTATTGCAGATGGAACATTCAACTTCATTTTCAAGAGCCGAAAAGTTGTTATAGGTCCTTTTTGTAATCCCGATCATACTTCTTTGTTTTTGAGCTTCTCTAGTCATGATTGTTTTATATGCAACACATTGAGTTGCTTTGTGACCAAAGTTATGGCAAGAGAAACATTGCCCATTGAAGAAGCTTCTGCGATTATCAAATCTACCGGCCAAATGATTGTAATTTCTATTGTCATCCATTCTTGAAGCAAATTGAGAAGATTTTACCTGTGGTTGGTTGTAGCTTTTGTTCACCCTTAAGATAGATTGCACCTGGTTTACCTGATAGTCTTTGTTCATTCTTGATGTAATTCGTCCCTGCTTTACCTGGTGATCTCCATTGTGCTTTTTCTCATTCCTTCTTGCTGCATCAAGATAACTCTTTGAGGTGGATGCTTGAGATGTTTCTCCATTATACCCCAGACCTGTCTTGTTTAGCAGAGAACGCTGTACATTGATGATCTCATCCAGAGTTTCAGATCCTTTGACAAACTTAAGATTAATAGCCTTTGTTTTCTCAATTTCTTTTCTAAGGCCAACAATTTCACCTTCTAACTTTTCAAGATATTTTTCTTTTTCATCAATTTGAAATTGTAGAGTATCAATGATCATATTCTTTTCTTCTATACATGTCTTGAGTCTAGAAATCTCTTCATAAAAACTATCCACATCTATAGCATCCATGTAATCATCATCTTGAAATGCCATTAAAAGTTTATAGTCATTACCTCGTTCATCTTCATCACTATTTGATAGACCATCACTGTCTTCATGAGTGTAGTAGCTTTTCTTATCTGCATTATGTTTCTTGTTCCATCTAGCAGGTTCCTTTCCTTTGTCAATCTTATCTTTATGAGTACATTTGGAAGCATAATGACCTACTCTTCCACAAGCAAAACATTTAAAAGGTAGCTTACCTCTGAACCTTCCAGTACCCCGTTGAAGATTTCTGACAAAATTTGATTCTTCTTCTTCTTCTGGCACGTGACTTGATTCATAGTAGTATCCTTTGCTTGAAGCCTTAAAAACAACTTCTGTCCTGTCTGATGGACCTCCTTTTCTCATTTCATAAGCAATTAGGATTCCGTGTAGCTGAGAAATAGTAAGATTTCGTAGATTTTCCTTTTCTTCTATTGCAGACACTTTAGATTTAAACTTGGGGGACAATGATCTTAGAACTTTTTCAACCACAATAGCCTCTTTTATTTCTTCACCCAAGTTTTTCATGCAATTAACAATCTCGTCTAACCGAAGGAAATAGTTAGCCACACTTTCATCATTATACATTCTGAGATTCTCATACTGAATCCTGAGGGTTTGAAGTTTAGCACGCTTTACCTATTCATCTCCTTCGTAGCTCAAGACAATCTTGTCCCATATTTCTTTTGCGGATTTATATTGCATAACCTTCATGAATTCTGTTTGAGATAAGCATCCCAACAGAGTATTGACTGCTTTAGCATTTGTTTCATATTTCTTCTTCTCGGCCGGATCTGTAGGAGTAGTTGAAGGAAAAGTGTAGCCTGTATGTATGATATCTGAAACTTCTGTACCAAGAGATTGAAGATAGGCAATAATTCTTACCTTCCAATAATTGAAGTTTGTCCCATCAAAAATTGGTGGCCGCATTGATGGTTCCCTCTCGTAGTTGCTCATGATGAATGATCTTCCTTCAAGCGATCAAGCTTCTCTGAAGGACCTGCTCTGATACCAATTGTTGGAAATAATACTGAGAGGGGGGGTGAATTAGTATTATCAAGTTCTTTTAAATAAATCTTCCTTATTTACACTTTGAATTATTCTTGTATGTTAGTACCATAAAATAATGAGCATGAACAAGAAAAACAGATAGTCACACCAAAGAACACCAGATATAAGGTGGAAAGCCAATGTGGGTGAAAACCACCTGCTGCAATATGTTTCTATCTTCTTTCAATTACAAACTCATTTTACAATGATTTTGTACTGGTGCAGTCCTTTACCAGTACGCAGGCTGCAACCTGCAGAGAGCTACAACTCTCTTTCATTTTCCAGTCTCTCCTGGAAGGGAGCTACAACCCCCTACTTCTTTTCTTTCAAGGACCACTTTTCATAAATTTTCAAACTGGATCCAAGAATATCAAATAATCATCAAGTACATGCAAATTACCCAAACTCCTTATACAATCAACCAAGAATCACCCAACTTCTCAGAATGCTGTAAACAGAAAGATAGTACCAGAAATATAAACCCAAAACTCTGCAGCAAGAGATAAAAGTTAACCAACAAATGTTTTTAAGACAGATCCACAGTTTCTCTTTATCTAGACTACGTGACTCTGCACCCCGCCTTCTGTTTTCCTGCGTATCCACGCAGAGCGTCTTCTGCTTCACTGCGTATCACTGCAACTCACCTTCTGCCTTTTTGCGTACATTTACTGTGCCAACACACTTGTTCCTTCTATCACGTCGCGTACTTCTATATAGCTACGCAGGATTTCCTTCTATCGCGCCGCATACCTCTGATCTTGCTCCGCACCTCTTCTTTTGTCTCGCTGCGTGCGTCCGCACTGTGCCCTTTTCTTACACTGCGTACCTCTACTGTATCTCCGCACTACGTCTTCGATCGCGTTGCAAGCCCCCGCACTGTGCCTTTCTATGAACTGCATACCACCGCACTGGACCTTTCACCGAGCTGCGGTCCTCCGCACCTGAACCATGAAATACCTGTGGACCTTTGATTGGAACCGAATTAACAACCCTCCAAACTGCCACTAACAGTCAGATGCCCAGATCAGATCATGCGCCCAAGAGATCACGCCTTCTAGATTCGCTTTCAACTTCACTTTTATATAGATCAAGCATTTAAACCGATAACCCAATATTTCAGATCTTAAGATATTCAATTTGCAAAGATGCTCTGGCCAAGTGATCTCCTTCCCTATTTATAGTCAAGCCCTAATTCACACCATGGGACAAAACCATCAAATAACCAAAACAAGGGATCTAGACCGGGGCTAAATTAGATCCTATACCACAGGCCAAAACCATAGGAACATGAACGACAAGCTAAATACCACTGGCCAAACATAAGAAACCCCATATGAGCGCGGTTCTCTGCCTTGAAGAGAGTGAACTGGGAGACCACACCTTCTGAACGGGTAACTTGCGGGTATGACCGCATTTCCTGCATGGCGTACCTCCGGGTCCACACCTTTTGAACCATTCACCTGCGAACCTCTTAATTTCCAACATTTTGAGAGCCTGAACAGAACATTGCCACTAGAGGTAGTTTCCATCAAGTACAACACCTGTAACATAGAGCCATACCAAAATCATAATGCCAACATTTGAGTTTTTCCTCCCACACAAACAAGACGGATCCCTTAACTGGGTATTTCCTACAGTCTCTGACCTTGTCCATAAAGCCTGCCTCTTTGATCCAGAGAGAGCTGAACTTGAATGGAATAGGCTCCAGGTCCTTGGGGGTCAGCAGTTGCAAGCTAATAGGCTTGTGAGATGTTATGCTGCTTTGAAGGATGCGCGATCTAGCTTCTAATCCAAGAATCATGAAGGAACTTTGCACCAAAAATTTGTCCAGTCTTGCAGCTATGTGACCCGGGCCAACCCTCTTATTTGACCACGTGTACTTGCTAATAGTCTGCTTAATGTCTATCAGATCCTAATCTTGCATGAGATCTTCCACTGATTCACTTATCAGATCTCTGACAATACTACCTCCTCTTCTTTCTGACAATAGGAGGGTGAGGTTGAGGTCTTCGGCTATGATTATGTTCTCCAAATTTTCTAGATATGCCAAATTTTTGATGGAGTCCCAACATAGTTTTTTTTCACCTGCATTGTTAGGATCAGATACATTGGCTAGACTAATAATTTCCTTAGATTCTAAGTTCTGCAATTTTAACAAAATCCAATGAGTGTTCATAGACTCAGAGATTAGAGACAACTTATTTGGATTCCAGAGTTACCCAAGTCTTCCTGATGCTCCACGGGCAGAGGTTGCCTACGCTCCATCTTTCTTCCAAAATATTCTGCTTGCTTGGAGGAAGGCTGAATCCTCTAGTTTAGTCTCCTGGATGAGAAGAATGTCTGGGGCTTCCAGTCTTATTAGACTATTCATTACTTCTTCCTTGGCTTTGGAGCCCATTCCCCTACAGTTCTAGTAGACTATCTCCATCATTTACTTTTGCTGTGATGAGCTCCTTTGGAGCTCTGGATTTGGATCCTCTTCATCTTCGGGGTTTTTGCTGGGAGTTTCTCTAGCATTGGCCAACTGCACTGAAACTTGTCTTTGTATTTTTCTTGATCTCCTTTTTCCTTTGTTGAAATTCATCCTCTTGTAGATCTTCTGCGGGTAGACTGCGAATCCCCTATTTCCCCTTCTTCCTCGGATTCTTGGGTTTCCTCCTCTTCTTCTGACATCTTCCCTTTGGATCTCTCTGGTACGCTTTTCGATTTAGGCAGAGAGACTTCTTTCGGAATTTCTGTCTCCTGCGTATTCATGATTTCAGATCCAAGGATCTCAAATTTGTTCCCTTGGCTTTCCATGGGTGGATGTTGAGCAAGGCCCATTTGGGGGGCTCTATCATTAATGTTTGCATTCTTCCTGGACGAAGTTTTGGGTCTTTTTGCCTGATTCCATTCTTCTCCCTTCCCTTTTTCTTCTACCCCTTTGGACGGGCAATCTCTAGTGAAATGTCCGTAAACTAGACACTTCTGGCATTTGAATGGTAGTTGTTCATAGTCCAACTTCTAAACATGCATCCAAGGACCTACCCTTATTTTGATAGCTTCTGGTAATCCAACCTCCAGATCTACCTCCACACAACTTCTAGCACAGTCGTACTAATCTTTGTTTTTGGCCTTGTCTATGAATTTCCCAAGAGTGTTTCCGATATGTTTCAAAGAGTCCTAGTTCCAACAGTGAACCGAGAGATTGGGGAGCCTTACCCACACCGGGACTGCAAAAGGCACATCGACTATCAGATTGAAGTCTGGTGTCCATTTATTTAAATACAGCCCCTGAGGGCCCATGAAGTAGGGGACATTTCTGAAAATGAGATCCTTGTCCTCTTTTTCTGAGAATTCAAATAAGAAGTATCCTTTTCCGAGGAAGTAAGATGTTACCTTGTTCTTGATCAGCGGAGCCCAGTTCTTAGCAACCCAGTTCTCTGTTGATTTCGGGGAGGGCTAGAGACTTGTAAACTGACCAGCCGGAGCATGATCTGCCAGAGATAATGCTACTTGAATTGTACCATCAAGAGGAAGGGCGATCTCAGGGATATCTTCTAGCCTTTTCACGAACTTGGCAGCTTCCACAACTTTCTTCTTGGGTAGAGAGGCCGGCAAGGACCTAAATGCCTCAGCGGCGAAAGATGGAGAAGGGGAGGAAGAGTTCTGGGGGGGAGCCGGCTCCTCCATGGAGAGCCAGCAGATCAAACCCTAGCCGACTGTAGCCAGAAGTTAGAATGCTCGGCTGCCCGCAGGGATCGTAGTATGCAAAGAATGGGCGCGCGCATTGTCTTCAAAGTCCGCAGGATGCGAATCTCGCAGGTTGCAGAGCCGAGCGAGCGTGCGCAGCTAAGAACCACTTTTCCAACATAAAAGAGAGGGTGTTTATCTAAAAAAAAAATAGTAATAATAACAAGAATATTAATAATAATAATCATTGATCATGAATACATAATATTAGTAAAAAGTAATAAAATCAATAAAATGGGGTAATCCTCTCTAATAGAAAACAATAAGAGGAAGCATAAAAAAGGGAACAAACAATATTAAGAAGAGAGGGTGGGAATCAAGCAGTTACTATTTTTCCAATCGTCATCCCTATTAATATTATTAGAGGACCACTCAATTTCAATGGCTTCCCTAAACTTGCAATGATGAAAATGAGAGATTTTTGCAACGACCTTAACCTCCTCAGTGCATATATGATGCTTGGTTTTTACTGCATGTTCCACTAAAATATTTGGTCCTCCCATGTCTGATATCAGCAACATGTTATTTAATACTTTGGTTAATATTCCTACCTGTTTCACCATGAGGTCCCACATGAACACAAGATGACATAAACAACTTTCAAATCCATAGGGTTCACTTGGTCTTTAATCGACTTTAGGGAGCTTCTAATAATGTTAAGGGGTCTAAAGGTTGAGGGAACATTATGTTTCTTTAGGACTCTCACAATCTTGTCAGTCATCCCCTAGATGAAGGGGAGATGAACCCCTGAACGACGATCAATAGTGTTAGTCTTAACCTTAGGACCCTTACCAGCTTTGACAAAAGCTCTAACACCCTGCTGCCTACTATAACCATTTTAGGTGAAGACATTAAGGAGATGGGACTTTTCTTCGAAAAAGTGGTCTTCATCTAGCACCAGTGGCTAACGTGCCGAGAACACGTATCTTTTGAGCAGGAAAATGATGGGAAGATGCAGGAAGATACTACTCAGTATGGGTATTTTTTCGATACAACTTATGGGAGAAAGATCCATCAGCCTTTCTAGAGATGAGGACATGAAGGAAAGGAAGGCAACTATCTACTTCACGCTCCATGGTGAACTTTATAGAGTTTGACTGATTATTAAGATGTTCAAAAAAGCTATTTAACTTGAAAGAATAACTTCAGCGTAAATCACATGTAGACAGACATTTGTCGACACGTTTCGAACCAACTAGTGTGGTTCATCGTCAGGACAAGTTAAACCACACTAGTTGGTTCGAAACGTGTCGACAAATGTCTGTCTACATGTGATTTACACCAAAGTTATTCTTTCAACTATTATGGATCACAGAAGCCTCAATTCAACTAGCTATTTAACTTATCAGGCACATGCTGCCAAATGGAGCAAGTGTCATCAATTATATATCATATATTAATATGATAATTTTTTAAATTCATTATTTATTTAGCTTGAATATAGTAGAAGGGAATTTCAGAATGAAATTTTATGTGAGAAGAGCAATTTTGATAAAAAAAATTCAATGGCAAGCATGTGTCGCTGATCATCAGGACACACATATATCATTTAGTATATTTTAATTTTAAATATTATTTATTTAATCATTTTGATATTGTTAATTTTTTAATTGATTAAGTGTGTTTGATTATATTTGATTAATTATAGTTAACTATAATTTATAATTTTTGATAAAATTTAATATCGCTGATTTCGGTGTATCATATTTAAATATGGTATCTAAATTATAATTTACTCTTGAAAGTAATTAGGAATAATTAATTTTGATAAGATATAATTAATTACAATTAATTATAATTAAAAATTCTAAAATTAAGCAGCCATGTCTTCGAATAGACTCTTACATGGTGTTTTGTTGAAGAACTCAGTGGTGTAAAGACCACTCATTCAAATTTATTGGGATAAAATCCATTGGTGCTAGGAATAGGGGATGATGATTTTGACAACTTATATGCCCCTAGAACAAGGCTACTTAAACCATACATTAATAGTGTAGTCATCTCAAAACTCACATTAACTAGCAAACAAAAACTAAAAATAGAAAATAAATCAAACATTATAATAACCTTACAAATCATAGATCTAAATCTATATATACACAGTAAGTCATCTCAAAACTCACATAAACTGGTAAACAAAAACTAAAAATAGAAAATAAATCAAACATTATAATAACTTTACAAATCATAAATCTAAGTCTATATATACACAGTGATACAAATTTACTCAATTAACTTTACCATTATGAATCTTAATAACATATTTTAATGGTTCTATCTTAACTTATTATTGGTAGTAAACCTTTTTATAATGATGAGAACTATATTTAACATTGAATTAATAAATTCTTTATTTTCATGCTTACATTCAATATATATATATATATATATGAGGCATGTGTAATTTTCAAATGTATAATAGTAAACAAAAATACATAGTAAGTTAAACAATTTTATAGTATTTAATAATTATTTCTAAAGATTATAAATTTTAATTTTGTAAAAGTTTAGTGTAATATTTAAATGAATTTGGAATAATATTATGAAGTATTATTTTCGCATATTTACAATTTTACTAATTTAAAATTATTTTTACGAAATTTAAAATCTAATGATTTTAAATAATAAAAAACTAATAATTTTTTATATAAAAAATTTATTAAATATATTATAATAAATATAATTATAAACATAAAAATATCTAATTTTAACATATTAATTAATATAAATATAAATATATATTTTATTTATTATCACTCTTTGTATATAATTAGTTTACCTTTGTGTTTGCATTAATTTTTGTCGTAATTAAATATTTTATTAAATATACCACAGTTTTATGTTAATATTTTGAAATATATTTACTGTTTTATAATTGATTAATTAGAGTTGGTGGGGATTTTGGGGCAGTTTTGTGTATTTCTTTTTATTTTCCAACGACTTGGGCTAAAACGATATTTTTTAACAAAATTTCAACTCTCTCCACAAATTAAATATGTAAAAATAAAATTTTAATATATGAACAATAAAACTATTCACCGAATATTTAATATTAATAAAATTTCTGCTTCCAACTTAACTACAATTTAACTAATTTTCTATTTGCGATTCAACTGCACCATCTATATCGAGTAATTAATTGACCCAGGGGTTAAATTTGACGGGTCCCCCTTCCCATCACAAAAAAATTTCTAGACGACTTTATTTTTAAATCACCCTTCTGATGACTTTTAATATTTATTTCTACCTTGAATAATATTTTTCCTATAAAAACATATTAAGTGAAAATTTATTATTAATATTTTTTTTGACATTTTTAATATACAATTTTTATATAATAAAAATAAATAAATTAAATATATATAAATTTTATTTTATATTAAAAATATTTAAGAAATAAATTTTGTACAAATTTCAAGAAAGGATATTAATGGGGAATTGTGAAAATCAAGCCAATGTAGGTGTTCAAATTCATAATATATGATAGGGTTAAAAATGAAGTAAGAGTTGTCAAAGCAAGAAACCCATGTCATCCCGTTATTTATGTCCACTTTACTTCCACTCGTAGCTTGTGTCACATAATTTAGAAATATTTTAACTAAATATTCTAAATATGACACTCCATAACTAAATAGGTTGGTAATGGAATGACAATCCATATTCACATAACTCCATATTAGCAAAACCTATATTTATGGAGTTAAAGAGTAATATTTTCATAAGAAAAACACTCCATAACTCTGATAAGCAAACCCCTAATAATCTAATGTAACAAATTCATAGTTTATATCCATGTCCATTTTTATAGATATATGTTTTATCAAATTTTCTGCAATTTAAAAATGTATAAGGTCATACAATCTAGCTATTGCAAAGAAAGCGATGCAATATGAGGATCAAATCTTCCTCATTATATTATTATATTTTTGTTATAAACCACATAATTTCTATTTAATTAATATGCATTAACTGACAAGGGAATTCCCTCGAATAAAAAAAACTCTAAATTTTTCCATAATGCAAAATACATTTTTTTCTCTATTACAAAAAATTGATTTCAAGTTGGTTTCTTCTAAGAATTTATCTTTGAGGAATGTCATTCAAAGTGCAATTTTTTAAGTATTTAGATGTTTTGTTTTGTAATTGGCATTCACCTTTTTGGCATTGGTCAAAAAATTATCAATGTTGCACATGTTGCACATGTGTTCTCCAACACCCACTGGAAAAGTTATACCGTAATTGTTGTAAATAAAATACTCACATAAAACAACTATTTTGTAGATTCAGATTTGGAATGTCTAGTTAGCTTGTCCCAATAGAATTTGACTTTGGAGTAACTTGGAAATATTATTATCTATGATCTCAACTAACCTAATCTATTTTTTTTTTAAATAATTAAGATCAAAATGATGTATCCTAAATAAAATGTAATAAATAGCCTCGAAACACAATGAAGAAAAGAAAACTGACATATTCAAAAAAAAATCCCTTAAATGTTCTTTGCCAACCAAACCCACCTTAGCATTCAAGACTGTTACTGATCCAAATTAATTAACAAACAAGTTTACAAATGGCCTTATCTTCAAAACCGCAAACACGCATCACACATTGCTTTAGATGCATGAGAAAGCGCTTTAGCTGCATGAGAAAGCGCGAGGAAGGAAAGTTGGGCATACCTGAACACCGTGCTATTAATCCAAATCTAGAGAAATCTTTACTCGGATAAACGCTGACTTTTCCTTGAATGTTGTAGTGTTCGTATTTTTGTTTATTATTGTATGAAACTCTGTATATTATAAAATTCCCAAAGCATTTAGAGAATTTCAAGGCACACGTAATAGAGAATTAAGAATGGTAAACACAACTCTAAAAGACACTTTTCTTGCAACAGTCATCTTCCCGCTTTCTTTGTGAGCTTCGATGTAATTTTTGAGTGGAAGAGATTCCTTTGACATCTATAAACTTTTTTTCAATAGCATAATCCGAAATCAAAATCAATATTCTATTCAGCTCCACCCAAAGTGATATAGAATAATAGAATCATCTGATATCAAATCTGATAGATTGAATAATAGATATCGCCTGACATCAAATCTGATGAATCAGCTTGTCTTTCAAACATTGGTTTGGAAACCCGCTCTCTACCATTCACCTTAAGGCTGGGGCGAAAGATATGTTATCCTCAACCCAAACCGGTGCACGTTGGCTAGAGTTAATAGAGAGAAATTTTTCACCTTTCAATTACCAGATATAGAAAGCTAGGTTTATAAAGTTAGTGGATGTAGTGGAGATAGGAGAGCTAGGAGCGTTATAGCTGTGTATAGCTAGATAGAAGTTATGATGGTTCTATAGTGAGTAAGATGTTGAAAGTTGGAGTGCGCCAGTCTGCAGTAAATAAAAACTTTTTCACCCCACTTTTAAAAAATACTTACATAAACTTGAATTTGACTTTGCATAATATTTTGACTTTTTATAAGTCATGTTATTTTGAAGGTAAGTAGCTAGTTGAAAATATTTTTTATTAAGTTCATTGTAAGTACCAAATTTTGTGTGAATCCGTGTTTTGTTTCTTTTGCTTCTCATCAAATTGGTATCAGAGCGAGAGAGGGCAAATCAACAATAATCCATGTGAGAGAAAAAAAATAATTTTTTGTTTTGTTTGACCTATAACGCACATTACAGTGGTATTTAGGGCGTTATAACGCTCATGGGCTTAGCATAGAGCCGCGTTAGCAGTGAAAAATTTATCCGCTTCTCGAAGCATGGGGGTCAAACAAGTTTTTGGCGGCGTTAGAGGACTACTGCTGGAATTTGTCGTCGTGCAATGCGTTAGTCGCATGCACAAATCAAGAGAAGCGCGTTAATTCGTGGATGTTTCAAAAGAGTCGTTTTGGTCACCTGATTTTTGGAAGGACACAAAAGTTATGAAAGGTCACGATATTTATTCAAGGTCAAATTCAAGTGATCTTCTTAATACATCAGGTTTATATAATTTTTTTAAAGGTGTGGCGAAAAGGTTTTTTAATTAAAGTTTTCAAAAAGGGCAAATATCTTTTTTTTAGGTTTTTTTAATTAAAAAAACAATGAAATTTGGGATTTTCTTATTAGAAAGGAAAATTTTTTATAGAGTTTTTATTGGCAAGAGAATTTAGGGGGTTTTGTAAAGTCTGTCAAATATTTGGTTCTCTGTTAAGCATTACAATTTTTTTTGTGAAGATTGTGCCTTACGGGGTGCATATTGAAAACCATATTTTTTTTTCAAGGGCGATATGGAAGACGACCTCATGCAATGAGCAAAGCAATTATAAAACAGAGGAGTGATCGTAGTCATGGTTTGCAAAGCGCCACTGAAGCATTTGAAGAAAATAAATTGAAAAGAAGAGGCAAAGATCATTTCCATGGTTAGAGAGGTTTAGGCAGTAGCCGAGGAGCTGAGAAGTACAGCAGAAGACAAAAAAGAAATCGAGGATGATTCGTGTAGCTTTGATCTACTATCACCTCGTATGTTTATAGGTAAATATTTTGATTATTGGGTTATGAAGATGTTAACTTTTATTCGAGCCAAAGAGTTAATTGAGTATGAGTCTTATAACCCATATGATGAAGTATGTAATGCTTTAGCATTGAATATTATAAAACATGCATTGGATGAGAATTGTTTGTGCAAGGTAACAAAAGCTACAACTTGCAAGGAAGCATGGAAGTTCCTGGAAGCATAATTTGGTGCAAGTGAGAGTGACATACAATAGTAGATTATGTTACAAGCAAAGAAGTCAACCGCAAATCTGAGAATATATGAGCAAGACTCTAAGAGGAAAACAGAGCTTGGAGAATCCCACTCAAAAACAGATGATGGTTGTTTAGACCATAAAATTGAAAGCCATTATGCAAGCATGCATATGGATGAAGAAGATGCAACAAGGATTGCTGAGAGAGAAGCATGAGCCTCTGTGTGAAACATAGCAAGAGAAAATAAATGCTCAAAGACTCCACTATAATGTGGATGACGTAAATAATAGTTGGTTTGGGTGGCAACGTAAAAGGCTACGTGCCACACCATGAATAATTAAAAAAGACATGTAGCAACTCAAAACTCACACTTTGAATAACTAAAAAAAACATCATAGCAACCAAAAACCCACCTTGTACTTATTCATTTTTCTCCTAATTCATTTTGTATAGCAATTAACCCGCGACATATAAAGGTTCAGAATGGAAAAACATTGGTTGGCTAGCTAACACTCCTTTTAACTCAATTTATTTCTTTTCACAGGCCCAAAGGCCGCATTTCACAGTTCATCCAATCAGTTTGCCTGATATTTCTTTGGATTTCTCATTTATGCTTTGCCAATAAATGAAAAAATAGAATCATAATGGTTTTAGGTGTCATGATACTACTAAAGTGCCTACTATTAGGAGCACAAACCATATTGGGTGAATGGTTTGTACAAGAATAATTTCGATCCATGCGCCAATCTCTCAATGGCTCAGTTCTTAGTGAATTCAATCTATCAATATCTATAGGCCATAACATGTAGGGTCATACCTGAAGGGTAACTTTGGTTGTCAGAGAGAGACATTTAGGTTAAGGAGGTTTAGTCATTCATGCTAGTCACGGAATTTCATTCATGCAGATTAAGGTTAGTGTGAGGGTGTATGCCATTATAGCTCCTTCCTACACCCACACTTTTTTGAGAACATAAGACATGCAAGATACCACTTCAATGGATGAGCATTATAGTAAGGATTAAGCCCTTAATTTGAAGTGCGAAAGATCTTAGGATAAATGGTATGAATGGAGGTAGTGGATGGTAAACGCCCAGAAGAAATAGAATAAATCAGGCTTCTAGATGGAGAATGTATAGTCTATGTTTAATTAATGAAAGAATGTTTTGTTTGGAGGCGGTACCTAAGCTATCTTCTTAGAGAAGCTGTGCCTTTTTTTCGATTCCTCTAAGAGATGGATGCTTGCTCAAAGTCTTAACAAGTCCCATGCCAACCTACTCATGGGAGGTAATTATAGAATGGGTTTGGCTAGAAAATGGAGGGAGACAATGTTCATTTTTGTGTAGCTTTGGATGTACTCCAAGCCCTAGGGTTTGGGGATCGGAGGGAAGTGAGCCATAAGTAGGCTTGTGGGCTTGGAACCCAGGCTTGGTGTTTTGCACCAAATCATGTTTTGGGAATTTACAGGAGCACATTTGTACATTTGATGGCATGAGATGATAAAGGGCAGAAAGGAGAATCCAATGCTTTGAGAATTGTTGAATTCCAAGTTGTAGAAGTGGAGATATAAATTTTTGAACGTAATTTTGGGGTTGACACCATAAGTGTCAAGGTTGGCCTAAGGTTATGTCAGGATCATAAAAACTAGACAACCCTAAAATATGATGTTTTGGAGCCCCTCCCTTAGATATAAATAGAGGGTGAGTATGAGGCTTATTCCTCATCTATTTGTACATCACAAGGAAGTATGCAAGTATAAAGGCACTTATGTTCTAGGCTGCAGCAAGGAGGATTAATCAATGGGGGAGAAATGAATGTTTTGGGCCTCTTTTAATGACAAAAATTGCAAGGAAGGAGGGTCGAGGTACATAAGTGAAGTATGGAATGTTTAAGGGTTTCCTATGGGTATTCTATCCCTGTAATAGTATGTCAAGGGACTTGTTGTAGCAGTCTGTGGAAAATAAAGGCAGGAAAGACCCTTAGAGAGGCAGCTGAAGTTGATATGGGTAGGCTGTAGGCCCTACCACCTCGTTTCAGGGAAGCGTAGGTTGGATTGAGGGCTTTTCATGCTTAGAAAAACAACAAAAGAGGAGGAAACCTCTCAAAGTGAAGGCCACAACAAATAGAGGGAGTTGTAGGTGATTCAAGGGACCGTGTCTAGGGCTATTGCTGTATGCTAGGTGCACTAAGTGACAACAATAGTTGACAGACATAGAGAGAATAATTTATCTTGTGTTGAGTCATCACTTTGATCAGATTTGGATTCATCTAGATTGTAGTTTGTTGCGAGACATTTGTTGGAGTTGCCTTGGGCATGAAGGAACTCCAACTAGGAGAAGATCCCATTATGGAATGATGTAGGTGTCCTAGTGTGGACAATATTGTTGCATCCCATGGAAGCCAAGGAGGTAGGCCTAATGTGGCATGTTAGAAGCCCTAAGCAGTGGGCGGTTTCACAGTGAATTTTGGAGCCTAGATTTGTGCAATAGCTCCTCTATTGTACATCAAAGGGAAGATGTGGAGAAGTTTGTGGGCAGTCATGTGTAAGGGTCTCCTAGGTGTGAGGATGCCCTAACTAGGTGCAGATGTTACAATGTGGAACTCATCACTCGTGGTCTATTGGAGGGCATCATGAGAGTAGACTAAGTGTGGACATGATTGGGCACTTATGATCTACTAGAGGACATCGTGATAGTGTCCAGGTTCGAGCCCAGTGAGAAACACCTTGATGGACGAAGGCAATTATGAGAGAAGTAGTCGTTGAGCTTAAGGTTCTGATCAACCGAGCGAAGTTTTTAGAGCCCTACACTTGTGTATGGAGAAGGACTTCTACAACAGATGATGGGTAGTCCTCCTAGCCCATGTTCATTGTAGGAGATGGACATCTTGCAGTGATAGGCGGAAACCCCCCATGCCTTACGTTGGTCTTCATTAGAGTAGTGCAGGAAGACCATAGCGGGATGGAGTCCCTGAGTAGCTGAGGAGAAACAATGGACAGATTAAGAGTTGTTCACAAGTGGATATGTGAAAACATAGTGAGGATTCTTGATGTGTTGATGCGTTGATGGAAAAAAATCAACTAGAGAGCACATTCATAGCCGAGGTTTAGTGACAAGATGTACTTAGGGCATTGATAAAGGTAGGAGCTAGTTTTCTTGTTGGGGCCTTCCCCAGGTTCAGAAGTGATTTAGCCAAACAAATCCCGAAACTATCGGCCCTTTTGGTAACAGTCCGCGGTGCGCAGACTGAGGTCTCACTTGAGGTAGTATGGGAGGGTGCTGGGACCAGGTTTTCGCACCCTAGGGATGTCTTGATGAAGTCTAGCAAGTTTTCGAACTGAACCTGCAAGCTTGCGCTACTCCGCGTAGCCGTCTATCCTTCACAACTTGTGCAACTGCTTTCATGTAGCTCTGTAAAGAGTGCGAATAGGTTTTCTCTAGATCCTTATTCCTTACTGTGATTTTATTATAGATCTTAACTTAGTTATGTGGGACCAATATTCTCATTAATCATTCAACATTCATAACAAATGCACGCAATCATAAACTATAAAGAGATGCATAAATATAATAGAAGCATAGACACAGAATATTCCAAAATCAAATTATCTTTTATTAATTCTCTGTCTAAGTACAATCCCAACTCCACCCTGTGCACTTAGCTGTATGGGTTTGCACACACAACTACAAGCTCTACCAAGCCTCTGTGCACTCAGCTACACAGCCTCTTCCTACAACCCAAGACTCGGACTGACAAACTCAGAGCTAATTCATCATCCAAAACCCATATGGCTTCTCAAAACTTAGACTTACTTTACCCTTAGAGCCTTGCTCTATTTATACAATCCCATGGTCTGTGGACCATGGGTAGGCTGACACATTTTACATTCAATTACATTATCTTAGGGAAGATAACCCTAGATTCTCATGCTCCATGCCCGCATTTTGCGGGGTCTTTACATTACACTTTTACCAAAATTCAAGCTTCAAGCACCAGAAACATACTATGGGGGGATCCACCTCCCAACAAGCCCCCAACACAATTATCGTGACTCGTCCCGAGTCACTCTGCTGGTGTGGCGATCCTTGTGCGAAGTCCATCCAATTGTGCCTGTGCGATCTGCTCCATATCTGCTTCTAAATCATTTATGCCTAACTTAATTCTCTACTTTGATGTCAGCTTCTAGTACCTGTGTTTATAGTCCTACACCTCTATCTAGCTTATCGGGTCACGAAGACTATGCTTTGGTTGGTTAGTAGACAGCTCGTCCACCCATGTAGGGCCTCAAGAGACTGCCATGTACTCTTCCTGGGAAGAGCTCTCCATTAAGTTTGCCTAGCTAGACCGCACCTATGTCTGTGACCTCCTTTACCACACATGGTCCCAACCAATGCATTATGAATTTTCCTGGAAATTTTTCGAAGTTGCTGCCATACAGCAACACTAAATTGTTTACCTTAAATGTGTGCAACTTGATATGGCAATCGTGCCAAGCTTTCTCACGCTATTTCTGTACCTACTAATGGAATCTCGCAAAAATCCGTTCTTCCTCGAGTTCTTCCAATTGCGCGAGCCTCTCTTCGAAGGCTTCACGGTTCGACATGCCTGTCGCTACTGCTATCCACAAACTGGGTACGATGTATTCCATTGGCAATACTGCTTCTGTGCCATAGACTAACCTGAATGGTGTCTAACTCGTCATTTTCTTACACGTGGTTCTGTATGCCCATAGTACGGCAGGTATGCGGAGGTCCTAGTTTTTTCACTATGCGTTACATATTTTGGTCACAACAGTCTCCAAAATCATGATGAACGCTTCTACTGTCCCATTAGCTTGTGGATGGTACGACGTACTTTGCTGGTGATACACCTGGAACTCCTCGATGAGTGTGCTGATAGTTTCATTCAGGAAGTGTGTTCCGTGGTCACTCACTAAAATTTTTGGGCATCCAAACCATGTCAATAGGTTGTCAAATAAAAATTTCACAGCTGTGGTAGTAGTGTAGTCCTTAACCGGCTGTGCTTCTCCCCATAGATTCAGGTAATCTGTCGCGGTGATGATGTAGTGTGCGCCCATCTTTCCCTGAGGTTTAATTGGTCCCACAAAATCGATTTCCCATTTTTGGAATGGCTGCAACATCATCTGTGGATTGAGTGGCATCTCATCCATTTGGGATAGTTTCCCAATTCTTTGACATAAGTTGCAAGCTCGATAGTATGCTTTCGAATCTTGATGTAAGGTTGGCCACCATAGCCTAGAGCGAAGAATCTTATGTGCCATCGCAAGTCTTGCATAGTGTCCTCCTGCAACCCCCCCCCCCCCACATGTGCTTCCGCGAGGATTTGTCCTCGTTCAAATTCAGGTACATATCAGCGCAACATCTCATCATTTCCCATTTTGTAGAGGTGCCCCGTAATGATGGAAAAGTCTGCCACCCATAGCACCAATTCCTTCTTTTGCTGGATTGAATATTCCTTCGGCATAGTCCTTGTGGTTAAAAAATGGATTATATCTTTGAAGTGGTTGCCCGTGATGTGCAGTGCAAAGAGCTGTGCATCAGGTAGTCCTTCTTCCAAATTTGTTGGCTCCACGCCAGTCTCAATTCGTGATAAGTGATCTGGTTCTGCATTTAGGTGTCCTGGCTTTACGATAACCTCAAAGTCATATTCTCGAAACAGTAACAGACACTGCATATGCATCCCCCCAACACAGCCTTGTTCACGAGGTATTTAAACGTAGAATGACCGGTATACATCTTGAAGTGCCCGCTAAGTAAATAGTGTCAGTATTTCTTGAGCACGTATACCATTTCCAATCCTTCATGCTTAGTACTAGAATAGTTTTTTTGGCTTTGGATAGCTGCCGACTCGCGAAAGCGATTGGGTGATCCACACCTTCCGTGCCTTCCTGTGTAAGTACATCTCCCAGTGCCATACATGACACATCAACATGTACATGAAATTCGATGTCCCATTTTGGGAAGACCAAGATGGGAGCGGATAACATTTTTTCCTTGAGAACATCCAAAAATTTTCTTACAATCATCATTCCAACAATATGTAGCATCCTTTTTCAATAATTGTTCCATTGGTGTTGTTATTTATGCATAGCTCTTGATAAACTTTCTATAGTAACCAATATACCCCAAAGTGGCATGTAGTTGTTTGACACTTTGCGGTGCTTCCAGATTGAGAATAACGGCAATCTTCATAGGGTCCACCATCAGGCCTTGTTTTTAGACCACATGGCTGAGTAGGTTTCCAAAGGTGACGAGGAAAGTGCACTTTTTAAGATTCAGTGCAATCTGGTGTTGTCAGCAAGTATCCAGCATCAACCGTAAGCTCGCTATATGGTGTTTAACTAACCCAAATATAGTCCAATCATCCATATAGACCTACAAGAACTTGTGGATGTATTCGTTGAACATGGTCGCTACTACATGCGAAAATATCGCTGGCGCATTCTTTAGTCCAAAGGGCATAACAGTGTATTTAAAACAGCCCCATTTGGTTGTAAAGGTTGTCTTGCTCCTATCTTTCGATGCGATCTTGATCTGATGGTACCCTGAGAAGCCATCTGTGAATGAGTAAGCTTCCTGACCACCAACATTATCCAACACTTCATCTGTAAATGGTGTCGAGAATGGATCATGAACACAGGTGTCATTAAGCTTTTTGAGGTCCACGTAGATTCTAATTTCGCCCTTCTATTTGTTCTCTTGTACTACCATAGGACTCACCCAGTTGGATTCTTCCACAGGTTCAATAATTCCAGCTGCAAGCATTTTGTCTAATTCTTTGTGGACCTTTTCTTTATACTTTGGTTTCAAATGGTAAGGTCGTTGCTTAACTGGCTTCGCATCCGGTTTCAGAGTGATCTTCATCATCTGTAAGTCACCAATGATCCCCTTTAAGTCCATGATTTTGGTCGGGAACAAATCTTGATATTTGTAGAGTAACTTAGCGACCTTATCTACCATAGCATCGTCCCAATAGTCCCTAAGTGTTGTATACTTCATCTCCACTTCTACACCAATGTTTACTTGCTCTGTTTTTAGTAGTGCAATGATGTTGGGATTCCCAATTGATGGTCCTCGAACTTCGTGACATCCTTCAATTTCTGGAATATTAATATTTTGGGGGTCGTCATCATCCTCCTCCACCTTTCTGCTATAACATTCTAGGGCACTGCTTAACTGGGTTGCCCATGTTGGTTGAACTAATTCCCAAGGTTCCTGTGGTATTTTGAAGATGGTGACTTTTACGGCTTGCAGCGCATCATCAACAGTGTCCGACCATCGGTATTCAAATGTGAATGTTATTAAAAATCCCTCGCACAAGACATCCCATTCGTCTATACGATGGCGGAGTTTCATCTTGGTATACCAATTCATGGGTATGACATCCAGGGTATGGTAGAATAAGTGTACCCATTCAGACTAAGGTTCTTCTCCATAGGCCTTGGTCCATTTTGTGAGGTGTGTGCGGGTCATCACATCCATCATATTTATCTGCTATCTGTAGTTGCAGTTTCCCAAATCGTAGGCACATCATCCTCCTACAGTCATTCCAGTTTTCAAAATTTCCTTAATGTGTTCCCCACCAACGCGCAGGCGTCGCACACAACACCCAATTCAATGCATCAAACCGTTGTTGTTCCAGTATTGCACTCTCAAACTTGCTCAATAATTCATCCACCACTATCAATCCATCATATGTTGGAGATCTCGGGCATGGGTTGTTATGCAACACAGTGATCTAGTCATCATGTTGCAATTCAATGTTGTCATTTCATTCAACCGATTGTGCCAATGTTTGTCTTCTTCATCTGAATTTGAGGTGCAGGAACTTGTGCGCTCCCAGGAGATCCTCCCATCAGCAGTTGGATTCACCCAATCCTGATCTCGTGCAGTTATCTTGTAGATACAATCTAGCTCATCGACACTTCCATCGTCATGCACAGGTTCAGTGTAGTGCGCTCCTTCGTCTAGGTGTAGCGGAACGACTACGCAAAGTGAATTTTTCTCGAATATCACCTTTCGCTTCTTCAGGTTGATGACTCCATTCATATCAGTGGCACAGTCTATTCCTAATAGCATGGGATAAGGATTGTTGTCATCAACAATCTCTATTACTTCAAAGTTTGTCTGTGTGCTCGCTCCTTCGATATCAACTATTACCCCTTGCAATCGTCCCATGGGAAAAATATTCTGTTGGCTCGCCATTCATAGTTGAATAGGGGACCACTATAATGCGGGCCTGCCCATGCATTCCCATTTCTGAATTGGTAACACATTTGCGTCCAAACCCAGGTCTAGGATTACCTGATCCATTTCATACTCACCAATCTATACCATCAATCTCATTTCCCTCCTGGTGCATAATGCATGCTTTCCCAGTTTTTGGACTACACGTGGTTCCCCTAACCCTCTGCACCTAGTCCTCAACTCCTATAGTCCCTTAGCTACCTTATTGTCGCGCAACAGTTTCATGCATGTCTCCAAAAATGTAGTAAGCATAGAAGGATCCATCGGTATCTCTGGTTGATCCTTACTACCTAAAGTGGAGGCCTCCATGAAGCTCTTCTTAGCTTCCATGAACATCTCCTTTGCACGTTCTAAGTCAAACTCAACTTCCTTTGTAGGGGCCTTGCGAACCCATGTATCTTCGTCAGGCTGCTTCCCCTTATCTTCCCCTATAGTTGAATTACTTCTGAGCACTATGTTCACATTTGGTTCCTCTTTGCGCGGTTCAGACCTCAT
The DNA here is from genome assembly GCA_031772625.1 of Pinus tabuliformis. Taxonomy (NCBI): domain Eukaryota; kingdom Viridiplantae; phylum Streptophyta; class Pinopsida; order Pinales; family Pinaceae; genus Pinus; species Pinus tabuliformis. Next base: position 578,093,539 of record CM062805.1, read on the forward strand.
CATTTGAATATTTTGAGTCGGAGTAGGCTAGAGTACCCCTTTCTCGCACATCTGTGTGATAAACATAAGACAATCTACCATTTCATGGTCAAACTGAGCAGAGTATGAATATGATACTCTCGTCAGTTTGGTACAATCGTGGGCATAGTGCCCTGGTCCTCCACAATCGTAACAAATTAACTATCCGCGGCCCCTTCCTGGCCCCATTCCTCCTCGTCCTCGACCTCACCCCTGAAATCCATTACACGCCATTCTGACCACTGGGTCGAGGGATCGCATTTCTGTCTACATTAGATAGGCCGGGGTCTGATCCATCATTAACTCGTAGCTCCAATAAGTATGCTCGTCATGGCCCACTGATCTACAGAAATTACAAAAAATTTGTTGGGGTGTCGTTGTATAGTTCTGCAACAAATGACAATTATCCATCATGTGATCTCCTCCTATCTGACAGATCGTGCACCATAGCATGGGTGTCGCACTTAGCCCTGCTTGTGCCTCTAGTCTCAATGGAATTGGCCCCCCTCCTGCCAAGTAGTTAGTGAATACCGGACAATGGTCCTTATCGTGGCCCTGGCCTTTTCATTTTATGCACCACACTTCCTCACATGCCTCCGGCCGCGGTGCCCTATCTTGCTTCAAGATTTGCATTTCCAGGCAGAGATTTTGTAGTTGCATGTGGATTTATTGAACTCCCAGCAGTGGATCTTGTATCAGTGTTTCATGCAACCTCATCACCATTTCCAATGCTTTGACCTGGGTAGCGAGTTTCTGTTGCGACAACGACGTCCTCAGGTGTGGTGTCAAAGATGCCACAAACCATGCGTGATGTTGCACATCCATGAGTGTCATATTAGCCTTGTGGATGATACTCTTTAGCCACTGATCCAGATCCCAAGTGGTCTTGCCTGGAAGCATTACGATCTCTTTAAATACGATGATTCACTGTGTCTCTAATTTTGACCTGCTAAATTCTTTGTTCAGCGCATTCTAGATCTATGTTATTCCTGCATTTGGGTGATCATTAAAGTGCTTGATATACCATGCCAATGCACTATCCTGTAGCGTGCTTACCAATGTAGCGTTCCTAATGTTGTCATACGTGACCCCTTGTACTTCTCATACTGCTCTTACCACAAACTAGAACTAGTCTGGATCCTCATTTCCTACTCCTCTGAATATCAGTAGCTTGATCGTGCTTGGCATGCTGAACTGTGGGGGTGGTGGAGGTGGAGTGGGTGGAGATGGAGGTGAAGTAGGTGAAGCAGGTGATGGCATAAGTGGAGGTGGTAATTGTAGAATGTGCTGCCTTATCAAACTGACTGCACTTCTCAGAGAGACCCCAGCAAGCTCTTCCTCGCTCTCTCGTGAAGGTGAAATTAAGGCACTGTTTCCTAATCCCTCACTACCTTTGTAGATATTTCTCCTCCATGTCATTCCAAACATTATTGTATTCGCATAACCTGTTTTTCACATAACAACATCTTAATCCAGGTATTCAAATATTTAATGTACTTACCTCGCAGTCTCTTGAGAAAACTTCATTTTGCTTCAATATAACTCATGGTCATGTCTATTGTGAACTCAGTGATAAATCCCCCTATTATCCAGTCAAGCCAATGGTCCACAGCTCACGTGAACTTATCTTCTGATGCATCTAGTTTGTGCACTAACTGTGGAGTCCACACTATCGGTTGGTCGAGCTTACACCTTCCCCGGATGTCAGCTAACCTTGCGATCCACTCCTACAATTTAGAAGGAAAATATTTGAATAAGATCTCGTGGATTTCCGTATACACATAGCAATCCAACCATCTTTTCTCAGATACTTGTGGAGTTCTATTTTCCTGTGTCAGGAACTCATGAAGCTTCTTGTCCAACCACTCTTCAATTTCCTTCTCTGTTGGGTTCTAGTGGCATGACATCAGACATCCCTTAGGTAGATCCTGGTCCCGAAAGAGGAAACATTTTTTGGCTTGTTGGGGCCTAACCTAGGTTCAGAAGTAATTTAGCCAAACAAATCTGAAAACTACCGACCCTTTCGGCAATAGTCCACAGTGGATGGAATGAGGTATCACCCAAGGTAGTATGGGAGGGTGCTGGAAGCAGGTTTCCACACCCTAGGGATGTCTTGATGAAGTTTGGGAAGTTCACGAACTGAACCTATGCACTTGCACTACTCTGCGCAGTCGTCTGTCCTTCGTAACTTGTGCAACTACTTTCACGTAGCTCTATAAAGAGCGCTAAGAGGTGTTGTCTAGATCCTTATTCCTTACTATGCTTTTATTATATATCTTAACTTAATTATGTGGGCCAAATATTCTCATTAATCATTCAACATTCATAACAAGTACGCGCAATCATAAACTGTAAAGAGATGCATAAATATAATAGAAGAATGGACACAGAATATTCCAAAATCAACTTATATTTTATTAATTCTCTGTCCAAGTACAATCCCAACTCCGCCCTGTGCACTCAGCTGCGGGGGTCCACGCACACAACTGCGGACCCTACTAGGCCTCTGCTCACTCAGTTGTAGAGCCTCTTCCTACTACTACAACCCAAGACTTGGAATTACAGACTCAGAGCTAATTCATTATCCAAAACCCATATGACTTCTCAAAACTTAGACTTACTTTACCCTTAAAGCCTTGCTCTGTTTATACAATGCCATGGTCTGCAGACCATGGGTAGGCTGACACACTTTACATTCAATTACATTATCTAATGGGGGACAACCCTAGATTCATACGCTCTGCGCCCAAATTTCGTGGGGTCTTTACATTACACTTTTACCAAAATTCGGTCTTCAAGCCCCAAAAACATACTATGGGGGGGGAGGGGGGGGGGGGTTCGCTGCCCAAAAAGGATGCAAATTGGGAGCCAAAGGACTCGGAAGGTTCAGGGTATGATCGAGAAGCACTGAGAGAGAATGTGATAGCTATATGGATAGAGTATCTTTTTGAGGGCAGATTGGTTGTCAATGGACTTACACAAATGCCCAATTTTGTTTCTTGTACTAGTGGATATCTGAGGGTCATTATCGCTGGTATGAGAGCCCTAGACTGTTGTATTATATCTTATTTGATATAACAAAGTTGGGTTGAAAATGATAAAAATTTGTCTATATTCTGTGAATGTGCGATTTACTATTGTTTATATTCCATTATGGAAAGTAGTCTCATTGAGATTCTTGGTTTGATAGTGTCACAGTTTTTAAGATTCTATCCTAAGACCAAGATTGTGGAAATTCAACATGGTATAAGAGCGTATCTGATACACTTTGAGGGATAGTGAATTAGAGTGTGCACAGTGAAGTAACTTAGAGGTAGTTGTCAGTGTCTAGATCATGGAGCAGAGGGTTCAACTGAGGACATGGAGATGTGGTCTTGACATGTGACATGGCGAGATGGGCTAGGTGTTCTGGTGGGTTGGTGGTGAGCCTGGTGAAAAAAAAAATTGTTGTAGTGTAGATTGTTGATCGTGGACTTCCTTTGATTTGTCATGGATGGTTGGTACAACTCGATGGTTTCTTTGGCTTGGACGAGATCAGGTTGATCGAGATGGCTTCATGTGATGGATTGGATATTGGAAAGTTAGAATGCTCATCGGATCATGGTGTTGAATATCAGATATTGGTAGGATTTTCACGAGTTGTATTTCAGTAAGGAGGATGAGTATTTGTAAGGCTGAGTGAATGGAGATTGTGTAGGCTCAGAGGGAATCTGGCCTCAAAGGGAGCAACCCTATGGAGCTTTGGGATCTTTAAGTTCAGATGTGATGAGGCATAGGCACTACCGAGATTTTCAGGTTCATTCTATAGGTTATGTTGTAGTGATGGATGGCAGATGGGATAATGTCGCCAAAGATGATGATGGTTACTTCCTAGTCTTCGAAGTACCTCCCTCTCTAAGAGGTACTGTTGATTTTGTGTATCTTGGGAGACAATCCAAGCCATAGGGTTTGGGATTGGAGGGAAAAGTGCCACAAGTAGGCTCGTGGGCTTAGAACCCAAGCTTTGGGTTTTTTCACCAAATCATGTTGTGGGCATTTACATGAGCAAATTTCTACATCTGATGGCATGAGACGATAGAGGGAAGAAAAGAGAATCTGGCACTTCGAGAATCGTCGAATTTTGAGTTTTAGAAGTGGAGATATGAATTTTTGAATGTAATTTTAGGGTTGACACCATAAGTGTCAAGGTCAGCCTAAGGTTATGTTAGGCTCATGAGATCTAAAAAACCATAAAATGTGACATTTTGGAGCCCCTCTCTTTGGTATAAAATAGAGGACGAGTATGAGGCTTTTTCCTCATCCATTTGTGCATCACAAGGAAGTGTACAAGGAGAAAGACACTTTTGTTCTAGGCCGCAACTAGGAGGGTTAACCATCATGGGAGAAAGGACTGCTTTGGGTCTCTTTTGGTGACTGAAATTATAGGGAAGGAGGGTCGATGTACAAAAGTGAAGTGTGGAATTTTTAAGGGTTTCTTATCGGTAGTCTATCCTTGAAATTTTATGTCGCAGACCTTGTTCTAGCAGTCTGTGGAAAATAAATGGATGAGATACCCTTGGAGAGGTAGTTGAAGGTGCTCTAGCTAAGTCACAGTCCCTACCACCTTTTTTAGGGAAGCACAGGGTGGATTGAGGGATGTTCATGCCCAGAATATTAGTAAAAGGGGAGGATACCTCTCGAAGAGAAGGCCACAACAAATAAAGGGAGTTGTAGGTGATTCAAGGGACTGTGTGTAGGGATATTGCAGTATGTTAGGTGCCCTAACGAGGTGCAACGAATGAAAATGAGAGTTGATAGACTTAGAGACCAGAATATGTCTTATTTTTGGTCATTTCTTTGACTGGATTTGAATCATCCTACATTGTAGTTTGTTGAGAGCCATTTGTTGGAGTTGCCTTGGGCATGAAGGAACTCCAACTAGGAGCAAATACCACTATGGAGTGATGTAGTTGTCCTAGTGTGGACATAATTGTTGTAGCCTATGGAAGCCAAGAAGGCAGGGTTGACGTGGCATGTTAGAGGCATTAACTACTGGGCAGTTTCACAGTGAAGTTTGGAGTCTAGATTTGTGAAATAGATCCTCTATTGCAAAGAAAAGGGAGGATGTGGAGAACTCTATGGGAAGTCATGTGTAAGGGTCTCCTAGGTGTGAGGATGCCCTAACTAGGTGCAGATGCTACAACATGGACCTGGTCACTTGTGGTTTGTTGGAGGGCAACAAGAGATTGGACCAAGTGTGGAAGTGATTGGGAAAAAATGGCATGCTGGAGGACAACGTGATAATGTCCAAATTGGATCTCGGTTAGTAACACCTTGACGGAAAAAGGTAGTTGCGAGAGAGGTAGTTGTTGACGTCAAGGGTCTAATCAATGAGGAGTACTTTGTGGAGCCATAGACTTGTATATGGATAGAGACTTCTAGAGAAGATGATGGGAAATCCTCCTAGCCCCTGTTCATTATAGGAGTGGAAATATTGTAGTCATAGGTGACAACCCTCTGTGCCATATCTTAGTCTTCATCGGAATAGTGTATTGAGAACATAATGGGCTGAAATCCCTAAGTAGCCAGGGAGCAACAATGGGAAGGTTGAGAGTTGTTCATAAGTGGAGCTGTGAATAACTCGATAGGAGTCTCGATGTGATGATCCATTGATGGCCAAATGATCAACTAGAGAGCAGATTGACAACCAAGGTTCAGTGACCAGATTGACTTGGAGCATTGATTGAGGCAGGAGCTGCATGTCAGGAGCCGAAGGACTAGGAATGTATAGGGTACGACCAAGAGGAGCTGAGAGAGCATGCGATAGCAATATTGTCAAAGTATCTTGTTGAGGGAAAATTAGTTGTCGATGGACTAACACCGAGCCTCAGTTTTGTACCTTTTACTAGTCGATGTGTGAGGGCGATTATCCCTAATATGAGATACCTATACTATTGTATTATATGTTGTTTAATATAATGAAGTTGGCTTGAAAATGATAAAAATTTGTCTATATTCTACACATGTGTGATTTACTGTTGTTTATATTCCATTGTGCAAAGTAATAAATATATGGGCCTATATGTTTTCAACATTAGTAAGTTGGCACAAATGGTGTTTTTTCAACGAGAATCGTTTTGGATGGCCTAGTGGCATTTTATGCTTACTTCACCCGTTCAGGATAGATTCTCATTTGGGGTGGCTCGTGCCCCCAACAATAGCAATAATAGCACCATACCTAACAAGAATTCATGGTTGAAAAAATTAGTAAGGGCATACAAGACCTATTGAAATGATGAATTATTCTTTTCACCATTATTCACTTCCTCCCATTCCCAAAATATTTGAATCGGAAGACTCGACAATAGCTACCCCATGCATTTTCCTTGGGCATACTCGACAATGAAAGAGAAATAAGGTAAAGACAAGGGAGTGGTTTCAATGTGTAATAGCATTTAAAATAGCTCTTCAATAGTAGAATCAACTCCAGTTAATGCCGAACATGTAAACCACATAGAATGCCACCTTCTAGCATCTTGTTTCACTGATATAAAAGACTATTCTAATTAGGGGTGTAGCTATAGTTCACCTTTTTCAGAGTCTGTATGTTTTCAACATCCTAATCTCAGAAACATTGTCATAAAAATGTGTTTTAAGGCATCTTAATCTAAAAAACATTCACAGGAAAATGTAATTGCACATGAAAGGAATGAAATCCAAACCCAGGTGTTGTGAAGCTCGAAGCATTGATTCATGGAATTGCATATTGAATTTCATACCTCGCTCTACCTCAATCCCAGGTGCGGAGAAGCCCGCCATAGATTCATTGAGTTGAATATTGAATTTCATACCTCGCTCTACCTTGATCCCATTCATGCAGAGCCAAAGGTTGGGACAAATTTAACAATAACAAAATGTAACAACAACACTGCAAAGCTAAAGGTTGGAACATGAATAACAAAAGCATTTTTCTAAACATAGGGGAAGGGGAAGAGGCCCTATGTGCTGGCTAGGAAAAATCCATATGTCACATAGGTCCATATATTACACATCATAAAAAGTCCAAATGTAAAAAATACCTAGATGTCACAAGTAGGAAATCCTAAAAGGGAAAGGAGGAGTTAACTAAAACACTTAGCATTCATTTTTAGTCTAGCATCACTTCACTTGTAAAAAATCGTTCTTCAAAGCTACTATATATCTCATCAATGCTACTATACATCCTAGATTTAACCTGGTAGATGCCTTGGGAAGAGGCCAAATAAGACCTCAAATTTTTTGATTCGTTAACAAAAAACGTTGTCAATGTTTAATAGGTTGAGGAAAAAGTGAATTAAAACTTGTATAGAAAAAAATTAGGTTTAATTATGTATGTTTTCGTACACTGGCTCATACTTCAAGGCACATCGATTACAACAATCCCTGCTACCTTATGACTGGGACTAATAATAGCTCATTTGCCATATATTCTTTCAAATACAATTTCAATTTTTTTTCTACTTTTATATCGTTCAATTTTTATTTTTAACATATATTTCTTATAATGATTTTTACTTTTTAGGAAAAATAAATTGTATATAAACTTTAGAAGATCTAGGAAACCACGTTAATAAATGTGGTTGATAGATGCCCATAGGCATATATCAACCACATTTATAAAACACTTCAATATTTATATACATTCTGATGCGGGAGCATGTGACTCAGAGGGAAAAATCTTCCAAATTATTCAAAAAATAAAAAAAAAATCTACAGGCAAGGGAGTGGGATCCTTTAGCCTGCAATTTCTATGCTTTCTTAGTTTAAAATAGAATAAATCCTAGCAATAAATCATGCATTGTAATAAAGCTTTCAAGCTTTAAATCATTCTATAAAACATGCTTTTCTTTGTATCGGATAAGGACCGAGAGGGCCTATCCTTAGATAAAAATAAAAAGCCAGAAAAGCTCTCAAGGTGAGAGAGGAAAGAGCGAGCGCCTTAGCCTTACTTTAAAGCAACAAACTGTTCTCTCAGCGTCCTTTTTAGTAATGCCTTTGTAATGTACATGCAGAGAGGAGGGAACAGGGCGGACGGTGTTAAAAAGGCTTTATTTCTCATGCGCAATTGTTGTGTATGAAGGATTAAATCAATTTCCCTTCCGTTTCATGTATATACAGGCGATGCACATGTCTCTGGTTTCATATATATATTGAATTACAGTCCTGATTATGCCTCTATTTTCCTAAGAGCTTGAATTTTTTCCATTAATTGTCTGAAACGAATTGAACTTTCATGCCTGGATGTTTTACCATATCGGCTGAACCATATCATGCGTCCAAGATCTTTCGGTGCAAAGGGAGTGTAGCGTAACAGAGGCGAGGTCTGAATAAAAAGCCGAACAATAAAACTGTGAACGATATAACTGTTATACATATAACTGTTATGCAGGTCTGTAAGTCATTAGTTGTGAAATTGCGATTTATATATATATTCATTGAAACCAGCATAGAGGGCATGTGAAAGAATGCGTATATGACATGGGTATATATATATTGGGTGCGTAAGTCCGCCATTTGGAGATTTCTTTTAATAATTCCCTGAAGAACACCGGTTGTTAATAAAGCTTAATAGTATGATTTTAAAGGAAATGAATTATCAGTTTAATGACTGACATGTCCAGAGTAGAAGAAGAAAGGGAAGTTGAGCAAGACGTTAAAGAGCTCGCTGGCCGATTAGGGAGATTGTCTCTAATGCCTGCAACCCCTCCATCATTAGAGGTATCAGAGCCATCAACTGACATTGAATTGAATCTCAAGAGTAGAAGAAGGATGGCTTTCAGAGTTGGAAGAGGATGACCTGCTGCAAATGTTGAGCTAATGGCAACCGTAGAAGAGCTGCAAGCTAGAGTGGATGCATGAACTTCGGATAGAAATATAGATGATGGAGATGTCAGTGAGCCCGAAATTGAAGCTGCTGAAGAGGAGGAAGTTGTACAGGTTACTCCTGAGATGAGGTTCTTTTAGTCAGTGTTAAAATCCACAGCCACGCCATGGAACCAATTACTACCGGTATATCAAGGAGGAATGAATCCAGAAGAATTGATCGATTGGATTAACAGCATGGAGAAATTCTATGATTACGAAGAAACAGAAGATGAGAAGAAAGTAAAGTTTGTTGTCACCAAGTTAAAAGGCCACGTAGCACTCTGGTGGGATGGTGTGCAGGCGGAAAGGAAGAGACTTGGTAAGCAGCCAATCAAGAACTGGAGCCGAATGGTAGCAAAGTTAAGAGGTAAGTTCTTGCCAAGTAATTATTAGCAAAAATTGTTTAGACAGATGAAAAATCTTAGACAGAGAACTTTAACAGTAAAAGAATATACAGAAGAGTTTTATAAAGTGAGCATAAGAGCTGGAGAAGCCCAAGACGCAGATGAGAAGGTGGCTAGATATATGAATGGCCTCAGGATGGACATTCAGGATGAGATAAATCTATTGTCTCCTAAAACAGTAGAGGAAGCCTATCAGATAGCGTTGAAAGCTGAGGAAAAACTCATACGGAAGCAGTCTGCCAAAGGGAGAGGGACTTTCAGAGGAAAAGGAAGTCAAGGTGGTAGAGGAAGAACTACAGCACCTAGAGATGGAGCTAGCAGTAGCTCAACCCAGCATGCACCCAGAGAAGGTGATGCAAGAGGCAGAGGGAGTTTTCCCAGAGGAAGAGGAGGTAGAGGAAGAGGCAGAGAATTAAGATGTTACAGATGTAACAAGCTGGGACACAGAGCTTTTGAGTGCCCATTGAATGCAGACATAAAGCAGAGGAATGCAATTGTTACTCCAGCTAAAGAAGAAGCACCAGTGGCAGCGGTAATAGAAGAAGAAAATACACCAGAAAGAGGAGAATCTCTAGTGGTTAATAAAGTCTTACTTAAGCCAATGAAGGAGGTGGCTGCTGAACCGCCACAAAGAAAAAGTTTATTCAAGACAGTATGCAAAGTCCAAGGGAAATGTTGCCAGATGATCATTGATAGTGTCAGCACTGATAATTTGGTCTCTACAGAAGTAGTGGAGAAATTGAAGCTGAAGACAGTGAAGCATCCAACACCTTATAAGGTGTCATGGTTACAAAAGGGACATCAACTATTGGTAAGTGAACAGTGTGAGGTGGAATTTCAAGTGGGCAAGTACAAAGATAAAATTGTTTGTGATGTGATGCCTATGGATGTGTGTCACATATTGCTTGGAAGGCCTTGGCAATATGACAGAGGAGCCATACATGACGGGAAGAGAAACACCTACAAGTTTGGAAAAGATGGTGTTAATCATACATTGTTGCCTTTGCAAGAAGAAGATGTATCGGGACAGAAGACTGGTCCAAAAACTCTGTTACTTGGAGGGAAGGAATACCTGAAGCAGATTGAAGAAAATGAGGTAAACTTTGCTGTGATTTGCAAGCCCAAGGTAATATTGACTTCTACTAAAATTTCTGAATTACCCATTGAAAATCAAGAAATGTTAGAGAATTATTATGATATTATTGTTGATGACTTGCCTAATGAATTACCGCCAATTCGAAAAATCAATCACCATATAGACTTGATTCCTGGAGAAAGCCTACCTAACAAAGTAGCATATAGAATGACTCCTGCAGAAAATGAAGAAGTTAAGAAACAGGTGCAAGAATTGCTTGACAAGGGGTTGATCAAAGAAAGCCTGAGTCCTTGTGTAGTGCCAACAGTGTTGAACCCGAAGAAAGATGGAGGCTGGAGGATGTGTACAGATTCAAGAGCCATCAATAAGATTACAATTAGGTACAGATTTCCATTACCCAGGATTGAAGATTTAATGGATTGCTTGTCTGGCGCAAAATATTTTTCAAAGTTAGATCTTAAAAGTGGCTATCATCAGATAAGAACAAGAGAAGGGGATGAATGGAGAACCGCTTTTAAGACCAATGAAGGATTATATGAGTGGAGAGTGATGCCTTTTGGGTTTTCCAATGCACCAAGTACATTCATGAGGCTGATGAATGAAGTCCTTAAAGAATTCATTGGTAAATTTGTAATAATATATCTGGATGACATATTAGTCTATAGCAGGTCCAAGGAGGAACACTTGAGGCATTTAAATTATGTTCTACAGAAGCTGCAGCAAGAAAAATTATTGTTGAATCTGAAGAAGTGTTTATTTATGAAAGAGGAGCTGGTGTACTTGGGATTTGTTATCTCAGCTGAAGGATTGAAGATGGATCCAGACAAGATCAAGGCAATTGTGGAGTGGCCTTCACCCAAGAGTTTTTTTGAGGTAAGGAGTTTTCATGGTCTTGCTAGTTTTTACAGAAAATTCATTAAGAATTTTAGTAAGATTAATGCACCTATTCTTGAGACCATAAAGAAAGATAAATAGCCATTTAAGTGGACTGTTGAAGCAGAGAGAAATTTTCAGCTGTTAAAGAGGAAAGTAACTGAAAAGCCTGTTTTGGTTCTTCCTGAATTTAACAAAACTTTTCAAGTTAAGTGTGATGCCAATGCAGAAGCAATTGGAGGAGTTTTAAGCTAAGAAGGTAGACCAATAGCTTATTTCAGTGAAAAGCTAAATGATGCAAAAAGGAAGTATTCTTCTTATGATAAGGAGTTCTACGCAGTTGTGCAGGCACTAAAGAAGTGGAGGCATTATTTAATGTCGAAAGAATTTATTCTTTATTCAGATAACCATGCATTGCAGTTTATCATGCAACAGCCAAAACTCGGCCAGAGACATGCTAAATGGGTAGAATATCTTCAAGGCTTTCATTTTGTGTTAAAGCATATAACTGGACAGTCAAACAAAGTCGCAGATGCCTTAAGTAGGAGAAGTGTATTGCTGCAAGAAATTCAAATCCAAGTGCTGGGGTTTGATTTTCTTAAGGAATTATATGAGACCGATTCAGATTTTAAGGAGGCATTTGAGGCTTGTAAAAATCCTATTTTGGCGGACAAGAGCAAGTGGCTAGATTATTTTATACAAGATGGACTGTTATTTAAGAAAAATCAGTTGTGCATACCAAACTGTTCAATGAGAGAAAATTTAATGAAAGAGAAGCATAGTGGAGGACTTGCAGGACATTTTGGTAGAGAGAAGACCTTTGAACAGCTCAACAGATTTTACTTCTGGCTGAAAATGAAATCTGAAGTAGAGAAGTATGTAAGAAATTGTAAAGTCTGCCAGTATGCAAAAGGAAGGAGCCAGAACACAGGATTGTATATTCCATTGCCAATTCCAGACAGGCCTTGGGATATGGTAAGTATGGATTTTGTGCTAGGATTGCCAAAGACTCAAAGAGGCTATGATTCAATTTTTGTTGTAGTAGACAGATTTTCAAAAATGCCACACTTTATTCCATGTTATAAAACTAGTGATGCTTCTCATATTGCTAACTTGTTTTTTAAATAAATTGTAAGATTACATGGATTGCCCAAAAGCATTGTTTCAGACAGGGATTCAAAGTTCATTGGACATTTCTAGAGAACACTATGGAAGAAGCTGGGAACTAAATTAAGTTTCATTTCTGCCTATCATCCACAAACTGATGGACAGACTGAAGTTGTGAACAGAAGTTTAGGCAATCTTTTGAGGAGCTTTGCTGCAGAACATCCAAAGCAATGGGATCAAGTGTTACCACAAGTTGAATATGCATATAATAATTCACCAAACAGGAGCACAGGACAAAGTCCATTCCATATTGTGTATGGGATGCACCCAAGGGGAATATCTGAATTAAGGAATTTGGGAAACGAAGAAATGAGAAGTGCAGAAGGTGAAGACTTTGCTTCAAGAATGCATGCGATACATGAACAGGTGAAACAATAGCTACAAGATAGCAATATTCAATATAAAACTAGAGCAGACATGAGGAGAAGAGAAATGAACTTTGAAGTTGGAGACTTGGTTTTAGCACACCTCAGAAAGGAGAGATTTCCAAAGGGAAAGTATAATAAGTTAAAATCCAAGAAAATTGGACCATGCAAGGTGCTGAGGAAATTCTCTGCAAATGCTTATGAGATTGAATTACCACCTGGTGTGGGAATATCACCAATTTTTAATGTTGCAGACTTGTACAAGTATGAGAATGAAGCTGTAGATGATACAACACAGGAACAAGAGACTCCAGAGATTGACTGGGTAAAACAGTTACCCACAGCCAAGGATTTACAGCCAGAAAGAATTCTAGATAAGAAAGTGTATAAAAAGACAAGGGGACAAGAATATTTCCAGTATCTGATGAAATGGAAGGGACAGCCGATCGCTGAAGCTACTTGGGTTACAGAAGACATTTTACAGAAATTGGGCAAGTCTGTAGATGAGCTCATGGACAGGAGCCCATGAAGAATTTTGTCCTCAGGAGTCTGATGCGCAAGCATATGACTCAGAGGGAAAAATCTTCCAAATTATTCAAAAAATTAAAAAAAAATCTATAGGCAAGGGAGTGGGATCCTTTAGCCTGCAATTTCTATGCTTTCTTAGTTTAAAATAGAATAAATCCTAGCAATAAATCATGCATTGTAATAAAGCTTTCAAGCTTTAAATCATTCTATAAAGCATGCTTTTCTTTGTATCGGATAAGGACCGAGAGGGCCTATCCTTAGATAAAAATAAAAATCCAGAAGAGCTCTCAAGGTGAGAAAGGAGAGAGCGGGCACCTTAGCCTTACTTTAAAGCAACAAATTGTTCTCTCAGCGTCCTTTTTAGTAATGCCTTTGTAATGTACAGGAAGAGAGGAGGGAACAGGGCGGACGGTGTTAAAAAGGCTTTATTTCTCATGCGGAATTCCTGTGTATGAAGGATTAAATCAATTTTCCTTCCATTTCATGTATATATAGGCGATGCACATGTCTCTGGTTTCATACATATATTGAATTACAGTCCTGATTATGCCTCTATTTTCCTAAGAGCTTGAATTTTTTCCATTAATTGTCTGAAACGAATTAAACTTTCATGCCTGGATGTTTTACCATATCGGTTGAACCATATCATGCGTCCAAGATCTTTCGGTGCAAAGGGAGCGTAGCGTAACAGAGGCGAGGTCTGAATAAAAAGCCGAACAATATAATTGTGAACGATATAACTGTTATACATATAACTGTTATGCGGGTCCATAAGTCGTTAGTTGTGAAATTGCGATTTATATATATATTCATTGAAACCAGCATAGAGGGCATGTGAAAGAATGCGTATATGACATGGGTATATATATATTGGGTGCGTAAGTCCGCCATTTGGAGATTTCTTTTAATAATTCCCTGAAGAACACTGGTTGCTAATAAAGCTTGATAGTATGATTTTAAAGGAAATGAATTACCAGTTTAATGACTGACGTGCCCAGAGTAGAAGAAGAAAGAGAAGTTGAGCAAGACGTTAAAGAGCTCGCTGGTCGATTAGGGAGATTGTCTCTAACGCCTGCATCCCCTCCATCACATTCATATGAACATCCATATACAATATTGTGCATTTATATATATGAAATGTACATTATTGTGCATTAATGTACTTTACTGCATATTAATGTACTTAATTTTATATACATTACTATTATGCACACTAATATATATTAATTAAACTATATTGATGTATAGTAATGTATATTAACATACATTAATGCATTACCAAAACCACGTTAAAAATATTAATGTCATTGATATAGCCAAAGAATTCATTAAAAACCCTAGGGTTTACATTCCCTTGTGTTTTTAGTATTAATCCCCTGCATTTTTTCTTCCCCGTGATTATAGTTGTTTCCGTTTTTAGTATTAATTCCTTGGTTTTATAATCCCTTCAATTAAAATTATTCCCTTGGGTTTATAATCCCTTTGGGATTTGGTATTATACCATAGAAATATGAACCGTTAGATTAATAGACCCAATTGATTGATAAAACAAACCCAAGGGAATACAAAGCCTAAGGTGAATAGTATTAGTCCCTTGCATTTATTATCCCTTCAGTTAGTATGGCTTACCATGGGTGATTTACATATTGAGATAATATTTGTCACACTGTGACATTGGACTATGGTTGACCATTATTTATTTTCATATCGAGACAATATTTGTCGCAATACGATATTGGACCATGGTTGACCATGGTTGATTTTCATATTATGACAATCTTTGTCACAATGTGCC
Organism: Pinus tabuliformis; assembly: GCA_031772625.1. Taxonomy (NCBI): domain Eukaryota; kingdom Viridiplantae; phylum Streptophyta; class Pinopsida; order Pinales; family Pinaceae; genus Pinus; species Pinus tabuliformis. Next base: position 578,108,668 of record CM062805.1, read on the forward strand.
ATTTGACCATGGTTGACCTTGGTTGGCTATGATTGGCCATAGTTGACCACATTTGATTTTATAAACCCAAGGGAATAATAAACCCAAGGGATTTATATTACAAACCCAGGGGATTAATACAAAAACCCCTTGGGATTATGAACCCAAGATAATAAAATTAAACCGAATGAACTAATATTATAAAACCAAAGTATATAAACCCTAAAACAAACAACTTAATTAGTAAAATATACATGATTGACCATGGTTGTCCATGGTTGATTTTATATTGAGACAATCCTTCTCGTAATGTGACATTCGACCACGGTAAAGAATTGTTAAGCATGGTTGACCATGGTTGACCATGCTTAACCTATAAGTAAATAACTTGTCTTATACTTTTTCATAAGCGGGGACAACATTGGATTATAAATTTTGTAAGTATCTAATTTTTTATTATTTAATTCTATATTGGTAAAGATGAAATTAAAGGAAGAGTTTATAAATTAATAATAACTCATTCGCCATAACTTTTTTCAAATGCGATTTCAAATATTTTTTCTACTTTTATATTGTTCAATTTTTATTTTTAAGATATATTTTTGATAAGAACTTTTATTTTTTAGGAAAAAAATGTATATAAATTTTAGAAGAATAAAACAAAATAAGTATGAAATTAGCGAGATGCTATCACAAACACTGTCCTCTTTTTGGAAAATTTTAATTCTTCCAAAGTGTGTTACATTTTTAATTGCTCTCTCTAAAGCTTGAATGTGAGTCTTGATAATGAATAGGCTCTACTCAACGAACTAATTCAAAACTCATGTGTTGTAAGAGTTACATGATCATTTGGTGATAAATCTAAGTAATGGAGAGATTTCACCCATCAACACATACGAAAAATAGGAAATACTTTTGGACTCTTGATTGAGATCTTTTATAAATCCTAAATTAAGTTTCCATATTGATTTAATGCTGTGAGTGTAATTTTAAAATATGTAAACCATCTATTGAAGTTTTCATAAGTAAAATACCAATTTATGTCTCTTTACCTTTCCAAAGCCTTTTCCAATGTTTTTCCCAATTTCCTTAGCCACTATAAACTGAAATGAACACTGATGACCTTGGTCTTATTTTTCCTTTATTACCTTTATTACATGAACTTTTAACCCAAGGCTGTTATGATATGATTTTAAAACCTTGTTGGTATTGGATGTGAGGCTAGGGAAATATCATCGTGATATGAAATTGACGAGTCTTAAGTATGGTGTGATGTCTTTCCTAGAAGAAAAGTTGGTCACTATATCTTTCATGATATCCCATGTAGGTGTTGTTGTTTATATTGATGTAACAGTTGAAGGCCAAGGAGTTTAATACACAAACCCTAGGATGAACAAGTATATATGGAGATTGGACTATAGCCATCTTTACATGCACTTGTGTGATGGAACATGGCTAGGGTCTGTAAACCCTAAGGAAGAAAATATTTCTAGTGTGAAGATCATATGTTGTAAAACCTTGTTGAAGCCAAGGGAAAAGTTGTTGTTGTTAATTTTAGTTTATTGTTTATCTTTGATGGTGGCTAGGGTTTTCTTGATTTTACCTTGATATAGTTTTGATAACTCGATATTGTTATGATTTTGTGATAAATTTGTTCAGATGTATTTAATTTCTTCTACATATTTATAATGTATCTTGCTATCCAAAATTGTGTGATTGCAAATTTGTTTCTTCTTCATGCATTGTCTTCATGATTAAATAATTTTCAAGTTTTTTCATTATGTTGATTTGATATAACACAAGTTTGAAAATTTTAAGTGATTTAACATAGAAATCAAATGCTAAAAAGATATTTGTATTACACAAATTATTGTAATAAAGTGATTTTCAGATTTGATATGTGCTTGGAGAAATGTGCCATAAGGGATAAAAATTGTTGCATTTTTTTTAGAATCATCAATTACTTTACCATCAAGAATATTCCTAATTGACATGTTGTCAAAAACCCAATCCAAACACCTTCAACAATACAACATGTGAGATTGCTCACTTCATAATAGGTGATTTACATCATCATGACAAAGTTTCAGATTCAACCTAACAATATAACACTTCAACATCAAGTAAACAAACATTTCAATTCATACACACAAATGTAAATACCACGCACATAGACACCCACTAAAAGTTTTTTCAGAAGTATATATTTAATAAAATGACACAAAGAGTTCAATATACAAAACAACACCTCATGCATAAACATAGAAGTATGGCTTGTGGTGACCTATAGAGAAAATGATTCTAATATAAGAACAACATCTCATGCCCAAAAATGATCATTTGGCATATTATGGTGTGTATACAAAATGGGTCTCTCAGCCTCTTCTACCTTTACCATCATCATTTGCATCCTAGAATTCAACCTTTATCTTCTTACAAGAATAATGGGATCAATTTTCTTTCTTTTGAGGCATGCTTCTTCTCTCTTGGAACTGCACAAAGAAAGAACATTCTCATTATATTTTTTCCACAATAAATTACACACTTACAGACCAATAATTTCTAACTCAACCCCATAAAAGTCACTGAATATGATCTAATAAATCACAAGGGTGTTTTCCTCCTCCCCACCCCTAACCTCTCTACTATACCACGCTTTAATAGTTACAAGAGTTAGAGCATATAATTTAAACAAAAATTCCTAGACTCTCCTCAATTAATGATAGAGAAAAGAAGTCATCAATGGATGATCTCATCTTGAATGTCTAACCCAATGATGGGGATTCACTAGTGGGTGAAGTAGTCAACTACACAACTTGCTCAAAACAAACATTTATTCTTGCATCTAGTGAAATTCCATTATGGTCAAGGGATTACATGGTGGACATCTGGACTTGAGATGGAATAATGGTTGTGGGGGCTAGAGGGTGGAAGGGGGCTAGTGAATGGTCTGTGGATGCAACCTTTGTGGGTGGATGGATGACAAATGTGGTGGAGGGAGTTGATGATGACCAATTATGGATTATATAAATGATGGAAGCTCCCTAGTGGAGGTAAGATACATACCAAATATCAGGGAAATGTGATGATAATGATGGAAAAACAATGGGAAAACAATGAATGATGGTGAATGATATGTAGGGGTAAGAGTGGAAAATTGAGAAAATGAATGAACCTGCATTCACATTTATAATATTTCAATTAGTAAGGGGGAACATAACAATAAAATACCAAGATAGATAAAACCTTTTTAGGAGCAGAACCAAAGAAAAATTGACTAAGTTAGAGCTTCCATGCTCAACCAAACAATATGTGAGCCAAAAAACAACTAAGAAACTAGAGTAAATAGACCATGGGAGAAAGTACCTACTCATAGTCGTTGTTGGAGAAATTTTGCACCATAAAGAAGGATAATGTGTTCGATCAAGTGGTATTGATTTCCAGGAGGTCACCTCTCTCATGTCAGCTAAGACCATGAAATCAAATTTCTCCTATTCACAATGTGAGATGACATTATGTCATTACTTGTACAATAAGGGCATTCCATGACCATGGATCCTCAATATTATAGGGCATGGATGAGGCTGACCAACACATGAAACAAGCATCCAACCCAGTACCTTGAAATAAAATTGTTGGGTTCGATGCCCAATACTTTCTCATAGTAAGTGTGGCTAGTGATAAATACTATTGGTAGCACGTAATGCCATGTATCATCCATTAATGCATGTTGGAGTGGTGGGATTATGCCCCTCTCCACTATTCCACATGAAAACACCCCATCTCGAGAACTTCAATGTTAACCTTAATTTTACATTATATTTATATATAAAGATAAAATAAGTTATAGTGAAAAATATGTAATTTTCTTTATAATTTCCTTTAGTACGAGGGACATGTGTAACTCCCCCAGTACTCAATATGGAGTTTACATGTGTGCTCTTGAATCCCAATATAAAGGAAATGTGTAATTCATTCCATGCTTAATATAGAGTATGTAATATTAAAAAAAATATTAATAACAAAAATATGGAGTTACATGTGTAATCTTGAATCCCAATATAAAGGAAATGTGTAATTCATTCCATTCTTAACATAGAGTATGTAATATTAAAAAAAACATATTAATAACAAAAAAATGTTAGCAACTAATAAAATATTTCAATATCCATATTAACTCAAAATAAAAATAAGAAATTCTTAGAAATTTATAATTTTTCAAAATATTTTAATATTGACCATAAATAAAATATTTCAATATCCCTATAAAATCAAATATTTTTATATCAATTATATGTCTATATAGAGAACAAGTTATTGCTTTCCAATTCTTAATATGAAATGGAAGTATAATTTACTTAGTTTTCAATATAGAATTGATATAAAATATTAAGTAAAATATTCCAATATCTAACATATAACAAATATAAATATATGTGTAACATATAACAAATATGAAACAATATAGTAAATATGGAAATATCAAACATAACAAATATTTCAATATCAAACCATGGAAAATCAAAAATAAGAATTTTGAAATTATGAATTATATATCTCTTTTATAATGAAAATTTATACTATTTTTTAAGTTCTTTTAACTTTTTTCCGTCTAGAGAGGCAAATCTAAATAAAAAACTATATATATAAAAAAAAATAAAAAAATTCAAACTTCTTAAAAAAAACACACAAATAAATATTCAAACAATTAATAAACTAACTCATCATTAAAATAACAGTGATAAACATGGAAAGAATTAATAAACCCATCATCAAAATGGTCAAAACTTATCATAAACACATAGTAATTAAATTAACCTATTATAACCACACAAAAAAACATTAAAAAATCAGTCATAATTAAAGCCAGCCTTATTACATATCTTATTAGCTACCTATCCAACATAAATAGTATCAAACATAAATAGTAACTGAGTCTGGCCTTAGTATCAAACATAAATAGTAACTGAGTCTGGCCTTAGGTAAATGCATAAACAATAATCGAGTCTAGCTTAATCTAAAATCAAGTCTAGCGTCTTGGCTGTTATCTAGCAGCATTGGAGGCACCAAAATAAAAACCAGTGCCAACAACTCCATTCGCAATCCCCTATACGCCATCAAACAATTTCACCATGAGTAACCATTTCACAAACTATTAAATCATTTTCTCAAAAATGATTCATGGAATTTTTCAAAAACTCAATAGAAATAAAAATATTCCCATATTCTAGAAAACACTTCAGAGGGCATTAAGATTATACAAAACTATTGTCATAAGTGATTACTTCGCGTTGGCGTTTCCACAGGAGACAGCGCTGGCGTTTCCAGCGAGTTTTTTGTAACCTTGTTTCCAGAGGGGCCATCATTGTCTATTGCTATTACAGGAGATAGCAAGAAGAGTGTTAAAATGCAAATACCCAACACTAATACTAGTTTCAAAGCCGCCATTGATATCTGCGCAAAAGAGAAAGATTTCAAACAGAAAAAAATAAACACTAATGAGATGAGATGGTGAAAATAATTAATGGAGGGCGAGTATAAATAGAGAGAAAACTGAAAATACCCAACACTAATGCTAGTTCAAAGCCGCCATTGATACAGGAATTAAATATCATATTATAAAAAAAAAAATTGGAGTCATATTATAATATTATAATATTATAAATATCATATCATATTATAATATTGTATTATAAATATCATATTATATCATATATCATATTATAAAATATGAACGATTTGCAAGATATATTATTTTTTTAATATTTAATATGAATCACATTGTAAGTAAAAATAATCTAATTCATTTTATAGTTAAAATAAAAATATATTAATAAAAAAATATAGTAAGTTATAATTTTAGTTTTATATCAAGTTTATGTAACAAAAAACAAACTAATATATTTTAGGTTATTTACAAAAATAATTGGTTGATTAAGCTAATTATATAAATAAATGTTTGATTTAAAATATGATTTATAATATAATATAATATTATTATATTATATTATAAACCATATTACTAATGCATACATTTACTTGATTAACCATGCATAAAAAGGTTATGGGTCAATTTTAACTTAAGAAATAAAGGGAATTATAAATAAATGTTATAAATAATCATGAGCCACTTATCAATAATCAATGTTCATTGCGAAGACGGAGTGCGACTAGGGCTTCAACATGCAAAACCTTGACATCTCAGCAGAAACCCTTAACAGAAGAAATCATTGCAGTCTCATCACAATGATCATGCCTTCTGACTAGCGTCATGAGTCATTTGACACGGGGGGAGAGATCCCCTCCTACCGAAACATAGCAACCGAGGAAACGAGTTCGCATGGAGTGGCAGTAGGAAACCATAACAGTCATGGTAAATGACCCCCTGTCCTGGGATCTCAGTCGCAGGTGGACTTGAGAGGACAGTGCCTACCATGGGCCACTGAGAAACCAAGATTCCTCATCTCCATTAACAAGTTGGAGGAAGAAAGGAAGACATGAAGGACCAAGCACTCATCTGCAAATTTATTAAAGTGTCGCTGACAGAAAAGGACTTGATCAAATGGATCGAACTCAAATGGAAGCCGAAGGGCCATATCGACCTTAAAATGGGAGAGAAAGGCTTCTTTATAGTGATGTTCTCCAAGCTAGAAGACAATGAAACAGTCTTTGAGGATGGGCCATATTTTTTCAACAATGCAGGACTTTTTATGAGACACTGGGAGGAATGTGACAACCTAAATCAGGAAAAAATCCTTGCTACTCCAGTGTGGGTACGACTATTTGCCTTACCAGCGGATTTTTGGGACCCATAAATCTTGGACAGGATTGGCAACTCTATTGGAACCTTTTCCAAGGTTGCAAATTTCACGAGACGAGGAAGGTACACTTCTTACGCTAGGATCTACGTCTACATGAATGTCATAGAGCCACTATCCAATTTCATAGAGTTGGAATACCATGATGAGGTATGGAAACAACCCCTGGATTATGAGCATATACCTTTCAGATGTCGACTATGGCATGAATATGGGCACCTGTTGCGAGCCTGCTCGCTAAACTAGAATGAGGCACATGAAGCATCTAAAGTAGATGGCGAAATGAATTCAAAAAAGGATGGCAAGTGTTTCCAAGAAGTTCAAAGATGAATATGGGGAACCCCAACCTAGTACAGAGTTGAAAAGGGAAACAAAACCACAACCGTTATGAAATCCTACAAGAGGAAGTGGAGGGAGAGGCAATCCTTGACAATAAAATGGAAATGAAAAATAAACAAAAGTCTCCTTCAGGGGGGAACAAGCCGAAGAGAAAGGCAAAAGAGGAACCTCAGGGGAAGGAAACACCCATGCAAGTGGAAAAACAAGTCCATATGGAGATTGGCAGTCAGAGGAAGATCTTAGTGTTGAAGAATAAGTGATGAAACATCTATTGCATGAACGAAGGCATCTCGATGAAGGATTCATCCTAGAGGAACAAAAACAATTTTACAAAGAAAATTTTCAACAATACAAAGCTAAGCAAGGTACATCCATTGTAGATGAACCAGATAATTTCGGCTCCCAAGCTAGCCAAGCCCAAGACCCTAGACCCCAAGGTAAAGGAAGAAATAAGAAAGGAGGGAGAACTTTGAACGAGTCCTTTTAGATGGTAGGAGAGATGGTGGTAAACTTTGGAAGGGTGGTGTCACTATTAGATGTATTACACCAACTCAACAAATTGTTTAAATGAACATTACATCCTGGAATGTACAGAGCCTCAGTAGTAGACGCAAGCTAAGGTATCTTAAGGATAGATTAAAAATATACAAGCCAAGTATTATGATAATACAAGAAATAAAGATTACTGAGATAAAACTCAAGGAGTTCATCAAAAATTACAAACCCTAGTGCGAAGTAATCACTCAGGATGCTAATGGAAGTGCGAGAGGCCTTGCTATCCTTTGGAATCTTGGAGAGATTATTTTTTGAAGAGTGGATTAGTCTACAGAGGATTCTTTCTAGAAAATTTTGACATATCAGATCTAGAGAGTGCTTTCTCCTAAGAGGGGTTTATGGGCCTCACATTCTAGGGGAAAAGGGGGTGTTCCTCCAGAATTTAACAAATCTAAGGAATTTGTACCTAGATGATCTATGGGTTGTAGGAGGTTACTTCAACATGATAACTTCACTAGTGGAAAATAAGGGGTTATTAGGGGAACATAAGTAGATATGGAAGATTTCGGGGACCTTATAATGAAGTTGCACCTAGTGGACCTGCACACGAATAATGGAGTTTATACTTGGAACAATAAATGGGGAGGAATCCACCAAATCTTTTCATGACTAGACATATATATGATATGAGATCAAACGATAAGTAAGGACATATTCATGGAGTCCTCAGTTCTCCCTTCCATGGGCTATGACCACTGTCCGATAAGACTAGAGGTAGACTTGATGCTAGGGCCCACGAATCAACCATTCTGATTTCATGCCTATTGGTTAAGGGATCCAAAATTGCTAAAAAGAATTGAAGACTAGTGGAGGAACAATGAAGAGCAAGGGACAAATCGCATGCACAACTTTCAACTGAAACTGAAGGAACTCAAACATAAGATAAGGAAATGGAACAAGGAAGAGTTTGGGTATATTATGAAAGACAAAAACCAAATGACTAATATAATGAACGATGTGCAACAACAGATCATCTAGGAAGATCAGATAACTTAGTGAAAGAAGAAGGCCAACTAATTAACTAGTTGGAGGAAAGTAGAAAGAAGGAGGAGATATTATGGAAGAAGATATCAATGGTTAATTGGTTGTGGGAAGGAGAATGAAATACTTCTTTCTTCCACAAAGCCTTGATTCAACATAGGTAGCATAATCATATCTACTCCTTAAAATATGTCAGGGGGAATTGAGTGGTACAACATGATGATATGGAGAAGTTGTTGGTGCATCATTTCAAAGATCTCATCATTGAACCACACAAGGACTGCTTGGAAGCTATACAAAGGATCACATGAAATATTCCCCACCTCATCTCAAGAGACTAGAATTTAGCCCTGATGTGAGAAGTCATGATGGAGGAGGTTGAAGAGGTAGTTAAAGGAATGCAGGAAAATAAGGTCCTTAGCCAAGACAGTTTCATGGTGGAATTTTTCTAGGCAGCTTAGGGGTTCATGGGACAAGACATACTATGTTATGAAACCAGCTCACAAAAAGATGGAAAAGATAGATGAACACCATAGAAATAAGACTCTTCGAGGCGGAAACCTCATTTATATTACAAAAATGAAAAATTCTTGGATGATACAAATGACAAGACCTCCTTTCTATATATAGGAGTCTAAGGGGTCATAATATAATCAGAGCCAACATAACAATAATAATGTAAGGGCATAATAATAACATAGTGGGCTTCTATGGGGCACAATAATAATAATATGGGGACTACATGGGTATAACAATATAATAAGGGGGTTGTACTAATAACAATAAGGGGTTACACTAGTAGTATAGCAGACTAACATGCCCCTCTTCTCCAAACAGTGTTGTCCTCAATGCTTGAGTAGTTCTTGATGCTTCTATATAAAATTCTTGTCCTTCCATCTAGAATCTTCAGCGGGTAAGTTCTTCCACTTGATGAGATACTCTGAAATTGATTGATTTCATAGCAGTCGGGTTGTTGTTTCTATGACTGCTCCGATTTCCAATATGATTTTTTTTCCTCTTCAAGTTCTGGCAATATTGTTTGAATTGGGATATTTTGCAACTTTTGAATGAGTGGCCAAACTTCTTTGTCCTTCTTCCATTCATCCCTTGCTTCATTTATCCAATCTGGTTGGATAATAGAAATAACACAAAAAAATGCTTCCACAACCTCATCCTTTCTTAAGAGTGCATCTGCAACAAAAATTTTCTTCCCTTTTATGTAGATGATGTCAAAGTCATAACCCAACATATTTGTGACCGATTTTTTTGTTCTTCTAAAGATAATATTTCTTCTAAAAATTATTTAGACTATCATGATCCATTTTTACCTCGAAGTGTTTTCCCATTGGATAAGGTCACCATTTGTTAACTACATGTATTATTTCCAACATTTCCTTCTCATAAATAGCTTGCTTGAGATGTAGCCATAGAAATACCCAATCACCTACATCAAAACTTTTTTCACTACGATGTTGATCTACCTGTTGTTTCATTCGATTTTGCACCAAAGAGGCATTATCCTAGAAGATCGTACCCCAATATTACATGAGCTCTCACTTTTGCAACATGAGCTCTCGCTTTTGCAATAGAGGGTGAAGAAATTATCTGTAAAATAAAACAATGAACAACCACATATTTAATTCGCTCATATATGTTTCGAGAAAAGAAGTGATAAAGAAAATGGGGAAATGTGCAAAGAAAACCAAATTTGAAGTTGTGAATACTAATATGATTAGTGATTGACGTGACGAAGCGAGTGATACCTTGGAGAGGCTTCCGAGGCTTCATTGAATGGGGTAATCGCAATACAAAACCCAAACCAAAAGAAGCATATGATGTCTTGGAGAGGCTTCCGAGGCTTCGTCGAATGGGGTAATCGCAGTACAGAACCCGAACCGGAAGAATACGAGGAGAATGGGGAATGTTATCTTTAGAAGAAGAGAAGAAGAATTAGTGCATGCAAGCTCGAAAATTTTTCCTACATTGTATATATCCCCGAAACCCTTGAAACCCCTTTGATGCACTTGAGAAAATGAAGAATTATTGAAATGACCTGGTTAACTAAATAAATAACAGTTTGGGGGATAATGGTGAGATCCAAAGGTTGATGATATTTTAATCGTCTAACAAGCATTCTGACGGTAGAGACCAGATCCATGTATCACGAGAGAAGAGTGAGTCTAAGAGGGGAATGCCTTACAATGTAATTAAATTGTAAAAACTAGTACAGCCACATTAATATTTTTAAAGTGGTTGATATAGCTGAAGGGCTTCATAAACATAACCAGAAAATTTATTACAACAATAAGAATGTCTTCCTAATGCACACGTTTACTCGATTAACCATGTATAAAAAGATTATGGGTCAACTTTAACATAACTTTTTTCTTTTTCTTTTTTTTTTTATTATTTATTTATTTTATAAATGAATGTTATAAATAATAAAGCGGAACTTATCATGAAGAATTTATTAGAATTGAAATAATATATAATCCCTAGAAAATTTGTGGTTGGGTAGTCAAATGGTACAAATAAGATTTTTTAAATTTATTAAAAATAATGGATGACTTTTCTAAATAAAATTTTCTTATATATAAATGAATGTTATAAATAATAATGAGCAACTTATCATGGAGGAGCTTATTAGAATTGGAATAAATCAAAGCACTAGAAAATTCGTTGGGGGGAGCCACTTGACGAATCTAATTTTTTTAACTTTATTCAAAGTCAATGCAACCTAACAAACTCTTTAATACACTAAATTCGATGATAAACATTAAGACTAAGCATAAATCAACAAATCTTTTTTTTTTTTTTTTTCGTTTGATAGTCATTTTGAAATACAAAAATGAATTTCGTTATACAATTTCAGAATATTACATTTTAATTGTGTTGAAACATTTTTATTATTATAATTAAGTTATAGTTTGATAACATAGTGTTGTGGGATAAGATTGATTTATAGTTTGAAATAATAATAATAATAATAACTGTTACACAAAAATATCGTCACCATGACTATTTGCAGTCAGTATGGGTCTATCATCACTTGTACTGTCCTCCTAAGCAAGTCTCAGACCTCAGCTCTTCAAGTCAAGCTTTGAAAATGACTTTTTGCAAGTATTCCTGTATGCCCATGACACCGCTATTATGAACAACGAAATGATTGGGACATGTGCATACTAGCGGTGTTGTGGGCATACAGGACTACATGCAAAAAGCTAACATGTCAGACACATTTTTTATTGTTCTATAGCATAGATGCTATGATGCCTATGGAATATATCGTGCCTAGTCTCCGCATAGTAGCTTTCACAGGGATGGCAAACAATGGAGCATTGGAGAACAGCTCGCGTAGCTAATAGAGCTTGAAGAAGACAAATTCTTGGTTGGATTCCATCAGCAAGTCCAGAAGGAACTTGAAAAGGCTTGGCACGATCAACACATCAAGATGCACACATTTAAGGTAAATTATTTGGTCTTATTATATGATATTAAGTTCGCTAAGTTTCTAGGAAAGTTTTAGATGCACTGGCTGGGGCCATATGTCATCAAAGAGATCACAGATGGTGGTTCAGTTCAACTCGCAAAGGTAAATGAAGGACGTTTCCTGGGAGGAGTAAATGGAAGCCGATTGATGCCGTATGTAGGAGATACGACTTAGTGACTATATGATGGCAAGACAGTCTTAGTGCTTGAGGTAGGTGCAAGGGAGCACAGAACTATAAACTACACTACCCGGTTTTGGGGACTACGTGGCAGGGGATCTGCGCACAAAAGTGTGATGTCATAGTATGAGAAGTTACATGAAGGTAGTTGCACTATCAAGGGAGATACCATGCAGCACAACCAGAAAATGACTGTTAGAGTCATTGTTCATGATTTGACAACCACGAGACAGTTAAGAGGAGTGGATGGGCGACATTTAAGGCTAAAATATTTGGAGATCTACTACCAAATCAATGTTAATGGATGAATTTGGGGGGAACGTTTGGATTTGAACTCAAAATTCCCTATAAATTACGCGTTCTTGCCTAGAAGAAAACACTTTACAAACTTCAATTTTTTGAGTTGTGATTTCTGTCGCTTATGAATCGTGAGTTCTTTGAATATTTGGTCAAAAGCCCTGCATTAGATCATTTTATTGAGTTAACCTAGAAATTCATTTACGACACCATGTTAGGACCAGGCCTCGCTGAGATTGCAAGCATTGGAGGGACTGTCGCCTCCAAAGGATCTTCTCCATAGGTTGTGAGCATGGAGGCTCCGGCTCCTATGCCTACGGCACCGAGGTCACCTAGGCTGAAGCCTACACTTGTGAGAGAGACCCAAAATCCAAATAAGGACAAGAAGAAGAGGTCAGTGCCAGTGCGCGAGTCACCTAGGAAGCATTCTACCACCCAGACATAGAAGAAGGACAAGTAACCTATGAAGGTGGTGGATTTGGAAGCTGAACAAGTCATGGAGGATATAGACACCAAGGGAGCAGATCCCATCACCAAGTTGTTAGAATATATTGCTCTGCATAAAGGGAAGGCAAAGGTCACCAAGGACCCAGACTTAGAGAAGTTCATCATTCACATGCCCCTATTGCCAGAAAAGATAGCCTTTGAAGGTTCGTGCCTAGCACAGGTTCCCCTGTTAAAATGGGATACTAGGACTTAGCTGACCAAGAGTAGTTCCCTCACCTCATGACAGAAAATTATATGAGGCATGTGTATTATAGAGACTCGGGTGTCATTGAGTTGGAGACAGTTCAATGGATCTGCGGAGTGGAGAAATATGAGTTGTTGAACCTACTGTGGGTGCTCCACTACCATCACTCTAACATTAACACAACCTGTATATGGTAGTTTCTTACTGTACTACACAATGGGTACTTATGGCTTGGCATGCCTGTTCCCATCATGTATATGCTTATCCATAGGATCACTCACCTGTCGCATGAGGGTTTGAATCTGGCCAAGGATTCTGGTGGAAAGATAAGCAAAAGAGACTTGGAAGAGAAGACAAGAAAGAAATTTGAGCTTATCAAGAGGCTACACGGTTATTCCATAACGCCCATCAATGATCCTACGGTGAAGATTCCACCCAAATACTAGCTGGAAAAGTTATGAGGAAGTGTTGCATGGATGAGGTTTCAATGCCTGTGATATCGTTAGCATAATGCACAAAATGCATGTAGTTTAACTGGTCATGGTACTTATGTTGTGAATTCCTTGTGAATTGTCGCCAGGCCCAAGATGAGAGCAAGCTCTTGCACTACGTGTGGTTGCTTCTCTCCATTATGCTAATTTCTTGGGAGCTACTAGGGGACAACCAATTTCCTCCATTCAAGGTAGGATTTCAAGAGGCTACACAATTTGCCTTAGTCTGGGCCATGAAGGACCCCACACGGGTCACCGAAACAAAGATTTTCTTGGTACTGATGGAACCGAGCTTCTGAATTGCCATAAAATTGACCCAAGGTTGTCCCCAACCGTGTATGAGCAGTCATCCAAGTATGTTGTGTTCAAGGTAGACTTCCACCACGTCTACATCTAGGTGCAAAAGGACCTGCAATAGAAGTGGTTCGACTTGTTGTATCTGGTCACTGATGACGCCATAAAGGAAGTGATGAAGCGATGGCTAGCAGATTGGCACACTCCATCCAACTTGGTCGCATGTACCAGCAAAGGCACAAGGTGTTCAACAGATAAGAAGCGGAACAATGCAGCAAAATAGGTGGCACAAAAATTTGTTGCAGAGCAGAAGAAAGATGCCGAAGAGAAGGTTCAACTAGAAATGGAGCACACTACAAAGGAACAGGCTGAACAAGAACAACGGAACTTCAAGCAAAGAAACAAATCTCCTTTGCCTAAAACTGATGAAGGATTAAATTCACTCCCAGTATTCTATTTGTGGGCTGTAAATATTGTGGTAATCCCAATTTGATGTTTCAATGGAGAACTAAAATTCATATACATAAAATAATGAATCATTAAGAAATGAATGGAATATGATTAATGGAAATTTTGTTAATCTTATGGTGATGTAAACATTCTAGGAAAACATATTTGACCTCACATGGTGATATTATGCCTTAATTAGATGGATTTCTGGATTCGAGTACAAGTCTCTTTCAATTGACTCTTAAAGCATTTTTTGGATCTTTGAATGTGGAGTAATGGAAATATTTAGGAAAAGATGTGAAAATGAATGGAAATCAACAACTCTTGGAAAGAGAGTATGGATGAGACTAATGGTATGAGGGAATTAGTGGGATAATGAAATCATTTGTTCAAAGGAGGCTTATAGAGAAGCAATGAAAAACCAATAGTTATCATGTTCTACGCAGTTGGGAGTTATAGTTGACAAAAGTAGCCACATGTACTAAGAGGCCATATTTTCTAATTTCATAGTAGAAGGAAATCGAAGTGAAAATAGGTAATGAAAAGGTCTCTATCGTAAATATAAATAATAAAAGAAAAGATGGAATGATCATCAAGAACACATTCGATCAAATTTTGGATGTTGTTGTTAATGGAGTTATGTTTAGTATTCTGGAATCTATTTTTTTTTATACACATCCATGCTTTGGCCTAAACTTGTTATGGTAATCATGGGTTTAGTGGCTTATATTAAAGGAATCCCTTGTCATTGTAATGCTTAAAAATAAATTCAAAATATAATTTTTATATTTGTAAATTTTTCAAGAGAGTAGTGATAATGAGCTTCCTCATTTCAATATGATTTGGTAGCTATTTTGTTAGAATTCACGACTCTAAGAAATGACACATAAAGTATGGAAATACGAGAAAAAAAAAAAAAAATGAAGTAAAGAAGATCTAGTACAATGAGTGAATCAAGATCTTGTGTGTCATGTATCTCTTGTTGTTATTATAGCGTTGTAATGGATTTTGATGCAAAAGGCATTCCTGATTTTTCTTATTGAGAACTATTGTAGATAGAAATGAAGTTCTAGCTACATGTTTTGCTCCAATAATTGTTTATTGAGTAGTGCACTATAAGTCTTAATTCACGTGTGTGTAGAAAATGAAAGACCAATTTCAATACATCCCACATCCAAACTACTTTCCTAGATAACTAGTGAGTTAACTAGTTAGTATAGTGGATGGAACACTTGCATCTCAATAAATGGAAATAGGTCCATATGATGATCAATTTATTAGTTGTCAGGGTCAGTTTGATGTTAGTACTTGGAGTACAATAGGTTATCAATTCTTGTAATGTATTAGTGGTATGATTGGTTTCCAGATGACACATAGTGACAACTATTTAGGTGAAGTAAGAAGTATGGACACTTTTTGAAGTGGAAACATGTTCCATTGTTGGAACTTGAGAAAACCGTGTTGATTGTAGGTTGAACTTTTGGAATAGCTACAGAGTTTAAAATAGGGATGATAGGGATGTCCTAGATACAACAAAGAGTTCTTTGGAGCTTGTTCTAAGGGAAGAAATTGGCAGTTCCTATGGAACTGATATGGCAGCAAAGGATGGAAGCATCATAAGGGATTGGATGGTGGTGGAAAAATAAATATTGAGTGATGTATTGAATAAAAAAGGCTCAAGGTAATATTTTAATGTGTTTCACACTTGTGATTATAGCAAGTCTATATGTCCTATTTTTATTTGAACTAGTGGTTCTTAAAATGCATATATCTGGTATGTCCACGAGATGGATCGCGTACTCATATATATGCTACTTGTAAAGGGAATATTATTGTAATATTTAGAGATGCATGTTTATCATGTCTTCCCTGATGAATTGATGTCTTCTCTAGTTAAATTCGTTATTTAACACTTGGAGTGGGCCATGTCTTTGCTATATGCTCTATGACTAGATCATATTGGTTGTAGATTCTAGGAAGTGTTTTTTTTAAATTAAGGAGGAATTCATCAAGAAGATGAATGAACCATGTACACAAAGGGACATCCTACTAGAGTTACAATTGTAGTGGCTACTTACCCTTGCATTCCATTGGATGGTTGTTCATTTATATGGATATTGGTAGCTTTCTTATGTATGTATGATAAAGGGATGAAGTCAAAGCGATAAGTTGGAGCAGAGATATACTTTCCTGATCAAGAAGTTATTCAATTCATAGTGAAACATTTCCCAAGAGAAGAAGACATTGAATATATAAACTATTGAATATTTCAAAAGTACTTGTAAGGGGGGGTGTTGGAATATGTAACTCCTACTTGTCATATCTGTGTGATCATGATTTATTATTGAGATTATTAGCCATTATTAGGTAGATTTCATAGTTTCCAATCCAATGAGAACTATTTCCTAAAAACGAGAACTCTAGCCAAAAAACCCTAAAAAATGAAAAAATAGCCCGAAATAAAAAAGTGTTGATGCTGCATCAACACTTTCTTACTTTTTTCTTCTTTTTTTGGGATAAATTTTCATTTTTTTTTAAAAATGACAGTAAAACCCACCTTTTTTGTGCAAAAAACACCATAAAAATGAAAAGTGTGAATAACAACTTTTTTTCAAGGTAATTTTTCAGCATTATTTTAGCAACGACATTAAAGATAAAATCTCATAACTCCAAAAAACCTTAAAATTCCAATAATTTTCAAACATGGCATTAAAGACAAAATATCACATCTCTGAAAGGCCTTAAAATTCCAATAATTTTCAAACATGGCATTAAAGACAAAATATCACATCTCTGAAAGGCCTTAAAATTCCAACAATTTTTTGCCATGGTGTTAAAGGTAAAATACTTATAACTGATTTCAATGATAACATTAAAGATAAAATATTATGGCTCAGAAAAAATTTAAAATTTTGATAAATTTTCAACAATGAAATTAAAATAAAATATCCTGACTGCATAAAACATTAACTTTTCAACATATTTCAACCATAGCATTATGGAAAAATTATATGGCTAAAAAAACTTTAAAAATGAAGACCTAAATGAAAGAGACATTATATCAAGAGTAATTTCCTTTTTAAATGCTAAAAGTATAACTATTTTAAAATTTTAGCATAATACAACTTGATGCATTACAACACAAATTTAGAAATCAACCATCAAATTGATACATAGTGTAGGCAAACTCGATTGATTGAAATGAAAACTTAAAAATCAACCATGAAATTGAAACGTTGTGATGGCAGACTAGATGTGTTATAACAAAAAATTTGAAATCAAATATCAAATTGACACATAATGGGGTTGCGTTTCTAGTCAAGGATTTATGTAGACGTTGCAAAAAAATACAAGACAAAATAAAAAAGTGTATTATGGAGCATTGCAGCTTATTACCCGCGTCTTATGTAAAAAATAATCGATATAAATTATTGAATGCTTGAACAAATTCATAAATCTAAATAACATAAGTAATTTATGGACTAGATAATCTTGGAGAAAAATAGGATATGCTCATATGTAATTTTGGATGAAAGATTAGCCTATATTTTGGATGAAACATTAACCCTAACATCATCATTTGTTACCAAAGTTAAGAATTTATTGAAATGTGCTTGTGCACATTTTATTCCATCATTAACTTATGGGACAAAATGAGATTAAATTACAACGTCTAGTGTCTTTATATTAAATAATGTATATATACGATATAAATAAAATAAATATATTTTTTAAAAGGTAATTATTGTAACAAACTATTTATTTAACTTTAAATTTATGCTCATCCTAATTCAACAACAAATAAATAATCTATGGTAGAATTTCTATGTCGAAAAAATCAAATTAATATGTAGTATCGAGGAGTGTTGTCTTAGTGACATGAGAAATAATTAATATCTAATAAAATATTCAATATAAAAATTTGGAATGTCTAGTGTATTGGAATAAAAAAATTAGTTACACAAAGGTTTAAATGTAAGTTCAATAGATTCCCCAAAAATATTATTTATTATTTATTTTTTTATTTTTAAGTTATAATTAAAATTGTAAAGACAAAAGAGAAAATCTTATTTATTGTACCGTTGAATTAAATATTATTTTTTATATTGCATGATGATTAAAAATTGAATTGTGAAAATATATAATATAGAGGAAAAATATTGAACCAAGTCCATTTGATAATAAAATATGACAAAGGAAAAATATGGAGAAAATAAGCAAGGAAAAAATCAGACTTGTTTATTTTGTTTTTAAAATCAAGAATTTACGTGGTTAGTAAAAGCTCCAAACATAATGAAAACTACTTTTCTTTTTGGAAAACAAAATATTAATTGTGGAAAAATCCATAGGAAAAAAAAATTAGATAATTAATTTATGAGGACACTTCCAATTAGAGATATTAATTTTTTTTTTTAATTTTTAATTCTGAAAATTTGATTTTAAACCACATAAAATTAGTCATTCATCAATAAAACAATTAGAATTCAAATTTTAAAAATTGAAAAGAAAAAATCAATTTCTAAAAAGACAAGTTTAATATTTAATTTTACCAAAAGTTTAATAATTTTTGGAAATAATTTCTAAAAAATTGCAAATTAATTACCATATATTTTTCCTTAATAAAAATGAAATATACAAATTAGAACAAAAATTAAAAAATTGAAAAAAATTAGAACTAAAAACTAAAAAATTAAGTTTAAAAAATAATACCAAGTAAATAAAAAAAACATATTAAAATATTAATAAATGGAAAGGAAATTAAGAATTAACACTTAAAAAAATAAAAAATAAATAAATAAAACCAAAAAAAAACTTTAAAAACATTAATATTTTTTAAAGATCGCTAAAATTAGAATATTAAAAAAGAAATTAGATTTCTTTTTAAACAAATGAACATTAAAACAATAGGAAAAAAACATTAAAAATTAATTAAAAGAAAAAACGAAAAACGAAAAAAGAAATCAAAAATAATATTAAAAAATTAAAAAAAATCAAATGCGCTAGCCAGGTGAGGGTTGTAGGGTCGTCCCAGGGATGAAGGAGCGACACTCAATGTGGCTCCGCCAACCTAGGGTTGGCTCTGTGGCTCCCGATTGACAAAATACCAGTTCCCAATTCTTCACTAGCCTAGGGGTTGCAAGGCCAGTGGAAAGACGCTAAGTGCCACTTTGCTGACCCTATGTCAGTCCTGCGACCTCAGTTGGTTGGCCCATTTAAATTTATCTTAATTTTTTTTATATTATTTCTTTAATGTTTTCATTTATATTTTTATATTTTTATTTTTTTAATTGCTTAATTTTTTTGTGTTTATATATATAATTATATTTTTAAGGATTTTTGTTTCTAATTTTATTATTAATTTTTTTACATGGTATGTTTTATTTTTTATTTTTTTAACATCTTTTTTGTTATTTTTATTTAAAATTTTAGCAGAATCAAATTTTCTTTGTAAAAAAGGATTCAAAAGTCATATCTTTGGATCAACATTTATAAAATTTTGATAAAATTTGTATTTTTACAACTGTTTTTATTCAATATTTTCATAAAAATATTTTATTTAACTTGTCATTTTTAACACAAAAAAAAAGTGTTGAAATACGTATTTTTTTAATTATATATAATGCAAAATGGGAATTTTTTTGTCGAGTTTTGGAAGTTCTTATTTTTTTATTGGCAATTATTTTATGTGTATTGAAGTATTAATTAACAATATATAAATATATAAAAAATCATAATCTCAAAATATTAATTATATTATTCTTTTTAAACTTCGCAAAAGAAATTAAATTTTCCTTATAGAAATAAATTGTAAAGAAGAACAAAAAAACACTATTTGGAAATCTCTTAAAAAACGAACATTTTAGGATTTAAAACAAGAAGAAGAACAAAACAACTTTAAAAGTAATTAAATAATCAACATCTAAAAAAGAATTGTGCATGCTTAGGACCTAAGAAAATTAGTGTAAAAAATATGCCTAAAAAAACATCGATCATTTTCAAAATCTGCATGAAAATCACCAACATTTAAATTTTTTATCTATACTTAATATATCAAAAAATTTAAAGTGTAAAAACTAAGCCCAAAAAAGAAATTGATGTTGCATCAACACTTTTCAAATTAACATGAAAATCATTAACATTTTAAACAAATGTGCATACTTATATTAGAATTACTTGAAGCACATTAACACATCAAATCTCACATATCTAACATTGATGACATCCAACAACCTAACTATATATTCTTAATTGGATTTAACACATATAATTAAATAAATCCACATATATTTAATACAAATATATTTACATAATTAATAGAGACAATTACAATTAAAAAAAAATAATAATCCATTATATCACAAAAGTCTTATATGTGTCACTTGGAAACTTCGTGAAATAAATATAAAATACATAATTAATGATCTTTCTTAAAAAGATAATGTTATGAAACCAGCTCAAGAAAAGATAGAAAAGATAGATCAACGCCTTAGAATTCAGCCTCTTCGAGGGGGCAACCTCCTTTACATTACATAAATGAACAATTCTTGGATGATACAAATGACAAAACCTCCTTTCTATATATAGGAGTCTAAGGAGTCACAATATAATTCAGCCGACCTAACAATAATAATATAAAGCCACAAAAATAACAATAGAGGGATTCTATGGGGTACAGAAATAACAACATGGGGGTAATAGGGGCACAACAATATAAATAAGGGGTATAACTACAATAGTAATGGGGTAATCACTAGTATTATAGGGACCCAACATGTCCCTCTCCTTCAAAAAAGTGTTGTCCTCAACGCTTGAGTAGTTCTGGATACTTCTGCATAAAATTCTCATCCTCCCATGTGGAATCTTTAGCGGATAAGTTCTTCCACTTGATAAGATACTTTGAAATTGATCGATTTTGTAGCTGTCGAGTTCTTGTTTCTGTAACTGCTTCCGGTTCCAATATAATTTTTCCTTCCTCGTCAAGTTCTGGAAATATTGTTTGAACTGGGAGCTTGTCGCCTATAACCTTCTTTAAACATGAAACATGGAAAACTGGGTGCAATCGAGAAGCTGCAGGAAGCTCCAATTTGTATGCCATAGTACCAATCTTTTGCAACACCTTGTATGGACCATAATACTTTGGTGATAATTTATTATCCTTCTTAGCTTGCTTTAGGGACATTTTCTTATATGGTTGTAGCCGTAGGAATACCCAATCACCTACATCAAAACTTCTTTCACTGCGATGTTGATCTGCCTGTTGTTTCATTCTATTTTGTGCCAACACGAGGTTATCCTTTAAGAGTTGGAGGACTTGTTGTTGATGTTCGATGTGATGTTCCACTGCCTGAACCTTAGAATTTTCTCTTAAATATGATGTGATGGATGGTGGTTGATACCCATAAAGTGCCATAAATGGGGTCATTTTTGTTGTTGTATGGAAGGAAGTGTTATACCACCATTCAGCCAGAGGCAACCATTTGACCCATTGTGTCTGTTTATCAGATACAAAGCAACGAAGATATCCTTCCAAACATTTGTTTACTATCTCAGTTTGCCAATCAGATTGAGGATGATAAGATGAGCTATGAGCTAACTGAGTACCAAGACAAGAAAATAATTCTGTCCAAAAATTTCCAGTGAAAATGGGATCTCTGTCACTTACAATAATCTTTGGGTTTCCATGTACATAGCTTTTGAATTGTTTCCATAAATGCAGTAGAAACTGTACTGGCTTTAAATGGATGTGATAATGCACAAAAGTGTGCATACTTGGTAAGTCTGTCAACTACCACCATGATGACACTCTTTCCCTCAGACTTGGGTAAACCTGTGATAAAATCCATTGAAACCTCCTCCCAACGTTGGCTTGGAATGGATAAAGGTTGTAATAGACCTGGTGTCTTAATTGTTTCAACTTTATTTTGTTGGCAAACCAAACATTCCGCCACAAACTTTTGAATATCTGATTTAAGGCCATCCCAAAAATTCCTTCTTAACCCTGTGGTAAGTTTTTAAAAATCCTGAGTGCCCTCCTAAGGGAGAAGTGTGCAATTCCATAAGAATCTTTTGTTTTAGCTGGGAATTCTTACAGAGGTATAAGCGATCTTTGTACCATAATGAATCATTTTGCCAGCTAAATGTATCAGACGTACTGGAATCTTGTTGTAGCTTTCGAATAAGTGCCCACACTTCTTCATCATTCTTCCATTCCTCCCTTGCTTCATTTATCCAATCTGGTTGGATAATAGAAATGGCGAACAACAATGCTTCCACATCCTCATCCTTTCTTGAGAGTGCATCTGCCACCACATTTTGCTTCACTTTTTTGTAGATGATTTCAAAGTCATAACCCAACATCTTTGTGACCCACTTTTGTTGCTCTTCAGAGGATAATCTTTGTTCTAAAAAGTATTTAAGGCTATCATGATCTGTTTTTACCTTGAAGTGTCTTTCCATTAGGTAGGGTCGCCATTTCTTAAGTGCATGGAGTATTGCCAACATTTCCTTCTCATAAATAGCTTTGCTTAAAAACTTTCCCTTGATTGGGTGACTTTCAAAAGCAATGGGTCTTTCATCTTGCATTAGAACAACACCAATTCCATTTCCTGAAGCATCACATTCCACAATAAAGGTTTTTGTGAAGTCCGGTGTAGCTAAGACCGGTGCTTGGCACATTGCCTCTTTAAGATGTTCAAAGGCCTTTGTTGCTTCCGGAGTCCATGAAAATGCATCTTTCTTCAATAATGTTGTTAGAGGTGCTGCTATTCTCCCATAATTCTTAACAAACTTGCGATAATACCCTGTCAACCCAAGAAATCCTCGCAGATGCTTTATGGATGTGGGGATTTTCCATTCCTTAATGGCTTTAATTTTGCTAGGGTCTACCTTAACTCCTTCATGAGATACAATATGACCCAAATATTCCACCTCCTGGACTCCAAAGAAACATTTGGATCTTTTTGCATATAATTGTTTCTCCTCCAATAGTTGTAGCACCCTGTCAACATGTTCAACATGATCCTTCCAAGACTTGCTGTAGATTAGTATATCATCAAAAAATACTAACACAAATTTTCTAAGGAATGGTTTGAAAATTGAATTCATCAAACCTTGAAATGTTGAAGGTGCATTAGTAAGGCCAAAAGGCATGACCAAAAATTCATAATGACCCTCATGAGTTCTAAATTCCGTTTTCAGAATGTCTTCAATCTTCATTCTGATTTGATGATATCCCGAACGAAGATCCAACTTGGTGAAGTAAATTGATCCATGCAATTCATCCAGTAATTCATCAATGACAGGAATGGGGAACTTATCTTTAATAGTGAGCTTGTTGAGCTCCCTATAATACAGACACATGCGCCATGATCCATCCTTCTTGTGCACCAATACTACTGGAGTAGAGAAAGAACTTTGACTTGGTTGAATTATACCAGCCTCTAGCATTTCTGCAACCATACGTTCAATTTCACTTTTTTGGACATAGGGATATCTGTACGGCCTGATGTTTGGAGGAACACTTCCTGGAATCAGATGAATAGCATGATCATGATCACGCATAGGTGGGAGACCTTTGGGAGTCTCAAATACCTTGGAATGATTGTCCAAGACTTTTTGGAGATCTGGAGAAATAGATGATTCCGATGTGGAAACATCTAGCGAACATAATTGTGCAATTACACCTCTTTGCTCCTTTTTTAGAAGCTTTGTCATACCATTAGAGCTAGTTATCTTTCCTGGTTTCCCTGCAATACCCCTTAATTCAACTTCCTTTCCTTCCGTAGAAAATTTGATGAAAAGTTCTTGAAAATTAAAAGCTATTGTACCCAAGGATTGTAGCCATTGGACTCCTAGTACAACATCAGCACCTCCCATTGGAATGGAAAGCATTGGGCTAGTCAATACATATTCTCCCATGGATAGCTTGATATTATGGCACCTTCCAGAGCAATTTATTGTTCCTCCATTTGCAATCATCACTTGACACTCTGGTGCTGGATATAGGAAGCAATTCAATTCTTTTGCTACCCTACAATGAATAAAATTGTGGGTGCTTCCTGAATCAATCAACACTATTACCTTTTTCTTCTTGATTTGTCCTTCTATCTTGATGGTTTGAGGAGTGGTAATTCCCACCAATGCATTACAAGATATGGTCGGATTTATTTGTTCTTCATCTAGGCTTTGTTCCTGGAGTATATCTTCTTCTTTTGACCTTTCTTGCTCCTTTTCTTCTTCCTCTTCACAATCTATGTAGAATAATTTCTTCTCAGCACACTTATGACCTTTAGTGTATTTGCTATCACAACTGTAACAAAGCCCTTTTGCTCTTTTTTCTTCCAATTGTTGTGGTGTCAACCTTATAGGTTGTGGAAGACTAGGGGCAACAACACTTCTTTCTTTATAGTTGTGAGTGGTATGCTTCCTGGTTGCCATAATTTTGCTTTCCATTTTTCTTGCTAACCTGAATGCCTTCTCTAATGAATCAGGTTCCCAAAGGCGAACATCATGTTGGATATTATCCTTTAAAGACCCTATGAACACATCAATCCTATGCTCCTCTGGAATATCTTTTACCCTTATGTTCAATTTTTGGAACTCCTCAATGTGCTCCATTACTAAACCCTTTTGTTTGAGACTTATCAATTGGCTAGAAAAAGTGTTACTTTTTGTGTCTTCATAATGTGCTATCAATTCTTCCATAAAAATTGCCCAAGTGATAAATTTTTTACGAGAGCAAAGCCATTGATACCATACAAACTGATTTGGTTCCAAATATACAGTTGCCATACGTACCTTTTGTGTGTTTTGCACATTATTGAGATCGAAGAACTGCTCCATCTGTAATATCCATGTGGCGGGATCCTTGCCATCAAACTTCCTCATATCGATTTTTGGAATATGGTGGGTCTTCGATCCAACATTAGAGTCTATGGAATCATGATCAACATTACTTTTGTTCACATCATGAGTTTCCTTTACAACCTTTTCACCATTAGTAAGTATTTCTTGTAGAAAATTTGTCAAATCTGTCTTCAAATCTGCCATGTTTGTCTTAAAATCTGTCTACAAATCTGCCATGTCTCTCCTCAAATCTGCTTTGAATCATCCATCTTAGCTTCCATTCCCTTTATCTTAGATTCCACACCATTTATCTTAGATTCCACGCCATTTATCTTAGCTTCTGTTAGCTTTTGTGAGCATGACATTTGTTGCACTTGTTCTTGTAATTTTGATATATCATGTAGCATTTCTTCCTCTTCTTCATGAGTCATGCTAGAGCTTTCAGGTTCCTTACTAGGTGTTTGAATTTTCTTTCCTCGGGGCATCAATTACCGATAATAATGCTTTACTATTCCCTTTGAATTCCGTTAAACCAAGCTTACACCAAAAATGAAAAAAAAACTACACACCTTTTTTCACTTTATAGAAGCCTGATATTGAATCTGATGTATCTCTGTAATTTCGGATCATCTAGTTCTGAAATTAAGACCTATAGTAGCCTTCTGCTTCCTCTTTCCAATGCCACAAGTCTGGCCCAAATTGGATTCTCCAATGAAGAGTTATGTGAAATCTCCCACAGTGACTTGCTTCTAGACTAGTTCAGTAGAGCGAACTTGTACGACGTGCCACGAGTCATTGTTTCAACCTTTGGATCTAAAGCACACATACAAGAAACTACAGTCCGTCCCCTTTCTGTACCTTCTTATTAAATTTCAATCCAATCCCCAGAGAAAAAGTTATGACGATTTTTCCTAGGTCACCTGTTTTGAATGTAATTCAGGAGTCTGCAAAAAGAGCAACTTCCTCAGATCATATCTCCGCAAATTTCGTGCAAGAAGCTCTAAAATTTGGAGCCAAGGTTCAGCGCGATTTCTTTTCAAATGGATTTTTTTTGCAACTTCTGAAACATCACAGAAAAAAAAGTTATAGCGAAAATTCCACAATGACCTGTTTGGAGCAACGAAACCCTAGAATCCAAAGCTCTGATACCAAATGTTATGAAACCAACTCAAGAAAAGATAGAAAAGATAGATCAGCGCCTTTGAATTCAGCCTCTTCGAGGGGGCAACCTCCTTTACATTACATAAATGAACAATTCTTGGATGATACAAATGACAAAACCTCCTTTCTATATATAGGAGTCTAAGGAGTCATAATATAATCTAGCCGACCTAACAATAATAATATAAAGCCACAAAAATAACAATAGAGGGATTCTATGGGGCACAGAAATAACAACATGGGGGTAATAGGGCACAACAATATAAATAAGGGGTATAACTACAATAGGAATGGGGTAATCACTAGTATTATAGGGACCCAACAGATAATTATACTTCTTAAAATGTAACATTTTTGTACACATCTAATAGGAGAGATAATTCAAGATGAGACTTTGAAAACCAGAAGGGTGAAGGCCATTAAACTTTAAGGTGAAAATGTAAATCTAGATAACACTTTTTTTTTAATAATTTTTTTTAATGTGTGATTAATATTTTCTTGATATTTTTCCATGCAATAAAGTATAAATGATAGAATTGGATTCTATAAAGTGTGTATAATTGTTTATATAATATTATAATTGGGTTTGGATTCTATAAAATGTCTTGTATAATGAATATTTTTGTTGGAAAGCATCTATGAAAATTTCTAGATCAATTGTTCAATTTTTCTATTATTTACACAAGTCATATTTTTCTTTAAATAGTTTATTACAATAACTTTTTTCTCTAACCATTCCATTCCTATCAACAGGTCATATGAACCTAGAGGAAGTATGTTTAAAATTAAATTAGTTTTGCATCCATTTAATTATACAAGACATTGTTTTACATATCTTGTTACTTTATTCTTTGTATCTATTGCTAGCTGTACTAACCATGCATTTTTAAAATTTTCATCTTTTAACTTGCATTTGTCCATCACTTATGGACTAATATAGTTAGGACTAGATTTTAGATATATTAGTACATATACATGCTAGTTTAGTATGGTACATTCGATCTCAATCATAGTGGATCAGTGCTCTCCTTGTCTATCTTCTAAGATAGCATCGATCCTTAGAATGTGCCTTGCAATATCATTTAAAGTAGTTTCTTCATGGACAACTTGTGCATCCTGAACTGATCTAATATTGTGTGGACAATTTCTGAGTAGATGGGGTTCTCCATATCACCAACATTTTAAATGTTCTCTATATTTTACACTAACCATTGCGTTGTTGTTCAAATTCATTTGCTTTGAAATAGTTTTTTATTGTGCAGGTTGTGGTTAATTGTTCTAGATAAACATTTTCTACTAATGATCTCGCCCAAAATTATTCACGAGAGATGATTTTTTCTTCTTTAATCCACTTGCAGATTTATACTTGTCTTTATTTGACCAAGATTTTGAACCTTCACTCTTATTTTTAAACTATTGGTAACACATTCTTGCTTTTATTACTTCTTCATCCATTGATCTGGACTTATGTAGGAATGAAACAAAATATAGATATACACATAAACATAGAGATGCAGTGGAAATAAAACTTATTTCATTAATATGAAAGAACTAAAATATTCCTACATACAGAAATGGAAATAAACTAGCTCAAGTGATGGTAGCTTATCTCTAAGGAGAGATGTGGTGGCCACATGCCTTTGAACTTTGTTACAATGAGGCTCAAAGGCCTATTTATTATTAAGAAACAATAGAAAACCCTAAACATAAAAAACCCTTACCCTAGGAGATGAAGCGCCAAAATTGTGGGCCCCATTTGGCAAATTGGTACATGAACTTCTCCGGGTAATAAATTTGGCTTACAATATTTGTTTGGCTATCATAATACCTTGTTTCAAGGATATCAAAGTCTAAGCTATAAAAAAATTCGTAATACAATTTGGGATTTTTTCAGTCTCTCCTTTTTCCCTAAAAACATCTTATAGTCCCTCAAAAAAACTCTCGAAGTTTTGGACTCGAAAAACTACCAAAAATAGTAAGTTGTACTACAATTAAGGAAATTGAAAGAAAACAACAGTGGGGCTCCAAGTGGAATAAATGGGTGGGCACTAATATCCACCTAGATCAATCCTCTCCCCTTAGGAAGAAATTGTCCCCATTGCATTGAGTGCCATCATGAGATGGGGAAATTTCTATGGAGCTTTATCCCTCGTGATTTACTTGCCTTCATGCAAGGGATTTCCAGCTTTGACAACCTGATACAATTGGATCTTCTACTAGCGATTTCCCTTGATCTACATGTCCATGATCCGATTAGTTGTGCCTATTCCATGTAGTTTGGGTTTAACTATGTTGGTGTGAGCTATTCTACAATGTCTAGTGTTTCTTGTAATGGTGGAAAGTATGGTCAAATATGGTCCACATTGAACACTAGGTACAAGCCAAGGAATGGTGGAATGATGAGATCAAAATAAATTTCACCTACAACCATACTAATGGTGTAAGTCCTATATCGGAGAGGGAGAAGCTTGCGGTGGGGCCTAGTGAGGCGCTCCTTCTGCAAAAGTAGCCAAACTTTGTCACCGACCTAGAACTTGAGTGGCACCCAATGCTAATCATGATGTTGCTTATACTTAGCATTGGCTCTATCCAATATGTCATCGACTTATTGGAGGATGTGCTAAATGTGCTCAATGAAGTTGTTAGCCTTGTCAACTTTGAACTGGACATTAGCTGAATCTTCCTGAGTAGCTGCAAATGGTATGGCCACATCAATGGGACATAATGGTTGGAATCCCAACCCCACCTGAAAGGGGTTATGTCTAGTTGAGCTACGAAGAGATCTATTGTCATTGTGCTAGAGATAGGGTACACTTTCATCCCATGTGTGTGGATGCTTCGAGCTTTATGTATGAAAAATGCGTATGATCATTCTGTTGACAACCTCTATTTTGTCATCAGTTTGGGGTTGAAAAGAAATGGAATTAGTGAACCTTTTATCCAACATCGACCAGAGATTTGAACAAAATGTACTTAGGAACATGTTGTCTTGATATGAGATAATGCACTATGGGATCCCAAAATGTAGCCAAAGTTGTTCAAAGAAGATCTTAACAATGGTTTCTAATGTGATACTCTTCTTCCAAGCCATGAGAATGACCATCTTAGACAATTTATCGATGACCACGAAAATGCAATCGTTGGCTTGCCTAGTAAAAGGAAGGCCTGACATGTAATCCATGGAGATAGATTCCCAAGGTCAACTAGGAGTAGGAAGAGAAGTATATAGACCTTTATTTATGGTGGTTGGTTTCGAAATGACATAGGAAGCGTAGAATTTGATGTACTTCCTGCCAAAGGTTTGACCAAAAGAAATACTTCTACAACACTTCCATTGTCTTATCTACTACGAAATGTCCAGCGACCCGAATGTAGTTCGGCTCCGAGATCATCTTGGCACACTCGCTTGAAGGAACACAGAGGTGTCCCATTTGGCATAAGAATGCACACTGGAGGTTAAAATTTGGAGGCTTCTTTTCTTCCAAGCGTGTCCGGTATGTGTTTCCAAATTTTGGATCGCTCTTGTAAAGATGCAACCACCCTGCAGTCTCGTGCCCACAAGAGTCGAGCATAGTGGTCAATGCCATGACTGGTGTTCGATTGAGGCAATCTACAACATTGTTGGTGTTGCCCTTATTTTACTTAATGTTCAAATGTAACTTTTGTAGGTATGTGAACCATTTCTGATGGCGATCGTTTTGTAACTTCCGTTGTGTTTGTGTGAACTGCAGGGGTTAGTGGTCTACGTGGATTATTATTTTCTTCCCTAGAATGTAATGCTTCCATTGTTAGAAGTCTTGTACAATGGAATACATCTTTTTGCCATAGGTGGGATACTTCTAGATTGTATTTGAAAGTGTCTCACTACGATATGCCATTGGATGAAGATGCATTGCCTTTGGGTAGTCGCCGAAGGATTTGGGAAAAGTTATCCATCATCGTGTTCCTTTGTCGCTCGAGGGATTCCTTGAGCATTATTTTGAAAGAATCTCCTGCCCCCTCATCTTTGTTTTCTTCTACCATGGTAGGCTATCAAGGTTTTCTAGGCTGGTCTTGCAAAGTTTCAACTAGTCTACTAACTGCTTATACCCTGACCTCGTTGGGGACATGAAAAGAAAAATAGAGAAAGAGAAGACTGCTCTAATACCACTGATATATACTTATGCAGTAACACAAAAAAATATAGATATACACATAAACATAGAGATCCTTCAGAAATAAAACTTCATTTCATTAATATCAAAGAACTGAAATATACTTATATATAGAAATGGAAATAAACTATCTCAGGTGATGGTAGTTTATCTTTGAGAAGATATGTGGTGTCTACATGTCTCTGGAATGTGTTACAATGAGGCCTAACGACCTATTTATTATTGATAAATAATGAAAAACCCTAAACATCCAAAAACCGAACCCTAGGAGATGAAGTGCCAAAACTGTGGGCCCTGTTTGTGTAAATTTGTACATCAACTTCCCTGGATCATAACTTTGGCATATGATATCTTCCTAGCTTTCATAATACCTCATTTCAAATATATTAAAGAATAGTTTAAAAATAAACTTGTATGTGAGCTTGGGACTTTTCTAGACTCTCCAGTTTCCCTAAAAACATCTTATAGTCCCTCAAAACAGCTATGGAAGTTTAACACTTGAAAAAATACCAAAATGTTAGGTCCCTATAATACTAGTCTATCCCCCATATTATTATTTTTGTGCCCATGTAGGCCCCATATTGTTATTGTTGTGCCCCATAGAATCCCACTATTGTTATTGTTGTGCCCCATATAAGTCCATTGTTGTTATTGTTGTGCCTTACATTATTATTGTTATGTAGGCTCCGATTATATTGTGGCCCCTTAGACTCCTATATATACAAAGGAGGTCTTGTCATTTGTATCATCCAATAATTTTTCATTTATGTAATGTAAAGGAGGTTTCCCTCTTGAAGAGGATAATTTTTAAGTCATTGATTTATCTATTTGTGAACTAGTTTCATAACATTTGGTATCAAAGTTTTTGATTTTAGGGTTTCACTTCTTCAAACGAGTCATCTTGGCATTTTTGCTATAATGGGTTTTTTCTATGAGGCTTCATAAGATGAAAATTTTAGCACCTAGAGCCGAAATATATGAGAAATTCATGTAAAAATTTCAAATTTTCGTTCACTGCATTTTTCAGATAAATGTTTTGAGGAAGTTAGGGTTTTTGTGAGCTCCGTAATTTTGTGTCAAACAAACCTAGGGAAAATTGACATAACATTCATTCTAGGCATTAGATTTGGATTCTGTAAAAGTGGTTGAAAGTGAACATACTTTAGTTTTTGGTGTAACCTTTGAACTTCTTAAAGAGGCAATGTGTTAAGCATTGGTCTTAGATATGCCAAACTTCACTAAAACTTTTATCGTGGAATGTTGTTTTCAGGAAAGAATGAAGACCCATTGCATTTCAAAGTCATGTAATGAAAGGAAAGTATTTACACAAACCTATTTATGAGAAGGAAATGTTGGAGATACTAGACGTACTAAAGAAATGGTGACCTTAACTAACAAGAAGACACCTCAAGGTAAAAACAGATCATGATAGTATTAAATACTTTTTGCAACAAAGATTGTCTTCAAAGAGAAACAAAAAAGGGTTACAAAGATTTTTGGTTATGATTTTGAAATCATCTACCAAAAATGGAAGAAAAATTTTGTTGCAAATGCACTCCCAAGAAAGGATGAGGATGTGGAAGAATTTCTTTGTGTCATTTCAATTATCCAACCTGAGTGGATGACGAAAGCAAGGGATGAATGGAAGAATGATGAAGACGTGTGGTCACTCATTCAAAAGTTGTGGTAAGATCCCAATACATCTGATACATTTTGCTGGAAAAATGATTCATTATGGTATAAATATCACTTATATCTTGTAATAATTCCAAGCTAAAATAAAATATTCTTTTGGAATTTCACACCTCTTCCTTAGGAGGGCACTCAGGATTTTTAAAAACTTACCTTAGAGTCAAAGAAGGAATTTTTTTGGGATGGCCTTAAATCTCATATTCAAAAGTTTGTGGCAGAAAATTTCGTTTGCAAAAAAAATAAAATTAACACAACTAACAACCCATGTCTATTACAACCTTTAGTCATTCCAAGTCAGCATTGGGAGGAGGTATCCATGGATTTTATCATAGGTTTACCAATTCTGAAGGAAAGAGTGTCATCACGGTGGTATTTGATAGAATTACCAAGTATGCATGTTTTGGTGCATTGTCACATCCTTCTAAAGCTAGTACAATTGCTACTACATTTATGGAAACAATTCAAAAGCTTCATGGAAATATAAAGATTATAGTAAGTGACATAGATCCCATTTTCACTCAGAAATTTTGGATGCAATTATTTTCTTGTCTTTGTACTCAATTATTTCATATCTCACCTTATCATCCTCATTGGGAAAATTAAGATAACGAAAAAATATTTGGAAGGATATCTCCATTTCTTTGTATGTGATTAAAAAATAGAATGGGTCATGTTGGGTAGCAGATTCCCTGTGTAATAGTTTTGGGGCTTAAAGCCCCTAATTTAGGGTAAAGATATTGTAAAAGTTCCGCGAAGTGCGTGAAGCACGAACTGTAACAGGTCGAGTCAAATGGTTGTCTACCTGAAAATAATGTAAAATAATAGAAAGCGAGTCAGCTTGCCCTTGGTCCATGGACCATGGGAAGGTATTAATAGGGCAAAGTTCTAAGGATAGAAAGTAGCTTTGGGGAAAATATCTTAAGTATTATGGGTTTGTAATTACAATATTCACTCTGAGTCTATAAGTCTAAGTCATGGGAGTTAGTAGGTAGATAGAGGCTCTATAGCTATGTGTGCAGAGGCTTGGTAG
This sequence comes from Pinus tabuliformis, assembly GCA_031772625.1. Taxonomy (NCBI): domain Eukaryota; kingdom Viridiplantae; phylum Streptophyta; class Pinopsida; order Pinales; family Pinaceae; genus Pinus; species Pinus tabuliformis. The sequence goes on from CM062805.1 coordinate 578,142,113, forward strand.
AGTCTGCAGTTGTGTGCGCGGACACTTGTAGCTGAGTGCGGAGGGTGGAATTGGAATGTACTAGATCAAAGTTAATAAAAGATAAGTTGTTCTGGAAATATTGTGTGTTTTATCATCGATCTATATCTCTATGCTTATTTTTTGAGTTTATGCATATCTGTATGATTTATGGGTGTGCACATTGGGTATAACTGTTGAATGCTTGATTAAAGACCTTAAGAATTAGATTTGATCTATAATAACCATGATAATAATAAGAATCTAAGAAGTGCCACGTCGCTGAGCTACGTGAAAGCCTGATAGCTGTGTAGAGTAGTGCGTGTGGAAACCTGGTTCCAACACCCTCCCCTACTACCTCAGGTGATCTGATAATCACCCTATGAGTGATCTCAGTTAAAAATTATTAAATGGAGGTATTACAGACTCATGTGTTGGTGTGTGTCTAGGTTATTTAACAAACAGATCGATCAGATTGCAAATACATAGACACTTGAAATAAAAGACAGTAGAGAAACACAGTAAGCAAATATGAGAACACAAGAAATTAATAAAGAGTTCAGCCTATCCTCCAGGGCTACATCTACTGTCTAGCTTTCAGTGGTGGCCTTCTTTTATTGTGTCTTAAAGCAAAGAATTACAAAGAAGGAGCTCAATGTGAGCCTCCTAACATAGAATAGCTTGGCAGGGTGGTTCTTGGATTCCCCAAGCCACTAGAGTACAAAGACTCTTGGCCTTACTAGCTTTTTGACCTCTTGGGTCTACAATGGAAGGAAATCAATGTGGTGCTCAGTCCTAATAGATCCCTCTCAGGGATGGCTCGAATCTCTCCAGCCCTCTGGTGTTCGATGCTGCCTTTGTTCAGCTCGGCCCTCTGTCTTCTTACTGCTTTTTGCTTTCTCTGTTTTCTCTTCTCTGTTCTTCCTTTTTCTCCGCCTTCGACGTTCTCCCTTTCTCTCTCTGTGTGTGTCCTTCTGCCTCTGTTCATGGATTTAAAGCCATTCGATCTCATGGCTTTAAAGCGATTTGAGCTCATGGTTATTCAATTCCCCTTCTAACTCCATCGAATCACCTGCTACAGCTTCGCTTGGAGTTCCCTGTCTCGGTGTCATCATCAGACTCACAGAGACTGGCCACTTGTCCTCCTGCGAAATGCACTAGCTTTCTTCGTCAGTTCAATTCTTCAGTTACATCATGGAATGAGTCATCTGCCACCTTGGGGGTCAAATCAGACCTCAAATTCTTTTAGAGCACAGTTTAATCCTTCATTACATCTGGTCTCCCTATTGGGCGTGATGTCAGCTGTTAGATCTGGATCCCCCAGATCCAATGCCATCTGCTCATTTCACGCGGTTGACTTGCTCGACCGTTAGCATGCGATGAGTGGAAGTTTTCTCTCTCCTCCGCTTGCCATGTGTTGAGCGCTGAGTGAAATCACTCTGTTTTCACCAAATCTACTTACTGCCGAAGGATGCCCCCAATAAATACCGCTGGTTTTTGGAGCATGGGTCCTTAGCCTTTAGCCTTTTTTCCCGAGGTTTTCCTTGCTCCCACGTGACCAAGTGCTCAAGGCCTCTCCTTCTGAAGGGTTTTTTCCCAGCAAATCGTGCATTAAAAACTGCCTCCATTTCCTAATCCGTGCTTCCTAAGGGCTAGTTTCGCCTCCTGCGCAGTCTCCATGGGCCTCGGTCCACGCCCTTTGACCGAGGTCCTCATCCTTCCACACTAGCTACCAACTACCACTATTTTAGAGGTGTTTTTGATTGGTGCTTTCAATTCTTTGAAGTTTGTCTCGACTTGGTACAGGCATGGTTCTTTTGATTATTCTTCATGGATCCAATTCAGATCATCAGGTGAGACTTCCATCCACACTCTACGGATTGTTGCCGAAAGGGCCGGTAGTGTGGAATTTGTTTGGCTAAAACACTTTTGAACCTAGTTCAGGCACCATGAGCCAACAAATGGTTCCATTGTCGAGACTGGGATTTACCTAAGGGATGTCTGATGTTGGAACGCTGGAACCCTACGAAGAAAGAGATTGAAGATTAGTGGGATCAGAAGCTTCACGAGTTCGTGGTACATGAAAACAAAACTCTGTAGATATCTGAGAAGAGGTGGCTGGATCACTACATATATATGGAAATCCACAAGATCTTCTTCACATCCTTCTCGACAGAACTTTTTGATTGGATCGTGAGACTAGCTGATAATCAAGTAAGCTGCAGACTTGATCAGCCCATCATGTGGATTCCAGATTTGGTGCGCAGGCTAGATGTGTTTCAATACAAAATTGCATGAGTAGTAGATCACTGGCTGGATCGGATAATAGGCGAGTTTATCACTAAGTTCGCGATAGACACAACCGTGAGCTATAGCGAAGAAGAGTGGTGTTTTCTCAAAGGACCGTGTGGTAGGTATATCAAATCAATGAATACCTAGATGAAAATGTTGTTATGTGAAAAACGGGTTATGCGAATCCATTGATGTCTGGGATAACGCGAAGTGGAAGAGGCTACCAAGGGATCGAAGGATTGGAGAATAGTTCCCTAATTTCACTTTCATGAGAAAGCGAGGAGGAGCTTGCTAGTTTCTCTCCGAGAAGTATAGTTCGGTTGATAAAATAGCGCATTCCACAGTTACCACCTCCATCCACACTGTCACCCACTTCACCTACATCAACCCCATCTTCACCCACCCCACCTCCACCTCCACCAAGAGTTGGAATGGTGAGTGCGATCAAGTTGCCCGTATTTAGAGGTGTAGGAAATGAGGACCCAGATCAGTTCTGGTTTGTGATAAAGGCAGTATGGGAAGCCCAAGGCGTTACAGATGATAACATTTAAAAGGCTACTTTAGAGAGTGCACTACAGGATCACGCATTGACGTGGTATATCAAGCACGCTAGCGATCATCCAAATGCTGGAATAGTGGAGATTCAAGATGCTTTGAACAAAGAGTTTAGCCAACCGAAATCAGAAACTCAGTCTATCATCGGATTTAAGGAAATTGTGATGCTTCCAGACGAGACTCCATGTGATCTGGATTAGAGGCTAAAGAGCACGATACGTGAAGCTAACATGATGCTGATGGATGCCCAACACTGCACGTGGTTTGTGGCGTCTTTGATAGCACATCTAAGGACAATGCTATCATAGCAGAACATTTCAACCTGGGCAAAAGCATTGGAAATAGCGATGAGGTTGCATGAGACTCCGATACAAGATCCTAGGTTGGGAGTTCTACAGATCCATTGCAACTACAAAACCTATGCTTGGAGATGCAGAATTTGAAACGATATAGGGCGCCCTGCCAGAAGCGCGAGATGAAGTGAGGTGCATAAAATGTAGAAGCCAGGGCCACGATAAGGATCATTGTCCAGCATTTGTGAACTATTTGGCAGGGGTAGGGCCAATGCTGTTGAGACTGGAGGCGCAGGTAAGACCCGGCATGGAACCCATGCTCTGGTGCACGATCTTTCAGGTGGGAGGAAAGCACACAATGAACAACTGTCATCTATTGCAGAAGTTTACATAGACCCCCCAGCAGCTATTTTGTAATTTTTGTAGATCGGTGGGCCACGATGAATGAGACTGTCGGAATTATGAATTGTTGATGGACCGAACACCTGCCTACAGGATGTAGACTGAGGCACGAGGTCAAGATCCAACTACTGCAATAGTGCACTGTGGGTTCCAGGGATGAGGACAGGGTCAAGGAGGAATGGGACTCCGACAAGGCCATGGACAATTAATCTGCTACAATTGTGGAGGACCTGGGCACTACGCATGTGACTGTATGAACCTGACTAGAACATGTTGTCCATACTACTATCAGCTTGATCATGAAGTGGTTGATTGCCCCAAGCTAGTTGCATAGATGTGTGAGAAAGGAGTGCTTCAGACTACTCCAATGCAGAACATCCAAATGATGAGGTCTAAACCATGCGAAGAAGACCCCAACGTGAACATGGTGCTCAGGAGTGGTATAACCATAGGGGAAGATAAGGGGAAGCAACCCGAGGAGAATATGTGGGTTCGAAAGGCCCCTACAAAGCAACCTGAGTTTGACTTCGAACGTGTGAAAGAGACATTTATGGAAGCTAAGAAGAGCTTTGCAGAGGCCTCTACTTCAGGTAGTAAGGATCAAACTGAATCAAAAATGGATCCTTCTATGCTAACTACATTTTTAGAGACATGCATGAAGCTACTATGAGACAATAAAGTAGGTAAGGGATTACAGGAGCTGATAACTAGGTGTGCATGGTCAGGAAAAGGCCTGATGGTGGACCCTGTGAAGATTGCTATCATACTCAATCTACAAGCGTCGCGTAGTGTCAAGCAACTCCGCACCACATTGGGACACGCTGGCTACTATCGTAAGTTTATTAAGGGCTATGCACAAATCATGACACCAATGGAGCAATTGTTGAAAAAAGATGCTACTTATTGTTGGAATGATGATTGTAAGAAAAGTCTGGAGATTCTCAAGGAGAAAATGGCATCCACTCCCATTTTTGTTTTCCCAAAATGGGACATTGAATTTCGTGTCTATTAGTGTCAGTCTTTGTAGCCTTCCTCCAGTGATCAAATATGCTCTTACAAAGTGATTTTAAGGTGTCAAGGTCAATTTTATCATTTCAAAGAGTCTTTAATCAAAATTAGGTCACTAGGCATTAGGTATAGGGTTTGCTTTCACTCCTTTCGAAGTTGCCCAAATGTCAGTCTGTGTCACTATTCAGCTGAGTCTATCATCATTCATATGGTTGTTATCATCATATCAGGTTCCATTGGGTCATGTTACACCTTGTTCATGCTTCAGTTGCGCCTAGGCAAGGTTCATTTCCCTCTCCTAGGGTTTTGAAAGCAATTTCTCTTGAATGGTCAAATCATTAGCAAAACTTGTATCCAGATGTTCATACACCTTCCCCTATCCTTCATGTACCTTATTAAACACTTCCCATCACTGATATCGCCCAAATTCCTCATTTTCGCACAAACCCTAGTTTCTTGCTACAACCTGGCAATTTTCTAGGTTGGGCCTATGTTTTTCCCTTTTGGACCCCTTCCCCTCACTCAATCTCTGATATTCCACTTTCCCCTACTTCCTAACATCCCTCCCTACTTCCCAAAATTTCCTCAAGAATTTAGAAGCTCCCTATCCCCTTCATTTCGCTTCATTTCGACAAATCTCTTGTTCCACACATCGGGGTAGGTTTCACTCAAATGATGTTTCTGAGCAATCAAAGATGAATTTGGGAAAAATGAGAGAGGTTTTTGTCCACAACAGGCCAAGGAAGAAAAAAATCCTTCACTTTTTACACAGGTGTCATGGTTTTAGATAAATGTCAAAAATACAATCGCCTCGGGAGAATTGATGCACCTCTGAAGTGACCTTGGGAAAATCATTTTTTCTCCTATCTTGGTTGGCCAAATAACTTTCTTGATGAGTCAAAGGATAACTAGACAAAAATACATTTACAATGAGCTATCATGAGCTCAATTTGGAATTGAGGAAGGCATTCAAAAGTTGACTACAACAGCACTCTGCCTTGAGGTAGCCTCATTTGGCACATTTTGACCAGTCTTGGGAGATTTGATTTTTGACAAGGCAAATGAACTAAAAATTGAAAAATTCCAATTGTTTTAGAAATTAGACTCAAATACCTTTCCAATGAGCTATCCTGTGCCCAATTTTGACACCAGGAAGGCCTCCCAAAGCCTCCTACAAAATGGAATTACGCATATAATGGGCGCTACGCATGTAGTTTCCCCTGCCTTTGCAAAATAACACTGGCGCTACGCATATAAGGAGCGCTACGCATTGGGCCAGAACAAAAAAAAAATTCCACTACTCTTCAAAATTCCAGTTCTCTCGGTCTTCTTTTCCTCCTATAAGTTTAAATCATCTTTCTATTATCTTTGGTCAGTGTTTGGAGTTGTTTGAAGATCGGTTGTAAGAGTATGAATGTTGAAAAACACAAACCCTACTCTCTTGTAAAGAGATGCCTCTTTAGGGTTTGAGTTTGAAGTTTTAGAATTTGAATTTGGTGCCAAAAAATTCCATATCTCACTTGTATTTTCCTTTCCCCACTACTGTCATATCATCATACAATGCCTCCCTTTTCCCTATTCCATTTAAAATCACTCATATCACTTCGTCCCTCTCCTATTTCCCTATATCCCATCCCTAAAACTTGCCATTTGTTACCACTTTCCATCCTTCATATCAGTTATAGGTTCCAAAATTCCATACAGTCAAGTGACTGTGCTCACATCCTTAATTTCACTTGACTCAAGCATATTTTCTTCACTTAATTGAATCATGTTGTTCCCATAGCTCATTTTCCCACAGTCCACTATTCACACGACCCTATTTCCCACAGTCCCTCCCACATTTGGCATTTCAAAAAAAAGCAACAAATCCTCATTCTTCATCTCATTTAAGCCAACACAGATTTTGCACCATCATGGACGCAGACAACAATACATCATACAACCAAGATAGAGATTGCACCACTGAACTGCATACACAAGGAGGTTGAGCAGAGCACTAAAACGGTGAAAGAGGTCGGATCCACTTCAATTTTTGGCCGAGGCTTTGCTGGCTGGGCATGATACATGATGGAGGATCTTCGCTTCGAATTTGAGTAAATTCGGAGAAATTTTTTTCATTTTGAAATTTTTGGTCCCAAAAACATATTTTTTAGCTATACGAGTAGTGTGTCGATGCGCTCGCTTTTGATTGGGACACTTGCTGGAGGGAAACTTTGTATTTTTGGGTTTTTCATGGTAAGTTATGCATGCTTAGTTATTTCTGAAGCATTTCATCAAGTTCTGGATGATCAAAAGGCCCAAAAACACCATGAAAACCACCTTGCTGCCACCTTTTGCAACAGCAGGAAGTACTTCTGCGAGAATGAAATTTTGAGGGGGAAAATGAGCTCCAAATTGGGAAATTCCACTTGGGCTAGATAGCAGACATCCAAGGCTTTCCAACCAGCTATTGTGAGATTCATTTCAATGTTGGGAAGTGCCCCAAAAATAGGCTGAAATGTGCACTACGCATAGAGATCAGGGCACTACGCATAGAGGTTTTTGGTCAAATTTTCATCCTCCAGCTCAGGAATTCGACCAGTTTTCACCAGTTTCACTTCTTGATGTGATTTTTGACCCAGCTTGATGTAATTTGATGTGTATGAGATAACTTGGCACTTATTTACCTTATTCTAGATGATTCATTCACAAAATAGCAAAAATTTAATGTAATGAATTAGTTTCCTTCTTTTTAGAGGCAGGTTGTTTTGGTCACCTAGATTCTTGCTCCATGTTTAGAATTTGTTCAAACTGCTCCTAGAAGGAGGAGCTTGACCCCGAGAGGTTAGGGAATGGGTTGGCTTGATCTATATATGTAAATTTTCAGTCAGTAGCAAGGGTTGGACTCTTGGGAAGATTTTGGCACACTATTGTACATATTTTTCATATTTTGGCTAAGAAAAGATCAGAGGTTTTGCAGCACCTTTTGGGATTCTTGTGGCTTTCAGTTCTTGATGGTGTTATCTCTCATTTTATTGTAAGTTCATTAATGTTTAATGTATGCCATTCCCTTCTTATGCTTCTGAAACTAAATGAATGAGTAAATGAGGTTGAATCCATTGTTTACAGTGCTCTGCCTTTAAACTTGTTTAGTTTTACATGTTTTCGCCAATTTGGAGAGGATCCATGTTCTCCCTTGCCCTCTTCAGCTCCTTTTCATTCTGATCCATCCATACACTTGATCAAAGGCATCAAGACTACTGCCTACCTCACCCCAACTCGAATTCTGCAAAGATCTGGCCTTATCCCTGGACCCAAAATTGTTTTTTCCCATTTCTCCAACAAAAACCCAAAAAAATCTAAATCAAACTTTCCTATCTCTTTACTAGCCTAAAATCCGTATTAATTTTGAGTCATCTCAGCCCTTTTGAAGACCATTTGCCAAGATAGACCTGGAGAGAGCCCTCTCCTATCCTCGTAGGGCTAGCTATGAGGCTGAGCGTGGTTTGATGTGGCCTCGAGTTTTGCCCTCCTCAGCCTGAGGCAGATTTGAGTGCTAACATAGTGGCGACCATACTGGGGAAGAAAATGGTTTGCTTGTTGATGTCATTTGTTTTATAAGCTATAGACGGAGCCTGAAGTTATGCCAGGTAGCTTTCAAAACGCTTTTGCTTTGCATTAGCGGAAGTAGATAAACGTTGCTTCAGTCAATCTCTGGTTTAGCTTGTAAATGTGACATCTAACTTGTTAATTGCCCCAGTACATGTATCAAGTTCAGATCTGATTGTTGATGGTGGACAACGATCAGACACTGGCAAGGTTGAAATCATTCACCTGGCGACTCTAAATCAATTTCGAGATCAGATCCAAAGACTCCACTGGAGGATGATCCTAACCAGTAGAAACATGAAAGGACAATATGGACAGATCAGGTATTCAAGTTGGAATTTCATCCAAGACATTTTGTTCTTTGTCATAAATTATTTCTTCTCTTTTCCCAAGAATGTCAAGAAGGATTTGCAAAGTATATTGTATTTGAGAAAAGATCCCAGGCCTGCATTTGATTCTTTCCCTTTGAAGATTGTGAATACCAAAGATTTGCATGCCTTTGAGCTTGATCAGGATCCTTTTTCCGAATTTTGTGATGACCATCTTCAAATTGATGAGCCCCAAGAGACCAAGATTGATTCTATACCTGCTGTACATACCCCTACACCTTGTAAAATTCCAGATCGATATAAACCTCTTGTTTTACCTTTTGTTCTCCATGCTTTCCCCAAAAACTATGATCTATACTTGCCGAGGTTTGATGATGAATGTAAGAATGTCAACACTGAGCAACATGTGCAGAATTTTGAGTCTTTTCTAGACCTTTTTGAAATTGATGAAGAAGATGTCAGTATTACGCTTTTTTCTCTTTCTTTGTAAGCTAAAGTGAAGAGTTGGTTCAAAGCCCTGCCTGATACGAGCATCTCAGATTTCCAGTAGTTTGTCAAAGTTTTTCTTGACAGGTGGATGATCGGGCAGAACCTTTTCTTGATTGTGGAAGAGTATAACCAGCTGAAAAGACTACCAGGGGAGACAGTACAACAGTTTTCGGCCAGATTTAATCATGTTTATTATTCAATGCAAGTTGAGATAAGGCCTACTCCTAGATCTGCTCTCTTGCACTATCCGGGTGCCTTTGATCTGGAAATGGAGTTTCAGCTGAGAGAAAGGAATATTGCAACACTTCACGAGATGCAAAACAATGCAGTAAATGTAGAGGCGCATCTGCTGATCCGACGAACAAGGTTGAAAGAAGAAGAGATGAAAAACATAGATCTGGTCGAATCAACATCTCTAGAGATAAAGCTTGACGTTTTGGTAAGTGTAGTAGAAGAGATGATGCAAAGGATCACCCCAAGGAATGACTATGATGTTCAAGCCCATGGCTTGTTGATTGAAGAAGAACAAATGGCCGCTCCAAAACATTTTGTTTCTTATCCTAGTTGTCATAGATCTGATAATGATTATTTTGTAGATCACCTTGGCAAAGAAAGAATTGTTGATGTGACCTGCATGCTTGATGATATGTTTTATACCGATGATTTGCCTCAGTTTGATCAGTATGATGATGATTATGTTCTCCAAACAGAAGTTAATCTTGCAATCAAACAAGCAGCTAGTTTGTGGGAGGAAGAAGTTCATTTTTAGCAGCTTGAATATAATGTTCAGCCATCACATATCAGCTATGACAGTGATGAGGAAAGTGCAGCAAATTTTGAAGTAAGTGAAGGATCTTTACCTTTTTGCTTTGATTCATGTCAGTTCATCAGAGCCAATTTCCATGCAATCAGAAATCAGCTGCCAACAAGTCTTGATCTGGACCATCTTGAGAGCAATGAAAACCTTGTTCAAGACTTGTCATATCTAGAATTGCAGCCCCTGAATGCCTTTGATTGTCAAGTTGCAGATGAAGGCATGGAAGCTGACACATGTAATCAAATGATACAAGAAGGTTCCATACCTTTCTGTTTTGAATCATTTCAGCTTTTGAAGGGAAAATTGCAAAGTAAATCTTCAGTAAAAAATGAACATCATGTAGGCAATCATGTAATCACATTGGAACCAATAGAAAATGGGTTGCAGCAGTCTTTTCAAGTTTTTCATGATCCAATAGCTGATGTTTTGGACGAGGTTTGCAGTCAAAGTCTCTCTCCATTGACTATATGTGAGCTTGAAACGTGTATTGATACAAACTTGATCTGGCAGCTGGTTTCTTTGTCATTTTCAGCAGAGGTCTCATCACAAGGCTCAGATCAAAGTTTGCATTCATGGTATGAGGAAAAGAGAAGTAATCCATTGGATGAGCTAAGTTCCAGTGTGCTTGAATTTCAAGATCCTTATGCAGTTTTTTTGGAGGCGGATAGAGAATTCATATCATTCAACGGATCTATTTCTAAGTTATCATGGGAGTTGCCTTTCAGTCATTCTCTGTTGTTGTTCATAAGTGAGCACTTGCGAAAAATTCGAACAGCAGATGGAATACTTACTTGGTTGCACTGGTTGTTTCATTTCACTTGATCAGGTGATGAATGAAACTGTTAGAGTAGGTTGTGATGAATAAGCTCCCCTTTGAGCATCATTTTCAGTTTTTCAGTTGTGTTTAAGTATCGCGTCAGTTTTTAGTTGAGTCATGACTCATTTGTGAATCAATTTTCAGTCTTGTTGTTCAGTTATTTTTTCTCGGTTTTCATTCATGCATTTCAGCTTGAGTTTTTGATTCCATTGCCTAATGGATGAAGGCACTGATCTGCTCTCCCAAAGATCTGTCGTTCTTGGCACCTCCAAGGAGCTACCATCCCCATTGGAGCCAATGTTAGTGTCAGTCTTTGTAGCCTTCCTCCAGTGATCAAATATGCTCTTACAAAGTGATTTTAAGGTGTCAAGGCCAATTTTGTCATTTCAAAGAGTCTTCAAGCAAAATTTGGTCACTAGGCATTAGGTCTAGGGTTTGCTTTCACTCCTTTCAAAGTTGCCCAAATGTCAGTCTATGTCACTATTCAGCTGAGTCTATCATCATTCATATGGTTTTTATCATCATATCAGGTTCCATTGGGTCATGTTGCACCTTGTTCATGCTTCAGTTGCGCCTACGCAAGGTTCATTTCCCTCTCCTAGGGTTTTGAAAGCAATTTATCTTGAATGGTCAAATCATTAGCAAAACTTGTATCCAGATGTTCATACACCTTCCCCCATCCTTCATGTACCTTATTAAACACTTCCCATCACTGAGATCCCCCAAATTCCTCATTTTCGCACAAACCCTAGTTTCTTGCTACAACCTAGCAATTTTGTAGGTTGGGCCTGTGTTTTTCCCTTTTGGACCCCTTCTCCTCACTCAATATCTGATATTCCACTCTCCCCTACTTCCTAACATCCCTCCGTACTTCCCAAAATTTCTTCAAGAATTTAGAAGCTCCCTATCCCCTTCATTTCGCTTCATTTCGACAAATCTCTTGTTCCACACATCGGGGTAGGTTTTACTCAAATGATGTTTCTGAGCAATCAAAGATGAATTTTGGAAAACTGAGAGAGGTTTTTGTCCACAACAGGCCAAGGAAGAAAAACCTACCTCACGTTTTACACCGGTGTCATGGTTTTAGATAAATGTCAAAACTACAATCGCCTCGGGAGAATTGATGCACCTCTGAAGTGACCTTGGAAAAATCAATTTTTTCTCCTAGCTTGGTTGGTGAAATAAATTTCTTGATGTGTCAAAGGATAACTAGACAAAAATATCTTTCCAATGAGCTATCATTAGCTCAATTTGGAGTTGAGGAAGGCATTCAAAAGTTGACTGCAACAGCACTCTGCCTTGAGTAGCCTCATTTGGCACATTTTGACCAGTCTTGGAAGATTTGATTTTTGACAAGGCAAATGAACTCCAAATTGAAAAATTCCAACTAGTTTAGAAAGTAGACTCAATTTCCTTTCCAACGAGCTATCCTATGTCCGATTTCGACACACGAAAGGCCTCCAAAAGCCTCCTGCCAAATGGCGCTATGCATATAAGGGGTGCTACGCATATAGTTTCCCCTGCCTTTGCAAAATAACACTGGCGCTACGCATATAGGGAGCGCTACGCATTGGGCCAGAACACAAAATTTTTGCCACTGGTCTTCAAAATTCAAGTTCTCTTAGTCTCCTTTGCCTCCTGTAAGTTTAAATCATCTTGCTATTATCTTTGTTCAGTGTTTGGAGTTTTTTGAAGATCGGTTGTAAGAGTATGAATGTTGAAAAACACAAACCCTACTCTCTTGTAAATAAATGCCTCTTTAGGGTTTGAATTTGAAGTTTTAGAATTTGACTTTGGTGCCAAAAAATTCCATATCTCACTTTTATTTTCCTTTCCCCACTATTGTCATATCATCATACAATGCCTCCCTTTTCCCTATTCCCTTTAAAATTACTCATATCACTTCGTCCCTCTCCTATTTCCCTATATCCCATCCCTAAAACTTGCCATTTGTTATCAGTTTCCATCCTTCATATCAGTTATAGGTTCCAAAATTCCATACAGTCAAGTGACTGTTCTCACATCCTTAATTTCACTTGACTCAAGCATATTTTCTTCACTTAATTGAATCATGTTGTTCCCATAGCTCATTTTCCCACAGTCCACTATTCACACAGCCCTATTTCCCACAGTTCCTCCCACATTTGGCGTTTGAAACAAAAGCACCAAATCCTCATTCTTCATCTCATTTAAGCCAACATAGATTTTGCACCATCATGGAGGTGGACAACAATACATCATACAACCAAGACAGAGATTGCACCACTGAACTGCATACACAAGGAGGTTGAGCAGAGCACTAAAACGGCGAAAGAGGCTGGATCCACTTCGAGTTTTGGCCGAGGCTCTGCTGGCTGGGCATGATACATGATGGAGGGTCTTCGCTCCGAATTTGAGTAAATTCGGAGAAATTTTTGTCATTTTGAAATTTTTGGTCCCAAAAACAGATTTTTCATCTATACGAGTAGTGTGTCGACACTTGCTGGAGGGAAACTTTGTATTTTTGGGTTTTTCATGGTAAGTTATGCATGCTCCATTATTTCCGAAGCATTTCATCAAGTTCTGGATGATCAGAAGGCCCAAAAACACCATGAAAACCACCTTGCTGCCACCTTTTGCAACAGCAAGAAGTACTTCTAGGAGAATGCAATTTTGAGGGGGAAAATGAGCTCCAAATTGGGAAATTCCACTTGGTCTGGATAGCAAACATCCAAGGCTTTCCAACCAGCTATTGTGAGCTTCATTTCAATGTTGGGAAGTGCCCCAAAAACAGGCTGAAAGGTGCGCTACGCATAGAGATCAGGGCGCTACGAATAGAGGTTTTTGGTCAAATTTTCATCCTCCAGCTCAGGAATTCGACCAGTTTTCACTAGTTTCACTTCTTGATGTGATTTTTGACCCATATTGATGTAATTTGATGTGTATGAGGTAACTTGGCACTAATTTACCTTATTCTAGATGATTCATTCACAAAATAGCAAAAATTTAATGTAATGAATCAGTTTCCTTCTTTTTAGAGGCGGGTTGTTTTGGTCAACTAGATTGTTGCTCCATGTTTAGAATTTGTTAAAACTGATCCTAGAAGGAGGAGCTCGATCCCTAGAGGTTATGGAATGGGTTGGCTTGATCTATATATGTAAATTTTCAGTCAGTAGCAAGGGTTGGACTCTTGGGAAGATTTTGGCACACTATTGTACATATTTTTCATATTTTGGCTAAGGAAAGATTAGAGGTTTTATAGCACCTGTTGGGATTCTTGTGGCTTTCAGTTCTTGATGGTGTTAGCTCTCAGTTTATTGTAAGTTCATTCATGTTTAATTTATGCCATTCCCTTCTTATGCTTCTGAAACTAAATGAATGAGTAAATGAGGTTGAATCCATTGTTTACAGTGCTCTGCCTTTAAATTTGTTTAGTTTTACATGTTTTCGTCAGTTTGGAGAGGATCCATGTTCTCCCTTGCCCTCTTCAGCTCCTTTTCATTCTGATCCATCCATACACTTGATCAAAGGCATCAAGACTACTACCTACCTCGCCCCAACTCGAATTCTGCAAAGATGTGGCCTTATCCCTGGACCCAAAATTGTTTTTTCTCGTTTCTCCAACAAAAACCGAAAAAAATCTAAATCAAACTTTCCTATCTCTTTACTAGCCTAAAATCCATATTAATTTTGAGTCATCTCAGCCCTTTTGAAGACCTTTTGCCGAGATAGACCCGGAGAGAGCCCTCTCCTTTCCTCATAGGGCTAGCTACGAGGCTAAGCGTGGTTTGATGTGGCCTCGAGTTTTGCCCTCCTCAGCCTGAGGCAAATTTGAGCGCTAACAGTGTCCATGTTGATGCGTCGTGTATCACATTGGGCATTGTACTCATGCATGAAGGAGAGAAAGGAATTGATCACCCGACCACGTTCGCGAGTTGACGATTTTCCAAAGCTGAAAAGAACTACTCCACTACTGGGTGTGAGGGGTTGGCGATGGTATATGCACTCCAGACATATTGCCACTATCTACTCAATGGGAACTTTAAGATGTATACTGATCATTCTGCATTGAAATACTTGCTGAATAAGCCTGTGTTGGGGGGGCGGATTTGTAGATGGTTGTTACTATTTCAAGAATATGACTTCGAGGTCATCGTGAAGCTGGGACGCGTAAACGTAGGTCTAGATCACCTATCTGAAATTGAGAACGGTGAGGAACCAACCAATTTGGGGGAAGGACTACCCAATGCACAGCTCTATGTAGTGCGTGTCATGGATGACCACTTCGAGGATATAATCCACTTCTTAACCACACGGACCATGCCACATGGATATTCAATTCAGCAGAGGAAAGATTTGGTGATACATGTGGTGGATTTTACTGTTATTGCGAGGCACCTGTACAAAATGGGAAACAATGAAATATTATGAAGGTATGTACCTGAATTTGAGTGAGGACAAATCCTTGCAGAAGCGCATGTGGGGGTTGTAGGAGGACATTATATGGGATGTGCAATAGCATAGAATATTCTTCGTGCTAGCTTATGGTGGCCAACTCTACATCATGACTCAAAAGCATACTATCAGGCCTGTGACATATGTCAATAGACTGGGAAACCATCGAGGAGTGACGAAATGCCACTCAATCCATAGATGACACTGCAACTGTTCGAAAAATGGGCGATTGACTTTGTGGGGCCTATCAAACCTCAAGGAAGGATGGGTGCGCGCTATATCTCACCGCGACCAAATACTTGACTCAATGGGTGGAAGCATAGCCAGTTAAGGACTGCATGGCCACTACAGCTGTGAAATTTTTGTTTGTGAATGTGCTGATGCGGTTTGGATGCCCGAAAAATCTAATGAGTGACCATGGAATGCACTTCCTGAATGAAACTATGAGTGATCTCACTGAGAATTCCATATATATCATTAGCAGAGTATTCCATACCATCAACAAGTGAATGGGACTGTCGAAGCTTTCAACAGGATTTTGGAGACTACGTTGACCAAGGTATGTAATGCACAGAGAAATGATTGGGATTTTCTCATACCTGCTTTGCTATGGTCATATCGAACCACATCCAAGAAGTTGACGGGTCAGACACCTTTTCAGTTAGTCTACGGCACGGAAGCCATCATGCGAATGGAATACATTGTACCCAGTTTATGAATAGTAGCGATGAAAGGCATGGCAGACTGCAGGGCCCCTTGAAGAAAGGTTCATGCAACTGGAAGAACTTGAGGAGTAACAGTTTCTGGTAGGATTCCATCAGCAGGTATAGAAGTAGTGGGAAAAAGCTTGGCATGATCACCATATCAAGTTGTGCACATTCCAATAAAATGATCCAGTATTATTGTATGACAACAAGTTCAAGAAATTCCCTGGAAGGCTCCAAATGCATTGGTTGGGACCATATGTAGTCAAATAAGTCATAGATAGAGGCACGGTCTAGCTCAGCAATCTTAATGGAGAGCTATTCCCAGGCAGAGTAAATGGCAGTCACCTGAAGCTCTACACAGGCGGACCATCTACTTGACTAACTGACCAAAGCACAATCTCACCACTTCGGACAGTTGAAAGAGAGTGTGGGACAGTAAAACAGTCTATTAAGAAGTTGCGTATGTAACAAGGGTTGTGGTTGCGTAGAAGGGGTTGCGCTGCTGCGTGGATAAACACGGAGGTGACCGTTGCTATCATTGTTCATGACAAGATGTTTGAGTTACGACGAAAAGGAGTGGGCGGTGGGCAATTAAAATATGAAGTACAAGGTAGATCCAGAATGATCTACCAAAGATTTAATGTTAATGTCGCAGAAAAGGATGGAACGACTAAATTTGAATTTCAAAACGTCTATAAATCATAGGGGGCATCCATTGAACGATTTGTGGTATCGATAGAGGTAAGCTATTGTGCCTTCCCACTGGTATGGAACTATTGATCATTGATGCTAAAGGAGTAAGCCTAGGGGTTGTAATTTGGCTAATGGAGATGCAGGACCTTCTCGATAGTGTGATGTCGATGGTCGCAACGGCCGCATCGATTTCAGCACCGATGGTAGGGGATGTACCGGAAATTCTTAGACATGAAGTAGAACTGGTTCGGATGTCGCTGCCTAAACCACGAGCTAGCCAGCAACCCATGAAAGATAAGGGAAAGACCGTGAATATTGAGAAAAATGATGGAGTTACAGTTGACAATTCGACTTTGATGCACCTTGAAGATTGCGATTTCATGAAGAGCAACATCTCTCTTGCAAAAATGCAACACAAGCTGCAGCAGATAGTCCATATAGTAGACCAGAAATTGGAAACTTGTTGCTTTGGCCCAAAGAAGTCCTGAGTTTGGCGCCTCAGCTAGAGCTAAAACCTATGAGGGGTCACTTTTTGTTAACCGAGCAGAGCATAATGAAAATCATTGGTTGAGTGAAGTAGTACAGGCAATGGATCAGGAGCTTGAAGGAGTTTTGTAGGAGACAAGGATGGAGCAACAGAACGAAGTGCGTCACTCCCAGGGATGGTGAATCGTGACGCCTTGGCAGCGTGTCTTGCCGCACTGACAAGTGACTCGGGATGAGTCACGGTGATTTTGTTGGGGGCCTGTTGGGTAGTGGATCCCCCACATAACATTTTTGGGGCTTAAAGCCCACAGTTTAGGGTAACGATATTGTAAAAGCTCCGCGAAGTGTGTAGAGTGTGAACTGTAATGTGTTGAGTCAAAGGGTTGTCCACCTGAAAATAATCTAAAATAATATAAAGCAAGTCGGCCTGCGCATGGTCCGTGGAACATGGGAAGGTATAAATAGGGCAAAGTTCTAAGGATAGAAAGTAGCTTTCGGGGAAGATCTGAAGTATTATGGGTTTGTAATTACAATATTCGCTCTGAGTCTGTAAGTCCAAGTCATGGGAGTTAGTAGGTAGATAGAGGCTCTACAGCTGTGTGCGCAGAGGCCTGGTAGAGTCCGTGCAGTTGAGTGCGAAGGGTGGAATTGGAATGTACTGGGTCAAAGTTAATTAAAGATAAGTTGTTCTGGAAATATTGTGTGTTCTATCGCAAATCTATATGTTTAAGCTTATGTTCTGTGTTTATGCATATCTGTATGATTTATGGGTGTGCACACTGGGTATAATTGTTGAATGCTTATTTAAAGACCTTAAGAATTACATCTAATCTATAATAACCACGATAATAATAAGAATCTAAGAAGTTCCTCGTCGACGAGCTATGAGAAGGCCTAACAGCTGCGCAGAGTAGCACGAGTGCGCAGATTGATTCGTGACCCTTCTAGTCCCCCCTCAAGACATCCCTAGGGTGCAGAAACCTAGTTCCAACACCCTCCCCTACTGCCTTAGGTAAGATTTCAGTCTAAGCTCTGTAGATTGTTGCCGAAAGGGCCGGTAGTGCGAGATTTGTTTGGCTAAAACACTTCTGAACTTGGGTTAGGCCCCATCAAGCCAACAAGTCAAGTGGTTACATCTAGCTGAATGGTGGTATAACACTTCCTTCCATACTGTAGAAAAAATGACCCCATTTATGGAATTTTATAAATATCATCGACCATCCATCACATCATCTTTAAGAGAAAATTCTAAGGTTCAAGCAGTGGAAGATCAAATCGAGCATCAACAATAAGTTCTCCAACTCTTAAAGGATAACCTTGTGCTGGTGCAGAATCAAATGAAACAATAGGTAGATCAACATCGCAATGAAAGATCTTTTGATGTAGGTGACTGGGTATCTTTACAGCTACAACCATACAAACATATGTTTCTCAAGAAAGCTAAGAAGGATAATAAATTACCACCCAAGTACTACGGTCCTTACAAGGTGTTGCAGAACATTGGTACTATGGCACAAAAATTAGAGCTACCTACATCTTCCCGAGTACACCCATTTTTCCACGTTTCTTTCTTAAAGAAGGTTATGGATGACAAAATTCCAGTTCAAACAGTGTCACTAGAACTTGATGAAGAAGGAAAAATTATATTTGAGCCTGAAAAGGAACCCGATAGCTATGGAATTGGTTAAATTTAGAGTATCTCATAATGTGGACGAACTTACCCGCTGAACATTCTACATGGGGGGATGAGAATTTTATACAGAAACATCCATAACTACTTAAGCATTGATGACCACACTTTTTTGAAGGAAAGGGGCATGTTAGGTCCCTATAATACTAGAGTATCCCCCTTATTGTTATTGTTGTTCCTATGTAGCCCCCATAGCGTTATTGTTGTGCCCTTACATTATTATTGTTATGTAGGCTTTGATTATATTATGACCCCTTAGACTTATATATATACAAAGGAGGTCTTGTCACTTTTATCATCCAATCATTTTTCATTTACATAATGTAAAGGAGGTTTCCCCCTCAAAGAGGATAATTTTTAAGTTGTTGATATATCTATTTGTGAGCAGGTTGCATAACACAAAAATAGTAAGTTGTGCTACAATTAAGGAAACTGAAAGGAAACAACGGTGGGGGTGCAAGTGGAATAGGTGGACGACCACTAATATCCACTTGGATCATCCATAGTCTTAGGAATAACAAATTAAATCATTTATTTATTTGAAAGTGGTAATAAGTTTAAAAATCGTTGTACCTTTTCTTTCTCCTCCTTGATATAGGGAATATATAGTAACTGATTGGTAAAATTTGCAACAAATTCATTCACACTTAGTTGTCCTAGTCTTAAATCATGGAATTATTTAGCACAATAATCTTAGTACCTCTCAGTTAAGTACCTGGATTTGAATTATTTATGGAATTCCCACATAGAATTGTTTTCTCTTTTAGATTATGCATCATTTTTGCCTCTTCCCCCCAT
This sequence comes from Pinus tabuliformis, assembly GCA_031772625.1. Classification (NCBI taxonomy): domain Eukaryota; kingdom Viridiplantae; phylum Streptophyta; class Pinopsida; order Pinales; family Pinaceae; genus Pinus; species Pinus tabuliformis. Next base: position 578,161,511 of record CM062805.1, read on the forward strand.
AAGGCAGCGTTTGCTTGCAAATGGTAAATTACTAGTCTAGCTTTTAAATCACTATCATATTCGTAGACTTGAAAATAGTTAGTAATATTTAATAGTAATGCTTCTACCTCTTCCTCCTTCTCACTATCAAACACACGGGGCCTCATCTTTTTGAACTCTCTATATAGTTCAACTTTCTTTTTCTTTCTAGATCTACATAATTTTGGAGGTGTTTTATCAAATTCATTTCTTCTTTCAGATTTTTGAATTTTTGTGTTGCTTATACTTGTACCTTATTGGTATCAAAATAACATACATTACCTTACATACATACAATAATTTATGCATTTGCTTTACTTGTATTTTTTCCTTAGGCCTAGTTTTGAACCTACAACTCTAATACCATATGTAACATACCTCAATTCACACCAAAAAGAAAAAATGTGTTTCTTATAATATTGTTATAATTGTACTTGTATCCACACTTTATAATTTTCATAATGCTTATATATTTATTTCCCACGATGTTATTATCACCATTATATGATTTTTATTCATTTATATAATCATTATGATCTGTAATGTTTCTTGTAATTGGATGGTTCCATTTCAACTAATAACAAACCTAGTGAAACTTTCTTGTAATAAAAGTTAATAAAGGAAAAATAAGACCATGGTTAAGGGAAACTTATTTCAAGCTAAATTTTAGGCAAAGATATCCTAGTGGGCATCACTAGATGTGTGTTTTGGCTAAGGTAAATTGGAAAAGGCTAAGGAAAAGGCATTAAAAGGAAAAAATAAATTTTGGCACATTTATTAATGAAAATAAAGGAAAATAGGAGAAAATGAAGGTAAAAGGTTACAAATTGCATGTGAGGAGGAAATTTAAGGAAAAAAATGGAAAAGGAAGAACATAGAGGCCTCATTAATAAAAAAAATTTCTCAGAATTAGGGGGCAAGCTTTTGCAAACCTTTTTGTAGTTCAAGTTTGGAACTCTCTCATTATTCTCTCTCTCTCTCTCTTAGTCTTGATCACTTAGAGTTTCCTTGGAGCACTCGAGCTTTGGATCAAGGAAGGAAAAGAAAGAAAATGGAAAGGAATGAAAGAAAGGATCAAGGAAGAAGGGCAGGATCAAGCAGCTTCAACAGGAATACTTGTAGGTAACCTTCTTCATGTGTGATTTATAACTACTTTGGACATGCATGGATTTGCATGTTGCTGTGTGGTTGCCTTGCTATCGGTGGAATGGTTTTGTCGGGTTACTACAATGGTTTTAAACCTAGCCTTTCCTTATCCGGATGTCACAGTGTTGGGATGTTTATTTCAATTTTGAGCTTTGGTTTTCTGAATGTATTTTAGAATATAGGGCAGAGGTGGTCTCAAGGTTCATTCTCAATGTCCCAAGAATCCCTTGAGAGGTTTTGGTGAGATACACTATAAACCTTGAGGGAGAAGTCTTGGTTTTGGTCCTAGTGATATGGGTTTGGATTGCGTAAATCCTGAGATATTGGTATCGGTTTAGGGACTAGTGATCTGGGATTGGATTGCGCTAAATCCTGAAAGGCAAGGAGATGGAAAATCATTCAAGGATAGCGATGGATTCCATATGGAATTCCAAGTTCATTTTGGTTGTGATCAAAGCACTAGTTTTGGTGTGATGATGGTTTGGTGAGGGTGGAAGTGATTTAACCTCTAGATTCCCTTGGTTTTTCTTGGATTAGTTGTTCTATGAGATCCCACATTCATGCTTGGAATATGGCACAAGGGTAACTAGATGAAAGAGAGATTTGGTTCAACCATGTCTATGGTCGGGTGGTACGTGGAAGTCCCAAACCTGGTCAGATTTTCCTACGATTAATAAAAGCTACGTTCTCTTAATTTTTTACTTTTCTATATGTGGATTTAATCATTTCCATATCTCTAATATTTACATGGTTTAATTCTGGTTATAAGCATCGTTATGTGACTAGTTCATGTCATTGTTATTTCATGTATTTACTTGTAATTGTTAAAGAGATGGATGCAAGAGATCATTGATGATATAATAGTCCAATAGAGAAGGAGGTGATCCTTCTGGTTATTTTTCATAAGTTCTTTTAGCCATTTATGTTTGTCTTGTATCCTAGACCTATAGGTTGCATTGATTCCAAGTGTTTGACAGAATGTCAGTCCTGGTTGGGCATGCTCAGGCCTAGTGCCAAGGTTGATTTTGGATTTATTACCATTGTTATCATGTCTTTGAGGGGTTATGAAGGTTGTAGCAAGTTCTGGGTAGAGGTTGGGATTCTGGGCTAGAAAAGTGGCTCAAATATCAGGGTTACTGGCGTAGGTTTGCTGAGAAAAGTCCATAGTTGTTGACACATAGGCCTATGTCAGTGACTTTGAGTTATTGGTCTATATCTTGTCTATAGCATGAGAGCGACTTTGGGTTAAGAGGCTTAAAACATTAGTGGGACCCAGGGACAAGATGTTTGAGTGTCTAACATGTCCCTTGGGAATGTAATTACTAATGTGGATTGGTTTGTTTGACGATTTCCATTGATTCCATTTCCTTAAGATGACCAAGGAGATTGAATCCCTTATATTAATCTCTCTCATCACATGTTTTCCTGGCTAGTTGGCTACTTGGGTGGACCTAGGAGGAGGGGTTGTTATAAATTTGTATCAGAGCATGGTTATGCTTTCATTGGGTGAAGGTGTTGGTCATGCATGCTTGTGAGTTGTATGTGTGTCTCTTACACTTGAATTCCATGTGATTGTTACATTGCATCATGTTGACCATGATTTTAGTAAAGTTTTCATGAGGAGCTTGATGTGATTTTGTGGGATACATCATTGGAAGTTTATGACTAGTTGGATATGGTTATATGTCGCTTACATGTTTATTATATGTCACTTGACTACATCCTTGTATGCCAGGTGCATTCTTGAATGTTTTTATTACATGTACCAGTCTTGTAGGGGGATTAAAAGAATTGATCACTTATGCTCTACTACATGCATTGATATGTATGTGTAGTTGATTAGGAATTGATTATGCATGCTGATAGTTGCATGTGGTAGAGTATGCAATGGAGTAATGGTTGTTGTCATGCATGAGGTCACAACATGCATTGTTGATATAGCCTTGTATCGATGACTGGACCCTAGCTAAAATGGTGTTTATGTGTTGATACACTTATTTGATATATGTCTATATGATGTTATGATTATGTTATACATGTATCACATTGATTTGATGATCTTTCAGAGAAGGTATCCTCCCCGAGTTATGCTAAGGTACATTGGTTTATTATGATTTGGTTTAGCTAACATGGTATGCCTTGCAGGAAATAGATCAGATGGCTAGCAAGGTGGTCGACTACATAGATGGCAACATGGTGTGGGGCACTCTTTTGATTTGGTAGACACATTGAGAATCCTAAAGGAAGAAATAAGGAGTTGCAAAGCGGATAATGAAAAAATCATGCAGGCACAAGAGAAACAACTAGAGGTGAATGTGATACTACTTCAGTGTTTGTCACATTTGTAGTGACAAGCACCACTTTAGATCAGCCATGGACATGAGGACAAGTCTAATGGGGCATATGGAAGTAGGTCACCTAGTAGACACAGGTCAAATATATCTAACACAATCAGAGATGGCGGGCTATTGGACACTCTAGAGAGGAGAGGTGATCAACATACGTACTATTGCAGTTTTGGTTCTGATAAACATCATGATCGACATCATCATCATCCTTATAGGAGGAGTGATAGAGGATATTTTCTAGATGAGTTTAAGAAGCAAAAGAAAACTACCTTTGACGGAGAGATGAAGAGATCATAGGATGTAGAAGCATGGTTGCATGGTATGAAGAAATTATTCCACTTGCATGATTATTCAAAAAACATGAAAGCAAATGCAAATATTCAGAGGGAAGGTGTGACAAATGTCAAAGGTATAAATGAGGAGGATTTGACTTGGCATGCAATTCAAAGGCTCTTCAAGAAGAAGTACTTTTTGGAGAGGTACTATGATGATAGAGCTAAGGAGTTTTATGAGTTGCGGATGGGTTCTATGACAAATGATGAGTATACTAGCAGATTTTTGGAGCTGTTGAGATATGTGTCTTACCTTAGGGAGGATATGTCCAAGGTTCATAGACTCATTAGTGGATTTCTAGTTGCATGCAGAGACCATATTGAGTTCAATGAGCCTAGTTAGTTGGAGGAGGCCATCCGAAAGTTGAAGCATTGTTATGAGAAGTTGAAGCATAAAGTTGAGACCAAGCATGATTTCAAAATAAATGAGAAATATATAGGAAAATGGACACCAAAGAGTGGAAGAACTCAAGATGTAAGTGAGAAAGAAAATCTAGTTCCTTGCAATAGATTCAAAACAATTGAGAAAGGGTGTGTAGAGTAGAAAGCTATAGGTGGTGGTAGGGAACCAATGCAGTGTTGGATATGTGGTAAGGATCATCGTAAGAGGGATTGTCTGCCTTATGAGAGTGGTGGTAGACTGCAGATATATAGTGATGAGGAAGCACATACAGTTGGTGATGTTGGTCATAACATCCCTCGGATCTATGTAATTGTGGACAACAGGTAGGCGAATCATTAGGCATTGATCATTGAGATGGACTGTAAGATTTGTGATCAAGTTATTTCTATTTTGATTGATTCTAGATCTAACTATAGTTTTATTAATCTTGACCTGGTAGATAAGTGTGGTTTGAGAAAATAAGTGCATGCAAAATCTTGGTTGGTACAGTTGGCTACACGTACAAAGAAACGATTTCACCATTAGGTAAGAGCTTATGTATTTCACATAAATTGTATACCGACAACATCACATTTGAATGTATTTTCATTGGGTTTATATATTATGCTTTTGGGTATGGAGTGGATATACCTTCATAGAACCAAATTATATTGCTTCGACAAGGCCAGTGAGTGTGTAGATGATAGTGGGGAAAATAGGACTTTGCAAGGGAAGAAGAAGCCTACACCAGTGATGATAGTTACTACTATGCAGGCTAAGTGTACCTGGAGAAAAGGTTGTCTCATGTTTGCAATACACATTTCTAGTGACAAGGGTAACGAGGATGAGGATGCAGATTTGTTAAGCAAATACCCATTTTTGCATAAGTTTTAGGATGTATTTCCCAAGGACATTATAGAGTTGTCACCTCACAGGGAGGTAGAATTTTCTATTGAGTTAGTGCCAAGGGCAACCCTAGCATCAAAAGCACCTTACAGGATGAGCACACTTGAGTTGGTTGAGATAAAGTTGTAGCTGAAGGAAATGTTGGAGAAAGGGTACATTAGGCCAAGTGTATCACCTTGGGGTGCACCAGTGTTGTTCATGAAGAAAAAATATGGTACTCTTAGATTGCGCATTGACTAGAGGAATCTGAACAAAATAATGATCAAGAATAGGTACACTTTTCTGAGGATTGATGATTTGTTTAATTATTTGAAAGGAGTAGCAACGTTCTCTAAGATCTACTGGAGATTGGGATACCATCAAGTACGCATCAAGGAAGAGGATATCTTGAAGACTATGTTCAGGACTAGGTATGGGCATTATGAGTATGTTTTTTTCCATTCGATTTAACTAATGCTCCAACTACGTTTATTTTTTTGATTTATAGTGTGTTGCATCCTTATGTAGACAAGTTTGCTATTGTATTCATTGATGACATACTGGTATATTCTAAGAATGAGGAAGAACATGTTGAGCATTTAGCAGCAATGTTGAGGTTTCTAAGAGAGCATCAGTTGTATGCTAAACTTAGCAAGTGCATATTATTTCAGATGTAGGCACATTATTTAGGGCATGTTGTCTCCAAGGATGGCATAGCAGTGGATCCAAAAAAGATAAGGGCCATCATGGAGTGGGAACCTCGTAAGAATGTGGATGAGGTGATATCGTTTATGGGATTGGTAGGTTACTACAAGAGGTTTATCGAGAACTTCTAATGCATTGCAGATTCTATCACATCATTACAACGGGAAGGTAAGAAGTTCAAATCGACTGAAGAATGTGAGGCTAGTTTTGAGCAGCTTAAGCAGTTCTTGACACATGCACCAGTGCTAAAGATTGTGGATCCGGACAAGAAGTTTGTAGTGTGTGTAGATTCTTACAAGAGAGGACTTGGTGGATTTCTCATGTAAGAAGGGTAGGTAGTGTGCTATGAGTCAGGAAAATTGAATGAGCATGAGCATAACTATCCAACACACGATTTTGAGCTAGCAATGATTATACACACATTGAATATGTGGAGGTAACATCTTCTTGGCAGGAGGTTTACATTGATGAGCAATCATAGTGGGTTGAGATATTTATTTGATCAACCAAATATAAATGCTAGGCAAGCTAGATGGTTGGGTACCCTTAGCGATTTCAACTTCAAGATTGGATACATCAAATGGAAGGATAACTAGGTTGTGGATGCTCTTAGCAGGAAGGTACAAGTAAATCATATCGCAACTATGAGCTCTTATGGGACAAAGTTATAGGATAATATCTTGCAGGTAGGACAACGGGATGACAAACGTATGATTATTATGCACAGGTTAAAATAGATCACATGTATAGGCATAGGTGAAGGTACAGGTAAAGGTGATTAGGATGTAGACTATCATCTCATGAGAGATGGTTTCGTGAGATTTAGAGATAGGATATATGTATCGAATTGCAGTGAGCTCAAGAATATCATCTTGAGATAATTTCATGCCAAGCCATACTTGGGTCATCCATGATATTGGAAGACGTTGACAATGGTGAATAAGTTCTACTATTGGACAAATCTAAAGAAGGAAGTGGGAGAGTTCATGGCTAGATGTTTAGATTTCCAATAGGTCAAGGTAGAATGTAAGCATCCTACTGATTTACTACAACCTATAGCGATTCCAGAATGGAAATGGGAGGTCATTTCCATGGATTTCATTACAGGTCTTCTGAGGATAGTAAAGAAACATGACTCTATTATGGTAATGGTTGAAAAATTGAGCAAGGTAGCTCACTTCGTTCCAGTAAAGACTACATATTCAGAAAGTGATGTACTATAGGTGTTTATCAGAGAGATAGTAATACTTCATGGCATTCCAAAGAATATTGTGTTGGATAGGGATGCCAAGTTCACTTCCAAGTTTTGGAAGGAGCTATTTGTAGGCTTGGGCAGAGAGTTGGCCTTCAGCACAACTTATCATTCATAGACAGATGGACAGACAGAGAGGGTCAAGAGGATATTAGAGGATATGTTGAGGATGTATGTGATGAACCAACAGAAGAAATGGGAGGAGTATCTTCCATTGGTTGAGTTCGCATACAACAATGGTTATCAGGATTCATTGAGGATGAGTCCTTTCGAGGTATTGTATGGACGGATTTGTAACACTCCCATCAACTAGAGCGATCCAATGAACATGGTACTTATTGGATGAGAAATATTTGTAGACATGGAGCAGGAAATGCATGTTATAAAAAAGAATATAAAGGAAACACATGATAGAAAAAAGAGTCATGTGGATCAATACAGGGTGTTCAAGGAGTTTTAGGTTGGGGAGCATGTGTATTTACGCATCAAGCTCAAGAAAAGATCTTTGAGGATTCGTTCATGTGCCAAGTTGGCACCAGAGTATTGCAGGCCATTCAAGATCCTTGAGAGGATTGGAACAATGACGTATCGACTTGCACTACCTCCAATAGTGAAATTCCATGATGCTTTCCATATTTCATTGCTTCAAAACCATTTAAAGGATGTTAATATTATTATTGATTGGTCTGTATTGGAGGTGGAGCAAGAAGAAGTGTTCGAGCTAGAGCGTCAATGAATATAGTAGCAGAAGCATCTCGTGCTCATGAACAAATCCATAGAGCATAAAGTTCTATGGAAGTACTTTAGGCCTGGAGAAGTTACATGGGAGATGGGAGATTAGATGTGAGCCCTCTATCCTTCATTATTTTTCAGTTGAGGCAGAGTGATTTTGGTTTGACGTTGGTATATGTTCGGAATATGTTTTGTTGATGTTTTGGTATATATATGTATATTTACATGGATGTAAATACCACCATGAGATAAGTTTTAAAGCTCCCATAACCGGTATGGTTGTCATATTATTATGGTTGTTATATTTTCATGTTGTCATGATGTTTTTATTTTGAGCGAGTATTTCATGTAAATATTGTGTTAAGAAACCAGCTCAAGAAAAGATAGAAAAGATAGATCAATGCCTTAAAATTTAGCCTCTTCGAGGGGGAAACCTCCTTTACATTACATAAATGAACAATTCTTGGATGATTCAAATGACAAAACCTCCTTTCTATATATAGGAGTCTAAGGAGTCACAATATAATCTAGCCTACCTAACAATAATAATATAAAGCCACAAAAATAACAATAGAGGGATTCTATGGGGCACAGAAATAACAATATGGGGGTAATAGGGGCACAACAATATAAATAAGGGGTATAACTACAATAGTAATGGGGTAATCACTAGTATTATAGGGACCCAACATGCCCCTCTCCTTCAAAAAAGTGTTGTCCTCAACGCTTGAGTAGTTCTGGATACTTCTGCATAAAATTCTCATCCTCCCATGTGGAATCTTCAGCGGATAAGTTCTTCCACTTGATAAGATACTCTGAAATTGATCGATTTCGTAGCTATCGAGTTCTTGTTTCTGTGACTGCTTCCGGTTCCAATATAATTTTTCCTTCCTCGTCAAGTTCTGGCAATATTGTTTGAACTGGGAGCTTGTCGCCTATAACCTTCTTTAAACATGAAACATGGAAAACTGGGTGCAATCGAGAAGCTGCAGGAAGCTCCAATTTGTATGCCATAGTACCAATCTTTTGCAACACCTTGTACGGACCATAATACTTTGGTGATAATTTATTATCCTTCTTAGCTTGCTTTAGGGACATTTGCTTATATGGTTGTAGCCGTAGGAATACCCAATCACCTACATCAAAACTTCTTTCACTGCGATGTTGATCTGCCTGTTGTTTCATTCTATTTTGTGCCAACACGAGGTTATCCTTTAAGAGTTGGAGGACTTGTTGTTGATGTTCGATGTGATGTTCCACTGGCTGAACCTTAGAATTTTCTCTTAAATATGATGTGATGGATGGTGGTTGATACCCATAAAGTGCCATAAATGGGGTCATTTTTGTTGCTGTATGGAAGGAAGTGTTATACCACCATTCAGCCAGAGGCAACCATTTGACCCATTGTGTCTGTTTATCAGATACAAAGCAACGAAGATATCCTTCCAAACATTTGTTTACTATCTCAGTTTTCCCATCAGATTGAGGATGATAAGATGAGCTATGAGCTAACTGAGTACCAAGACAAGAAAATAATTTTGTCCAAAAATTTCCAGTGAAAATGGGATCTCTGTCACTTACAATAATCTTTGGGTTTCCATGTAGCTTTTGAACTGTTTCCATAAATGCAGTAGAAACTGTACTGGCTTTAAATGGATGTGATAATGCACAAAAGTGTGCATACTTGGTAAGTCTGTCAACTACCACCATGATGACACTCTTTCCCTCAGACTTGGGTAAACCTGTGATAAAATCCATTGAAACCTCCTCCCAACGTTGGCTTGGAATGGATAAAGGTTGTAATAGACCCCGTGTCTTAATTGTTTCAACTTTATTTTGTTGGCAAACCAAACATTCCGCCACAAACTTTTGAATATCTGATTTAAGGCCATCCCAAAAAAATTCCTTCTTAACCCTGTGGTAAGTTTTTAAAAATCCTGAGTGCCCTCCTAAGGGAGAAGTGTGCAATTCCATAAGAATCTTTTGTTTTAGCTGGGAATTCTTACAGAGGTATAAGCGATCTTTGTACCATAACGAATCATTTTGCCAGCTAAATGTATCAGACGTACTGGAATCTTTTTGTAGCTTTCGAATAAGTGCCCACACTTCTTCGTCATTCTTCCATTCCTCCCTTGCTTCATTTATCCAATCTGGTTGGATAATAGAAATGGCGCACAACAATGCTTCCACATCCTCATCCTTTCTTGAGAGTGCATCTGCCACCACATTTTGCTTCCCTTTTTTGTAGATGATTTCAAAGTCATAACCCAACATCTTTGTGACCCACTTTTGTTGCTCTTCAGAGGATAATCTTTGTTCTAAAAAGTATTTAAGGCTATCATGATCTGTTTTTACCTTGAAGTGTCTTCCCATTAGGTAGGGTCGCCATTTCTTAAGTGCATGGAGTATTGCCAACATTTCCTTCTCATAAATAGCTTTGCTTAAAAACTTTCCCTTGATTGGACGACTTTCAAAAGCAATGGGTCTTTCATCTTGCATTAGAACAGCACCAATTCCATTTCCTGAAGCATCACATTCCACAATAAAGGTTTTTGTGAAGTCCGGTGTAGCTAAGACCGGTGCTTGGCACATTGCCTCTTTAAGATGTTCAAAGGCCTTTGTTGCTTCCGGAGTCCATGAAAATGCATCTTTCTTCAATAATGTTGTTAGAGGTGCTGCTATTCTCCCATAATTCTTAACAAACTTGCGATAATACCCTGTCAACCCAAGAAATCCTCGCAGATGCTTTATGGATGTGGGGATTTTCCATTCCTTAATGGCTTTAATTTTGCTAGGGTCTACCTTAACTCCTTCATGAGATACAATATGACCCAAATATTCCACCTCCTGGACTCCAAAGAAACATTTGGATCTTTTTGCATATAATTGTTTCTCCTCCAATAGTTGTAGCACCCTGTCAACATGTTCAACATGATCCTTCCAAGACTTGCTGTAGATTAGTATATCATCAAAAAATACTAACACAAATTTTCTAAGGAATGGTTTGAAAATTGAATTCATCAAACCTTGAAATGTTGAAGGTGCATTGGTAAGGCCAAAAGGCATGACCAAAAATTCATAATGACCCTCATGAGTTCTAAATGCTGTTTTCGGAATGTCTTCAATCTTCATTCTGATTTGATGATATCCCGAACGAAGATCCAACTTGGTGAAGTAAATTGATCCATGCAATTCATCCAGTAATTCATCAATGACAGGAATGGGGAACTTATCTTTAATAGTGAGCTTGTTGAGCTCCCTATAATCCGGACACATGCGCCATGATCCATCCTTCTTGTGCACCAATACTACTGGAGCAGAGAAAGAACTTTGACTCGGTTGAATTATACCAGCCTCTAGCATTTCTGCAACCATACGTTCAATTTCACTTTTTTGGACATAGGGATATCTGTACGGCCTGATGTTTGGAGGAACACTTCCTGGAATCAGATGAATAGCATGATCATGATCACGCATAGGTGGGAGACCTTTGGGAGTCTCAAATACCTTGGAATGATTGTCCAGGACTTTTTGGAGATCTGGAGAAATAGATGATTCCAATGTGGAAACATCTAGCGAACATAATTGTGCAATTACACCTCTTTGCTCCTTTTTTAGAAGCTTTGTCATACCATTAGAGCTGATTATCTTTCCTGGTTTCCCTGCAATACCCCTTAATTCAACTTCCTTTCCTTCCGTAGAAAATTTGATGAAAAGTTCTTGAAAATTAAAAGCTATTGTACCCAAGGATTGTAGCCATTGGACTCCTAGTACAACATCAGCACCTCCCATTGGAATGGAAAGCATTGGGCTAGTCAATACATATTCTCCCATGGATAGCTTGATATTATGGCACTTTCCAGAGCAATTTATTGTTCCTCCATTTGCAATCATCACTTGACACTCTGGTGCTGGATATAGGAAGCAATTCAATTCTTTTGCTACCCTACAATGAATAAAATTGTGGGTGCTTCCTGAATCAATCAACACTATTACCTTTTTCTTCTTGATTTGTCCTTCTATCTTGATGGTTTGAGGAGTGGTAATTCCTGCCAATGCATTACAAGATATGGTCGGATTTATTTGTTCTTCATCTAGGCTTTGTTCCTGGAGTATATCCTCTTCTTTTGACCTTTCTTGCTCCTTTTCTTCTTCCTCTTCACAATCTATGTAGAATAATTTCTTCTCAGCACACTTATGACCTTTAGTGTATTTGCTATCACAACTGTAACAAAGCCCTTTTGCTCTTTTTTCTTCCAATTGTTGTGGTGTCAACCTTATAGGTTGTGGAAGACTAGGGGCAACAACACTTCCATCTTTATAGTTGTGAGTGGTATGCTTCCTGGTTGCCATAATTTTGCTTTCCATTTTTCTTGCTAACCTGAATGCCTTCTCTAATGAATCAGGTTCCCAAAGGCGAACATCATGTTGGATATTATCCTTTAAAGACCCTATGAACACATCAATCCTATGCTCCTCTGGAATATCTTTTACCCTTATGTTCAATTTTTGGAACTCCTCAATGTGCTCCATTATTGAACCCTTTTGTTTGAGACTTATCAATTGGCTAAAAAAAGTGTTGCTTTTTGTATCCTCATAATGTGCTATCAATTCTTCCGTAAAAATTGCCCAAGTGATCAATTTTTCAGAGAGCAAATCCATTGATACCATACAAAATGATTTGGTTCCAAATATACAGTTGCCATACGTACCTTTTGTGTGTTTTGCACATTATTGAGATCGAAGAATTGCTCCATCTGTAATATCCATGTGGCAGGATCCTTGCCATCAAACTTCCTCATATCGATTTTTGGAATATGGTGAGTCTTCGATCCAACATTAGCATCTATGGAATCATGATTAACATTTCTTTTATTCTCATCATGAGTTTCCTTTAGTACCCTTTCATCCTTAGTGCCCATTTCTTGTAGCAACTTATTCATATTTATCTTCAATTTGACCATGTTTGTCTTCAAATCTGCCATGTCTCTCTTCAAATCTATGTTCGAATCATCCATCTTAGCTTCCATGCCCTTTATCTTAGATTCCACGCCATTTTATCTTAGCTTCTGTTGGCTTTTGTGAGCGTGACATTTGTTGCACTTGTTCTTGTAATTTTGATATATCATGTAGCATTTCTTCCTCTTCTTCATGAGTCATGCTAGAGCTTTCAGGTTCCTTACTAGGTGTTTGCATTTTCTTTCCTCGGGGCATCAGTTACCGATAATAATTATTTACTATGCCCTTTGAATTCCTTCAAACCAAGCTTATGCAAAAATTAAAAAATTAAAACTACACACCTTTTTTCACTTTGTAGAAGCCTGATATTGAATCTGATGTATCTCTGTAATTTTGAATCATTCAGTTCTGAAATTTTAATCTGTAGTATCCTTCTGAGTCCTCTTTCCAATGCCACAAGTTTGACCCAAATTGGTTTCTCCAAGGAAAAGTTATGCGAAATCTCCCACAGTGACTTGCTTATAGACTAGTTCAGTAGAGCAAACTTGTACGACGTGCCACGAGTCATTGTTTTGACCTATGGATCTAAAAAATGCATACAAGAAACTACAATCCGTCCTCTTTCTGTACCTTCTTACGAAATTTCAATTCGATCGTCAGAGAGAAAGTTATGACGATTTTCCCCAGGTCACCTGTTTTGAATGTAATTCAGGAGTCTGCAAAAAGACCAACTTCCTCAGATCATATCTCCGAAAATATTGTGCGAAAAGCTCTGAAATTCGGACCCAAGGTTCAGCACGATTTCTTCTCAAATGGGTTTTTTTTGTGACTTCTGAAATGTCACAGAAAAAATTTATAGCGAAAATGCCACGATGACCTGTTTGGAGCAGCAAAACCCTAGAATCCAAAGCTCTGATACCAAATGTTAAGAAACCAGCTCAAGAAAAGATAGATCAACGCCTTAGAATTCAGCCTCTTCGATGGGGCAACCTCCTTTACATTACATAAATGAACAATTCTTGGATGATTCAAATGACAAAACCTCCTTTCTATATATAGGAGTCTAAGGAGTCACAATATAATCCAGCGGACCTAACAATAATAATATAAAGCCACAAAAATAACAATAGAGGGATTCTATGGGGCACAGAAATAACAATATGGGGGTAATAGGGGCACAAAAATATAAATAAGGGGTATAACTATAATAGTAATGGGGTAATCACTAGTATTATAGGGACCCAACATATGGCAACCACATGGGCTTCACTTAATGAACCTATGACTTATCACGTGTGTTCGTGGCATATTAAACAATACCCTTAATTTGACTACATATTGGAAAATACCCCTAAAAATCACATTATTTAACCCCTACCAATATGAATCCAATACACCTTCCCAATTTAAAAATCCCCTACTTCCACTAAATATTGCATGTATCCATTTTTTCATTAACATTTTGTATACCCCTTTATATTTTTTCATTAACTTTGAGCTTCTTTTCGCATAGCTACCAATATAAAAACCCTTTACCCCCTATATATCCCGTAATATATTATGCCATTTTTCCCTCAATAAATATCCCCCAATATGGACCCATGTGGTATGGTATTGCTCCCCCAGTGAAGTCCCCAAGACTGGAACAAGCTAAGTCTTGAAAAACGTTCAACAAGAAATGCTAAATTTAGAAAGTGCTAAAAATAGATCTGCTAAAAATAGCATGTCTAAAAATAGCAGTTTGGCCAATGAACATTTTGGCCACCTTGGGTGAGAGGTGAAACTGCTAAAAATAGAAACTTCTAAAAATAGCATTTCTGGGTCCCTTCCTACTTTTAGCAGTCCTTGGTATAAATATAGGAAGTAAAAACGAATTTGGTCTTTCGAGAAGTTTAAAATATTAATTAATTAATCTCCATGAGTTAACTAGTTATGGAAAATTAAACTTGAAGCCTTTGTGAGATCATGCAACTATTTTCTCTCTTGATTTAGGAATTTATCCCTTGATCAAAGGAGATAAGGTTCAGTTCTATATTGAGAGGATCAGTTGACTTAGTTTAACTTAGTCAAGTTCAGTTAGATTAATTTAACAAGTTGTTAAATTAATGAGATATATTTTGTTGATGCTTGCATGCATGTGACAACTATTATTTTTAGGTAATTGAGTATTCTCTCATGAATAACTGATGCATGGCAGTTCAGACAAAGACCCAGTCGAGAGCAAATGAGGGACAGTGTACAATCAGATGCTATGATATTTCTAGTAAGTATTCCTTGCATGAGGAAGGAATCTATTTTCTTCTATGACTACTTAGTTGGACTTGAGGTGACAACATGTATGATTAGGCCAATTTACAACCTATATATTGAGGCCTAGGTAGTCCATGACTTTCCTCTTCTGATTACAGAGAGAGAAGGATAGCTATTGAGCTTATTCTTTTTGTATGTTGTTGAGGATCTCCACTTGATTGATAATACAGTGTTGGGGTTTTATCTTGGTGCTTTCCTGAGTGATATATTCTGTGTTATGTGATTGATTCCTTCTTATCAGTTATATGTGTTCATGCTTGATGTTGCTCATGGTTGATTAGCTTTCGAAAATTTTATGGTAGATGTAGATCTAGTATTATTCTTTAGTACATTGCATATATCAGTTTGATCTGCAGGTGAAATTTCTACATGATATCAGTGAGCTAGCTGATTTGTAGAGAAAATTCTACATGGTATCAAAGCTAGCTGATTTGTAGGAAAAATTCTACAAAATTCTACATGGTATCGAAGCATAGGTGGTCAAGGAAGAACAATATACAAGAAGGAATTCAAAGTTTATTATTCGGGATATAGATGTCAAGTTCTTATCACATCTCTTTCACCGATGGCATTCTACGGTTTGAGGCTTGAGTATGTCCTTGATGGCAGCTCAAACTATATAACTTGGAAGGATCGCATGGAGGCAGTATTGGAAGATAACGGCCTTAAGGACTTCATTTGATCAAGAAGTCCCTAAGCCTACTGATGAAACTCAACTAGTGGAATAGAAGAAGTGTGTGGCTAGAACTAGGAGAATTCTCTTGGAGGGAGTGCGAGATCTCATTTCCTCGAGCATCCATGGGAACGAGACTCTGCATGCAATGTGGAAAACATTGAAAGATTTATATCATAATAGCAGTGATCAGAGGAAGCTGTCACTAAAGGAAAAGCTTTGAAACATCAAGTGTGAAAATTATGAGACGATCTCTATGTATCTGACCAAGCTCATCACATGCAGGGATGAGCTTGCAAGTGTAGGGGTCGTGACAATTGATGATGATATGGTGAGTCTAGCACTCCTTGGTCTTCCTAAGAGCTAGCGTAGCTACCAGGACTCGGTTAATGGAAGGGAGAAACTGCTAGATTGGGAACAACTATGGTCGGATTTACTGCAGGAGGAGATTCGACGGAGCACCAAAGACGGTTATTCATCCATCAAGAATGAGGAGAACTATGCCTTAGTGAGTAAGGCAAAGAAGGGGAAGGAGAAGGTTTCTCTTTTTGAATCTAGTTCTTCCAGTTGTCAGAAGATGGTTGACAAATCGAAAGTGCGATGATTTCGTTGTCATGAGGTGGGCCATTATGCTACAAATTGTCCATAGAGGAAATCCAAGAAGGGATTCGGGGAAGGATTTGAAGGTGAGGCACTTGCTTCACAGTTTGAGTTGGATTTCACACTCTTTGTATGCATGGTTTCATCCATGGTGGGAAGTGGTTGGTTTCTTGATAGTGGAGCTTCTTTCCACATGACCAGCGACAAGAGTTTGTTCAGTACTTTGGAGGATAAAGATCTCCAAATACTCATAGCGATGGGTAATGATGAAAAGTATAGTGTCTCAGGTGTAGGCATGGTTATTTTTTAGAGGGAACATGGAGCTCAGCTTATCTTGACTGATGTCAAGTATGTACCAGGATTGAAGGGAAACTTGGTGTCGATCCCGATGCTAGAAAACAAAGGCTATGATGTATTCTTCAGTAAAGGAAAGGTTTTCCTTAGACACATCATCACTAGATGGGTGAAGCAGATTGGTTCACAGGTCAAGAACCTATATGCTCTTGAGGTTCAAGATGCATGCAAAGCCTTGAGCAGCAAGGCAACTGATGAAGACTTGGTGGTTGATAGGGAGGGTATGTTACCTCTCAACCTGTAATGCAAGAAGAAGTCTCGGACAATTATGGAGGAGCCACAATTGGTGTAGCAGCTTCAAGAGGTTGTGGAGTAGCCACAACAGGAGAAGCTGAGAGGAGATAGAGTAGAGACATATACTCATGTAGAGACCTCTAGTAGGGGGAAACTTCGATCCAGGTGGGCTGAGGGATCACATGCAGCCATACCTCCAGGTAAGAGGTGGGGCGATATGGAGTGATCATCCGAAGGAGGAGGGGCATGATCCTTGAGGTACCCAACCTCTTGGATGAAACCTTGCTATGGGAGCCCCGATGAGGAGTAGCATAACTGACTGATTGGGTAGAGACAGATGAGGATGGAGCAGTAGAGAGAGCTATAGTGCAGGGAATCCCAGGACAACACAGAGCTAGCAGACTGTAGCAATGCGAGAGGCACAAGTGTGTTGCACCAGTGCAGGGTAGCACAGAGAGGTGTGCAATGGTGCGAGATGCATGGAGATGTTGCAGCAGCACAAAGGTTAGAGATGGAGGACTTGTTAGCAGCAGGTAAAGCTTCAGCATCAGAGCATGTTTCTAGCCCAACAGAGTGGTTAGTTGGGAGTTTTTTTTTTTGTTTCGAGTGTTCCTGGAGAAACCACACTTGGTGGATGTGTTGCATGCATAACATTCTAGAGTTACAGGATCAGGTTCTGGAGGAAGCCTTTCTTGTTGAGAGGGAGTGTTGAAAAATTTGCAAAAATAAATGCTAAATTTAGAAAGTGCTAAAAATAGATCTGCTAAAAATTGCATGTCTAAAAATAACAGTTTGGCCAATGATCATTTTGGCCACCTTGGGTGGGAGTTGAAACTCCTAAAAATAGAAACTTCTAGAAAAAGAATTTCTGGGTCCCTTCCTATTTTTAGCAGTCCCTAGTCTAACTATAGGAAGTAAAAACGAATTTGGTCTTACCAACAGTTTAAAATGTTAATTAATTAATCTCCATGAGTTAATTAGTTATGGAAAATTAGACTTGAAGTCTTTGTGAGATCATGCAATTATTTCCTCTCTTGATTTAGGAATTTATCCCTTGATCAAAGGAGATAAGGGTCAGTTCTATATTGAGAGGATCAGTTGACTTAGCTTAACTTAGTTAAGTTCAGTTAGATTAATTTAAAAAGTTGTTAATTATAGTTTGTTGATGCTTGGATGCATGTGACGACTATTATTTTCAGATAACTGAGTATTCTCTCATGAATAACTGATGCATAGCAGTTCAGACAAAGACCCAGTTGAGATCAGATGAGGGATAGTGTGCTATCAGATGCTAGGATATTTCTAGTAAGTATTCCTTGCATGAGGAAGGAATCTATTTTCTTCTATGACTACGTAGTTGGACCTGAGGTGAGAGTGGGTATGATTAGGCCAATTGACAACCTATATATTGAGGCCTAGATAGTCCGTGATTTTTTATCTTCTGATTACAGAGAGAGTAGGATAGCTATTGAGATGATTCTTTTTGTATGTTGTTGAGGATCTCCCCTTGATTGATAATATAGTGTTGGGGTTTTATGCTCGTGCTTTTCTAAGTGATATATTATGTGTTATGTGATTGATTCCTTCTTATCAATTATATGTGTTCATGCTTGATGTTTCTCATGTTTGATTAGCTTCCATAAATTTTATGGTAGACGTAGATCTAGTATTATGCTTTAGTACATTGCTTATATCATTTTGATCTGCAGGTGAAATTTCTACATGATATCAGCAAGCTAGCTGATTTGTAGAGAAAATTCTACACTAAGTTATAAAGCTCTATTAGTAGTATGTTTTATTTTCAGCAGTTTTTCTAAGGTTAGGGCATGGTTTAACACTGAGGATGGTGTTCCCCAAGGGGGAGGGTTCCGTAACAACCTTAGTGAAAATTTCATGCAATAAAAGTTAATAAAGGAAAAATAAGACCATAGCTAAGGGACAGTTATTCCAAGCTGAATGTTGGGTAAAGATATCCTAGTGGGCATCACTAGATGTGTGTTTTGGCTAAGGAAAATTAGCCAAGGCTAAGGGAAAGGAATTAAAAGGAAAAAAGGAATTTTTGACACATTTATTAATGAAAATAAAGGAAAATAAGAGAAAAGGAAGGCAAAAGGTCACACGTTGCATGTGAGGAGGAAATTGAAGGAAAATAATGGAAAATGAAGAAAATATAGGCCTCATTAATAAAAAGGCTTCCGAGGATAAGTGGGCAAGATTTTTCTAACCTTTTGTTAGTTCACGTTTGGAGCTCTCTCATTATTCTCTTTCTCTCTCTCCCTCTTGATCACTTAGAGTTTCCTTGGAGAACTCTAGCTTTGGATCAAGGAAGGAAAAGCAAGAAAAGGGAAAGGAAGGAAAGCAAGGATCAAGGAATTAGAGCAAGATCAAGTAACTTCAGGAGGAATACTTGCAGGTAACCTTTTACATGTGTGATTCCTAGATGGTTTAGACATGCATGGCTTTGCATGTTGGTATATGGTTCTCTTACTGTTAGTGGAATGATTTTTTTGGGTTATAATGGTGGTTTTCAGTCTAGCCTTGAATTTTTCCTGATGTCATTTTGTTGGGATGTTTATTTTGGTATTTAGCTCTAGTTACTAGATAGATTTTGGAATCCGGGGCAGAGGTGGTCTTAATGTTCATTCCCAAAGGAATAGGAATATCTTGAACAATTTTGGCAGGATACATGGTAAATCCTAAGGGATAAGTCTCGGTTTAGGGCCTAGTGATCTAAGTTTGGATTGCGATAAAGTCTGAGAGACTCATCTCAGTTTAGGGCATAGTGATCTAGGATTGGATTGTGGTAAAGCCTAAGAGACAGGAAGATGAAAAATTCCTCAAGGATAGTGATGGATTCCATATGAAATTCCAAGTTCGTTTCGGTTGTGATCGAAGCACCAATTTTGGTGTGATCATGATGTGGTGGGGGTAGAGGTCATTTAACCTCTAGATTCCATTGGCTATTCTTGGATTGGTTTTTCTATGAGTTCCCACATTTATGCTTGGAATATGGAACTGGGGTGATTGGATGAAAGAGATATTTGGTTCAACCATATTTATGGTCGAGTGGTACGTGGAAGTCCTGAACCTGTTTAGATTTACCTATGATTAATAAAACCTAAGTTCTATTACTTTTGTACTTTTCTATGCGTGTATTTGATGACTTTCATATGTATGATATTTATATGGTTTAATGTTGATTATAAGCATGGTTATGTGACCAGTTAATGTCATGGTTATTTCATGTATTTACTTGTAGATTTTAAATGGATGGATGCAAGACCTAATTGATGATATAATAGTCCAATGGAGAAAGAGGTGATCCTTCTGTTTATGTTTCATAAGTTCTTTAGTAATTTATTATTTGTCTTGTATCCTAGACCTATAGGTCACCTTGATGTTGTTAGGTGTGGAGCCTGATTATCTTCTGTATTCAAAGGTATCGCCACATTGGACCCCAGTTCGAAATGGGGCGACAATGCCGCTTGTAAAATATCCACTGTAGGGGGGGTCCAGGGGGGGTCGGCTGTGACCTTTTCGGAGCCCCCCCTGGCGGGGGATTTCGAGGGCAGCACCCCCGAAGCTAAGAATATATGTAAAATTTCCTTGTAAAATGTTGTAATTTTGTAGTCAATTTGGGCCGTTCATTAGGTGGACATCTGATGATAGAATTTAGGCTTAATTTAGGGTTTTTTCCCTAGAAGGCAACCCCTCGCTATATATGAGGGAATTGTATTGTGTCTATGTATATCTGTATTTTGAGTGAGGAAAAGGGAGGAGATTGAGAGTGAAGAGGGTGTTACAGTGGATCTACTATAGGTTGTATCTCTTCAGTTCGCTAGATAATATAATAAAAGAAGGACTGGCTATTTCGCCATGGACATAGCCCAAACTGGGTGAACCACGTATATCTGTGTCTCTCTTATTTTATGTTTCTTTCGATGTTTATACTTCTCCAATATTTTATGTGTTCCATTGCTCTATAATATTTAATTTTCTAACAGATGGCAAGTGTTTGGCAGAATTTCAGTCCTGGATGGGGATGCTCGGGCCTAGTCCTGAGGTTGATTTTTTAATTATCAGCATTTTTATCATGACTTTGATGGATTCTGAAGGTTGTATCAAATTTTGGACAGAGGACGAGATTTCGGGCTAGAAAAGTGGCTCAAATCTCGGGGTCACTCTCAAAGGTCTGCTGAAAAAAGTCCTCAGTTGCTGGCATGTAGGACTATGAGAGTGACTTTCAGTTGCCGGTCACTGTCTTGCTTATAGCATGAGAACGAATTTGGGTTAAGAGGATTAAAACATCAATGGGACCTAGGGACAGGATTTCTGAGTGGCTGACATGTCTCCTAGGGTGTAATTGCTAATGTGGATGGGTTTGTTTGATGATTTTGGATGATTCCATTTCCTTAAGGTCACTAAGGAGATTGAATCTCTTATAGTAACCTCTCTCATCACATGTTTTTGCTGTTGGTTGCCTATTTCGGTGGACCTAGGAGGAGGGGATGTTGAACAAATACCAAGGTTATTGTAGAGGTTCTTATACCAACCTCCAAGATGGTTTTCTTTATGCCATTATGTCCATTGATGGTATTACATGTATTATATAACCTAATATGTTTTGATGTAAATTTTTGAAGAATGTGGTTAACTTAACTTAATTTCATTGTAAAATTTTTTCCACATTCATGAAACATGTATTTGACTTATACATATATTGATTTTTTCTCTAATATGGTTTTCTAAATACTATTGGAAAAATGGCCTATATTATTTGTGCCCTTACCCCATTATATTCATTTTAGAACACACTTATATCAACACTTAGAAGCTCTAGTCATAATCCTATATACACATCCTCGATTATAATCCTTGCATAAGATTATACCTATATACATTATTTGTGCCACGCCATTACTCAATGTGGGAGATACAATTTAATTCAATCCAGTGGAATTTAAATTCTTGGCATTATATTAATGTGTGAGTTTTACCCTTCACATGGTGTTAAATTATGGTATGTTCTATGCTTCGAGCAGTTTGCTTATCTTTCTTATTATTATCCACAGATTAGCAATCACATGTACATAAGTAAAGTGCAGATAGAACATTAAACAATCAACAGAAGACAAGCCAAGACAAGTGGCACAAGATGTGGCAGCTAGCCAGGGACAAACCCTAATATGGGAAAACCCTTTGATGAAATCTTCTTCTATCTTCAATAATTCAGCAGAGAGAAATAGTACAAAAATCTAATTTATATCAGTAGCAGCAAACCCTAGATCGGTAGCATCAGCATCAGTGCATCAGCATCATCGGCATCAGTATCATCGGCATTAGTGGCATCAGTATCATTAGCATCAACGTCATCAGCATCATTGAAATCAATGGCATCAACATCATATGTATGAACATAATCTGCATTAGCGACATTAGCATCATCGACATCAGTGGCATCAGCATCGTCGGCAGTATCGGCATCAGCTACTATGGCTAGGGCATCATCCACTTATCCCAGCGTACTCTTAGTGTCTCTCTCCTTCACCAAAAACCCAAATACATGGAGAGGAGGAGATCACATGAAGAGTGTGTGTCCAAAATGACTTCAAGTCCTCTCTTGTTTATACTAAAATGTAGATGATCAATAGACATGGCTATTGTGCTTCTGAGCCTACACAAGTTGCTGGCCGACTTGACAATTTTTCTTATAACAAAAATAAATTCATAACTCCATGAATACTTAACGGAATTAGATGATCTTTAGATCAATCCTACATCTCTCAACGGGAGAAATATATATAAAATATTATCATCCATGAATAATGTGATCCTCATAGATTTTGGACCTAGTTGCCAAATTTAACACTCCCTCTCAACTAGGGAGAACTCCATTGGCAATTCATCTGACCGTCGCTACTATTCATCCATCAAATGCACTGCCCTAAACAACTTGACCTCTACTCTGCTCTACCTTGCTATGCTCTTCTCTGCCTTGCTATGATCTACTTTGCCTTGCTATGCTCTGCTCTGTGTTGTTATGCTCTACTCTGCCTTGCTATGCTCTTCTCTGTTATGTTCTGCTCTGCTCGAAGTATGAAGAAGAAGAATAAGTGATCGAGGATGTATCATACCATCCTCCACTGACTTGAAGTCAGTCTCAGAGTGTGTACCACTAGTCCTAGACCAGTCCTCTACTAACCTGAAGTCAGTGTCATAGTGGGTACCACTCTCACTGGTTCTAGACTAGTATCATTGATCCTAGATCAATGAAGGTCATCCTAGCATAGGAAGTATGGTAGATACAACGATGCATCCATCGGTACTAATATGGTCCCTATCCTCATTTCC
Organism: Pinus tabuliformis; assembly: GCA_031772625.1. Lineage (NCBI taxonomy): Eukaryota > Viridiplantae > Streptophyta > Pinopsida > Pinales > Pinaceae > Pinus > Pinus tabuliformis. The sequence continues at coordinate 578,184,792 of CM062805.1, forward strand.
CTACTCATTGATCAGATGAGAGTTACTTCCCATGAGTCCGAGACTACATGGGTAGGCTGCCTCGATAAGAGAACTAATCATCCTGTCCATAGGAAAGCAAATCATCCTATCCCACAAGATAGTGAATCATCTTTTCCACATGAGAGTGAATCATCCTGTCCACAGGAGAGTGAATCATCCTGTCCCACAAGAGAGCGAATCATCTTATCCATAGGAGAGTGAATCATCCTGTCCATAGGAGAGGGGTCCATCCTATCCACACAAGAGTGAATCATCTTGTCCATAGGAGAGCGAATCATCCTGTCCCACAACAGAGCGAATCATCCTGTCCACAGGAGAATGAATCATCCTGTCCACAAGAGAGCAAATCATCCTATCCACAGGAGAGCAAATCATCCTCTCCACAAGAAAGTGAGTCATCCTGTCCACAAGAGAGAGAATCATCCTGTCCACAGGAGAGCGAATCATCCTGCCCATAGGAGATCGAATCATCCTGTCCAGTGGATGCCATGGAGAACTAATCATCCTGGCCTATAGGAGAATGAATCATCCTATTCCACAATCGCCATGGAGAACACATCATCCAAGCCCACAAGAGAACTAATCATCCTATTCCATAGTCGCCATAGAGAACGAATCATCCTCGCCCACAGGAAAACTAATCATCATGTCCCATAATCGCCATGGAGAACACATCATCTGGGCCCAGAGGAGAATGAATCATCTTGTTCCATAGTCGCCACAGAGAATGAATCATCCTGGCCCATAGGAGAAATAATCATCTTGTTCCATAGTTGCCACAGAGAACGAATCATCTTGGCCCACATGATAACTAATCATCATGTTCCATAGTCACCACAGAGAACGAATCATCCTAGCCCATAGGAGAACTAATCATCCTATTCCATAGTCACCACGGGGTGTCACAGGGGATATGTTGCTCCAAGAAGTACCCTGCGCCCCCTGGAGCTCCCAGAGCTCAGTACATCATACTTGACCCTCATCAGAGGGTCTTTGAATGACACCAAATCATTTTCAAAAAGTCTGGAATTTGATCTTTCTTAGGGGCTTTGTCAGAATGTTGGCGACCTATTCATCTGTACCAATATGTTGGAGCCTTATTGCTCCTCGCTTCACCATATCCTGAATATAATGGTACCTAATATCGATATTCTTGGATCGATCATGAAATACATGATTTTTTGGTAAATGGATCCCACTCTAGTTATCACATAGAATCATAGTGGTATCCAATGTAAATCCAAATAGCTCGCTAAAGAGCTTTCGCAACCAGATTGCCTCACAGGAGGCCATGCTACCAACAATATACTCTGACTCAGCAGTGCTCAAAGCCGCCGACTTCTGCTTCCTACTCGTCTAGGATATCGAAGCAGATCCCAAAGAGAAACAACACTTGGAAGTGCTCTTTCGGTCGACCACACTGCCTGCCCAATCAGCATCAGTACACCCAAGTAGCTTCACATCTCTGACAGTGTATCTTAATCCATAAGTAATTATACCATGAAGATATCTCAATAGATTCCTGGCACCAATCCAATGTATGTGGTGAGGTTCAACCATATGTTGACTCAACATGTTAACTGAAAAGCATATATCTGGATGGGAGTTCACTAAGAACATTAATGCTCCAATGAGTTGATGATACTCTGTGGCATTTCATAAAACAGGTCCAACAACACTACCACTTAAATTTTTGAAGTCAAGCTCCATCGGAGTAGTTACAAGCTTGCAGTCCACCATACTGAATCTTTCCAATATCTTCACCACATATTTTCCTTGAGATAGGAAAATTTCCCCTGGCTTCTGCCAAACTTCAAGTCCTAGGAATTAGTGCATCAGTCTTAGGTCCTTCATTTCAAATTCAAAAGCCAACTCCCTCTTACATTTGTGAATGAGAGGGTCTGCACCTATTAGAAAGAGGTCGTCAACATACAACACATGTATGAGAGGTTTGTCATCTTCAACCTTAATGTAAAGGTTGGGATTGGCTTCACTCCTAGTGAATCCTAGCTTCATCAAGTAGCTAACGATCCTCTCATACCGTGCTCGAGGTGCTTACCTCCGCCCATGGAGGGCCTTCTTCAACCTTCACACATGAGATTTTCGATCATAAATCTCAAATTCTTCGGGCTGCAGACCTCTTCTTTGACCGAACCATGCAAAAATGTAGCCTTGACATCCATCTGATGTAGTTTCCATCCTTGTGAAGCCACAAGGGCTATGATCGAGCAAATGGTGGTATATCTAGCAACAGGTGCAAATATCTCATCATAATCTATACCTTCCTTCTGGGAGCAGCCATGAGTGACAAAATGAGCCTTATACTTTTTCGTACTTCCATCATCAAGTATCCCCCTAAGCCATGAAGGTCTCTTCCTAAAGGAGGATGGCTCAAGTGGAGGAGGATCAATAGGATCCATGGGTTCTTCCACATCGGGCATTGTTTCATCATCGTTTTTCTTTCGGTTCCCTGGTGTCAGCTTCTTGAGAACTCCTTGTAGTAGGAAGATTGTTCACCTTGCTAAAATCCATATCTTCATCAAAGGTGACATCATGACTAATCATGAATTCCCTTTGATCGACTACATAGATTCTATAGCCCTTAGTATTTTCATTATAGCCCACGAAGATTCCTTTCTTTCTAAATGCACCCAATTTATTCCTTTACTCTTTCGGCACATGAAAATATACAGTGCTTCCAAAAATTCTAAAATGAGATACATCAAGTTTCTTACAGGTGAACATATCTTCAGGAGTTTTGGAACCCAATGCTTGATGGGGGCATCGGTTTTGTACATATATGGCGGTGTTTGCAGCTTTGGCCCATAGAAACATTGAAAGTCTTTGATCCTGAAGCAAATCATTGACAACTTCCATAATCGTACGGTTCTTCCTTTCCACCATACCATTCTGTTCACAAGTGTATGGTGTAGTAGTCTCCCTCTTAATGCCAGCCTCTTTACAAAAGTCATGAAACTCATTAGATTCATATTTAGTCCCATTATCATTCATTAAGATCTTGATCTTCTTTTCAGTTTGATTCTCAATCAAGCGTTTGAAGTGTGGAAACCAGGAGAACACTTCATCCTTCTTTTTCAAGAAGTATATCCAAGTCTTGCGAGAATAGTCATTTGTAAGAGTGAGGTAATATGAATATCCTCTGAAGGAGTTCACAGACATCATACTAGATATGTCTGAGTTAACTAACTGCAATATATCGGAGGTATTGCTTTGGCTTGAGGGGAATGGTCCCCTTTTTAACTTTCCTTTGGCACATCCGGGACGTACACCTTCTTGTTGAATTCTGAACTTGGGCATCCTAGTCACCATTTTTCTAACATTAGGTAGAGCTTTATAATGAAGGTGAGTAAACCTCCGATGCAATAGTTCGGACTGAAAAGATGTGTCACAAGACATGGAACCTAGTGTAATTCCTCCGACCTGATATAATGAATCAACTCAAAACCCAAGAGTGAAGGCATCTTTAATATTGTTGTTTTTTTCATACACGTACCTTGCCATCACTGAAAGCCACCTTGTAGCCTTTGTCTTCCATTGCTGAAATGGACACCACGTTATTTTTGAGATCACGTACATATAATACATCCAGTCTATCATAGATTTCCTTGGAGGTGTTCAGTGCAGAAACATAGGCCACCAAGCGCTTGTCGATAGAGTCCCGAGTGATATTCTTTGCTTTGACTTCTCCGGATTTCTATTTTTTCCTGGCAGCAGTGGATGCATTTGATGGAGGCTCAACAATATTGCCTCTTACATGGTCCAACACTTCTTGATCTTCTAAAGTCAGATCGAGAGACATCTTCCATCTATGATAATTAGAATTTTCACAGAGCTTGTCTTCGATGGAGAAGACCGTTGAGGACCCCATAATTCCTTTTAGATAGCCTTGCCAACCTTCTCTTCGGTGATTTCTCTTGCTCTTGGTTTGGCTTTGTCTTCACCTCAGCTCTGATACCATGTTAAATTATGGTATGTTCTATGCTTAGAGCAGTTTAGTTATCTTTCTTATTATTATCCATAGATTAGAAATCACATGCACATAAGTAAAGTGCAGATATAACATTAAAGGATCAACATAAAACAAGCCAAGACAACAGACACAAGATGTGGTCACTAGCCAGGGACAAACCCCACTATGGGGAAACCCTTTGATCAAATCTTCTTTTATCTTCAATAATTTAGCAGAGAGAAATAGTACAAAAATCTAATTTATATCAGCAATAGCAAACACTAGATCAATGGCATCAACATCAGCAACATCAGCATCATCACATCAATGGCATCAATATCATTGGCATCAGCAACATCAACATCATCGGCATCATCGGCATCAGCATCATCAGCATCAACGGCATTAGCATCATCGCTATTAGTGGCATCAGCATCATCGACATCAGTATCATTAGCATCAGTGGCATCGACATCATCAGCATTAGCAGCATCAACATCATTGGCATCAGTGGCATTAGCATCATCGGCATTAGTGGCATCAACATCATTGGCTCCAGTAGCATCAACGACCTCAACATCATCAGCATTAGCAACATCAGCATCATTGGCATCAGCATCATCGACATTAGTTGCATTAGCTACTGCAGCTAGGGCATCATCTACTTATCCCAATGTACTCTTAGTGTCTCTGTCCTTCACCAAAAACCAAAAGACATGGAGAGGAGGAGATCACATGAAGAGTGTGTGTCCAAAATGACTTCAAGTCCTCTGCTATTTATACTAAAACATTCATGATGAATAGACATGACTATTGGGCTTCTGAATCTACACAAGTTGCTGGCTGACTTGACAATTTTTCTTATAACACAAATAAATTCATAACTCCATGAATACTTGACGAAACCGGATGATCGTTTGATCAATCCTACACCTCTCAATGGGGGAAATCTAGATAAAATATTATCAACCATGAATAAGGTGATCCTAACAGATTTTGGCCCTAGTTGCTAATTTTAAGACATGGTTTTCTCATGGTGCATCAAACACACCCTATGGACACTCACGAATTGGGATTTTGATTTGATGAAAACCATTGTGTTAGGGTTTTATCCAAACTTTTCTCATTCCTCCTCGACATTCATTTTTCTCTATATTATTGGCCATGTTCCACTTTGCATGGTTACAAGATAGCTTTCACCCTCTGTGATTTACATGTGTTTCATCTTTTGTTAGTGTTCATCAACCTATTTTTCAAGGTATATTTATGGATATCAGCTCTTGCTCACAATGCAAAGGTGACATCATGACTAATCATGAATTCCATTTGATCGACTACATAGATTCTATAGCCCTTAGTATTTTCATTATATCCCACAAAGATTCCTTTCTTTCCAGATGCACCCAATTTATTCCTTTTCTCTTTCAGCACATGAAAATATACAAGGCTTTCAAAATTTCTAAAATGAGATACATCAAGTTTCTTACCGGTGAACATATCTTCAAGAGTTTTGGAACCCAATGCTTGATGGGGGCATTGGTTTTGTACATATACGGAGGTGTTTGCAGCTTTGGCCCATATAAACTTCGGTAGTCTTTGATCATGAAGCAAAGCATTGACAACTTCCATAATCGTATAGTTCTTCCTTTCCACCAGACCATTTTGTTCAAGAGTGTATGTTGCAGTAGTCTCCCTCTTAATGCCAGCCTCTTTACAAAAGTCATGAAACTCATTAGATTCATATTCAGTCCCATTATTACTCCTTAAGATCTTGATCTCATTTTCGGTTTGATTCTCAACCAAGCCTTTGAAGTGTGGAAACCAGGAGAACACTTCATCCTTCTTTTTCAAGAAGTATATCCAAGTCTTGCGAGAATAGCATTTGTAAGAGTGAGGTAATATGAATATCCTCCGAAGGAGTTCATAGGCATCATACCAGATATGTTTGAGTTAACTAACTGCAATATATCAGAGTTCTTGCTTTGGCTTGAGGGGAATGGTCCCATTTTTAGCTTTCCTTTGGCACATCCAGGACATACACCTTCTTGTTGAATTTTGAACTTGGGCATCCTAGTCACCATTTTTCTAACATCAGGTAGAGATTTATAATGAAGGTGAGCAAACCTCCGATGCCATAGTTTAGACTGAAGAGTTGTGTCACAAGACATGGCACCTAGTGGATTTCCTATGACCTTATATAATGAAGCAACTCGAAACCCAAGAGTGAAGGAATCTTTAATATTGTTGTTATTTTCATACACGTACCTTGCCATTGCTGAAAGCCACCTTGTAGCCTTTGTCTTCCATTATCGAAATGGACACCAGGTTCTTTTTCAGATCAGGTACATATAATACATCTAGTCTATCGTAGATTTCCTTGGAGGTTTTCAGTTCAGAAACATAGGCCACCAAGCGCTTGTCGATAGAGTCCCGAATGATCTTCTTTGCTTTGACTTCTCCGGATTTCCATTTTTTCCTGGCAGTAGTGGATGCATTTGATGGAGGCTCAACAATATTGCCTCTTACATGGTCCAACACTTCTTGATCTTCTAAAGTTAGATCGAGAGACATCTTCCATCCATGATAGTTAGACTTTTCACACAGCTTGTCTTCGGTGGAGAAGAGTGTTGAGGACCCCATAATTCCTTTTAGATAGCCTTGCCAACCTTCTCTTCAGTGATTTCTCTTGCTCTTGGTTTGGCTTTGTCTTCACCTCAGCTCTGATACCATGTTAAATTATGGTATGTTCTATGCTTATAGTAGTTTACTTATCTTTCTTATTATTATCCATGGATTAGCAATCACATGTACATAAGTAAAGTGCAGATATAACATTAAAGGATGAACATAAAAAAAGCTAGGACAATGGACACAAGATGTGGTGGCTACCTAGGGACAAACCCCACTATGGGGAAACCCTTTGATCAAATCTTCTTTTATCTTCAATAATTCAGCAGAGAGAAATAGTACAAAAATATGATTTATATCAACAACAACAAACCCTAGATCAATGGCATCAGCATCAGCGACATCAACATCATCACATCAGCGGCATCAATATCATCGGCATCAGCGAAATCAACATCATCGACATCATTGGCATCAGCATCAGCGACATCAGCATCATCGGCATCAGTGGCATCAGCATCATCGGCATCAGTGGCATCAGCATCAGCGGCATCGACATCATCAGCATTAGCAGCATCAGCATCATTAGCATCAGCGACATCAGCATCATCGACATCATCATTATCGGCATCAGTGGCATCAGCATCATCGGCTCCAGTGGCATTAGCAGCATCAACATCATCGGCATCAGCAGCATCAGCATCATCGACATTAGTGGCATCAGCTATTGTGGCTAGGGCATCATCTACTTATCCCAGCGTACTCTTAGTGTCTCTCTCCTTCACCAAAAACCCAAAGATGTAGAGAGGAGGAGATCACATGAAGAGTGTGTGTCCAAAATGACTTCAAGTCCTCTCCTATTTATACTAAAACATACATGATGAATAGACATGACTATTGGGCTTCTGAATCTACACAAGTTGCTGGCTGACTTGACAATTTATCTTATATCACAAATAAATTCATAACTCCATGAATACTTGACAGAACTAGATGATCTTTAGATCAATCCTACACCTCTTGATGAGAGCAATCTAGATAAAATATTATCAGCTATGAACAAGGTGATCCTCATGGAATTTGGCCCTAGTTGCCAATTTTAACACCTGGTTTTCACATGGTGCATCAAACACACCCTATGGACACTTACGAATTGGGATTTTGATTTGATGAAAACCATTGTGTTAGGGTTTTATCCAAACTTTTCTCATTCCTCCTCGACATTCATTTTTCTCTATATTCTTGGCCATGTGCCACTTTGCATGGTTACAAGATGGCTTTGATCCTCTGTGATTTACATGTGTTTCATCTTTTGTTAGTGTTCATCAACCTATTTTTCAAGGTATATTTATGGATATCAACCCTTGCTCAAAATGCAAAGGTAACACTCCGCCTTTATTTATTAATGGACTTTTTTTATAGTTACAATGTCATATTTTGAGCTTAAATGCAACCATACTTTGAGGATTATTCTCCTTTGGCTTATTTTTTGTGACTTTAGTCATAGGTGAAGATTCAATTATTAATGCATTTTGTATACTCTTCGTGGTCGGATTCCATGACTTGTTAGTTCTATCAAATGATTTAATTTACTGGTAAGAATGGAACATCTTGGAGCCTCTTGTATTCTTTTATTATGGTTTTTTTCCTTGTTTAAAGCCTAACTCCTTCTCAGTCTGGGTTACAGAGGAAATTTGGGGTTTCTCTCTATACTCAACACTATGGTTCAGTGACCAAGTAATGTACTCTAAATTTTATACTCCTTTTATCCCACTATGAAATTTGTCCTTTTGGAAGAGTTGTGATTTGGAGTTTTTCAAACCCTTCTTATGAGTGGCTAGTAGATTCAGTACATTTGCCATGATCCTCTTTTCGATAGATTCTAACATATGATATAATTATTGTAGTATGGTTAGTTACTATTTGATTTAGTATTTCAAACCCGTAGTAAAAATTGGGGTTTTATATTCGATTTCATTTGCTCTATTCTTTGAGTTTGTTTGTATATAATTTGAACAATATATCTGTATACCCTTTTAATATGACTCCAATTGTTGCTAAAAGTCACTTGGAAGAGGAAACTATCTTATTTTTGTCAGGTACTTCTAGCTAAGGAATACTTGTGATAAATCTTATAATTAGGCATATAATAATTTGTATTCCTGTGTTTTAATATGGATTTTAGGTACCTACTATACCCTTAAATTACTTTGCATTTAGCATAAAGACTTGAATCACCATTTGACCTACATCTAACAGGTGACTAGAGTTTGATAAAAATCTCTTCCTTCATTTCTAATTTATTATCCCATCTAACAAAGTACTAATATAATTTGTGTCATTTTTCTTTCCAAGTAACAACTGTGTACATTGACGAATAAATATTGAAGGTTTCATGGTTTAAAAGTTTTGTGTTTTTTAACACTTTTACTCCAACATTGCACACTATAGGTCGAAACTCTCTGGTGCCTCCTCCTATCCTAGGTGAACACGTTGAGTGCATGCATATGGATTTAACATGCATTCTTAGAGCTCTTATTTAAACGTGTTCTTGGTTTGTTTATGTTGTTGAGCTAGAGCCTATTATGGTTCGGCTCAATATTTTCTCAATTATTTATAAAAGACATTTTGTTCTAGACCTTCTGTAATAGTTACTTATGTATTGGCTATAATTAAAATTAGTAATAACAAATCTGATTCAATGCTATGTGGTGTTACTCGAGACTAAAAGTCTTGATGTGCCCTATGTGTGACCTCTGTATTTATTCCTTTTGTTGCCTCTAATTTCAATAGAAGTTTTTTGCAGTCGCATCTGTGCTACTCGGGATTTTGCTATGGAAATTTGATATATAATGTCATCTGCTCAAAGTCAACTTGGATGATAATGTTTTTTACTACAATTATTATATATGTGTAACACTATTTTTATTTGATACTTTGAAATTACATATAATCTCTTTTGACTTTTCTTGATTTCATCTAAACTAGTAGCTCATATATATTGATTCAATAGGACTAAATATAGATTTCTCTCGTAGATTCTAGTGCTTTGTCTCAAAAGTTGAGACCCACTTGTCAATGGTAAACACCACTTGCTAGTTTAGGTTATTATATTAATGGATTGGAATATTAGCTATCGAGAACTATTTTTAGTTTACTCTTCTTCACTTGTTTTCCAAAATTTGAGATATCATTTGTAATTAGATAATAATAATTAAAAATATTATTGTTTATGCTCCATACTATAGTAAGCAAGTTCTAGTTATATGTATCGCCTATACACAAAGACATAATGGTTCCGGCCAGATTGGTCCTGATGATGGATCCCTGTTGGGATTTGAAACATTGACAGAAATATGGTTTCTACTGTGGATACTCCGAGACTAAGCTCAAAAGAAGTAATTACGTATTAAGAATTACTAATATTCATATTAATTCCCAAAGTTGTTCCCATAAGGGAACCAATCCCAATCTATATACTTTGACTTTATTCTTTTATTTTAAAGTGTAGTTCAACTTAGTCTGAATAGTGGAAACAATTTTCTTCATTATAGATCCCATTTCCTTTTCAAATCTATTCATTGGCTTTTCCATGTAATCATAGTTCAATGAGATTTGTATAACATATACAAAAGAGTCCTATAGTATTTACATACAAAATAAAGGAGTCCTCACTACTATAAAATATAATCTATTTTTCCAATCTCATGTCTTTCCAAGCAAATAAAAACTTAATTCAGTCTCTCTTATAGATAACAATTTCCTTTAACTAATTTATTCCTCATGCATGGATATATAATTAATAACCAGAAAACAATAATATAAACTAGGTATAGAGTCCTACATGCAGATATCATTCTATCAGTAACATCATACCTTAATGCGTGTAATCAATTGTTTACTACCATAAACCATTAGAATAGGTATGCACAGTACTTTCTGCATGCAACTTTCAACCATAATTTATGTATCATGTTCTAACATTTCATACCAATAAATAACTCAATATTAAACATAAAATAAGTAAAAAAAAAGCATCTAATCGTAAACGAACACTTGGATATTATTCAGGAGCAGAGCGTGTACACCCAAATATGAATTATCTCCAATAGTTCTCTCTGAGCTAAGAACTTTCCATCACGAATCAACAACCTATCTGGTTCTTTTGTGGTTTTCTTATAGATTTTATTCCCAACAAATTTTTAGCAGTGTCTTACTTTAGGGTCTGCCAATCATTGCCTATGCCTTTTGTTTTAGTTATTTTTTATTCTATTGTTTTTCTTTAAAGTATGATTTTCTCTACCATTATGGTTTATTCTACGCCACTTAGTATTTCTCTCCATTTAAGTTCTTAAAATAATATTTCTCTCCCATTATGTTAATATTTTTAATTATTTTCTCTCAGAGATTTTTAGGAGACTTTTAGGAAAGGTCCCACATGTGGACTTTAACCACTAAAAACTTTTCATAAGTTGGCACAAAGTTTTCTAAAACTGAACTCTAGTGCTCTTTCCCAAATTACTCAAAACATCTTATTTATAAATAAAACAATAATAAATTAATTACATCGTTACATAAGTCCCATGATGACTCTCATAGTCATTCACTTCAATAATAGTTCAATGTCTAAATATATTCAATGTTTAGAAAGTCCAACATAGGGGTGTTACAATGCATGCAGTCTGCTACTTACAAACGCATATGCATTTTCAAGCATGTGCATATTCTTCTTAGCAACCCATGCACATTTTAAAGCATGCACTTACATTCGTAAACTATCTAAATTGTAAAGAGTGCATGGTAAGTTGAGTAGCACGAAGGTAATCCAATTAAGAGTGTAGACTTGTTCTCACATGTTTGTGTTCATATGCACGTAATTACCACTCTTTTAACCACATTTGTGTGAGTAACCACATATCTATACATTATATTAATAAATTAAAGTAAAATATTCTTATACTTGAAACATTTTAATAGTATGTTTCTCAGTAGGAGGGAGATGTGTAAATAGGGAATTAACACATGGCCTATATCAATTACCATCTATCAATTCCATGTTAAGAAAAGAAGGAGTTACACATATCCTTCATACTCAACAACTCATTGTTGAAATATATATATATATATAACCAATGTAAATCCGTCTTAAAACTACAAATCTATCATCCGCAAAGAGGGATAATTCCCACAAGGTGAGAACATTTTGAGATTTTTTTTTTTTATTTTTTTTTGAGAAAATGTGTGAACCTAAAAGGATTCGATGGTTCTAACATGAAAGATCTAGACTTGAGATGCTTTTATGCTAATTTATTGTTTAAAAATGAACAATGTTGCACTTCGCTATTATCATAGTTATATGGTTATTATCATTATATATATATATAATTTTATCAATGTACATATATATTTACTATTATCATGTAGTTTATGTCGTTATAATATCACCATGAATAATAGGGGAAAAAGTCTAATAAAATTTTGAGAGATTAATGCTTATCGATGGATGATAGTCATGATTATAGTTTGGTTAACCCAAAAAGAATATATTTAGATTAATATCATAACGTTAACAAATATGATTTCACTAAATGGAGTGTTAATGACTGGGGTGATGACCAACTTTACATGCCAATCAATTACCACTCTTCCTTGAATTAGTATTTGGCATCTCATCCATTAGCTAATTCTTTGGAAGTGAAGGTGAGGATGAGTGAGGTTATAGGGGGGAGTACAAACCCTCTTCTGGTTGATGCTAAATTGATAATTGTGGTAGGAATATGTGAAGGTGCAAATATAATTCATGTGCGATTTGAGGAATGTAAGGTGCAACTATTTATGGGGTGATACCAAAGGGTGTTTTCATGATGAAATTGTAGTGAGGAATGGACAATTGTAGTTCAAAATGAAGAGTCCTCCAACAAGATGGGATGAATGGTTATTTAATAATGGATGAAATTGCTTAAATGGTTTAAATGTCTCAAGACAAAAGAAAGGCTTCTTTGTTGTGATTTCTCTAGAACCTCTTTATAGATTTAGTGGCATGAGGTCTTAGGTAATTTTCTTATTTTCCTTTGCATCTATGCTTTGGTTCACTTCTAGTTTCTAGGTTATAGTAAGGAGGGTTGAATTTTCTCCACTGTATAGGGGTTAGGTGGTTTTCTTCTATTCTTTTGAGGTCCCCTATGTTTAAGGTTGTTGTTTGCAGTGTCCATGTTAGGTTTCGTATCTGTTTGGTTGATTTCATTAATATAGTTGCAAGGGGATCAAGTTTTGTTGCTAGCCAAGTCATCCTATCCAAAATAAAAAGAAATTTGGGAAATCCAAGAATGGGAAAGAGAAAAAGGCCTTAGGTTTTCTCGTTAAGGGCTTCTAGCTCTATGAATTTGAGGAATATTTATAGGGCCAAGAAGGATGCCATGGAGGTAGAGAGGCTCATTCATGAATGTAGCTCTATGTTGTATAAAACAAAATGTGATGAACTAGAAAAGAGGGTTAAGGAGAAAAACAAATATCTTAGTGAAATTTAAATCGTAGATGAATTTGTTGGACCAAAACTTGGGATGTGATGTTCTTTCGAATAGAAGAGACTTGCTAGTTAGTCAAAACTATAATCATTCAAGTTCTAGAAATCAAGGCATCCTCCATACAATTACGACCTTTGAAGGGAAGCTTGAAATATTCTACCAAATAGTCTTTGGCATAGGTATAACAGTTTCTCAAATGACTAATAATATTAAAATCACGTATCATGCAAAGAATTTCTATGGCTTAAAGAGAGAACAAATAAATTCCATCATTTCTTAAAATAACCTAAAAGGGAAAATGGAAGCAAAAAAAACCTAATGAACTAGCCTCTCAATGACCAAAAACATTATTCCGTAATTAGAAATATTTATTATAATTATCCTATAATATTTTTGTATATTTTTTTGATATGTATAGGCTCGCAGATTAGTGTATCTAAACTTTTTGGATAATCATTTTGTTATTAACTAGAAAAAAACACGTTGTCCCATAAATCATTAATTTTTGTGAATAATGTAAAGTAATTATTTTTATTTTTAACTCGCGAAAATTATTTCAACCTGATATATCAAATGATTTAATAGTTCTCAGTCGGTCTGTTCTCGTCCATGGCAGACATCATTCGAGGATATTGAGAGGGTCATGTCGGTGAACGTGCGGGGGACGTAAGTGTGCACGAAGCACGTGGCTCGGGCGATGATCGGCGCCCTAAACGGCTTCGGACATGCAGCAGGGCGTCGGTGATGGCGCTGTCCAACCGACCTTTTTATACGGCGTCGAAGCACGTGGTGTTGGGATTATGATTTAATAATTATAAGGGTAAGTCTCATGAGTATGTTTTCTTCTATTAAATTGATGAAAATTCTGGTTATATTAGTGTTTTAGACATTTTTAATGGTGTTGAATCTATTTCTATCATAAAAAATATTTTTTAAACATTGTCTCTATAATATATATATATATATATATATATATATATATATATTTATTTATTGCCCAGATTCTGATTACTTTTGGCTTCTCCCTCCATAGACGATTCCATAATTATATGTAAAAGAAATTATTATCATCATTATAATTATATGTCAATATATTGTATAATTAAAATATTATAAATTTGTTTAGATTTATCTTAAAACTAAATTTACCAAATGTTTTATTATAACAAATATTATGGGCAAATACTATATGTTCGCAAAGCTAGAGTCTAATATTTTTTAATTATAATTATTTAAATTATAAGATAATAATAAATATAATTACCTATAGTTAATTTGGACGAGATATAATTAATTATGATTAATCATAATTAAAAAAAAAATATTGTAATAATATCGCAAATCATAGATCAATTTATAGGTAGTAATACAAATTTGTTCATATAAAAAAAAAACTTTTATATACTTGAATGAGAACATAAGATTTTATCAAAGAAGATTTTATTCATTCAATTTATTTTATCATCATGAGCAGTGATAACATATTTAACTTTTTCTACCCTTAGTTATGATTAGGAATAATTTTAAATACTTTTTTAATTGTCAAAGCTTTCCTTAACATTGAAGTGAGAGATTCTCTATTTTCACTATCCCAAACTATATATAAACTTTTGTCACTTTCATATCAAATAATAGTTACAACTTTTAAGTATATAATAATTTACTATCAAAAATTAAACAATTCTATATCTTATAATTTATTAAATAGTTTTGCAAATATTATAAATCAAAATTTGATAAAAAACTACTTTTATTCTTGAATGAATTTGGAGTAATATTATGAAATATTTGTTTTTAACATTTATACTCAAATTTAAATTAAAATATTTTATTATTTTAAATAATAAAAATGCTAACGACTTCATATTACATTTATATTAACAATGCTATATCGTAATAAACATAATTTAAAATCTTAAAAAAAACATAACTATGAATATAAAAACTACAATTTTAATATTTGATAAATATGAATATAATTATAAATATAATTATAAATTTTATTTATTGTATTATATTAGTTTTAAAAGAAATATAAGTAATTAGTTTGTTTTTCTTTTTGTTTTTGGATTAGTCTGTGCTTTAATTAAATAGTTTATAGAGCATAACACAAATTTACATAATTTACTTTTTTAATGTATATATATTTTTTATTTTCCAATTATTTCTGATTATGTAGTTGCTTTTTTAAGTAAAATTTCAATTTTATTGGCCAATAAAATATTTAAAAATAAATTTTAATATATGATTAACACAATCATTTGTCTATATTTAACATTAATATTTTTTTATTTTGAATTGAATTATTTTTTAACAATTTTTCTATTTCTAATTTAGTTATTTGTCTAATTCAACTAAAACAGAGAGCTATTTGATGATACCATCTACATCAAGGTTTATTTTTGAATATTTCCTCTTACTCAATTCACAGTAAGTGAACAATCAGCTGTAATTATTGTTTTATTTTTAAGAACTATATATAAATTATCATATAACACTTGTAATATTGATTTAAAATTATACTCTAAATCTATTTTAACTCTATATCTACTCATAGTAAAAAAAAAATTATAATTCAAAAAATTTAATCTCTTTACTTAATAAATACATTGTTAAAATAAAATAAAATAAATTAGATTAATTTAATTATGGATTATATTTAATTATAATTATTATATATATATATAGATATATATAATTTTATTTTATTTTATATTATTTTAACTTTTAATTAAAATTAGACGGTACCTTGCAACATGGCAACCATTCTGGACCGAGTCTCTATGCAAATAAACTATAAAATTCACTGTAATTAGTTCGCTAAAGGTCACTTGCAATTGTTATTTGACACAATATCAACTATCAAATATTCTCTGCGTATTTCTCGATGTACACGCAATACAACGACAAGGCGAATGGTAGTCTGGCTGAACAGAGTGAAAGGTGATGTACAGGTTTTTGCGCAGAAAACCTATCAGTAAATTACTCGTCTTATTTTTTTCCCCGAAGCAGCGACAGCGCTGCATTTTTCATTCTTATAATAATTCATCTATATTCATGTGATAAATCATTTTTATCAATAGTTTTATTATTTATTTATTGATAGAGGTTGCTCCGAAAATCACATCATCCTTTATTCATCATCATTTATTTGTTACGAGTTCCAAATCAACAAATATGGTTTATCCTAGTTTTATTACTATTATTTATTTGAAATTTGAATATATCAATTATTTTTATCAAAAAATTTAATATTATTTAATGATATATTATATAGGGTTAAGACAAAATTGAAAAAATAGTTTATAAATTAATAGTAGCTTATTGATCTTAATATAATTTTTTTTATAAATATTTAACACATTATGGTTCAAATGAATATATATATAGGCTCAAAAAATTAGAGGGATAGAGTATATATGCTTTTTGTAGACATAGCAAATTTCAAGAGGGGTAGAGTGTGTATGATTCCTTTTTTAGACTTAGCAGTCAAATCGCTTGGAAGAAGTGAGTCCCTTGTCCCATAAACAAGAGAATATCATACACCAATTTGGTATTCAGCTTGACTATAACCTTAAAATTAGATGATAATATATATATATATATATATATATATATATATATATATATATATATATATATATATGTTATCAATATTTCTCATTTATGTTTTTCAAATCAATCTGAAAAAGAATATATATATATATATATTTCATAATTTTGAATATTATTTTATTTATATATATCTATATCTATATATATATGTGTGTGTATGAATTATTGCTAAAAAAATGTATATAACTTTTAGAAACATAAAGATGAAATGAGTGAGTAAAGTGTTATCATAAGTGTTATCATAAGTATTATGGTCCCGTTAAGATGATTTAATTCTCCAAACAATATTTTAGTAAGGACTAGACTCCACTCAAACCAACTAGTTTACACCTCATGTGTTGTGAGAATAACAAATTATTAGATAGAAGATTTAGTGATAAATGTAACTAGTGAAAGACAAAAAACCTATCATAATCCTACATTTTATAAATGTAAACTTCTACCAATATTTTTTTATTTTAATAAATATTTTAAATTTTTTTAATATTTTTGATGTTCGAATTCAAGTTTCTGTGATCCATAGCTTGTTAATGAAAATTTTCAGAAAAAATCAAATTGATAGTATTTGGTCTAACCAGCCAACGTGGTTCATCTTCATCTTCAGGACAAGATGAAGAGGCAGATGTCAGATGTAGGTTAAACCTAATAGCTAGAGGAACGACTAAATTCGACTAGGAAGGGAAAATTATATAGTATAATACTTTATATATTTACATATAATAAATTAACTAAACAACTATCTTTGATAGATGGAATTAATTTGACCTATTTAAATAATTAATAGATAATAATTTAATTTGTTTAATTAATTATTTAATTTATTAAATGATTCATTCCTTATTATTTATTAATTAATATTACTCAATTTATTTAAATGATTATCCTTCCTAAAAATAAACAATTAAATAAAACTACATAAAATAAATAAATGAACTAAATGAAAATAAAAATAAATAAATAATAAAAGGGGTAAATCAAGATAAAAATAATACGATAAAAATTTAATCCGAATAAAAACATAAAAGAGAGGAAGCCATGCATGATTCTCTATATTGTTTTTTATTATATTTATTTAAATGTTTATTCTACCTAAAGATTAAACAACTACATAAAAATAAATAAATAAACTAAATCAAAATAAATAAATAATAAAAGGTATAAATCAAAATAAAAATAATACAATAAAAATTAATCAAAATAAAAACATAAAAGAGAGGGTGTTTTTTTTTTTAAACAAGAACAGTTATAGGACTTCATTAACTGTTTGGCTAAAGACCACACATTCAGTTACAAAAGGAGGAGAAGGTTTCAGCATGCCTTTCTGCCAAGAGGGAAATGGCGCCTACTCTTATCAACTTCCTCTTTTTACAATTGTTAAAGTGCACTTTTGTTTCTAATTGTCCAAGCTGAAAGATACAAACAAACTGATGTAGAAGAAAGCAGTAAAACATGACTCTTTAAGGGATTGGTGCCCACAAAATTTTCGTATCTTCGAGAATAGTTCTAGCCTCTAAATGTACTTCCTTGTTTGCCTCAATGTCTACTGCGTTATTATTTGTTCTCAATACATGAAAATAATTGAGATGTAGGGACTTTGACATGCTTTTGATCCTTGCAATTAACCTTGCTAGCTGCAGATCCGCTGGGTTGGATTTGGTCGCCACTGCTCTTATGATTACTTTGGAGTATCCAAACACATTTGCCTCCCGAATTCCCAGCTCTTTGAGGAAGTTTACTCCTTGAAAGAGGGCCAATGCCTCGGCTTGTATGCTAGAGGAATGGCCTAATCGCCAAGCGAAATTGTACGAAGATGTGTTGTCTCGATTGATGATGTGTCCTCCAGCTCCGGCCTTTCTGGGATTCCCTTTTGCTGCCCCATCAAAGAAGAGAGAGGGAAGTGGTTGATTGGATAGCCATTCCTGAAAATCTTCTTCATTTTTCCTAATTTTCCAGTCTTCGAGAATTCGAGGAGAACTTCTTGCTTTTTGAAAATTAAACTTGAGGACAGATCCCAAATCTCTGTCTTGCTGGCTTAGATTCGAGTCATCTCCTTTTTCTTCCAGCCACTCTGTTAGCTGACTTTTCACTGAGTTGGCAACTATTCTATAGTCCTGATTCTTGCTCCGGAATATCCTCTTGTCCCTTTCCAACCAAACTTTCCAACTGACAAATTTTGGCAGTGCACTCCACGCTGTCCTCATTGTTTTTTTTTTGGGTGTGTGCCTAGATATCTGGCCATCCAACCCGTGAACAAATCCTGAACAGAAGTAGGAAAGATGAACTTATAGTTCCAAGAATCCAGCAGCCAAATAGAGATTGTGAATTTGCAATCAATAATGAGGTGGAGGGCAGTTTTTGAGTTTTCCTTGCAAAGCATGCATCTAGAAGGCCCATTGATTCCTCTTTTCTAAAGTCTGTCATTAGTGAGGTTTTTTTGATGAGAGAGAAGCCAACAGAAATGGTCTACTTTAGGAATTGAAGGGAATTTCCATATGCCTACCCAAGGGGCAGGATTGGGAGGCACGTGGGGATGTTCAAGGAACTTAAACTATCCCTGAGAGACTGTGTATCCTGCTCGGTTTTGGCCCTAGCCTCTCACATCTTGCCTACGTGCATGGATAGGGCCTAGCCCGTGCAAGAAATTGCTGAGCAATGCCAACTCAGGCTGCAAGGCAATGGGCATAGGGAGGTGTTTCCAACTTGCCCAGCCATCCTCTATCCACATCGAGAGGTCCCACAGGGTGTGGACATTTGCTTCAGATAGCCAATTCTTTAACTCAGTAAAGTCTCTCAATTCTGCCAGCAAAGGTCGATCCAGAATTCTGTCACTCCACAGCTGAATTCGTTTTCCATTTCCAGGAATCTAGTAAGAGTAATTTTTTATCATCGGACCAATTCTGTTAATGAACATGCTGAAAGGAGTTCTGAGTTGGTTTTTGGGCTGATCCAAACATCTGAGTCTTGTTCCTCTGAAGTATTTCCTCCACAATGCAACCTGAGCCCAATGTGGATTAGGAGCAATGAGTTTCCAAATTAATTTGGCTCCCATGGCTAGATTTTGAGCTCTGAGATCTTTGAAGTTCAGTCCCCCCTCAAAAATTGGTTTGGTGACTATTTCCCAATTGACTAGCGAGAATCTCTTGTCTTTTTGTTTGCCTCCTTTCCAGAAGAATTTCCTGATTAATTCCTCCATCTTTTTGATGATTCCCAAAGGTGCTAGGAGGACAAAGAATTTGAAAATCAGAAGACTGCTAAGAACTGCCTTGATGAGCACTGCTTTGCCAATAATGTTGAGCCAAGAGGATCCCCAGGCTTGCATTTTTTCTTTGAATTTGTCTAGCCGAGATGACTAGTCTTTACTTAATGCCCTCTTATTGAAGATTGGCAGACCAAGATATTTGAATGAGGACCAAGTAGTGGAGGCTGCAAATCCGAGGCATCTGGCTATGGAGTTTGCAGTTGAAGCAGGGATGTTCCAACAGTATATCTGACATTTACCCTTGTTTAACACGCTACCTGAGACCTTACAGTAGTAGTCCAGAACTACTTTGAATTTCATAGCAGAATGCAAGGAAGAAGCTCCCAACAGTAATGTATCATCAACAAAGAGGGCATGATTGATGCATTTAACCCCTCTTGCAATGCACAGACTAGCAATGTCTTGTTCTTGCTGCTTTTTATTCAGATAGAAACTGAGGATAGTAGCTTGAATGAAAAATAAGAGGGGTGAAAGGGGACACCCCTGCCTCAGTCCTCTAGAGGCTTTAAAGAATTCAACGGCCCTTCCATTCACCACAGGGGCGATCCAAGGCTCCGAAATGCAAGCTTTTATCCACTTTATGAGGTTTTTCCCGAACCCCAATTTATGCATTACATCAAACAAAAACCTATGTCTAACACGATCAAAGGCATTTGCAAGATCTAATTTAATAACCATACCTTTTTCCTTTCGGTGTTGGCTGGAATGGATTGCCTCTTGCACTAGCATGAAGTTGTCCAACAGCTGCCTGTCCAGAACGAACCCACCTTGATTTTCCGGAATGATTTTAGGGAGGATTATTTTCAACTTGTTTGCTATCACTTTGGTGATCACTTTTTACCAAATATTACACAGGGAAATTGGGTGAAATCTGTTGAAAGAATTTGCACCTTTTTCCTTTGGGATGGGGTCGAGAAATTTCGAATTTCTGCAACCCCCAATCTTCTGATAGTCTTTGGATTTCTGAATCATTTTGAGGAACTCCTTCTCAACTATCTGCCAATAGGTTTGTAAAAATCTAGGCCTGAAACCATCCGGTCCCGGAGCTTTATCGAGATCTATTGCGAAAAGGGCCTCCTTGGCTTCCTTATGCATGATTTTGCATTCAAGAGCTTGGTTAATCTTGGAGGTGATGAGGCTAGGGACAACGTCCAATAGGCTATCGTTTTGCTGAGCTCCTATTTCTTCCCTGTAAAACTTCTCAAAATGATCTGAAGCTGCCTTTTTGATGCTTGCAAAGTCCTTCATAACGCATTTTTCTTCTTTTATTTTGGTGATGGAGTTATGTCCTTTCCTAGCTTGAGCTTGTTTATGAAAGAAAGAGGAGTTTCTGTCGCCAGATTTGAGCCAAAGGCTTCTAGACTTGAGCCTCCAGTACTCCTCTTCTCCCAGACATGCCTTATGGAAATTTTGCTGAAGCTTGGCCTCCTTTTCCAATTCTTCTTTAGTGATTTCAGCCGTTTCAGGATGGAGATGTTGGTTTTCTAATCCGATGTGAATTTTTTTCTTTTCCGCAGCAGGGTTGGGCAGGGTCTTAGCCCAATTTTTTAGCATGACTTTAACTCTTCTGAGTTTTTCCTCCCACACAAACAAGGCAGATCCCTTAACTGGGTCTTTCTAGTAGTCTTTGACCATGTCCATAAAGCCTGCCTCTTTGATCCAGAGAGAGCTGAACTTGAATGGAATAGGCCCCAGGTCCTTGGGGGTCAGCAGTTCCATGCTAATAGGCTTGTGATCTGGTATGTTGCTTTGAAGGATGCGCGATCTAGCTTCTAATACAAGAATCATGAAGGAACTTTGCGCCAAAAATTTGTCCAGTCTTGCATCTATGTGACCCGGGCCAACCCTCTTGTTTGACGAGGTGTGCTTGCTAATAGTCTGCTTAACATTTATTAGATCCCAATATTGCATGAGATCTTCCACTGATTCTCTTGTCAGATCTCTGACAATACTGCCTCCTCTTCTTTCTGACAATAGGAGGGTGAGGCTGAGGTCGTCGGCTATGATTATGTTCTCCAAATTTTCTAGATATGCCAAATTTTTTATGGAGTCCCAACATAGTATTTTTTCACCTGCATTGTTAGGAGCATATACATTGGCTAGACTAATCATTTCCTTAGATTCTAAGTGCTGCAATTTTAGAAAAATCCAATGAGTGTTCATGGACTCAGAGATTAGAGACAACTTATTTGGATTCTAGAGTGACCCAAGTGCTCTTGATGCTCCACGGGCAGAGGTTGCCTGCGCTCCGTCTTTCTTCCAAAATATTTTGCTTGCTTGGAGGAAGGCTGAATCCTCCAGTTTACTCTCCTGGATGAGAAGAATGTCTGGGGCTTCCAGTCTTATTAGACTATTCATTACTTCTTCCTTGGCTTTGGAGCCCATTCCCCTACAGTTCCAGTAGACTATCTTCATCATTTACTTTTGCTGTGATGAGCTCCTTTGGAGCTCTAGGCTTGGATCCTCTTCATCTTCTGGGTTTTTTCTAGGATCTTCTCTAGCATTGGCCAACTACCCTGAAGCTTGTCTTTGTATTTTTCTTGATCTCCTTTTTCCTTTGTTGACATTCATCCTCTTGTAGATCTTCTGCGGGTAGACTGCGAATCCCCTATTTCCCCTTATTCCCCTGATTCCTCAGACTCTTGGGTTTCCTCCTCTTCTTCTGACATCTTCCCTTTGGATCTCTCTAGTACGATTTTGGATTTAGGCAGAGAGACTTCTTTCGGAATTTCTGTCTCCTGCGTATTCATGATTTCAGATCCAAGGATCTCAAATTTGTTCCCTTGGCTTTCCATGGGTGGATGTTGAGCAAGGCCCATTTTGGGGGCTCTAGCATTAATGTTTGCATTCTTCCTGGATGAAGTTTTGGGTCTTTTTGCCTGATTCCATTCTTCTTCCTTCCCTTTTTCCTCTACCCCTTTGGACGGACAATCTCTAGTGAAATGTCCATAAACTGGACACTTCTGACATTTGAATGGTAGTTGTTCATAGTCCAACTTCTGAACATGCATCCAAGGACCTACCCTTATTTTAATAGCTTCTGGTAATCCAACCTCCAGATCTACCTCCACACAAATTCTGGCATAGTCGTACTGATCTTTGCTATTGGCCTTGTCTATGAATTTCCCAAGAGTGTTTCCAATATGTTTCAAAGAGTCCTAGTTCTAACAGTGAACCGAGAGATTAGGGAGCCTTACCCACACCGGGACCGCAAAAGGCACATCCACTGCCGGATCAAAGTCTGGTGCCCATTTATTTAAATATAGCCCTTGAGGGCCCATGAAGTAGGTGCCATTTCTGAAAATGAGATCCTTGTCCTCTTTTTCTGAGAATTCAAATAAGAAGTATCCTCTTCCGAGGAAGTAAGATGTTACCTTGTTCTTGATCAGCGGAGCCCAGTTTTTAGCAACCCAGTTCTCTGTTGATTTCGGGGAGGGCTAGAGACTTGTAAACTAACCAACTAGAGCATGATTTGCCAGAGATAATGCTACTTGAATCGGACCTTCAAGAGGAAGGGCGATCTCGGGGATATCTTCTAGCCTTTTGACGAACTTGGCAGCTTCCACAACTTTCTTCTTGGGCACAGAGGCCAGCAAGGACCTAAAGGCGTCAGCGGCGGAAGATGGAGAAGGGGAGGAAGAGCTCTGGGGGGGAGCCGTCTCCTCCATGGAGAGCCAACAGATCAAACCCTAGCCGACTGCAGCTAGAAGCTAGAGCCCTCGACTGCCCGAAGGGATCAGATTATGAAAAGAGTGGGCGCGCACGTTGTCTTCAAAGTCTGCGGGATGCGGATCTCGCAGGTTGTAGAGCCGAGCGAGTGCGCGTAGTTAAGAACCACTTTTCCAACATAAAAGAGAGGGTGTTTATCTAAAAAAAAATTAGTAATAATAACAAGAATATTAATAATAATCATCATTGATCATGAATACATAATATTAGTAAAAAGTAATAAAATCAATAAAAGGGGGTAATCCTCTCTAATAGAAAAGAATAAGAGGAAGCATAAAAAAGGGAACAAACAATATTAATAAGAGAGGGTGGGAATCCAACAGTTACTATTTTTCCAATCGTCATCCCTATTAATATTAGGACCGCTCAATTTCAATGGCTTCCCTAAACTTGCGATGATGAAAATGAGAGATTTTTGCAATGACCTTAGCCTCCTCACTGCATATATGATGCTTGGTTTTCACTGCATGTTCCGCTAAAATATTTGGTCCTCCCATGTCCGATATCAACAACATGTTCTTTAATACTTTGGTTAATATTCCTACCCGTTTCACCATAAGGTCCCACATGAACACAAGATGACATAAACAACTTTGAAATCCATAGGGTTCACTTGGTCTTTAATCGACTTTAGGGAGCCTCTAATAATGTTAAGGGGTCTAAAGGTTGAGGGAACATTATGTTTCTTCAGGACTCTCACAATCTTGTCAGTCATCCTCTGGATGAAGGGGAGCTGAACCCCTGAATGATGATCAATAGTGTTAGTCTTAACCTTAGGACTCTTACCAGCTTTGACAAAAGCTTTAACACCCTGCTGCCTACTATAACCATTTTGGGCGAAGACATTAAGGAGATGGGACTTTTCTTTGAAAAAGTGGTCTTCATCTAGCACCAGTGGCTAACGTGCTGAGAACACGTATCGTTTGAGCAGGAAAATGATGCGAAGTTGCAGGAAGATACTACTCAGTATGGGTATTTTTTCGATACAACTTATGGGAGAAAGATCCATCAGCCTTTCTAGAGATGAGGACATAAAGGAAAGGAAGGCAACTATCTACTTTAGGCTCCATGGTGAACTTTATAGAGTTTGACTGATTATTAAGATGTTCAAAAAAGCTATTTAACTTGAAAGAATAACTTCGGCATAAATCACATGTAGAGAGACATTTGTCGATGCGTTTCGAACCAACTAGTGTGGTTCATCATCAAAACAAGTTAAACCACACTAGTTGGTTTGAAACGCATCAAAAAATGTCTGTCTACATGTGATTTACGCCGAAGTTATTCTTTCAACTATTATGGATCACAAAAGCCTCAATTCAACTAGCTATTTAACTTATCAGGCACGTGCTGCCAAATGGAGCAGGTGTCATCAATTATATATCATATATTAATATGATAATTTTTTAAATTCATTATTTATTTAGCTTGAATATAGTAGAAGGGAATTTCATAATGAAAGTTTATGTGAGAAGAGCAATTTTGATAAAAAAAAAATTAGTGGCAAGCATTTGTCGCTGATCCTCACGACACACATATATCATTTAGTATATTTTAATTTTAAATATTATTTATTTAATCATTTTGATATTGTTAATTTTTTAATTGATTAAGTGTGTTTGATTATATTTGATTAACTATAGTTAACTATAATTTATTATTTTTTAGAAAATTTAATATGGTTGATTTTGGTATATCATATTTAAATATGGTATCTAAATTATAATTTACTCTTGAAAGTAATTAGAAATAATTAATTTTGATAAGATATAATTAATTACAATTAATTAAAATTAAAAATTCTAAAATTAAGGAGCCATGTCTTCCAATAGACTCTTACATGGTGTTTTGTTAAAGAAATCAGTGGTGTAAAGACCACTCATTCAAATTTATTGGGATAAAATCCATTCATGCTAGGAATAGGGGATGATGATTTTGACAACTTATATGCCCCTAGAACAAGGCTACTTAAACCATACATTAATAATATAGTCATCTCAAAACTCACATTAACTAGCAAACAAAAGCTAAAAATAGAAAATAAATCAAACATTATAATAACTTTACAAATCATAGATCTAAGTCTATATATACATAGTAAGTCATCTCAAAACTCACATAAACTGGTAAACAAAAACTAAAAATTAGAAAATAAATCAAACAATATAATAACTTTACAAATCATAAATCTAAATCTATATATACACAGTGATACAAATTTACTCAATTAACTTTACCATTATGAATCTTAATAACATATTTTATTGGTTCTATCCTATTTATTATTGGTAGTAGACCCTTTTATAATGATCAGAACTATATTTAACATTGAATTAATAAATTCTTCATTTTCATACTTACATTCAAAATATATATATATATATATATATATATATATATATATATATATAAATAAGACATGTGTAACTTTCAAATGTATAATAGTAAACAAAAATACATAGTAAACAAAAATACATAGTAAGTTAAACAATTTTATAGTATTTAATAATTATTTTTAAAGATTATAAATTTTAATTTTGTAAAAGTTTAGTGTAATATTTAAATGAATTTGGAATAATATTATGAAGTATTATTTTCGCATATTTACAATTTTACTAATTTAAAATTATTTTACGAAATTTAAAACGTAATGATTTTAAATAATAAAAAAACTAATAATTTTATATATAAAAAAATTATTAAATATATTATAATAAATATAATTATGAACATAAAAATGTCTAATTTTAACATATTAATTAATATAAATATAAATATATATTTTATTTATTATCTCTCTATATATAATTAGTTTACCTTTGTGTTTGCATTAATTTTTGTGGTAATTAAATATTTTTTTTAATATACCACAGTTTTATGTTAATATTTTGAAATATATTTACTGTTATATAATTGACTAATTAGAGTTGGTGGGGATTTTGGGGCAGTTTTGTGTATTTCTTTTCATTTTCCAATGACTTGGGCTTAAACGATATTTTTTTAACAAAATTTCAACTCTCTCCATCAATTAAATATTTAAAAATAAAATTTTAATATATGAACAATAAAACTATTCATCGAATATTTAATATTAATAAAATTTCTACTTCCAACTTAACTACAATTTAACTAATTTTCTATTTGGGATTCAACTGCACCATCTATATCGAGTAATTAGTTGACCCAGGGGTTAAATTTGACGGGTCCCCGTGCCCATCACAAAAAATTTTCTAGACGACTTTATTTTTAAATCACCCTTCTGATAACTTTTAATATTTATTTCTGCCCTGCATAATATTTCTCTTAAGTGAAATTTTATTATTAACTTTTTTTTGACATTTTTAATATACCATTTTTATATAATAAAAATAAATAAATTAAATATATATAAATTTTATTTTATATTAAAAATATTTAAAAAATAAATTTTGTACAAATTTCAAGAAAAGATATTAATGGGGAAAATTTGTGAAAATCAAGCCAATGTAGGTGTTCGAATTCATAATATATGATAGGGTTAAAAATGAAGTAAAAGCTGTCAAGGCAAGAAACCCATGTTAGCGCGTTATTTAAGTCCACTTTACTTCCACTGGTAGCTTGTGTCACATAACTTAGAATATCTGAAATATTTTAACTAAATGTTCTAAATATGACGCTGCATAACTAAATAGGTTGGTAATGGAATGACAATCCATATTCTCATAACTCCATATTAGCAAAACCTATATTTATGGAGTTATAGAGTGTAATATTTTCATAAGAAAAACACTCCATGCAATATGAGGATCAAATCTTCCTCATTATATTATTATATTTTTTTATAAGCCACATAATTTCTATTTAATTAATATGCATTAACTGACAAGGGAATTCCCTTAAATAAAAAAAAAAACTCTAAATTTTTCCATAATGCAAAATACATTTTTTCTCTTTTACAAAAAAGTGATTTCAAGTGGGTTTCTTCTAAGAATTTATCTTTTAGGAATGTCATTCAAAGTGCAATTTTTTAAGTATTTGGATGTTTTGTTTTGTAATTGGCATTCACCTTTTTGGCATTGGTCATAAAATTATCAATGTTCCACATGTGTTCTCCAACACCCACTGGAAAACTTTTACCGTAATTGTTGTAAATAAAATACTCACAGAAAAAAACTATTTTGTAGATTCAGACTTGGAATGTCTAGTTAGCTTGTCCCAGTAAAATTTGACTTTGGAGTAACTTGGAAATATTATTATCTATGATCTCAACTAACCTAGTCTATTTTTTTAAAGATAATTAAGATAAAAATGATGCATCCTAAATAAAATGCAATGAATAGCCTCCAAACACAATGAAGAAAAGAAAACTGACATATTCAAAAAAAATCCCTTAAATGTTCTTTGCCAACCAAACCCACCTTAGCATTCAACTGTTACTGATCCAAATAAATTAACAAACAAGTTTACAAATGGCCTTTATCTTCAAAACCACAAACACGCATCACACATTGCTTTAGCTGCATGAGAAAGTTGGGCATACCTGAACACCGTGCTATTAATCCAAATCCAGAGAAATCTTTACTCGGATAAACGCTGACTCTTCCCTGAATGTTGTAGTACTTGTATTTCTGTTTATTATTGTATGAAACTCTGTATTAGGGATATTATATAATTCCCAAAGCGTTTAGAGAATTTCAAGGCACAAGTAGCAGAGAATTAAGAATGGTAAACGCAACTCTAATAAATACCATAATCCGAAATCAAAATCAATATTCTATTGAGCTGCACCCAAAGTGATAGAATAATAGAATCATCTGATATCAAATCTGATAGATTGAATAATAGATATCGCCTGACATCAAATCTGATGACTCAGCTTGTCTTTCAAACATTGGTTTGGAAACCCGCCCTCTACCATTCACCTTAAGGCCGGGGCGAAAGATATGTTATCCTCAACCCACACTGGTGCACGTTGGCTAAAGTTAATAGAGAGAAATTTTTCACCTTTCAATTACCAGATATAGAAAGCCAGGTTTATAAAGTTAGTGGATGTAGTGGATGTAGAGGAGATAGGAGAGCTAGGAGTGTTATAGCTGTGTATAGCTAGATAGAAGTTATGATGGTTCTATAGTGAGAGTAAGATGTTGAAAGTTGGAGTGCGCCAGTCTGGAGTGCGCCAGTGAAAGTTTTGATTTTTTCACTTGCCTGTCATTTCGACAATTTTATAAATAATTAGCCAGTTAACAATGACGCGTTTATTTTACCCTAAACCGTATTTTAGGGCGTCAATTTTAACCCGAGTTGACCTAATATCAAATTACAAAAACAGATTTTCAGCGCGTATTTCTCGACGTACACGAAAGAAACAAACAGACAGGGTCGATGCTAATCTGGCCGAATGGAGGGGCATAGTTCGGAAGGTCAAACCTGAAGAAGGTGGCGAAGCGCGCGGAGACAAAAACAACGAATCAGTTAATAAGTCGTCTTATACTTTTTCCTAAGCTGTGACAGCACTTGATTATGAATTTTTTTAGTATTTAATCTTTTATTATTTATTTCTATATTGTTACTATTAAAGATGAAAAATAAATTAACAATGGAAGCTGCGAAGCAGCTCGTCTTGGCCACGTTTTTTTTTTAATAAAAAACTTTTTCACCACACTTTTAAAAAGTACTTATATAAACTTAATGTATTAAAGGGACCACTTGAATTTGACCTTGCATAAATATTCTGACTTTTTATAAGTCATGTTATTTTAAAGGTAAGTAGCTAGTTGAAAATATTTTTTACTAAGTTCATTGTAAGTTCATCAAACTGGTATCAGAGCGAGGGAGGGCAAATCAACAATAATCCATGTGAGAGAAAAGAAATAATTTTTTGTTTAGTTTGACCTATAACGCACCTTAGAGTGGTATTTAGGGCGTTATAACGCTCATGGGCTTAGCATAGAGCCGCGTTAGCAGTGAAAAATTTATCCGCTTCTCGAAGCATGGGGGTCAAACAAGTTTTCGGTGGCGTTAGAGGACTACCGCTGGAATTTGTCGTCGTGCAATGCGTTAGTCGGATGCACAAATCAAGAGAAGCGCGTTAATTCGTGGATGTTTCAAAAGAGTCGTTTTGGTCACCTGATTTTTGGAAGGGCACAAAAATTATGAAAGGTCACGATATTTATTCAAGGTCAAATTCAAGTGATCTTCTTAATACATCAGGTTTATGTAATTGTTTTAAAGGTGTGGTGAAAAGGTTTTTTTTATTAAAGTTTTCAAAAGGGCAAATATCTTTTTTTTTAGGTTTTTTAAACCATAAAATTTGGGATTTTCTTATTAGAAGGGAAACATTTTTACCGAGTTTTTATTGGCAAGAGAATTTAGGGGGTTTTGTAAAGTCTGTCAAATATTTGGTTTTCTGTCAAGCATTACAATTTTTTTGGTGAAGATTGTGCCTTACGGGGTGCATATTGAAAACCATATTTTTTTTCAAGGGCGATATGGAAGACAACCTCATGCAATGAGCAAAGCAATTATAAAACAGAGGAGTGATCGTAGTCATGGTTTGCAAAGCGCCACTGAAGCATTTGAAGAAAATAAATCGAAAAGAAGAGGCAAAGATCATTTCCATGGTTAGAGAGGTTTAGGCAGTAGCCGAGGAACTGAGAAGTCTAGCAGAAGACAAAAAAGAAATCGAGGATGATTGGTGTATCTTTGATCTGCTACCACTTCGTATGTTTACACGTAAATATTTTCATTATTGGGTTATCAAGATGTTACCTTTTATTCGAGCCAAAGAGTTAATTGAGTATGAGTCTTATAACCCATATGATGCAGTATGTAATGCTTTAGCATTGAATATTATAAAACATGCATTTGATGAGAATTGTTTGTGCAAGGTAACAAAAGCTACAACTTTCAAGGAAGCATGGAAGTTCCTGGAAGTAGAATTTGGTGCAAGGGAGAGTGACATACAATCGTAGATTATGTTACAAGCAAAGAAGTCAACTGAAAATCTCAGAATATATGAGCAAGACTCTATGAGGAAAACAGAGCTTGGAGAATCCCACTCAAAAACAGATGATGGTTGTTAAGACCATAAAATTGGAAGCCATTATGCAAGCATGCATATGGATGAAGAAGATGCAACAAGGATTGCTGAGAGAGAAGCATGAGCCTCTGTGTGAAACATAGCAAGAGAAAATAAATGCTCAAAGACTCCACTGTAATGTGGATGATGTAAATAATAATTGGTTTGGGTGGCAACATAAAAGGCTACGTGCCACACCATGAATAATTAAAAAAGGCATGTAGCAACTCAAAACTCACACTATGAATAACTAAAAAAAACATCATAGCAGCCAAAAACCCACCTTGTACTTATTCATTTTTCTCCTAATTCATTTTGTATAGCAATTAACCCGCGACATATAAAGGTTCAGAATGGAAAAACATTGGTTGGCTGGCTAACACTCCTTTTAACTCAATTTGTTTCTTTTCACAGACCCAAAGGCCACATTTCACAGTTCATCCAATCAGTTTGCCTGATATTTCTTTGGATTTCTCATTTATGCTTTGCCAATAAATGAAAAAATAGAATCATAATGGTTTTAGGTGTCATGATACAACTAAAGTGCTTACTATTAGGAGCAGAAACCGTATTGGGTGAATGGTTTGTTCAGGAATAATTTCGATCCATGCGCCAATCTCTCAATGGCTCAGTTCTTAGTGAATTCAATCTATCAATATCTATAGGCCATAACATGTAGGGTCATACCTGAAGGGTAACTTTGGTTGTCAAAGAGAGACATTTAGGTTAAGGAGGTTTAGTCATTTATGCTAGTCACGGAGTTTCATTCATGCATATTAGGGTTAGTGTGAGGGTGTATGCCATTATAGCTCCTTCCTACACCCACATTTTTTTGAGAACATAAGACATGAAAGATACCACTTCAATGGATGAGCGTTACAGTAAGGATTAAGCCCTTAATTTGAAGTGCGAAAGATCTTAAGATAAATGGTATGAATGGAGGTAGTGGATGGTAAGCGCCTAGAAGAAATAGAATGGTGTGTAGCTTTGGATGTACTCCAAGCCCTAGGGTTTGGGGATTGAAGGGAAGTGAGCCATAAGTAGGCTTGTGGGCTTGGAACCCAAGCTTGGTGTTTTGCACGAAATCATGTTTTGGGAATTTACAAGAGCACATTTGTACATTTGATGGCATGAGATGATAAAGGGCAGAAAGGAGAATTCAATGCTTTGAGAATTGTTGAATTCCAAGTTGTAGAAGTGGAGATATAAATTTTTGAATGTAATTTTGGGGATGACACCATAAGTGTCAAGGTTGGCCTAAGGTTATGTCAGGATCATAACAACTAGACAACCCTAAAATATGATGTTTTGGAGCCCCTCCATTAGGTATAAATAGAGGGTGAGTATGAGGCTTATTCCTCATCCATTTGTACATCACAAGGAAGTGTGCAAGTATAAAGGCACTTATGTTCTAGGCTGCAACAAGGAGGATTAATCAGTGGGGGAGAAATGAATGTTTTGGGCCTCTTTTAATGACAAAAATTGCAAGGAAGGAGGGCCAAGGTACATAAGTGAAGTTTGGAATGTTTAAGGGTTTCCTATGGGTATTCTATCCCTGTAATAGTATGTCACGGGACTTGTTGTAGTAGTCCGTGGAAAATAAAGGCAGGAAAGACCCTTAGAGAGGTAGTTGAAGTTGCTGTGGGTAGGTTGTAGGCCCTACCACCTTGTTTGAGGGAAGCATAGGTTGGATTGAGGGTTTTTCATGCCTAGAACAATAACAAAAGAGGAGGAAACCTCTCAAAGTGAAGGCCACAACAAATAGAGGGAGTTGTAGGTGATTCAGGGGACCGTGTCTAGGGCTATTGCAGTATGCTAGGTGCACTAAGTGACAACAATAGTTGACAGATGTAGAGAGAATAATTTATCTTGTGTTGGGTCATCACTTTGATCGAATTTGGATTCATCTAGATTGTAGTTTGTTGCAAGCCATTTGTTGGAGTTGCCTTGGGCATGAAGGAACTCCAACTAGGAGCAGATCCCATTATGGAATGATGTAGGTGTCGTAGTGTGGACAATATTGTTGCATCCCATGGAAGCCAAGGAGGTAGGCCTAATGTGGCATGTTAGAAGCCCTAAGCAGTGGGCGATTTCACAGTGAATTTTGGAGCCTAGATTTGTGCAATAGCTCCTCTATTACACATCAAAGGGAAGATGTGGAGAAGTTTGTGGGCAGTCATGTGTAAGGGTCTCCTAGGTGTGAGGATGCCCTAACTAGGTGCAGATGTTACAATGTGGAACTCATCATTCGTGGTGTATTGGAGGGCATCATGAGAGTAGACTAAGTGTGGACATGATTGGGCACTTATGGTCTACTAGAGGACATCATGATAGTGTCCAGGTTGGACCCCAGTGACAAACACGTTGATGGACAAAGGCAATTGTGAGAAAAGTAGTTGTTGAGCTTAAGGGTCTGATCAATCGAGAAAAGTTTTTAGAGCCCTAGACTTGTGTATGGAGAAGGACTTCTACAATAGATGATGGGTAGTCCTCCTAGCCCGTGTTCATTGTAGGAGATGGACATCTTGCAGTGATAGGCAGAAACCCCCCATGCCCTATGTTGGTCTTCATCAGAGTAGTGCAGGAAGACCATAGCGAGGTGAAGTCCCTGAGTAGCTAAGGAGAAACAATGGACAGATTGAGAGTTGTTCACAAGTGGATATGTGAACAAATAGGGAGGATTCTTGATGTGTTGATGCGTTGATGGAAAAAAATCAACTAGAGAGCACGTTCATAGCTGAGGTTTAGTGACCAGACGTACTTAGAGCATTGATAAAGGTAGGAGCTTGTTGCCTTGTTGGGGCCTTACCCAGGTTTAGAAGTGATTTAGTCAAACAAATCCCGAAACTATCGACCCTTTTCGTAATAGTCCGCGGTGCGCAGACTGAGGTCTCACTTGAGGTAGTATGGGAGGGTGTTGGGACCAGGTTTTCGCACCCTAGGGATGTCTTGATGAAGTTTAGCAAGTTTTTGAACTAAACCTGCACGCTTGCGCTACTCCGCGCAACCGTCTATCCTTCACAACTTGTGCAACTGCTTTTTCGTAGCTCTGTAAAGAGTGTGAAGAGGTTTTCTCTAGATCCGTATTCCTTACTGTGATTTTATTATAGATCTTAACTTAGTTATGTGGGACCAATATTCTCATTAATCATTCAACATTCATAACAAGTGCACGCAATCATAAACTGTAAAGAGATGCATAAATATAATAGAAGCATAGACACAGAATATTCCAAAATCAATTTATCTTTTATTAATTCTCTGTCTAAGTACAATCCCAACTCCACCCTGTGCACTCAGCTGTAGGGGTTTGCACACACAGCTGCAGACTCTACTAGGCCTCTATGCACTCAGCTACAGAGCCTCTTCTTACAACCCAAGACTCGGACTTACAAACTCACAGCTAATTCATCATCCAAAACCCATATGGCTTCTCAAAACTTAGACTTACTTTACCCTTAGAGCCTTGCTCTATTTATACAATCCCATGGTCTATGGACCATGGGTAGCCTGACACATTTTACATTCAATTACATTATCTTAGGGAAGATAACCCTAGATTCTCATGCTCCATGGCCGCATTTCGTGGGGTCTTTACATTACACTTTTACCAAAATTCAAGCTTCAAGCCCCAGAAACATACTATGGGGGGGTCCACCTCCCAACAAGCCCCCAACACAATTATCGTGACTCATCCTGAGTCACTCTGCTGGTGTTGCGATCCTTGTGCGAAGTCCATCCAATTGTGCCTGTGCGATCTACCTCATATCTGCTTCTAAATCATTTACGCCTAACTTAATTCTCTACTTTGATGTTAGCTTCTAGTAGCTATGTTTATAGTCCTGCACCTCTATCTAGCTTATCGGGTCACGAAGACTATGCTTTGGTTGGTTAGTCAGACAGCTCGTCCACCCGTGTAGGGCCTCAACAGACTGCCATTTACTCTTCCTGGGAAGGGCTCTCCATTAAGTTTGACTAGCTAGACCGCACCTATGTCTGTGACCTCCTTTACCACACATGGTCCCAACCAATGCATTCTGAATTTTCCTAGAAATTTTTCGAAGTTGCTGTCACACAGCAACACTAAATTGTTTACCTTAAATGTGCGCAACTTGATATGGCGATCGTGCCAATCTTTCTCACACTATTTCTGTACCTACTGATGGAATCTCGCAAAAATCCATTCTTTGTCGAGTTCTTCCAATTGTGCGAGCCTCTCTTCCAAGGCTTCGCGGTTCGACATTCCTGTCGCTACTGCTATCCAAAAACTGGGTACGATGTATTCCATTGGCATTACTGCCTTTGTGCCATAGACTAACTTGAATGGTGTCTAACTCATCAATTTCTTACACGTGGTTCTGTATGCCCATAATACGGTAGGTATGCGGAGGTCCTAGTTGTTTCACTGTGCGTTACATATTTTGGTCACAATAGTCTCCAGAATCATGTTGAATGCTTCTACTGTCCCATTAGCTTGTGGATGGTACGACGTACTTTGCTGATGATACACCTGGAACTCCTCGGTGAGTGTGCTGATAGTTTCATTAAGGAAATGCGTTCCGTGGTCAATCACTAAAATTTTTGGGCATCCAAACCATGTCAAGAGGTTGTCAAATAAAAATTTCGCAGCTGTGGTAGCAGTGCAGTCCTTAACCGGCTGTGCTTCTGCCCATAGATTCAGGTAATCTATCGCGGTGATGATGTAGTGTGCACCCGTCCTTCCCCGAGGTTTAATTGGTCCCACAAAATCGATTTCCCATTTTTCAAATGGCTGCAACATCATCTGTGGATTGAGTGGCATCTCATCCCTTTGGGATAGTTTCCCAGTTCTTTGACATAAGTCGCAAGCTCGACAGTATGCTTTCGAATCTTGATGTAAGGTTGGCCACCATAGCCTAGAGCGAAGAATCTTCTGTGCCATCGCAACTCCTGCATAGTGTCCTCCTGCAACAACCCCCCAGATGTGCTTCCGTGAGGATTTTTCCTCGTTCAAATTCAAGTACATATCAGTGCAACATCTCATCATTTCCCATTTTGTAGAGGTGCCCCGCAATGATGGAAAAGTCTGCTGCTCGTAGCACCAATTCCTTCTTTTGCTGGATTGAATATTCCTTCGGCATAGTCCTTGTGGTTAAAAAATGGATTATATCTTTGAAGTGGCTGCTCGCGACGCGCACTACAAAGAGCTGTGCATCAGGTAGTCCTTCTTCCAAATTTGTTGGCTCCACGCCAGTCTCAATTCGTGATAAGTGATCTGGTCCTGCATTTAGTTGTCCTGGCTTTACGATGACCTCAAAGTCATATTCTTGAAATAGCAACAGCCACTGCATATGCGTCCCCCCAACACAGCCTTGTTCACCAGGTATTTCAACGTAGAATGACCGGTATACATCTTGTAGTGCCCGCTAAGTAAATACTATCAGTATTTCTTGAGCACGTATACCATTTCCAATCCTTCGTGCTTAGTACTAGAATAGTTTTTTTGGCTTTGGATAGCTGCCGACTCGTGAACGCGATTGTGTGATCCACACCTTCCGCGCCTTCCTACGTAAGTACATCTCCCAGTGCCATACATGACACATCAACATGTACATGAAATTTGATGTCCCATTTTGGGAAGACCAAGATGGGGGCGGATGCCATTTTTTCCTTGAGAACATCCAAAATTTTTCTTACAATCATCATTCCAACAATATGTAGCATCCTTTTTCAATAGTTGTTCCATTGGTGTTGTTATTTATGCATAGCTCTTAATAAACTTTCTATAGTAACCAGTGCGCCCAAAAGTGGCATGTAGTTGTTTGACACTTTCCGGTGCTTCCAGAATGAGAATAACGACAATCTCCATAGGGTCCACCATCAGGCCTTGTTTGTAGACCACATGGCCGAGTAGGTTTCCAAAGGCGATGAGGAAGGTGCACTTTTTAAGATTCAGTGCAATCTGGTGTTGTCAGCAAGTATCCAGCATCAACCGTAAGCTCGCTATATGGTGTTTAACTAACCCAAATATAGTCCAATCATCCAGATAGACCTACAAGAACTTGTGGATGTATTCCTTGAACATGGTCGCCACTACATGCGAAAATATTGCTGGCGCATTCTTTAGTCCAAAGGGCATAACAGTGTATTTTAAACAGCCCCATTCGGTTGTAAAGGTTGTCTTGCTCCTATCTTTCAGTGCGATCTTGATCTGATGGTACCCTGAGAAGCCATCTGTGAATGAGTAAGCTTCCTGACCACCAACATTGTCCAATACTTCATCTGTAAATGGTGTCGGGAATGGATCATGAACACAGGTGTCGTTAAGCTTTTTGAGGTCCACGTAGATCCTAATTTCGCCCTTCTATTTTTTCTCTTGTACTACCATAGTACTCACCGAATTGGATTCTTCCACAGGTTCAATAATTCCAGCTGCAAGCATTTTGTCTAATTCTTTGTGGACCTTTTCTTTATACTTTGGTTTCAAATGGTAAGGTCATTGCTTAACTGGCTTCGCATCTGGTTTCAGAGTGATCTTCATCATATGTAAGTCA
Source organism: Pinus tabuliformis (assembly GCA_031772625.1). Taxonomy (NCBI): domain Eukaryota; kingdom Viridiplantae; phylum Streptophyta; class Pinopsida; order Pinales; family Pinaceae; genus Pinus; species Pinus tabuliformis. The sequence continues at coordinate 578,222,128 of CM062805.1, forward strand.
CCAATGATTCCCTTTAAGTCCATGATTTTGGTCGGGAACAAATCTTGATATTTGTAGAGTAACTCAGCAACCTTATCTACCATAGCATCGTCCCAATAGTCCCTAAGCATCACATACTTCAGCTCACTTCTACACCGATGTTTACTTGCTCTATTTTTAGTAGTGCAATGATGTTGGGATTCTCAATTGATGGTCCTCAAACTTCGCGATATCCTTCAATTTCTTGAATATTAATATTTTGGGGGTTGTCATCATCCTCCTCCACTTGTCTGCTATAACATTCTAGGGCACTACTTAACTGGGTTTCCCATGCTGGTTGAACTACTTTCCATGGTTCCTGTGGTATTTTGAAGATGGTGACTTTTATGGCTTGCAGCGCATCATCAATAGTGTCCGACCATTGGTATTCAAATGTGAATGTTAACAAAAATCCCTCGTGCAAGACATCCCATTCGTCTATATGATGTCAGAGTTTCGTCTTGGTATACCAATTCATGGGTATGAGATCCAGGGTATGGTAGAATAAGTGTACCCATTCAGACTAAGGTTCTTCTCCATAGGCCTTGGTCCATTTCACGAGGTGTGTGCAGGTCATCACATCCATCGTATTTATCTACTATCTGTAGTTGCAGTTTCCCAAATCGTAGGCGTATCATCCTCCTACAGTCATTCCAGTTTTCAAAATTTCCTTAATGTGTTCCCCACCAACGCGCAGGTGTCACACACAGCACCCAGTTCAACGCATCAAACCGTTGTTGTTCCAGTATTGCACTCTCATACTTGCTCAAGAATTCATCCACCACTATCAATCCATCATATGTTGGAGATCTCGGGCATGGGTTGTTATGCAACACAGTGATCTAGTCATCATGTTGCAATTCAATGTTGTCATTTCATTCAACCGATTGTGCCAATGTTCGTCTTCTTCATCTAAATTTGAGGTGCAGGAACTTGTGTGCTCCCAGGAGATCCTCCTATCAGTAGTTGGATTCACCCAATCCTGATCTTGTGCAATTATCTTGTAGATACAATCTAGCTCATCGTCACTTCCATCGTCATGCACAGGTTTGGTGTAGCGTGCTCCTTCGACTGGGTGTAGCGGAACGACTACGCAAAGTGAATTTTTCTCGAATATCATCTTTCGCTTCTTTAGGTTGATGACTCCATTCATATCAGTGGCACAGTCTATTCCTAATAACATGGGATAAGGATTGTTGTCATCGACAATCTCTATTACTTCAAAGTTTGTCTATGTGCTCGGTCCTTTGATATCAACTATTACCCCTTGCAACCGTCCCATGGGCAAAATATTCTGTTGGCTCGCCATTCGTAATTGAATAGGGGACCACTATAATGCGGGCCTGCCCATGCATTCCCATTTCTGAATTGGTAACACATTTGCGTCCAAACCCAGGTCTAGGATTACCTGATCCATTTCATACTTGCCAATCTATACCGTCAATCTCATTTCCCTCCTGGTGCACAATGCATGCTTTCCTAGTTTCTGGACTACACGTGGTTCCCCTGACCCTGTGCACCTAGTGATCAACTCCTGTAGTCCCTTAACTACCTTATTGTCGCACAACAGTTTCATGCATGTATCCAAAAAGGTAGTAGGCATAGAAGGATCCATCGGTATCTCTGGTTGATCCTTAGTACCTGAAGTTGAGGCCTCCATGAAGCTCTTCTTAGCTTCCATGAACATCTCCTTTGCGCGTTCTAAGCCAAACTCAGGTTCCTTTGTAGGGGCCTTGCGAACCCATGTATCTTCCCTAGGCTGCTTCCCCTTATCTTCCCCTATAATTGCATTGCTTCTGAGCACTATGTTCACATTTGGTTCCTCTTTGCGCGGTTCAGACCTCATCATTTGAATATTTTGAGTCGGAGTAGGCTAGAGTACCCCTTTCTCGCACATCTATGTGATAAACATAGGATAATCTACCATTTCATGGTCAAACTGAGCACAGTATGAATAGGATACTCTCGTTGGTTTGGTACAATCGTGGGCATAGTGCCTTGGTCCTCCGCAATCGTAACAAATTAACTGTCCGTGGCCCCTTCCTGGCCCCATTCCTCCTCATCCTCGACCTCGCCCTTTAAATCCATTACACACCATTCTGACCACTAGGTCGACGGATCGCATTTCTGTCTACATTAGATAGGCCGGGTTCTGATCCATCATTAACTCGTAGCTCCAATAAGTATGCTCGTCATGGCCCACCGATCTACAGAAATTACAAAAAAGTTGTTGGGGTGTCGTTGTATACTTTTGCAACAAATGACAATTATCCGTCATGTGATCTCCTCCTATCTGACAGATCGTGCACCATAGCATGGGTGTCGCACTCAACCCTGCTTGTGCCTCTAGTCTCAATGGCATTGGCCCCCCTCCTGCCAAGTAGTTAGCGAATACCAGACAATGGTCCTTATCGTGGCCCTGGCCTTTTCATTTTATGCACCACACTTCCTCACATGCCTCCGGCCGCGGTGCCCTATCTTGCTTCAAGCTCTGCATTTCCAGGCAGGGATTTTGTAGTTGCACGTGGATTTATTGAACTCCCAGTAGTGGATCTTGTATGAGTGTTTCATGCAACCTCATCGCCATTTCCAATGCTTCAGCCTGGGTAGCGAGTTTCTGTTGCGACAACGCCGTCCTCAGGTGTGGTGTCAGAGATGCCACAAACCATGCGTGATGTTGCACATCCATGAGTGTCATATTAGCCTTGTGGATGGTACTCTTTAGCCACTGATCCAGATCCCAAGTGGTCTTGCCTGGAAGCATTACGATCTCTTTAAATACGATGATTCACTGTGTCTCTAATTTCGACCTACTAAATTCTTTGTTCAGCGCATTCTAGATCTATGTTATTCCTACATTTGGGTGATCATTAGAGTGCTTGATATACCATGTTAATGCGCTATCCTACAACGTGCTTACCAATGTAGCCTTCCTAATGTTGTCATACATGACCCCTTGTACTTCTCATACTGCTCTTAACACAAACCATAACTAGTCTGGATCCTCATTTCCTACTCCTTTGAATATGGGTAGCTTGATCGTGCTCGGCATGCTGAACTGTGGGGGTGGTGGAGGTGGAGTGGGTGGAGATGGAGGTGAAGTAGGTGAAGCAGGTGATGGCATAAGTGGAGGTGGTAACTGTGGAATGTGTTGCCTTATCAAACTGACCGCACTTCTCTGAGAGACCCCAGCAAGCTCTTCCTCGCTCTCACGTGAAGGTGAAATTAAGGGACTGTTTCCTAATCCCTCACTACCTTTGTAGATATTTCTGCTCCATGTCGTTCCAAACATTAATGTATTCACATAACCTGTTTTTCACATAACAACATCTTAATCCAAGTATTCAAATATTTAATGTACTTACCTTGCAGTCTCCTGAGAAAACGTCATTTTGCTTCACTATAGCTCATGGTCATGTCTATTGTGAACTCAGTGATAAATCCCCCTATTATCTGGTCGAGCCAATGGTCCATAGCTCATGTGAACTTATCTTCTGACGCCTCTAGTTTGCGCACTAACTCTGGAGTCCACACTATCGGTTGGTCGAGCTTACACCTTCCCTGGCTGTCAGCTAACCTTGTGATCCACTCGTACAGTTTAGAAGGAAAATATTTGAATAAGATCTCGTGGATTTCCGTATACACATAGCAATCCAACCATCCTTTCTCAGATACTTGCGGAATTCTGTTTTCCTGTGTCACGAACTCGTGAAGCTTCTTGTCCAACCACTCCTCAATTTGATTCTTTGTTGGGTTCCAGTGGCACGACATCAGACATCCCTTAAGTAGATCCTGGTCCCGACAAAGGAAACATTTTTTGGCTTGTTGGGGCCTAACCCAGGTTCAGAAGTGATTTAGCAAAACAAATCCCGAAACTATCGACCCTTTCGGCAATAGTCCACAGTGCATGGAATGAGGTCTCACCCAAGGTTGTACAGGAGGGTGCTGGAAGCAGGTTTCCACACCCTAGGGATGTCTTGATGAAGTTTGGGAAGTTCACGAACTGAACCTATGCACTTGCACTACTCCGCGCAGTCATCTGTCCTTCGTAACTTGTGCAACTACTTTCACGTAGCTCTATAAAGAGCGCTAAGAGGTGCTGTCTAGATCCTTATTCCTTACTATGCTTTTATTATATATCTTAACTTAATTATGTGGGCCAAATATTCTCATTAATCATTCAACATTCATAACAAGTGCGCGCAATCATAAACCATAAAGAGATGCATAAATATAACAGAAGAATGGACACAGAATATTCCAAAATCGACTTATATTTTATTAATTATCTGTCCAAGTACAATCCCAACTCCGCCCTGTGCACTCAGCTGCAGGGCTCCATGCACACAACTGTGGACTCTACTAGGCCTCTGTTCACTCAGTTGCAGAGCCTCTTCCTACTATTACAACCCAAGACTTGGACTTACAGACTTGGAGCTAATTCATTATCCAAAACCCATATGACTTCTCAAAACTTAGACTTACTTTACCCTTAAAGCCTTGCTCTATTTATACAATCCCATGGTCTGCAGACCATGGGTAGGTTGACATACTTTACATTCAAATACATTATCTTATGGGGGACAACCCTAGATTCTCGCGCTCTGCGCCCAAATTTCATGGGGTCTTTACATTAAACTTTTACCAAAATTCGGGCTTCAAGCCCCAAAAACATACTATGGGGGGGCGGGGGGGGGGGGGGGGGGGGGGTTTCGCTGCCCAACAAGGATGCAAATTGGGAGCCAAAGGACTCAGAAGGTTCAGGGTATGACCGAGAGGCACTGAGAGAGAATGTGATAGCTGGATGGATAGAGTATCTTGTTGAGGGCAGATTGGTTGTCAATGGACTTATGCAAATGCCCAATTTTGTATCTTGTACTAGTGGATATCTGAGGGCCATTATCCCTGGTATGAGAGCCCTAGACTGTTGTATTATATCTTATTTGATATAACGAAGTTGGGTTGAAAATGATAAAAATTTGTCTATATTCTATGAATGTGTGATTTACTATTGTTTATATTCCATTATGCAAAGTAGTATCATTGAGATTCTTGGTTTGATAGTGTCACAGTTTTTAAGATTCTATCCTAAGACCAAGATTTTGGAAATTCAACATGGTATCAGAGCGTATCTGAGCTACTTTGAGGGATAGTGAATTAGAGTGTGCACAGTGAAGTAACTCAGAGGCAGTTGTCAGTCTCTAGATCATGGAGCAGAGGGTTCAACTGAGGACATGGAGATGTGGTCTTGACATGTGACATGGCGAGATGGGCTGGGTGTTCTGGTGGGTTGGTGGTGAGCCTGGTGAATTTTTTTTTTGTTGTAGGGTAGATTGTTGATCGTGGACTTCCTTTGATTTGTCATGGATGGCTGGTACAACTCGACGGTTTCTTTGGCTTGGACGAGATCAGGTTGATCGAGATGGCTTCATGTGATGGACTGGATATTGGAAAGTTAGAATGTTCGTCGGATCATGGTGTTGAATATTCGATATTGGTGAGATTTTCACAATTTATATTTCAATGAGGAGGATGAGTATTTGTAAGGCTGAGCGAATGGGATTGTGTAGGCTCACAGGGAATCTGGCCTCAGAGGGAGCAACCCTATGGAGCTTTGGGATCTTTAGGTTCAGATGTGATGAGGCATATGCACTACCGAGATTGTCAGGTTCATTCTATAGGGTATGTTGTAGTGATGGATGGTAGATGGGATAATGTCGATAAATATGATGATGGTTACTTCCTAGTCTTCGAAGTACCTCCCTCTCTAAGAGGTAGTGTTGATTTTGTGTAGCTTGGTAGACAATCCAAGCCATAGGGTTTGGGGATTGGAGGGAAAAGTGCCACAAGTAGGCTCGTGGGCTTGGAACCCAAGCTTGGGGTTTTTTCACCAAATCATGTTGTGGGCATTTACACGAGCAAATTTCTACATTTGATGGCATGAGACGATAGAGGGAAGAACAGAGAATCCAACACTTTGAGAATCATCGAATTTTGAGTTTTAGAAGTGGAGATATGAATTTTTTAATGTAATTTTGGGGTTGACACCATAAGTTTCAAGGTCAGCCTAAGGTTATGTTAGGCTCATGAGATCTAAACAACCATAAAATGTGACGTTTTGGAGCCCCTCTCTTTGGTATAAAATAGAGGATGAGTATGAGGCTTTTTCCTCATCCATTTGTGCATCACAAGGAAGCATACAAGGAGAAAGACACTTTTGTTCTAGGCCGCAACAAGGAGGGTTAACCATCATGGGAGAAAGGAATAATTTGGGTCTCTTTTGGTGACTGAAATTATAGGGAAGGAGGGTCGATGTACAAAAGTGAAGTCTGGAATTTTTAAGGGTTTCTTATCGGTAGTCTATCCTTGAAATTTTATGTCGCAGACCTTGTTCTAGCAGTCTGTGGAAAATAAATGGATGAGATACCCTTGGAGAGGTAGTTGAAGGTGCTCTAGCTAGGTCACAGTCCCTACCACCTTTTTTTAGGGAAGCACAGGGTGGATTGAGGGATGTTCATGCCCAGAATATTAGTAAAAGGGGAGGATACCTCTTGAAGAGAAGGCCATAACAAATAAAGGGAGTTGTAGGTGATTCAAGGGACTGTGTGTAGGGATATTGCAGTATGTTAGGTGCCCTAACGAGGTGCAACGAATGAAAATGAGAGTTGATAGACTTAGAAACTAGAATATGTCTTATTTTGGGTCATTTCTTTGACTGGATTTGAATCATCCTACATTGTAGTTTGTTGGGAGCCATTTGTTGGAGTTGCCTTGGGCATGAAGGAACTCCAACTAGGAGCAGATACCGCTATGGAGTGATGTAGTTTTCCCAGTGTGGACATAGTTGTTGTAGCCTATGGAAGCCAAGAAGACAGGGTTGAGGTGGCATGTTAGAAGCCTTAACTATTGGGCAGTTTCACAATGAAGTTTGGAGTCTAGATTTGTGAAATAGCTCCTCTATTGCAGAGAAAAGGGAGGATGTGGAGAACTCTGTGGGAAGTCATGTGTAAGGGTCTCCTAGGTGTGAGGATGCCCTAACTAGGTGCAGATGCTACAACATGGACTTGGTCACTTGTGGTCTGTTGGAGGGCAACATGAGAGTGGACCAAGTGTGGAAGTGATTGGGCAATTATGGCATGCTGGAGGACAACGTGATAATTTCCAAGTTGGATCCCGGTTAGTAACACCTTGACGGACAAAGGTAGTTGCGAGAGAGGTAGTTGTTGAGGTCAAGGGTCTAATCAATGGGGAGTACTTTGTGGAGCCATAGACTTGTCTATGGATAAGGACTTCTAGAGAAGATGATGGGAAATCCTCCTAGCCCTTGTTCATTATAGGAGTGGAAATATTGTAGTCATAGGTGACAACCTTCTGTGCCCTATCTTGGTATTCATCGGAGTAGTGTATGAAGAACATAATGGGCTGAAATCCCTAAGTAGCCAGGGAGCAACAGTGGGAAGGTTGAGAGTTATTCATAAGTGGAGCTGTGAATAAATCGATAGGAGTCTCGATGTGATGATCCATTGATGGCCAAATGATCAACTAGAGAGCAGATTGATAACCAAGGTTCAGTGACCAGATTGACTTGGAGCATTGATAGAGGCAGGAGTTGCATGTCAGGAGCCGAAGGACTAGGAATGTATAGGGTATGACCAAGAGGAGCTGAGAGAGCATGCGATAGCAATATTGTCAAAGTATCTTGTTGAGGGAAAATCAGTTATCGATGGATTGACACTAAGCCTCAGTTTTGTACCTTTTACTAGTCGATGTATGAGGGCGATTATCCCTAATATGAGAGCCCTATACTATTGTATTATATGTTGTTTAATATAATGAAGTTGGCTTGAAAAATACAAAAATTTGTCTATATTCTACACATGTGTGATTTACTATTGTTTATATTCCATTGTGCAAAGTAATAAATATATGGGCCTATATGTTTTCAACATTAGTAAGTTGGCACAAATGGTGTTTTTTCAACGAGAATCGTTTTGGATGGCCTAGTGGCATTTTATGCTTACTTCACCCATTTAGGATAGATTCTCATTTGGGTGGCTCGTTCCCCCAACAATAGCAATAATAGCGCCATACCTAACAAGCATTCATGGTTGAAAAAATTGGTAAGGGCATACAAGACCTATTGAAATGATGAATTATTCTTTTCACCATTATTCACTTCCTCCCATTTCCAAAATATTTGAATCGGAAGACTCGACAATAGCTACCCCATGCATTTTCCTTGGGCATACTCGACAGTGAAAGAGAAATAAAGTAAAGACAAGGGAGTGGTTTCAATGTGTAATGGCATAAAATAGATCTTCAATAGTAGAATCAACTCCAGTTAATGCCGAACATGTAAACCACATAGAATGCCACCTTCTAGCATCTTGTTTCACTGATATAAAAGACTAGTCTAATTAGGGGTGTAGCTATAGTTCACCTTTTTCAGAGTCTATATGTTTTCAACATCCTAATCTCAGAAACATTGTCATAAAAATGTGTTTTAAGGCATCTTAATCTAAAAACATTCACAAGAAAATGTAATTTCACATGAAAGGAATGAAATCAAAACCCAGGTGTTGTGAAGCTCGAAGCATTGATTCATGGAGTTGCATATTGAATTTCATACCTCGCTCTACCTCAATCCCAGGTGGGGAGAAGCCTGCAACATAGATTCATTGAGTTGAATATTGAATTTCATACCTCGCTCTACCTCGATCCCATTCATGCAGAGCCAAAGGTTGGAACAAATTTAACAATAACAAAATGTAACAAGAACACTGCAGAGCTAAAGATTGGAACATGAATAACAAAAACATTTTTCTAAACATAGGGGAAGGGGAAGAGGCCCTATGTGCTGGCTAGGAAAAATCCATATGTCAAAAAGGTCCATATATTACACATCATAAAATGTCCAAATGTAAAAGGTACCTAGATGTCACAAGTAGGAAATCCTAAAAGCGAAAGGAGGAGTTAACTAAAACACTTAGCATTTATTTTTAGTCTAGCATCACTTCACTTGTAAAAGATCGTTCTTCAAAGCTACTATATATCTCATTAATGCTACTATACATCCTAGATTTAACCTGGTAGATGCCTTGGGAAGAGGCCAAATAAGACCTCAAATTTTTTGATTCGTCAACAAAAAACGTTGTCAATGTTTAATAGGTTGAGGAAAAAGGGAATTAAAACTTGTATAGAAACAAATTAGGTTTAATTATGTATGTTTTCGTACGCTGGCTCATACCTCAAGGCACATCAATTACAATAGTCCCTGCTACCTTATGACTCGGACTAATAATAACTCATTTCCCATATATTCTTTCAAATACAATTTCAATTTTTTTTTCTACTTTTATATTGTTCAATTTTTATTTTTAACATATATTTCTTATAATGATTTTTACTTTTTAGGAAAACTAAATTGTATATAAACTTTAGAAGATCTAGGAAACCATAGGCATATATCAACCACATTTATAAAAACACTTCAATATTTATATACATTCATATGAACATCCATATACAATATTGTGCATTTATATATATGAAATGTACATTATTGTGCATATTAGTATATTAATGTATTTAATTTTATATACATTACTATTATGCACACTAATATATATTAATTAAACTATATTGATGTATAGGAATGTATATTAACATACATTAATCCACTACCAAAACCACGTTAAAAATATTAATGTCATTGATATAGCCAAAGGATTCGTTAAAAACCCTAGGGTTTACATTCCCTTGTGTTTTTAGTATTAATCCCCTGCATTTTTTCTTCCCCGTGATTATAGTTGTTTCTGTTTTTTGTATTAATTCCTTGGGTTTATAATCCCTTCAATTAAAATTATTTCCTTGGGTTTATAATCCCTTTGGGATTTGCTATTATACCGTAGAAATATGAACCGTAAGATTAATAGACCCAATTGATTGATAAAACAAACCCAAGGGAATGCAAACCCTAGGGTGAATAGAATTAGTCCCTTGCATTTATTATCCCTTCAGTTAGTATGGTTTACCATCGGTGATTTACATATTGAGATAATATTTGTCACAATGTGACATTGGATTATGGTTGACCATTATTTATTTTCATATCGAGACAATATTTGTCGCAATGCGATATTGGACCATGGTTGACCATGGTTGATTTTCATATTATGATAATCTTTGTCACAATGTGCCATTTGACCATGGTTGACCTTGGTTGGCTATGATTGGCCATGGTTGACCACATTTGATTTTATAAACCCAAGGGAATAATAAACCCAAGGGATTTATATTACAAACCCAATGGATTAATACAAAAACCCCTTGGGATTATGAACCCAAGATAATAAAATTAAACCCAATGAACTAATATTATAAAACCAAAGTATATAAACCCTAAAACAAACATTATAATTAGTAAAATATACATGATTGACCATGGTTGTCCATGGTTGATTTTATATTGAGACAATCCTTCTCATAATGTGACATTGGACCACGGTAAAGAATTGTTAAGCATGGTTGACCATGGTTGACCATGCTTAACCTATAGGTAAATAACTTGTCTTATACTTTTTCATAAGCGGGGACAACATTGGATTATAAATTTTGTAAGTATCTAATTTTTTGTTATTTAATTCTATATTGGTAAAGATGAAATTAAAGGAAGAGTTTATAAATTAATAATAACTCATTTGCCATAACTTTTTTCAAATATGGTTTCAAATATTTTTTTTTACTTTTATATTGTTCAATTTTTATTTTTAAGATATATTTTTGATAAGAACTTTCATTTTTTAGGAAAAGAAATGTATATAAATTTTAGAAGAATAAAACGAAATAAGTATGAAATTAGTGAGATGTTATCACAAACACTATGCTCTTTTTGGAAAATTTTAATTCTTCAAAATTGTGTTACATTTTTAATTGCTCTCTATAAAGCTTGAATGTGAGTCTTGATAATGAATAGACTCTACTCAACGAACTAATTCTAACCTCATGTGTTGTAAGAGTTACATGATCATTTGGTGATAAATCTAAGTAATGGAGAGATTTCACCCATCAACACATACGAAAAATAGGAAATACTTTTGGACTCTTGATTGAGATCTTTTATAAATCCTAAATTAAGTTTCCATTTTGATTTAATGCTGTGAGTGTAATTTTAAAATATGTAAACCATCCGTTGAAGTTTTCATAAGTAAAATACCAATTTATGTCTCTTTACCTTTCCAAAGCCTTTTCCAATGTTTTTTCCAATTTCCTTAGCCACTATAAACTGAAATGAACACCGCTTAGGACATGTTTTCACAACGTTCAACTTGGAATACATGTCCCATGACCTTGGTCTTATTTTTCCTTTATTACCTTTATTACATGAACTTTTAACCCATGGTTGTTATGATATGATTTTAAAACCTTGTTGGTATGGGATGTGAGGCTAGGGAAATATCATCGTGATATGAAATTGATGAGTCTTAAGTATGGTGTGATGTCTTTCCTAGAAGAAAAGTTGGTCACTATATCTTTCATGATATCCCATGTAGGTGTTGTTGTTTATATTGATGTAAGAGTTGAAGGCCAAGGATTTTAATACACAAACCCTAGGATGAACAAGTATATATGGAGATTGGACTATAGCCATCTTTACATGCACTTGTGTGATGGAACATGGCTAGGGTCTGTAAACCCTAAGGAAGAAAATATTTCTAGTGTGAAGATCATATGTTGTAAAACCTTGTTGAAGCCAAGGGAAAAGTTGTTGTTGTTAATTTTAGTTTATTGTTTATCTTTGATGGTGGCTAGGGTTTTCTTGATTTTACCTTGATATAGTTTTGATAACTCGATATTGTTATGATTTTGTGATAAATTTGTTCACATGTATTTAATTTCTTCTACATATTTATAATGTATCTTGCTATCCAAAATTGTGTGATTGCAAATTTGTTTTTTCTTCATGCATTGTCTTCATGATTAAATAATTTTCAAGTTTTTTCATTATGTTGATTTGATATAACACAAGTTTGAAAATTTTAAGTGATTTAACATAGAAATCAAATGCTAAAAACATATTTGTATTACACAAATTATTGTAATAAAGTGATTTTCAGATTTGATATGTGCTTGGAGAAATGTGCCATAAGGGATAAAAATTGTTGCAATTTTTTTAGAATCATCAATTACTTTACCATCAAGAATATTCCTAATTGACATGTTGTCAAAAACCCAATCCAAACACCTTCAACAATACAACATGTGAGATTGCTCACTTCATAATAGGTGATTTACATCATCATGACAAAGTTTCAGATTCAACCTAACAATATAACACTTCAACATCAAGTAAACAAACATTTCAATTCATACACACAAATGTAAATACCACGCACATAGACACCCACTAAAAGTTTTTTCAGAAGTATATATTTAATAAAATGACACAAAGAGTTCAATATACAAAACAACACCTCATGCATAAACATAGAAGTATGGCTTGTGGTGACCTATAGAGAAAATGATTCTAATATAAGAACAACATCTCATGCCCAAAAATGATCATTTGGCATATTATGGTGTGTATACAAAATGGGTCTCTCAGCCTCTTCTACCTTTACCATCATCATTTGCATCCTAGAATTCAACCTTTATCTTCTTACAAGAATAATGGGATCAATTTTCTTTCTTTTGAGGCATGCTTCTTCTCTCTTGGAACTGCACAAAGAAAGAACATTCTCATTATATTTTTTCCACAATAAATTACACACTTACAGACCAATAATTTCTAACTCAACCCCATAAAAGTCACTGAATATGATCTAATAAATCACAAGGGTGTTTTCCTCCTCCCCACCCCTAACCTCTCTACTATACCACTCTTTAATAGTTACAAGAGTTAGAGCATATAATTTAAACAAAAATTCCTAGACTCTCCTCAATTAATGATAGAGAAAAGAAGTCGTCAATGGATGATCTCATCTTGAATGTCTAACCCAATGATGGGGATTCACTAGTGGGTGAAGTAGTCAACTACACAACTTGCTCAAAACAAACATTTATTCTTGCATCTAGTGAAATTCCATTATGGTCAAGGGATTACATGGTGGACATCTGGACTTGAGATGGAATAATGGTTGTGGGGGCTAGAGGGTGGAAGGGGGCTAGTGAATGGTCTGTGGATGCAACCTTTGTGGGTGGATGGATGACAAATGTGGTGGAGGGAGTTGATGATGACCAATTATGGATTATATAAATGATGGAAGTTCCCTAGTGGAGGTAAGATACATACCAAATATCAGGGAAATGTGATGATAATGATGGAAAAACAATGGGAAAACAATGAATGATGGTGAATGATATGTAGGGGTAAGAGTGGAAAATTGAGAAAATGGATGAACCTGCATTCACATTTATAATATTTCAATTAGTAAGGGGGAACATAACAATAAAATACCAAGATAGATAAAACCTTTTTAGGAGCAGAACCAAAGAAAAATTGACTAAGTTAGAGCTTCCATGCTCAACCAAACAATATGTGAGCCAAAAAACAACTAAGAAACTAGAGTAAATAGACCACGGGAGAAAGTACCTACTCATAGTCGTTGTTGGAGAAATTTTGCACCATAAAGAAGGATAATGTGTTCGATCAAGTGGTATTGATTTCCAGGAGGTCACCTCTCTCATGTTAGCTAAGACCATGAAATCAAATTTCTCCTATTCACAATGTGAGGTGACATTATGTCATTACTTGTACAATAAGGGCATTCCATGACCATGGATCCTCAATATTATAGGGCATGGATGAGGCTGACCAACACATGAAACAAGCATCTAACCCAGTACCTTGAAATAAAATTGTTGGGTTCGATGCCCAATACTTTCTCATAGTAAGTGTGGCTAGTGACAAATAATATTGGTAGCACGTAATGCCATGTATCATCCATTAATGCATGTTGGAGTGGTGGGATTATGCCCCTCTCCACTATTCCACATGAAAACACCCCATCTCGAGAACTTCAATGTTAACCTTAATTTTACATTATATTTATATATAAAGATAAAATAAGTTATAGTGAAAAATATGTAATTTTCTTTATAATTTCCTTTAGTACGAGGGACATGTGTAACTCCCCCAGTACTCAATATGGAGTTTACATGTGTGCTCTTGAATCCCAATATAAAGGAAATGTGTAATTCATTCCATGCTTAATATAGAGTATGTAATATTAAAAAAAATATTAATAACAAAAATATGGAGTTACATGTGTAATCTTGAATCCCAATATAAAGGAAATGTGTAATTCATTCCATTCTTAACATAGAGTATGTAATATTAAAAAAAACATATTAATAACAAAAAAATGTTAGCAACTAATAAAATATTTCAATATCCATATTAACTCAAAATAAAAATAAGAAATTCTTAGAAATTTATAATTTTTCAAAATATTTTAATATTGACCATAAATAAAATATTTCAATATCCCTATAAAATCAAATATTTTTATATCAATTATATGTCTATATAGAGAACAAGTTATTGCTTTCCAATTCTTAATATGAAATGGAAGTATAATTTACTTAGTTTTCAATATAGAATTGATATAAAATATTAAGTAAAATATTCCAATATCTAACATATAACAAATATAAATATATGTGTAACATATAACAAATATGAAACAATATAGTAAATATGGAAATATCAAACATAACAAATATTTCAATATCAAACCATGGAAAATCAAAAATAAGAATTTTGAAATTATGAATTATATATCTCTTTTATAATGAAAATTTATACTATTTTTTAAGTTCTTTTAACTTTTTTCCGTCTAGAGAGGCAAATCTAAATAAAAAACTATATATATAAAAAAAAATAAAAAAATTCAAACTTCTTAAAAAAACACACAAATAAATATTCAAACAATTAATAAACTAACTCATCATTAAAATAACAGTGATAAACATGGAAAGAATTAATAAACCCATCATCAAAATGGTCAAAACTTATCATAAACACATAGTAATTAAATTAACCTATTATAACCACACAAAAAAACATTAAAAAATCAGTCATAATTAAAGCCAGCCTTATTACATATCTTATTAGCTACCTATCCAACATAAATAGTATCAAACATAAATAGTAACTGAGTCTGGCCTTAGTATCAAACATAAATAGTAACTGAGTCTGGCCTTAGGTAAATGCATAAACAATAATCGAGTCTAGCTTAATCTAAAATCAAGTCTAGCGTCTTGGCTGTTATCTAGCAGCATTGGAGGCACCAAAATAAAAACCAGTGCCAACAACTCCATTCGCAATCCCCTATACGCCATCAAACAATTTCACCATTAGTAACCATTTCACAAACTATTAAATCATTTTCTCAAAAATGATTCATGGAATTTTTCAAAAACTCAATAGAAATAAAAATATTCCCATATTCTAGAAAACACTTCAGAGGGCATTAAGATTATACAAAACTATTGTCATAAGTGATTACTTCGCGTTGGCGTTTCCACAGGAGACAGCGCTGGCGTTTCCAGCGAGTTTTTTGTAACCTTGTTTCCAGCGAGTTTTTTGTAACCTTGTTTCAAGAACATCTAAAAGATGATATTGACAAACATCAGCTTAAAGGAGTCTATAAAATAGATTGTTCATGTGGAAAAAGCTACATCGGTGAAACAGGTCGCTCCCTACACACAAGGCTCAAGGAACATGGCGTTGATATTAGGAATGAAAGGACTCGTACTTCAGCCTTGGCAAAGCACTCCTCAAAAACTAAACACCATATATGCTTGGAAAGCGCCTCAATTGTCGCAAGGGAAGAACAACATCATAGAAGAAAGATCAGAGAAGCGCTTGAAATTATCAAACATCCTCAGAATCTAAACAGAGACAATGGTGTGGAGATTAGCGGGAGTTGGCTTCCCTTAATCAGGGAAATCAAGATCGCCGACACGTCCCAGGTATAGCATATCTTCTTCCTTATCTATTAAAAATTTATTCTTACCTTAAATAAATAATAACTATAATAATAAATAATCAAATAAATTTATAATAAATTAATAAACTCTTAATAAATAATAAATAAATCTTAATAAAAAGTGATGATTCTATTTATTGATATTAATAATGATATCAATTAATATAAATTATCAAATATTATCTTTATTAACATTCATTAATATTAATTAGTTTAATATATTAATTAATTTATAGAGCAACTAATTAATATATTATTTATTATTAATATTAATTAATGATTAATTAATTATTAAGTGGTTTCTAATTTAATATATTAACATTATTGATTAAGTATTATTAATATTTTCAAACTCTATTAATATCTATTAGCTGTATTAATTTTGTTTTATTAATTTTTTCTTTTATATTAATTAGCTTAATATATTAACATATCAATTAATTAATATATTAATTATTATTAATATTAATTACTGTTAATTCATTTTCAAATGTTTTATTAATCATTAATAGTTACTAACTCTATTAATTAAATATTATCAATATCTTAACCCTATTAATATCTATTAACTTTATTAGTATTGTTTATTAAACATTTATTAATATTGATTATTTAAATATATTTATTTATTAATTAATTAATTTATTAATTGATTAAATTAATTTATTAATTTATAACAATTAATTATTATATAACTTTAAATCTAATAACTTTAAATATTGATACAATTTTCTTATTTCTCTAAAAAAATTTAAAATTCTATTATATATTAATATAAATAAATATAAATAAACTTTTCCCTACTACAATTTTAAGTAAATAAATGAATAAATAAATAATTGATTAAATAAAAATAAAAATAAAAATAAAAATTAAATAAAACAAAAATAAAATAAAATAAAAATTTTATTATATTATTATCATATATTAATAACTATTATTTTACTATTTAGGTGCTGTTTTTAAACTAATTTTCTTACTCTACCTAAAGATAAAAATTAATATATAATTCTCAAAAATATAAATAAAAATAAAAATAAATAATCGAATAAATTATTAATTAAGTAATAAATCAATAATAAATATTAATTAATTGATATCATTATTAATATTAATTAGTTTAATATATTAATTAATTTATAGAGCAACTAATTAATATATTATTTATTATTAATATTAATTAATGATTAATTAATTATTAAGTGGTTTCTAATTTAATATATTAATATTATTGATTAGGTATTATTAATATTTTCAAGCTCTATTAATATCTTTTAGTTGTATTAATTTTGTTTTATTAACTTTTTCTTTTATATTAATTAGCTTAATATATTAACATAACAATTATTTAATATATTAATTATTATTAATATTAATTACTGTTAATTCATTTTTAAATGTTTTATTAATCATTCATAGTTACTAACTCTATTAATTAATTAAATATTATTAATATGTTAACCCTATTAATATCTATTAACTTTATTAGTATTGTTTATTAAAACATTTATTAATATTGATTATTTAAATATATTTATTTATTTATTTATTAATTTATTAATTTATAACAATTAATTATTATATAATTTTAAATCATATAACTCTAAATATTGATACAATTTTCTTATTTCTCTAAAAAAATTAAAATTCCATTATATATTAATATAAATAATTATAAATAAACATTTCCCAACTACAATCTTAAGTAAATAAATGAATAAATAAATAATTGATTAAATAAAAATAAAAATTAAATAAAACAAAATAAAATAAAATAAAAATTTTATTATATTATTATCATATATTAAATAACTATTATTTTACCATTTAGGTGCTGTTTTTAAACTAATTTTCTTACTCTACATGTAAAGAAAAAAATTAATATATAATACTCAAAAATATAAATAAAAATAAATAATCAAATGAATTATTAATTAATTAATAAATCAATAATAAAAATATTCAGCCGACATTCTGCTGATCTTAAAAATTTATTTCCTCATTATTATTTATTTCCTCCTAAGCGGCTCTTCTTTTATCATCATTCATAAGCCCTGATGATGGATCCCAGTTGGGATTTGAAACGTTGGCATATTAAATATTTGTTTTGTGTAATTACTAGTACAACCACATTAAAAATATTAATGTTGTTGATATAGCCACAACGAGTTGAGTATTGGGATATTTTCTACCTATACACCTACATTATGGGAAGAAACCTTTGTCTTTTGGCTATTCACAGTTGCGGAGGGGATTGCAGTGACTTGAGATTTGGGGAGAAGGAGGAGAGAAGTCATGGGCATGAGACCTGATAGGGAATTTACACTAGGTATGTCAGAACTAGAAGGAGGGGGGACAACTATTATGCTATGGGGCTTAGGGATGGTTGGCCGCGTGTGTTGGCTAGCCACGATGCCTTCTGTGCTTGCAACAAAGTGAAACTCAAACAAGATGGGTTGGTCATTGGAGGGCAGTCGGGCCACTGTACCTAGGACTAGAGGGATAATGCATTCATGAGCGACACTAAGGGGGAGCTTCAATTGTGGCATAGACACTCATGTGCAGGGCATGGGCAGGGTCTCTTTGCATATATTTCCTGTGACGAAAGGGGCATGCAACTGCAAGCATCAAGGGGGTCTTGGAAGATGGGGGGATGGACCGACACAATTCTACCACCTGAAAACTTGAATTATGCAGTAGCACAATGAAGATTGATTGTTCAATTGGATGTCTTGTCTGCAAAGTAGGTCTGCCGAGTGGTAAACCCTCCCCGACACACAGAAACTCCAGGCTTAATCAGGTGGAAGCTTGTAATCTGGCTAATCTGCCAAGCTCTACAAGGGATAGGGGTGGTGAGATCATGGCATGACCAACAGAGACTCGAGGGTGAGGTAAGAGGCCATGGGAGGCAAGGCAAGACACAAAACCTACCTCTTCAGGTAGTCGACGATGTCGAAAATCTATTGAGGGATTAATCAATGAAGCGGGACCACCTACCAGGAGGGAACCAATGAACAGGTTAGGAGACTGATAGAATAATGGGAGGAAGACTTGAAAAGGTAGGACGATGAGATAGAAATGGAGCTGGAGGATTGGAGAGTCCTCATCTTAGACCTGGGGAACACACAAGGGAGAATCACCCAGTAAAAATAGATCTTCTACTTGTATTGGTTGATGAAAAGGATGTTGGGAAAGGCGATGGAATAGATCTCAGTGGGCATGGAAGTTACGGTTCAGGGATAGCCAAACTACAAGAAGGAACATCAGAAGGTGCAATTCCAACTACATAAACATGACATCTGCCTTGGCCGAATTGAGAAGCATCTTCCCTACATACTGGCTCAGACAGATCTTCCTAGATGAAATGCCAAGGATCCAACTCTGGTTGAATCAACATCAGTTGAACAACATGAATAACATGCTTACTTACTCATAGTTTTGTTTATATATGCAACTAGATTTTAAACTTGTCTATGAATTTACATATGAATGTAGAACCTAAGACTATCAATGTCGATAGGAAACTGAAACTTATATTTCTGCGATAGAGAGACTTAATATTTTTTGCTATTGGATGGCATATAATGTGGATAGGTGGCCAACAGACTTGGTTTTCCATTTGGAAAGTTGAGGCCACCTAGCAAGTTTTATGTTGTGTTAATTTTCTTTCTACTAATGAAAATGTGGATCTACCAAGCTTAACAAAAAAAAGTAATGAGGAACTCATCATGAGGAATTTATAAGAATTGGAATCATCTAAAATCCCTAGAAAATTGGTGGGTGGGGAGTCACATGGTAGGAATCAATTTTTTTTAATTTATTAAAAATGTTGGACCATTTTGCTAAATAAGATTTTCTTATATATAAATGAATGTTATAAATAATAATGATGAACTTGTCATGGAGGAACTTATTAGAATATGAATAATCTCACATCCCTAGGAAATTGGTTGGGCTGACCCACTTAGAATGAATCTAATTTTTTAACTTGATTAAAAGTCAATGCAGCCTATCAAACTCTTTAATACACTAAATTTGATGATAAGAATTAAGACTAAGCATAGGCTGAACATATTCCTTTGAGAATCAATGTGGACC
Source organism: Pinus tabuliformis (assembly GCA_031772625.1). Classification (NCBI taxonomy): domain Eukaryota; kingdom Viridiplantae; phylum Streptophyta; class Pinopsida; order Pinales; family Pinaceae; genus Pinus; species Pinus tabuliformis. The sequence continues at coordinate 578,242,236 of CM062805.1, forward strand.
CTCAATTAAAAAAATTAAAAAAAAGAGTCAACATATCTCTTATTTCTTTTGGTTGTTTGAGAGTCATTTTCAAATATAAAAATGAATTCCATTATACAATTTGAGAATATTACTTTTTAATTGTGTTGAAAGACATTTATTGTTATAATTATGTTACGGTCTAATAACATAGTGTTGTGGGATAAGATTAATTTATAGTTTAAAAATAAATAATAATAAGAATAATAAATATTGGTTTTGTGTAATTACTAGTACAATGGCATTAAAAATATTAATGTTGTTAATATAGCCAAAGGCTTCACAAATATAACAAAAAAAAACTAGTGCAACATGAAGAATGGCTTATACATGCACATATTTACTTGATTAACCATATATGAAAAGGTTATGGGTCAACTTTAACTTGAGAAAAAAAATACACATCCTATTGTAAAATAGACCATTTTGCTAAATAAATTTTTCTTATATATAAATGAATGTTAAAATAATAATGAGGAAATTATCATGGAGGATCTTATTAGAATTGGAATAATCTCAAATCACTAGGAAATTGGTGGGCAGAGAGCCACTTGACATGAATATAATTTTTTAAATTTATTAAAAATAGTGGACAATTTTGCTAAATAAAAATTCTTATATATAAATCAATGTTATAAATAATAATGAGGAACTTATCATGGAGGAGCTTATTAGAAATGGAATAATCTCAATACCTAGAAAATTGGTAGGCTGGGAGCCACATGACATAAATCTAAATTTTTTAAATTTATGAAAAGTCAATGGAACGTAGCAAACTCTAACACACTACAATATAGAGACTAAGAATATGCTAAGCATATATACTTGAGAATCAATCTGGGCTGTGAATTAAAAAAATAAAATTCAAAATATCCTCATCCACCTTAAGTTAAATAAGAAACCTTTGCAATTAAGATTTCTTAAAATACCACATGCCCCAAAAACATAACTTCTTTTACAATCAAAATATTTTATAACAACACGAAAATATTCTTAACCATGGATATTCATCCCCGCTTTACCATAGATATTATTAAATTGCGAATAGGCTTTGTTACAATACCATGGGATAATACCATGCCTTATGGCATATTGAAAAACCATAACTTAGTTCACAACTAAAATATTTTATAACAGTATGACAAGATTATTACCATGGATATTATTAACTTGTAAAAACTAGCACAACCATATCAATATTTTTAATGTGGTTGATATATGTGAAGGATTCATAAACATAACCAAAAAATTTATTACAACACTAAGAATGTCTTACTAATCGACACATTTACTTGATTAACCATGTATAAAAAGGTTATCGGTCAACTTTAACTTAAGGAAAAAAATAATTATAAATGAATGCTATTAATAATAATAAGGAACTTATGATGAATAATTTATGAGAATTGGAATAATATCAAATCCCTAGAAAATTTATGGGTAGAGAGTCACACAAATCAAATTTTTTAAATTTATTAAGCATAACGGACCATTTTTCTAAATGAAATTTTCTTTTATATAAAAGAATGCTATAAATAATAATGAGGAAGTTATCTTGGAGGAACTTATTAGAATTGGAATCATCTCACACCCCTAGCAAATTAGCTACCCTAATCCCCAATCTAAATTTTTAACTTCATTAAAAGTCAATGCATCTTAACAAACTCTTTAATACACTAAAGTCTATGATAAGAATTAAGACTTAGCATATGCGGAACATATTATTTTGAGAATCGGCCTATGCCCTCAATTAAAAAAATAAAAAAAAGAGTCAACATATCTTTTATTTTTTTTGGTCGTTTGAGAGTCAGTTTAAAATATAAAAATGAATTTCATTATACAATTTGAGAATATTACATTTTAATTGTGTTGAAACATTTTTATTATTATAATTAAGTTATAGTATGAGAACATATTGTTGTGGGATAAGATTAATTTATAGTTTAAAAAGTAAGAATAATAAGAATATTAAATATTTGTTTTGTGTAATTACTAGTACAGCCACATTAAAAATATTAATGTTGTTGATATACCCAAATTCTTTATAAATATAACAAAAAAAGACTTGCAACAAAAAAACTATTGCAACACGAAGAATTCCTTATCAAAGCACACATTTACCTGATTAACCATATATAAAAAGGTTATGTGTCAACTCTAACTTGAGAAAGAAATAATTACACATCTTACTGTAAAATGGAACATTTTGCTAAATAAAATTTTCTTATATATAAATGAATGTTATTAATAATGAGGAAATTAACATGGAGGAATTTATATAATTGGAATAATCTCAAATCCCTAGGAAATTGGTGGGCATAGAGCCACTCCACATGAAAATAGTTTTTTTAATTTATTAAAAGTAATGGACAAATTTTCTAAAAAAAAATTGCTTATATATAAATTAATGTTATAAATAATAATGATGAGCTTATCAGAATTGGAATAATCTCATATCCCTAAGAAATTGGTGGGCGTGGAGCCACAAATCTAATCTTTTAAATTTATGAAAAGTGAATGCAACCTAAGAAACTCTAACACACCACAACATTAAGACAAAGGATATGTTGCGCATATTCCCTTGAAAATAAATCTAGGCCATCAATTAAAAAAATAAAATAAAGAAGTGAAAAGATCATCACCCACCTTAAGTTGAAATAAAAAAATATTCTTAACCATGGATATTCATCCCCACTTTACCATGGATATTACTAGCAATTGCACCAAATGTTGCAAAAAAAACTCTGTAAGGCAATAAATTGAAGAAGAATCCTACCATATAAAACATCATTGAAAATAAAAATTTTGGAGGATTATAGATTCTAGAGAGTACTCCCTAAATTTTCATCCTTTCTGAAGGGGATTATTGAGAGAAATCACTATATATTGCTAGAGGCATAAATTGAAGAAGAATCCTACCATATAAAACATCATTGAAAAGAAAATTTATGGATGATTATAGGTTCTAGAGAGTACTCCCTAAATTTTGATCCTTTCTGAAGGGGATTATTGAGAGAAATCACTATATATTTCTAGAGGGCTCTTGCCATAAATCATATACATTTGTTACACAACACATGGAAACAAGTTCTATCTAGATTTCATAAAAGGATATATCATGGTTTTGCAAATTATCAAGGTGGGGTTTTCCATAATTTATCTCACTACACTAACCCTAGTATGTTTGGAATGGCCATGAGATGTTTATGTATGCTAGTAAGAAATTGCACAAAATTCATGAACTAATTTGTGACCAATTGCTTTGATAGGATTGCCAATGGTTGAACTAAAATAAAAGGACATATAACTCCATTGAAACAGGCAACAAAATGCAATTGGGTTTTTTGGATTAAAAATGCAAATGACGTTATTGCATCATTTCATCATCGTTACTAATACAATGGTATAAGTGAATAAATCCTCATAGAAATGTATAGAATTCGTTTAATTAAAGAAACTTAATGGGAAAATTCCTACTAGACCATTAGACCTTCAATTCCCACATGGGAGGAGTTGATGTCCCCAACCCACCATCCCCTGCAAATTTTGGGTACTCTCTAGCCATCCTGTGGATGAGTCCCCTATCCCTCCCCTTCATTCATCCTAAAAATCACTACAACATAGATGCAAACATTACACAAGGTAGCAAAATTATACTTGATGAGACAACTCTCAGTATCATAAACATGAATTACTAGGGATCTTGCACAGTAGTATAACTCTCTGACATGTGACCCAGATTTTCATGCATTCGCCAAGACTTGGTCATCAAGTTTTCAAAACAGATGCATAAATTAATTTAGCATCTATTATTGAAAGAATGGAAGTGCAAAGAGAACCTCTGGGAGAAAATTGAGAAAATTACCTATAAAGTTTAAACTATAGAATGTAGAGTGGTTACTAACAATGTGTTCATTGACATGATTGGGAAAATTATTTGAATTGAAGTTAATGATCAAGATTCAAAACTCAATTCAACCATCCAAGGAAATAAATAATGTATGTGGTACCATACAAAGTTATCAAAACCAGAACCGAGAAAGCCAAAATATCACACTAGACTGGAACCAGGAATAAAACTAGTTTGAAAAACCACTTGACTTCAAACACATGAAAAAGGAGAAATTTTTCATAAGGTAACATATATATGCCTGTATGTCACATAAGTCCAAAACATTCGATTCCAAATATGCAAATCTTTCTCAAGTATTTAGCATGTAAGGGTAAAAATAATCTTACTGGAATTAGAAGTTATCACATCACAGAGAAAGGTGTTGTAACTTGTTATTCTATGGAAAATTATAATCTTAATCTTGTAAAACAAATTTTAAAGATGTTAGATTATTTAATTACTTATGTTAGAAGACTCATGTAAAATATTTCAAATGCATTGTCATATTTCATTCTAACATCAAATATTATTTCTACAAAATACATAGTACATTCGAGTGAATTCATCAGGATTATTTCCATCAATTACATAGTAAGATACTGCATTCGAGTGGATTCTTTAGGCTAGAGTGTTCTAAAGAATTGTAAAGGGATTCACTATAGATTCTAGAGAGTACTCCCTAAATTTTGATCCTTTCTGAAGTATTATTAAGAGAAAACACTATATATTTCTAGAGGGCTCTCCCCATATATCATATAAATTTGTTGCACAATGCATGGAAACAAGTTCTATCCAGATTTCATAAAAGGATATATCAGGGTTTTGCTAATTATGAAGGTGTGGTTTTCCATATTTTATCTCACTACACTAACCGTAGTCTGTTTGGAATGACCATGAGATGTTTAAGTATGCAGTTAAGAAATTGCACCAAATTCATGAACTGATTTACTACCAATTCCTTCAACAGGATTGCAAATAGTTGAATTGAAATAAAAGGAGATATAACTACACTAAAACGTGCAACAAAATGCAATTATGTTTTTTGGATTAAAAATGCACATGATGTTATTGCATCATTTTATCACTGTTTACTAATACAATGGTATATGTGAATCAATCCTCAGAGAAATGTAGAGAATTATTTTAATTAAAGAAGATTAATGGGAAAATTCCTACCAAACCATTAGACCTTAAATTCTCACATGAGAGGAGTTGCTGTCCCCAACCCACCATTCCCTGAAAAATTTGGGTACACTCTAGCCATCCAGGGGATGAGTCCCTTGTTCTTGCCCTTCAATCATCTTGAAAATCACTGCAACATTGATGCAAATGTTACACAAAATAGCAAGATTATACCTGATGAGACAAATCTCAGTAACAAAAATAGGATTTACCCGAGATCCTACACATCTTATGAGTAAAATTATGTTCATGCTATACAATTGGTTGACTAAGGATATCTTCCACGAACTCCTCTCTTTAATGAGAACTGAAATGAATCAATTGAGGATGCCATTCCTAAGACCTTAATTATCTACCCATTCAAGATTAACATACCTATGTATCTGGATTTAATGTTTAAGGTTAACAACTGAATCCACGCAAATAGCAACTGGGTATCTATATGGATGTATTTGGTAACCAAACACATTGTACAATTTAGTATGTTTTAAATATGGTACAACAATTGACATGTTTTTATTTGATCAAACTATCAATGTCCAGAGGAGCTTATTTATTCATGAACATATTGTTGTCATGAAAAGCAACACAACATTCAAAGATATATTCATTTTTTATTTTTACTCGATCAATATAGAGAATTTGCATCAGAGGACATGAGCAATTCACCTTGATGAACAATAGAAATATAATTTTGGGTCCCTGGAATAATGGAATATCCCCCATACAGGTATCCTAAGTAAAGGATGAGAGAGAAAGAATAGGAAAATAACTATTGGACATGTATCATATAGTGCCTATTAAAAGCCATTTATCTATCTAGTAGTGTGATAGCTTAGTTTGGACTCTGGAGAGCATCAGACTGAAAATCAAAAGGTTGCATGTTCTATTCACAATCAGCACATTGCAGATTTTGTAATTCATTCTTAAAAATGTTTGTTGAACTGAATAGATAAATGAAGGCAATCCCGGGAATTACTATGAAAAAAGAAAATCTTATTCTATATGCCAAACTGTAGCACCCAAACATGCATTTGTCAAATAATTGTAAGAGAAGGTGAAACTCAATGACTTCATCAGTAACTTAAGTTTGTATACAATTGATTCTTTCCGTGTATTTCGATTTATCCCAACATTATTGTGTCAAAAGACACAAGATACTTAGAATCAAATTGTGATCAAGGATCCTGAACCCTGACTATTTTCTCAATCATCCTGGGCTGGTTCTGTTTCACTCTTTATTTCTTGAATTTCACTCTTTCTTCCTTGACTAGCCAACTCCCAAGAATGTGACTCAGTTTAGAGATCTTGATAGAATATCAAATTTATATAGGAAGTTTTGTCAAGGGTTTTGGAAGCATCGTTACAGACCCTTACTGATCCTACCAATAAGGATTGATTTAAATGGATAGAGGGGGTAGAGGATCTACCTTCTTATCTATGCAAACTGTAACACTCAAGAAGGCATCTGTCAAATACTTGTAACCAAAGGTGAAACTACAAGACTTCATTAGTAACTTAAGCTTGTCTACAATTATTTCTCTCAGTATATTCATTTATCCCAACATTATTGTGGCAAAAGACACAAGACATTTAGAATGAAAAACTGTTAGTTTTTCTTCCTATCATATTATTATCCAGGAACCTGAAGCCTAAGAATTTTCTTAATCATCCAGGGCTGGCTATGTTTCACTCTTTATTTCTTGAATTTCACTCCTTATTCTTTGACTAGCCAATTCCTAAGAATGTGATTGTCAGTCATTTGAGAGAACTTGATAGAATATAAATTTTATATAGGAAGTTTTGTCAAGGCTTTTGAGGATTGATTTAAATGGATGGAGGCCACAGAGGGGCTACCTTCAGACAAATGAAAAAGTCCGAGCCCTGTATTTGCACTACCAGACTTCTCGCAGACTTTTGAAGTGAAATATGACACTTTGAGCACCAACATGAACAATGTGGTCATGGAAATTCAACAACCTATTGCCTTTCAAAGGAGAAATTGACAGACAAGGAGAAGTTGTTAGGAATCTATGACAAGGAAATGTTGGCCCTTATGCATATTGTGAAAAAATTCAATCCACATTTATTGGGACAACACTTCAAAATTTAAATAGATCATGAAACTTTGAAGTATTCAGTATCTTAGCGGAATTTTAGTGAACAAACATGAAATTAAACTACAAGGTTTTTACTTTGAAATTCAATACAAGAAAGGCATAAATAAAGCTTCAGCAGATTTCTTATCTATGAAATATGAGTTTGATGCCATTTCTATGGTAGAAATGGGATGGAGAAAAACATTATTAGCTAAATATGCAAATATTCAAAGGATAAGAGAGCTGTTGATATGCTACAAAACTCAAAAAGGACCCACAACAAAGTAAATTGGTATACACTTTCAAGAAACCTCTTTTTCTTTATATGAATTGCACATATCTAGTACAAAAATCTAGATTTTAAGAAGGCAATGATAAAAGAATGCCATTCCTCACCTACTACTGGCCAATTATGGTAGGTTGCAAGACATAGCGAATTGGGTCTGTCTTGAGTTAATTCTAAATAGCGATGTATTAAGGTATTCAAGATCCATCCTATCTTGCTTCATTCAAATTCATTAATTGATACTTGGGCAAGCCCCTATGAAAATCAATTAAAGTAGATTAATGGGAAAATGTTTGCCAGACCATTAGATCTTCAATTCTCACACGAGAGGAGCTGTTGTCCCCAATCCATTGTCCCTTGAAACAATTTGGGATTCTCTAGCCATCCAGGGGATGAGTCCCTTGTACCTGCCCTTCAATCATCTTGAAAATAATCGCAAGATAGATGCAAATTTTACACAAAATAACAAAATTATACTTCATGAGAGAAATCTCAATAATAGAAATAGGATTACCTAGGATCCTACACATCTTATCAGTAAAATTATGTTCATGGTATACAATTGGCTGACTAATGTTTTCTTCCAGGATATCCTCTCTTTAATGAGAACTGAAATGAATCAATTGAGGATGCCATCCCTAACACCCTAATTATCAGCCCATTCAAGATTGACACACCTCTGTATCTGTATTCAAAGGTCAAGGTTAACAACTGAATCCACGCAAACAACAAATGGGTATCCATATGGATGGATTTGGGAACCAAACACATTGTACAATTCAATATGTTTTAAATATGGTACAACAATTGAGCTTTTTTTATTTGATCAAACTATCAATGTATAGAGGAGCTTTTTTATTCCTGATGGTATTGCTTTCATGAAAAGAAACACAACATTCAAAGATATATTCATTGTTTATTTTTACCCGATTAATATAGAGAATTTGCATCAAAGGACATGTGCAATTCACCTTTATGAATAGTAGAAATATAATTTTGGGTCCCTGGAACAATGGAATATCCCACATATAGGTATCATTAGTAAAAGATGAGAGAGAAAGATTAGGAAAATATTTATTGGACAGGTATCATATAGTGCCTACTAAAATCCCCTTTGCTTATCTAGTACTGTGATAGCTCCGTTTGGACTCTGGAGAGCATCAGACTGAAAATCAGAAGGTTACATGTTCTATTCACAATCATCACATTGCAGATTTTGTAATTAATTCTTCAAAAAGTTTGTTGAACTGAATAGATAAATGAAGGCAATCCCAGGAATTACTATGACAAAAGAAGAGCTTATTCTACATGCCAAACTGTAACACTCAAACAGGTATTTGTCAAATACTTGTAACAGAAGGTGAAACTCAGTGATTTCATCAGTAACTTACGTTTGTCTACAATTGATTCTTTCAATGTATTTCCATTTATCCCAACATTATTATGGTAAAGGAGACAAGATATTTAGAATCAAATTGTGATCAAGGAGCCTAAACCCTAACTATTTTCTCAATCATCTTGGGTTGGCTCTGTTTCACTCTTTATTTCTTGAATTTCACTCTTTATTCCTTGACTAGCCAACTCCCAAGAATGTGACTCAGTTTAGAGAACTTGATAGAATATCCAATTTGTATAGGAAGTTTTATCAAGGGTTTTGGAAGAATCATGACACACCCTCATTGATCCTACCAATAAGGATTGATTTAAATGGACAGAGGGGGTAGAGGGGATACCTTCTTATCTATGCAGACTGTAACACTCAAGTAGGCATCTACCAATTACTTGTAACAGAAGGTGAAACTACAAGACTTCATTAGTAACTTAAGTTTGTCTATAATTATTTCTCTTGGTATATTCATTTATCCCAACATTATTGTGGAAAAAGACACAAGACATTTATAATGAAAAACCATTAGTTTTTCTTCCTATCAAATTGTGATCAAGGAACCTGAAGCCTAACAATTTTCTTAATCATCCAGGGCTGGCTTTGTTTCACTCTTTATTTCTTGAATTTCACTCCTTATTCTTTGAATGGGAAACTCCCAAGAATGTGACTGTGAGTCATTTGAGAGAACATTATAGAATATACATTTTATATAGGAAGTTTTGTCAAGGGTTTTGAGGATTTATTTCAATGGATGGAAGCCACAGAGGGGCTACCTTCTGACAAATGAAAAAGGCATAGCCCTGTGTTTTCACTACTAGACTTCTCACAGACTTTTGAAGTGAAATATGATGCTTTGAGCACTGACATGAACAATGTGGTCATGGAAATTCAACAGCCTGTTGCCTTTCAAAGTAGAAATTGACAGACAAGGAGAAGTTGTTATGCATCTATGATAAGGAAATGTTGGCCCTTATTCATGTTGTGCAAAACATCAAGCCACATTTATTGGGACAACACTTCAAAATTTGAATAGATCATGAAAATTTTAAGTATTCAGTATCCTAGTGTAATTTTAGTGAACAAGTAGGAAAGTAAACTACAACATTTTTACTTTGAAATTTAGTACAATAAAGGCATAAATAATGCTTCAACAGATTTCTTATCTATGCAATCTGAGTTGCATGCCATATCTAAGGTAGCACTTGGATGGAGAAAAAAATTATTAGCTGAATATGAAAATATTCAAGGGATGAGATAGCTCATGATATGCTACAAACACTAGCCCATAAAGGGACTAAATTATAATACACTAACCCTCGCCAATAACACTCACGATACTAATGGCCCTTGTAACCTGCCTAACGTAACTATAATAAACCACCAGAGTTTTCCTAATTCGAGCAAGAAATTAACAAAGAAAGGTATGAATATGAATGCAAATACTAGGAGCAGGAGGAATAAGGCTAGTACTAGGAATGTGGATTTGGCTAAAGAAAATAGAGAAGGATGGTCGGCTACCAACCTTAGGACCTTCATCGTGATGGCCACGCTTCGAGCAGTGGCGATCGGACCAGTGGGCTACATACCTTGAAATGGTTAGATGCAAGTGACCCACCCTGACTGCTCCATAATGTCAAGCAACTTTGTCAGCCGACCATCCATTACATTATAATTGGGTGCGCAGTAGGTCATCATCTCAATAAAAATATTCTCACCATTGGCATTAAATGAATGAGAATGGCCAGGTTCATCTGAATATTTTCTGGCATGACGTAAAAGATGAGAGGGCTGCCCATATGCTACAAAAGTCAAGACATGAGGGGGTCTTCACTTTGAAATTCAATACAACAAGGGAATGAGAGGGTTTTTATTTTGAAATTCAATACAAGAAGGGTGTAAATAATCCGCCCAGTCAACTCTTATGTTACTGCTGCCTCCTCTTTATTGCCATATTTGACTTGAATTATTTCATTCGTCTTTTCCTGATAGAGCATTGGAGAGCGAATCTTTGAAGCTACAAAATCCAATGGATTCTTTCCCAAGGCTTCTATGGTTTTCCTAGCAAAAGCTTCCTTGGGCTCTATCATGTAAGGCTTTTTAGGCTTCTTTGGCACGTATAGGGGATTCGATCCCTACACAGAACACACAACCCTCTCAAATTGTAGAACCCATGATAGAATGAATTCAGTAAAAATCTTCTCACCATTGGTATCCAACGAACGAGAATGGCCAGCTTCATCTAAATGTTTTCTAGCATGACGCAAAATATGAGAGGGTTGCCCATATGCTACAAAAGTCAAGACATGAGGGGGTATTTACTTTGAAATTCAATACAATAAGGGCATGGGAGGGTTTTTATTTTCAAATTAAATACAAGAAGGGCATAAATAATCCTCCAGCTTAGATTTCTTATCTATGATATCTGAGCGGATTTCTTATTGGGTGCATAGTGATTGATCAACTCAATAAAAAATTTCTCACCATTGGTATCCCAAGGAGAAAGAATGTCTAGATTCATCTGAATTTGTTTCAAGTTAATATTCTATAGAATGAAAGGAAAGATCCTACCCTAAACTACTCATTAGAACAAATTACATACCTAGAATTTCCCTCGCCTTAGAGTAAACAAAAATGATAACCCCTGCAAAGTATTTGAACCTTATTTTCTTGGCTATGCTAGGCCGACCCAAGCACACCTAGCGCAAGTTCATCCCAGGTAACTGAAACTTAGATAGGTAAGGACAACATCTGTGAAACCATGTATTTTTTAAATAAGTCTTGATTATATATGTTTGCTTACATAATGTGGTCTTGCTGAATCCAAATGTCTTCCTACAGGTCGTGCTCCAGTGTGCTTTTGCCTACCTGGTGTGTTTTCATCTAATGCAATCCTCGCCTGGCAGGTCTCATTCCATCCATCTTAGATTGGATACCAGCGTTGTCTCTCTAGGACTAGTAAGTCTATCCATACTCTTTAAAACCACATTGTTCAAGCTGCTTGAGAAAAATAATAAATGGAGATTATTGAATATGACTCTTACATGGAATTGAATGGTTAATAATCTCAAACCAAGTGAGTTACATTATAAGCTCATCCTGTTAGTTTATAAGCTCAACATCACTTGGGTTCTAGGTCACTCAGGCTAATAAGAAACATCCAACTACCAGATTCTCTTTGCAAAATGTGGGGACTAAAAGAATTATAATAAAATTGGAATAAAATTTAATTTACCTATTGAACTTCCACAAACAATTTCTAAAATGATAATTCTGAAAAGCCCAAAATTTTCTTTTAAGTTTAATAATTAGAAGGTTTCTAAATGAGACAATGGGAATAGTTTTCAGTGAATTTGCCACCATATTTGGGATCACCTCGTAGACTATATTATAGAACAATTTTCCTAAAGCCATCCAAGAAGTTAGCATTTTTATCTTTCGATTCTTGGAATAAAAGGTGTTGTCAAAATCTCTAAGGAATCTCTCAGATATTCATGATTCTTCCACCACTCTCTAGGACCCCCCTTGATGATGTCACATCATTCCTAGAAAATATAAGTCCAGAACCCAACCAAAACAAGAGCTTTGTTCTTCTTCGTTGAGAAAGGTGCTAACTAAACTTCTTATAATTTCAATTCCTCTTGTTCCTCTTTTGAATCAATTAATATTTCTATTTTTCTTCTGATCCTTAAATAGTCTTCCATTTGAGAGTAGGAGGCATTTCATTTTATTCACTAGTCTATTTGTAATGAAAAAATTGAATGTTCTTGTCACCTTTCTTCAACTAGGGTTACCCTATATTTATACTTTGAGAGAATCTGCTCTTGTTTGTGCACTTTGTCAAGGTCCTCAGAGTCAAGCCTTTGAGAAGGTCCTTTGGCAATCCTTAGCCCGAATATATATTTTCAATTCATCCGTATTTTTTTCCTATGGCATTTCTATTGTTAAAAATGCCACCAGAAGCTTCTCTATGTCAATGAATCATTTTGTCCTTCATAAATTTAAGTATTTGAGCCATGAGAAACATTTCCAAAATGAATATGTTTATTCCACCATTACTCTAGTGTGTCTTTGAAGTTAGGATGAGATATCTAAATGTTTACAAATACGAAAGGCAAAAATTTGGAAGCAGATGTACCCAAATTTCCTAATACTAGTTTATCCTTAGATTTGGAAATCTTGGGGATTAGGATTAAAAAAAAAAAAGTTACCTGGAAACCACTGAGAATTTTCAAGAAATCTCTAATTCCCTTCTGCATTGTGATTCCTCCCCACCTTTCAGTTAGTCTAAGTGAAGCGATCCCTCATAGGAGTTGGATGCCAAACACGATCAATTGAAATGAAGTCCACAAACACTAGGTTGGCTGAATTGAATCCTAAGCCTCTGTTTTTCTCTGAATGTATAAGAGTTGCATTGAAATCTCTGTGAACAACCATTTTTCTTCCTCCAAATGGATTGAAATACTTCCAGTAATTCCCAACATCTCTTCTTCAGAATCGGATCAAGAGCGTTGTAGACATCTTGTACAAAGAAAATATACAATGGCCACATAACTATGGACTCTATAATGAATCCAAAATTGAGAACTGAAAATGTGATTAACATTCATCTTTGCAGCATCCCACAAAATAAAAAATACCGAACCCAGCTCTGCCTACTTCTTCAGACTTGGTTGTTGTTTTAGCCTTTCATCACTTCATTGCATTTCTCAATCCAAGTCAGTTCTTATGTCACTGCTACCTCCTCTTTATTGCTAGATTTGACTTGAACTATTTCATTCCTCTTTTCTTGACAGAGAATTGCAAAGCCAATCTATAAAGCTACAAAATCCAATGGATTCTTGCCCAAGGCTTCTATGGTTTTCCTAGCGGAAGCTTCCTTGGGCTCTATCATGTAAGGCATTTTAGGCTTCTTTGGCATGTACAGGGGATTTGATCCCTACATAGAAGACATAACCCTCTCAAATTTCAGAACCCAAGATAGAATGAATTCAATAAAAATATTCTCACCATTGGCATTCACCGAATGAGAATGGCTAGGTTCATCTAACTATTTTCTGGCATGACGCAAAAGATGAGAGGGATACCCATATGCTACAAAAGTCAAGAAATGAGGGGGTATTTACTTTGAAATTCAATACAAGAAGGGCATGAGAGGGTTTTTATTTTGAAATTAAATACAATAAGGGCATAAATAATCCTCCAGCTCAGATTTCTTATCTATGCTATTTGAATCCCCAAGTCTTAACACTAACAAAATCGACAACACCTCTGCATTGTGTATCTGAATCTTTTTCTGAGCATGTCCATTTCATGTCTTTAACACCTCTCCTCACTCAAAATGACACCCACGCTTGACAGATGCACAACTGCTTTCTTTTTACTGCACTTCTTACTAGAAGATCGTACCACAATATTACACTAGATGTTGCTTTTGCAACATGAGCTCTCGCTTTTGCAATAGAAGGTGAATAAATTATTTGTAAAACAAAACAAAGAACAACCACATATTTAATTCACTCATATATGTTTCGAGAAAAGAATTGATAAAGAAAAAGGGAAAATGTGCAGAGAAAACCAAATTTGAAGCTGTGAATACTAATATGATTAGTGACTGATGCGACAAAGCGAGTGATATCTTGGAGAGGCTTCCGAGGCTTCATTGAATGGGGTAATCGCAATACAAAACCCAAATCGAAAGGAGTGAGTGATATCTTCGAGATGCTTCCGAAGATCCATTGAATGGGGTAATCATAGTACAGAACCCGAACAAGAAGAATAAGAGGATAATGGGGAATGTTCTCTTTAGAAGAAGAGAAGAAGAATTAGTGCTTGCAAGCTCGAAAATTGTTCCTGCAACCTATTCATCCCTGAAACCCCTTGGGATGTGCTTGAGCAAATGAAGAATTCTTGAAATGACCTGGTTAACTGAATAAATAACAGTTTGGGGGATAATGGTGAGATCCAAAGGTTGATGATATTTTAATTGTCTAACAAGCCATCTGACGGTAGAGACCAGATCCATGTATCACAAGAGGATAGTGAGTCTCAGAGGGGAACGCCTTACGACATAATTAAATTGTAAAAGCTAGTACAACCACATTAATCTTTTTAATGTGGTTGATATAGCTGGAGGGCTTCATAAACATAACTAAAAAAATTATTACAACACTAAGAATGTCTTCCTAATGCACACATTTACTTGATTAACCATGTATAAAAAGATTTGTGGTTGGGGAGTCAAATGGTACAAATCAAATTTTTTAAATTTATTAAAAATAATGGATGGATTTCTAAATAAAATTTTCTTATATATAAATGAATGTTATAAATAACAATGTGGAACTTATCATGGAGGAACTTATTAGAATTGGAATAAATCAAAGCACTAGAAAATTGGTTGGGGGGAGCCACTTGGAAAACCTAATTTTTTAAATTTTATTCACAGTCAATGCAACCTAACAAACTCTTTAATACACTAAAGTTGATGATAAACATTAAGACTAACCATAAGTCAACAAATCTTTTATTTTTGTTGTTGTTGTTTGAGAGTCATTTTCAAATATAAAAATGAATTTCGTTATACAATTTCAGAATATTACATTTTAATTGTGTTGAAACATTTTTATTATTATAATTAAGTTATAGTTTGATAACATAGTGTTGTGAGATAAGATTAATTTATGGGTTTAATAATAATAATAATAATAATAATAATAATAATAAATATTGGTTTTGTGTAATTACTAGTACAACCACATTAAAAGTATTAATGTTGTTGTTATAGCCAAAGGCTTCATAAATATAACAAAAAAAACTATTGAAACATGGAGAATGCCTTCATTGACCTCATGAACCATATATAAAAAGGTTATGTGTCAACTTTAACTTGAGAAAAACAAAATAATTACACATATTATCATAAAATAGACCATTTTTCTAAATAAAATTTGCTTATATATAAATGAATGTTATACATAATGATGAGGAAATTATCATGGAGGAACTTATTAGAATTGGAATAATCTCCAATTCCTAAGAAATTGGTGGGCAGAGAGCCACTTGACATGAATATAATTTTTAAATTTATTAAAAGTAATGGAGTATTTTGTTAAATAAAAATCGCTTATATATAAATTAATGTTATAAATAATAATGAGGAACTTATCATGGAGGGGCTTATTAGATTTGGAATAATCTCAGATCCCTAAGAAATTGTTGGGTGGGGAGCCACTTTACCCAAATCTAATTTTTGAAATTTATGAAAAGTCAATGCAACCTAACAAACTCTAACAAACTACAACATTAAGACTATGTATATGTTGAGCATATTCCCTTGAGAATCAATCTAAGCGGTCAAATAAAAAAGATAAAAAAGAGTGAAAATGAAGTAATTGAAACTAAAAGAAAAAATACTAATATTAAGGAAGATATATTATTTTTTTAATATTAAATATGAACCATATTGCAAGATATATTATTTTTTTAATATTTAATATGAATCACATTGCAAGTAAAAATAATATAATTAATTTTATATATAATTCATTCTATAGTTAAAATAAAAATATATTGGCGGCAAAGCGGTGAAAACCTAAGGAAGTCAGGACGAAAGTGCAGACAACCGACGCAGTCTAGTCCAGCAGAACTGTCAGCGGCCAAAGCAGAAAAGGAATGACAAAAAATGTCAGGAGGGGAGAGATCCCCTCCTACCGAGAAGTGGCGGCAAGAGACAGACAAAGCAACTAGGATTCAGAGGAACGGAAGAGCACGGGACCAGTGCTAGGAGCGGCCTGGCAATCAGGCCGCAGAGGAAAGTGCCTGCCATGTACAACAAAGAAACCCAGATATGTGATCCCAGCGAACAAGCTGGAAAAGTACCAAAGTTACATGAGGGACCATGCCCTTATCTGCAAGTTTGTCGAGTCTGGCCGTCGGAAAGGGACCTCACCAAGTGGATACAACAGAAATGGCAGCCTCAAGGCCACATCGAGCTCAAGCTGGGAGCGAAAGGCTTCTTTACGGTAATCTTCTTTAACCTGAAAGATAGAGAACATGTTTTTGATAATGGCCCATATTTTTATAATAATGTCGGTCTATTCTTGCGCTTCTGGGAAGACTGTTATAACCCAGACAAAGAAACCTTTCTGGCTGCTCCTGTCTGGGTCCATCTATTTGGGCTCCCCACAGACTTCTGGGACCCGGATATCCTGGAAGGAATAGGCAACTCAATAGGAAGCTTCGTGAAGATAGCAGATACTACAAAGAAAGGTAGATACACCTCATATGCCAGGATTTGTGTCTACATGAACCTAGAAAACCCCATCACCGACACTATAGAGCTTGAATACCACGAAGAGATCTGGCAGCAAAGCATAGACTATGAACATATTCCGTTTAGGTTTCGTAGATGCCATACCCATGGCCATCTAGCAAAGGAATGCCCAATAACCCGGGAGGAAGAAGAAATCAGAGGGCCCCAAAGAAACAAGAGAGAGTCGGATCAGGAGGAATTCCAAGAGGTGAGAAACAAAAAGAAAGCCAACAAGGAACCCCCCCAGAAAGATAGGAAAGGCAAACAACCTGACACAGCGAAGCCAAACAGTTTCACTATACTGCAGGTAGAAGAGGATGAGGAAGATCGGCACATGGAACATCAGGAGGATAAAGGCTCAGACTGCAGTGAAACTAGTGAAAGGATCCTAGCTAAAAGAAAGGCCCCAAGTGAGACACAAGAACAGGAGAAGGAAACAGAGGAACAAACGGATCAGATGGAGACAGACCAGGAGTCCAGTAGGGAGGACCTAAGCCAGGAAGAGGAAGTGTTGGAAAATCTGCTGCATGAATGGAAGAACCTGGATGAGAGGTTTATCCCCGAAGATCAAAGGAAGCTGTATACTAAAACCTTCCAACAATACAAAACCAAATTAGAAAAAGGCAAAGCCCCATCAGCAGAAAACCAAGAGACTCAAAAAGAAACCAGATTAGATCAGACTGGTCAAAATAAAGGGGGAAAAAAAAGAGGAAGAAGAAACATCAAGGAAACCATACAACTCATGGGAGAAACCCTAGTCAACACTGGAAAAGTAGTTCCGCTTTCAGCGGTGTTCCAAACCCTCTCTCAAGTTAATCAATGATTTTGACCTCATGGAATATCAGAGGCTTAAATAGTAAAGGAAAACAGAGATATCTGGCAGCTCGACTCAAACAAGACAAACCTCAGATCATGCTTCTCCAAGAAACCAAAATCCCAGGACAGAAAATGGAGGAAATCCTAAATAAAATAAAACCAAGATATGAACATGTCACTATAGACCCCAAAGGCAGTGCAGGAGGAATAGCTATCCTCTGGAACCCAGCTGAAGTCCTCGCTAACTGGTGGATAGGAATGCCAAGAATCCTCACCGGGTGATTCAGACTAATAGGACAAAGTGAATGGGTTGCAATCTCAGCTGTCTATGGGCCCCACACCCATGCAGACAGAGACCTGTTCCTCACTCAGCTGACTAAGCTCTGAAGTTTACACCAGGAACAGAGATGGATCCTGGCTGGAGACTTCAACTTAATTGCTTCTTGAGAAGAGAAAAAAGGTGGAATAAGCAGGGGAGACACAGAAATGGAAAGATTCAGAGAAGTGCAGACAGAATTAAGAGTAGTGGATATCCCAACCATCAACGGAAAATACACATGGAACGATAGAAGAGGCAGTTCCAAACGGATTGCTTCAAGACTGGACAGATTCCTCATCTCAGAACACATAATAGAGCTGGATATCTTCTATGAAGCCTCTATCCTACCCTCAGCAGGGTCGGATCACTGGCCAATAAAGCTGGAAATAGCCTTAAATAATTAGAGCAAAAGGAGACCCTTCCGGTTCGAGTCCTTTTGGCTCTGAGCCCCTGACTTCCTAGACAAAGTAAGAGGCTGGTGGCAGGACAACAAAAGTGGAAAGGAGGGCCTGAGCAAAATGCGCTCATTTCAACAAAGGCTCAAAGAAATTAAAAGAAAAATTAAAAAGTGGAACAAGGAAGAATTTGGCAATATCCAGTAGGAGCAGGGCAAACTCCAAGCCAGAATGGAAAGAATCCAGCAGCAAATCATCTTGGACGGCCGAAGTCAGGCTCTGGCAGAGGAGGAAGGTAGAGTAATCACCCAATTAGAGGAAAGGAGAAAACAGGAGGAAATCCTGTGGAAACAAAAATCCAGAATCCAATGGCTCAAAGAAGGCGACAAAAACTCCAAATTCTTCCACAAAGCCATGATAAATCACTGCCAACACAACAAAATATTCTCCTTGAAGGACAAGGAAGGAAACAGAGTGACTCAGCAAGATGAAATTGAACATCTTTTGGTGGAGCATTTCAAAGGTATTCTCTCTGAACCTAATATCAACAAAGCTGAGGACATCGACAAAATCAACCACCATATTCCCAAGAAAGTCTCTAGAGATCAAAACCTGGCCCTTCTTCAGATAATCTCCAAGGATGAACTGGAGGAAGCAATAAACAAAATGGCTAAAAATAAGGCCCCAGGACCTGATGGATTCACCATTGAATTTTATCAGGCCACTTGGAGCTTCATAGGAAATAATCTACTTGATCTAGTGGAGGAATCCAGATGCTCCAAACGCATGCACCAAGGTTTGAATGCCACCTCCTTGGTGTTAATTCCAAAGTCTGGCTGCTCAGATGAACCGCAGGGTTTTAGGCCCATCTCCCTATGTAATGTGGTTTACAAATCATTGTCACATCAACAGGCTTAAGCCTATCCTGCCGGATCTCATTGCCCCAGAGCAGACTGGCTTTGTCCAAGGAAGGCAGATCACCGATGGCATTATAGTCGCCCAGGAAGTGATCAATTCCCTGAAAAGCTCCTGATCCCCAGGCATGCTTATCAAACTGGATCTGGCCAAAGCATTTGATAGGCTTAGCTGGACCTATCTGGAAGGTATCCTAAAAGCCTATGGGTTTGATCAACGATGGATAAAATGGATCCTGTCTATGGTTAGCTCCCCCATCCTGTCAATTCTCCTAAACATCTCCCCCTCTGAAGCTTTCACTCCTTCCCGTGGGCTAAGGCAGGGAGACCCCTTGTCTCCTTTCCTCTTCATCCTGGCTACAGATGGCCTAGGCAGACTGGTTAATGCTCAGGTTTCCAAAGAACAGATAAAAGGCTTCCGCATCTGCGGAGAAGATATTCTGGTCTCCCACTAGCAGTTTGTGGATGACGTAATGCTTTACAGTTAGGCCACCCTAAAGGAGGCCCAAAGAATTATCAAATCCCTATCTCAATTTAGCAAAGCCTCCGGGATGGAAATAAATAAAGATAAATCAGAAGTGTTCTTCTTCAACACCTCCTTGGCAGTCCAAAGGTTCTTGGCTTGTACTCTAGGGTTCAACAGAGGATCCTTTCCCTCCAAATACCTAGGAATCATGCTAAATGAGCACCAATTCTGGTCGACCAACTGGAATCTGCTAATCAAGAAAATCCGCAATAGAATGGAGAACTGGACCCACCACTCACTAAATGCCCCAAGTCGAGTAACCTTATTGAAATCTATTTTGCAGGCCATCCCAAACTACCAGCTCTCATGCCAAGCAATTCCTAAGGATGCGAGCTAGTCTCCCTATTCAAAAATTTCCTCTGGCAAGGGAATAGCAAAACTAGAAAGTGGGCCCTTATCTCATGGGAGTGGCTCTGCCGACACCCTAAAGATGGCAGTCTTGGACTTCGCGACCCCTTTGTCCTCAATCAAGTAATGGGCGCTAAGCTCTGGTGGTGGCGGCTTCAGGGGGGCCCTGACCTGTGGAAGATACTCTAGGAAAGAAAATACGACGAGACAGGGGAAATTGAAGACAAACTGAGAAGCACGACAGAGACCAGAGGTTCTGCAATATGGAACCTGGCTAGAGGAAACAAGGATCTGATAAGGGAGCACAGTTTCTGGGAATTTCCGGAAGGAGATAAAGCCAGATTCTAGGAGGAACCCTGGCAGCAAAGAGACCATATCATTCAAAAAGACAACCTTCATGTCATCCTTACCTTTTCGACCCAGGCAGGGGCTTCAACAGTAGGCAACTTCTGGAAGCCTGACGAGGCAGGATACTGGAGAAATTGGAAATTTAAAGAAGACTGGGCAGGAGCACCAGAAACCGACAGATGGCAGGATTACTATACAGAGATGGCTTCTCGGAAAATAGCAAAGAAAATGGGGTCTGACATTCTCAAGTGAGGCAAACGCATACAAGGAAATTTCACTACAGCAGAAGCCTACCACCTTCATAACAACATCAACCTTCATCCGGAAAATAATCAATGGAAAAATCTCTGGGAAATTAAGCATTGGACTAAAATTTCTTTCTTCATTTGGATAGTTCTACACGGTAGAGTGCTCACCTGGGACCAAATTCTACGGAAAGGTAGCCAAGGCCCATCCCGATGTGCCCTTTGCCTCGCCCTAGAGGAAACCATGGAGCACTTAATGAACTGCTGCTCCGTCAGCTCCTCCCTGTGGAACAACCACCACAATTTGTTTGAGTAGCAGCACCATAACCAGCGAAATATCGTTAGCACAATCATCAATTGGACAAAGAAGCCTTACCTGAACCCGATTGTTAACCGTGCCTGGCTCCTCTCCGCTGGATTCCTCCTCTGGAATATCTGGAAAGCCCTGAATGGGGCCATTTTCAAAGCAGAAACCAGAACTATCGCAGCAATCTGGGAGCAAGTCATCAGAAACCTCTGGGAAACAATCCTTTCGAAATGCTGGAAGGACGAAGACTGGAAAGTCTCGAAAATGGAAGAAACCATCCTGGAAAAATTAGCGGTCAGATAGAGTATGGTAAATTGTGGGGATTCTCATGCTGATAAGGCCAAAGAGGTGACTGAAAGCAACCAGTACAGATTCCCTCCACATGGATTCAAAAAATTGAACTTCGACGGAGTTGCAAAGCACAGCCCAGGTGAGGCCAGCATTGGCGGAGTCTTTAGAGATGCAGAGGGAAACACTCTCAAAACTTTCATGATGGACTGTGGGGAAGCTTCGAACAACGAAGCAGAGCTGCACGCCCTGAAACGAGGACTGAAAATAGCTTTCCGGGCAAACTTTAAATGACTCCAAATCGAGGGGGACTCAAAGCTGGTAATTGACATGGTCAGGAAGCTCCAGATGCAAATTCCGGCAGAAAGAACCAGCGAAAGCTGGAGAACCGCTTGGCTGGTAAGCGAAATTGGAAAGCTCATTCCAAAAATTGACTATCTCCTCCCGACCCACACCAGGCACGTAGGTAACAAGCCGGCAGATTGGCTTGCGAATTGGGGCTGCCAGAACCGGGGCAAGGAAATTGATAGCGAGGGTTTGCCTCATTTGCATCAGGAGGAGAAAAACCAACTCCAACAACTTCTAATCGATGATGCAAGAGGGAAAATCATGGGAAAAATGAATGGCCAAGATCAGGCGGCATGCAGCGGAGGCGGATAATCTTCATCAGCAAGGCTCGAACAGCTCCTACGTGGGAAAAGGCAAAGGGGTAAGGCAGGTACATGACAGGCAGGTGACGGGGCATGGCCAGAATGGCCGAACAAGCGAAGGGGACATGCGAGCTAAGGCATAATTAAAGAAAAATGTAGAAACAGCTTCGGAACTCGAGATAATGAGCAGAGGAAGGACGACAGGTGGCAACAGGAGTCAAGTTAGGCTACGGCAAGAGCAACCGGACAGAGAAAGGAATGATGATGCATGAAGTGGAAAGGACAATCCACACCACTTTCCGAGATGAAAAAACCGGTTGGCGTGACGGAAAAATAAATGGGCAAGCGGAGATCGGAATTTCTATAAGCCAAGTGGTGGCATGCTTGCCATGACATCGAGTTAATAAACCCGAGAAAACATATGCCAGGCTCATTCCGCTCAGCAAGAAGAATGACAAAGAACGGAAAGACGTCTACTCATCTCTGCGACCAGCCCTCGTCATCGGCCTCAGCAAGAAAAGGTGGTATGTTTCCTTCTATCCTCGTCCCTCAGGCATGCACGCTTGTTTTTCTGGTCTTTTGGTCCGGCTGGATATGCTTTCACCCTGTAAGCAGACCCCCTGTCGCTGCGAAGTTAAGGGCCCCTCGAGCTCCTTCTGGTTCCTCCTTTCCCAGTCCCTGGATGGGGAAGATTTGATTTATGGTAATGCTATGTCCTGCTCCAAGAGTCTGGTAGTTTGGGGGTCTTCGTTGGGCTTCGCCATGCTTCTGAGGGTCATAGCACCCCTGTTATTCTCTTATCTCTGGTTCTCTACCGTGGTAGGCTCCAATTTTGTTCTTCCCCTCCGCTGACCAAGGCCGTCTGGTCTCTTTGCTCTGTTGGTTGGGGGGTTCTCCGGACTCCTGTAAGAAGGTGGCGGGTCTTTTACCAACGTGAACATAATGGCCCTGTTCTAATGTCACATGAGACTTCCCATGCTAAGCGCGTCGCCAAAATGGACTAGACCCCGACCAGGCTCTATATCTCTTACACTGACTCTCAGCTTTCTGCTGTGACAGGTAGGACCAGAGGGAAAATGGCTCCAAGAAGGCCCACTCCTAAACAGAAGAAGGAAGCCGGCACCAGTAGTCAGCCTAATAAAAGAGGCAGAAAGCCCGACTTCGATAAACTCCTTCACCTGATTAATGGGTACATGACTGGTATTTCTCCTGAGGTCCGCGCTCTCATCCATGAATGGGAACGCGAGCTGAGGGAAATAAGTGCGAACCAAGAGATCCCCCATGAGGACTGGGCTATAATCCTCGACCCAGGCACTTCCAGAGGTAGGGACTCGTTATTCAATAAAACGTTATAATTCTACTAGATCATGAAGCATGTGGTTGGCAGGGCTATGGAGGTTAACCAAGCGGTGCGTGAAGAGGAAGATGAAGAATGCAAGCAAGCGGAAGAACTCCTCAAATGCCAACTGACGGAAGAATCAACCTCCATAAAAAACATTATCTTGAAAGAACTCGCGGCAGTCCAAATTGAAGTTTCCAGAAACCATCTGCTGCTAAAAAACATGGAGCAATAGATGTAAGTTATAAATAAAATATTTCAATGTCTAGTTTT
The DNA here is from genome assembly GCA_031772625.1 of Pinus tabuliformis. Taxonomy (NCBI): domain Eukaryota; kingdom Viridiplantae; phylum Streptophyta; class Pinopsida; order Pinales; family Pinaceae; genus Pinus; species Pinus tabuliformis. The sequence goes on from CM062805.1 coordinate 578,266,179, forward strand.
ATATCAAGTTTATGTAATGGAAAACAAACTAATATATTAAAATTGATTTAGGTTATTTACAAAAATAATTGGTTGATTAATCTAATTATATAAACAAATGTTTGATTTAAAATATGATTTATAATATAATATATATTATTATATTACATTATAACCATATTATATAAATGAGAGTGATATTTTCATTTATGTCAAGATAAAGGAGAGTTATATTAGGAAAAAAAATGTAATATTAAAACAGAAATAGATAAAACAATATAATATTTAATTATATTTAAGTAGGTAATATAGGTGTTTATTTTGAAATATTATTTATAATATAATATTATAAACTATAGTAAGTATTGATGATGATGATGATGATGGTGGTGGTGGTCGTGGTGGCGGCGGTGGTGGTAATGGTGGTCCACTAAGAACAATACTGTAAATAGAAATATATATAAATGAGAAATATATATGACTTACATTTTGGTAAATAGAAATATAACTCTTATCTTATACAATAATATTCTAATTATATTTTATTATAAACATCGATCTATATAATTAAAAGTAATACCCATCCAAATATAATTGGGCAAAGTATAGAGTAGATGTGTAGGTGCAATGTAAGTATGTAAACAATTATAAATGTGCGCTTAATTAAAAAATAGAAAAAAAATGTATCAAAATTAAATTAATAAAAATAATAAAATTCAATTTGTCATATTTTGATTTTGTTATTAACTTGTGAATATAATTTATTACAATACCATGGCTTATCAATATGGCATGCCCAAAAACCATAACTTATTTCACAACTAAAATATTTTAAAACAATATGACAAGATTATTAACCATGGATATTCACCCCAACTTTACTGTGGATACTTTTAACTTGTAAAAACTAGTACAACCACATTAATAATTTTAATGTGGTTGATATAGCTGAAGGCTTCATAAACATAACGAAAAAAATTATTACAACATGAATAATGTATTACTAATGCACACATTTACTTGATTAACCATGTATAAAAAGGTTATGGTTCAACTTTAACTTAAGAAAGAAAAGGAATAATAAATGAATGTTATAAATAATAATGACCAAGTTATCAATAATCAACCTTGACATCTCTGCAGAAACCCTTAATGGAGGAAATCATTGCAATCTCATCACAATCATCACGCCTTCTGACCGGGGACATGAGTCATCTGACAAGGGGCGGAGAGATCCCCTCCTACCAAAACGTGGTAGCAGGGAAAACGAGTTTGCATGGAGTGGCAGTAGGAAACCATAACGGTCATGGTAAACGACCCCCTGTCCTGGGATCTCAGTGGCAGGAAGACTTGAGAGGACAACGCCTAATTAAATGGACCTAATCAAATGGATCCAAATCAAATGGAAGCCGAAGGGCCATATCGACCTTAAAATGGGAGCGAAAGGCTTCTTTATAGAGATGTTCTCCAACCTAGAAGACAAGGAAAGAGTCTTTGAGGAGGGGCCATACTTTTTCAACAATGCAGGACATTTTATGAGACTGGGGGAATGTGACAACACAAATCAGGAAAAAATCCTTGCTACTCTAGTGTGGGTACGACTATTTGCCTTACTGGCATACTTTTGGGACCCAAAAATCTTGGAGGGGGTTGGCAACTCTATTGCAACCTTTGTCAAGGTTGCAAATTTCACAAAATGAGGAAGGTACACTTATTACGCTAGGATCTGTGTCTACATGAATATCACAGAGCCACTACCAAATTTCATAGAGCTGGAATACCATGATGAGGTATGACAACCACCTCTGGATTACGAGTGTATACCTTTCAGATGTCGCCTATGCCATGAATATGTGCACCTGTTCTGAGCTTGCCCGCTAAACTAGGATGAGGCACATGAAGCATCTAAATTAGATGGGGAAATGAAGGAAAAAAAATATGGCAAGGGTTTCCAATATGTTTAAAGACGAATTCGGGGAACCCCAACCGAGTACAGAGTGGAAAAGGGAAACGTAACCACAACTGTTATACAATCCTGCAAGAGGAAGTGGAGGGAGAGGCAATCCCTGACAATAAAATGGAAACGAAAAATAAACAAAAGTCTCCTTCAGGGGGGAACAACCCCAAGAGAAAGGCGAAAGAGGAACCTGAGGGGAAAGAAACCCCCATGCAAGTGGCAGAACAAGTCAATATGGAGATTGATAGTTAGAAGGAAGATCTTTGTGTTGAAGAATAAGTGATGAAACATCTACTGCAGGAATGGAGGCATCTATATGGAGGATTAATCCTATAGGAACAAAAACAATTGTACAAAGAAAATTTTCAACAATACAAAGCTAAGCAAGGTACATCCATCGTAGATCAACTAGAGAATTTTGGCTCCCAAGCTAGCCAAGCCCAAGACCCTGGATCCCAAGGTAAAGGAGGAAATAAGCGAGGAAGGATAACTCTGAACAAGTCCATTCAGATAGTAGGAGAGATGCTGGTAAAATTTTGAAGGGTGGTGTCTCTATCAGAGGTATTACACCAACTCAACAAACCGTTGAAATGATCATTACATCCTAGAATGTATAGAGCCTAAACAGTAGAGCAAAGATAAGGTGTCTTAAGGATAGATTAAAAATATACAAGCCAAGTATTCTGATAATACAAGTAATAAATATTACTGAGAGAAAACTCAAGGAGTTCAACAAAAATTACAGACCCTAGTGTGAAGTAATCACTCAGGATGCCAATGGAAGTGCGAGAGGCCTTGTTATACTTTGGAATCTTGGAGAGATTATTTTTGAAGAGTGGATTAGTCTACTGAGGATACTTTCTGGAAAATTTTGACATATCAGATCCAGAGAGTGGGTTCTCCTAAGAGGGGTTTATGGGCCTCACATTCCATGGGAAAAGGGGGTGTTCCTCCAGAATTTGACAAAGCTAAGAAATTTGTACCCAGATGATCTATGGGTTGTAGGAGGTTACTTCAACATGATAACTTCACTAGTGGAAAATAAGGGGGTATTAGGGGAACAAAAGAAGATATGGAAGCTTTTAGGGACCTTATAATGAAGTTGTACCTAGTGGACTTGTAGACGAATAATGGAGTTTATACTTGGAACAATATATGGGGAGGAAGCCACCAGATCGCTTCATGACTAGACATATATCTGATATGAGATCAAACCATAAGCAGGGACATATTCATGGAGGTCTCAATTCTCCCTTGCATGGGCTATGACCACTGGTCGATAAGACTCATAGACTTGAAGCTAGAGCCCAAGAATCGACCATTCTGATTTCAGGCCTTTTGGTTAAGGGATCCAAAATTGTTAAAAAGAATTGAAGACTAGTGGAGGAACAATGAAGAGAAAGCGAGAAATTGAAAGCACACCTTTCAATTGAAACTGAAAGAACTCAAACATAAGATAAGGAAATGGAACAAGGAAGAGTTCGGGTATATTATGAAATACAAAAACCAGCTGACTAATAAAATGAAGGATGTGATGTCAACAACATATCATCCAGGAAGATCAGATAACCTAGTGAAAGAATAAGGCCAACTAATTAAGGAAAGAGGAAAGAAGGAGGAGATATTATGGAAGTAGAAATCAAGGGTTAATTGGTTGTGGGAAGGAGAATGAAATACTTCTTTCTTCCACAAAGCCATGATTCAACATAGGCAACATAATCATATCTACTCCTTAAAAGATGTCAGGGGGAATTGAGTGGTACAACATCAGAATATGGAGAAGTTGTTGGTGGATCATTTCAAAGATCTCCTCACTGAACCACCCGAGGACCACTTGGAAGCTATACAAAGGATCACATGAAATATTCCCCACCTCATCTCAAGAGGCCAAAATTTAGCCCTGATGTAAGAAGTCATGATGGAGGAGGTTGAAGAGGTAGTTAAAGGAATGCAGGAAAATAAGGCCCCTGGCCAAGACTGTTTCATGGTGGAATTCTTCGAGGTAGCTTGGGGCTTCATGGGACAAGACATACTAATGGTGGTGGAAGAGTCACGCTAAAATTGGAAGGTATAACCTAGCCTAAATGACGCTTTTATTTATCTTATTCCAAATCCTCGATTTCTAAATATCCGCAAGGTTTTGACCCATTGCCTTATGTAATTTAAATATATAAAAATAGCCACTATCAGTGTAAAGCATCTCAAACCCCTTCCCCCAACCTCATATCACCTGAACAAACTGGATTTGTGGAAGGAAGACATATCCTAGATGGATTTGTAACTTCATAAGAAGTAGTGCACTCGCTAAAGATGAGAAAACTCTCGAGGATGATGATTAAGTTGAAACTCTCTAAATCCTATGATTGTTTAAGTTGGGCATACTTAAATAGCATCACCAAGGCCTTTGAGGTTGACAAATATGGATAAACTATATTTTCTCTATGGTCTCCTCCCCAGTGTTCTAAATTCTTCTTAATGGCTCCTCTTCTCCTACCTTCAACCACTCTCGAGGTCTTTGTCAAGGGGACCCTATCACCCCTTTTCTCTTTATTCTTGCAGCAGAAGGAATGGGCCATCACATTAAGAATGAATTCTGAAATTCTCAAATC